>CM020221.1:29279677-30732177 GCA_009819775.1 Phoenicopterus ruber ruber | reverse complement strand
TAGCTATTTCAAAAAGAAGAGCAATTAAGTAGCAGCTTTGTTCTTTATATCTGATCAAACTTCCAGCGCAAATTTACAAATTAGGAATCTTTATGTTTATAAAACAATGATCTATGTTTGCAAGCAAAAATGATCCTACTACATTCTTGTACAAAAGCACAGGAGCAGACGTGCAGATGTTGTTAAAGGGATGAGCAAATGAACCTTGTTCTGCTGAAAAATCTCAGAAATCAGCCTATACAAACCCTTGCAACAATATTGTCATCTGTTTAAATACTGGGACTATTGGGGAGGGGAGCTCAGCAGTGGTGGGAGGGCTTTCATGTGGTTATATGTTTATTTTGTTTAATTTTTTTTGTTAACTGTTTTAGTCTGTAGCTTTAACATATTAATATCAGCACCACAAGAAGAGGGAAAAATAAAGCACTCAGGGAACTAGTGAAAGCATCTTTATATCACAAATATCTTACTGTTTTTAAGAATTCTCTGTCATTGTCCTTAATCTGGTTACTTTACAATTCTTTGTCATCACCATTTCTAAAACTTACAAATCCTTTCCTGCAGAGCTCAGTATTCATTACTGGTATGTCTGGGCACACACGTTTCAAAAACAAGATACCAGACAAATATGTGATGTTAAAATACTCGTGCTTCTAAATATATTTATTCAAACACTTCACTGGTTCAAACTCTCCGTACGAAACCCTTCAGAAATCTGACCTATAAGCAATCTTGACTTTACTGAGACCTCCTTTTTGGCGGCAATCAGGAAATAATAAAAAAAAGCAGTTCAGATACCTGCTTTGCTACAGCAGTAACTAACAGAGGAGATTAATTTCAGAAAACGCACTGAAATATTTGAGGAACTGACCATTAAAACAGGCTCTCTAAATATTTATGAGTCATTTTATAACTGGAAGAAAGGTGTTCTGGAATACTGATCTCTAGTGTTACACCTACAGACCTACAGCACTCACAAATAAATAATAAATATGGATATGTGTGCGTAGGTCTACCTGTACTGTATTTTCAGTGGGTATACAACATCCAACATAATACATAAGCTACTTGAATGCCTCACACCAAACTCAGAACATTGTGAAATATTGTGTAATTTTCACGGTGTTTCAGCACAGGTTTTTACCAAAGCAATGCTTTCACTTTCAATACCAGTGTATAAATGTATTTACCCCATCAAAGATTTTGTGATGCAAACCTGATTTGATCATGGTATGCTAGCAGAGATCAAATAATAGGGTGGGTTTTTTTCCCTTCTTTTTCTAGTGCCTTTAAAAAAAAATTCCACTATCAAAGAATGTTAATTTCTAAGGTTTGATCTAGAGATTCCTATGTAAGTATACAATTATTAGGGAAAAAGAGGCACAACGGTGAATATTTTAAAGCAATGTAATCAATATTTTTGCTTTGTGTAGATTTCCCTGCAACAATGAACAAAAAGATCTACTTCAGATTTAGAAACTCAGCTTTAAAGGGAAAGCTAGACAACAAAAAGCAAGAAAGTACTCACCTCTTCACGTAATTTTATCAACTGCAACATGAACGCACAAAAAAGATAAAAAGGAAAGAAATGGCAGGAAAGAAAGATCAGTTGTGTGACAGGATACAGAATTAACATTGACAATTTATCTGTTTACATGTTTAGCATTTAAAAATCACAGACAAACACATTAAAAGAACCTAAACATAGACTACATGCAGAGTTTTTTGAACGAATAAAGATCACTTTCTCACACTGTCACATTAAACAAAGAGAATAGTGTGAAATTCTCTTTTAAACCACATCTAAGACACCATCATGAAATAAAGGGGAATGACTTCATAGAAGTCTATATTATAAAGAAAAAAACAAGTTTACTATTCCTCTCTTCGAAGATTGTACAGCTGAAGTGGTTTTGTATATACAAGTTTTAAGAATGTTTTCTGTATATTTTAGTTGTGACAACTGATTTCTTATTTTACTAGCAGATCTAACTTATTAATAGATGACTGCATCTTTATAGCATGTAACTACTATTTCAATTTTTATATATCTGAGTTCTAATGTAATTATATTACCTAATTTTATTACTGAACCTCATATAGAGGGGTTTTTCCAGTTAAAAAAAAAAAAAAGCAGCAGCTTAGTTAAATGGCTCAGAATTACTATTTATTGCATAGCATATTTAAAAATAGACAAAGGAATAGGGAACAACATGAAACACATTACCCTCAGAAAAGACCCATTCCAGGTTCTTAGTCCTTACCACTACAGAGTGTATGTAAATATACACACACAGTGTGTGTGTGTGTGTGTGTGTATACTTATATAGTACATACATTTATATTTATCAATTCACGCTTGTAAATCAACACAATCTAACACTATTAATAATATTGCTCTGGCAGGTTTACTATAAAACTAAATAAAAGCCCAGTCTGATTATCAAGCTATGTTGTAATATGGTCTCCCTTAGAGAGAGAGATAAATTATTTGTACTGGAACAAAACGTATAATTACTCACAACAAATGTCTGTATAAGAGCGGCTCTTTATAAAAAAATTACAGTTCTCTCACCGATTCCAGTTGAATTCGAAATTACAACAGCTACATCATTATCTCAGTTTATGCTGATACTTCACCTACAGTTTCATAACACTAATTTTCAACACGTGTGTAAGCTGAGAATGTTTACTACTAATAAAGTCTCGCCAGCATGAAGGAAACAAAAGAACCTCCATTATTCTCTATTGTTTCATATGGCTCGCCTAAAACCGAACGTACGCCTCGCCCCGGTACCAAAACGGACAGCGAGGCTCTAACGAGATGTAATTAGGAGGGCTACTACCACACGGACTTAAACTGAAACGGCTCTGCAGTACGCAGCTAAAGGAACTTTGCTACAATTTGGTATAAAGAAAACTGCATTGTCCGCCAAACCGGCGCTTAAATTCAAGTGCTTGGCCTATCATAAATTGGTCTCTTTCTCCAGATCTTCCCCCCCTTTTTTCCCCAAAAAGGCAAACATTAAGGCTCTTTAGAAAGAGACGATCTGGGAGTTGATCACATAGCTATCTTTTCTTTCTGAGGCCACCATTCTTCAGTTGACTATGATACTTAAAGGGCCAAAGTTTAAAACTACTCTCCCGCAATAGAGCCTGTTTGGGCATGCCACCCTGCTATAATCAATGAGAGTTTTAAAATGCTGCACATTTGTTTTTTCAATAGGTCCCAAACAAAAATGTTCTATCTTGTTTGTGCTGCATGGCTGAATTTAAGCTCTGCATGGGATTTGCAGCTAAGCTGAGTAATGGGAGAGGGTTTGGGTTGTTTTTTTTTTTTAACATTGGCTGAAAGATATTCATTCTCATTAACAAAAGATGTATTTTTCCCCCATTTAACAATGCTCTTGACGAAAATGTGTTACCTTTACTTTTCTATTTTGAAACGTTATTTTTATTATTCTCACCGGTCAACTGTAAACAGCATTAAGCCGTGTGCAGCCACCATTTTCGGTTATGATAATCAGCATATTTTTGAAACAAAGATTCCTTTTTTTTTTTTTTGCAATACAGAATTCGATACAAGAGGTAATCTGTTCCTTTGTAGGCTAAAAAAAAAAAAAAAATCTGGTTTACGCTGGTTTGAACCAGTGGAATCTCTTGTGGCTAAGCCTTCTGCTGTGACTAAAATCAAAACTGCGCCGCAGAGAGCGAGGGAGCGAGATGGGATGCGAGCCTCTGTGTGTGTGTGCGCGCGCGCGCGCGCGTGTGTGTGTGTCTGTGAGGCACGTCACGTGACACAGAAAACTACCGAATTTTTTTTAAAAAGCTGATAACGCTACCGCCGTCTCTGTCCGCATATAGATAACGAATAAATGCTGAACTCTATTAAACGCCCTTTACACATTATCGTGGGTCGAACACACAATTTTCTGAACTTATGATGACAGTCTATTTATTTTGCTATAAACCCTCGGCATGTAACGAACAGATTTGTGTCTGGTAATGATCTGCTCTGCCAGGGCTATATGAAATGATACCGACCTTCTTTAGATCTTGGGGAATTAAATTGACCAACTTCACCCCCTGGTCTGTAGCTGAAGTTTGACACACTTTATGCACAGCAAGCCCAAATCTAATATTATCAGAACTTTGTAGTCAGAAATTAAGTAGCCACAAAATATTTGTTCACCACGAATCACATATACAGTGCATGTGTATACAGACATGCAATTTAACCTAATGCAAATTTATTTAAACTTATTAATGAACATAGTTGTGAAAGAGAAAGGAATACTACTATATTGCAAGGAAGTTGGTAATATTGTACCTGACACTATTTTGGTCGAGAAAGATTTCTGATTTAACCCAACATGTACTTTCTAAAAAGCATATGAATCACCACATAAAACAGTTCTCTGATTATTAAAGTGAAGCCACAACTTTAAGTAGTGTATCATTGCACTGAAAAGCTCAAAGCTTTCAAGGGATTTGATAAACGTTGGAGGCCAGAATGACAAATAAGACTTGAAAGTTACAGAGCCCGTTTAAGACCACTTCTGGAAAATGAGGAACAACCCAATGCACACAGTAGGTTTCTGGGTTTGGGGTTGTGAGTTGGGGCTTTTTTGACGGGAGAAGGGATGTCTCCTGATTCCCAGCTTCTGTATGTGCCTCATCTGACTACATTCACCAGATTCACATTAAGAAGAAATTAATGTATACTAAGCAATGACTTTACTAAACCCTAAATGCATCAAGAGCGTTATGTCACTATCTATCTCATTAAACAAAGATGCATTTATTTAAAAAAAAAAAACAACTTTGAATAGCAGTATTGTACGATTCTTATAACTTCTTATAAGAAGTTTCTATATGCTTTATCTGGCAAAATGAGTTAAATCTTGGTATAATCATTGTAAGGCCATGGTATTCTAAGTTGTTGTCATCTACACATGATGACAGCTACATATGGGAGACATTTAGGAAAAAAGACGACGACAAAAGACCAATCATAATTTGCTAATTCTTCAATCTGTTCTTTGTACTTCAATCATTCTTCATGGGAGAACAACTGGAAACTCATACCTATGACCCTATTCATTACAGCTTATAACTTGGCTGTGTTTTGCTGTAACTGTACCTTTGAAACTCAACTCAAAAACCAGAAGTTGAATACAGAAAGGATCCAGATTGTGCCCCATTTATTTCTAGATAATTAATATGGTCGTACGAGCCAGTATACATAAAGTTCCTTTTTGTATTCTCCCTCCACCAAAAACATTTTGCAAATGTTATCGTGATGACAAAGACCATACCTAAAACGTACAGCTCATATCTTGTTTCCCTTGCGTAACGCCCCAGTCTAACCAGACATTCAGCATTTCTATTGGCAGATTTTACCAATATTTGTGGATTGGTACAGGAGCAATTCTGAGCTGGCGACTTTTTTCAACAACTCCTTTGTGAAAAAAGGAATCCCTCCTCTCCTCTCCCCTTTCAAAGTTTGGTGACTGAATTGGGGAAAAAAACCCACCACTTTTCAGTTAAACTAATTCAATCTAACCCAAACTGATTGATAAGTGAAAGTCCCATAATATTAGGGTGAGGGTCAGTCCGTCTACCTGTATTTATTTCCATCAGACAAAATTAAAGCAAGAATTTGAAACATCTTCAAATATTTTATATGTCTGTAAGTTACACCTGAGCATCCTTTCATCATCTAGTTCAAGATTGCTATTGATATAATAATGTGTAGGAGTGAAAGTGTATTAGACCTGAGCTTACTGAGTTAAATACGTCAAGATAAAATGCTCGCTATATGGTAAGTACCCAAACCTTACACTTGATTTGGATAGTTGCATATTCTGACAAGCTCAACATCAGACTGAAGTTCTTGCACTAACTGCTTGTACCCATAACTACACGCATACAAGTACAAATATAAATAATGATATTGCATGAGAAAAACACTGTAATATTGATTGTTGGAACAACACAATAAATAATATTTTTTTAAATACTGGCATTCACACATTTAAAAGAAGTTAGTTGACTCCTTTATGGTAACATTTCATAACATTTTTCAAGGAAGAAAAGAAAGAAATTCAGAACTTTCAAAGGTACGGGGGCAACAATTTCAAGTTGGTTTACTACATAAACTCCTTTACCACCCAAAATTTTCTCCCATTTAAGAAGTGGTCATTTGGAAGAAAAAACTCATGTTGACAAATGGTTGAAAGTACCATTTGGTTCCTTGAGATGAGACCATGTTTCTTCCATCAAGTTTAGAAAAAAGATCATAACTCGCAAAAAGTGCACATGTGAACCAGTTATTTAACCATTCCTTAAAAAGTGAAAATATTTTATCTCATCCCTACACATAAGATATTCTGTTATAAGTAAAACTTCTTATCACAATTGCCCTTTTATGTCTGAATTCACACAATTTTTTCTTTAAAGGTAAAAATAGCAGCACCTTAAAAGAAATAAAATGAGAATCTTAACACTTTCACAGGACTGAGTTTACGATCATGACATGCAGACTGTGAAACTCCTTTCCCTGAAATCATCCTTTCCATAAACTCATTATTTAGGGATAAAAACCCCTCGTTATTTTATTCAAATGTTGGAATCTCCCCTGGCTATGATATATAAATAGGAAGATTAATATCTTTTAAATTTAACCCTTCACATAGATATTAGAGCTGCTGTACACTACAGAGTCTACAGATATATTGTATCCTGTGTATAATTTCATTGATGTATGTATTCAAGTCTATTACAGAGTTTAAAATTTACACAGTATTTTAAATGTGCCGTGTAAGATTAAGGCTCAAGGGGTCTGTGTTTTAAAATTCATTGTACTGGGATAAGTCTCCAAGTCTTTCTCTTTTCCAGTCCTTAGCGGAACTGAGCTCTCATTGAGGGCAGAAGATATGAAAAATTTCAGAACCTGGTTCTATTCCATTTCCTTACTTAATATTGCATTTATCAAGTAGTCATTTAAACAAGCTTCACTTTAACTACCAGAATAATTTAAATTCTATCTGGCCAGAAGAGGAAAAACTGATATTTAAGAAAACTTTCAACTAACTTCTAACTCAAAATGCACAACTTTGATTACAGCTGACATGATTTTCAAAAAGAAGAGAAACATTCTGCTTTCAGACAGAGCTTGTCAAAAAAGTTTCAGCACCAAAAGAAATATTAACAGGTGGGCCAAAGTCCCCTGAATATAATGTTGCCTTTATAATTTTCAGTCATCTAGTAGGATCCTCACTGTAGTGTCTAGAACAACAATATGGGTACAAGATTTTTAAAAAGCCTCAGGATTATCAAGCTTGCCTTCATTAAAAGAGATGGATAGCACTCTGCATTCTAGTACTACATGCATTATGAAAGCATGCTTTTATTAGTACAACTTGTGGGTTTGGTACAAGGAGAGAAAATCTGTTTAGGGAAGGAATCACACAAGGAAACTGAGTGGGGTACTGCCTAATTCTGAGAGCGCACTTTCATTTGTTTTGCCTGCCAGTGTTGATTTAATTATACTGCATTATTATCAAAGCTGCATTATGTACTTTTTTTATTCCTTTTACATGTGTTTGAGGTGAAGACCTTGGCTTTGTCGGCAAACAGCGCGTTTCAAGTTATTTCTTAAGTACTAAATAATAAAGAAAAGAGAAGAAAAGATTTTTTTTAAGATAGCAGACAGTGATCACAAGTTAAAGGGTTAAATGTAAGATCTCCAAGAAACATTTTGAAGTTGATTAAGACCCCAGCTTTGCATTAAACAGTATCACTTCCACATGAGTTGTTGCTAATGCTGTTAAGGAGCAGCTTGAGAAGCCCAGTGTGCCAGTGACCTCCTTCACCCTCCAGCCACCCACTAGGGCTTCTTGATTAGCATCCTACCTGGTTCTCTGAGGAATTCCCGTCATCCCCTAGGAGCTCATTCCGCACCTCATCACTGTAGGCGATCCGTGACCTTTTCTGTAAAACAAAAAGAAAAAAGGGTTAGGAAGTAAAGCTCCGAAGCCATTGGTATCAAGGCTGATCATCTTAAACCTCGAGAGCCCCCTAATGGATACCTATTTGATAAAAAAAAAAAATCTGCAAGTAGAAGTTATTAAAAAGTTCTTCAACTGCTGTATTTTGACAAATCTGCATGGCAAAACCTTAGCACTTCTAAGACAGTCACATCCTCAACATTTCAGTAATGAAAGCAGCTTCAGTGAAGCTCCAGATACATAATGTGTGATCCCAGTTCTGGTAATCATGTAACCTTGACAAGCAATATACGCTAGTATCAGAAGCAGTGAAGAAATGCACGTGTAGGAACCAAATGCGTTTTTCTGAAGAACACTTGCTAGGTGGACGCAGAACTCAATGTAACACTGCTGTGATGCCATTAAACAGGAAAGGAAGACTGAGCTTTTCCCGTGTAAAAACCCCCAAAACCTGAACAACAAAACTGGTTGAACTTAAAGGTGCAAAAAATTAACAAGTGTGTCCTATGCTGCTAAGGTTACGAAGGCCTACAGGGAAAGGACCAGAAAGGGCAAAAGAAAGGAGAGAAAGCAACAGTACAAGGAAACTTGGTTTACAGCAGTTCACTGAGACACAAAACTGAGACAGACATTCATTAGATCATTATGACAGACAGTCGTTATTCACAGCTTACGAGCACCAGATTTGCTCATGAACTGATCATCATATTGATTCTAAACTAGACCAATTGCTGAGCAATGGAAAGCAAATGTCTGAAGATTACCAAGGTGCCACAAGATTCAATGGAACAACAGGGAAGTCCATAAAGACAACATCAGCCCAGCTTTCCATTTCTTTGTTGGGCAAATAACAGGCCCTTAGTCAGTTAATATTCCTACATTCACCATTAAAAGAGAGAAAGGATTTTTAACATAGTTTCTAAAATCTTTTTGTATTTGAGTGCAGTTATGCTCAGTTTTACACTTCATCAAAGGAAGAAGCCCAAGAGTAGCAAGAACTAGGCTGCAGTTCCCTTTATTGATGAGGGCTTCCCTCACACTGCTGTGGTAGTCGCTATCACTAGGAACTCAGCAAAAACAAATCCCTCCTCAAACCCTCCCTAATCAGACAATCGTGCCAAAAAAAGTGCTTGGGACTGGGGCACAGGAAACAACCCACCAGAAATTATACTGAGCACAGGGAAATTCATTACTTGTGTAACAAAGAAGTTTGGAAGTGGGTCACCCCTTACGCTAGGAACCTAGCAGTGGGGTAAGCCTCGTATTGGTCATCTCAGAGCAATACATTTTAGCTTTTTATCCTGTGTAGTTCATCCTTTATTACCATCATCGTCGTTACAAAGCTTACCAATCTGTGATTCAGTTGCTCGTGTTCAGATCTAGATTATATACGAAAGCTACAGATGTACGTAGCAAGGACAAAGCATACTATGGACCTACTACAAGAGCTGAATTGTGCCAAATCTTTTGGAGATCTCGGCTGTCACAGTTTCATACTAACCAAGCTAAAGTAGTCTACAGCATTAAAGGAAATGAGAACCTTTAAACAGGCTGTGGTATCAGAGCTGCCTGTTTAAATTATTCATTTCATCACTATGGGGGACTAAAACACTCCACAGTGTGCAAGAATATCATATGGAGATAGGTTTTGTTTTTCTCTTTTTTCACCAAAAAGCCAACAAATTGGCATAGATTGCTCAATTATATTATTTTCCTATTTTTATTTGATATACATCAAACAAGGAAGGAAATTACAAATATATACCAATAAATATCTAATCTTCTTTTCTGATTAAGATTCAATCTTCCCATTTGAGGTCTAGTAGTTCAACTGCACAGTCTCTCCCAATTTCACAAAATGACTCAGCCCCATTGATTCTGTTAGTGTTGAATGTATTTATCATTATTAGACTGAGATGAGGAGCATGATGCTTCATGAGCTTGTTCTCCAGTGAACAAGTTGCCTAATTATATGTAGAGACTGAGATGGTCCTTGGTTACACATCATTTATTTGAAAGATTTAACTGGCTGATATTCTCATTCATAAGAGCCTGCACAAAAGAAAGGAAAAAGAATATTCTTCACGGGAAAGAAATAAATGTTAATAGCAATACAATTTTTAGAGGCCCTTTATAATCCTTTATATCATCACCACTGAACTTAATAAATATAATCGTATCATTGTTCTTTTATTGCAATAATCTGTCATGATCTGAAAATCAGCAATTATATTAAAAGAAATAACCCTTTGACTACAATTAGGTATAACTCTTTGCCATAATCAATAAATAATTTGATACTACTTTTGATCACAGTTTCACTACCAAATGAATCAATAATATAAAAGGAAAGGTCTTTGAACTAAAGTGTTCGTTTGTTCTTTCAGGATTTGTCCAAAATATCAATATCTTGAATTACTATCCTTATTTTTATTACAGTAATATTGGCTAACACTTTTAAATGTGGCTATCAAAATTAGTTCGGTTTGTCTGAACTCAATAATTAAATAATTTTTAGATTGGGTTTTTTTTTTGGTTCATAACTATCAGCTGTTTATAAATATGTACTTCAGCCAAATGCAAGAATGATAGTTTGAGCTGGAAATGTCACACACACTGCTACAGTTTGAAGGAACCCAATTCATAATGCATTTTATAAATAGTTAATGACTTCTATACATAAGCTAACCAGGCAAATCAAGAAATTGTCAACATTTTTAGTCTTAGTTGTCAGTTACCACTGTCTACTGGTACTTTATATGTATGTTTCTAGAAAAGACAGAAGCTTTACAGAGTTTGTAATCCAAGGCATTTCTGGGCAGCTCAATATAGGTTTAAGAGGTTCTGTGTGCAGTTTTTTTCTGTAAAGGTCTGTCATATATAGAAGTTTGCCTTGTATTTTGTATTTTCTTGTATATACATACACAAAAAGTCTAAGCACACAAGTTTTTTTAACTCAGTGTACGAGTTTGCATTGAAATGTAGCGCGTGCACGAACACACGACGACACAAAAGGGTTAAGCCACTTTCTACAAGAACTTCAAGACAGAGAAAGTTTCAGGGGCTGTTTTAAATGTGCTACAGTACCGAGACCTTCTGACAAGGAAGAATTTCTGATTCCAGGCAGATCTCCCTTGGTTTATGAACAGGATTTTTGCATACTGATTGGGTGATTTTCTTAAAGCCCTGTTCAAACAGATACACTTGCTCAGTTCTGTCTGGCAATTTGGCTTTAAACAATCTGTCTACTTGACCCAAGCCTTAACATTTCCCAATAGAACTGAATGTGTTCATGGGCAAGCACAGCTAAATTAGAATTGAAATGAATTAACTCAGCTTAAACTAATTAAGATCTGTGATCTGCAGTACCACCCCCCTGTATGATTCTACATGTGAAGTAGGGTACATGTAACCAGACTGTAAGAATTCTGCTGTACTACTAATCCGAGCATAACAATGAAGTTCGTCTATTACTAAAGCATATGAGAAGTTAATTTCCATGGCCTACACATGGCAAAGCAATTGCTTAAATTGCCTCACCTGGGAATTTAATACAATGTTATCATCAGACCAGCCACACTGTAAATAGATTTATAATGCTTTCCATGTGCTAGGCTAGGTTGCATATGAATTAAGTAATGATCTGGTATTACAATACAATCAGCTAGTTCCCACACCTGGCAGACAGGATATTTTGCTAAATTACTACCTATACACATACATCACAACATAAAAACAGAAAAGGCAATGGGAAGAGAAACAATCTACATGGTGTATGACCGATTTTTACATGGTAACCAAATAAGATGTAGATAGAAAGAGGTATCCAAAATAATCTGTTTCCAACATCTGCACAACAGAACGCATACTTATTCATTTCTATTCAATTTTGGCCTAATTTTCCGCATTCTATACTTTAATTACTCATCCACATTCTGAAATGTTCCCATTAGTGAAGGCCAGAACTAGCCAATGCCCCCTCACTCCGACGCACTTTCAGCAATCAGCCAAATAATTGATATAAAGTATTGCACATTTTCATACCTGAACTAAAGAATAGCTTTCCCCCTCCTAAACGCTAAGCAGCCCCCTGAACAGCCAAGCAAACCTAGGTGCATTTCAGACAAAAGGCCCAGCGAATCCTTTCGTCCTAACCTCTCAATTTTTCAGGCTCAATGTTTTAAGAACAGATTAAACGGACTTTTTTGGTGATATATGCATAAACAAACAAAAAGGCTTATTTATCCACAAACATCTGTTTTCATAGAAAATTCATTAGAATTTCCTAGTATATATAAACGGTTTTAAAAAAAATCTTCAGGCATCTGTTTCAGAGTTTGGCCCTGCTCTAGATGTAAATAAATACCCGAGATTAGCATAACCAAAAATAATTTGTAGGAATAAATTACATTTTATTTTGTGTTCTTTGCGAGTAGTCAGTTTTGCCACTGCTCTTGCTAAAGCAAGGTGAAAAAAGTGACCCGGTCTTCAAATGGACTACTAAATACTGCAGAATGTACACTTTCATCTCTGCCTTTCTGAATAGATAGGTAAGTATTTTTTGCTGAGCAGAAAAGGAAAAGATACAGTTTAACAAATTTGGAAGAAAAATAAGTGACCCTACTTAGCAATCTTAAAGCTTATCTTCAAACAGAAACACAAAAACACTTCCTCAGGAAATAAAAGAATTGAAATTGCTTAAGAAATTGTGTTCAAACTTCACTTTTCAAAACTTCTACATTTCTCTGTAAAGGTGATCCAGGAACAACATACTAGACACTTCAAACTGCAATTTGAAAGGGGTTTTCCTGTTCTAAGTAGCTTAGTTTTTATTGATTGTGTGTAAGAAGCGAGAAACCGATTACATAGTGCTATTATACATCCTGATGCAATGCTAGACTTGCAAGCATTTCTTTATGAAAATAAAAAACCAAAGCTTATGTATTTCTGGCCAAAAGGAAATAAAAACTATGCTACAAAGCCTGTGAAACTTCTGGTTGAAAGGATCAATTCAACAGTGCGTGTTGGCTGGCAAAAGTCAATGTCTAAGCCGCTCTCAGCCTTGCCTGCCCTCCCCGCATGCACACAAAAAAGATTGCAGGCAACTCTGAAAGAGAAATGCACAACTTAAAACCTGTATTCTGCCACTCGGCCAAATGTCATCGGCTTCCTACAACAGCAGAGAGAAATCAAACTTCAAGTGCTAATGTGAAATTAATGCAGAGATACTATCACCCATTTTAAGTAGAAGTCACAGGTCTATAAATCTTCTTCTCAATAATCATCATCAAACACACTTTTAGTTTCATTATGGGGTGAGGGCAGAGAGGAAGGTCAAGCAAACCCCCATGAGAATACAACACAGTGTATTACGTTGGTCGTGAAAAATGCAGCTTCTGCCCACAAAACTACTTCCATCTCAAACTCATGACCAGTGGACCACGTATGTCATGAACATGGCCGATGCTTAAACAACCTGCTAGATTGCACGCGCTGTAGGTAGGGAAGAAAACAGGTGACCGCTGAAAGAATTGTAACTCTGTTCCTGCGAATTTAAAGGAGTAACAGAGGATGATTTCTATTGTGAAAAAGACATTTGTATTTAGAGAAAACAGCTTATATTTACCTGAGCTCTGCCTTTTAAAGTTAATAACCTAGAACAGGAAAGATTTTTTAAAAATTCAAAGGTCTGGAACTAACTGACCTCTCCCCCCTTCTATTTTTTAAAGGATGCTCAAAAATTCACTACCATCACTTCCAATTTAACAAGACCACATCTACAGAAAAGTAATATAATGAAATACAAGAGTTACAAATTCAAGCATGGAAAACTTCAGATAAGCATTGCTTGGGCTTGGATAGTGCTCTCCAAACATAACAATGAATAACTCGCCTTAGCCTGGTGTTTATATATATATATATATTTTTTTTTTTTTTTTTAAATTATAACTACTCATCTTTTTGCTTGTTTGAATTACCACACTCTATTACTAAATCTTGGTCCCTACATATACATTACTTTATTCTTTCATCAGAATTAAATTTCTCCAAGGTGCTTTGAGCTTTGGGCTGCTCTGCACAACAGCGCAGTGCCTTTTTACTTATGTGCCATAATCTCAAAAAATATGCCAGGCATCAGCTGACGCATGAAGGGTGACTGAGTATTCCTGCAAATTCAGCTGTAACCTCTGTAAGCCAATATAGTGACGTCTGCCTTTTGCACTGCCGACTTGCAGCTATTCTGCTATCTACTGTTACCTACATCTGCTAGTCTGTTCCTGTAATATGCCTTTCAGTGCTCTAATTCCTTAAATGACCATTATTAAACTATCGTATTTCATTACAAAACCTATCTTCACACATCTACTTAGCTGGCTAAGTTAACCAACTTGCCTATTTAGTCAAGGGAAATTCCTATAAGTTGTACATGAGATTACTGGAGTTCATTCCTTCTCAGATTCACCTTCCAGAAAAGCCCGTCCTTCCTCTGAACACGCACAGGGTGGTTACAAGACCAGGCTGATAATCTAGCTTGCTAAATTAAAAGTTGGCTGGTGTTAGTGCCCTTTGCCTTGATATGTATAGCAAACACGGACACGTATTTGCCTAATTTGTTGACAAAGGTTTTGCAACTTGCAGACCCTTATTTACCACAGTCATTTCAATCAGCAATGCTGGAGGAAAAGGCAAGAGCAAGGTTGGAGAGGGGGGAACACCCTCTCTCCCCAACTCAGACAACAGTTTGAAAATAAAGATCTCTCAGTTATAAGACCACAGCTGATACAAGTTCAAAGTAATCCACAACTTGACTATTTATTTGGGTGTAGGGGGTCTATGTGGGATAAATTCTGTTGTTTATAGCATAGGTCCACACTTGGGCTTGGAAGCAAGAGGGAAACGTCTAGACTGTGGCATCAACAAAAAATTTGGATGCAAATAATAGGAATAGCCAAAATTAAGCCACTATTGTTGACAAATAAATTGATCCTCAGCTCCTGTTCAGGCTAATCTGCAGAAATGTTTAAGGATGTCAATATGATCACTTAAGACAATTCAGTCTCTATCAAATCCTAGAAGACTCTCACTCCTAAAACAGATTTTAGAAAGTCACGTCAGGCATTGGAAGTCAGTCACTAATGTCATATAGGCTGCTATTCTTCTCCAGAAGTCTCTGGTAGATGTGAATAACTCCAATTTAAAGATCAGCAAAACTAGGCTACAAAAATAAGCCTATTTTGAGTATGGTTTAATTACAGCAGATCTTTGCACTGAGACCTGGTATATGCACATAATAAGCGTACATGTAAGAGCTACACGTTTCTCTGCAAAATTACCTTTTTGGGAAAATTGTTAAGCATAATGGTGGAATAGAGAACTCCTGGTGCCTTTTCCCAGTACAACACCAAGCTTATGTTTCTTTTATGAAATCTTTATTGGTCATCTCAACTCATCTCCTTGTTGTAATGACCAAACTCACATATTATAGTGGTTCCTTTTTTTTTTTTAACTAAAAGCTTGCTTTTGTTCCTTTTTTCTTTTTTTTTCTTTTTTTAATAATGCCTATTAACACACAACTTTGTTGAATCATTTATCTAATATATGCTGTTTAGAGGACAAGGAGCAACTACACATCAGGATCATGTGCTTCAGACTGTCTTGTGGTCCAAAGACTTTACGCCGTGTGGTAGGTTTGTAATTAACATAAATGTTTGCTAAATCTTTGAAATGGAAGATAAACTCCAGTGTGTTGGACCAATAGACAGATGAACTGAGAAAATGAAAATATGGAGCCATTTTCCTCCAAGGGGAGGAGTTTATACTACAAGGGTCAACCTTTAAAGAGAGTGCTCCCAAAGCCAGTGAAGCGGGGAGAAAAAACCAAATCTTAAGAAGGCTTACGATTTTTTAGGTAATTAGCTCACACCATGGTAAAGGATGACAAACATCTCAGATAAACCAAACCATGAAATGTTCATTAAAACATCTTTGTTTCAGCCAGTATTTCCGTCTGGAGCCTAGGTTCCCGTTGCTAACAGTAACAAGACATCTGCTGGTACTTTCCACCAGCTCCTTCCTTTTCCAGAAAGAAGCGTCCAAGCGTTGCTTCCTTCCTCCATTTGCTACTTCATTGTCTTTATCAGCCTGTACCGGCACTCTCTGGCCAGACACCACAGAGATCAGCAACTGTAATGAAAATCTGTAATTGGGCTGAAGCAGTTGCCATTCTTGAATGCTACCATCATCTTTTTCAGCTCTCCCACTCCCTGGATTTCTAACAGCAGGTAAAGCCTAGGAAAGCTGGTATTTTTTAGGCTTTTAGGCTTTCCGGTTAAAAGTACAACTTTGCTACAGAGTTCAGATCTATTAATAAAGTATACATTTTGTCCACTGTGAACTCCAAGAGTAAAAAACAAAAGGAAACCACAAAGACAGTTCTCATTTCGGACACTAAGAATGAGGGCAAGGCAGATGAATGAAATGTGTCCAAGGCAGCTGAATTGTCCCACCTACATTTGTGCCACTCTGATAGGATCTATTTTAAATCAAAGAAACTTAAGTAGGCCTTTCCAAAAACACTTTTTAGTGCATAAAAAGCTATTTTTAGGCACTGTCCTTTTTTCAGAGCATACACACTCTCTCTCAGAGAGATCTTTCCACCTGTATACCAATACATGTTTTTTAATTCCTGAAAATAATATGCAGAATAAGCAAATTTCAGTTGAGTCCTAAAAATATTTCTCATAATAAATATGAAAAACCCAATTCAATGACAGTAGCAGAGGATCATTTCTGACTTCACCATTAAATACAAAATAAAATAATGCTTGATGCAAAGAATAATTAAATAGAAAAATGGCGTAATTAAGGTGGTTTGTGTACAAATACACGCACATGGTGCTCGTTCTGTGTGTTTCAATGCAAGCATTTTGGACCATAAGCACATTAGCTCAAACTATTGATTAATAAAAAGGAAAATGAAAAATACTTTGTGTATAACACAGCCAGTCAAAACTGATTTTTGGATCTTACTGTCCGTGCTTCCTGAATTTATTATTTTTGTCCTGACATGATTTAGCTGGGATTCCTTTCCTTCCTTCTAGATCATGTGTACTTACACACAGACACATTGCCTTGTCTGAAAAAGAGAAAAATTGTCTGAGTTTAGTAATTTCAGTAGTTAAGTGGTCACAATTGGGCTTTGAAGTTTGCAGCAGATTGAAGGAGGAGTAAATCTGTACCTTCACTGCTCCCCACCAGGCACTACTGGGACAGAACCAGTTGTTTCATGCTGTGTTAAATCAATAGCTAATATGATAAAATACTAGCCCGATGTTCAGACATGGCATTTTCTAGTTTTATCACAAGCTGATGATTAGCACTTCTTGCTTTATACTACCTGAGATAAAAGTCAGTGACTAATCCACTACCTATAATTTATCTAACTAAAGTCCTCCTCCTTTTTGTACTGTCTCTGCATTTGAGTTCCTCCGTCTCCCCCACTCAGTGAAAATACTTATAAACAATATTCATTTCTTAAAGTGCACAAACTGGATGAAAAATTATTATTATTATAATGCACATATCTGTATCAAAAATAGCCACACCAACCCCTCCCCTACTTAGTTTATTTCTCCAGAACTTAAGTCTTAAGCCCTGTAACACAGTGTAACAGAAAGGCAGTATATTTATACAAAATACTGTATTTACAAAATATTTGGCATTTAAACTGTCTTCCTGATAGACAGCCTTCAGCTAACTTGTTATTTTTCCCCTTACCTGTAGCATAGTCAGAAATTCCGCCTCTAAGTGGACCAACAAACAACAAAAAGAATAATGAGAAACACTGATACTGGCAGTAGCTCATTTCCCAGGAAATATTGATGTCCAAACTCAAAAACTCCACTGAGTATTTCTGTTTTGTCCCTGTTCCTATGTTGTCACCAACAATGCTTACACATTTCTATTGATCTTGTTTATAGCTGCCTAGATTTTCACTGTCAAGACAATGTAGTGTGAACCTTAAGGAAAACCTCACTTTATGTAAGACTGCATAAAGACTGCCATATCAGTCAAAGCTTCAATTAGTCCAGGACTTGTACTGCCTCCTATAGTGGCCATTAATGGATAACAAGGGGAAATCTTAAGGAACAGAACAGGGATGGAATGATTCTCATTTCAGTAGATGCTGCCAGTTTCTGATGATCAGCAGTTCAGGGAGTTTAAGGTACATCTAAGATCTTCATACTTAATAAACCTTGATGGTTACTGCTTACATAATACTTCTTTCATTTAAATAGCAACTGAACAAGCATTCATGCACAAGAAGAAAGACGTTCAGATCTCAATATTAGGGCAAAGATTAAATTCAAAAGTTACCCCACTTTTCATTTGAACAAAACCGAAGTGAAGCTCCAAAGAAAGAAGGTAACAATTAAAATATCAAAAGCAATTAATTTATATCACAGAATGTTGTAACATCTCTTCCATGGGGCACATATTGGCAATATGAATTTAATTCAGAGGTTCTCATCTTTACAGGGTAAACTCCACAGCAAGAGAAACATTATCTAATGAATCACTTTCCAATTTCTGCTCATACAGGTCATTTGCTCTCCCAATCTCTTAATAAACTATGGCAAATATTCAAATTACTCAGATTAGAAAAATAGAACTGTACTCTATAGTCATATTACATCTCCACTCAGCTCCTTTGAAATGCAAGAAAGGCCCAGTACCATTTGACCAAACATCTGTCCCTCCACCCCACCAGCTGTGCTTGCATGGCACAGTTTAGAAACTTCTGGTGTAACAAAGCTGTTAGCATCAAATAAAGATGATCTGATACAAAGAAAAACAAAGTTTGATAGCATATGGCAAACATAATATTTCCAACTCCAATTCACGAACCTGACATGCAAACCCAACACAGAAAGAATATAAGGAACAGAAAGAAAAAAAAAAAAAAAAAAGAAATCCAAGTGCATAACACATATCTGGATTTTTGATTCCTAAACATTTGGGGACAGTCCCAAATTTTTGTAATAATCTCAGGTTAAAATTTCAACCTAAAAATGAACTCACACAAAGATAGAGAGTGTGATAGCAACCATTCGATTAAACTGCCAGGTGATGTACCCGCTGTTATTTCCCTTTGCCTATTATTCATCAATCTTCCACCTTGCATCTTTCACAGTTTGTACCTTCTTCCCCCAATTTATCACATACTTTCTCCAGTGTGACCATACTTACCTCTTTCTATCACAAAGTGTGATGAAACATCGTATTTTGTTCCCTTTACCACCACTCATTTTGCCATTCCTTACTGGTTCCCTCCCTCTGCTCAGATATTTGAGTCCTCTCCTAACCTCCCTCTCTCAAGTCCCACACGGGATCATACGCCTTACAACGAACAAGAGCAGTCATCTTGAAGAGCCCACGCTGCCATTTGTCCATTGTCATTGTCCACAGTTACTACAGGCGGCTTTATGGATCTATAGGAGAAGGGCAACCATTATAACAGGATCACAACAGTTTCAAAGACTTGTGAAGCAGTGGACCCAGGGAAAAAGTTTAGGTGATTGTTGGGTGACAGCTTATACTTTTTTTCCCTTAAACTGAGATGTATCTACCTGATAATACAAGACCTAAAACATTACAAGAACTGTTGGGTCTGACCACAAATAAGCATTTATTGGCAGCAGGATGATAAAAATCTATCAACGTACTCTTGTTTTAAAAATTTATTGAACATCAGTTTGCATGTTGGAAGTATTTTGTTATAACCTTTCTGCAAAAGAGATAGAAAAAGTTCAATAAAAGGTAAGAAAGAACTCAACAGGTAAGATGTATTTCAGTCTGAAAGATCAAGAAAAAGAGCAAAATATGGTTCCAGCTGATCTTGAATGCACTGCATGATGAACCATCTATGCTTCTATTTATTTATTTACCTAGATTTTGCAATGCATAAAAAAATGTATGATGACAGATTTTGAATTAACAGATCAGTAAATCTACAGATATGAGAGATATAAGCAAGAATTAGGGTCTTTCAGGAGATACTGACAAGTAAATGGATAAGGAATTAACTAGTACATGTGTGTATTAAAAAATCCTCATATAAAATGACAATGATTTCATATTCAAAGATATCTTGAGAACTTCCAAATGTATACAAGTTGCCTATAAAGATGCCCTTGGAGTAACACATTTTAACTAGCAAGAAGTCTTCAAGACCTAATTCATGGCTTGGATGGCTGTCAACCTGGGGAAAACTTGTCCTGCAGTAAACCAGAAGAGTGATGCTTGAGCGTTAACTCCAAAATGTAAGAGATGCTACAGTTACGCAGCAAAAATGGGATGTATAGTTGCATACAGCTGACTTAAGGAATATTTTTATTTGGGGATGAAAAGTAATTATGGTACCTTAAAAACTATTTTGTCAAAAAGTGTTTGCTAGGCCACTAGGATTCCTAGTTTGGATTTCACATTATTGATCTAACCACCTCATCAAAAAGAGGATATTTCAGTATCTTACTTCATCCTGGAAGAATCATTGCAGGGGGTCATTAGAAACCAGTATGTGTTTTCCTAAACAATATTTCCATAGATGGCCACTAAGGCTGATACATTTGTCTGTGTCACGCTGGAAAACACAGTCAAGACCTACTGGCTGGATTTCTTCTTACACTGTATTATGGATCAACTTTCAAATCTATAATAATCTGAATTAGGTTCTAAATAGTCAAAACCCCATAAGAGCAACAATTGCCAGAGAGCCACAAACCAGATCCACTGAATAATTTATTTAGGCTGCTACAGGGGGAGAAACATTCTAAGTATCTTCTAATCGCTCTAATTTCATATAGGAACATCCCATCGCTGGTGTCAGCTTTCCGTTGTTCTCAGGGGTTAGATAGTCCCCATTGTTATTAAGAAGAAACTACCAGTCCACTATCTCAAAGAGAATGGTGTGCATACATATTTCTCCTTTGTCTGTTTGATTTACAGACCTGAGGAATATGGATTACCTCTGTTATCTGCACAAACAAGCTCTCCTAAAATCTTGGCATTCAGTCAACCTTTATCTTGGGGACCCCAAATCGTACTGTTAGGCAACACAGAGCACCTATCTCGACTGAACTGTCATACAAATAGATTTTTGTCAGATGTTCAATTTGTGTTGGGGAGCATGCCAACAAAAACAAAAGTCAGCAATTTAAAACAACAAACCAGCCCCTGTGCTGACAGGAACAAATTACTATATTCCAAATGAATAAGAATTACTGTAGATCACAGATCCTCAGTATGAATGCCATACAAAGGGTGAAAAAGTATTCCTCAAATTAATTCTTTCTAGTAACTCCACGTTCTGAAACAAAGAGAAGAGGCCGAGTACAAATAAAATACAACACAGAATAATACAAATAAGTTTATAAAAGCACATAAAGAGGCACAATCACAGAGGAATTAATTATTTAACAACTGGTAGTGCTAAGACAGGAGATGAGCAAAGACTCATTAGAGTTCAAAACCAAACTTTTGCAATTGGTCAAACGGTGCAGCAGTATGTTGTACTTCTAACAGCTCCAAGATCTGGTTTCTAGGCAATGACCTTACAGAGGCTGAGTGCACTGCCGAGGTGATGCATGCATCTTTTGGGGCAAAGATAGAAGTAGCTGCAAAAACACAATACATTTTGTTAGCCCACCCTAGGAGCAAAACCGATTTCTGTTCTTCCACAAACCACACAGAAGGTCTAGCACAATCTTTTCAAAGAAATCTTCTGATCACTCTGTAATTATTCCTTTTCGAGTGACCCCATTCCATAACACACCATTCATGAAAAGACCTTGAAAACACTTTCCCTCTGAAACTTGGTAGTACACTACACAGACCTTAGCATTTGAACTAGGAGTTATTTTTCTTTTATGGATTATAGCACTTAAAAAAGAAACTTTCATCTACAAGCTAATTGGAATGAAATTTGTCTAAATATTTTTTTCTGTTTCTTTTTTCTGCTGTTTTCAATATTCTTGTTTTTTTATATCAGGGATTTTTTTTTTTTAACTCAGTTAAAAAACTCAGCTTGTTCACGTATATTCCATCTCCTTCACTAACAAATAAAAGAAGCCTCAATCTTGTCTTCATGACTCTACAATTTCTTACCTTAGAAATTATTATGACGCCAAAAAAGCAACATGAAATTATAATGTAAAATGGAGCACTAATAGAGACAAAATTATATAAAAACCACCACCCTGATGAAAAAAAAATACCACCAGTAACTACACTGATGGAGAGAGTGTACAAAATCAAGTAAAAAGTAAAGAAATATTTACGTACTTGAAAGTCATCTCCTGGCAAAATTTATAGAAAAAGCCTTTCTAGTACACTCTTAGTAAACAAGTAATACTAGAAAAGTGAAACCGCAAGCAGACATATATTTTTAAGTTAATTTGTGTTGGGCCATTCCATTATCTATGTTAGGTACATAGTGATTTCAAAGCTGTAGGGTCAGAACCTGTTACAAACCACCCCCCTCCCCTCGTTTTAAGACTTTCCAGAGAAACTTTAAACAGAAAATTATTGTATCACTTATACATCCAAAATTGTAAATACACTGGACATTAAAAAGACAAATGGTTCAAGAAAATGTTTTTTGCAAAAATCATCTTGAACTCTATGTCTGACACCTCCACTGCTTCATTAGCAGTAAGGGAAGCAATGAAACGTCTGATTTGTATGTTGCAATGTTCACAGCATTATTTTCTTAAGAAAAAAGGAACCATACGGCCCCTAAGCTATTTCAACATGGTCAAGGAGTTATAACCCTCAAGAGCGATAAGAATGTATAATCTGACCTCTGCATGTTTGCCAACAGGAATGATTTTTCCAAACAAGTTGTTTTATAGCAACACATAAGTCTCCTTTGTATACTGGCTGCATGAGCTTCTTACCCCATATTTAATCCAAAGCATCACAAAAGGTGAGGAACGGCAAATCTGCATCAGAGTTTGATTTGGTTTGCTCCATGCAGTTGAGAATTTCCTCAAAACAGTTATTTGCTGCCTCTTCCCCTAACTGCTCCCCAGACAATGTTTGCAATTCATTCATCTTCATTCAGCATCTTTCAGTGTTATCTCTCAGTCTCACAGATTCCTCAACCCTGAAAAAGAATGACATGCCACATCGCCTGGTTGACTCTCAAAGGCTAGTGCTCTGATAAGGCTGGTCCTTCTGCAGAAGCATGTGGCATTGTCTTCCATTAGCTCAAAAGATAGAAATCCTGATCAATATAGTGTTGCCCTTTTTAAAGATGAGAGAGTTCTCACAATGCACCTTGGCTATGGGTCTGAGATCCCAAGAGGATTTTTTTACCCCACTTCCACTACATTTGGACTGGAGACCAACATCTACCTTTTCTGTGCTGCTTCATCAGGTTTTTGTTTTCTTTTCAATCATCTGAAGCATCTTTTAATGAAAGCTTCCAAACTTATCAAGACCTTCAAATAAATTTTAGTTGTCCCATTGCCATATTTTATTCAAAACGTTTCTAAGTCTAGAGACTTCTCACATAAAACAGATCTTCCATCACACCAAAATATTATCAGTGATTTTTTTTTAAAGCACATTAAGATACAGATGACCTTACAGGAACATGGAAAAATGAATCTTATATAAAGTAATGCCATTAATTCTTTCTATGAGCTATTCAACCCTAGGACAGCATCTTCAATCCTTACAACATAACCCAAGATTCTCCTTTTTCCATTTTGAGTTATCCCAAATTGGACGCTGTGCTGTAAGGTTACTGGCACTCCAACTTGTACTTCCAGGTTTATAAATGCTAACACTGCGTAACACGTCATTCTTCTGGTAGGGGGCACAAAAGAAGACCTTGACTATGCGTTCATTGCCTGGAATTGTTGCAGTTTGAGGAACCAGAACAAAAGAAAGAGCAGGGGAACACTAAGGGCCCATAGCTCAACCTCTATCTTAATTAAATAATTTGCATATAAATAATATATTTTAAATATATAGAGATGATAAACAGGTTTTATTGAGCCTTGAGCATTTACAGATACTCAGCATCTTAGCCTTGGCCCTAATACCATACAATCAAGATGTTTTTTGTTGAATGTTACCATGATTAATCTAAAATCTTGATGGTCATACTCCATATCTTACAGGAGTAAGTGTACATGTAAGATTGTCTCCTCCACTGTTCCACTCTTCCCCTTTGCTCTCCAAATCCTACATTTTGAGAAATTAGCATGATGGCCAGCAGACAGATGTGATGCCAGCCCTTGCCCCTGCTTGTATTACAGAGTCAGCTCTCTGCATAACCACATCAGAGAACAAGTCTAGAAAGGGAACTATGTATTTAAACTGCAAAATGAAAGATAACACACATAATATAGGCAATATACCTGCACAGATATATACTTATGTCATTCTAGTCCCACTTAATAAATGGAAGATGAAAAAAAGCACAACTAATGTAATTTTGAATGATGATTTCATTATTTACTGTGATATTAAACAAGACGTTTGGCAGTGCAAAATTTTTTCATGTTGTACAAGATTGGTTACAATTGTTCTGGTGATGGTGATTATTTGCTATTCAATCAATACCTGCCTGATTTGCAATCAAGACATGAATTTCAAAAAACCCTAATATGTTGTTAGATTAAAAGCTGTGGAAGAATACATAAACTGTATTGATAGAAGTTATTCACTGTACAGAAGCACACAGCTACCTGCTTCCTGTGGCCATTGCCTTTTTCCATATACTGGGAAAAATACCATTCTGCCAAGATATTAAGTTTTAATACCCTTCTTTGTGGGACTATGACCCTTTTATGTGGAACTGAGAAGCTGAAGCATAGGTAAACAAAATCTACCTGCATCTTTTAACTTGAATTTTAGAAAAATGGCATGGGAGGAAATCCTTTGGTGAACAAGTATATGAGCAAGATGGGAAGAGATTAATCAATCGATTATTTTTTAAACAGAAAATGTAAGAAAGCGACTTCCCTGGCATGATAGAACTTAACAAAACAAACCCCTTCAAATCTCAATGGCTGAAGTTCTTTCTAATGAGACTCAATTTGGGGAAAATATCAAACTTTTCTCACTGCACAGTGACACATTCCTATCATATTTTCCTATTGAATGAGCAGGGAATATATGAACACCAGCTATGCAGCTGCATCAATACACTCTTTGACACAGCAATTAACAGAGGAACACGACTGAAAGTCTAAAGATCAAACTACTTCAGTTTTAAAGTTTTTAAATTTAATTATTAGGAGCATAACATAGGAAAATAAAATACTGGCTTATTTTAAAACTAGTAAAACAATTGTGTTGTTGCATAAACCTGATGATACCACCAAAGTGGGTATATTCCTCACTAGCAAAGCCAACGCAAAGGTCAGAGACTTAAGTTCTTTGTGCAGAGAGGACATCTTTCTGACTTTAAAGCATCTGCCGCAGCATGGCCACCAAGCCTGAGGGAGTTATTTGAGCTCTACTGAATTACAAGGAACACAGTAATATTAGACAACACTGTTTCTCATTAATACAAGAGCTAAGGGGGAAATACTAGGCTAACTGTGCAGTTACATAGTTATATTAAAAAAAATTACCAGACTGAGTGAACTGAATTGTCACACTCAATGGTCTACTAATAGTCTACTAAATACTACTTCAGACAAAAAAAAAATTGCACTTCTAACAGAGCACTTTCAAAAAAACTTAGATATACGTAAACAACAGTAATGACTACTGCCACAATGGGTAGTATGAATTCTCAATTTGTATATAATATTTAATGACAAACATGACACTTTATATAAGGCATAAGAAGTGTACATCTATTATCTTTAATTGGGGTTTTCTGTTCAAACTTCTGCAAACCAGTTAAAAAAAAAAATTAAAGGAAGTCTTTAAACACAACCTTTTAATTTCCAGATAGTTTGCTAGTTGGTTGTTGTATATATCTTAAGTGCTATGTTTTAAAAACAAAGGTCATATGGTAACGGTCTGATCTCCAGCTGGATGAGTTATGTATAACCAATACCGCATAAAAGTACAGCCTAATATTTGCATTATCTTTAAGTAGGCATATAAATCCAAAGTGTACAAACTTTAAAATATTTGCATTTACAGAGCTTTTCTCAAGAATCTTCCTATAAAGTGAATGAGACAGAGGCATTGAAACAGATGAAATTTGTTTATATTCCCAAATAAGTATTTGCAGTGTTTTCTTCATTTAAGTTATACTATTTCCAGAACTAGTGATCACTCCAGAACAAAGGAAGTCTTATTTACTTTCTGCATAGGCTGAAGCTAAATATATTGATCTATCAACACAAACCAACCAACATAGGCCTGCTATGATCCCAAGTTTTTAGTTTGGAATAATGACCGCTACTTATGCAAGCAAAAAGTTCCCCATTCCTGGAGGCAGAAAGTCCAGCCACTTACACTGTTTTTACCTACCCTGGGTACAATCCTGTAAAAGTGACTGCATCCTCCTCTGTGTCACACGCGGTCAGGAAAAAATACAATATAGAGCTGAGTGGCCATACTAATTCAGATCAAAGGTCTAACATGCAGTACCCAATAAGAACCAATATTAGATGCCCAGAGAAGGAGTAAAAGTACATGGTGCCTGTCTGGTATACTCTCTTCCCTCACGTATCTTGTGGTGGTGTAGAGATCAGGCACTTCCCAACTTTGATGCTCTCTCTCTTCTGTTTTAAGAAGGCCAAAGGTATTTCTTCCTTGAATTCGTAAATGTTTCTTGAAACTAAGTAATCTTCTGGCTTCCACAATATTCTGTAGCAATGACTTCCGTGGTTTAATAATGACTTGTATGGAAAAATTCTCTCTTGATTTCTAATCTCTTATTCAGTAAATTAATTTGATGCCACCTGATGCGTATTATGAGCAATGGCGAATAACTGCTTGACGCTGACCTTCTCTATATGCCACTCGATTTAGATAATCATCTCTCTCTCTCTCTCCCTGCCCTCTTTTCCTAGCTGAGGAATTTCTGTCCGTTACCCAGTTCCTCGCACGGAGCTGCTCCAGAGCCTTCATTATCAATAGCAGAACTATGTTCTAGTTCCACTGCGCTTTTGGGGAACAGCGAAAGCCTGAAGAGCCATAAACGTACGTAGGTAGAGGGATGATTTGTCTCAATCTCTATTCTTTTCCTAGTAATTCCTAAAGTCTGATTTTCTTTTCTGGCCACTATTGAGTTTGGACTTCATATTATATTTTTACCAAACAATAACACTTCCCCCTCATTGGGAACACAAAGTCAGAATTGGTTTTCTGCCAGGTGCATCACTCTACAGTTATCAACAATGAGCTTCACCTGTGAGTTTAATGCTCAATCACTCAGTACCCCAAGATACTTCTGAAATCATCCATTTAGCTTTCCCTTTTACTATCTTGTGTATTTCAGTGTCACCAGTAAGTTTGTCAACTCTTTCCTCTTTGTATTAAGACCATCTACAAATACGTTGAACCACACAAATAGGAAGCTGTGGGACACCACTGATGAGTTTCCTCCACTGTGAAAACTGACCATTTCTTCTTACCCTTTATTACCTATTTTTGAACTAATCTATGGAAAGTGTCTTCTCTCTTATGCCACAGTAACTTACTTTTTTAAAAAACCTTTGCTGAATGAAAATCTAGGAAATCTTCTCCATACACAGTAAACTTGTTAATTTTGCCTAATTAGGAGAGGTTCAAAGTTGCATACATCAAGAAAAATGCAACGGAATGAATGAATTGAAGGGTATGAAGCGCAGCTGACTCTTCTAGACACTGACTAGTATTTATTTCCCTGAATACATCCTTAGAAATTCCTTTTCAGCTTCCAAACAGATTTGAGCCACACAGCCTCAAGATCTGGTGTATGAATGCATACAATTTTTAATTTATTTATCTTAAAGAGAACCTTTGCTGACACCTAGCAGATAAATGATTAATTGCACTTCTTACCAACTTTATGGAAGCCCTACGTCTAATGTTTCAGAGCCCAAAAAGAAAAGTTTATCCAGATAGAGAATAGAGGGCACTCATATGCCAAACCACACACTCGCAGAGTAAACAGAAGTGCAAGTTACAAGCATAATGAAGTATTTCCTAAAATTACATCTTCGGATACAGATATTCTTATCTGTATAATTCCAAACATCTGCTCAAATCTAAGTAGATAATAGCCTTAAGATGCAAAAAAATAAAAATCCATGCAATGCAGAAAATGCTATATAACTTCAGAGCCCTGATAACTTACTAGACAGGAAGCATTACTACTAACATTACTAGAGAGGGACCTCCTTCTACCCACAAAATAACACTGTCCAATTACATAGCAGGAAACAAATTAATCAAAGTGAAGGAATCTTAATATGAACCAAAATTACATGGTCTTATTTGCTGCACTATCACTTTCCAGACACTCTGCACCCCTGCTCCTTCCTAAGCTTGACAGGGAGTCTGGGAACATGTCCAAAGCATGAGGCTGCTCGTGGCAGAACCACCCTCTTCTCCCACCTTCACATCCAGCCCTGACACTGTTTGCCACCACAGGTCTTCAGTTCAGATCTTACACTTTCACTCCCCTGAAGCAATGACCAGTAGAGACTCAGTCAACTCCAAGAAAAACATTCATGGAAAAATTAGAAAAAAATACCATTTACACATTTGCATCCTGCTTCATTGTTCTCATCACTTTCTGAGTCTAGGGAAAAACACAGCTGACTCACCCTGTGCAGAAGTTCTCCTCTGATTTTTTTGTTTCCTCTGATCTTTAACTCCTGAGACACAACT
Source organism: Phoenicopterus ruber ruber (assembly GCA_009819775.1). Taxonomy (NCBI): domain Eukaryota; kingdom Metazoa; phylum Chordata; class Aves; order Phoenicopteriformes; family Phoenicopteridae; genus Phoenicopterus; species Phoenicopterus ruber. The sequence continues at coordinate 30,703,309 of CM020221.1, read as the reverse complement.
CCGATAACTAATTCCTGTTCTGGTGATACAGCCCTAGGTTGGAGACACCACTTCTGACTCTGGAATGTCTCAGTCACAGCTGAGAAAGTCTGGAAGAGTGTAAGAATAGCATCAGTAAACATCTGCCTTACCCTTGCACTCTTCTCCAGTGATCTCTTACTTACAGAGAAACAACATGAAACTATATGGGGTTTCGGTCCAATCTAATACAGCCTTTCTTAAGGTAGTTGGGGATATACCACTGTCTTCTAACTACTATGTCAAGTGTTTGATAGAGGTTTCAAATGTGATGTATTACTGTGTTGACTTTTCTAAGACATCCTGTCCTCTCAACTTTATCAATACATTCCTACAGGAAAATTCTACAAGAACTGCACTTCACTGACTTGATCACCTCCAGTATCTATAATACTATTCTCAATGTTATCTACAATTCTATAATTGTATCTTTCCCCTGGCTATAATTTCAGTTCCACTTCAATCTTGTCATCCATCTACCTGATTTCATTTTAAAATAGGAAAATTCATTCCTTTTAGTGACGATAGAGTAAGAGGTGGGTTTGGGTTGTTTGGGGATTTTTTTTCAGTAAGATCTGTGTAAGAACAAACCGTTTCCCAGATTGCAGAGTCATCTTGAATCATGCCCCAGAAAAAGCTGATCACTTCCCAAAGACTTTCTCAAGGTAACACTCCAGACTTTCTTGCATTCCTCATTCTTCGCAACATCCAGCACTTCAAAGTCTTTGATGTAACTTCTGCCCCTTTCTCCAACAACTTAAGTATTAGCTCTGCTACAAGTTTCCATTTTTATTACTTTAGCTGGTAGGTCCACCGACCCGAAAGGCCTCTGGATATATTGGTTGCTCAACCACACTGGAATTTCACATGAAAGAAAATATGTCAATGAAATTCTCCAAATGGCAAGCGATTCCTTCTGAATTCACAGCTGTTCAAACACTACCTTGCTAAGACTGAAACACGTTTCTTGAGACAAGATCTTGTCAAAGGATGAAATTTCAAAAGCACTATATCATCTGAAAAAAACAAGCCCTCCTGAACCATGAAATGAAGTACAGGTTTCAACATATCATCCTTTTACAGGTTACTCATGAGAATCTGAAAATCCCACCTGAAAAGACATAAGACTAGAATTTTTAAGAGGTCTAAGCTGCTCGGCTCTGAAAGCCATTGAGGATTGAGCACTGACTTCTTCAGAGTCCTTTCTGAAAAAATCTCAACCTATATCTTTTAAGCTTCCACAGGTAAAAGCTTACAGCAGCTACAAATGATGGCTTGACAATGGGGGAAAAAAGATGATAAAGATGGCAATGGCAGTAGTCAGAGGTAATGCTTCTGCATCTTCCTATAGACCTAGTGAGAAAGCAGCTTTTGATGGTGGCCTCAGAAGCAGCTTAATCTTCTGCGCTGGGGCATGAAGCAGCTGCAGCGTGGACTGCCATAAGGGAGGAAACAGATCAGGAGGAATAAAATGAAGAAAAAGAGACAGAGAAAGCAGACTACCACCTAATTATGTCCTTGGTGGAAGAGAAACTCAGAAAAATATCAAGATGAAAAAAGCTTTAAGTCAGCACCTTCCCCTAAATGCAAAGAGGAGATATGACGCTAATCAGTACTACCTCACCAACCTACAGCAGTCAGATCCCTTCCCTTGGACTCTCAACTGGTAATTAGGTGAAAGGGAACCAAACTAAAAGACCCAATGCTTGGCTTCCTTCAAGCCTAATTTCACCATGGAACAGATACAGTGAGTACAATCACATCACTGCAGATTTGGTGTTTCTATACTCAAGTTGCAGCATGGTTTTCCTGAAACCTGACTTCAAGAGCTGCATGCACATCCACAAAGGTTATACAAAACTAACCACTGCAAATACTATACCACTGCATTGATTTGTACCTAAAGAAAGCATTACAGAACTAATAAATTATATTAAGATACTAAGATATCACTTCAAGGTGTTTTCATTGAAGTGGTCACTGAGATACCAATTTACAATGCTGACTGGTCCACAAAAGGTGTAGAGAAACCTTTCACTTCAAAGGAGGACTTCACATGAAGGATAGTTTCAAAGAAGAAGATCGAACACCAGGACATTTCACCATTTTGCCGAACTTTTTATTTTGGAAAATATTTTTGTCTGAGCCATTGCTGAATTAATTTTGTTGCATTGAAAGCCTGGGGAACCTTTTAATTATTTTGTTTCACAACATATAAAGTTATAAACTTTGCTGCTGCCTGTAATTTTGTCCATTTCCTGCCTCTCCTCACCAGTTTCCAGAAGCAATGCAAGGACAAAATTAAATAAAATGTGTTTATATATTAAATAGTCTTAAATTATATATAGTTTTAACCATTCCACAGCTGCCACAAGCTAAGCTGGCTTCAGTGTATTCCATAAACAGGATGACACTGTACATGCATACACACACACATAAAGAAGTATATACCTGGGTTGTGCACAAACTTTGGGCATCATTAGAACATTTGCAAAATATAGAAAGCATTAAAGTAATATGCAGTTTGGCTGAGGAATCAAAGACACTTTGAATGAAGGCAGTTCAATACAATTACAATTTATTTTGTGTCATCATTATAGCCTACAGTTATAGAAATAGCAGGTATGTTGGCATATCCTGAATTTTCTTCCTCAATCTTTCACATTTTGTTCCATTATTTGTAAACAAGCAATACATTTCACTCCATTTTACATATTATTTCATTTTGATCCTTAGTTACTGTCCCCACATGGAACACAAGCTTAACAACACTACAAAAAGTCAGTTGTTTAACCCTTGCCTTTGTACCCAAAATTGGAACATTTGGAACAAGCTCCCTGTTGGCAGACTATGACTTCCTCCGGTCCAAAGAACTCACTCGTTACTGCAGTGAAACCACAATGACCAAATATATCATGTCACACATTCATAGGAGAGTGACAATGTAAGCTTGGGAATGAGACTTCTTTACGGGACCAAGTAGGAAATAAAGTGGGCCGCAATGACAAGCTCCGGTTGAGCCACCAATACCTAAAAGAACAGCAACAGGCAGATGACACACTTTCCTTTTTCTGGGCAAGTTCTTCATCCCCCATTTCTGCCCACTGTGGAAGTCTTCAAAGAAAAACCACCCACCCTAGACCTCTACACATAAAGAAGAAAAACCCATGTTTCAAAGACACATTGATTACATTCAAATGTGTCTAAATGCTAATGTATTTCCTCTCAAACACTTTCCCACAGTTTACCAAACCATTAGGATCTGAGCAATAAGATCCATCAGCTGTCCAGTTAAACATCCACTTAAAGGGACAACATTGCTGATACCATCTTCCAGTCCTTCTGCCAAGTGCGCTACCACAAGGGGGGGGGATCACTGTGCTCTATAACGAGGAGGGAGCAATGGTAAGAGGGACAACTGTCTCCTTTTAGCAATCTTGTTTCTAGCTGAGGAGGTGGAAGTCTGAGCAGCTTTCCTTCCACTCCCAGCCATCTGTTATAGAACCTCATAAAGGACAGTTCTGCATCAGCAATTATTATTGATAAAACAAAAGTGCTCTGCCACAATCTTTAAAACAGGATGTTTAATTTTATCAGTCTACAGAGGAACTTACCCTTCCACAGAGCTACCGACTAACAGCAATCTCGATTACTCGCCCCCACGCACCCCCTTTCCCCAATATGCAGCACGTTTTGTGCCAACAATCTCCCCCGAGTTTAACACCGTTACCTACGTTTTGGGGGGAGAGGGGAAACCTGACCTCACGCAGCATTTTACTAGGAAAGCCTAGAAGCCAGAGGGCACTAGTACACATACCACAAAACTAAAATTAAGGAAAATAAAACAGAGGGAAAAAAAATCCACAACCCAAAACACAATAGAAACAATACTTTGTGTTCCTATTTTAAGTGCCTCTCTCAATGCTATATGCATAGCAGCTAAAGGCAAGCTGGAAACCAGCCAGGTCCTGGCTGCCAGCAAAAATTTTGTCACCTCCTTTGAACATCTGAAGTATGTTTACCCAATAGATTTCATTAAATTACACTTCCATTAGGAAGCATACAATGTTGATACTCATCTCAAAGATAAAAGGGATCGCTAAGAGGCATGTCATCCTGCTCCCCAGCTGATTGCTATTTCTGGGCCAATCAAGGAAAGGAGCCAGAACAATACTTAGTTAAAAAAATGCAGCATCTCCCCAAGGACTACATACTAAGAGACTGCAGCTCCATTATCAAAATGAGCATATCATTAATGACAATACACATACAGTACGTTATTTTAATACAACTCATACACAACAAACAAGCTGTATTTGGGTCATTAGCTGAATTTGTAAAGCAGTATTTCCAAGGGTTAGAAACTCCTTCTTGAGATATGAAGTTTATAGGTTGGGGGCAGGGGGGGAACAAATACTTTATACGATCCCAAAATACAGTGAATATAACAACACTGTGCGGTTTGAAGTGCATTGTAGTAGCTAACAGAACAATAGGCTATTCAAACATAAGTTCCCATTTTAAAGTAAAGCAGAAGTAATTTAAAACACCAGGCACTGTTTTGCTAAACATCTATGAGGGATAATGAAAGCAAAACGCCACTGATGCAGTTTATACCGTATGTATCACCTTTTAAATTATTATTACAGTACAGTTAAAAAAATGCAAAAAAAGGACTCAAAGCAAATTTTACAAACATTAACAAAAATTCTATAGAAAAAAATCACACTGATTGTGAGGCAAGACACTGAGAAGGGAATAACACAAGAGACTCAAATCCACAAGTCCACCAGGACTGTTCAGCTGTAATCCTACGGTAGGCTGAGCCTTTCCTACTGGAGAGGAGGAGATATCTTTGTCTCTAAGCATTGGTGTTAGATGTATGATGTTTACTGTGCTTCCTAATCTCCAACTCACATAACAGCAATAAAGGGAAGAGGACAAAACCAAAACCATGCTAATTAAACCCCGAAGTAATAGGAGAGGGCTGGGAGGGGTTAGCTCTTTACAGCCAAGCTCTGCCCAGTCCTTTTGCAGCAATCTGTGATTATTAATCTCTAAAAACACTCCTTGCTCAATATTCTGCAATCTAGACTTCAGCCAATCTCTTTCAACATGCAGAAAACCTTTTGGTTTAGCCATATTTGACATATCATATGAACTCCAATTATCTATCTTTTTGCAATTAATCATCTCACAATTACATTTCCTGCACTTATAAGCATCCAGCTGGGAAATGAGTTTTCATCTAGGAAATAAAAAAAAAAAGGGGGATTCAGGTTTCTAACAAATTACTTCTAATTAACCAGAACCTTTTCTAGTCATTCCAACCTAAAGACGCCTACAGCAAATGAAAGAATTTATTGTTTGCATTCCTAATGATATTTTAAAATTTCATTTCCATTTCCCCAATGAGTAACTTTCAGGAAATTCACTGCACTTATATCTACTTAAACAAACATTCTGTTAAGCAGGAAATGCACAACAACAAAAAAAACCTAGGGGAAGAAACAGAGAGCTGGTATTACACTGAGCAGAAAAGCCGCGAAATAAAACTAAAGAACCAGAATGCTAATTAATGGCAGTTTCCAAAAGTACACTGCAGCTACGCTGCCCAGGCCCTGACAGAGTTACTGGGAATCTCAAAACTACGTTCCCAAATAACAGTTTAGAAATGAAATGTAAATTTTTTTTTTTTTCAAAAAAAATGGTCAATTCTACTGATACAAGGCAGCAATTTACAGTCTATATAAAGGAAGTGGATTAAATGAAGTCACCTATTTAGATAACTCAGGAAACTAAGTCAATGGTGGTTAAACAGCACATGAAAGAGCTTTGTCTCACAACTTCCAGTGATTTCCCCAGGGAAAGACTTGGAATAAGAACCATGCAAAACACGCTCACTGCACGATTGGGAACTGCTTGGTATCACAGGGAGGTAACACAAGGTAAGTACCAAATGTAACAGTTTCATTTACATTAAGTCTTATCAATTTTCTCCAACTGTTTCAGAAAGTCAATGCAACCATCAGACAGAGTATGATTCTTGCAAAGTAAAGTATACCTTTCATGCTCTTTGGACAGCCAAATACCAGAGGGTTTTCTGTCAATTATGCAGTATCACAGATGTACATCCCAAATCTGTCCATCTAACTAACAAAAAGAAAACAATATACAGCTGAACAACACTCTTGAGAGCTGCCTTTAAGTAATACATAGTATATAAGTCAGTCTAACTGCAGAAATATTTCTGCTCAAAAGGTTGGTGTTCATTAATGTGCTACCAAAGTTTCCACAATACAAAATAGGACTGCATTAATTGGCCGATTGATTCAATACCAACTTAAAGTAGTTAATTATTCTGGAAAAGAGTTATTTTTCATAAACCTGAAGCCTTCCAAATCTATTAAATTTTATAAGCCTGCACCAACCTCCCATTACTTTGACATTCATTAACTACCTCTGTAGGCACTTTGAGAACACCAAAACCGTTGGTACTTTTTTGCTTTTATTTGTAACAGAGGTCCAGTTGTGACTGTGGACATCCATTAACCCTTTTACAAGGGAAAAACAACAAAACTTCCTCTACTGCTACTAAAATTTAGCAAATTGTAATTCCTGCCACAACAGCAACAGCTTTAACTCCAACAGTCCAGTATCACAAACCAGTTACCACCAACCTCCCCTTCCCAAACCTCTGCTTAACCTCTCTATCTGACACGCAGAGTACAGCACACTCGACGAGGTGTGAGGAGAGAGTGGATTCTCCTTGATGAGATTCACAGATACATCCTTAGCTATTATAGAGTCAATATTCAAACCACTCCCTTGTTCTTTGAGATTCCAATCTCAGAGTTGTGTGAAACATCATAAAATATGTACCAATGCATTTCCAATCTACCGGTGCACTTTCAGTTGTGCTAAAGGAAGACCTGCATGAAGAAGCAAGAACATGATGGAAAAGTTCATCTTAGTTGTGAAATCAGTCACCAAAAGACAGAGTGAAAATCCTGGGTGACAGAAAGAGGACAGCGTGAAAGTGCAGCAAGTTTTTCTTCTTAAATCCCCTCACAAGACTAAAATGGGACATTGAGAGATATAATTCAGACATGCTACAGGCTTCAGTGGGAACTCTGCTCAGAGCTATCGGGATCAAAATGGGCACTCCCATTCTGGAAGTGGTGCAAGATACTCAATATTTCAATGTGTGCTCTAAGTCAGCACTACAAAATCCCACCAGAAGTCCTCCACACTGGTATGCAAAGGACCACACATTGCTCACCCAGACATTAGACCACAGGCCGATGTGCCTAGGTGCGTGATAGAAAAGCATTACTTGAGCAGTCTGGATCAAGTAGCTTTAAAAGTCAGAAAGACCAAGGACCTTGGTGGAGTCCCCATCTCTGGAGGTATTCAAAAGACGTTTAGATGAGGCCCTAAGGGATATGATTTAGTGGGGGACTTGGTAGTGGTAGGTTAATGGTTGGACCCGATGATCTTGGAGGTCTCTTCCAACCAGAACAATTCTATGATTCTTGGGACCTTACAGGTCCCTTGGGACATCTGGCAGAGCTGCACAGCTCCCCCAACACTGGCAAGTTCAGGCCAACATTTTATCAGGGTCCAGCTCAGCAAGGACCACGGCCGGGCAGGGCCATAGGGAGCTGGAGAGCAGCATCCCACAACATCCCTGGAGCCGGGACCAACAGCCCTGAAATGGGACCCTGGGCAGGTTAGGGAGGTTGCTCAGGGCCGGTAAGGGCTATTGGTGCCCTCAGGGCCCTGACCACCCAAAACTGGGCATAACTTTTGCAAGATTTGATATCAACCGCAGCTTGCAGAGGATGCAGAAAAAAAGTCAAGCAGATAACACATAGTGGATTTACGTCACCACGGAGGAGACCAGGGTCAAGTCAGAAATACTCTGCATACGAAGCAACCCTGATCCGGGTTAAAGCCAAGGCCATGTGTCTGTCGTCACAATAAACTGCTCTAACACTTTAAAATAGTTTTACTGGTTTACTGCCCTTGAGTCACACTTACAAGCTCTGAATCAGGAATGAACAGGTGATATTGCAGAGAGATTCAGGAGGTACAAGGCAAACATGAAAAATAAAAAGAATTAGAAGAAAAAACACCCTCTCAGCTGTAGTCATTTAAGTAGGAACACCACAGAGAAAAGCTCTTAAGTGCAAATCTTTCTTATTGCAGCGTTACTTTCAGTGGCACATGAAACAGCAATGATAACAGGCTCAAAAAAAACTTTGAAAATAAAGTTAAAAGATACATGTAACTTAAAACTAACATCTTTTCCTACACAGAAAGGTTAAATTGTGGGGTTGACATTTGCATTTGTTACGTTGTCAACGTTTCCTGCCTATCAGCCTATGTACAAACAATATCTAAAGATGTCATCTACATATTTATACCAAAGGAGTTTATGAACAAGACCTGTCAGTATATTTTAACACCTTTCCAAAACGTCAGCTTTCATCAGGTATAAACACAACATGTTTAATTTATTAGTTTGGTTTAATATAAAAAGTTGACAATCATATGTCACCATAACTATTGATAAGGTAAATAAGGACTACAGGAAAACGTCAAAAAGTTATTAAAATATTTCTCAGCTTCCTGAATCAATTTGGATTTATTGGCTTTTCTCTGTCAATAAGTGCATCACACATTTTTCTTCATATGGCTATTTTTGAAGTGATGTGTCCAACAGTGAAGTTTACAGACAGACTATAATTCTTGGAGAATTTGAATTCCATTTTGACTGGTTCAGGCAGGAGAAAGGGCTTTGTTTAATGTTAAAAAAACCCTCACAAACACACACATTTGTTCACCTGTATTTAAACACACACCAAAGATTTCATCTTCTAATCTAAAATATACTAAGCCTGCATAAAAGTTAAAATATAAGGCACAAGAAACTTTGAACACAGCTCTGAAGTTGAGAAAAGCAATACATTTGCTTCCACTTTCTACAGAAGGTGCTTGATTCAATTCCCTCAAGAGGATTGCTACTATCAAAGGTCCACCTTCTTTGTTTATAATGGCAGGAGGACAACCTATTCTCACTTCTTTCTAGATACTTTCCCCAAAAATGTATCAGAGGGCAGCACAGCCTCATTTCAAGAATTTCATCCCCCTGTCACTACACAGCCAAACACCTCATCAGTGAGTCATTCCAGCCAGATGGCAATAGCTTGCTCTACAGGGAAAACCCCCAAAACCTTATTTATCTGAATGCAAGGATAAATGCCATTGTATAGCTTAGTTCAAACACTCCTGCCCAAGCCAAACCCAGGCCAAATTACAGCCAGTAGCACAGAAGAGTTTAAAGGCGGGAGGGAAATAGAGAATGGACTGTTTGTTGACAGCATCGCTCCTTGCTGAAAGAGGCTTTTCTTCAGCAAGTCCCACTCTACACCTCAGCATAAGACATGGAGAAGAATTTTATTATTATACAACCAAGATGATACTAGGATTTGATATTATGGACATCTAGAAGTATGGCATGCCACAGCCTCTCCACTATTCTGTAAAACTTACCTGGCAGGGATAAGGATAGCGATTTCTTAGAATACACTACACATGCTGAATATACCCTCTAAGATGTGATTTGGATTTCCTGTTGCTTAGGTAACAGGAATTTTATGAATTCATGTCACTTTTGTGTCAAAATCACAAGTGCAGTGAGTATAGTTGGGGACTTAGATAAGGAATATTATAAGTATCACCCACTAATCCTTTGTGGATATCAAAAGTTTAGTGCTGAAGACCTTGAAAGCACATTGAATACGACAGAAAACCAGAGGCTTTGTTTTTCTGTTCAAATGACAAGTAGGTGAAAGAATTGACACATGACCCGTCACAAGTGATCTTTATATACTAATCAAACTAATTGAGAAGCCAATTTCAGAAAAATAAAAGTAGTCCAAACTTACTAATAACCAGATTTCAGGCTATAGAAGCACGCACCCTGGTTTCCTTTGTTTGAAATATCGTATGAGAAGGGGAACGGAAATTTCCAAAAGGGCCCAAATCTTTGACAAAGGAAGGAAGAACCTCAAAAGATAGTCTCGCTCCAAAAGGATACATTTAACTACATCAGAACAGCATCTTGGAGTTTTTCCACTATTGTTTCTGCAGTGTACATGATTTCAGGTTCTCTCGCAGAACAGACTGAGCCCAGTTCTCAGACCAAACATCCTCACTTCAACATGGTTCGAAGCTGTCTGAAACACCAGTCTTTGGTTCAGACCCTTATTTCTGTGCTTGGTGCACACCTGAAATGGAGTTTCCAGTTCATTTTCCTCAAAAAGCAATCCTATTCAGACTCACATGCAGTAAGTGAGGAGAATTGGGGAATTCACTTCAAAATCACAGTACTGCCAAAACAAACACCACCACTGTCCGTGAAGACCCAGGTGGGAGAAAAGTCCTCAGCTAAGACATTTTTTAAAACGCGCAAATGGCTTGCAAACTGGTCCTAGATTATGAGAGAAGGGAACTCAGCAGATGACCTTAGCAACAGAGTACTTTTTAGGTATAAATTAAAAGTGAAAACTTTTAAAGTTTGTCCCAAAAAGAGAAGCAGAAAAAGTGAAAATGAGGAGGGAGAAGAGCAAATTTTCCTTATGCTCATTCTAAAATTCATGCATTTTAAATCAAGATCATTACAGGGCACACGTGCTGAGCCACCGATCCTCATGGCTGAATGCCAGACATGTAGCTCATGAATGGAAAAAGGGGACCTTAATAACACATTTGAAACTGACGCCAAGTATGGGTCAGAAGAAAGATGCAGCCCAGGTGCCTTCAACTGAAACAAAGATCTAACAGGAGGACAACATGACAGAAGGTGAGAACAAGACAAAAGGAGCACTAAGGGCTTAAAAAGGCTGGGAAAGTGATTCAGGTTAGCAACCTCTAACTTAATCCTGACCTTTCTGTAACTTTTTACCTTGATTTAGTTGACTGAATTAACTTTGTGGGAAGCTTACACAACTCAAGCACAGAGTCTGATTTCTCCTGAAGACTGGGTAGAAAGAAGAGAAAAATCACATGAGCACTTAGGGGTATTGATAACATTGAATTACAAAACATTACAAAAACGCAGTCATTGCAAATCAAACTTTTTTTAATTAAAAAAAATTCCTAGAACTATAATTAAGACCCCCTCTTAGCATTATTAGTTTTACTCCCAACCACATTAATCCTAAATAAATACTTCTCAGTCTTTTTTTAAGGATGCTAGAAATTATAAAAAATGAAACCCAGTAGTTTCAAAGACAGCTGCCAATGGAACAATCTATAATATTGAAACTAACCTAGATTTCTTAAACAAATAAACCAAAAATAATCACAAGAAACACATCAACATAGCAACTCAGTTCTTTGCACAGTTCTATTTAGTTAATACTCACTATCACAGTGCCATAGAGCTGTGCTCATGGGTGAGAAACCCTTTTGTGCTAGGCACTCTACAAATAGGGATCCCTGTGTCAAAATATCTGCAGTTACACTCCCCAAAATACTAACCATCATTATGGAAAGTTACTTCTCAAATGCTGAAATAAGAGAACTTGCTTTGATATTAATGCCATTACTCTCTCTTAAATCAAATATTAAATACCACTTTTTTTCCTGGTTGGCGATACACCCTAGCAAAGGTTATTACAATTTAATAATGTCTCTAAGTCTTCCACTGATGAATCAGTGGAAAGGAAGGTGGTATCTTCGTAATGCAGGAGCATTTTCTATCTAAGGTCCAAGCCACGACACACCAAACACAATACGAGCCTTTTCTTTGACTTGCCAGAATTCACATTTGAGTCTTCAGTGAACAGGCGCAAAGTCTGTAATTGCAATTCAGTGTTTTCCAAAAGCCTACATAACATGTTTGCATGCTGACCAGGAGGGTAAGTTGACAAACACTACCCTTATTCATTCTAGTCTTAACTTCTCTGAAACTAAAAAAAGCAAACTAAAGACATGTTGGAAAGTTGTGGAGATGCAGAAAGTAAGCATAAATGCTGCTCAGTGGGAAACACGCAGACCCCACACACACTCCCCAATTTCTTTTTCTTTATACATCAGGCACCAAATATTTAGTTAGCAAAAACCTTTTTTCATTAAACCCATCAGAAATGGTTAAATGTTACTATAGCAGGAAACTCTGTTCTACTGCTGATCCCAGAAGCCACCTGCTATAATCCTTTTTACTACCTGTTCTTTATATTTCTACTCTAATTTTCATCGATCAGTTCTTTCAGGAGTGAAACCTCTGTAGTATTTATTAAATACTGGAAAAGGCTTATATTTTCCTAGCACTGGCACCCTAAAGGCAGTTTATAAAAAGCAAATTAAAAGTAAAGCAGGTGCTGTATTTGATCCACTTATTACAAGGGGGGTGGGGGTGGGTGGGATAATTCTAATACACTCCCAGCTGCATTTTTTGGCTTTACGTTCCTTCCTCACCAAGTCTTAAGCTAGAAACAAGACATCTCCACTGCTGTAAAAGTCCATCTCCTTATACCCGCGCTAGCCAGTTTTAAAGAACCATAAAGTTCCTTCTGTGTTTACTACTAGTATGTTAAAAAGAACCAGCTTGGAGCACAAAATGGGAAGGTTTTATCAGAGAGAAAACAGGCTAACATTGTGTGGTTTAGTTATTAAACAGCATTTTTAAATATATGCTACTTGTAAATATTAAAGAAATGTAATATTTTTCAGGACAAATGAAAGTCTACCTACCCAAGGAAATAGTACTCTATCTAACACTGAAGACATTGGCATAAATATCTACTTTGTTCTTGGGTCAGAGCTTGGGGGAGAGGCGGCAACAAAAATTTACAATTTCCATTAAATTCAACCGTAATTCGCAAGAAAAAGGATGGAATGAACTGATTGATTGATTTTCCTTAAGAATCCCTGACACTATCAAATCCATACTAACACATTAACTCTTCACAAAGACTTTTTAATCCATTATAGTACACTTCTTGAGAGAAAAGCCAAAACTGGAATTTAACTGAACTGTGTTTCTATTGCACTAAATATCAGTATTCCACTTTTGGAAAGCCAAGATTATAAAAATAAAACTATGCAAAACATGATACTTCGCAACTTCAATTTCTTGTAAAACAGAAGAAAGTTAACACATAACATCACTAAAGCAGCGCTACGGAAAGCATCGGAAAGAAAGAGAGAATACATCCATCACTGTTTCTTCATTTTGCTTATTAACAAATGTAGAATATATTTGCATTTACAGGAATTTTTAACTGGTACAGAAGAATTTTTACTATGTCAATAACATTACCATAAACTTATAACCTGTCTCCCGCTATTCTATCGCAAAGGTTCTCAGCAAAAAACAAGGTAACTAAAATAATATTTGTACTAGCAGAATATAATGAATGCTACTATTTGTAATGTTTGACAGATGTTTGACAACCAGACATACAATATCCTCAGCTAAGCAAAGAGATTTTTTTACACTTTAATATTTGCCTATGATGCAATCGGAATTTCAACAAGCATTTAATATGTAATGATCATATAAAAATTTCCCCTTGAATTCTGATTGAGAAAATATCAAGATGAAGCACAAATCTCTTGAAGTTGGGTAGAAATAGCTACTTTTAACAGCAGTGCTTGTATTTTAAGTTTCATTTCATGAAAGCAACAGAACCCAGCAAGGAGGCAAAAAAAAGCCATTAACCACTCATTTGCCAAACTAATTTTTGACACGGGACAGTTCATCAGCCACCAATAAAAAGTTCACCATTTACCAGACGGCAACTTCACCATAAAGGAAAGCTATTTTTGACCATGGCAATTAGTCTCCTCATGTTTCAAACACTAAATTCTATTTTCACATTAATTTTTAAAACTATGTGGCTTTAACTTAAAATAAACTGTACATCAAAAGAATGGAAAATAAACAGCCAGGAACACAATTTGACGAATTGGATTTATTTAGTTTATTTAGCTAAACAGGGTCCATTGGATCTCTTTAATAGGCTGACAGTTGCACTGGGCTGGTTAATAAAACATTCAACACAGTATCTTCAGCCAATATAGAAATGCAAATCCCACCAGAAATATTTTATTCATGAAACAGTAATTTCAGTTACTACCAAAGCAAAAAAAGAAAAAAAGAAACGGGGGGGGGGGGGGGGGGGGGGGGGGGGGAAGAAGGCTTGCTTTGCAAACAAACAGTGCCATCTAGTGTCATTCCCCGAGCAAACAAATCAAGAAATCTGAAAAGGGCTGTAACTAATCCTTCCAGTGTCAAACCGGTACCTTCTCCCGATTTTTTTGCTTTATCAGTAGCACATGGCTCTCCCTATTTTGCAGTCAAACACAAATTAGCCTTGCTCTAGCTGGAAAAAAAAATGAGTAATAACACGTTAAGGAACTTGAGAGTGCAGTTCTAGTCTGAAAAGCAAGCGTGTTAAAATGAAGGGTTTTTTGCTCAGCTTGTCTGCTTTTTTTTCTTGAAATCTTCACATTTCTAACTCACAACAGAAACCAAATCAAACTTCTACCTATATGAGTGCAGGTGAGCAATACAACGAAGGGAGAGTGAGATACGCTCTGTTCTGCTTTATTCATCATCGCATCCCACACCTATGTTCCAACTGCAGAACCTTTATTACTGCTGCTATCAAAAGCAGGACAATGACAGCTTCCTTCTTTTTGCATGACAGGTAGGAGAATATCACTTCACTAAAATAAGAAATCACCGAGAAAGTGGGAAACATTAAAGGCTTCCTCCTTCTGCCCCCCGAAAAACAGCATTCACCTTCTGTACACGAAGTCACTTTACTCGCCAGCTGGCTTTAAGTAACTGAGTGGACATTGCTTCTTCTACTATCTGCTCGGAAGACCAGCAAACAGATTTAATTCTACTACTTTGAGAAGTAGAAGTTTTAACATAAGAACAAATTACATGGTAAATAAAGAAATGATAGTTCTCTACGTGGCAAAGGCTGATGAGGGCTGGCATCCAGACACATCTAAAGACTGCCAGGTGAGAAAGCATGTTTAGTGAAAAAGGCAGAGCTGATGTCATGCTGAGTTTCTATTACATGCCTTAAAACATATTTTACAGAAGGATTTCATTCTGCCATAGACCACTTTTTAGCTTCATTTAATACAGAAACGTTTTGCACATGAAGGGAGAAAGGAAAGTAAGAGGCATGAATGCTTACAGTACACTGTATGAGTGAATACGCCTTTCATTCGTAGCCCCCAGCCAGACACAAGAATTATCAGACTCACCACATCACTTCCTGAAAGCACCTTTATTTGCAATCACTCAGCCAAGTCCAGTGCTCCCCAAATTGGTTTTCCTTAAAATCATGTGCATCATCTCCACAGTCACTGACTTGCTGAAGGACCAACAAACAGCATGCCACAAAACTCACCAGTCTCGTTCCGACACGTTAACAGGTGAGCAACATCTCTGGAGAGAGACACACACAATTTCTTACGAGTATCAAGGTGAAGTCGGTTGAGAGAAGAATCTAGTTAAGGAATTAATTTTATCAACATTAAGAATTTGCTGCTTGGTTGCCCTTACCCAGCATATTATCTCTTCACACATTGTGTTACCAGATGCATCTTACTGGTCAAACATGGGAGGATTCTTTGTAAGCAACACCTACAGAATTATAAAACCCAGGAGGTAAGGTGTGCTTCGCTGGTCTGGCCTCTCAGGAATCTCGGTTAAGACGATCATAACTCCTTAGGTTAATTACAAATTAAGCATGTTAACTCCCATCTTTCACACTTTCCTCTAAGGAAAAGCATGTCATCAGTAGTAAATTCCATGGTGAAATAAATCTCCTTCCTTCTCCATACTTCCACACAAAACCATAAAAAAATTCTTAAGCTGTAAATAAATTAGGGCAAGTTTTCTACATGGGATCTAAGTTATACCACCTCTAAATCTTTCATCAAAAACTCAGTTTAGGCCTTGAATGTTACCAAAAAAAAAAAATAAAAAAGGACATTCTTTCCTGTATCACTTTTTCACCATTTAAAATAGCAGTATTATAAATAAAGTCATTGCAAAATGTCAAACGCCTCCACCTTCTTCCACCGCAAACCCACCAAGGTGGGGACACAAGTAAAAACAAACTGAAGACAATGTGGAATTTGCCTCTATAGAAAAGAAGCTGGCCTAATGTTCAGCAGCAGCCAAGCAGACAAATACTGTACCAGAAGTTATCAGAAAAGGAACAGAGGAAAAAAAACAGTGCCTCTGTATAGATCAGTTTGAGTACAGTGTAGAGGACTGATTACTTATCTCAAGAAGGCAACAGTATCTATAAAAATGGCACAGTGAAGGAACTTTTGTTCACAAAAAGCTCTCTCAAAATTAGATTGTCAAACTCATGGTCAGAGATTTCAAATTCTTTCTCCTGAAACTTACTTAGTTCAATCTCGTGTGCATTAAAACAAATCCTCCACAGCCCTGTTCAAAAGAGCTGTACTACTCACATAGCAAAAACTCATCTGATTTCAAAAGTTTCAAATTTGTCAACAAGATCAGGTTTTCACTACAGGCACGCGTGCCCGCCCGTGCAGGGTACACGTGCACACATAACGTGCATGCATGGTGGGTTCCCTCTTTTTAATAACGTCGTTGGGATACAACTATGAAGATATACACACCTGTCCCACACACAGTTCGTGATTTTGTAACTACAAAACAATAAGCCTTTGCTTTATAAATCAAAATAATCCAGCAGCAACAGTTGAGTCTCTCAACTTTTAGCTCAAACTGGAAAGCTACGGAAGACTCTGGCCATAAAGATACAGGCCACTAACTTGTCACTTGACAAATGTCATTCATTAAGCTTATAGCCCTATGAATACTTGTCTGGGTAGGTGACTGAACCTGAAATAAAGGTAGCAATATTTGCAAAAAGCAGCCAGAAGATAACAGACACAGCTGTAGCAGTTGTTCAGGTGAGCTTCTGGACTCAGGTGGTACTTCAGAGTCACACAGAAGAACTAACTTTATCAAATGAAATTCCATTGTTTATCTCCTTAAATGTTTTTAAAGCTTAACAGTAGCTGCCACTTCACCAATTATCTGAAACAGAACCTGTAGGAGGTATGAAATGTGAATAAATATCTTCACTATTGACTGAACTGAAGCTACTGTTAAATGCCAAAAATGTTTAAATGTTTAGTCAAGTTTTGTACAATGTATCTGTCTATATATCTATGGCTTCTCCCCCGCTTTTTTTTTTTAAGTTGAAGGTGAGAATAACCAAAAATCAGTACTGAGTCTTTAAAAGGAATGAGTACTGTCTCTTGGATTGATAACAAATGCTACCTGTAAAATTTGCCTCTGTGCTGCCATGACAGAACAGGAAGAGTTCCTATGCCTCCTCTTTTATTTGATGGCTATTTTCTTGTTGAATACACTCATCCCACTTTCAGCACTGACTGTGTAGTACTCATTTTTGTAATAGGAATATTACTGTATAATAAGGTCTTACTGGATTTTTATATTTCCCTGTCTATTTGAATGCCTCATACTTCAGCTGTAAGCTTTTCAGGAAAATGCTCGCCTTTTTGTTTTTTTCTTTTTTACGGTGCCCTGACATTGAGCCAGTACATGGAACCTTTGGGGTGAATACTAACGCTAGCAGGTAACCACACATGGCTAAGTTTATATAGTTACAGTTTCACATGAACTGGGATAGATTCAGGTCAAAGTATTTTTATAAAACCTGGAAAGCCTCTTACCACTGCGTATCCCCCGTTTAAAGATCACTGGCTATTTTCAGGTAACAATTAACAGAAAAATGCTTTACTTGAAAAAATAAACAATACCTATAGTCCATGCACTTAAAAGACTACAATAAAATATAAGGCTTTTTTCGCATTCAGAACTTACTTCATGCAGGCAGTCACCATGGACATTCTACATCTGAAACAGTCAAAAACAAAATATTTACAAGCTTAAAACACATAACGGTGCATTGGCTGGTGCAGGAAAAAAACCTTCTCACAGGAAGACTGTTCTAAATTTCAGGAACTCTTTAGTAGGTGGTCCCAAGACCTTAATCAACCCAGAAAGCACAAGTACGTGGTCTGCAACTCCACTTCGGGCCACAAGATAGAGCCATTACCACAGTCTCTGCAACCCAGCAAGCCTGGTCCGTGCAGGAGCCCCAGAGCCACCGCAGGTTTGCGACTACAGCTTTCGAAAGCCAACAGGAACGAAACCCTGCTATAAAAATGCAGTACTGGTATATACTATTGAAAGTAAGATCATAAAACCAAGATTTACATCTGCAAGTTACAAAAGACAACATAAGGTTTAACAAACAGTTTTACTCTGTGTTGACATGTTTATCACACACAGTAAGCAAGCCTGAAACTTAGCCTTTTGAGGTGCATACAGCTTTTTCACAAAGAAGTATCACTTTATGCTTGCCTTATATTTCTCCCCAGGCATCTGCTCCCCACAGAAGACTGCACAGCACCGAGGCAAGCATCAGCAACCGCTGCCGCCTTCGGTTGAGGTGCAATGCGTGCTTTGTTAATTTTCCCCACCCGTATTCACAGTCCTATGCTACCTGAGTACTTTTAATGACAAAATTGAGCTATTCTTTATTTCATTCCCACTATTGCTCTCTAAGAGGGAGGGCCAAGATGGTGCAAGGTGGCTTTTTCTCCTCAGATATGATTTAATGCAATTAGTGGGTTACCAACTACCCACGTGCAATACAGTGCATGGGGTAGGTGTCATTGCCTCCACACACGCCTCTGGACTGCAGAGCACCAGTAACTAACTGCAGGCACAATTCAAGATAGCAAGGCTTAGCAACGAGGGGAAATAAATCTCCTATTCGCAACTTGTTCCTATTTGATTAGAAAGTTAGAGACAAACAAGTCACGTTCGGAAGAACTTTTCAAAGTACAGCTCAACCAAGCTCAAATCTGTGTATTTCAGAATATGCTTCTGGCATAGTAAAGAGCATAGGAAAAAAACACTAAATATTCATTAAGATGCTGCAGTATGTAGTAAATAATATCAAAGTGATGGTCCGGTGTTTTTTCATTTTTACACATATTGCCCAAGATCAAATAAACTCACTAATTAGGTATTACATGTCACAAATAAACCCCAATGCTGTCCATCCTTGTGGGCAGCCCACAAACTTCATGTTTCCTTCTCCTAACTTTTACATGTGTTGCTGTGCTGCTGTTTTCCATAACTGCTTGCATGAGGGCAAATTTTCAAGATGCTATAAGGTATGCAAAGAACCACAAGATCAAAACTCGTGTTCATTATGATGAATATAAAAGAAAACTACCAATCCCACTTCTGCATTCGCTTCACGTTTGAAATATACAACTTATTGAAAAAGACTATATACTCAGGTATATATTTTTTGCAATTCATTTCACAGAGATTATTTCTTTAAAATGAAACACACACTTCAAGGATGATTAAGAAATGTCCTCTCCTCAGTGCACACGCTGCTTCACACAGGAAGAAAGGCCAAGCCAAACACATTGGGATCCAGCTGAGATCACAGCTCCATTTATAAAGAACAACACTCAACTTTGCAAGCTCACATCTGTGTGCCTTTTGGAAGAGTCGAGAACTTTGAGCAGCAAACCTGTAAGCTGATCGCACCCCAAAACTGCCAGTATCATTCCCAGTTAAGAGTTTCCCTTCATCTATAAAAGTGAATTCATTTCAAAAGTGCTTAGATTGACTTTCCCTAAAGGCCTGCTAGAACTTTTACATAAACTCTATATGCTTTGCTTACACTCAAACAGGTCACTACTCATTCAGGACAACAGTCTGGCAGAACACTCAAAAGCACTTTCATTTCAGCAAATACTCTCAACTTGCTACCTTCAGCGGCCCTGCAACTTACATGGTCAAAATAACATTTCCTTTCCTTCCTCCTCTTCCCTCTTTGAACTCACAACTGAATCATTTTGTTACATTGTTTCCAACAAGTTGCTTCTGACCGGAGAATAATCCAAAAAGATTCTCAAACCCTCACATACAAACTTAGAAAAATGTTAGCAGTTAGAAACTGGAATTATGTAGGGAATTCAGTTGTAATAACACTATTTTCTATATAACTGATATTTTTTCCAAGCATAGCTGCTGCTTTCTTTCAGTACTTTGCTCCATCCTTCACTCCACTTTCCTTCCTTGATCTTCTGCTGAATGCCATGCTTGGGTTTTGGGCTGTTGGGTTTTTCCCATTATTAAGATCTGTTCCTTTCTCTTTCTCACGTTGTTTTTGCTCCTTCACTCTGAGCACAAACTTACATTCTTTCGATCACATAACTCCCAGTGCTCCGACGCATTTCTTCCACACACGCTCATTTCTCCTCTTCCATAAAGAGTGTCCAGTGCTGAACTCTCCCATTCCCTAGTGCCTGGGAATATGGAAGTACCTATTCCCCCCTTCTGCCCACACAGAGAAACAGACCAGCAATAAATATATGCTGAAAGCAAATTCTCCCACATCTAAGATAAACAGCATTCACTAATGGTCCAGAAATTGCTCTCTCTTGGAAGCCACTGTTTAGCCGGTAGGGCCATACGCACTTCCTACAGCGGAACGGCATGAGATTGTCTCAAAATTTTGATGCAAGTCCTTTTATACTAACACTTCTCAAACTTTACCAAATTGCAACTATCTTCTAACTAATACATTTTTATGCAACTCCTCAACTTGGCAGAAGCACAGAGGAGTGACAGTCAGCTGGATTTCCTGGCTGCAGGTATAAACATTGATTCCTCTCCCCTGAAGGAATAAACTGCTGCCAGCAACCCGAGAAAATTCACAGTTCTCCAGTGAATGGAAAATACTGCCAACAGTTATTTCTTTCTCCGTACCCTGGAGGAACTGAGCTGCTGCCAATTAACATAGCATTTTCCTACACTTTGCAATCCCTTTGAACTTTTTCAGGATTTTAGAGGAAACAGTTTTGTTTCTATGTAAATCTATTCAGTGCAAATCCTAGTCACAAAAAAGGACTGATAACTGTAGCAGAAGCCCCTAGACAAGGGAATCTTGTTAGTTTGCATGCACTACTTGAAAAATGTAGTATTTATAACCAATTTGTACAAAAGCCAAGAAGAATCTAAGTGCAATGGAAAAGAAATCACAGAGACTAAGACATGAAGTGCACATGAGAGAAACTACATTCAAAAAATCCATAGATTGGAGATTATATTGCTTTTCACGTTACTGCCCACATTACTACAAGCTGTCTTAAATGAACCATTATTTTCCACTCAGAGTATATTTACATTATAATTTAAGCATTTATTCTGATGTTCTATCACTCATTCCTTGACAAATAGGATTAAAAGCTAACTATTTTTCCTACAGCATGAACACTCACAATGTTTAACGGCACAGAAACAATTCAGACCCATGGCAGAAGGCTAGCAACTGAATATTGGTATGAGACTGGTACAAAAAGAAAAGCTTCTCTTCCCCAGTTTGGTTTTCATCTGTCCATAAATACAGCAAGATACACGCAGAACTCCTCTCTCACACTAGTCAAAAATACCCTCTCAGTTGCCTGAATAACTGCATTATTATATTTTTAAAATTCTCATAGATTCCTTCTTTACGTAGCATGTTAAACACTCACGAAATCAGCTTCAAGTTTTCCCATTTCTTGTTTGTAGCTTCTCATTCGACTGCTGTACATTCCTCGGCTTTGAGCTGGGATCTCTCGAACTTCAAGTTCCATCTGCTCAAGCTAGCAAGTAAAAATAAATAAGAGACATGTACATCAAAGGGTAATTAAAGTAAGGATGAATTTACCTAAATTGTTCACAAATACTAAGAAATGTTCCTTCTTTACCAAGAAAAATGCTGTTTATTCCGCAATATATAAACAATTTATCAAAATCTTTACATAGCCTTAAGTCAACAAAAAAGTGACAAAATTAATATTATTAACACTTAGAAGGAATGATTCTAGTCAAACATTTCTGGATTTCAATTCCAAATGTGAAGAATACATTGTATTACAAGAAAATAGTAAAACTGAGGTTAAATAACTTCCTGCAAATGAGCATAGTTCAGAAGAAAGCTTACTTCCATCTAGCTGTGTGGTTTTGGAAAACCTTGGCTGAAAAAGGCATTTTATTTGTTTTTATACACACATACATGTATGTGTATATATATACACACATGTATATGAGCATATACACGTGTGTGTATATGTATACATGTTTAAAGTTTTATTTACCACCAGCCTCTATGTTTAACAAAATAATTCTTGTTCTTTTAAATACTGCTTACTCAGCATAATTACAAAGCCTCCACTGACTGCCTAAATCCACATACCAGATCTGTAGGTAGGTATATTAAATAGCTGAATTTCAGGGTTTAATGACAATACTATTCACGAACTTGTATACGGTTGAATGCATTAAAACATCGGAGATATATTCTATCTTTCAAAAGCTTTTTCTATTTATTCTTGCCATGTAGAATACTAAGGGGCCTGAAACACAAGAATATGGCACAGAGGTACAGAAAATCAAAAGGAGTTATAAACCAGGGTTGAGCTGCCTGCTAATTACTTGCCCACTGGGTCATGGAGCCTCCCCTACATTGTGCTGTCTGTTCGGGAATTCTGTTTTGCACAGCTGAAGAATCCCTTACCTGCCTTTTAAAATCTTTCCAACTTACTCTAAAAAGATAAAAGTATACCTCTCCCTGGTTGCTGTAGGCACCTGAAACAATATTTACTCACCTCCTACTGATCTCAGTTGAGCAATACGGCATTGGAACAGAAATGCCTTTCAATTAGGCTCCCAAGCTACTGGTTACGGGTCTTCACAAGGGACAGCTACAGTTTATTCCCATGTGATAGCTTGCTTACACTTTGAAATTTCATCCTCATATCATAAGAAAACCATCTGAATTTATTCAACGGAATTACCAGATACTCAAAAGTCATTCCGCCTGATCTATTCTGATTATACAAAATAATATTCAATAATAAACTGTAAATAATAAAATGTAAAGCAGACTTTAATTAAATAGTCAGTAATGAATTGAAACATACAAAGCAATTTCTAATGCTACCCAGTTCTTTGGCTCAGGCTTAACTTCCCAAAGCGGTGTTATAAATTAAACCAATAGATGGAGTTAATGGCTTATTTCTTATCAATTTCATCTCAATATATTTGATCTTAAATGTTCTACAAACATAGAAAACATTCCTCACATATTTATGTAATTATATGTGCAGCGTCAGCATACTTTAATGAAGTCTCAATTCTTATCTATTGTATAAAAATGAAACCATCTCCCAGTGAACACAGAATTTGCAGCAAGGTTCAGACCACAGTCCATGAAGTCCAAAATGCTCATTCTAAAGAGTCAGTATCAGGGAGCGTAAGGTCCAATGAACAACGATGGAGCATGCATATTTAGGCTGATTAATGTTTAACATCTCTTTTTTGTCATCATGAGATTAAACGGGTACGTTTTGTGGCTGGGCTGATAAACTTCCATGTGCAGTTATGCAGAAGATAGTGGTCCAAGCAGGTGTGAACCTAAGTGCAACCTAATTTCATGCATCTTCACTTTCAGGCCTCATATTATTGGTCATAAAATTGTATTTTTCATACACAAGCAAGAACAGAGCTAAATTCTACTGAAAGCTAGAAACAACCTGGCACTTAAATCTCAAAACATCTGTAGAAGCTCAAGTTTTCTTTAGAAAACCTAAAAACTCAAACTTCTGTAATTGCTTATGTTCAAACCTGCCACCGCTGTGGTGAAGCTGAGCATTTTGGCACCTAACTCTTGCCCAAATTCATAAACCAGGCCCCATCCTTAAGGATCCTCAGGTGTTTAACCTAGTAGGTTTGCTCCTAACAACACCCAGTATGCTCCCAGCACCGAATACAGCATAAAGTAGAGCAGCCACTGGTATTTCCATTCAAAAATACAACAAAGTAAGGTAGCACTGCTGATGTTGTCCATTGGGACCCCAAAATAAGTCTCCCCCTCCCACAGGAACTTTTCCACATGGAAATTGCTCTGGAGAGTTGCTAGTATTTTATGAAACCTGTAAGCTTTGCTATTTTATTCTGATTCTAAAGTCTTGGAACTAAAATAGAGATGTATATTAAAAAAAAAAAGTGTCTAGATAAGAATAACTTAGCATTTGCAACTCAACAATTTTGTGATGTGTCCCTCATAAAACATAAAGGCAAATAATACACAGACAGTTTTTTCTTCTTAAAAGCAAAATTTCACTCAAAAAATGCTAATTCCAGCTCTTCTTGCACTTGTAGCCCAGAAAGCCAACCGTATCCTGGGCTGCATCAAAAGGAGCATGGCCAGCAGGTTGAGGGAGGTGATTGTCCTGCTCTACTCTGCTCCCATGAGATCCCACCTGGAGTTCTGCATCCAGCTCTGGGGCCCCCAACACAAGAAAAACATGGACCTGTTGGAGCGACTCCAGAGGAGGCCACAAAGATGATCAGAGCGCTGGAGCACCTCTCCTATGAAGACAGGCTGAGAGAGTTGGGCTTGTTCAGCCTGGAGAAGAGAAGGCTCTGGGGAGATATTCTAGCAGCCTTCCAGTACCTAAAGGGGGCCTCCAAGAAAGCTGGAGATGGACTTTTGACAAGGTCATGTGGTGACAGGACAAGGGGTAATGGCTTTAAACTGAAAGAGGGCAGATTTAGATTAGCCAGAAGGAAGAAATGCTTCCCTCTGAGGGTGGTGAGGCACTGGCACAGGTTGCCCAGAGAAGCTGTGGATGCCCCATCCCTGGCAGTGTTCAAGGCCAGGTTGGATGGGGCTTTGAGCAACCTGATCTAGTGGAAGATGTCTCCACCTGTGGCAGGGGGGTGGAACTAGATGATCTTTAAGGTCCCTTCCAACCCAAACCGTTCTATGATCCTATGATTCTAGCACATGCTAGATTTTACACTCAAAAGAATTTCCCTAAGGTTATCACAACATTCACCTTTCTTAAAAACCTGGTAAAAATAACATTCAGATACTCCACACAGGATGCAGAATGACAGGATTTCTCTCCAGAGATCTCTTACTCAACAGCTCTGTCTTGAAAAGGCAGCCTGGGAGTCTGAAAAGTTTTGGTGTCAGTTCTACATGTAGATCAAATCAATTACACCAGTGATTTTACCCAAACAAAGCAGACAGTGTTTTAAAACAATCAATGGTTAGTCAATGTAAATAAATTATCTCTACAATAATATTTATAATACATGAGTGTTATTTCCTAGCCAAGAAGGAAATAAAACAAAATCAGCTAAACCCAGCTTTGACTACTCAAGACAATGAAGCAAACCAATGTATGAAAACTACCAGTAGCACGGAATTAGGTTTATTTTTATTTTCTACTGTAGCCTTCAGTTTAAAAGAAGACCTTTCTAATCAGTTCTGTTATTAGCAGGTTTGTTCAAACTGATTTTTAAACCCAAGCCTTGATATTAATCACAAACATGTTAGGTAATTGCTTAAAGTCAATAATTGAATTAAGCACCTGTCCAGCAGCATTAGCAACAAGATCTAAAACAAAAGCATGAAAGAAAAGCCAGTACCTTAAATGAAGATCATCGTTAGGATAAAAGTACAGATACAGGATTTACTTTTTTGTCTTATAATAAAAACAAATTTAGATGATCTTTTTCTGACATAAGGAGAAAAGTGATGAGCCATTAAGTCAATTTCTGCTCCTTCCAATCTTACTTTGAGTAGAAAACCAAATTTGAATTATTTTTCATAAGACCACCCATGCTACAATTTCCCTCTACTGCTATGCTTTTTTGCCATGTCAAGTTGTAGTGGAAAGGAGATGAAAAACATTTCTAGATTTTTACTTTCTTTCAGCAGTTTGAATATGAAAGTGCCCAAAAGGCCTTAATGTATCTTCAGAATATCCTCGTGAGATGGGACAGTAATTTTACCGTGTTTCTCACTGAGAATATCAAATCAGAGAGGTTAGGCACTTTGCCATCCTCACAGGGTAAACCTGCAGGGAGTCATCCCAAGACCCAGCTTTCCTGGATGCTATTCCAATGCTCTGGTCTACAAAACTAATTCAATTCTTAAACCAAAAGCACCAGGTATGTCAACAAACACTCTAGAGACCTTTTTCTTCCTACACCACTTTAAAAAGCGAATTTCAACATTACTGTTTAGTTAGTAACCAAATCATTGATTCAAGTTGCTCAATTATAAGAACTTTCAGGCTAGGAAAACTGATTTCCTTTCCCTATCCTAGCAGATTATATTTCTGACACTAGATGGACCAAACTCATTTGGAAGCAATAAACAAAAGCAACTTCAGGCAAGGAACTATTGGCTATGCAGGAAAAAGTCAATCCCAACTGTCACCAAAACCTTTGCTCAGTTACTCCACATCTACAAAACTTTACTTTCATACTCCATACAGATGGAGGACATGACAGGCTGTAATGGGAACAAATTAAAAAAAAGAAGTCACAGTTGCTTAACACATATGGCTTTCTTCTGTCAGTGCAGACCACTAACTAATGCTTGGTTAACATATATACTCTTCTTGGATCAGTAACCCACGCTACCATTGCCCCCTTGACCTCAAACAACTAAATACCTTTATGCCTCACTTGCTAAAAGAGAAAAAAAGATCTACTGCTCTACAAGACAATCAGATTAAATCAAGTAGATACATGGGTCCTACAAGAGAAAAAACAAACAGTCCAGGTGTGTAAATATTTAATTCAGTTCCTAAAGTAAAAGACCTAATCCACCACTCAAAGCCTGTAGCAGCCTGTAATAGCTTACAGCAATAATGCAAACCTTAAATCACTTAACACAAGATTAACAAACGATACACTCCTCTTGGGTATTTCATAGTCTCAAGTAAGAACGATTTCAAAAATATTACTTCATTTTCTATTATATTATTGTTAAGTATTTTTAGGGCATCATGTCTGTTAAATGTTACCACTAATGATCCTATTATTTTCCCTAGCAATTTGCAGTTAACATATGAAAAACCAAAACGTACCAGTTCCCTTGCTTCTTCGAGTTGTTTCTCAACATTTGCAACCATCTGCTTCTTGTCATCTGAAATAGAATTGTGAAAATACCAATATAATTGTGCTCTTGCCATGAAAGTAGAATACACCATTTCAAAAGCTTATCTGTATCAGTTATAACTGACTTAAGGGATTTATTCTGTGTGATATCATCATGCACTAATGTGATACCCACATTAGTAATTAAAAAAAAAAAAAAAAAGGAGATTGGAGGATTGGAGAATCCTTGAGGTCTTCTGCTTTGTTACGCAGCATTTGCTAGTTAGGAGAGCAGTTACAGCTGCTCCAGGTGTAGGAGTTATGCCTCAGCAGGCACTTGCTGGGTGTGTACAAATGCATGAGAAGGCACATACTTATGCCGAATAGAAAAAAAAAAATATGGTTTAAGAACAAAGGCTTATCCTATTTATTTTCAAAATATGAGATGCACGAAACCAAGCATCCCACTTATAATGAATCCAGGCACTGAAGAAAAAGGACGTTTCTATTCCCCTGCTCCTATGCTGGGTCTAGAACCCTGTTTCTTCTGCTTCAACAAAATGAAATGCCATGGGAAGTACAAGAAAACCACTGTCTTCTAGTAGCAGTAAAAATGTAAATTAGTAATAAAAGACGAAAATTTAAAAAAAATAAAATCAATTATAAGCTATATGTAGCAATCATCATGTTCCCCAAGAAGTCTATATCCCAGCTATAGACAGCATGTCTGACTTTCGACCAGCCTCTAAGCATCCATTCTCAGGCAGAGAATCCAGTATGAACTGAGATTCGGTGTCACATCTGCCAAGCATTCCAATTGCTTGCCCACTTGGTTTGCTACAGCATGAAAGGGGACTTCCTGAGGAATACTCGGTCACCGGATAATAAAAAGTCCCCACATTGCTTAACTACCGTGGGCATTCAGGTGCTGCAATACTGCCACTTGCACCACCTCATGCCCCTCTCACGGCCACATCTTCCATCCTCTTGACTGTAAATCCACACATTGTCTCGACATCTGTGCTGGTGGTTTGCCTGATGAAGCAGATAAAAAGTGAACTGCACGAAAGTATCTCCAGTCATTGCTCCCCAGAGATCATGATGGATAATGCTACGCTGGCACAAGAGACTTTATTGTGTATCTTTAGACTTCATGGTCTGCTTTTTTAGCCTGAATTCCTTTGCTTCTCTTCCACATGATCTCCTTGTATCCTAGAATTGACACATTACAGACCAAAAGGGACTATCTGATGATCTCCTTTGATCCGCTGCGTGCCACAAGCCACTGAACTTCAACAGGGACCTCCTTTATTAAATGTGTATAATTTAGCTTCTCAGGCTGAAATGCTTTATTTTTGAGCAAACTTAGTGCCATAGGCAGGAATCAGGGGATGCTGAGGTAGCAACCAAAACCAGAATTTCTGCCATATAAAGTAAAACATGCCCTTAAAACAACCTTCCTTAAAAGCAACAGAACCACTTCTGAAAGGACTATATTGCTACAGAGTTTTTGGTGAAGCATCCCCAGCATAAACAAGTCATGTTGCAGCTGAGCCTTCCCACTGCTGTTCCACAGTACTCTGCACTGCATTTGCAGGGGCCTATCCCTCTATCTTCTCATTTATCTAAGATAATCTACACTCTCATTTAAGGACACGTGAACATCATGATCTGTCCTTCTTTAGTTACAAAAATTGGAGCTCTGCCTGCAGAGAGGATCAGGTTCAGGATCATCTTTCCCTCTTTAAGATAATGCAGAGATGCTTGCAAATAACCAGCTACGCAAGGACTAGAAAAGCTGTCTCCTGAGGATACAACAGTATGTCTGGCAAAACACAGCTAGAATAAAATCCTGAAGAACACTGAAGCCCCCTGAGTAAAGGGAACTCTGCCACTGACACAAGTGAGAAGTTAGAGCTCACCTCTAAATCCTCCCAGAGTTCCCCTTCTTATCCTTGAAAGAGGCCCAGAATTTCATCAAGTAATCTTCTCCACAAAGTTAAGCCATGGAAAAACAGCATCTTTCTTGCAAATCTGGAATTCACATTGCCACGTCTGGTGGATTCTACTACAGCAGAAGATGTAGGAAATGCTCATTTCTGTGCAGCACTTTTAGTTCTCTGCTAGCAATGTCCTTCTCTGATTCCTCACCAGGTTCTCATGATGGCACCCAAGCCAGAAAACGTAGCAGTTAGTGATTTATCTTCCTAACATAACTAAACCCAAAAGAAAAGAGAATCTGCCACTTGTTTGCCCACACATTTCAATTCTCCTACCCAGCATCCCAAAACACCTCTGTTCTTTACGTCATTTGGAAGCGGGCAAGATGACGATGGACGAAAGGAAAAACAATGTAAGATATAAAGCACACAATGCCATTTTATTGAAGCTGAAATAAAATTTAAAAATATAGCAGCGGAAATGTACTATAGCAATTTCAGTATGTCCCTGAGTTTTACTGGATTACAGTTTCCATACACATTAAGTAACCTGAAATTTAGGAACATAAAGTTGGAGTTTTGGAGAAGATACTTCATGCTGTACAAATTCTGTGTGCACTTGTGATTACAAGAACTACCTAGCACACCACTGACAAGTAAGATCTTACCTACTGACAGAGATACTAAGGTACAGACCTTTGGTAGGGAAAATTCTTAGTACACAAGGAGATCTGGCTGAAACTGCTCCCATGAAACTGAGGAGGTACTCAAATGATCGTCAATGGTTTAGTTAACTAAACTTTAACCCAGCTCCAGAGTTGCATTTTAACATCGTCCCAGATTTATCAATACATAATCACCCAGCTGGTGACCAGAACAACCGCTAGGAAGAAGGCCCACTGACAACAGCCCTTTGTTGTTCCTTCAAATACAGATGTGTGAGCAGGCACATGGCAACATCCCGGCACTGCAGCTTTGGAGCAATATCTTCACAGATCTCCAGGAAAGCAGCCGAACTTGTGGCAACTGCTGATCCTCCAGGGCACGCAATACCATGTAGTCCTCTGAGCAAGAAGGGGTGGCAGAAGCCAGCAGGGTCACTTCAGTAAGGAAAAGCCAGCTTACCAAAGTATAAGTATCACCCACTTGGTTTTGCTTTCCTCTCTTCCTCTAGCCGCATCCATGTAAAATCCTGGCGGGAGTATGCTGCCTGGAGCCCCTTGCCCGCAGGACTGCCAATACCTCTAGGCCTGTTGTTGATAGCAGCAACAGAAGCATGAAATGCTACAACACTCTCAATCAGAAAGAACTTGCTGGAATGGTTTTCAAACCATTTACTTTCAGTTTTACTGCCATGGTTAAGCTAAGGAAACAACTTATTTCACAGTCAGAATCCCCCATAGAAAGGAGGGCACAATATCCACAGGATGACTCGCTCAGAGACTGCAGATGAGGTCAGAGCGAGTCACTCAGAGTAAGAGAAGCTTGCCACTAATCTAGCAGATCAGGACAAACAAGTTATGATCCAATTAAAGATCCTCATATTACTAACTGTATTACTCTACTGTGTCTTAGCACTTTTCAATCTGCCCACTTGATCATTTCCTTAAATACACCTCCATCATATGAAATAATGAAAAGGGTTCATCATATGAAATAATGAAAAGGGGTTTTTGTAACTTTTTTTCTTAATTCAGAATTGATAATATCCTTTAAAGAAAATAAAAAAGAATGCTCCATCAAATGTATCTAAATTTAGAATAGAATTTCTGTCTCCACATTGCCATACAGAATGTCCTAAAGAAAACATTGCATGTAGCTTGCATAATTTAACTGGTCAAAATGACTAGATATGGATAAATATAAAGACTGGATACCAAATTTTTTTTTTCCTCTAGGTAAGGACTGCAAACAAAGAAATCTGTTCTGTGTTTGTACACAAGATTGCATCACTTTCTTAAGAGAAACAAGCTTTTACTGTTTTCCTCAGTTATTTCAGCTTTGCCCTTGCATTAGTCACTGTTTTGTCCCCCAAAATACAGCAGTTACAGAAAGGCAGAAATCTGCCTTCAAGCGTAGAAAGGTAACACAGCACTGGTTTGGTCTCACAACCAATGAAGAGATTAAAATAATCTGGACCAAGACTGAGCTGTCTCATTGCTTGTGGAATTGCTTCTTTTTATTAGTACATGCTGAGGAAGACACTGACTAACAAAGGGCTTCAGTTCATAGACCACTTGCAGATTTTGCTACACCAGCTGAGGTGGTTTACATGTTCACCACTGCCAGAAGTTACTGTCCAACAGCAGAGACAAACAGAACAATACATGCGTTTCTCAATTTGGATTATAAAACTGGGTTCAAGAGGCACATCATAAGGAGCCAGACCTGAAACGGAGACAGTAAACTCCAGTACAGGGGTACAACTGAAAATTAAAGGTGGTACTTTCTTCAGCTAAATCTGTTAGAAACTGAAATAAAGTGCTTTGATTGCCCAGTAGAAAATGCAGGTATCGAGTATCAGAAGAATGACAGCACTCAAGTCTGAAAACATCATGACCCAGAGGCTACTGTGCTGGGAAAAGGCTAAGTATCAGCATTTGTGCTGATAAAACTCTCTTTCAGATCAAGCAATCAAAATTTATATCAATTTTTGGTCAAATCACAAGACAGATATTTCTCTGAAACACCGAGGAACATTAATAAAACACATCAGCCAATGATCTTCATTCTTCAAAGACATGCAGCAGCATCACGGAAAATCTATTTAAAAGACATTTCTCAATTTAGAACAGTTTCCTTAATTCTCCAGATGATGTCTGCCTCAACAGAAGACATTTCTTCCCAAGATATTCTATTGTCCCTGCTGATTATTGTTTCTGTAGCATCAGAGTGCCTTTGTTACATTTCTTGCTGAACTATTTAAGCATTTGTGACAACAGGAGTCTTTGTTGAGCCATCATCCTCCCAGAATACAAGACAGCATCAAGTCCTGACAACACCGAATGCAGGAATGTTGCAAAAACAATTAACCAGTATTTCTTCAATTCAACTGAACGTGAAGCTTACGGCAGGTCCATCTTGGGTAGCAGAAGGAAATAAACCAGTCACTAGACTTCAGGAGATCTCTCTGTATTATGCTGAAGTAGCACAAGTCCTTACACCTTTCATCCTGCTTCTTCCAGCGTGGAGGAAGAAGGCCATCGGCAATCTCTCTCAAATCACTGCTGCTGAAAACTGCCACCTCACGTGCATCTCTCCTCATGTCCCCCTCCCACCTCATAATCCTCTTTTTGAGGCTCTCCCAGCCATCTCCACAAGAACTAATTGGAACTTCTGGTGATGAAGAAGCAAAGATCTTGCAAATATTCCTATTAAGAAACAAGGGAAAAATGTGTATTTAAAATATTTCTGATTAAAGTGTTCAGCATAGTCAGAGATTTTTTTTTTCCCCCCAGGTGGTCAAATGCCTCTATTAGCTAAGACTGCAATTTGGTTTTAAGTTGTACATGAATTTTTTGCCGATGAAAGACAGAATACCCCTGAAAACTGAAGCAATGCACTCACTCATAAATGTACACTGCAAGAAGTAGCCATAATGCAAGCCAGCCCAAACGATATATGAGTAGCCTCAAATTCTAACATGGAAAAGCTACCTCTTAAAAAAAAAAAAAAAAAAAATTTAACCATTGTCTTATTTTGAGGCTATTTAGCCCAATACCACACTACCGGTCCTGCAGGGAACACATGCTCTCTCTCCTCTGAGAGGATGGCAAATTCTAAAAAAAACCCCCATCTAATGGTATAAAAGAATAATAATTTCAAAGCCTGATGCTTCTAGGCTATGCCACTGTTTAAGACAATACTCTTTAAAGATTTCATATTTAAGCTCCAAAGTCTCCCTAAGTGAATAAGAGAGACTGATTCAAGGAGAGGATTATGGAAATCCACTACTACTAAGCAGAACATTCTTCCTACTACTGCACAGACACTGATGACTTCCAAAATGTATACAATTAGGAAATTAATTCTCTATTCTTTTTCCACAAGCTCAATGTGTAGCACTACTGATTTTCAGAAGAAGAGCCTCTAGTGTATTTATGATGTCTTCCTGTTCCTACAAGAGGTCCTTAACCTTACTCTGTTGGAAAGTGAACAACCCTTTGCGAGGCAGTGGGAAATACTGCCTTGATTAGGTACTTTACACTAGCGAAGAATTCACTGCATCCCCTCAGTAAATTGTTCCAGTGGCCATTTAGAGGTTAAATATCATTTCTGATCAAACCAAATTACACCAGTTCTAAATTTCAATCACAAGAACTCTTTGGATGTCTCCCTTCTTCATTTTGTAATTCTCCATTACAAAACAGAAAAAGCTTTCTACCTCATAAGTACCTGCAGACTGTGATTGAATTATCCCCCCACGTCCTTTTTCCAAAATAGCTTTGTTAAGTGGATGAAAAGGCATAGTTTCCTGTTCTTTAATCATGCCTGTGACTGGTCAGAGAACCCCCATTTATCAGAAGACTTTCTAACTTGCTAAGATTAGAACTGGACATAATCTTCCAGAATCAAACAGCTTTTTACTCAAAATGCCTCTGTTTATTCATTTCAGATGTATTCTGGACCTCTGAATTAATGTTGCACTGAGTTCACGACCTACCTCGACTCCTGTTTAGAGTCACTACTTCATCACTTCCTGATGCATTTCCCACTCTAAAAGTAGGATGTTATTCTTTGGTCCTGGATGCATGACAGTTTTTCCTTCAGTCATATGGAAAAGTATACATTAGTGTGTGTTTATTGCCTCCTTATATGATACCCACTCCTACAGTTTAAGTATCCTAAAGCTTTGGGAAACGTGCGTAGGAAGCAGAGGCAGAAATATTTAATGACCTGGAAACAAAAGAGGCATTAAGCTGAGCTACAAGAGGGACAGATGAGAAATCCACTAGTTTCAGCTTCCCTCTGTCTCATACTAGGAGCCCTATATTATGGCACTGATTTGTACGTGCTAGAAGATTCAGCTGGACTGGTTAAAAAGATTATTATTTTCAGTTTTCTACCCTAACAGTCTTATAGACATTATTGTCTCTACTGCAGGGATATGTCATGAATCAGATCATGAATGCTGCAGGCTACTGACAAACACATTAAAGAAAATGAACACTGATTTCTTTGAATCTGCTCCTACATGTGAGTCACCACAGTTAATTATCCAAATCAAATGTTTTAACAGTAGGCAGCAAAAATACATATTCTGATTAAATCACGCGCAAATTCTGTCTATGCCACGTGAAAAAGACTTGATTTCCATTACTGATGTTGTGGCACGATCACGGCACAAAGCATTCCATAGCAGTGCTGGCACAGGAGACATCCACCCCGCTCCGACCCCTGCTCTGCTCAGCCCTTCGGTCGCGCTGGCATAACTCTGCGCGGCCCACAGCAGGTCAGGAGGGAAGGGCCCATCCTCACAGCTGACCAAACAATACTCTGTCAGGTTATTCTTAACACATTCCCTGAGTCAACTCGCTGCTCGAACAGATAGACTTGCACCCGGGGCAGGGAGGTGAATCCCGACTCTGCTGTGTAAGGAGCAAGAACACACATTCGGGTGACGGGACACAGAGACAGACCACGCTACAAACACGCTAACGCCCCCGCCAGCACCCCAAGCGCTTGCTGCTGGGAAGCCGGCGAGGCTCCTACAGACAAGCAGGACGGGCCTGCGGTGCGGAGCGAGGGCAACCACGGCCCCTCCGCGGCGCCAGGCGAGCAGCCCCCCCGCCGCAGGCGCCCGCCGCTCACCTCCGACCAGCTTGGGCACCTTCCCGATCCTGCCCGTGATCTCGGCTGTCAGCACCGCGAAGTCCTGCTCGTAGCTCTCGAAATCGGAGGACATGGCGGCGGCGCTAGGGGAGGCCGCGGCCCCGCTGCGCTCCGCGGAGACGCCGCGCTCAGCCGGGCGCGCTCAGCTGCTCCGCACCGAGGCGCTTCCGCGTTCTGCTACCCGCAAAAGCGTCCCCCCGCCTCCGCGCCCCTCGCCACAGGTTCCGGCGAAACTCTCCGCCCCCGCTCAGGTGCTTTAACCAGCACGGCCCAGCTCCCCGCTGCCGCCCGCCGCCCCTTGGCGGTGTTCGCCTGGGGGCTCGAACTGCAGCCTTAGGCCCAGAAGAGGAGAAGGAGGCGCCAGCCCGTTCGTGCTCAGCAACGCGGGACCCCGCAGCCCCCCGCCCCCCGCTCTGTAACCCTGCTCTTTCCGCGGGGCGGCGGCGGAGGGACGAGGCCGCGGCGCCACCCGCGGGACGCTGTTTCCCGGCGGGACCCTATTGCCAACAGACTGCCGGGGGGCGGTGGCTGACCCGGAGGCGCCGGCGGGCGGCGGCGAGCGCGGGCTCCGCTCCCCCCGCCTCCCCGGGCCGGCGGGGCGGGGCCGAGGCCCGGCGGGCCCCGACGCCTCCCCTTCCTCACGGCGCTCCCTGTCTCTCGGCAGCCGGCGGGACGGCGCGGGGCTGAGCGCGGCGGGAGCCATGCGCGGCAGCGGCAGCGGGGCGGCAGCGGGCGGCCGGCGGTAGCGAACATGGACGGGCCGGGGGGGCTGCGCCGGGCGCGGCGGCTGTGCCACTGGGGGCCGCTGGTGGCCCTGGCCGTGGTGGCCGTGTGCTCCGCCACCGCCATGGCGGACGCAGCGCTGTGGTACTGGCCCCTGGACACCGCCGGGGGAAGCGTCAACTTCATCATGCTCCTCAACTGGACCGTCATGATCCTCTACAATTACTTCAGCGCCATGTTTGTCGGCCCGGGGTACGTCCCTCTGGGGTGGACGCCGGTAAGCGCTGCCTTTCCATCGCCTCATCCCCGGACCGGGCTCGGCGGGGCGCGGGCTGAGGCGCGGGGCGCGGCCCGGCAGGGCCGGGCGGGGGGACCGGCGGGCCTGCCCTTCTGCCGGGGCCGGCCTCTGTGAAAGGAGTGTCTGCGGGGCTCAGAAAGGCGGTAGAAATCGCGTGTCTTGTGGTGCCACCATGTCCCCCTTCTCCCCGAAGAATGCAGCCAGCCTCTCAGGCCACTCCTTTCTCCTTATCTCGTTTCGACACCTTCACTTTCTGCCTCTCTCCCGCTTTGCTGCTGCTTCCAGCGTTTCCAGTATGCTCCAGCTTACTCCATCCCTTCCCTGTTGTGCCAGGTACAGCGATCTGGGGCTGAACGGTAGCGCTTCTTTATTGGCAGTACTCGTTATGTTTTATAGGTGCTTCTCAAAGCAAAACAACAGGAAACAAGTGCTGTTAGCCGGCAATGAGAACTTCAAGGTTATCTGCACACTCATGCACACACTTGTATGGAAGACTTTGCTGCTACTAATAAGGATTAGAAGAACTTCATTTAGCAAATTTATTTTTTATGAGCCTGAAAATTATTTGTTTATCTTATGTTCAACAGAGTGTTATAAATCAAGGTAGAAATTTGCATTTCCTTTGCTTCAGTAATCTCTGGAAGAGCAGTAGTCAAGGACCAGAATGATACAGGTTCAGTATCTCAAGACAGCTGGCCAGACTTTGTGTTCCAGTGGCGTGACACAAAGATTAGTAATAATCACGTTTCTACTTGTGGAATATTTCTTAGGAGAGAGCCTAGTGAGAAGAGGATCCTGATGTAGTCCTAGCAGGACAACTGGGTATTTCACTTCGTGAACAGGAGATTTTGGCCAGTACTACTTGATATTTACAAGTCTCTGTTGTTCATCTTGCTGTAGTTGGCAGATATGTGTATGTAAGAGAGAGAGGGAGGCAAACAAGAGCTAGTTGAATATTAATGCTTAACAGTACTGCATCTTAGTAGTAAGCCTAGATTGGCTTATGGTATAAAATGGAGAGACAAGGTGCACGAGTGTGTTTTTAAAATTATAAAGGCCTCATGCTGGTTTTTTTACTCTCAGAACTTCACTATGAAACCCTGCTTGTACAGTCACTCTTCCTGATAGAAGAACTGTGTATTTCCTTTAGCAACCAGCGCTTTCAACAGTGGGAGATGGCTGTGTTGATAGCCAAGAGATTATTTCATTTTGTGTTTTTCTCTCTTCGCCACCTACCATTAAATAGCGTTGGGTTATGAAACACACCCTGTCAGAAGAAAGCAAAGGTGCTTAGGTTAGGAAAGTGCTAAGATATATATTGCCAGTAGAATTATGTATACGTCTAACATGCCTGTTCTTCTGTTTAAAGGAGAAATCTCAGGATTGCATGTATCTCCAATACTGTAAAGTGTGTCAGTCTTATAAGGCACCACGTTCACACCACTGTCGAAAGTGTAACAGGTACTGTCTTTAATATTGTTTTGAGTCCATATCAAAGCAGCTCCTAATCTAATGATGAGCTATTAGTATAATTTATTCTTCCAAGTCTTGTATTGTGCATTTTTAAATGAACACTATACCCGTTTCAAATATTTCCACCTTCTAGTTCTATGACTTCTGTATGGTCTTACTGTGTTTCAGTTTAATATGTCTTACTGTGTTTTAGTTTAATAGATAAATGTCTTTAACATTTTCTTTTTAGCTTGAAATCAGTTCCTCTTAAGAACTCGACAGTATTAACAAAACATTGCAGTACTGTTTCAGGGAAGTGAGCCTGTGTAAATACCTAAAAATCTTTCAGTCCTTTCTAAGTTCTGAGTCCAAACGTTCACCTGCTCAGGGAGTAGAAAAGCCTATTCCATCATCTTTCCAAATGGGAGTTAAATGTTGATTTGAGTGGAAGTTTTGGACTGCTCTTTACTGTTCACTAAAGGTTTTTTTTTTTTTTCGAGGGGAGTCTGCATGTTAAGTGAACTAATAAGCTTTTTGGGTCAACTTAAAAAGTTTGTGCCTTGTTATGCGTTAGTCTTCCAGCAGACTTGTTTTGAGCTAAAGGACGCTTTTGTTGCAGATAGCTGCACTGGAATTTAATGCAGCTTGAAAAAAGCAAGCCACTCAGCTGTCTGCAGTCCAGGCTGTAGTTGCATTTATCTTCGGTTTATTGGGCAGGTCCTCCTCTGAAGGACTATTAGAGAATGTGGTAAAGGATATTGCAACATCCACATTCATTTTTTGTTTCTATAAACACAAGATGCGCAATCAGTGTGCTTGTAGGAAGTAGAGACTGAAGCTGTAGAGCAGTGCTGTAATTTGGCTGCATCATCCTGAGATTTAAAATTAGACTCTTTTCCTTGAGTGACAATCTTTACACTGAGAACTTAGTAGAAAATGGCAGCAGATCCTGATGATTGTCTTTGCAAAAGCAAGTTCTTTAAATTATTTAATCTTTTGTCAAATAAAATGGAAGAAACTGCAGCACATTCTCCAAATCATTTTGCTGATATGCTTTAAGAATTTTCTGCCCCCTCAACTCTGGCCAAAGCAACTCATTCTGCACATGTTTCTAGCCTGTTGCACTGAAGTAGGTAACCTAAGCCACCGCTGAAATGGTGGCTATGGCAAGTTTCTTCTATGCTATGGCAAGTTTCAGTGCATGAATAGTTGCCTGTTGTGGCCCACCTGAACAGGGTGAGGTTTCTAGCTAAGATCTAGGAACTTCTTCAGAAACACTTGTGCTTATAATTATGATTACATGTTCAAGAACTTGTACAGTGGCAGTTGAGCATATGCTAATGAAGAATAATTAATTCTTTAAAAGGGAGAAACTGAACTTCCTATTGGGAATGGACTAGCTTAATGCGGTCAGTAGTTCCAAAACAATTAACTTTTACTTTCAGAGGAGCTGGATATTTGTTTGGCATTTAGGTTTGGTGATGATGAATTGCAACATTGTAATTAGTGACTTTTACACCTGTTAAGTTAAATCAATGCGATTTGGGATGTGGACAAATCTTATCAGGTGTTTTTTTGCACCTGTAAGCTAAACCAAAATAACCAGCTCTATATTGAATACAAGAGTGTCTCTAGGGTGTTTATGCTTGTTAAATAGATTTTGAAAAGGACTTACAGTGGTGTAAGGTCAATACATAGCAATTGATGAAGCTTTCAGAGGGCCTACTACTGAAAAGAAAGAGGCATTAACACAATTTTGTCTGTGTATTTTTATATGTTCCTTCTGCAAGTGGTTCACAGGGGATTTGATATTTCCTTTATTTTCCTGATGTGCTTATTTAAAAAAATGGCAATAATATTAGTGCATAATTGTGGTGATGGTTCTTACACTTCCCATTCTAGGCCTCTGTCTCCTGGCTCTAGAATGTGGTGTTTATTAGCAACTAGAAAGTGTGAGTAAAGAGGAGGAGGGATAATTAGGGAGAGTAGGACCTGGGAGCACTTTTTGTTTTGCTTGCTTTCACTCTACAACATGAAATATCATTCTGAATAGCAACAAAAAAAGACACTGTTGTGTTGATCTGTTGGAAATTGGTGGGTTTAAATAAATGCATGAAGGTTGAGTAGTAGAAAGTTAGTTGTCCTTTTCTTTGAGCTTTTTGGAAAAGCATCATACATGTCCTTTATATTAAACAATACTTATTATTCACAGATGTGTCATGAAGATGGATCACCATTGTCCTTGGATCAACAACTGCTGTGGATACCAGAATCATGCATCTTTCACTCTGTTTCTCCTCTTAGCTCCACTGGGATGCATTCACGCTTCTTTCATATTTGTTATGACTATGTACACTCAGCTTTACAACAGAGTAAGAAAACATAATTAAATGCTTAAAATATTTTTTAAGTCAGATGGGTAATTTATTTCTGGAAGTATGAGATGATTTGGTTTGCTGAGAAGCAGCATGCGGAATTCCTTGTTATTCTTTCAACATGTGCTCTCAGTTCTGCTCTCCACCTGTGAGAAGTATGTTCATTAATTGGAGGAGAATTCAGAGAAAGTTGTTTTTATTTTCTTTCCTATTTTTTTTCCTGTTGCCTGTCATAATCCCTGGGAGTTTCCTAGAGCTTTGCATTGACTGTAGATAGTTTCTGAGTGGTACTTTATATAGAGAGCGACAGGCTGTGTTTTGGCTGGCACAGAAACTAGCTGCTATTTATTTTCAACACACAAGCTAGATGCTATTTATTTTCTTTCGCTTGCCGCTTTTTTAGAATTGTATCCCTTTCTTCGAGGGGAAAAAAAAAAAGTACGTTATTTTTGGAACCAAAAAGAAATTATGTTGAATTTGTTTTTAAATGGGAAAATTTAACTGCAGCAACAATGAGCAAAGCTTGTTCTGGAATTTATCCCTTATCTCAGATCCATGGTTAAGATTACAAGCTTTGATTTTAGCTTTTGTGGTTGCAATGAAAAGCATGACAACATCAACCGAGTGGAACAGATGAAGGCTCTGTGTTGTATTTGCAGAGCAGTAATGTTGAGAACTGCTATCTGCTAAAGCTTTCGGAGAAAATTTCCATTGAAAATGGATACTGTGCGATGCAAACATTTTCTATCTGAAACTGGTGAATGCATTTTTGTTAATGTGCCATAGTCCAGATTTTTTTGCAGATTGTGGGCCTAACTTGTTTTGGAGCTTGCAAGATGGCGATTTTGGTTTAGCTTTCCATCTAGAGAAGGCCTCCATCTAGCAAAGAATGTATTTCTGAAGAGGAAAAGGCTTTTGAATAAATCTCTTTTTTTTTCTTTTTTTTTTCCCCCTCCTATTTTTTTCTAATTATTCCACTTGCATTATAAACCTGCCAGAAGTTAGGCACCTACCTTTAGAGCCAGAGTTCTTATTGGTAATTTGTTTTGTTTCAGCAGTCGGAACGTTCTAGAGCTGAATGATGATATTTTCCCTTTGCAGATATCTTTCGGGTGGAGTTCTGTAAAGATTGATATGAGTGCAGCCAAAAGAGACCCTCGACCCATTATTCCCTTTGGACTGTCTGCATTTGCTGCATCTTTATTTGCCTTAGGACTGGCATTAGGAACAACTATTGCCGTTGGTATGCTGTTTATTATCCAGGTAAGTTTATGGCTTCTGTTACAAAGAAGTTAAAAGCTGTAAGTTTTGCCTGGTTGTGGAGCAGAAACAGAATTCAGAATTGAGATAGGAGCAGTTGGTTAGAGCTTATGTTGCTGTGTAATTTTTCCACGGTTTTATGTTGCTTTCTCTGTTTCTCTGAACAACAGTTCCTCTGTTGTTACCACAATTTTTCTTTTTTTTTTTTTCCTCATGGAAGAATTTGGAGGTGAAAATCTAATGAACTAAGAAAACATGAGATGGACTTTATAAACTCTCTGGAAAAGGCAAAATACTTGGTATTTCACGAGTACATACCCCTATCCCTGAAAATAGGTATAAACGTGCCTGATATGTTGCTTCAAACGTTTGAGATCTTTGGAAGGAAACAAAAAAATACATTTTAAGCATAAACTGAAATACTATGTGATACTGTCTAAGTATATAGTTCTAGTGGATAGCATTATGTTGTGATTTAACCCCAGATGGTAACCGAAATACCACACAGCTGCTCACTCACTCCCCCCTCCCTGGTGGGGTGGGGAGGAGAATCAGAGAGAAAGGAAAACTTGCGGTTGAGATAAAAGCAGTTCACCAGGACAGCAAAGGAAAACTGTAAAAATAATATATATAAGGATACTAGAATATGTAAAACAAATAATACGCAATTTCTCACCACCCGATGACCGATACAGCGCGTCCCGAGTAGCAGTCAGGGAGCAGGGGTATTCCCCCCCAGCTATCCCAGAACAGCAAGTTCCAGAGAGAGCAGGTGAGGGAACAAACAGCCAAACAAAAAAATGAAAAGGCCCGAACGAATGGAAAAAAAAAAAAGGAAAAAACAGGGAAACAAAAAGCAACCCGAAGGGAAGCTTAAGGATTAAGGCACATTAAGGGTCTAAAAGCTAGTGGCCCACCGTCCAACCCTCACTTGTACGAGGCATGCTGTCTATGGTATGGAATACTCTCTTTGGCCAGTTTGAATCAACTATTCTGGCTCTACCCCTCCCAAGTTTTTGCACCTGCACATTAGCAAAACCTGGGAAACTGCAAAATGTCCTTGGTTGTTTAGCAGCAACCAACAACATCAGTGTCATATCACCGTTCTTCACGCACTAAATCCAAAACACAGTAGCTGCTGAAGACAAAACTAGCTCCATCCTGGCTGAAACCAGGACACGTTAGCATGTATCTATGCTGAATCTTAATTTTGAATGTTTTATATTTTTCAGTTAAGCCTACAGAAGTTGCTTCATTGCTTAAAGCAAATTTAGTTTGTTAAATGTTTTCTTTGCCTAGCTGATGTATTTCTGTAGAAAATCAACACTAATTTCACCTAACACTTTTATTTTAGATGAAAGTCATTTTGACAAATAAAACTTCAATCGAGTCGTGGATTGAAGAAAAGGTAAGCTTTTATTACAGTATTCTTGTACTGTATTGTTACAAAGTTTGTTCTCCATATTTATCAATTTCTTCTTTCACACCTCTGGATTTAAACCAAAGGTGTCATTTCAGTTCACCACTGACTTAACACCTACAGCCAGATTTGCCCTTACTGTCTGAAAGTCACCGCAATAGACGTGAAATCATTTAACTGCATAGATTTTTGTTTTCTTTTTTGTTTGGAGGAATTGGTGTGAACATAGAAAAATATTTGCTTTTAAGACACTTTGCGTACCTACTTCTGTGGGTGTTTTCGTCTGCAACTTGAGTTGTCTTTGCTTCTCATTATGCCTGTCTGTGTCTTTAATCGTCTACCTCCCCTACCCATTCCATGTGGCATGTTTTGAGTCGTGATTTTCCTCATTTACTACTTCTCTGATTAAACGTGGGAGGATTTTCCTTGATTTTGGAGATGTACTGGAAAATACTGAGATACCTAGTCTTCTCTCCTTTAAATTTGTCTTTGATTTCCATATCTTTATAGAGGTTTTCACAAGATTTTTTCAGAAGAAATACAACCAAGCAGCAGAACTTAAGCTTAGAGGAAGCAAAAGTGACTCAATGTTTAGAGACTAGTTCAGTGCTACCGGGTTATTTTGTATAAGTCCACAAACATTTCATTATTATCTTGTTGTCTTTCTTTTATTCTATGTCACAATAAGCATGAGGCTCTTCGCTGTGTATAAGTACCCAAGTACTGTAATGCCTTCTCTTTGCACGGAATCTTAGCTTAGCTGGATCCTAGTCCTATTAGACCCTTGAATAATACGGCAACGGAACATAAATGAAAGAAAACCCTGTTACAACTATATAGTAGGATTTGGAATAATCTGTTATATTTTTTACTGTAAAACACAGACTGCTAACATGGAAACTGAGCACAGACTGTAATACATAAGTGTTTAATAAAAACTACATCATTGCAA
The DNA here is from genome assembly GCA_009819775.1 of Phoenicopterus ruber ruber. Taxonomy (NCBI): domain Eukaryota; kingdom Metazoa; phylum Chordata; class Aves; order Phoenicopteriformes; family Phoenicopteridae; genus Phoenicopterus; species Phoenicopterus ruber. The sequence goes on along the minus strand of CM020221.1, from coordinate 30,659,948 downwards.
CAAAGAGAACAAACTTTTCTGTGGCTGCTCCACTAGATGTCATCGTTACTGAAAGAACGGGAAGTTTACGGCTGCAGAATGTGGGAGATTTAGAGCATGCCTGTATATGCAATTCTTGGAGGTGGAATAGGCACTACCAATGTTGAATTATGCTCATGATCATTAATCAAAGAATCCTGAGCTGTTGATGTCTTTGTATATAACTGAGAAATAGTCAGGCACCAGTCCTTAAAAAAAGCCATAAAATAAAATCAGAGCATGGAGTGGATTAATCGGTGTAGCCAGTTGACTCTGTTGTTAAAGAGTAAATGGGAGAGAGGGGGGATGGAGGACCCAAACCAGACACACTTCTAAATGCCATTATTGTTGTAAGTAGTTTTAAAAGCTTGGGTTAGTATAGCAGGAATTTACTGCTCTTGCCTCAAAATGTTTGCCTTTAGGTCTCATGGACCCATACAGGGCTTATGATCTGGCCTTAATATTTGCTGCTCGATTGCAGTTTGTAGGGTATGTTTTTATCTACTGTATTTCTTAATTATTTTCCAGGCCAAAGACAGAATCCAGTACTACCAAACGGGTGAAACCTTTATTTTTCCCTATGACATGGGAAGTAAATGGACAAACTTCAAGCAAGTGTTTACATGGTCTGGGATTCCTGAGGGAGATGGCCTGGACTGGCCAGTAAGAGATGGCTGTCATCAATACAGTTTGACGGTAATTCATCTTCAATGATATCTCAAGTTAATCCTCCCCACTATCCAAATGCCTGCTTTCCTTTGCGGTAATATGCCAGCTTTTTAAATAACTAAAATTGACTAATAATACGTATACTGAAGAAACAGGACTTCTGTCAAATGTCCTCCCATTTTTGATAGACTAAAAAGTTACGCTTTTGTGAGTGCTTTTAAATGCTAATGATATTTCCTGTGTTTGTTGAATGGTTTCAATTCCTGACTTCATTTTTTTGTCGAATACCCAAGTCCTCTTAAACTGAACACTGCCTTAATTTCTATTTATAATCATTTATAGATAGAGCAACTGAAACAGAAAGCAGACAAGCGAGTAAGAAGCGTAAGTATTTGTGAAGTTTGGTCTGAAATTACTTTGAAATATCAGTATAAGTAAATGTAAGTAATTGCTGAGTCTATTTCTTTTCTTGATTTTAAACTTAGCAATTAAATAAAGACTTTGTGTTTCCACACAAACAGTGTGCTGCAACCTCTGCTAAATTAAACGTAGCATTTAGCTTTCTTTGCATTTGCTCCTTCGATTTTCGATGGTGAGAAGCATAATAATAAAGATGACTGTGCTTCACTGTTAAGCAGTTAATTTAGAATTTAGAATCCCTTTGACAGCCATTGTCATTATGCTCAAATATAACGGTACGCTTTAATTGATTTTTTTTTTTTTAGTATGAAACTGTCAGCAATGCCGTAGCTCCTTACAATAATATATTGCTGTGTTCTGTTCAAACTTGTAGGTGCGGTATCGAGCAGTAGAAGATTACAGTGGTGTCTGCTGCCCTGTGACTAAAGGTGTTAAAACATTCTTCACAACACCGTGCACTGAAGAACCTAGAATTGCACTGAGTAAAGGGGATCTGATTTTAGCCACAAGAGGCTTAAAGTTAGTGGCTCCACACCTTTATGTTTGGTTAAAAGAAATTATTGAGATGAGTTCTGGCATCTAATTACCTATTACGCTTTCTTCCCCAGACACTGGATGTATGGTGAGAAGATTCTCGACTCAGCTGGTGATGGTATGAAGCAGTTATTTTCACTTTTTATGTTGAAAATTACAAATCAATTTTATAGCTGTCTAGAAATGTGGACAATATTACATGTTCAATTCTCAAAATGTATAACGACTGACCTTATTGGCATTAGCTTCTCTCCCATCTGGAACCACATCTATGGTTTTTACTCTTTACATCTGGTAGACTTGCCAGTTTTGATAAACATTGGATTAATCTATCAGACTGAAAGAACACTCATCTAGTAGTTTATTGAAGGTTGAGTGGGAAGGGGGACACTTTTTCTTAGAATATGAAGAAGTTAGACTTTTAGACTCTGAAGAGGTTAATGATGATTTCTTTTTTGGATATTTAAATAGTGGTCTGTCTTAAACACATTCAGATTTCCTACCTAAACACCCCATATACATATAAGACCTGGGATTACTCTTTGTACATCTTAAAAACAAGGAGACATTATATCTTTGGTTTGGGATCAATTCCAGGGACTTTGATATGCATTTACGAAACTAACAACTACAGATATCAAAGGTGTTAGAGGCTCCTGCTGGTCTGCAGAGAGACATCACAGCCACCTGCATTGAGATTTTTACATTTTTTACTTTAGCCCTCCTGCTTAGGACTGAGCTAAAATTTTACCTGCCAGAGGGTGCGTTGGATTCTATTGTCTCTTCCAAACAATTGTTAATTCATTGCATGTATGTTCCGTGTTGACAAGAGAGAGGCAGCCAACAGGCACTGCATTGAAAGTGTCCATGCTTTTCATGGGAGGTCTGAGACCTTCATGCGCTAGAAGTGCTTCAGCAGTTCACTCCAATGAACTCTTTCAAACATCAAACCTACGTGATTCACTGAAATGAGCACGGGTAATAGTTTGTATTGCATTGCTTATGAAGATTAGGAGGAGATGTCTGTGCTTTATTGAATGGGGTTTTTTTAAATCAGGTGAAATGTGGTCTGGGTGGGGAATTTGGTGTATACTGAGAGGCTGGATTAAAATTCAAAATAACATCGGCATTTTGGAGATTAGGCTTCAAAAAGAGGATGAGAGTTGTTAGGAATGTATAGCAAAATGCTATTAATAGGCACGAATAGCAAGCTGCACTACAACAAGATGGAGAAATTAATGATTAAGTAGCAGTTCTTTTGAGGAAAAAAAGAGTCAATCATAATATTAAGATGCGTCAACACTTGCAAAAAAAGAAAAAAGCATATAGCTTCCCAGATAGATGATGTAATCCTTCCATCCTACTCAACGTTGGCAGAGACTCAGCTGAAATACTGCCATAAGTAAAAGCAGTTATTGCATCTCAAGAAAGAGGAAGATCAGCTGTAAAGGGTTGAGAGGAAAACAATGAGAATAATCAGGTATTAGAAAATGTGACTTATAAGGGAAAGCTCAAAGAATTGGGATCGCTTACCTGGAGAGGAAAAGGAGATAGGAGAAAGCCAGGGTATGTGCAAATAGTGATCAGCTGCATGAAAGTCTGTTGTAGAGAAGGTTGTTAGCTGCTTCCTGTGTCCCTGGTGTGTAGGAAGAGGAGTTCCAAACTTGAATTATAAACAGAAAGATTCAGATAGGGTATTAGGAAAGATTTTCTCATAGTAAGGAAGGTAGAGCACTGGAAAACTTTGGAGATCTCTGAAGACATTTTAGGCAGTGGGAGAGAATCCATGTGTCCCCAGGCAATGATGTTTGGAATGACTGAAATGTCCTGCTGTGGAGAAGAAAATAACCTAGGTAACCTCTTGATGTCTTCCAGTCCTGTGTTTTTCCTCTATAGTGGGTCATGTTTTGTTCCAAGTTAATGCAACTTTTCGTGTCTTAAGGTGGAATAAGAGAACGAGGCTGGTTCCCTAGGAAATGTGTGGAAAAATGCCAATATGACTCTGAAACGGATCAACCAGTGGATGGAGAGAAGAAAAACAGATAGCCTTCTCATTTTTTAAATAAGAAACGGAATTTTTACTTCAGACCACAATCCTTTACTTGAAATTTTCTGCGTGTTACATTAAACTTATGCAATGAATACGTTAGGACAAGGTTTTCTTTTCCTCGCAGCTGAAAGGGTTGGATATGCCTGTGCCATGGTTTGCATACTTTTTTAACAATAAATAATTGAAGAAGCCATTCAGTGGATTGCCTTCAAGATGCATCTTTTTCATCCCAAGTCAGTTTTTTTTTCTTTTTGCTGTTTAAATTGCATTCTGAGGGTTCATACTTTAGGTTTTTTTTCCTCAACCGCATCTGATTGTGATGCGTGCTGCTTATCTTTTGTATTTTACTTTCTCTGAAGCTGCCCCTGAAAATTATAAAATAAACATCTGATTCAAATTGAAGATAAAATTTGTTACCTGTGACTTTTAATGATGTGAATTGTCCACCTCAAATAAATGATACATTCATATTCACTTGTGGATTTAATTGTTCTTAGACCTACAAGAACTTGTTTATAGGCATGGGAACGTGAACTGACTGGGAAGTAAAGATTTCACTGTTATAAGTTGTTTTTCAAGGTTAGAAAGACTTCAGCTCTTGCTATAAGAATATTCTGTGCTTTTAATGGCAAAAAAGTATAGCCAGCTGTATCTGCTCCCTCTGAAATCTGAGCATGTACCCGAGAGGCTAGAGTTCTTGATTCATCTTAGAGTGAAAGGAAGCAGTAGTGCCAAGAATGAAATTTTTTGTGAGCCTAGTTGCTATTGAGTGATTAACACCTTTCCTAAAGCATTTTTATTTAGCATCTGGTATGGATTATTAGAAGGAAGATCTTAAAATGGAGTAACCTCTACCAGCTGAAGGCTTTCTAAATGTATCCTAAATGCAGCAGGTGGTTTTGTTCTCTCATAGTTAGTCTAGTTGCATGTCACATGTTGAGAGTTTTTGCAAATTACTGTTTTAAACTAACACCTGGTTTACCTCCACCTGCATTAGTTGTCTCAGGTAGATGAGCATTTCTTAAACAATATTAAGTGTATATAGAAAATAACTACATACAAATAAGCCAGCATTACTCCTGTATGCTCCTACTCAGGCTCTTTATCTCCAATGCAAAGCCAGTTTTTTGTTACCTCCAGCCTGCTGTGCGTTAGTGCTGATGGTGAGCCATAATCCTAGGCTGTTTCTGAGCTGTGGCGGGGGGGAGTTAGTGTTCAGTTTCGGTTGTTTGCAAGCAGGTGCTTTGCCCTTCTTGAAATCAAAGCACTTATTTTCTAGAAGCAGGCTTCATTAGAGGTATAGGAGTGTGTGATGCTCCTAGTTTCCCTGCCAGCAAGAGCTGAAAGGCCATAACTCAGCAGGATGTAGCTATTTTGGAATATGAGCAGAAATTAATACAAAAAACTCCAAACTGCATGGAATAGTCTTAGTCATAACTATATGGCTGGAGTCTAGAACGAAACAAAGATTACAAAAATAAGCTTGTCTTCCAGCTGAGGAAGCTGGCAGCTACAGACCTCTTCTTCTTGACTTCAAAATTATTAAATAGCTGCTATCTATATTAGCAAGCAGCAATTAGCAGTGTAATAGGAACAGATTAACAGCACTAATGACCCCAGTTCATCGTTAGCTGTTAGGAGGGGAATTTATGTAAGCTGTGGTCTGTTTATAGGGGACTGGATATCTTTCAGTGGTTGAAGAGTGTCTTCAACTCTATTTCAACTTTCGTCTGAGCAGAATTTTGCACACCAAGATCACTCTACACTGAACTACAGCATGCCCAGGAGCTCTGCTTCAGAAGTGCACTTATTGTCTGAAATGGACTCTCTATTTTTTTTTTTACACTCTCATCTTGTTTCCTTGTAGCTGTAACTTCAGTCCCACCTATTCCCTTTTGTAGCACAGGTAACTGGTGTTTCTGTTTACTATTACAACATCCTTCACTCAGCAGTACTTGCCTACAAACAACCAGGCAAAACAAAACGCATACCTCCTAAAGGCATTTAGAGATTCTGCAGCCTAGAAAATACAAGCTGTCTTTCCATTGCTGAGAACAACTGCATCAGAGCATGACGTTTAAAGACAAACCACCTCTAAGGAACTCTGATTCTTAATACTAGTAGACTTTCTTTTCCTTCCTTTCTACCATCCCATTCTACCTTTTTTTTTCTTCATTCCCTACTCCCTGCTTTTTGCTTGAGGAAGACCTTTGTTTATTAAGGAAAGGAGCAGGTATAGAGTTGACATAGCTGTTCTGTGTTCTGCAGTGATTCATCGGGGAATTCAGTTGATTTTCTTTTAGGTTCAAATCCCTAGAGAAGCCAAGTCTGGGGCAAGTAAAAAGCAAGTGTCTTTTTCACACAGCAGTTAGCTGTATTAAACTCTCTCTTGCTTTTCCCTGAGGGAAGAATTGCTCTTTTTATTTAAAATTTTGAGCTTCGCATCCTTTCGATCATCTAACAGCAACTCGAGACTTGCAATGCCACACTAGCCTAGCTCAGGCTCTAGTATGATGGAAAGTAAGGGTAACTGCATACTGAAGTGGAACCCTGCCCTCCTATTTAAAGGAAAACAATGAAATAGACTAATAAGAAATAGCTGCCTACTTTAGTTCAGGCAGTTTTTGCACCAAAACAGAAACCGTCGTAAAAGCAAACAATACTGGCCATGGGCAATTGACATCACAGGCAGCCTGTTCAACCACCAAATAAAAATTTTGCGTTCTTCTCATCTGTCCTCGCTTTGGCCTCCAATCCAAAGAGACGCTCCTTGGCAGCGTGAAGCCACTGACTGTCCCAGGTGTCTCAGTTCTTAGTGAGGAAGGAGCTAGATGCCTGGTAACTTTGAGGTGATTACCAATAGTAAAAGAAATCAATGATGAAAGAGTTTTCTGTTCCTCAATAGTATTAACCAAGAGGCTTCTGATTTTAATCCAGATAGATCTCTTAGGACTTGAGCAAATACAAGCTGTGCTAGAGTATCTCCCATATAGTTAGTTTTTCAAATGCAAAGTAGTGACCAGGAGGAGAAAAGAGAACTTCTCATACTAGGAAACCAGTGATTTGCAGGTATTTTAGTTTTAACAATTGAGTTGCTGCTGCGCTAGAGAATGATTCTAGAGCTGTCTTGAGAGTGTTGATTGAAATAAGAACCTCATTAAAGCCAAATTATTACTTAAATTAAGAGTCAGTATTTCCCTCTGAACACTTCCTCTCTGGATCAGGAACAGAAGAGACTAACCGGTAATTACTAAGTTGCAGGCACAGGGGTTGTTTCATAGAGATGGAAAGAAAATACACTTAAACTGTATTTTGGTACACAATTCTTACATGATTTGGAGAGCCGAAATCAGGCAGTCTAATTCCTGATGCAGTACATATGAGTTGTTTCCAATTTGTTAAGTAAAAGGAAGCTATATTATCAACATTCATATTAAATATCATCTGCCTTATGTAAATCACATCTTTATTAGTCATGGTATTTCATTATTCAGCATGTATACACATCTATACTGCAGACCAAATGGATCAATTCATGATGGACACCTACCAGATGAAACCTTTTTAAAGCAAATAGAGCAGAGTGGATGTTATTTTAGTGCTAATCTCTGTATCATGGGGAAAAAAGTTGCAGAGAATTGAACTTCATTGTACCTACAGCCATCCTTACCTCAAATCTTTCTTCACTTGAAGCACTTTTTATTAGCAGTGCTTCAAGCCTGCTGTAGCTTTCTCTAGTGCTCAAACAATAGCCTGAAATAATTTTTGCACCATTTGAATGCAAGCATGCCTAAAGTACTCCTGTTTTCACTTCAGATCTATATTGTGGAAGCAGTTCATATGGCAGAAGTGACACCCAAGAGACCCATTTCAGACCAATTTACACTTGAATTGCTATGTATGGTTTATTGTTCAGACAGCGCCATTACTGATTCAGTTCCATCTTTGTAACAGCTACTAGCAGATGCCAGAGACATGAAAAGTCTAAGGCACTGTAGTTTGCCACTGTGAGAAGAGGCTTAATTGCCATTAAGAGCAAACCAGGTTCAGAGGTTGAGATGTTTCCTTTTCGGAGAGAAAGCATCTCTACTGTATTAGAAAGTGACCTGTACAAAGTTACTACTTTCTGGGATGTGGCATGGAAAAGTAGGCATTCTCTACTCCATTCACAAATAGGAGAGCTCTTTAAGCTGAATGGAACACTGTGATTGGTATCTGAACACAGCTAGTTGAAGGGCCCACCACAGAGTGCTGGGCTTCAACATTCAAGCAGATCTCTGTAGGGAAGTTTCACTTGTTGATAGAATAAACGAAGTACTTTCCGGGCACCGCAGCAGGTGGCATCACAGGATTCAGCCTCAAGTTTATACAGCTCTGCATTGCACTAGATATGCTGTCCCCAACTGCATTGCTCATCAGAACCCAAAACCGTTTTCACTATACATGTCTTCTTCCTTCTGGTTCCTTTTTTTCTCCCCAGTCTCAGCTGGGGGAAAAGATTAAGCCATCAGTAACTTTTAAGTCACATTGCTTTAAGGAAGAACAGGAAAGATGAGCAGCATAGTTACGTGCACTTTCAGAGTCTTAGAAGCCTTTATAGCCTCAGGTTGTGACAAGCACAATGAGTGACACAACAGTTACCTGAAAATGTCAACGTCTTTGGGCCTAGACTAGAAACAGAACTGAGTCAGTTGTTTTTACTAGTCAAAGCTAGAGCTGCCTCACAGGAAGGGGTGGGTCTTTCCAACAAATCTACTGCTTGCTTTCATTTTGGGATATCTGACAACAAGCATTAAATAGAGAGAGTAACAGCCCCTAGCTGTAAGAATCTGGCACAGACAAGGCGAATTGGCATAGGATGGCTACATGTACTTCTCCCCCATGTTACATCCTTGTTAGCACTGCATTGCCTTTTGGACTGATAGAGGAGACTGCTACAGGGACAGGGAGGAACTATCAGCAGAGACAGCATACACCAATTGAAGACATATTTCTAAAGATAGAGACAGTACTCATCTTGCCTAAATAGTTTTCTAAAGCAGCAGCTTTAGCCCTAGAAAATGATATCTGCTGCCTTATTTCATGTGATAGGCTGAGCTGGAAGAATGAATTTATGCTGAAGACTTTGGCACGCTACAACAAAAGGAAAGTTGAGTAGAACAGCAACATCTGGTCTAGCACTATCTTATTGCCACATGGCTTGAGCTGTGGCTGAGCAGTGACAGCATAGGAAATAAGTTAGCTTTCTGGAGCAGTTGTGTTCTAGCTGTGGCTATCTATAACCAGGCAGCAGTAAACCTTGCAGGTGACAGTCTGGTTGCAGTAAAGAAACAAGTCATTCCCACAGGCTTTGGTTTGATTGTGCAGTTACAATTTATTGCATCCTGTATTCTTCGGAATGACAGCTAAAGTTTTCCACTGATTAGGCTCAAATTTGTAAGTAAGTGTAGAAGCTTTATAACTGCCATTGTATTTGAGAACATGTGCAAAAACTGATCCGGTGCCTCACATACTAGAGTATAATTTATGTTTGCTTTAGACACATGCACTTTGTAAACCAGTTGATGCCAGACTACTCATTTTCATTAAAAACAACCTATACAGTGTGGTCCAGGGCTAGGAACAGGAAATTCACTTTGGTATTTGCTGAACAGATGTTAAGCTCCAATTCATATTGTGTCAGCTTGAGTCGACAGCATAGCATCCCAAGTGGAAACCCAAGTGTTATTTTCCTGCACTTGGTTTTTGAACTATGTCCCCCCCCCACCCAAAACATGTAACTGCATGAGAGTTCAGTGTGATTGCAGATCAATCCACAAAAGGTAGCAATGGAGTTCATAGTTGGAGCAGGAAAACAGGATTTGCTTTTGACAGCGAGAAGTGCATACAGTTGCCTTGTAAAGGCTGAGACTCTTGAGTGTTTTTGTGCTTCATTCACAGTCCAAGGAAGATGAAAGTTCTGACTTTGCTTAGGCAGCTGAGGCTTAGTCGTGCAAGATGGGAACACTGCCAGTTGTCAGTTATACTATAGCCATCTTCATCTGAAAGTCATTTTTCCCAGAATACCAGAAACACATATATGTAAGTTCTCCTTGCTCCCCTCCACTCCTGCATGTGTTCTCCTTAGGTTGTGTAGTGTCACAGATTTGTTTGGATACTCCATGCAGTTTAATTTAAATTAGCCACTTATTCCTGCATACTTGAATAGAGGGCCTCAATCTGCTTCTGGAAGAGTTTAACAAGCTCTGCTCGCTTTGCCTTCAGTGTTGGTGTCAAGAGTCCATTTTCTACAGAGAACATCTCTGTGTGGATGTAGAGGTCTTTAACCTATTAAAAGAAAATAATTATTTAGCAAATGACACATAATTGCTTAGAGGACAAACAACAGTTCTTCCCAGCTTCCTTGAGCTCAGTGCCAGAACTCAGTCTCAGGAGCTCCAGTAACTAAACTGTTTTTTGATGTGAGTCGAAATCCTTTTGGCTGACACAGCAAGAAGATAGGCTAGAACTACAGTACAGCTCCTGCAGCCTGTGGTGAACTCCACTCCACCTCATGGCAATTGCGACTGTTGCCCTGTACAGCCACCTCTCTCTTGGTCAAGATACAGGCAGCCAATGTCTCACTGCCTACTTCAATCAGGTGTCCTGGGCAGCTGTCTTAGGTCCCATCCTGGCAGTCAGTAACAGGAATGCAGACCTCCCAGCCATTGCATTAGCAATACAGGTGGTTGTGACAAGCAGGATTTGGAAGTACTCACTTGTTCAAAGGATTTAAGACCAGCCTCTTTCCCCAGTCTGACCATATCTTCTAAAATAGCTTTCTTCACTGCCTAGAAGAAACAGAGCAGGAACAGAGTGGGTAAAGCTGCCATTTTGTAATTGCAACTCAGGACCATACCCATTGCCCAGTCAGTGAAAACTGAGATTGGCAAGAATACATGTACGTATTTCAGCATTCAAGATTTCTCATATTAAGGCCACTACAAGGTTGTGTCTATCTTTTCATTGGAAAAGAAGCAGTCATAGCCCTTGAAACATCAAGAGACACCTGTACTTAGTTCCAGATTTTACTTTAGGGCTGCTTGCATGATTGTCCCAGCATTAAGGCAGTGAAATTTACAAGAAAGGTGGGTAAAAATGAAGTCAGAGCAATGCAAGATTGGATTTCAGAATTAAATTCTACCTATAACCCACTAAAAAGGTAAAGCCACTCACTGGATTTTTGCACATATCTTCATAGGAACCTTTTATTCCCAGTTTTGCTGCAAATCCTGGAAGCGTCTCAGGATCAGGAACCACTATACCTATTAGACAAGACTGAAAACAAGTGGAAGTAGTCATGTTCAGAGCAAGATAAGGCATCTGAAATAATTTTGATTGTCTATGTGAACTTGATTGTGGACAGTGTCTCTATACTAAGCCACATCTACATCCCCATCCCTTCCTGGAATTTGGAAGGTAGCTACAAGGACTTTAAAGTCACTATCTGAGTTCTGACAGCAGTTCAGAGAGCAGTTTGTCCATTATGTGTGCTAAACACTCCAGCAATTACTTTTGGCTGGTTTACAGATTGAAGACTGGCCTCTGCTAGCATAGGTGACACCTCTGTGGCAAAGGAATGGAGAAACTATACAGACCTGGCCTGACATACAAATCCCATACAAGTATGTAATTAACATTTACCCAACTTGCAACTTTGTTCCAAGATCTCTTTTTCTTTGGTGTCTAGAGGGAAGGATATAGGCAGCCTAAAAAGTCTGAAAGGATATTCCTATAAACATGGCACTCTTGGGAACAGATCTTGTTCAAGGACTCTTGTATATGCATACATTTGTGCCCTGATCTTCCAGAACTCATTGTAGAAGGAATCCTGCAGGATGCTCATTCCTAACTTCACTTACCCTCAGGCTTTCCCCATGTACAAAGACCTGGGCTACAGGAGCACTTCTGATATAGACATTTTCTATCTTCTCTGGAGCAATGTATTCTCCTTGTGCAAGTTTAAATATATTCTTCTTCCTATCAATGATCTTCAGTGTTCCATTCTAGAAGTTAAAGACAGAGGCCATTAGTTTCAAGTACCCATCTTGCTTCTATAAGAAGCAGAAGATAATGGGTTTGGTTTTGTTTTATGAAAGGCATGTGCTAGTCTGGAACTGGTCTTTGCTCTGTAAAGAGAGGAGGACCACTTTGTCTAATTTCTCCAGTTAGCTCAGGACATGATTAGACAGCTCCTTCTCCTCTGACAGAAACCAAAACACCTTGTTGTTCTTCATTGTGGAAGTGACATAGTCTTAACTACTGACCTAGCAGGTGTTATTTGAGATCTTGTAACCCAATTGATGTTTGGAGTTTTGCCTGGAGTTACTTGGTGAATGATAACAAAATACCACGTAAAGCTTTTATTCTAGAATTCACTTCTCCAGCTTTTCAGATTACTGTAAACTAGCCAGGAATTCACATTCAAGGGATGGTTTGTATTAAGCAATTACTCACTGGCAACCATTTCCCTATGTCTCCAGTGTGGAGCCAGCCATCTTTATCAATTGCTTCTGCTGTCTTCTCAGGGTCTTTCAGATAACCCTTGAACACATTTGGTCCTTTAATGCAGACCTATAGCAAGCACAGAACATTGTTAGTCACCAAGTCTTAGTTTCAGTATTTCTCAATACATACAGAAGATGGTACCTACCTCGCCTTCATTGTTAGAAGAGTAGTAGTTCATTTCTTCCACATCATCTAGTTTTATGATATTACAAGCCAGAGGGGCTCCAACATGGCCTAAGAGAAAAAAAAAAAAAACCAAAAAAAACCCCCCAACAAACAAGGACAGTTATGTTTTGGGGATTCTGCTAGCAGTTGGCCTTATTTGATCTAAAGCTAGAAAGATTAGGTCTTGAGGCAAGATAGGACAATTCAGGTGCCCCCTACCTATGAAAGACTTCAGTGGTAGTAGATACTTAATGGCTCTTTGTTCACTGCTTTAGCAGGAACCAGTACTGTTTAAAGGTGTCTGACATCAAATGTTCAAGAAAGTTATTGTAATGCTATTTTCAGACAGTTAATGCAGGATAAGTAGCAGCTAAGTCTCAATGCTTAGAGCCATTTATTGGTGTAATCAACCACACCAACCGTGTACCACATTTGCCACCACAGAATTCCTTCATGGACCCTGGTATTCATTTGCATTTAATTCTCATTATGCTCTGCAGTTATTATGTTCTCAAAGACAGTGACTTGAGCTTGAATTTAGAATACCCAATATTAAAAACATCCTTGCTAAGGTGAAAGCTAAGTCTTGTAGTCCTTCAGGAAAAGAGTCAAGTGTCATGTCTGATATTTCAGTCATAACTCTGGAGTTAAGCAAGTTATTTGGGAGCTAAAGCTCATTTCCTAAAGCCATTTGGGAAGTCCTTGTCCAGTTTGTTCAGCTCTGTACGGATACTCCTTCCCTGTACACTGGGACAGGGTCTAAGCTGACCTATGTCACTTTACACAAGAGATCCTCACCTACTTGAGTCAAGAATTTTGGTACCTATGAAGTGTACAGGTGACTGTTGCTACCAAGAATCACTTTGAGGTTAAGTACCTAGGATTTAACTTTGAATTAAAAGCAGTAGGGCACCTAAGCTTGAGTGCCACTTTCTGTTGACAGCTGTGGGAGAGTTTCCAAGTCTCAGCTACCATACCTGTCGTCCAGTCTCCAGGCATTGAGAAAGTGCATCCAGCTGAGCATTCAGTCTGGCCATAAGCTTCAAAGATCTGTGTGAGAAAGGATGAATATTGTTTGAACATCAAGTCCTTGGTGTGAAAGAGCTCAGTTTCAACTATGCCCATGCTCAAGTCTCCTTCTTAGAAAGGAAACCAAGACAATCTTAGCCTTTAAGACTTCTTGGTCTTATTGGTGTGACCAGATGTTCTTCAGGTTCACCTATCCAAACCTTGCTTTGGTCACCTCATTCTGTGAACTCTGTTCTCAGATGTACTACACTAGGAGCTCACTGACTGTCAGGATAAGGCACAAATCTCAGAGGCAGCTGCCTGATTGAGTGCTGCACGTTCCTATTTCTGCTGCTCTATTCCTCTTCCTAGAGCCTACAGGGTGGATTTTTAGAAGTGTAGCTTGAAGCCAGCCCTGCAGAATTTTGTTCCTGTTACAGTTAACTCAGATCAAGCAGCCTGTAAATACTGAAGACTCTGACAGCAATCTCCAAGCACAAGCTGGGCTGGACCACAGCTGTATCATTGGTCACTTATTTGGGCATAATCAAACAAGTCTTAAAGTAAGATAAAACTCAGCTTACCTGACAGCCCAATGCTGCTCTAAGAAATGTCAGGACAGAGGGAGATATAGGGGCTGCGCCTGTTACCATTACACGCACTCTTCCGCCCATGGTTTCCTACAAGTAAAATAGAAGCCATTAGATCCTCCAATACTACATTGCTCGGGTTACCTACACTTGGAATAACTTACCTGAACTTTGTTGAAGATCAGCTTATCCCAAAAGCTGTCATTTCGAATTATGCCCTGTTTTATTTCAGCCATCTTCATCCTCACAGCCAAGTTTAATAGGCAACGTTTCACTGGGCTCTTTGCATTACTTTGTACCTGCAAGGAAAAGTATCGGTAACTCTTGGGTTTAACTCACATCTGTACCTCCAGTTCTTGCTTTGTTAGGAGGCACCGTATCTTCGATGTTCTAGGGCCTGTCTTCACTACTGCCATGTTCTAGGAGATGATCCAAGGGGCAATACTAATTTGCATTACTGCCGACATACTTCAGCCATAGCTTTGAGGGATAGGGATCCTTCTAGCTTTGCACTTCCTTCATTTGCATTCCAAAAGTAAACAACCTTTTGTCTCTGAACAGCAACAGACTTAGCCCGGTCATGACCGGATACACTGTTCTTGTACTCTAGGTCCCAGGGCTCTCTCCATCTACTCGGAAAGGATTTTAAAGAATTCTTCCTGCTAAGGAGTAATTAACTAGTGGTGATGTTATGATGCATTCAATATTAATTTAAACTTGTATGCTTGCTTAGATATTTGAATATGAAGATAATTTAGCTAAAATTGCTCACATACCTTGTCATATATTCTATTGAGCAGTCTTGGTACAACTGGAAATAGCGTTGGTTTCAAGGTTTTCATGTCATCTGTTAGCAACTTGATGTCTCCTTGGAAGAAGCCTACTTTTGCTCCACAGCTGTAGACCACAGTCTAAAAATTGACCAGACTAAGCTTACTCAAGGATAATTTCTAGCTTCATTAGCCATAATTACTTGTGTATGGAAAGCAGCATGATTTCCAGTGCCCAGTGGTAGGAAAGTTCTTGTGTGAATAGGTTTTGAGGAAATATAGAAAGCTATCATACCTTTTACTATAATTTGATTTATAGAAGCTCAAACGCATAGATTAAGTTCTGGCATGCAACTTTGATTTGTAGTCCATGAGCACCACAAAACAAAGTTTCACGTTATGGTTAAATGCAATTAATATGAGCTTCACCATATTTGTAACAGCTGTTCTATTTTGATATCTCTTGAGATACCTAGAAATTCAAATACAAGGGAACAGAGGATTTAACAGCTTGACAAGGAATAGGACAAGATAAATCCTGTTTTAAATACTGGGTTGGGAATTGAGGTTATGAGACTGTTCTGGAGACCATTGCCATGTAGAAGAGTTAGATCCTGCCACAAAGTTGCTAACGTTCCCTGTAAGAAGCCTTACTGATACAACATGCTGGAGGAAGTGCATTAATTGGAAGACTAGAGCTTCAGCTTAGGAAACAGGTAGGGAGGATGACACAGCCTAGCAGAGTAAACAGAGGAGAACATACCACTGTTTACCACTGAATACTAAATCCACTGGTCTTAAACTGCTTCCTCTTCCTGTATTAGCTGTCACTGTGTTTGACTAAGGGCTTGATGCTGTTAATTTCCCTTGCTGATTTCTTAGAAAATCACAGACTCAGTGAGACTGGACTGAGGAAAAAAGCTTCATTTAATGAAGATAGTAGCTATATCTTGGAGAAGTAACTAGGCATTATTTAGTCAGTGCCAAGGTTTCATTTTAGGCAGGTGGTCTTAACGATATAGGTGTGACTTAACAAGTGTTACTGTCTGAACTAGTTCATACGTTCCAGATCTTCTACAGAAGCTTAGTAGCTTGCACACAGTCTACTTACCTGTACAACTCTCTCAAACATGTGAGCCAAGGGAAGATAAGACATGGTAATATCTGAACTTGTACACTCAACTGTGTTCTAGAAGGGAAAGAAATAGAAGTAGGTTAGCACTCCCTGTACCTGCTTGAGTTACTCTTAAGTAAAAAGTGAATAAAGTTTGGATCAATTTGAGTACTTTGAAATAGACACTTCAGATGACTGAAGCAACTCAGGCCCATCCATCACCTCTTCAAAATTTGCAGCTGTAACTGAGCCATACTAGATCAAGATTAGTTTTATGTTTTGGCAAGACTTGAAATAGGGTAGTTTAGTACTCTTGGCATTTAGCACTGACTCATTCTAGAATAACTTCTGAGTAGAAGCTCTTGTTCAAGGCTAAACCAAGTTTCTTGCAATACTATTGTCCCATTGAAATATGGGCACTTAGGAAAGCATGAGTTTGCTGGGAGTGAATGGTTTACAGAAAATGCCCACATTGAAGATAGTTTCATGACTGAGTGACATAGCCAAGAGATCACCATTCACAGTAGCTTACCTCTGTGCTTCTAAGGAAGGCAGCAGCATTTGCAACAACATTTTGATGTGTCAGCATGGCTCCTTTAGGGTTACCTTTGGAGAGATTGAGCAAAGTCAGCTGTGGCTCTGACTGCTTCTGCTGTCAGTTTCCCATGTCTTGTTTGGCTCAGTTTGAACTGTCTTGGTATTATTAGGCTCAGTCATAGCATGCATTGTCTTAAGAGGTCACAAATATGCCTCATCTTGAGCACTTTCAGCTACAGATACTATATAATGGAAATGTCTACTGAAACAGCAGAGTAATTAGGAGTGGCATAGAGAATGCTGAAACAAGATGTTTCTCTAGCCCCTGTGGATCAGAATACAGACACAGTTAAACAACCAGTATCTCCTTAAGACGCTGTATTTTTCGTAGGGTCAAACAACATGAATTTGGCTATTCTTCCCTCCCATCTCCAAGAAGCTTTATCTTAGTGTACTTGACTTGTAGTGACAATGTCCCAAGTAAGACTGCAGTAGTGGCTTGACACTGTTCTAATTTACTGCTTTACTTCTATGTTGTTAGCGTTTCCTTTTTTTGTGAGATTGTTTTAGTGGGGAAGCATCACTATATATTCTCTTACCTGTGGTCCCACTGGTAAAGCACACGATGCAAAGATCTTCAGGCTTAGGAGGCTAGAGGAAAAAAGTTACATAAGGTCAACAGAGTAAGGATTACGTTGCTTATCAGTATTTACATACACTTCCTAAAGTGGGATGAACCAGGAATTCTGTTTGGAAACAGCAAGACAAGATAAAAAGAATCCTGCCAGCCTCCTCTACTAGCAGCATGGCAAGAGGTCTTTTCAGAGACTAGCTTTGCAAGTATAACTGTTCCACAGAGATAGATACTTACAACTGGTTCTCTGATGTTGTTTCTTCCCAGCTCCTGCATTAGAGAGAAGATGCAGCTTAACAATTGCAACAGAGGCGTGCAACAACAGTAAATGAATAGGTAATTGCACTTCAAATGCAACACTTGTTTTTACTTTGCCTCTTGATACTCTGTCTCATTCAGAGACATATGTTGTTCTTCCTGAATTTAATACACACAGCTTGGAAACACTGACTCCTAAGATTGTGAAAAGCATGAATTTGAGTGTGTAGAAAGTGATCAGAACTACTTAAGGAGTCTGGAAGTCCTGAGTGGAGATAATTCATTTTATTTGATGTAGGCCACATCTCTTATACTTTGCATTTATGCATCATATCTGGAAGATTAAGCCTAGTATTGAGGTGTCAAAGCAGCCAGTAATTTGCACTTACAGTTTCAATTAGACTCAGCTGGCAGCTTAGAAGCCTGATAAATCCTGTTACGACTGCAGCCTGAATCAAGCTGAGGAAGTCTTCAGTTTAATGCATACTGACTGTCCATAGCACATGGACACAACTTTAGTCAATGATTTGAACTCTGCAAGTCCATTTGGCTAATTATATCAAGTTTCACAATGGCTGCTCATCAAGATCTCACATACAGGTGTGACAACTGGATAAGGCTTACATTAAAGTGTAATTGTTGCCAGAGAAGGTCCAGATGTCTAGCTGGCAAAGTATTCCTCTGCAAGATCAAGCAGAAGCCTTTAGTCACCTACCTCAACCTCCTGCAGTGCTAGAATTTCAACTCCCACTTTAGCTCCTTGGTCCTTGAGCTCTTTATCAAAGAGATCCATGAGAATGATAGTCTTCAGACATGGGGTCTTTTCTTGCTCACAGTTCTCAAGCAAGATCTGTGCCTTTGCAGGCTTGTCACAGATCACTATGCTTATGTCAGCTACAGAAAAGAAATTACATTTCAGAAGTCTGTTTAGAAGACATGAGACTAGCGAGTGACAGCTCAGTAGCACAGACATTTAGAACATAGCATTGGTTTGTTCTAAAGCCATTTGCATTTGTTCATATGGATTCAATGGCTGGCTTACAGTGCTAAGAAGGCTCCTCCTACCCTGGCCAACTGATTGTATAGCTAGAATCTCAAGTTTGCCCAAGGTGAGGGCAAATGCTGAGGAACCAAAGACAAGTATCTTCAGTCACAGTCAAGATGATAGGCATTTAAACTTTTGGTATTGCCATAAAAGCTCAGAATTGTCCTCACTGATTGTTTAGGTTTAGCCATCTTCCTTAAATCTAAAGAAATTTAGACCTGTTTGAAAGAGGTAGCTAAAATTCTTGAGTTAATGCCTCAGCTTCCCTGCATTTGCAAGAGTTTTATGCAATTACAAAAGCATTTCCCATTAAGTTGGCAGAGAAATTGGATTTGCCTGAACATGCTGGTTCCTCATTAGCCTAGTAAGTCACAGCTGTGTAGTCGCAAGGCAATTCACCAGCATAACTGTTGAAGTGATTTTGCTTGGCAAATCCTGTTTATGGGTTGGATCCCAGATCGTTATGACAGCAGTGGATTTTTTTTTCTTATAGCTTCCCTAAGAATAGGGGAAGAAAGTTTGAAGATTTATTCAAGCTTCCTCACCAGTTTCTTCCATGATGACATGCTAGTTGTTGCTTCTGTAGAACAACAGGCCCTAACCAGATAGATTAAACAGATTTAGGCATATCTTCACCCCTCCCTCCTCCACTCTTTACATCCTACAACTTTTTAAATCAGAGACACACATCTAGTCTTAATTTGCATGCAAGCCTGTCTGCGTTGTCTGATTGTTTGGCAGTGTGGGAGTTCAAGATTGCAAAACCTCAAATAGCAAATAGTGGAGCACTCTGATTGCAGGATTGTCCACAGGATCTAGCAGGTCTTCAGCGGACTTGCACCCAAGACACTAGGGAACATAGGAAGCCCACTGGCTTCTTCAAGGCATCGAACGATGTCCCCTGCAAAGTAGCTACTCTGATTTTTGCATCAAATTCCCTTGAACTTCAGCTGTCTCAAAACAAAGCTTCCCAGAGAAATCATTATGAAATAGTGAAAGTCAATATTTACCTTTGTTAACAATATATACAATGGCCTCTGGCCCCAGAGTGTCGTAGAGCGGAACAGCAACCATTGAGAAAGTGTAGCAGGCATACTCAGAAATGATCCACTGAAGAAAGAAAACAGCAGAGCTAAGGAAAACTAGCAACTCACAAGACAGGATTACCTACAGATTTCATACAGCTTGACTACCCCATGCACACATTAGTAGTGGGGGTTGTGTAAAAGGAGCATGTCCATGAGATTCTTAGAGTAGTGAGGGTTCAAGATCATTGTATTACATGCCTGGCATAGTATGTGCTCAGTCAGTAATAAGGTAACTGGGAAGGGAAAAGCCAGTTGTGATTGTTCCTCATGTGGCCTCAAGCTATTTAAATACAGACCCTCCTCTCTCCCCAGGGTATCACAATATTCTGGGAAAGAATACTCAATTTGTTGCTTACCTCTGGCCTATTCTGAGCAAAAATGCCAATAAACTGGTCTGATGATGGTTTACATCCTTTTTGCAGAAGCCCTGATCCCAGATATTGAGCTCTGTCCAAAACCTGTAAAATAGTGTTCCCACACTTTAGTGTTACAAGACAGGATCCCAAAGTAAAATCATCTGTCATGTACAATACTCACCTGTTTATATGTCAGCCACTGATAAGGTTGGTTGGGTTTTCTGTAGCCTAAACAGTTGCCATTTCCTAATGGAAGAGTTCAGAAAAGCAGCTGTAAAGCTCAGGACTGAAGCTGCATAGCACTTCAATGCAACACGTGTAAATGGGAAATATTTTCAAGTCAGACATTCAGCTAACTGTGTGGAGCATGGAAGTGCACCGTGTCCATAGTTAAGCACTCCGCCCAAACAAGATTGTAAGACTGTTGGCTTTATCCTTACAAGCAATACTTCCAAGATCTGGTAATATTTAGCTTGTAAGCTATCACATATTTCCATGCATGGCACCCCTGAAGTCACGTGGGCACAAATTCATACCTGTTTTAAGCAGGCAGTAATTTTACAGTAAAACCCACATCATAAGACAAAGCAGAGGTGTTTTCCCCCAACCTCGTCTGATGCTTACTATCTGCTGACTCTTCACTGAACTCTACCATCTTAAGCTTCTGATGTTTGTTCCTGCCCAGTCTGCCAACTAAGACTACTTCTAAGTCAATGTTGGGGGGGAGGAATGTAGTCATTTGTCACTCCACCCCGCAGAAGGCTAGGAAAGCTTTTGCTAGCCTGAATTATTACTACAGACAAGAGGCAAGGCAAAACAGCTTGGAATAATTTTATTTGCTTGTGATAGGCAAATACTAACTAGCAAAGTTTACTAGATGCAAAGCTTACCAGAAGCATCCAGTCCTCTCTGGAAAACTTCATATAAGGTTTTGGCATCTTCAAAGTAGTAAGAAAGCAGGTTATTATCTGTCAAGAGTGTACCTCTTCTGGCTCCTCCCTAGGAACAGAGCATAGTTATGGATCAGTGCAGAACAGAGGCAATGTCATTTGTTCCTCAGCCATTCTCCCAGCAATCCCCTTTAAAGCATTTCAGTAGCATTGCATTGTTGGGGAAGCCTCATTTTCCTTCCTGACTTTGATGTACTCAGTCATATGCAGAGGAATTTTCTAGATGGTCTAGATTATTATTTAATTACAGGTTATTAGAGACACCTTGACTAAGACTGAGTGCTACAACTTGCCTAGTTATATGAAGTCTAGCATCGTAGTCTAGCACCAGCCTCAAAGCTGATGCAAAGAATTTAAAAAATACAGAAAAAAGTCAGTGACAGCCAAGGCCATCCGGTAAAAAGCCCGCCTAACCCTGTTGGCAAGAGCTGCTGTTTCTTACTCTTAGTCTCTTAAGACTTCCCTTCTCCCCACCATACTGTTGAGTTGTACACCTGGGAGAGAAGGCTGTGTATATCAGACAGGAGAGTTCCTACTGATACCCAGAGTCAGAATGGATCAGTATTCAGATTAAGCTTCTCAAAAATAGTCCATGCCCACAAGCAGAGTAAGTATTACCTCAACTCCTATTGACTGCTTGTTCAAGTCAACAGGAGGCAAAACAGGTTTTGGCCTGCTTATCACCCACAGGAAGACGCAAGCTCCAAATGCAATAAGACTAATCAATGCTGGTGTTGGGAGTGGTGAGAACAAGACTTGAAGTATCCAGATCATTGTGCTGGATCAGTAGAGCCAGAGTTGAACCTGAAACAAACAGGATGTTAGACATGGGTTAGAAGCACTCACTACCTATGAGCCATGGTTACTTAAGTAGTTTGTTAAGGAATACTACAAATCATTTCAGCAGTTTACCCCTAAAGAGTTCTGGTACAATAATGAAGCATTGTTATGCAATGCTTTAAGCCTCTTCTTAAGAGATCTCAAGTCACCTGTCCCCATAAATCTTAATCCATGCTGCATCCACCTCCACAAAAAGCTGAAGCTTGATGAAGTCAGACAAGGAACATATGTCAATTCTTTCTATTCAGGAGTAAAAATCTGCCTGGGGAAAACCAGTATATAATTTCCCAAATTAAGTATAACCGAAAAAATGCTTACAGTTCAGTGATTGAATTGTGGCAGTAAGAAAACTCCTCAATATTATAGCTGTCCAACAGGAGGGGGTATTGCCAAAATATATGTTGGTGGAACAAACATGTAAAAATCTGCAGGACAAGCAGTATCTTCATGATCAGCTGCTCGTACTGGAAAGCAGGGTTTATGCTGGGCAAGTATTTCAGATAGTGACAGTGTGCTCAGCATGAGATACAGCACAAGCCAAAACTGTGAAAGTTGCTTTCCACTACGAAGTGGTGACCTGGAAGTCAATGTCTGCAATGGAAGTCTAGCTGGGAAATATAGAAGCAGTTCTGCTACTTGCATTGTCCAGAGTCTCTTCCTTCAAGAGCAGGGAGCAAAATCGGAGAATGCAGGATTTCTTTTAAGAGACAAAGAAACATCTACCTCCACCTCCTCCCTTACAAACAAGTACTTTAATCTCTAATATGTTATGGTATGTTTAAGATTGAACAGCCAGGACAAATCTAGCACAGGTGATGATGGCTTTTTGTCTGAATCAACTCAGATCTCACCAACTTATCTTTGCTAGTATCTAAATAGGTATGCAGCACATGACGTATATCACACTTTGCAAGATGAATAACCACACCCTTTCAAATTCCTTCATACAGAATCAAGTGAACCCGGTCAGTAGATAGTATGTCAGCTAGCAACTATCCCTGTACAAGAAGAATACGAGGCATTCTGGAGCAATGGGCTCCAGTTACCCTTTAACTATAATTCCAAGAAAGTTGAAGGTATTTTCCAAACAGTTAGTAAATTCAGCCAGGGCCCCAAGTCAGAATTTGGGTCTCTGAGCCCAGACTGACCAGAGTTAGATCACCCCTATCTAGTTTATGGTTTTGTAGTTTTCAGTTTCCAGTGGCTGTGTTAATCAGCAATCCTAATGTGTTCTCTGGTGAGGGAAAGCATGCTTTGCCCCCTCAGCATCTGGATAAGAAAGGGTACCTCAGAGGCTCGTCATCAAGTCTAAGCTGCCAAAAGCATGTCACCTACATATCTGAAAAGTACCAACTCCCTAGACTTCTTTTCTACTCTAAGCCTTAGTTACAACGTGCCCTTCAAACTCCTGACCTCGGTTTCACGTATTGAGAGTCCAAAAAAATTGTGCTACAGCAAGAAAGGCAGGACCTGCCCTTGGCACTCTGCACTGACTGACACTTCCAGTCACTGGGCATATCACACCTAGGAGCAGGAACAACCTGCTCTTTCTGCAGCACAAGATAGCACCTATCTCCACACCATTCCGTTGGGCCTTTATCAACTGAGCCTGGAGGAAAAAATCCCCTACAACCAGGTCTGCTGATCAAGTTTACATTCAGGGCAAAGCCAGCTAACAGCTTAAGTTCTAGCACTGCTCTGTTTGGAAGACTGAAGGTTATTAATGAAGTGAATTTGGCAATCAGTCAGCTGCTCTTCATGATTTATACATTTGGCCTTGTAACCCATTACTGGAGCAGTTAGTGAAGAGCTTCCTGTAGGTGATTAAACAGTATCTGGTTTATGGTGTGAGTCAGCCACTTCCTCTTTCGTTAACATGAACAAGTCACTTTTTTAGAGCATGAGCACTGAGGCAGCTTGGTAGAGGCATCTCCACTCTCCAACATGAAGAGGAGTTGGATATACAAACTTTATTCCTTTAACTCAGCCCACTACTAGATCCAAGTGACAGAGCAAATCACTTTTGCACCATTTTTATGTTGGAAGCTTTGCTTGTTATAAGTTAGCAAAATTAGACCTTGGCACGTCTATTTTCACATCTTTTTAGAGGGATACCGGAGTACTCATGTTCAACTCCCCTGAATTTTGCTTAATAGCAATCAGCTTGGGCTATTTTCCAGTCTTTTTCCATTCCCAGATGGGCCAAAAGGAGTTTGCACTCAGTACATTTCAGATGAGTCCTCACTGGACATGAAAGTTTTCAATCAGCAGTAAGAGAATAGAGCTATATGCAGGCAACTGAAGAGACCACATGCCTGTACAGCTGTACTAGTTTTAACGGCTGAAGTGTGCTCTCATGTGCTCATTTTAATAGTATTTTTAAGACTATTTCCTAGAAACCAGGAAGGATTGGTTGCCTTTAGAGTATCATGCTAGAGGTAATAAACAGAACTGGGAATCATGTCTATAGCACCAAGTCCTCTGCTATAACTTAATAACACTGCTTGGCACTAACTCTGCCTAATCAGAAAGATTAGTGCCATTGTCATAAATAGCTACTGCCTGTTACGTGGACTTATTTGACAGAAAATGAACAGAGGACATTTCTCTGATCTTTCTGTGATAAGAATCAGAGAACTCACTAACCCCAAATGCTTCACGCAGACGTAGGTAAGTCACTGAAAATCTTTCCGTCAGGGTATTCTTATTTCCTCACTGACTGACATGCAAGGCAGTTTGTGCCAAGACATCTAGGAAGACTGAACATCAGGCCCTTAAGGACAATGATGCTTGGAGCAGAGAACTCAAAGTACAGAGAGAACACCTGATCAGGTTGAGAAAAGCCTGAAGACTAAATGCAGCAAAGCTTTGCCTTCAGATTCTGAATTGATTCCACAAGTCTGTTGCATAGAGAGAAAGAGAAACAAGGCAGTAGTCTAATCCCAGTGGAACCTAACCAGCATCCCTATAGCTAGTCAAGGATTATTTTCAGTTATAAGCCAAATGGATTTTTAATTTAAAGAAAGACCCGTTGACAAGTTTATCTCTAAAGCCTGGGAAGTATTGTATGCTCATTTGCTTCTAGGTTTTGAGGGGTTTTTTTAGTAACTGTCCTTATTAGCCTGCTTACAATACTGAATGAGACTATACATGTGAAAGTCAATACCTAACATCCTTTAAAGCTACAGGACTTAGTCTTTCAGATATGAAAAGCTTTTTTTTGTGTATTGAAAACAAGATCTAGGTATCTGTGCTTTTTTTGACACAACACTATTTTCAGTTTCCCCTACTTTATGAATAGAATAGCAACAGCATTTTGCTTTTACTTTCCAACCATATTTCCTCAGATGGGCTTTAGTCACTCCTATCAAATTACATAGGGTGTGTTATTCAAACTGTGGCATGAGGCCATCAGCAAATTTGTCTCAATTCCCAGCACTAGGACAGTTGTTTCCTATGCCTAGAGCTTGTACTGTAACTACTTGTCAAATCCAAGTCCCTAGTAGTTAATCACGTCAGATATCCTCCAAAAGCCACTTAATCCTGCTGCCCTCAAAGCAGAAGAGCCAGCAGAGAGGATACAAGTCTGTTTACTTGACAGAGTTTTGTAGGTTGCAACTACAACCAGAGCTTAACCCACAAATCCAAATGCCCTATGCATACATAATACCTGATCTGTATCAACTGAGTGAAAACTCAACTCAGTGCAGCATGAGACAAAGCCAGGGCATTTTTGACAGACACCAGCTTCCACTGCAGGGCAAGTCTGAGCACCATCTGCTTTCTCAAGCATGCACAGGGGTGGAGGGTGGGGTGCTTGAAACCCCTGAGTTTTGAAGGGCTCAACTCCCAATGACCAGAAAGAGACAAAATGCACAGGATATCTCAAAGCACCTGTTAGTCCTCTTGTGCAATAAGATGCTAGACAGTTAAAGTGCACTTAGGTTGTCTGGCCTGATCAATGGTCAGGGATAAGATGCACTAGGCTCAGGAGAGCAAAGGCTTAGTTTTTATCAGAAGAGATTACAGTGATACCATTTACAGCCTTGAGTTCAGGAGTACATGTTCTCATTTGTCCTGTACCCCCCCAGCTCCTTCACTAGCTAAAAGGAATGAAACAGTTATTCTCTATTCTCTCTAAGTCAGGAGATTCTCTGCATTAGAAAGTGATTGAGCTTTGTGCCTCCAAGCACGTAAGTATGAAGAAAGAAATCAGTGTCATTTCCATCACAGTAGTTCTTCACAGACAGCAAAGCAACCTCTGATACTTGCACAATTTCAGAAGGAAGGGTCATGCACTGCCTGGGAGAATGTTTTCTAGAATTACATTCTTTGTCACTAATTAGTTAGTTAATCACCAGTAGCTCACTCTTTACATTTGCTTACACAGTGCAGCTCTTGCCTGGTGTCCTGCAGATGTGAGCCACTGTGCCAGTTCTTATTCCTTGGAAGCATTATATCCCATCTTCCTCCAGCTGCAGCAAGGAGAAGTCTTGTGTTCTGCAGGGTTTAGGAACATCTAACTTTTAGCATCCAGAGAGAAGTTAAAGTGCAAAAGCTCAGCAGTGACTGCTGAACAGAGCCACGTAAAAACCACAAAGCAAAATCCACAGTAACTTGCAGTAAGCCTAAGATACACTTTAGTTAGGCTTTGCTTTCAGAGTACCTCTTATGGGAGTCAGAGCGAAACAGTTCCAAGTATCCTTTGATCTTGCTGAGAAGCACTCTGCTAGGGGGTGGGAAAGAACGAGGCCTCAGTAACTTTCTTTCAGGAAGTATAGCGCTCTGTGGTTTCAGACTACGTGTTACAGGCTATTTCTGAGCCTTGCTGATGAAGCCTGTTGAACTCGGGCTTTCAGTATACTTAAATAGAAACATCATTTTTTAATAAAGAATTTTACTATGAAGTCTGATATTACTGTCCCTCTATCAGGAGGGCAATGACACCATGACACTGCTTAGTACAAAAAGTCATTTTGTCAGATAAATTGAAAAGCCAAGCTTTTACGTATTTTTTTATATGAGCTTTTCTCCCTGAAAACTACCTACTCAGAAAGATAGAACATGTTCAACTAGCCCTTTGAAGTTTTCAAAACTTTAAAAAAGTTAGAATGATGGGTTCTGTTACTGTTTATCTTATTAGATAATACAGGATCACATTCTTGTAAAACGTACATGCATCAACATTACATTAATAGGAAATTATCTCTAGACACACAAGAAGCATGGTTTAAAGAGCTAGACCTAAAGCTCAGCTTGAAAATTCATGTAGAACTCCTAAGAAAGCTAGAATATCATCATTAAACACCTTACATGGCCACACAGAGAAAAAGTAGCGCTAAAAACTTCTATATACTAATGTCTTTTATCACTATGCATTACTACAGCACTTACATTATGAAGATCAAAGAGCAACATATATCTGAACTTAACTCAGCCTAAGGTTAACATCTAACCAATAGCTTGTTACCAGAGATTTCCTAGCAGGCTCCTGATAAACCCATTATCTTGAACCCTGCAGCTAATCACTGCACTTGCACATAGGTTTTAGTAAAACCTATACATGAGTAACAACAAGCAAGCCCATTAGTAATAAAACAAATAAAAGTAGAACTTCATTACTTACACAGAAAATATTTCAGAGCAAATACAGAGATGAGAACCAGTGATCAAAACCACCTACCATTGTGAAGATGGGGCGGGAAGCCAACCTCTTTTCATTAAGTAAAAGGGAGCCTTACCAGCACAGCAACAAACCACCACAAGTTAGGTAACACTCAAGTTAAAAACTACAGCTAGTTCCCTCTCCCCAGTTTAAATAAACCAGCAAGCAGAAAGCATGCTGGGAAGGGAGCTTGTAAAAGGGAGGAATTTGCATGGGGGAACTCACGTGGTTAGAAAAAAATTACAGAGGAAGTTGTTGAGTGGTTGTTTTGTTGTTTGCTGAGGAAAAGAGTTTGAAATCTACATGTTTCTGAAGAGCTAGGTGAAAAGTATACCAAGACCTTTTGATTTGATTTTTATAATTTATTGTTTATAACCTATTTGCTATTTTTTTCTCTGTGTATAAAGCCGTACTTGCAACAATAGTAATTTTCTCTTTGTAGCTGCTTGTACATTAAGCTGAGCAGAGCTTTCTTTGTAGCCTGTAATACTGACAAAATGCTTCGAGTACAGTATTTCTTACATACTGCTGTAACATACTTGGTGGTGGGCTGGATTCCCATTTCTGCTGTTGGTTTTGGTTTATTTGATTTTGGTGTTTTGTGTTGTTTGGGTTTTTTTTTCCCCCAAAAGCTACCTAGTTCTTTCTGCTGTGGTATAAACTTATGTACGTGCAATTATTTACACAAGGTAACAGTGAATCACATTTCAAACTTTCGTTTTGTTTCCTGCTATGACAGGGACTTTCTTTATGGCTTTACAGTTGCATTTCTTTGTTTAAAAGTTTATAGCTGGTGGTTTCCCTTTTTATCTCTGATACTTGTCTAATATAACTGGAATTTTGCAGCAGGTTTGGAGGGGTGGGAAGACAGTAGCTTCACCTACCTCTCTTTTTTAGTGCCTTGACCTCAGATCTTGGAATTCTTTTCTCACTTAACAGTTTGCCCATCTGAAAGTTTTTCTATGCTGCATGATTTCAGAATAATCTGCTTAGCTAGACTAACTATAGCTGCGATGGAGTAACACACTATGTACTTGCATCCAGAATGCAACCTGTTCTGGACCTTGGCTTGCTAAAACACATAGCCTCTACTAATTGCAATTATGTTTTTATTGCTGCTGTAAACTTTATGCTATTCAGGTAAAGCTAACTTACACTGTATTTATTTGTGGCATTATTTAGCAATGCAGATGATACACTTTTAGGGAAGCTGAGGCTTAATCACTGATTTTGCTGTAAGCTTTAGATGAAGATGAAAAAGAAATAGCTTGTTCTGCATGAAACTCCTCTGCCTTTGGCTTTGCCTACCCAGAGCTGCTTCTGTGTCATTTAAGTAAAGCTGTGAGCTTCAGCTTTAATGGGCGAGTCAGGGTGCACTTATGCTTAGAGAAAGGTGATGTCTCTTACAGAGAAGGGGAAGAAGGCCAGGAGCCCAGCCAAGCCAGCTGCATCATCACCTTCTTTGAGTGCCTCTCTGAGGATTTTCCCCCTTCAGACATCTGGCCTCAGGCTGTTATTTTTCCAGGAGGAAGAGAAAAAGCAGTGAATTTGCCCCATCTCTGATCAGCCATTGGGTAGCAATGCTGGGTATCTCAGATGCATTGACTTTGGCTGCGGGTGCGAGAGAACATGCCCGCAGCACCGTCCTACCTGGCCTGCCAGAAGCCCAGGGTGTGATGTGGTGGTCCTTGAGATGGTAAGGTTACACTGCACTGTCAGGGTGCAGTAGGTCTACAGCTCCAACATGAATTGGATTAAGGGATGCATATAGAAAAAAACTTGTGGAGGTTAGCTTCTCCTTAATGATTATTATTTGTGCTGTTTAATATCTGTTTAATGCTCATAAATTAGAATACAGCTGACACCCTTTCCCTGGTATACATAAAAAGTGACATGCAAATTTTGAGGCTTTTAGTTTTTTATATTGCCTCAAATGATCTGAATCAACCTGAGATTTTTAAAGGAGGCACAAATCAATTTTTTGCTAGTAATTCTCTGCCAAAAAATAAAGCAAAGCAGTGCAATGAATAGCTCAACCTTTGCTTATTTTTGTACATGTATATAAAATGTACACTTGCATCTTTCATACTCATTAGCAAATTAAGATGAGCAGTAGGTAGAGCATGTGTATAGAGAGCTCAAGTTGTTTCCTTTCTGTTGTCACTGTCACAAAAGGCTTGCATAAAGGATGGATAAGATGAGCTTTTATAATAAACCTTAAGGTCATGGCATAACACGAGCATTTGCTATACAAAGATGCCAAAACATCCCATCTACCTATAGCAAATAGCAGAGGATGTAAATAAATGAAGGGGAAGCATTAGCTCAGTGTACAGTTTTCTCTGTTGTCACTTCCAGACTTGGATCAAAATTTTGTGAGTCTGCGGGAAGTGTGGGCTCACTTTATTTCAAGGGTTTTTGAATTCCAGTTTGTTTTCCTAATGCTATGAAAATAATCATTCTTTATTGCTCTGCTACACTTTTCAAGGGCAGCCTTCTGGCTTTTGTAAAGCAGAGTAATTGCACAGAGACGTAAATAATCTCAGAGCATAAGTAGGTTCCTCAGATATGTAGTATGAACAGGACAATGGGCTTAGGACTTGGAAGAGCAGCACACTTTTTGCCAGTTCTCTTACTTGCAGCTTGATTTCTGGTTAATCTTTGTCTCTGCTATCTTCTTCTTTGTCACAGCTGCAGCTCTGCACACAAGCAAGAGCTTGGAGAAGGCTCCATCTCTATAGCTACACCAAGCATTTGTACCAAGGCGATGGCAGCAGTCTGGTGTGCTATGCTGTAACTCTGTGCTTTTAAAACATTAAAAAAGGCGTTATAGCCAGCTTCTGTGTTCTTAGTTAGGGATTAAGGTCCTATTGTAGTAAATATTGCCAGTAAGCTTGTGTGTATAAATGATCTAGCATATAACAAGATTTTACTGACAAGATTTCAAACCCTGCCTGCGATGCTGTGGAACCAAATGATTCTTCTATTTCTGGAACTCTGTTTTAAACGTGAGTTTGAATGGGAGCCTAGCACTAGTACTCTGTGCACTCCATCTTTAAATAGACATAACTAACAAACTGATAAGAAAATGGCTTCAGCCTGGATGGTAGTCAGGTTTTCAGTTCCAGCCAGCCTATAGCAACAGGGAGTGTTCAGGTGGTTGCTCTCAGGCTGTGATTTCTTTGTGTGCCACCCATGAGCCCAGACTTGCTTCTCTAATAACATGCAGCCAATTACACAGCTGTTGCCTTTAACAGCACACAGGGTGACGAGAAGAGTGCATTGGATCCAGGCATTGCAGCAAATTAAGGCTATTATCCCAGTTGTGGTACTTCTCTGCAGGAGCAGGAAGCCTAGTACTTGGGAAAGACAGGCTGTGATCAGGAGACGTTTGCTTACCTTCCTTCAGCGCTGGAGGAGGGTGGAAGGGCTGGTACAGCTTGCTTCCTTCGCTGCTTTACAACTCCAAGTGGGTGTTCAAGGGTTGGTGCCTCCCCAGCTCCTGTGGCAGGACTAAGCCCCGAATCATCAGTGTGTGGCTTTAATAAACAGGCGACACTGCACCCAGGTAACCTTTGAACCTGCGTTGCAACAGGTTCAAAGGTAAAAAAAATTATTCCTGATCAAATATAAAGAGCAATTTTGGCTGGTTAGAAATGTTAAACATACCACTCTTGCGCAATACTTTAGAAGAGAGCAGCACACTGTGAAAGCGAACCCCAGCCCTGCGAAAGCTGCCCACTTGGGTTTTTAATAGGACTCTCGTTTACTCTGAGTATGCATGGGGCACTGAATAAGTCTCGTTCAACTGAGAAAGGTGCCTTTTAGATTGCACTTTGAGCAAGCAAACATATTCTGATATTTTTCCTTACTGCTTTGTGTAGAGGCCTCTCCTTAATGACGTCTGACTGCTGAGGCATGGGTTTTCTTTGCAGCTCAAGTGGTCGGTGAAGTAGCGCGCTCCTTTATGGTAGGGGCTGTCAGTGCAGCTGGGATGTATGGGGGGCTGGTTATCTTACTGGGATGCACCTTCCCTTTTGGAGGTGTGCAAAGGGTATTGCGCTTGCCAGACTGGCAAGCAGGCTAAGCCTGCTTCGTCAGAGATTTCTTGTGTTGATTTAAGTGATTGATTTTTTTTTTTTTTTTGTCTTCCTCCATCGATGAAATGGGAGTAACAGAGCTGCTGTGCTTAACGCTGCTTGAGAAAGACTCAGTTGTGAGGTGAGGTTTGAAGGCTGGGCTGGCAGGTGGAGCTTCTTGGCTTTGCTTCCAAAGGCTGTGGATGTGATCTTTGGAAGAAGTTTGCTCCTCATGATCCAAGATGTAAGGCTAAATACCAAAGTCCTTTCAGCACTCACTTAATACTGTCAGGACTGGTCAAGATCATTAAGCTTTTGTTGATCCAAGCCTGGTTTGACTGGCTCTGGAATTTGATTCCTGTATGATGTTTGAAGAGTAAACCAATATTAACACTTTTCACTTATGATCTTAAGTATTGGGGTGGGGGAACCTGCCTGTATCAGTGGACATGAATAAAAGTGGAAGCACCTGTGCCAACACTAATTATCATCCTAGACCTTCTGATTGCAATCTCCTCTAAGTTTTTAGAAAATGTCAGTTTGAAGAGGGTGAAAGAAAATGAGTGGGATGGTTTGAAACTTGGTGTAAAGAGATAATACTGGTGTGTAAGTCTCTTGGCTCCAGTCTGTGGCGCATCTTGCATGTGAGAAACAAAGCAGTTGATTTAATGCTGTTATGAGGTATGTGGTAGATACTAATAATTAGTAGTTGGGCAGGTCTCTGTTCAGTGTAAGTGGATGTTTCCTTACTGCCTCAAAAGAGCTACAGTGACTGACGTTATCTGTGGTTTTGGCTCCTAGATGCATCTTATATACTGATGTGGAGGGGAAGCGTAGCAGAGCCACTTGAGGAGGGAACAAAGCCACTTACCTGAGCTAGCTGTACGTGTAAAGCTGTAACTGCTTTTCCTTCTTCACCCTTTCTCCCTCGTACATAAAGTACATGGCTTTTTACCTCTTTTGAACAGCAAATTAATCCAAGTTGTGATGTTTTGTCACCTTTCACCTATATAGTTGCTTCCCAATGAATAAAGACCATTGATTAGTTCACCATTAAAAGCCATTCTGGGAGTCCTAAGCAGCTCTGAGCAGTGAGTGTGTCATCTCTGAGTTGGGTAGGTTGGGCTCTTGATCAAAAGTCTTACTGAATTGCTAATGGTGGGGAACCTTTTCTCAGCTTGTTCTGAAAGCAGGTTTGAGAAAACATATTCACAAGCCCTAGAAGACACATGGGCTTATGGTCTGTAGTGCAGGCTTGTCTGTGTGCATTATCTGTGTTCCTTGTTGTTTCTGAATGAGCAATGCCGTAGTTTGTGATCTCAGTGACCAAAGCACATGATCAATGACATAAAATGGACTAGGTCAGCTGTGGAAACATCACCTATGTCCCAGTTCTGAAAAAGAGAGGCTCAAGGCAGACCTACTCACATAGATTTTTTCCATGAGATTGGAAGAAAACACTTTCAGTTAATGAAAATGTTGGCAATTTTCCCCCTCAAGACTAAATTATGAAGAAAACAGATGACAAATCACATGAAGAGTTCTCTGTAGGCTAGCAGGGGCTGTATGAATGGTATTAAGCTAGTCATTTTTGAAATCTCTGAGCAGTTATGGCTCAAAATATTTATTCAAAGTATTGATTTTTGACAGAAGTGTCTGCATACATGCGGTTTTTAAGCATATGATAATCCAAATTTTCTTTTACTAGTTTTTATAGGTGATAGAAAGCTCAATAGTTTGCTTTCTCTGTTTAGATCCATTTTCTGTGCTTATCTGAAGTATCACTAGTCACATTAACACTTCTTTCTAATATCACACAAGCAATTTAATTATTTGCCCTTTGTGCAATTCACTTGACATTTGAATGATGAAGAACATGCACCAAAATGGAGCAAAAGAAATTGAAAGGAGTGTTTCTTCCAGCTTGCCTCCAGCTCCATTACTGACAGCAGGATTCACAGGCATATTTTAGATACCTGCCAGTGAACATACAACTGTGGGGTATCACTGAATGCTGATTAAAAGTGATTCTTGCTGAGGTTGTGCAACCAGTCCAAGCTGTGAAGAGTGGAGCTAAAGGTCATTACCACACAAAGCTGGAGTTTAGTCACTTCTAGGTAACATATAAGAAGCCTTTTTTTATTGGTCTTGTGAAATCTACTCAAATGCAATAGGCTGTTGAGTGATAAACATGAAGCAAACTCTAACCCTTCAGCCTAAATAATTGCCCTGGCAGTAGTAAAGTTTGGTGCCAGGATATTACAAGTCATTCTTAGTGTGTTAAAGCATTTGTATAAATGGGATGGATGTGTAGTTAAACTGTTTAGATCAATTAATGAGCCTGCACATTTGAATATTTGCAGTTGCTCTGTGGTGCCCAAGAGCAGCTGCACACTTTTGGCTGGTACAGCTGCTGCATAAAATTGAAGGATCTGACTGAATTTGATGCTTCCAAGTTACCGTTGACAATCTTGCATTCTCCTCTCTTCACGCAGAGCTCGAATGGTGTGTTCCAGTAAGTGTCTATGGTTTTAAAACCAGACGAAATGGACTTTTAAGATAACTGTAGATGTTAAATACGCACAAGTGTGAACTGGCACCAGTCACTTTGCAGGAATTAAAAGCATCTGATTTATATTTTGACTTGCTGACTCTGAGCATAATAACTGACAGATAATTCTACTGATTTGACTGGAAACTATGTAATACTGTGGATTCACATTGGTCTATTTGAGATCAGTATTTGTCCCCGAAACACTAGTTCTTCTGAGCTCTGACACAAAAAATATTTGGCATTGATCATTTCTATTCCATCTGATAAGAATCATAGATGAAAAATTAATGAATCTGTCTCTGTGTAATCTCAAAGTAAAGCCATTCCTGTCTCAAAAGCACTGAATGCCATATATTGCATGTTAACTCTGGAGACCATCCAGCACATGTTCTGCCTGTCTGCATGGCTGTGACAGCGAGGCTCTGATGAAAGTCTGTGGACAGATTAAATTAGCAGGTCTTTTTCTCCTCTAAATGTTAATGATATAATGGAGGCTGCTGAAACATGAAGTGGGCAGACACAATGAATACAAATGAACTTAGATCCAGCTTGCAGCAACTAGTGAAGATTTCATGGTATTTAACTCCTGAGGAAAATGAGAACTGCATACCAAAGTTGAGGGTCTGCTGACATTTTGAAGTTCAACACAATTTTGTTGTGTCCATGGAGAGCTTGGCTTCTGCATCAACTCCGGACTTTCAAATCCAATCCTGAGACATGATCCAAGAACTGAAGCTTCTGATTCCTTTGTTCAGCATTTTTCATACTTTGGCTCTGTTATTCTGCCTACACATTTACCTGAACATTTTGCTGTATTTAATCTCCCCTACTTCCAGGATAAAATGTGGGCAAAAGAAGCAGACATGACAGTTTATGAACAGAGACTTTGACTATTGACCATTCAAGCTGGAAGTAAAAAACCAGAGCAAATCTTTCTTAGTGACTTTAGACTTTGGATCTACGGACTAATAAAAGAGAAAAAAGCTAATGTTCCAAGTGAGCAATATCTGACGTGTAATATTTAGATGAGGAAAGTTTAAAGACCACTTGGATTGCTTTTAAGTGTTATCACAGTGCTGTAATTTGTTTAGGTAGTTAAACTTCTGTTGAAACAACCAAATTCCATTTATAGTATAGATAGCCATGAAGATTTGATTTGTCAATGATGTCAATCCTGAGTAATTTAGCTGAACAAGAGAGGCAGCAATGATTTTTTGTTTTGATTTGGTTTTTTGTTTTTTTAAGATACCATGCTTTTGATGGTGGAGTAGTAAATACATTGGTTTGCCAAGATGTCTGTTACGGTCCTTCGTGTCTTGGACCTCATCTGTTCACCTGTGCTTAACACAAAGGATAAGCCTTGGAGTTCAGCTCTTGTTCTGATTTCTAAGGAGCTCTGATCTGATTTGGGCTCCATCTCTAATTTAGAGACTTTATAATATAGGGGCTCTTTTTTTCATTTCAGACTAGAGATAATGCCATTGATGTTGATGAGGTGCCATTATAAACCAATACAGGGCTCGGCTGTAACAATCAGCCTTTAAAATACAGCAGATCTTCTGCTTATACATTGTTATTGAAACAATGGAGAATGCCTATAATGTTCTGAAATCTTTTCTTTCTACCTGTGCTTCAGCTCAAGTCTTGACTGAGTCAGTTTTGTCCCAATTAAAGACCAGGCTGAGTATAAGAAGTTCAAGATGTGACTTGTTGTGAGATCAGGTGTCCGATGACTTTGTGTTTTAATTCTGTGGACTTCATTAGATGCATGGATTCAAAAGACCAAAGAATTACGCTGTCTGAGGAGTACTGGTATGGTCTTTAATTTACAAAGTAATTGTACGTATTTCTTTAGAAATCTGTTGAAACAGATCACAGGAGCTAAATTTTAGAAGGCTTTTGAGATCATCATAGTGCAAGATCACAAAAAGAGACATTGCTTTAAACTGTGGATTTAGATTTTAATTAAGCCACTCTTGTTGAAGTTTCTTATTACTGA
This sequence comes from Phoenicopterus ruber ruber, assembly GCA_009819775.1. Lineage (NCBI taxonomy): Eukaryota > Metazoa > Chordata > Aves > Phoenicopteriformes > Phoenicopteridae > Phoenicopterus > Phoenicopterus ruber. Next base: position 30,624,058 of record CM020221.1, on the reverse strand, counting down.
TGAAGGCACTTGTGTTTTGATGCCTGAAAGTAGGTTCAGAAATTTAGGGACTGTGATTGAGGTCATTTCAATAGCACATGTGACTTTTCAGGGTTGTGCAGATAAAGAATTGTCAGGTTCAATTTTGTGCCAACTGAAGCTACTGACCTTGAAAAAAGCCATTTGCTTCACTAAAAATCTGTAAGCGTATATTGCAGTTCAGGGAAATACATCGAGAAGAAAGATAGTGATATTCAAATTCAGGCAATTAGTACTTCCTGTGGCTAAGTTATAACCCCTGGGTCATGTTTAGTAAGGGTTTGGAATGAGGTGAGTAAATGCCTTTGTCTACCTGATTAATCAGTGTGTGATGTACAGGTGTGTAACGTGCTCTAATGCACATCTATGGCATTTACACTGCAGTCACTGCAATAGACTTGCAAAAGGGATGAATTTGATGCTTTTTCGTTTAGCTACAGCAAATAAATTCTCAAAAGGTACTTTAGCCTGTGGAGAGTCCTGAAAAATCACTAAAAAGACTTGCCAGGGTGAACGCTTAAGCACCAACATTTTACTTGATTTTCCATTGCGTTCAGTGGGGCTTCTCCTGTGTTTTAAGCTAGCACGTTTCCCAGATTTAAGTTGCTATGGACAGAGAGGACTGTGCGATAAATATATTCCAAGAACAGGGGCTTTTCTTGGGTTAGGATGGCAGCAGAAGTACGTGACGATGTAGGGCATAGTTGATTCTCACTTGGGTAGGGGGTGGATTAGAGGACCTGAACTTGCAGCTCATCTTGCAATGAATCTAATGGCGAAGGAATTCAAGACAATATACATCACATAAAATTCTACACCTTTTATGACCTTGTGGTTTGAACTGTAATCACCTAGTTACCTTTGATTAATAACACTGCTAGATCTTATGCAGCAATGCACTGAGATGGCTACTGATACACTGCCGAGTTACCTCAAGACCTATGTCCCAGCCCCAAATGACTTGGAGAGGACCTACTGTTAGTGTTGCAAACTTTTCTTAGAAGATTTCAGGCCATATTGGGGCAGATGACCATGTTTTGTCAGTTGCCTATTCAGGGCAAGCTCAGACATAGATTATTTGGGTTACATCTTCTGTTTCAGAGCATGTGGGATATTTCATGTGAACAAGATAAAATGAGACTCGGTCACTGTACCAGTAAGCCATGCTAGATTTGTTCCTGATGTCCAGTGAAGGATATGCAGTGCTGAAAAGTTTGTTAAAAAGAAAAAAATCACAGAAAGAGGAAAAAAATTACAGAATAAACAGAATGCAGGAGAACAGAAAATAAATTCATGCTGGCTGTAAACAGACAAGCAGCATATTCTGCCTTGGTTGTTTCATGACCTTTGTCACCCGTGGTATTGGACTACCTGTGAGCTCTTGATTGTGTAAAAGTTTGAAGGTCAAAGAAAATTATTTGGGCAGAAAAAAATGCCAGTAGATGTTTGGAGCAGCCATTGGTAGCCCCTTTCTGCAGGACACTGCTGGTACCCTGAGAAACATGGAGGGCACTAAGTGTCATCTACTGCTTCTCCTGGATCTTTTGCTGGTATCCAAAGGTGTTTACCTAGGTTGCTGGAGGATTTGGAACTTCTTCGGCTGTTCTTGTTGCATTCAGTTTCAAAGCAAATTAAACCACCCGTCATCTTGCATAAAATGTGAATGCATGTTGTGTCTAATGGCGAGCTGAGCAGGGGAGCATGTCCATTGCTTCACAAGGCTGCATGTGTTCTCACTGGAGAACCAAGGAAAATATTTGGAAAACAAACAAACAAAAACCCCAAGAAAACCCAAACTAGTATTGCTTTCATTCTCCCCTGTCACTTGCCAGACTTTTCAGTCCAGGAAGACAATTTCTACCCTACCTGTATTATACATGATGCAACTTCTGGCTTAGATGGAGAGAGATGAACAAGAGTAACACTGAGGCAATCTCACACTTCACTGCTAGTGGTACTTGCCTCATCTCTCAGTTAGTGTTATGCTGCATCCCATATACCCATTTGTTTTCTTTCCGACTAAAGTGTGATAAACAATACATGACAAGCTGTGAAAGCTGACCTGCCCTGAGTTGCAATATATATTGAGTCCAAACTCAGGATGCTATTGAAACGATTAAACCAAACTGATTAATTAAAATCTGGTGACAAGCAAAGAAGTAGGAGCCAGCAGGATAAAAAGAGGACTGAGAGGAAAGTGTAGTGTCTGAGGTTCAGGTGTACTGCCACGTGGTGACAGCGTGGTCTCAGTGTGCCCTTCAGTACCAAGGAAGGACTCCTGTCTGGTACAGTGCTGCAACAGCTCTTGCTCTGGTGAGTCTTGCCAATGCCTTGGTTAATGGGCCAGACACCTTCGAGCTTGTGGTGGCGTTTCAAGCACCTCGGAACACTTCCTAACCCACACGGCAGCCGGCAGCTGGGCTCAGCTATCCAGATTGCTGTCAATGGTCATTTCAGACCAGTAGTCCTTAGGTAACTTTATTCTGGCTTTTGTTTATGCTGATTGTGTTTGCGATGCCAAGAAGTCTCTTAATGCCTTCACCTGTCAGGTTCAGCAGGAGAATGTTTCAGCCTGTTTTGGACCAGATTGTTCAAAAGTAGCTGAGGTGGAGTATATGTTTCTGTGGTTTGCTCCCACCCCCCACCCTCTAGTCCTGCAATTCTGGAGTTCTTTTATTTGAGGATAGTGCTTGGACCAACAGCTTCCCAATGTCAGTGGGAAGTGCTGGCGTGGGGGGAGGTTTTGCCCAATAGCTGACTCAGGCTTGCATCCATCATCCTTGGTAGGACCCAGTTTGACTGCTGCTTTCCAGTAGATACAAAAATACTGTGTTCCTTTTCTAGGCTTTTCTGGAGGGATGCACTGGGGGAAGACTATTGCTCTGAGGATTCAGGAGGATGTTATCAGGGAGCTCTGTCACCTCTGACATGTTTCTTCTGCCTCTGAGCTCACAGATTATTGCAGTACATACATCTCAGAGCATGATACTCAAATACTTTCTCCCTCAGTAAAAAATACTGAAATTCTAGTTACACCCCAGAGCTTCTGCCGGTAGTTGCTAAAATGAGATAAGACTTTGTGACAACAAGCTGAGAAATTTGTGATGGGGACAAGGCTGAGGATTGCTGCTTCTGTGTAAGTTTTTGTGTTAGTTAACATAGTGTTAACACGGTGCTCCTGTGACTTCTCCTCCACTTGTGGCGAGACCTGCCTTTGATGTGGATTGCTTTGTGCCTGTGCCAGATCTTGAAGCATATTGCTTGTGTTATGAGGTTGGTATTTTCTGTTAGGAAGAGGGAGGGAAAGGGGGCTTGTTTGTCTGTTAATTATAACAAATGACAGAAGGGAAAACACTTAACAGCAAACCCAGGCAAGCATTGCTCTTCAGCTGTATTGAGCTCTTGAGCCCTCAGTGGTTGCTGCCAAAGGCTTTTTACAGTCAACTCGCATTTTCTCTTACGATGAGCTGATTTCTGTTCAGGGTGTTTCCTACAAAGCGCTTTCTAGAAGAGACCAGTGTCACGGCTGGTTGGGAAAGGGTTTTCTTTTGTCTCTAGCAGTTTCAGAAAGCTGACTGAGCTCTATTTTGCTTTGAGGATCTTTCAAAACTTAAACAGCAAGAGGACGTTTTTAGCTGAACAGAATTGCATTATTTTTTTCTGAAATGCTGAAGCACAATGTCTTGGCACTTTCCAGCTCAGCTTGGGTGTTTTGCAATATGGTTTGCTGCAGTTGATACAAATCTGAGAAATACTTTAACTACTCAGAATCAGACTATGTCTTCAACCCCAGTCTTGTACATCCTGGGGTGACACTTCAGGCACTAGCTCATGCTGCCTCGAGTACCTTTTAAGCCCGAGGCAGCTCTTTCATCCACACCACAGTGTGCCCTGCCAAGATTAATCTCCGTACCATGGGACAATACTGTCTTCAAGGCCACACGGAGCTCCTGAGTGTTGCCTCTTCTTTGGCACACAGCCCATTCCTTTCTTAACCTTTCAAACAGAATACCTGCCATAGTATGGTTTGCCCCAAGACTGCACTTTGAGCTTCTCTGACAGTCTGTCTGTAGCTTTAAATGAATTTGCTCTGACTGCAGTCACAGCATTTTGACTCACTCTGTAGCAATCCAAAGAAGGTGCTTCCTGGTAGAAATAAGCAATAGGAAAGCAAATGCTAGAAAATATTCCCGCAACACCATATCTCTGTTTATAACTGGTAATATCCAACTTAAAACCTTCCTTGAGGCAATTACGGCACCCAAGCAGGGCCCATGTCTGTATCATATAATGCAACCTGTCCCTCTGATTGCAGGAGCATGCAATAAATGCTATAAATTCTATAAATGTTAAATCAGCATCATCAGTGAGAAATGGATCATTAATTCTATGAGTATTTGGCAGATAATTCTGAATAACAGAGGAACACGTGAACAATGTTAATCTGTTCAGTTGCTTTGTAAAAACTAAAAACTGCTTGAGCATAGTAAGCAGTATTTGCTCCATATGCTGTGTATACTCCACAAAAAAAGACTTGTTCTCTGGTAACACCCTTTGTTGTTCTCTTCTGGGTGCTGAGAGCCCAAGCTTACTCATGTTTCAGCCCATGGTGTGGAGTGCAGGTCATTGTAAGACTTCCTCCTGATATGCAGTCACATACCATACTTCATTTTAAACACCCACATATTGTTGTAATACCTTTGGTGTAAGTAATATAATTAATTATTTCATATTAGAGTAATACATCCAGATCCCAGCTTGTTGACCAAATGTAAGGAGAGGGTCCCATATTTGAAGGTAGAGCAGGAAGTAATGTAGAAGGTGTTTGACCTCAGCCTCTCAACAAAGCTGGAGGAGAACCCAGGGCTCTGGAGATTCTGCCAAGTGCTGGAAGCAATGCGTCTTTCTTTACTTTCCTCCTCTTCTGTTTCATTCACAAGTAATGCACACTGGTGCTTTTAAATTATTTTTTTCAGATTAAGTTTTTGCAAGAAGACACATTAGGAAACAGTTCTGTAACACCCAGCTAGATTTCATCTCATTTGCATTCTCTTTTTCTCCAGATTTTGCAATCCATGTTTGGTTAAAAAAAAAGGGGGGGCGGGGGAGAAGGGGGACAGACACCCAAGCAATCCCACAACATTTGTCTGGGGAGGTGTATCCAGGCAGTATAGTTGATGGCTTCACTTAGTTCCATGTAGTCACTGGTGTAGTTTATATTCTGTAATACTACTTCGTTATTTAGAAAAAAATTGGCATCTGTGCTGTTGCTGGGAACCTCCTTTTTTTCTTGTGGGCTGCGGTGCTATTTGCTTTCTTCCAGTTTTGCAGTAAGTCCACATGCTCTTCAAAAATACATACCAGTATACAGTGCTTCATTATCTCATAGATTTCCAGGTATAAAGTAGTTTTCATAAGAGTTAGGAACTTAGGATTTCTTCTTTTCCCTTCTCCATCCACTGTCTTTTTCCAATCTCCAGCCCCAAAGTACAAATGCACAAAGCAAGTGATCATATAGTAGCTGTTAGTCAAGACTGGTTTGTGGAACTAGATATTCTAGAGAAGATACTCATACATAAAACCATAAAACTCTCCTAGCATCTTTTAATGAGCTTACTACGAAAGACCAAAACATGCATTGTGTCACAAGAGAGAGGAGAAGAGATCAACAATATCATTTAAGTCTTAACTCTGTGGCAGCAGGGAGTTGTTAATGTCAGATAAGCACCTTTGCCCAAGAAGTGCAGAAAGCAAGCAACCTTTTTTTTTATTTAGTTTTTTGTCTTCGGTCACTCACCTCTTTCAGTAGAATATCAGTTGTTGTTTCTGTAATCTCCTTAGCACTGTTGTTAGCTTCTTGCTCTTTGCTGTTCAATCTGCTTACTCAACCATCTTTTATACTGTGACAGCTACACCCTCACATAATAATAACTTGTTTTTATGCAGTGCATTCACCTGAGTGATTTACCCAGCCTACTCACAAGTTTACAAACCTGAAAACACTGTTTTAATGGGACACTGCCTACCAACTGGTTTTCTAGTCTGTTAGCGGTATGTTTTGTGGGATTGCAAGAAGACCTCAAGTATGGCTTCAAAGATCTATAGCAAATGGTATAGATGTGCTATAGATCTATATGGTGAAGAAGAATTTCGGTCTGAAATGAATTTTTCCCATTAGATTGCAATGATTTGGAAAAGGATTTTCTAAGTGAAGCCAGTTTTACAGTAGAGAGTTTACCTATGATTTTCAGACATTGAAACTTTTCTAATGGAGGTTCAGTGCCCGGAGTTAAAATAGAGTTTAAAATTGAAAAAGTAAATAACCTTTTAATCCAAAGAGCCCTTGTGATTGTTGGTTCCAGTCATCTTAAGACAATGCATTGAAGTGACTGCCAGTTACGTGGATTTCTTCTCGAGGCTGGGGGAAGTCCCTCTCAATTCCTCCCCAGTTTGCATGTCCTGAAGCTTGAGCAGCTGCCTGTTGCTGCAGAGATTGTTATTCGTTAACCAAGTGTGGGCTGTGCCTCTATGCTCTGAGGGATCTTGCTGTAGTATTTTAATGAGCCTTTCTACTAAGTCCAGATAAAGAATGTCCAAGAGCGGTTAATGTAGCTATTCCTGCTCGTGTCTGCTCTGCTGGGCTCCTGCTAAGGCTGCAGGGAGTAATACGCAGTTCTCTGTGCTGTCATGGGGTTGGTGCGAGCAGCATGACATGCTCCTGTGGAACAGTGGTTAGCTTTCATCTTGCAACATTTTTGTTTGCCTGATTACTTTTTAAAATTTCTTACTGACCTTCTTTTCCCAAGCCAAATGATTTTTTTTTTTTTTTTTTTTTTTTTTAAATCAGAGACTACTTAAGGGCAAAACTTGTTCATCCCCTTTGAATTACTGGATATAAATCTTGATACAGAGACACATCATAGGAAAAAAAATGGATCTATTGCTGATTGCATAAGAGTTATTTAGGTAACACATGATCATATATAGTTACCTCTATTTGTCCTCTGGTTTTAGTCACTGTCATCTGTTGTATCCTTTAACTGTCCTGCAAGCTCTTCAGTTTCAATATGGTCCCTTCCAGTGTGAATGTCAAGCCAAAAACATTGAAATTTGGTCTTTGATCTAGGTGTTCCAATAATATGAAGAACAGTAATGTATTGACAGAGGAAGTTAAACAAGTATATGTGGGTTAAAGACTTGAGAAAAAACATAACTATAGCTGTTTTCTAGAGCTTAACAGGTGCTGTGTGGAAATCCTCCTGAAACCATCGTGGGAGGAAGACATCCATTTGTTCTTGATTTCAAAATGGGAAAGTAGTTGTATTTCCTACTGTCTAAAGGGTAGGAAAAATGCTGAAGGAGATGTTACTATGAAAAAGACAGGATGTTTCATAGGATATAACACTGCTCAGTAGGTGAAAATGTAGAGTGCATAAACCACTGAATAACATTGCAGGGTGTTTAGACATCGCCTGCGTGAACCAGCGAAGTGTCTGTAGGTCTGAGAAGCCCCCAAGCATTGCTCTTATTTGCTGCGCTGGAGTGAATTTCCTTTGCTGTATCCTACCCAAGGGTAACAGCAGTAAACCTCAGCCCTGCCAGAGGGAATAAGGTGATCTGAGCAATTTCACTTTCCTAACGGCTGAAGACATTGGCTCATGTTTGTTGCTGGAGCTACAAGAATGCCGCCAGATAATTGAGTCACGGGGTTTAAAAGCAAGCTTTACTGGTTGATCTGTATATATGGGTGGCTGGCAGACCTTCTTTCATGAGCAGTGGAGAGGCAGAAAGTCTACAGGACAGCTTTTTACTGACAGAATTGCTCTCTGGACACAGAGTTATCTGGCTGTATTGTAGGTGGAGTTGTGGAGGGTAAGGATTATCTTCCTAATTTAAAGATTATTGGATCTCTGGGTTTTGTTATGAAGTGCTCAGGCTGATAGCAGTGAAATGTTTTCTTCCCCTGCTCTTCCCTGAGACTAGCTCCCATCATGTGAACTAGTTACATGGGCGCTCAACTATATGGTGAAGCTAACAATGATTTGGCAGCACTATTTGTGAGTCTAATAGCGGCTCCTATGGAACAGCCATTTCAGCAGGCCAATAGTAACCTGCAAATTGCTTGTACTTTTTGGAGCTGATATGTCAGGACTTTACATTGAAATTTGAAGGCAGCTTTGGGGGTGGAGAGTAGAGAGAAAGGGGGTTTGGCCGTTATGTGTCAGCAGTCAGAGAAGTGATCATCACCGGAATCGCGCATTCCTGAGAAAAATAGGCTTTGAGCCATGTAGTTGCAGATAAAAATGGAGATAAATCAGGAAATCCTTCTTCTCTCTGATTTTGTTCTTTTATGCCCTAACTGTAAAAATTTGAAATTTACATGCTTCTAAACTGCATTCATTAGCTGGGTACTTCCCAATGTACTCAGTAGACCGTACTCAGTTGGTTAACTTCAGTTATGATATCATCAATGACATAAGCTGTTAAAAATCCACCTTACAAGGTTTTCTCAAAGAGAAAGTATCTGGAGCTGAGGTTTTGAAGAATATTGAAGAATATTTTTGAAGAATATTCCAAATCTAGTAATAGCAGACATATGGAAGTCTCCAAAATTTGGGCTCTAATCTTTACATTTTGATTTGCTCCAAATTCTTGAAGAACTTAACTGAAGACCTGGGGAAATATTTGGATCAATGGATTTACCCTGGGTATGAAGTTGTCCTGTAAAATACAAAATCACAGATGTTGTGGCTTAATTTTGGTAATTTTTCAGCTGTATGGTAACTTATTAGATAATAGCCTAAGATTTCTCTTGGAAATTGATTATGGTACTATAAAGTATGAAAACAACCGAAAGGTTATGGAGCAGATCGTCTTGAGTGCCATCACACGGCACATATGGGACAACCGGGCAATCGGGCCCAGTCAGCATGGGTTATGAAAGGCAGGTCCTGCCTGACCAACCTGATCTCCTTCTATGACAAGGTGACCCGCTTAGTGGATGAGGGAAAAGCTGTGGACGTTGTGTACCTAGACTTTAGTAAAGCCTTTGACACCGTCTCCCACCACATCCTCCTGGAGAAACTGGCTGCTCATGGCTTGGATGGGCATACTCTGCGCTGGGTAGGAAACTGGCTGGATGGCCGGGCCCAAAGAGTTGTGGGGAATGGAGTTAAATCCGGTTGGCGGCCGGTCACAAGTGGTGTTCCCCAGGGCTCAGTATTGGGGACAGTCCTGTTTAATATCTTTATGAATAATCTGGATGAGAGGATTGAGTGCACCCTCAGTAAGTTTGCAGATGACACCAAGTTGGGAGGGAGTGTTGGTCTGCTTGAGTGCAGGCAGGCACTACAGCGGGATCTGGACAGGCTGGATCGATGGGCCGAGGCCAATTGTATGAGATTCAACAAGGCCAAGTGCCGGGTCCTGCTCTTGGGTCACAACAACCCCAGGCAACACTACAGGCTTGGGGAGGAGTGGCTGGAAAGCTGCCCGGTGGAAAAGGACCTGGGGGTGTTGGTTGACAGCCAGCTGAATATGAGCCAGCAGTGTGCCCAGGTGGCCAAGAAGGCCAACGGCACTCCTGGCCTGTATCAGAAATAGTGTGGCCAGCAGGAATAGGGAGGTGATCGTCCCCCTGTACTCGGCCCTGGCGGGGCTGCACCTCGAGTACTGTGTTCAGTTTTGGGCCCCTCACTGCAAGAAAGACATTGAGGTGCTGGAGTGTGTCCAGAGAAGGGCAATGAAGCTGGGGAAGGATCTAGAGCACAAGTCCTATGAGGAGCGGCTGAGGGAACTGGGGATGTTTAGTCTGGAGAAAAGGAGGCTGAGGGGAGACCTTATTGCTCTCTACAACTACCTGAAAGGAGGATGTAGAGAGATGGGGGTCGGTCTCTTCTCCCAAGTAACAGACAGAACAAGAGGAAACGGCCTCAAGTTGCACCAGGGAAGGTTTAGATTGGATATTTGGAAAAATTTCTTCACCGAAAGGGTTGTCGGGCATTGGAACAGGCTGCCCAGGGAGGTGGTGGAGTCCCCATCCCTGGAGGTATTCGAAAGACGTTTAGACGAGGCCCTAAGGGATATGATTTAGTGGGGGACTTGGTAGTGATAGGTTAATGGTTGGACCCGATGATCTTGGAGGTCTCTTCCAACCAGAACAATTCTATGATTCTATGAAATCTGTGGGGGACCAATAAAGCCAAACTGATCTATGAGGTGAAAAGCAGAAGCCAATGGCAATTGTGATTAGCGAAGACTATAGAACAATTCAGAGTTGTATGACAGAGTAACTTTGCCTTCTATTTTCTGTCACAGAATAAAAGGCCATCATCTTGTCTTTAGGGTACTTTTTTTGGCTGTCTAACTGAAATATCCCTATGTTTGGGTATGACCAGACAGCAAAGCTGAACAATATGTCCTCCTCTGACACTTCTGTCAAAATTGTGTCCCCTCTACAGTGATTAGAAGTACTTTATAAACATCCTCTGGCTGGACCTCTGCTGTATTACTTGGAAGCTCACCTGAAGTTGCTGTGTAGGATGAAGCAGATGAATTGTGGACCTCTGCAGAAAAGCAGATCAGTCAACGTCACCATTGCTGCTAAGCTCAGATGCAACACAAAAGATGCAATCCTTCACCAGGAAAATATCAAGTACGTATCTGCTGCTAGAAGTAAGTTTCAGTTTAAATACAGTTTGCCTTTGTCTGTTGAATCTGTCAGTGGCATTCTTGCAAAGTGTCAGCAGGAATGCTTTAAGGGAGCAAAAATAAGTACGAATCAACTTGGCTTTATCAGAATTTGACTCTTCGCCTTTCTTACCTAGGAAGGTAAGAAAGTGCTTTGCTGAGGTAAGAAAGGACTGTAATGCACAGCACTTGTCTCTTATACTATGGGATATAGAAATGGGATAGTGTTGCAAGTGGTGATTATTTCCTTAGTGCATATTTGGATTTTAACAGTAAATAAATCCTTCCTCGTTTGTTATGGTTAATATTCAAGTGTGTAATAAACACTTGGTCAAAGGCTATCAGTTCTTGAGAATATATGTGGTTCCCAAAGACTATAGTGTTTCAAAACTGTGTGGACTCTGTCCTTACTGTTCGCTGTTTAAAGGATGATTTATATTCCTTACTAGCTCTTGCAGAGAGCGTGTGAGGCTTTACAAACAGGAAATGTTCCTCTCTACGCTAGAATGCGGATCAGGTATTGTGCTGTTAGTGAATACTGAAAACTGCTATTGTGACTAATACTACAACCATCTCTTTGCAATTTGTTTTATGGACTTCATCACGTATTACACGCTTCAGTAGTGTAGTGCAAGTCAGAACACTCAGTAAGGATTACAGTGTGCTGAACACTGTGACACAAATGGCATCTCCATCCAGAATAACCAGTAGCTTAAAAATGCAATTTATCCACACTGAGCAAAATTCTGAATCTAAATGGATATCTGATCCAGTTGTTGGAATATCTCTAAGAAGGATGTCTGTACTCAGGACCATTTCATAGCAGTCTGTATCTGAGCTCTGTAGGAATCTGCTGTGTGCATCTTGCAAGTGCACGATTTTTGGAACCTGTGATCACTGAAGATCTGTCTCTTATTTAGTTTCCAAAGTCATTGTTATGTCATCTTTGAAATACAGATATATTATCTTCTGTCACGTTAGCTTAGAAAGGCATATAATTCCATATTGCAGCAATAGACAGCCCAAGCACGGGCCATTGAGTCTAGCTAGGTAAATTATACACAAACAGATGATCTTTTGACAGACTTCTTGCTGGTGGTGTACTTGGCCCCAAGACCATGCTTGATAGCATGTGCTGCTTTCCCCTTTGCATGGTGCATCCTGGGTGTGCAGGAGGAGGACTTTCCTCTACTTACTGTAGATTAAGCATTTTGCTCTTACCTGAGGGGAGGGGAAGACAAAAGTGTTCACACATGAAACTAGGAATATAATAAACTCTGACCTAAATCACTCCCATGTATGACATTATGATCCTTATGGGTCCCTTCCCACTTTTAAGATATTCTGTGATTCAATGTTCTGTTGCCAACTGTGACTCACCTGTTTGTGTAGGGCTCAAACCATCCCTGCTTATCAGCATTAGTTAATGCCCACTGTGATGAGGTGGTCTTCCCACCCACCCACATTCTCCAGACACTCAAGTAGTAGAAATAAAACCTATACCTGTGAAGGATGTGTCTCTTCCTTGGGAAAGCTCTGGAGGCAGGAGTTACCCCTGGACTCTCAGGTGCTGGATTTCAGTAGGTATTGTCACTAATTCTGGGCATGAAAACTGGGATATTTTCCCTGAGCAGTGGTGGGGAGGGGAACTTTGTTCTTGTTGTTGCTTTTCCCCATTGGAAAATTCTAACTTTTTCAGAAATTTGGAAAAAAGATGAGAAATTGACTCTCTGTTTTCTTGAAAAGTCCCACAGTTTTGAAAGAGGGAGAAATACTCTCTTCCATTTTTAAAAAATGGGAAAATGCTCTCTTGTGTAACTGGAAGTTGCTAAATTCCAAGATATTGATGGAGCTCTGGGCTTTTAACACAACATTGCCAGGAAAAAAAAAGGTGTTTTAATAAATATTTTACAGCTTTTTAGTAAAATATTCATTTCAGAAAATGAGTTTTCCTCTACAAAAGGAGAGGAGAGAGAAGATGAGAGGATGAATGAACTTGTTTCTTGTTGTCTTTAGTTGTCACTGATGTCTTGTTTGCAGATGTTTCTGTGCTGGTTTAGGTTGCTACCCACCATCACTCAAGGGAATGCTTTTCACAGGGATTTTTCTAGCACTTGATAGACTTGGTTTGATATTCTGGAAGAAATTATTTTTCTGTAGAGCAAAGAGAAGCCCGTGGCCGGCAATCCTCTTGCATAAAAAGCAGTCCTTTCCTGTATTGCCTCCAGGCGGTTTACTTTCAGGAGTAAATAATGGGTAAAATATTGGTGGCAGTTTCCAGCTGCCGCAAAGTGCTTAATTTTCCATCACCACAAGATCTTTAACCGATCATCAGCCAACTGATATTCAGCAAGCAATACATGTTTATCTACCCAATGACAGCCCAGTGGGCCTTCCAGGGACACGTCTGTGGTTAAATTCTGTACATAAGTGTTTGCTATGTGGTGACAAATTCAATTCATGTAATATTAGTACTCATCAGTAGCTCTGTTTGTTCTGTGACAAACTGGAAGGGAAATGAGTGTATGTGCTTCTTCACTTCCCCCTCAGACTTGCAATCATTGTTTTAATCTGCAGGTCTTCAGTTGTTACTCAATTAAGCTAGAAGTTAAACAGTTAGATCTGCTAAATGGGAAACTTGTCTTTGTTGTCCACCAGTTTAAGGTCAGCAGCAGTATGTCTAATTTAACTTTTTTATTACATACTTGTTGGTCAATAGGAGAAAATCAACAAATAAACTAATGCACTAAAGTTCTCACAACCCACCAGTGGACTGACCTTAATTTCTAGCCTTTTCCAGGGGATTGGATTAAGTGCTGGAGTTACTAATTGCATGCCAGCGGAGGGGCATAGTTTCTGGTTTTCAGGACATCTTCTTGGAAGATGCGCTGAGAAGAGCAGTGTGCTCAAAGCCTACAAGCATGTGTTCCTGGTCACCCTCGGCTTTCCCGGGGAATCTACTAAATATTTAGATTTTTTGGAAGAGGGCTAGACTTGAAGGGACAGCCATCTCACAGCTCCCTATCTTCAGAGGAACAGATCTGACATTGTGTTCCCTGTTTACAGCACTTGCCTAATATGATATCCTAATTAAGCCTTCTCCTTTTCCCAGACTGTCATTTCCCCAGATTTGCATACCTGAATAAGTTTGTCTCCAACCAAAGTGGATCCGAGGTACCTGTGTGTGGTTTTCAGTCCCCAGGGACTAAGAAATCCCAGACTCCATGTAAGAGTGATGTAGGACATTTCTAGGCATGTTGTTGTTCCTTCCTACTTGAAGAATGATACTAGCTAGTTTTAGATATGTATTGTCAGTTAATTATTATGGTCTGAAATCACAGCTGCATTTGGGACAAAGGTGGAATGTATTTACTGAAAATGAAATGTACTTTTAACTGAAAATGATTTGGCAAATACCAAACCCAAACAGCATCTCAAGACTGCTGCATTTTTGTTGCACTTTGGTTTAGGTTTGTCAGTTAAGGTAAGTTCTTACGCAGCCTACGTGCATAATGCAGTCCGGCTGTATGCCATGCCTGTAAAGGAAATGTTAAATCATGGGGCTATGTCTGTGAAAAAAAAGAAGTTAAATGATGGAAAGGACGTCTGAGATCAAAGAGCACTTACTGCAAATCTGAAACTACAATAAAATCTGTTTGTATGGTAAGCATTCAATATTTTTCCTGGTTCTATACAATTGGAGTTAACCAACAGGCTGCTTCCCATCATACGAAGGTTGTACCTGGAGGGGTGGCTGCAGGACTTGTGAGCATATACCAGCTATAGCTGTATCTTGAGGTGGTCGCTAAATGTACTGTTTTGACTGTCACTAAATGAGGTTGAGATCAGCACCTCCAAATCGGATCCAGGCAGTTCTGACAAAATGACCTGGTTACCTTAGACGCTTCTCAGAATAACCTTTTGTTTTGCCTTTTAACTCCAGGTCATTATGAGATTGCGGGGTTAGGGAGAGGTACTGCTTGAGGGTAGGCAGGCAGCGGAAGCTGAGTAAGGCACAATGATTTTATAATCTGACCAGCTGCAGCAGCATCACTGGTTGCTGGCTTGGTGCCAGTCCCGCATGGTTCAGACAGTTCATCAGCCAATATGCAGGCTGTCCCTTACCTGGCATTCTAGGAAAATGATTTTTGAATGTTGTCCTTCCCTCCCCTAATAAGCAGAGGAAATTTGACAGAGATCTATCTGTCCTGGGTCTTTTCCACTGAATTACAAACCTTGCTGGAAGACTCTAGGCAAGTCTACGGTATTTGGTGAAGAGTGCCCTGATTTAGTCCAAAACTGGAAATAGGAGCATGGATGTCATGCCTTGACCAAGCTCATTAGCCCAGCTGCTCTAGAGAAAGAAAACACATTTAGAAAGGCTACTGAGCAGAGGGGAGAGATGTGGCATGAGAACAGGAGCTGTACATCCTAGGCAGGCTGCTCTTGGTGCTCACCTCCCTTGGAATATGCTTTCTATTTCTTTTGAACATGCACAAGCACAATGCGCTTTTGAAAAGTGATGTAGTTACTCCGCCATCTGTCTCAAGTCCCACTAAAATCCCCTTTGGTTCCTAAGGACCAGCAAAAAAGCCAGTATAAGGGTCAGGAAAGCAAGTCTTGTCCTGAAAGCTGCTTTAGTGCCTTCTCTGGGCTTTGCTGGGAGCTGAAGAGTGTTCAGGGGGCACAGATGCCTCAGCCATATCACCCCAGTAGATAACACAAGGTCTTTCTCATGAGCAGGTGGCAGTTGATGGAAGAAGAGGTATGGCCATTTCTTCACCAGCCTGGAAAGTAGCATGTTTGAGATACTACTACAGAAAGCAGCTCTGTGTCTGTGCAATAGCTTGTGGAAGGGCTTTGGTGTAACTGAAGCTTGACCTCTGATTCAGCAGTTCTTCCCCAGGCAGGCTTGGATCCTGCTGGTTTCAATGTGAGCAGGGCTGTTACAATCACATATTTCTCAAAAAAATCTTTCAGTGAAATATCAGTCCTTTGGGTGTCTGTAATTAGCAGGTTACTTTTATTGCACCTGAACAGTCTGAGGACGGTAAAATGGGCAGTTTGGAATCCTCTTGCTCTGCAGATTGTGATTAATTTCTAGAAGGAAAATGGAAGAAACTAATGGGGGAAGGTCCAGCTTAACATGCAGCAAAGGCAGAGAGAAGCTAAGACTAATCACATTCCTCTCATCCACAATTTTAATGTGTGAAACGCCTTGTCTTCGTAGGGATTGCTGGCTCAGTGTACATTGATGAATTGGGAGAGAGGAGCATGTTTTAGAAAAACATACTTTATAGGTGGCTGGAAAATTTCCACTATCAGTATCCTTCACTCAAAGATGATTTTCCATGAAGGAACTATATTTTAACAGATTTTGATATCCCCCCCCCCCCCAGTATTTTCTTTTATTTGTATCTTATCTCCCACTTTCTGAAACTTCTGTGGGGAAGAAAGCATTCAATTTTTAACAACTTGTGGTGTTGAGCTTTAGATGACAGAGCCATTTGGTGTGTCCCCCCCACAATTCATAAAATAAAGTAAAAATGAAAGAAAAAAGATAGTAAAAACGGATTCTTAAATAGCTGTCTGCATCTGCCTGCAGTCCAACAAAAGAAATTGCTTCTGTCAGCTGGCTGGCTGGCTGGCTTTCCTCCTAAAGACAGGCCACTTTGTGGACCTCGTAATGAATATTGCCAAACTTCAGCTACAACTGAGTACGTTTAGGAGTCACAAGAACTAAACTGTCAGGTACTTTGGGGAGTGAAGAAAGCATTGCTCTTTTCAAAGATGACAATGACTTTTTATAAAATGTTAACTAACAGAAGTTTGTGGTGTGCACAGTCACATTAAAAAAAAAAAAAAGGAGGAGGGAATAAAAAGGTGGGGGAGGATGGTGAGGTAGGAACTGAGGCTTAGAAGGAATAAGCCTTAAGTTAAAGAAGTTAGCGTCTTCCAGATTTGGTCACCAAAATAAAGTTGAACCCTACTTGATTAATTAGGAGCCCTGAAAGTCAGGGCATGTAGATTTGTGAGCAAGTTTAAAATTAGTCAAGAGATTACACCAGTCTTTGACAAAGAAAGATGTCCTCTGGTCCAGCTCCACAGTCATCACCAGACAAGCCTTCAGGCTGATTTTCAGAGGTTTTAAGCCCCTCCTTGGAAGCCCTCTCTGGGAAAGCCAGGGCAAGGATGGCAGCGCCGGCCGAGCCCAGGTAGCACCACACCTCGCAGACTCCCCGAGCACTGATCAAACCAGTTTCACGGTTGCTCTCTGTTGCCAGAATGGTGCAAAGGTGCTGAAGTGCTGCCAAAGATTACATGACGGTGAAGCAAGCTGACAGTGTGCTGCTGCACCAGTCATGTTATGCTGCAGTAACGCCTTGCTCCACTTCCCTGTACCTAGAAATAATCAATAAAAGAAAATCTTAATCCTGATATTTTTATAAACTGTAAAATGTTAAGAAATGCCAGCAGCTGGGCAGCCTCTTCGTAAGTTATGCCCAACCTTCAGGTGACAATTACAAAGGAATGAGGATCTTATTTCACTCTTGGGATGGAAAACTGAGCATGGATATATGCTCAGTGTCTAAGTTACAGTGCCCTGGGGCATAGTGCTGCTTTTAATATCTGACCACAAATAGAGAGCTGCAGTGGCAGAACTATAGCAAGAGAATTGTCATCCTGTCGTTGAACAGACATAATGTCTAACCTGTTGGCACTACTATATCCTTCCTAGCATTTGAGTTTCCTTCTTGTTCTTTTTATTCTGTTTGTATGGCAAAATCAGGTCTGGGTCTGTTCTTAGGTACTGCTTGGCTGGATTTAGGCACCAGCACTGAGATGAGCCTGTGGCCTGAGTCACTGGCAGGCGTCTGAAGGTAGATGGGGCAACGCCATGTAGCCATAGCAGAACCGTGACACTGTGTAGGCTGATGGGAAACAGGAGCTCCTCCAGGAGGGAAAGTTTGCTGGATGGAGAAGAGAGCTAGCAAGGATTTCTGAAGCCAGTGTTGCCAGATTGTTATGCTGTTTGTTTTGAACTATCTTTTCATACAGTCCTTTTTGGAAGTGCGTATTTACATCCTGAAGGAGCTATATTTACTGTATTTGCATTGAAACATAGAATGCCTGAGATGAGTATAGTCAGAGTAATGCATCTGTTTGCTTACTAAAGATGTCACCTTTCAACTTTGAAGACTTGTATGGATTTTGACTTTTTGATAAGTATCGTACAACATTATAGAATTTACCTAAGCTTCCTAGTAATTCCTTTATTGGATTTCTAATGCTAGATGGAGATCCTATCACTGACTGTAAACTCTATTACCAAAAAAACTAACCACATGCACCCTTCCAAGTCCCCCTCACTTCCACCATGCCCAAAATTTCAAGCAGCTCAGAAAAATTCCTTGCCAGTTTTGTATCTGTTTCAGCACCCATGGCCGCTCTTTCTCTCCAGTGTATCTATCTAAAGCACTCACATGGTATCTTCTTGTCCGTTGCATATTTAAAAGACAATTTCTCCTTATTTGATATTCTTATTTGTGTAAGTTCTGGCACGGATTCCTACTGGTTCCTCATGCAATCCTCAGCCTGGAAGCTTTCCCAAGTGGGGAGCTGGAACCCTTTATGGGAAGGACATATCCCTTTTCTTGTTATACACATTTTTCAATCAAATAATATGGGTAATACTAAAATGAGAATAGCCATCTGGAGACCTGGGATCATGATGAATCATGCTTGCTGTGTTCAGAGATTATCAACAGAATCAAGGACTCATCCCTACAGCCATCCCAGTGTGTGTCGAGAAGTGCAGTGCAAGGATCATCACCACGTTAAGAGCTTGTTGGGATGAAAATACAGAGCAGAGACTAATTTTCTTCTCTGTGAAAAAGTGGTCAAGAGAAGCAAGCCATGAAGGGTGAGTTTTGCTCACTTGTGAAAAGCTTATTACCACAAATAGGTTGTACCTTTCACCTGACAGGGATCAAAAGTGTTTTGTAAGCCATGTGAAAAAGGCAGGAGTTGTTTGTCCGCCACTCAAATGTGGCTGTTGAGAGAAGGGAAATAGTAGCTGCTGAACACAAGGACAATGTTCGGTGGTTTTAGAGCAGCAAATGAAGACGATTAATATCCAGTTGAAACCAGATGTCATGTTAATTAGGCAAATAGTAAGCTAGTCCCCCTTTTTTTTAATACAGACTGTGGTGGTGGAGTGCCTCCTGTTTAGTTTTCTGTGTCTGTGGTCAATACTCTCCCTACTCATTTCAAATGTTTGTCTAGTCTCTTCTTGAAGCAAAATAGGTCACATTAATTTTGCTACATATAAAAAGCCTCAAAATAAGCTAAAGAGATAAAATATATAAAAAAGTGCCTCATCCTTTGCAGTTGTTCTTACTAAAAAGTAGACACCCCTCCATCTCCCCTCCCTGCAACCCCTTCTCTCAGGTAATTATATTTTATTCCTTTCATATCAGTATTTATTTCCTTTCATATCTCAGTATTTTATTATATAATAATCTGTGATTGATAGAATTTGGCCAGGATGCAAGCCTACACCTTTGTGTCTTGCAAGATAGCTATAAGTTACAATAGTTGTTATAGGGGACCCTGAGATTCACTGTGTACATGTTCTGTTGCTTTTGCGCTTTCTGTAAGCAGCTGCTCGTGGTTATTGTCAGAGGGAGGCTTTTGAATTAGATGAACCTTTATCCTGCTCCGGTGAGGCCAGTGTTAAATTATGCCAGATGGGAAAATTATTTTCTTTCAAAATTATTCCTTCCCTGAGCAAACTACACCTTTAAACTAGTGTGAGAAATGACTACGTAATTAGCAGTCTATGTAGATTCTGCAGAGACATGTGGTAGGAGGACCCAAGCATGATCAAACTATGGCACCTCATGAAAAGGCCTGGAATATGGAACAGACAAGTCGTTCCCTCCCTTGCCGTGAAATCCAGCCACCAGGAGGAAACTACTGGAATCTGAAACTATACACAATATACTGTGTTGCTTGGTACCAGATGATAAACAAATGTGACCTCGTTGTATATGCCCCAGTAGGCACATTAGGATCTTGGACAACATGGTGAGCAAACTGGAAAAATATGTTGATCGTTTGGAGGGACTGGTGCAGCTGGTGGCAGAGAAAAAGAAGATAGATGAGCTCTTGTCATCAAGACTGCCTAGGTTTTTTGACAGACACTCTGTACAAATGTGTTGCTAACCAAAGCGTTGCTCTAACATGCTTGGAATTAAGAAACAAAAGCCAACCAGATATTAGAAGCAGGGGAAGAAATAGGAAGGCAATATTGGTCAGCATGATGGGCAGTGACCTCCATGCATCACTTTCCTTGATTCCTACTGAAGCCTGGAACGTGCTTTCAGTAACTTCTGCCTATTTCCAAAACAAATCAGGGCAAATGAATGAAATGGAGGACAAGAAACAGTGGTCACAAAAGAAATTATCCCTTTTCCTCCTCCTTTCTAGCTTCACTGGAGAGTGTGGCTCATTGCTTGGTGGAGCTGCAACTTGTGTTCTTTCAGCATCCCCCTTCAAGTGGTCAGTCTCCTGGGTGACCTGTACAGTCTCTTCTATAACATCCTTACAACACATGGTGTTTGGCCCTTTCTGGCTATAGATCAAATAGTCATGGAATAGCAAAGCTTTTGTTGACTCTTCTGCTGGCCTTGGAGAGGGACCTCTGCTAGAGTAACTCAGTAAGCAGGTTAGTAGCAAATGCATTTTCATCATCTATTAATGGGTGTGAGGAGGAAACTTGTTTCCCCATCTGCCAAAGAAAGTTGAAGATCTCTCCTAGGAAAAAAACTGAATAAAATTTCAGTTTAGACCAGTGAAGGACCATTGATACAGTAACTTCAAAACATTTTTGTGTTTTTTTTCCCTCGGCTTTTCTTTACATTTTGGAAAATAGTCACTGCAGGATTGAAGGTTCAGATTTATTTGCACCCTGCACCCCATATCTAGGATATGCAATAAAAATAGTTGCGGTCTCTTTGTTGCTAAAGGGAGAAACCACTGGTGATGCTTATATTGGTGGCTAGCAGTCTACCCGTCCACAGTGGGATCAGCCACACTGAAGAAATAGCTATTATGTCTGTGAAACTCCTGAGTGCTGTGATTACTTTCGAGACAGGCCATATGCCCAGAGAGAAGCTGGAACTGCATTATTGGCCTTCACACAGGTAAACAGCCCGAGTCTGGCTGGTTGTGCGCTGGGGGCGGAGGTCTGGGTACATCAGAGGGTAAGGAATTGCCACCCACTGAGGCACGGTGGCACACCTATCGCAAGTGTGAGGTAAAACCTGTTGGTGTAAACTTCTTTCCAGGTGATTAACCTTTGAGTTTTACCTTATGTTTGCTATGGGTGTTTGTGATTTGTTACTGTGGATCACCAGGTACAGAAGAAATTGTGTATCAGAACCCTTAAATTTGTTGTCTTGTTTTTCTGTATATACGGAATTTCCATTTCCAATACAAATAAAATAAATGCAAAATTTGCAAGTTTTCTCAAATCATAATTCATCCTCAGAAGTATCAGATCCAGTTACGTATTTTTCCTTGGTGACTCTTTCTGTTATTCCAGTAACATTCCCCTCTACTGGAATGAGTCATCTGATGTGCCCCCTTGCCTTGACCTGCTTACTTCATTCTTTCTGCCTCAGTTTTTCTCAGTTTGTAAAGTGAAGATTAAATCTTCCAGAGTAATCAGTTACTGTTTTTAGAGTACTTTGAGGTATTCACTAAAAGGTGCTAGCGCAGAAGTGTTGGGCATGAAGACAATGAGAACTGCTCAGAATGCTCTTATCAGAGCTTATTAATCACCATGTAAATTTTATAGTGCTGTGCAAACATTTCACAGTGATAAGGCCTTCGCTTTAGCATTAGACCTCAGCTTTAGCGCTCAGCAAGGAGTAGGATCCACATGCCCTACTTCCCATCATGCAGTACTGCATCATTTGGACTCTGCTGAATGTGCTTACGGAAAAGCGGAATGCAATTGAAACCTGCAAGATCTTCTCAAAACATATTTCAGGACCATGATACTGGCAAGTCTGTGCTTTTGTGGCTTAATTGTCTTTTTAAAAAATGAGGTCAATATGATATACATCCTCAGTGTCTGTATCTTAGGAGTGTTAATGTATGTTGCTGTGTTTGCTCCCAGAAGAAAAATGCTGATGTTGTTTTCCAGTTGGAGCAGGTGAGCGTAAGCAGGAAAGCAGGCTGGCTTGCAGTGGGGTGGGATCCCTTCCAGTGATGTTTTGTGTCATGGTGTGTAAATGCCCAGTGGGAGCCAGTCTGTGGGAGGAGGGTGTTGTGGATGCAACCACATACAGAGAAAATTTATCAGGAGAGGAGACGGAGGCTGCTCAGTGTGGGAAGCAGTCTGGGAAGGCTGGATTCTGGTGGCACCATAGAGCAGCTGTTTGCATTGCGGGTGGCCTTCATACAGGGGCATTTAACAACATTTCACTTTTAGAATTTAGAACTGGCACGTCTAACATAATTGCTTTTGAAGAGCAGGCTAAGACATTAGATGGGTGCTAGGTCTTCCTTGTAACAACAAAGTAAAGAAAACTGTATTGGAAAGCAGGCTGATCTCTGTGCTTCAGGGTGCAGTGCAGCTTCTGGCAGGGCTCAGGACACTAGTCTCTCCCTTGAGTGCCTGACTACCTGGCTGCAAGAATTACTATTTATTTCCCTGAAACCATTGGACTTGACCTTTGCAGGGCCATGATGATATGCTACATGAAACGGCTGTGGGGTCCAGTCAATCAATAGCTATTTTTACCTCTGCACCTGTGAGTGACAGCTGCCCTTTGGATGGAGATAACTTGAAAAGATTTGATCTTCAGAACAGTGTGAGGAGGTTCACTCCTAATACATGCTATGTACTTCTATGATGTGTTTTGTATGTGTCGAGTCACGGTTCTTATGATACTATTCCGAGATAAGTAGGGTTTTTCCTTGTCCCTGACTGGGACATTAAAACAAAATGTCATAGATTTACAGAATAAAGAGATAAAGTTGGTGTTTAAATTAGGATTAAGACAGGGAGTTTCTATACATGCTATCTGGATCTGAGACGTTGCCAGTGTGGCGTAATATATTGCCAATTCTGGCAGTGTATGCAATGTTTACCTCGGTGTGCTCCTGAGTGGAGAACAGAAAGGCTCGCAGCCCTGATGTGGCTTTGCTCCTTTCAGGACTGAGCTAGCAGGGGATGCACTATGTGGGCGTATCAGGCCAGACCTAGTCTGGCATCTCTGCAGCAGAATCAATTGCGTATCCTCTGATAACCAGCTACTGAGGATTCATTCTCAGGCTTGGATTTGAAATTGTGGGATCGCAGCACAGCATCTAAGGCATAATGCTTGACTATAATTCTGACGTGACAGTCTCAGAGCCTGCTCCTTCTTTTTCGCTACTGGACCTGAGGTGGCAGGAGTGGAAGGAATCACAGTGCCGTGGCACTGCTTGTTTGGGGACACTAAATATAGAGCGCCAAGGATGGAAAGCACCAGCTTGCATTGGTGGCATGCTTGCTGGTTTGTACTTCTGAGGATTTTGTGTTAGACCTGACTCACTCTTTCATTGGCAATTTCTGTTGGACCTTCTTAATCGTTACTTGCATCTGCAGTGACTGTCAAACAAAGGCCACCCAGTTTAATGGTGTTTACCATTTGCAAGTGAGAAGTGACTTATCTTTAACGAACAAAAATACTGTGCAAATGTGTGTCGCTGTACTAGCACTCCTGTGCTGCAACCTGTGTTACCATCTTGAAATCTGTGTGTGTTCATTTCTCTCCTCCTTCTTGCCATGACCTCAGTGGCCTTGTGCTTCAGCATTGCAATGCCAAACTGTGAGAAGGAAAGCGTGTAGAAACTCATGCCTCACTAGAGTTCATCCGAATAGGAGGAAGAATTGGGACAAAACCAAACTGTAATCTTTGGGAAAGCAAATGTTGGGTTCTAAACAGATTATCTGTGTCCCCTGTAATTAACCTTCCTTTCCCTATGTGTCTATGACCAGCCTTGAGTTGGACTTCCAGATGCAGAGATCAAGGCAAGCATCTTCATGCCCTGCCAGCTGAAAAAGAGCCATCGCTATAGTGCATCTGAAATAATGAAGTCTGTCAAGACTCAGCTTGTGCTAAAACCTTTTGCAATCGCTGCATTTTCTGATACTGGCAACATAAATAGTATTAAGCAGAATAAATAGTGATGAGCCATATGCAGGTTAGGAAAAATGGAGGTGAATTATAGTCCATAGTTTTTAGGCAAGCTGTTTAGGATGGACAACTTGTGCTTCCTTAAGGAGCAGTAAGTGGCTCACTTCTGGAGCTGAAACCTGCTCATATGGTGCTGCCTTCTCTGTCAGACAGAGCTTTTCACGGTCACCTCTGGGAGCTGTTTTTCAGTTGTGTTTTGTTTGTTTGTTTTTAGCAATAAACCATTTTTGGACTGTAGGGAGATAGTGATCCAGATCTGGATTGGTAATAGGGCTTTGCCCATCCCGCAACCACAGCTAGCTGGCTGCACGAGCCCCGCTCAGTACAGTGCCGTAATACACACCGGAGATATGTATGCCCAGAGGCTCCATCCCACGGCGGGCAGGGAGGCGGCCTGGGAATTTGGAGGCATACTTCACAGCTACTGCAATCCTGCAAGGTTTGTTCCAAAGCAACGCTTATTGCATAATCAGGAAGAAAATGAATCAACCTACCAAAGAAATTCAGTTCAAAGCTTTCTGCAAAAAATAGCCATGACAGGAGAGCACTGACCGTTGCAAAGGCAAGGCAAAAGAAACAAGCTTTGGAGAAGAAGCCGGTGAGTTAATCTCATTTGGCAAGGACAAGAATTTGCAGAGGTAAAGCCACTTGGCAGGAGGTGTTGAAACTTGGGGTGTTAGTGGGAAGGGGGGAAGGGGAAAGGGAGGCAAAGCAGCAAACAGGGGAGAAAAACCTGCAGGATCATTATCTCTGATCAAAATGTCCTGTGGTGCACAAAACATTCAATAACTCTGCTCTGCTTTAGAAACTTGCACCACTAAGAATTACTTCAGAGTGACAGTTCTACTTCTTCAAAGTGGCAGATCTAACTCTGGTCTGTCTAAATCAGACAATTCTGTCAAGAGAGTGCCCTCTGTTGTATGTCACGGCTAAATGCATGCCATCAGAACGGACCGCTTTTCCGCAGGCTGTCAGGTGGATGCTGGCTGCTACCATTTCAGCTTCTAAACAGCTTTACTTTTCTCAGGTACTTATAAATATGTACGGACTGAGATTACACCTAGAGGAGCAAATAGAGTCCATGGTAAGAGGGATCTGTCTGTATTTGAAAACTGTGGCTGTAATGTATGCATCTTCTAGCTATGCATTGTCTTTATAACAGTGAGGTTTCAAAAAGAACAGTGAGCTTAAAATCCTTAATTTAATAGAATTATTCAGGAGGTTTCCTCTCTAAAAACAATAGCAAAAATTCTATAATGTGCTTATACTGCAGTATGGACAGACACAGGTACACCCCCTGTGTTCATTAATAGGAAGCGTAACAGCTGTAGTCATTCTTCTCTCTTTCACATTTAGGATCCTGAAAGTTTCGTGGGAAGGGCCTAGGAATGTTTCTTACATTTTCAAGAGTTTTGTTCAATATTGTTTTAGTAATTACTGGAAGTAAGGAACGTACCATCACTCTTGCTGAGAAATTGTTTCATGTCCTGGTATTTCCTGCTCTTTAGAAATTATGCTTTCCCTTTCTAGTGATTTCTTCTTGCTGTTTAAGAGCTGTTGTTACTCAGGTACAGAGCTGACACCTGGACCCTGTTGTATCTGACACCAGCTATGTCTTCAAGGAAGTGTAAAGCTCATTACCTTGTTTTTCAACCTCAGATGTGTTTAATTTGCATCCACATCATGCAGCTATGCAGCACTAAGCCTGTCCAGTCAGCAAGACATCCTACTCCTAACAGTGTTGTACCTACTGCAGCATGTGTTGTACTCTACTTAACCCAACCAATCAATACCGACAATGCTGAGAAGCAGGAAAGAAATGTCAGGTAGTTAATTCTTAGGATCTTCTAACTATTGCTGCATAAAATGTCATCCTTTTCTCCCATCCTTGACATGTTAGGTTAGTTTTCATCTTGTTCAAAGGCTTCACAGATCCAGCTAGGACCTTACAAGACCAGGCCTGGAGAGGAGTTTGGTACCACGCTGAGACTGACAGAGAGGGGGGACACTGAAGGGAAATTTGGCGTTGAAAAATGCTTAGTTTGCATATCCGTATGTTCCTCATAGAAACAAGTACTGTTGGCATCACAACTCTTTAAAAGGAAGCACCAGTAGAATGCATAACCCTTGGGTTTTCACTAGTTTAAAATGCCTACAGAGACTGGGGAGAGGCAAATCTGCTTTGGGATTCTCCAGTATTCGAGGCACAAAGCTCATGGAGTGTTTTATTTATCTGGTAAAATGATGCACAAGGATTTTTTGTGACTTTCATTTTTCCTCTGTAAAATAAACATCTGTAGTAAAGAAGTCCAGTCCAAACAGGAGTGGGAAAAGTTAAGAAACACAGCTGGGCTGCGTTTTATAATAAAACAACACAAAATCCAATTGCAAAGAGTAGGTGGAAGATGATATCTGCAAGAGAAACACAGACTAAATGTGAGTACTTCACTGTCAGCTGCCTTTCACGTTCTCTTCCCACCCCCATCAGTGCAACTCCATGCCCTTAATGTGGCTCTGTCACAATATCAGGTTTTAACAAATAGCCTTTGAAAGGGCTTTTTCAAATCCTCTCCAAATAGAAATGCTTTCAGACATCTCTCTTAACCCAGTGAAACATGCATGTTCCTCTTTGGGAAGAGAGTGTGAAAAATAAGAGAAAGTAATGTTCAGTATTGGAAGTTATTGGTATCACTTTATTGTCCAGAGTGAGGGATGTGCTAAAAGGAGGAAAACAGTGGGTAACATTGAGAAATAAAATTTGATTTTGAAATATTTCCCTTTCTGTCAAATTTACCAGGTTTTTCTTTGAGCTATGGGTTTTATGTTGACAGAGCCACTCAAAATCCTTATTTGGGATTGATATTTTCATTGTCATTCTTTGCTATTTACCTGAGAGTATGTAAAATCTGGATAAACCTTTGCCTGTATAAAATAAAAGAAAAAGATAACATTGGGAGGGCATGTTTAAAATAGGGCAAAGTGCACCAGCGTGCTTTGTAAAAGCAGAACAGGTGACATTTGCCACATTTTGAAATTCTGGATATTTCTTCCTCTTGGCTTTACTGTCTGAAATTATAAAAGGATCCTCAGTTCTTTTATCTTCTGAAATTAATGGAGTTTTACTGGTGCAACATTCTGAATTGCAATAATACTGCTCTATGTGTATTTGTAATTTTAGATTGGCTTTCAGGTTGATGTGAATGTAATTGATAAACTGGTCTAAAGGGCTTTAGTGAAAACACGATTTAGGCATACCTTGTTCCAAGGACCTCTTTCAAAAGATGCGCTGGATCCACAGAATTAAACCAGCTCGGGGACAAATTCCTGGTGCCTCTGGGAGGCAGCAGTCAGAGGAAACAGGCATTGCTTTGTAACGGGAAAACCTGATTGCAGGTTCAATTTGCATATCAGGAGGGACAGGCACGAAGGCTTGACCTACCAGAGTTACGGTTATGCTGAAGTACCAACCCACAGCATAAAGAAAAGCTTTCCTGCTGCTTCTAAGCCTGACCTCTTTCCCACTCCTGTGCGATCTATCACAGCTTGCCTGGGCTGTTGCTGAGGTCAAACGCAGGTGAGCAGAGTTTACATTGCTCACTTGGTGTGTAAGTGGTTTGGCCATTTATCATTAATGCCAAATGGGTTCCTTGACTCACGTTGTAAATGAGGAGAGTCTCACTGAGCTCTTCTGCCAGAGCCCCAAGCCTGGAAGGGACTGACTTCTGTTTGAGAGTCCCGCTGCCATGGGGGAAAGGGCTCTGGCAGAGGGGTTCGGCTCCCTCTGGTTGCTCCTGCGCTGCAAGCCACGGGTGGCTCCCAACTTCATTGCTTCCCAAAGGGAGAAACACCCCAGACACCCAGTCACTTACTGCGTACAGCGATCTCCGCCACTAAAACACCTCCGGTTTGTTCTGTGCGCTGTTTTCGTTTGTCGCATGTCTCAAGAGATCAGAGAGAAAGCCATGTATACCAACAACATTAAAAATAATAAAACAATCCAAACCCAACTCTCATGTTTCCAACCAAGGAAATGAAATCTGTGTCAATATTGCTGCATATTTTATAGGGATTTTTTTTCCTGTAATTATTGGGGGGGGGGGGGGGGGGGGGGAATTGGTGCGGGAGACATTTAAGGAGAGTCTTTACAGTACATTTTCTGAGGACTTCGGTGTGCCACAGCCCTTACAGTGACTGTCAGTGTAAGTGCTCTTTTCAGTTGTGAGATGGCAGAAGCCCAGATGGGTGTCCACTTGCTAATCACAGGTCCTCCTGGGCTGCCCTCTCCACCCTGCCTTAAACCTCCTGTCAAGAAGGAAGGGGGGAGCTGGGCTCCATCTATTTAACCCGTGACCTCTGTGAAGGCTTCTGTTGTTGTTTATTGCTAATTATAATTGTTGCCCTTTGGGTAAAAACAGGAAGCGCTAAATCCCTTCCATATAGATCATCTCATGTCCAGCACTAATGACGCCTGTCACAGCTGACAAGGTCTGTATTGGAGGCAGTGCTCTATAGATTAAAGGTCCTTGCTGTCCCCTGACCTTTGCAGATCTCCATTTGCAGGCAATTTTTTTACAAACTCAGCATGTGGTAATTCTCGTTATGAGTTGTTTGTAAGCATAGACCCCCAGCTTGGTTCGACCTTAATTGCAGCAGACCACCAGCTGCATTTTTGGGTTGGAAGTGGACTCGAGGGATGTTAGCCTGGCTGAGCAATTATTCTACACTGGAGGATGAGGAGGGAATTCCACCCTGTGCCTGAAAGGATGATATAGATGTTTGGCAGTACTGTCAGAAAGGCATATATGGAGTATTGGGTTTGTGTTTTATTTTAACCCTAGACTGTGGCTGGATAAAAAGGTGAAGAAATCTTTAAAAACAAACAACAAAATCTAAGCCCAGAGTTTTTTCTTTTGCCTTTGAAACTTAGAATTTCTAACAATGTATTTTTGTCAAACCTGTAGGTTTTTGCACAAATTAGTGCCCCCTGCTTGGTGCTGAGGCTGAGCAATAAACTGCTATCTTAATTTGACTCTTGGACTGAGGAAGAGTTTAGAAAGAAAAGTTGGTTTGACCAGGAGTGATGCTTTCTCTTCTCCAGCAAGAAGTATTTGTTGCTGAAATGACAGTCTGTTGGCCAAGGAGTATTTTGGGCTTTCATTTCAGGTTAAATAAAATTCAACTTCATTTTATAGCAGACACGTTCATTGCATGAGAGAAAGAATAGCAAAGCTCTGACTAGTGAAGGAGGGAGAGAGAAGTCTTTAAAGAAAGACACTTTAGTAACCCTCACCCTTGCATCAGTTGGTGCAAGCGGTGCACACCTCCACATGCTAAATAACATGCCTGTATAGCACCCCCACCTCATTCCCACCTAAGGTCACAGGAACCTACTCTTCAACCTCAGTTCCTGCTCCAGTGGCAATTTATGTATTTCATGCAGAATAGGATGGTTGCAAGAGCAGTAACTTCATGCAGCACTGCAGGATAGCGGAGAGGACTTTCTTTGGGAAAGGGAAGTGGGAGGTTTGGTTCAACTAGCGATGGGCTTTGAGCCAGGCTCTCCTGCTGCCCCCAGGGTGTCCCCAGCACCGAGATATTTGGTAAAATGGAAAGAGCTCTACTTTCTCCTTTTTTTCAGGCTTGTGTTTAACTGTAGCTGTTTGTCAGACAGGACTGTAGTCTGGGATATTGACAAGAACTGAGTTTTTAAATGGCTACCTTATTTCTCAATATATTTAAACAAGTTGCCCAATGTTGCATACAGTGCCTGTGGCATGACTGGGGTCGGGGTGCACAGCTGGCCACTCGGGTTCATGCATTGTGTGGCTCCATCGACTGAAAGCCCTGGCGCCGGCTCTGCACCCGACGTGCCCTCAGGAAGGTCTCAACATCCTCTGTCTAAATTTAGCACTGTGTGTTTTTCTGGGAGGGAGGCCTTACCACTGGGCAGGAGAACTTCTCGCTGTCGCAGACATGCGTCTCACAGTGCAGCCAGACCTTGGACAGCTTGGGGATGTTACGGAAACGGAAAGCATTGAACTGGAACGTTGCCCGGCTTGTTTTCCCATTCTCATGCACGAGGATGGAGCTGTCTGTGGCACACCTGTGTTGTGTATGGAGAAGCAATGTCAGAGCCTCCATGGCTTCAGTGAAACGTCTCCCGAGGTCACAGTCTGATGGATGCATTTGCTCTGCTGTGGGTCAGCTTCTCTTTTGTTCCCCCAGCCCCCGGCTTTCTGTCATCCTCAGGGCTGGGCTGGGCAGAGGTGCTCCCCTGGGTCCCACCAGCACCTACCCGTTGGTGATCAGAGGCCAGTGGATCTGGTAGAAATAGTCCGAGGAGGGAGTTGCCCAGCAGTTGTTGAGAACAACTTTGAACCTGGGGAGACACAAACCCCAGATTAGCAAGGAATGTCCTGACTGCCAATTTATTATTACTCCTTCCCTTGCCTACCTGTCACTTAAGCCCTTAGCTTCCACTCCAGCAAATATGTCAGAACCAATTTCTGATGTTTCAACGACGAAAGGGGCTTCTTTTATACTTGAAAACTTGGCATTCTTTGAAAGAGAAAGAGAAAGGCATCACACGTTACTAGAACAAGCAAAGCAAAGGCATGTGGCAACTTCAAACAGCTCAGAAGAGATGATGGACTTGAGAAGTCTGGGTTCTTATTACCTGCAAGCTCTACACCTAGTAGCAGGGCTATTGCAAGCCCAAGATGGTGTTTAAAAATCTTTTTTTAATGTTTGGCTTATAATGATAATAAGTGACAGAATTTGATGCTTTTTGGGTTGTGGTATGTGTTGTATCACAGCATGGGTGGGAAGCGAGCTTGCTGCTGCTTCTGGTACGCCAGAGGTGGTGGGGGAAGCTGGTGGGAGTGAGACTAGAGGAGATGACTGTATGGAATGGGAACGGGGTTGGGAGATGGCCACGTGTCAGGGAAAAGGAATGAAGACAAGCAGAAATCACGTGCCCGTACGCAAAGGTTCAGCATTCTGTTATTTATACTTGTGGCAGCCAGCATGGTGAGAGCTGAGGGGGCACGAGCGTGCAGAAAGAGCTCTGCCAGCTATAGTCATTCATCCACTAAAAAGCCAGCCTGCTAAAAGCAGTGCAGTGTGTGGTGCTCAGGGGAGAAAGTTTGGTTACAAATACACTGAAGTACCTACCTTAAATCCCACTGCTTTTTACTGCATAAGATCATAACAAAGCTAGCACCAGAACTATATAAAGAGTAACATGTTTAGTCATAGCATTGGTTTACTTATTTAAATCTACACAGCAAGACTCAGGTATATGTAGTTCTGGAGCTGCTGGACTATCTTTCCCTGCTGTTCTTTCTTACTTCCCTGGTACTGATTTTCTTATGTACCTTTCCTTGCCTGCACGGCGAGGTGGCTGTGAGGCACTACAGTATTCCCACTGCAACATCTGATAGATGGGATGCACTGAAGTTAAGGCTCAAGGCTGTGTTTAGATTAGTGATCCATGGCTGTTAAGTGCCCTGAGAAATTCTCATTTAAGCAAAGATTTCTCCCAAAGGAGAGAACTTGCAGAAGTACTGTCACAAAACTCGTATCAGTCCTTGTGCTAAAGTGAGTTGAACCTGGTATAGTGCTTCTTTTCCCAAACTCTATTGCTCTACACTGCTTTAGGTACTATCTTGCTTTTCTTCACAGCAGGTTTCAGTGCTGAAGGTCTGATTTCCATTCAGGCTCCAGCCCCTCATGCTGCATCCCAGTCCTCTGCTGGTAACGGTGTGTCACAGGCTAACGGGCAGGTGAGACCGAAGTGGTGCCGCTGGGTTACGCTGCAGCTTGGGCGCTGCTTCTGGCTGAGGAATTGGGCCCAGGAAGCACCGGGAAGTACAGCCCACGTGGGGCAGAGGGCCACGTCAGGCAGCAGCAGAGATGAATGCCAAGGCAAAATAAATCTTTTATTTCCATTTTGCCAGAAAAAAAAATGACCATTTCATTGAAATTAAGCTTTTCTCCCCAGTGAAAATGTGAACAAAATAAAAAAGGAGTGGCCTATTAGCTTTCTGAGCTTGTTCTGCACTTGTGCTCAGTGGGAGAATGTATTAGTACAGTTCAGCCACTCCCTCCTTGACTCCTGGGAGCCCCATGGCCATTAAAACAAAACAGTCATTTGGCAAAAAAAAAAAGTACCAGAGATCCGTTGCTTACTGTCCATCATTTGTTTTTGCAGCCATTCTGTCAGGAGTTGATAGGAGCGGTGTGGTACATCCTCAGACTTTGCCAGTATATACTACCAGCGTGCCATATATCAGTAAAGACCACATGGGCTTTCATGTGGCATCCCAAGGTTGACAAAAAGTTTAGTGATCAATTGGTGCCCAAAATGCAGGGCGTGGGAGGAGAGATTTCCACCTCAGAGGAGAGATGAATCCACCTTGTGCTAGATACTCCTTCTACCAGGCCTATAAATTTAACAGAGTATGTTATTAGTTGTGCTTTTTCTAGCTCTGCTAAAACAGAGAGGCGGCTTTGGTGCTTTTGACTGTGCTTTGATGGAAAAAAGACTCCAGAATCAGGAGCTGGCTGCTCCAGCAGCACAGCGGAGCTGTGGGGGGAGAGGGATGTTTCAAAAGATTGGCCTGATATCCAGGGATGATATTTTGTTGGAAACAAAATTCCAGCATGACCTAAAGATTTCTGGGGAACACAAAATATCTGTCAGGTGAGAGGACCAGGAAGCAAACTGCAAGAGAAATACACGGAGCTATCTATAGAGTATCTATAGAGACTATGTGATAGCAGCGGTGCCTGCAGATACATGTTGGTCTTTGAGTGGGACTACAAACAAGTTTTGCTTTTTCTTATAAAACCTGTCAGCATGTTAGAAATGTACCTCTCAGCAGAAAAATCTGCCTCATTTGGAGGGATTAAAAGAACAGTTGGCATGTGTCTGCTCTCTTCAGTTTAAGTATATCCCTGTTAATCAGCAGAAACAAGGACCCCTGCCAACCCCGCTGTAATTATCTGTTCCAGGCTAGTAATGTGCTCCATGACACATAAAAGTCAGGAGCAGCAGCCCTTTTTTTCCAGCTCTTAGGCTGAAGCCTGTGGAAGGTGAAGGCGAAAAGCTGGGTGGCAAAGAGCACTTACAGAGTAGAAGTTGAGGGACAACTGACTTTCAAACGAGCCAGAGCTTCCATTCTTCACATGGACGGTGGCCACCCTGGGGACAAAACAAAGGTTCTGTATGAGTGAGACGTAGTGCTGAAAACGGGATGAGGTGCACTCCCAGAAGAAGACATACCTTTGGTCAAAGGCAGCCTGATTCACCAGGTAGTTGGCATTGTATGTGCAGGTGAATGAGTAATTCACGGGCTGGCTCTTCACAATTACTGAGGAGTCATTGGAGACGATGGAGTTGTAGAAGTGATAAACGGGGTTCTTGAACTGTGGATGGCAAGAAAGAGAAATGTAGGCAGTAGTGAATCTTTGAGGCATCAGGAACAACTCAGTACTTTGAAATGTGAAGACTCAATCGGGTGACAAAACACCATCCCCAAGGAAACATGGTTTTGTAGCTCTTTATATGCTGTGCTGCCTATATATATGCCTTACTATATATATATTCTGTGTAGTACAGCTGCAAATGGGCGAATAGCATCACTAAGCCTGCGAGTATTTTGCCTGCAGATGCAAAGCACAACTATTTGATTCTTCCTTCTCCCTGATACTGGAGTTTGCCTCCTCCTTCCATCAGTACTTAAAGCCTACTCCACGCTGACGCAAACAGGACTCTCTCAAGTGAGTCCAGCCGGTTTCTGAGCCCAGCTGAGAAATGTTCACCTTGATAGTCTTACCTCTGACTGCGTCCCACAGTAGGATTTGTTTTTAGGTGAAAGGTCCGGGATTGTGAATTGGTAATATCCCGACTCGTGGATTCCATTGTAGCAAATGCCTCCAAGTGCCAGCTGATTAACCTCCCATCCGTAAGGACACTCCGGAATTTTGGTAATGATGGTTTTAGGATAGCAGTATACCAGAATTACATCTGCAAGGAGAATAATGCACCTAGAGTGATATTCAGTGGTGTTTTTCTGCAGGTGGGTCTGCACACCTACTTTCCATTGGGATTAAACTTCTGTGAGCAGGGCGTGTGCTGGAAGGTCCCCTAACGTGAGCAGCTTTTGCTACACAAAATTGACCTTTGGGTTGTTAAATTCCGTCCTTTTTGGAAGAGTTTGGCCCTTGCCTTCTAATCAACACAGGATTTCATGTAATTTTTTTATCTTTCTGGAAGAGCTGATTGAGGAGCAGAGACACTGCTGAGAAACCTGAAGTGAAAAATTGCTGCACTGACCCTGTAAAAATAACAGGGGTGAAGTTTTTTATTAGGCTTCAGTAGATGCGCACCTTTTTGTAGCGCTGTTAGATCTAGGCCACGATACATATTCTGCCCTTTCTCTCCGTGCACTGGCATTGCAGTGCCAGCGCAAACTGAATTTTTAGAATTCTCAAGTTCAAAGCCAAGATCTAAAAATGAACCTAAAAGCCTAGTGCAGTTAATGGCAATAGTAAATGAACCAAAATCCTAGCCCCATTAACAGCGATGGTTAATTGCAGCGCAGTATGTTTCCAACATGGTGATTTCTAATACAACCATGAATATTGAACACCATAATTTACAGACTGATTGCTTCATGATAGCAGAATTGGACATTTTTCAAAGAGAATCAGGCAGTGTGAATTTGAATGTCTGATGGGAATTTAAAGGGCCAATATTGACTAACCATTAGTGACCTGAAAATTGAGAAAGACTTCCAATTACTGCAGTCAGAAAAGACACCCTACCTGGAATTATTCAACTGTTTTTTTTTAAAGCCCTTGACACTCTCATTTTTGTGATAAAAGCCTGCTTTTTCAGCATTTCCATGTCTGCAGTAGGTTAGGGAATACTCGGGGAAAGTAAAACAGGGACCTTAATAACTCGCTCCTTTCTGGTCAACAAACCTGCAGCACACGCAGGCTGATTCTGCTTGCGGTGACGGTCAGATTTGTAGCTCTGGCGACTTTACAGCTATGAAAATTCCTGCAGTTCAGAGAAACTGCTTGTGCAAATGAAGGTACTGAAATATACGGCTGGAGGACCAAATACTTAAGATATACCATGAAATTACTGGCAGTAGGCTGACAACAGTCACATGCATACAAAGCAAACACTCTATATTGAGGCATATTCCAACACATTTCTAAAGCACATTTTCTTAATTGTAGTGAGCTCTACGTTACAGGTCTGCCTGGCACCAGGGATCATTTGAGTTTCTAGGCAGAAATCAGTGCGCAATTAGAGCCTTAGCGTCAGTGATTTTTGTTTTTTCTTGTTTAATATAGCAGTGTGATTCAGGAGCTCAGCCCAGCACATTCATTCACCACTAGTCATCTGATTGCAGTCAGTGGGAATAAAGCCCAGCTTGGGCAGCAAAGATCTGCTGCATCTAGCCTGTGCTATTGCAGATAATTTCTAATTGTTGCTTTCTTTGCCATTTTATGCCTGAATGCTGCTTGTGCTTGACTTTATTGCACTATGATTATTGCACAGAGTTAAGCATATGCCTAATTCTCTGTGGGGCTAGGACTTTAGTGGTACTTGCTTACTGTGCTAGCTGAAAGCAGATCAATAAAAGAAATGTAAGGATTAGCTCTCCAGGATCCACAGTTTAACTTTCAGAAGAAAAACCTTTCCACTTTTAAATAGAAAAAACCCCTTTGGCATCTTAATTACAAGAGAAGATCATAGGAGACTTAAGTTATTTTACCTGCTTTATTTGGATTGCAAGGCCCCGCAAGAGCTTGAGCCAAGATGACCAGCAGATAAATAGTACGAGTCACCATTTCTTGCAGTGATCTGAGGACATGGGGAATAAAAGCTGAAATTGTCTTTAAAATTGGAAATAAAAAAAAAATGCATTGGCTGCAGACCCAAAACTGTAGCTACTGTTAAACATGTTTTTCTTGCAGAGAGAAACAAATAACATTACTGATATTCTGTCACCCAACTTAATTGTATCTACAGGATAAATATTTCCAAGACTCTTCTTATCGCTGCATTGCTATTGTGACAATTTTACTATTTCAGTTTAGTGGTGGCTTTGAATTATTCCAGGTTTTCTTTGTTCTTGTAAAGAGTCTAAACCTAAAGTGTTAGTATAACCAAATGAAACTGAAACAATGGGATCTGAAAGAAGAGGTTTTTAGAAATTACTAGAAGAAATATGATGCAATAACATATATATTGTGCTTTTAAATTTAACGATGAAACTATTCTCTGTGTTGATGGCTATCCTGTTGTATATAATCTTAACTTCATGTAACTCAGTTTTGGTAAGTTATGCATTTTCTCCTTTACTGCTAACCGTTGCGTTTTCACGAAAACATACATAGCAGTAATTTACATTTCCACTTCAGGCCTCAAACCTGCAAGCTGTTTCCCACAGGGAAAAGCATGTACTGCCTGTGGGATTGGGACTGGAGTTCTCATATTTGCCCTTTGTAGACACTCTTCAGTGTCTGCCCTCATACAGAGATCACTGAGCAGACTGTCAGAAGTAACAAATATCATTTAGGTAAAGAAAAAAAAATCTTCCTCATTAAGTATTTCCAACAAAAAGAATCAATTTCAACATTTTCACTGAGCTTCTATTCAAAAATATATATTTATAAAAGGCTCCTACAGTACATTTCAGTGACAATTCCTTCTAATTGTAATCCTATGCACTCTACAAGAAAGTAAGTATAATACCTACGAGACAGGAAGAGGCTAAGTATTTCAGATTTTCATTCCGGTCTTATTCCAATAGCTGCGCTGTCGGCTCTTCCCAAGATGTCCTCTTTCAAATGAACCCAGCTGGTGTTATCTTTGCTTTATATAAGCAATCTTGTAAAAGGAGCCCATCTCTGGTTAAATCTCAACCCGCCAGTATTGTCCAGTGTGGGAGGAAAAAAAAGAGTTATAGAAAAGCAGTTCTCTTCCCCTAGATGGGACTGTATTGCTGTTATTTGATTTCTTTAAAAGACTTTCTATGGTGGCTTTTTACAAATCTTGAAAATAATTGAACAGAGATTTGCTGAAGGTATATAACTGGCAGAAAAAATTTGTTTTACAAGTTAAGGGAAATGTAGAATTCTGCAGAGGTGAAACAACAGCTGCCTTCTAGAATTCAGTGAAAATGTATTTTTAGGAATTAGGTGACTCACTTGAATGGCTTACTGACAATGTCAAGTGGACAAACATAATTTCCACAGATGATATACCACCTTTGGCGTTGTTTTATTTACTTATTTTTTCTAAAAGTTTACAGGCATGTGATCTGAAATACTGAGTTTAGGTAGGATCTTCCATAAGCCTAAGTATTATACTACATAATTATAATATATCATACTATGTGTGCATAAGACTATGTAATTTACATTAAATATTACACTGTAGAAGGTGTAAAATTGACCATTGCACAGAAAATGGAAATCAATTTGCTCTTCATATGACCATCAGTCATGTCGTTGCCCTATGACAGTCTTGGTCAGCTGGTAGAATTTTCTGGTGACCTAGTACATCCTGGTTTTGTTAGCTTTTAGTGATAGGCCCAGAAGAAGGACATGGGGATGCTACTGCTATGTTACGTGCCTGCATAAAAAATGTGGGTTGTCTTACCACATAAACTGGCATGGCCTCAACGTTGGGCATGTCTGTATCTACCCAGACCCGGGTGCTATTGAGCTCGACTTACGCTCTGATATCTGTCTTAAGTCACAAAACACAGAGGATGTCACTGACCTTGCCTATGGGACCCAGTCCTGTGGGGCTCCTCAGAGATGATTTTGGTGTCTCCTTCTGTGGAGAGCCTCATTCTGCCCCATCCGTGGCAGGAGTTTGGTGTGGATCTGCCTTCTCTCAAG
Organism: Phoenicopterus ruber ruber; assembly: GCA_009819775.1. Classification (NCBI taxonomy): domain Eukaryota; kingdom Metazoa; phylum Chordata; class Aves; order Phoenicopteriformes; family Phoenicopteridae; genus Phoenicopterus; species Phoenicopterus ruber. The sequence goes on along the minus strand of CM020221.1, from coordinate 30,586,163 downwards.
CAACGTTTGGCCTATAGAGGTTATGCAGTAGTAAAGCTGTATCAGTTGTCATCAGTCTGGAGTTTTTGAGGGAGGAGGGAGTGGGATGGAAGAGCACAGTGGCCCTGACCTTAACCTGAAATGCTAGACAGTGAGTTTTCAGCTCTCCTGTGGGTGCTCCTGTGGGTGAGATTTATGGGCGCACCTTCAGGAGAGCATTCGCGGCTCTAAATCCAGGCTACAAGGAGCATCTCAAGCCAGATGGCATTAGCAAAGCATGGCCATGACTACATCATGCATTGTAAGGGACACTGGCTCTCACCCAGCGACAATGGTGTGCAGGTGGATCTACAATGATACGAAAATGTTTATAAGTAATTAGGGTGACTTCTGCTTCTTGCAAACTGATCCAAAGCCCTAAAGAGATGTTGAAAAGCCTATAAATTTGTGTTTCATTTCAAATAATAAGCCTGAACCTAGACCTGAAGCTTAGTAAGGATTGCAATACAGAGCACATAATAGGCTGCTCCCCCTATTCTTGTGAGCCAAGTTCTGCAAGTCATCACATTCTGATTTAAATGAGATTACTTAAAGATGTGCACATGGATAAAATCCTTCAGCCAGGGGTTTGTTGTTATTTTAATTGAATTAAAGAATAATCCACTGAACAAGAACCAAAGCTCATAAATGATTTGGTGTGACCAAACTAGGGATTATCCTCATCAGAAATTGTAAAATAAGGAAGATTTCACTCCAAGTGTCTGTTTTATAGCCTCACCCCAAATCCTTCTGCAGGCATTGAGGGTCAAATTTGATTTCCTAAGCCCAACTGTGAATATACACTGTGTAAACATTCACCTATTTTTGTCTTTCTGAGTGTGTGAGTGTGTATTTGGTCTGGAACCAGAAACCAGGGTTTCTGGTGAGACATTATGCCCCACCCTGTTATAAGCATATATAGCCCAGAAACAAGGGGAGGCTTGCGGGAAAAACTTTGTGAGTTTGGGCATGAGAAAGGCCTCATGACCTTGTACAAACTGATTGTTCAAGCTCAAGGGATCAGATTCAGCCCTGGGGCTGGACTTGGTCTCTCAGGTCTGCCCACGCAGGGCTGATTTGGAGCATAAAATGTTTGGCTAACCTCGATTAGGCATAATGTAAATGCCTTGCTAGAAATTATGTAAGTGGTCAACCTTGCTATAACATTAACAAAGCACTTGAAACACAGATTAGCTTTGTTCTGATGATTTTTAGCACATACTGTAATTAAATTATCAGTGGTGTAATGCTACAGGTTTCAGTGGAATTACTCCAAAATGGATCTAGTCCCACAATTTTTGAAAGAAAATAAATCTCGCACTATCTTCTCACAGAAAAGTAATCTCCATGTACATAATACCCCTTTTAGGTGAAAGGTACAAAACAGAACGAAATCCGTGAAACAAATTTGGCAGAAGTGCCAGCTGGTGAATAGTAGTTCATATTTGCATAAGAAACAAGAACAAAATGTTCCTAAGCCAACCAGGATTTGATACCTGCTCTGATCAAAGGTGAAGGCTTGGGGAAGGGTTAGGTTTCCCTCAGTAATTGCACACACAGAAAAAGGAAATCCATTAAATTGCAAAGCAGACCATTGAGGTTTGTTGCATTTCCCTTGCTCTTTCCAAACCCATTGAATAATCCCAGCAATCTAAGTATCTGTAAAGATACAAAGAGCAAATGAAGGCCTTATTGTGAATTTCACCTACAAGGGCAGCTTGTCTCTCCAGCTTTGTTCCTCGCATTGTGATGGGAAGCTGTGCAAGTATCTACTGTCTGGTTCTTACATGAAGAAAACGAGGTTCTGCTGTTTGAATCTGCAAGGGATATTGTGACATCCAATTTTCATTGTTTTGGATAAAACAATAAACCTGAAGAGCCCCTTAGCTATATGGAAGGACTTTATGGGGTAATGAGCATCAATGGAGACAGCTAGCTGATTCCAGGAGGAGTGAGATCTGGTGACACTCGCCTAGAGGCTGCAATGTATTGATGATGGTGTTTCCAACCATGCACCAAAACCTGGCATACTCAGTTTTGTCTGAGATAAAGAGTTAATTTATCCCACAGGTGTGGAGAGATCCATGATGGGTCTGGAAGCATGGTAACTGCATTTATATCGGGCCTGATCTGAGTTAATGGGTCCTGTTGGAAATGTGGCGCTGTATTGGTACAGTCAATCTTGTCCTGGATCCTAAGTCTATAGTGAGCTGTGTTGTGTAGACTCATTGATTGCCTCAAGACATAAATGCCATATGGATTTCAGCATTATTTTGCCTTTTATAGAATAAATACCTTTCCAATAGTTAGTTACTCATGGCACGTGGTTGGTCACTCAGTTCGGCACGTGGTTGGTCACTCAGTTCAGCACGTGATTGAGTCACCAACCCTGGAGGTATTTAAAAGACGTGTAGATGTGGCACTTAGGGACATGGTTTAGTGGTGGACTTGGCAGTGTTAGGTTTATGGCTGGACTCAATCTTAAAGGTGAAATGATTCTATGATTCTATTTTATTATGATTCAGCTTTGTGAGCAGATGATAGGACCGTGCAGGTACGTAACAGAGCACTTGGGACCCACAGATACCCTGCACCCTAAGTCCTCAAGTGGCTGACAGTCTTCAATAACCGCACAAAACAAATCAGTAGCAGGGGAAATTAGAGGAAATTGTGTTTGTGGACGTGGGAGTCACATAAAAATCAGAGATGGAGATTTGGGTCACCGGAAGAGACGGTCTTCTGCTCTAAACTTCCTTATACATCACCTGTCTGTCTGTGTGACTACGCAACGCTGAATCATAATTTTTCAGCAATCACCTGCAGCCATACGCTTGGCAAGACAGTGCTGCTGTTGGTACATGCACTCCCTGGGGTGTGGGTGAGCACAGACGCTCAGCTGAAGAAGCATTCCCTTGACATTTCTGCTGTCGAAGGCATTCACACAGACATTTACAACAGCAAATCGCGCCGAGCGCAGAACTGTGGCTGAAGTAAATAATCATATTTCAAGTTCATTTGAATGCCTTATCCTGTTGCTGTTTAGCTTTGCCAGCAAATTCAGAGTAATATTCTTTGGAAGCTTCTCCAGCAAAGTTCTGCCTGGAGTTCACTACTGTTGGAACAAGACATCAGTTTCCAGCTGAGTTTCCTTGAAGCCTTTGTGTGGGTAAGTAAGTGTTTTGTTTGGAGTATTTTTTAATGGGCTGTCTTGGAGCTAGCTAGTTATGCAGGATAACGATTTGGGGCTTGATTTAATAAAGGCATTGGCCTTGATTTAATAAAGGCATGAGTCACGTAAAACAGGTCATGCGAGACAAGAACTGATGACTTACTCTGGTCACATGAGGCCACAGCCGTCCTTGGGCTGCCACCTTTTGGAGATGCCTAAACTTGCCAGGCACTTGATTAATTTGTCTAAACGAGACATGCATTGCATTAACAGGTGCTGTAAGGTGGCCAAGATATCTGCAGCTGTGACACAGGACCTCTAGGAGACTCATGTGCTTTTGGAGTAGGATCTGGAGGCCAGGCAGGATATTCAAGGACATCTTAAATGGCACTGGATATCTGTGTGTGGGCATCTGAATTGAGACTAACCAGGCACACTGCTCTGGTTGGCTTGATGTTCATTTTTTGTTTGCCTTGGAAGTCTAAGCACCCCTGCACGCTCTGCAGCACACGTGCCTGAGCCTGCTCCAGTCGGCACTGCGCCCTCAAATTGTTCATTGAGTGCCCAAGGCTAGCTTCTACATAGAAGTTAGAGCACTTCTGGGGAAAGACAGCTTTGAACTCTACAGGCGAGGAGAATTGCATCAGATCTCCCATAGTCCTGGGCAAGGGCTATGACCACCAGGCCTGTCTCCTCCAGCTGTGCTGTGAAGAGAGCGTGGCTGTGGCTGCTGGGCTCAGCGGTAATCAATGCTGCTGTCCCACTTGGTATGTGCCAGAGCAGAACTGCAGGCATTTTTTGTTGAGAATACATGGATTAAGTGTTTTGTAGTGGAATGATGTTGCTGGGGAATAGCATTCTAGAATCACCTGGATGTGGGCTAAATGGCTTCTGAGGTGCCTAAGTGCTTTTTTGGATCTCAACCATGCCGTCCTGTATAACACCTTGTAAGCCTTTTAGTTGTTCTTATCTCAACAACAGGTCTTGATCTCTTGGCAGTGTGGGGTGGAAGGGGGGGGAGGATTTTAAGAGGAAGGTGAGAAAGAAGGTACAATGGACTCTTTGTGTCATTCATTAGTTTAATCTTCTCAGGTTGGCAGCTGGCTCTGACACAGTAGCCGTTGCTCTTGCTCCAGTAACGCTCCCTTTTCTGGATGTTATCCTGCTAGTGCTGAGAAGGTTGCAGCAATATGATGTTTCTCAGCTTGGGTTGGGGTATGTATGTCACTACAACTTTGAGAGAGTCAGCAGCTGTCTGATCTTCTGCCTGATTCCTGGCCATGATGTGTTGGCCATAAATAATGCTGCTCACCCAGACTACATGCTTTGGTATGGAAGGGCTGACAAAAAAAAGGACTGCACTGCAGTGAGGCATTAAAAAATATATTAAAGGCAGATTTCTCCTCTGGTGTCCCTCAGTGGCAGTTCCATTGACTGCTGAAGAATTGACCCTAAATGTATGCTGCTTGTTTTAAAAACATGGTTAAGTAAGAAAAAATAAAGCAAAGAAAAATGCAGAGGCAAACTGATAAAGAAATTTCAGAAGCAGGAGGAATGCAGAATTATAATAAAGGACTTGATTGCCACCTAGCTTGGAAGTGCCTCTATCCATTCGCATTCCCAAGCCTAGAAACCTTTCCTCAGATTTTCAATTTGTATTGCCCTGGCAGCCTGGAGTACTCCTGCTCCCTCCGTAACACCTCTACCCTTAACTGAGCTACAGAGACTGTCTCCAACCTCCTGATTGCCTGATGGTCTGAGCCAGCTGAATTATAAACCTGCTTTGTGGGATCCAGATAGGATTGCACACATGAAGGTCTGGTAAAAATCGGGTTCTAGGAATGCTCACCATAATTCCTATCCTTTGAAGAGTTAAGATCCAGTCATTTTCCCTATGAAATAATCTTTCAGTATCTGTAGTGCTGCCCTCTCAAATCAAACCCAAACCTCTGCACTTGTATCAATAGCAGCTGCTGATTAGAATCACAGTTCTGGTTTCCCAAGCTACATAATCCTGCTAGTTCATTCTTAGACCTACTTTTCTTAGCACACTGTATCCATTATACTAGTGTTGTCCCCATTTTTAAAAGTTTGTGATTTTTCAGCAGGCTGATAGTATCATGCTTGGAGACAGTCTCTCTTGCTGTGAAAGGAATCTGTTTGTTATAAAGAATTATGTGGCTTTGAGAGCTACATGTACCAAACTGAACTGTATTAATTAGCTTGTGCTGTGCTTGTAAAGTGATCATAATAATGTTTATCACAATCTTAGTACCATTATCTCTGTTTTGCAGATAACGGAACTGAGCCACAGAAAGGCAAAGCCCAGTGTAGGGCCCTTGAGCTGGCCATACTGCTCTTATTTCCCCCGTGTCATTGAAACAGTAAGCAGCTTGGAGGAGAAGCTATCCAAGCAAACTTTGGATGGGTCTGTCCTGTGAATTTGAAAACCTTTCTGGGAAGCTGCAGGATGATTGCCTGCACTGTCAGGCCACGTATTCTGGAACAGAGGACTCCCATTTATCTCTGAGGCTATTTTACCACCTAAAGTACTAAACTCCCCCTGCTTGTCAGTTTACCATTCACATTGGGCCTTATGGCTTATTAATGGTGACTTGATGATTCACAATCCATCACCAGTTGAGTGTCTCAGTGGATTTTCCTCTTCTGATGCCATAAACAAAGTTTTTCTTCCCGCTTTGTCAAGATATAGCCTTTAGTGCATTCAGCCTCCAAAAAGGTCACTTTCTGAGACTTCCCACAGATGACAGACCCAATTTCAGACCAATTAAAGGATATAGTTTTCTTCAAATTGCACCAACACACTAACGATGATATGCATTGAGATGGTTCTTTCCATTCACCATGCTTTATAGTAGTAGAGAGATGTTACAGGCTCCATGTAGTAGGGTGAAGCAGAGCAATCGAGTCTAGAGGCTTCGGGCACTCAGTTAGGTACTCATATAGTTGTTGCTTTATGACTCAACCAATATCACAAATAAAAACAGATCTTCCTTTTTTAATTGGCCATTTGAAGATAGGATTTCTTGGAGAATCACTGAAACACCAAATGCAAGAGATGGCTGCGTTACTGCCCATATACAGCTCTTCAGAGATTTGCACAAGCTTCCTCTGAGACAGTTGACACCTTTTCTTTTTCTTGTGCTGGACTGTAGCTGGTGTTGCATCGATTCACTTGAAATCAATTTGACCATCCTGTATGATGATCATAAGTACTATTTGCTAGCTTTTAAAATGACTATTTCTGTCTTCCAGTGTGGCTCACAGTAAGGTAATTGGATGAAGTATGCACCCTGCAGAAAGCGATCATTTCAGTCTAAGCTAGCTGAACAGAGCATTGTGGTCATTTGCGAAATGTCTGCAATTATAATATACCAGAGACATTCATATAATATTTCCTACAAGCTATTCCAGAAAGTATGACACTGCAGTTCTGTTCTCCTATGAAAATCCCTCAGGAGTACAACAATCTGATTACCTCCCAAGGGATTCATAGGGTTGCTCTCCTCAGAAACCCACTGTAGCTCCAAGTACTGAATTCTCTAGGACAGACTGTGCTGAAGACTCTAGATTGATTATGCTGTTAGTGACGCAAGAGGCTCTGCTGCTGTTTGTTTATTCTGGGATTAGCTAAAATTAGAAGTTGACCCTATGTTCCTGAATTAATTTAAATGCAAAAATACAAGTTACTGATTCTGTCAATTTTTATGGAAATACGGTCTCTAAAGCCAAAGCTAAGAAAGTATTTTCCTTGAGTTGTGAGTCAGTTCTTAAATGATTTTGAAATGAAAGGTATCTGGGCCAATTGATATATATGAACAATAACCCCTGAGCAATTTCCAAGGTAACTCCTTAACATGCTATATTGGACATCTACGGATATTTAAAATTTTGAAAGATCAAGAAAATGTCAAAGCCTTGTCTTAAATGCTTGAAAACTGGATAAATTCAGTAATTGTTAATCGGACAGACCTTGGTCTTTTGACTGTTTGGCTGTACCAAAAGCACATAAAGTTGAATAGTTATTCTTTACTTTGCCTCTCTGGATGGTCTTGACAGCTAAAAAATGAGTAAAAAGAACAGGGAATGCTGAATCTTTGATAGCAATAGGTGGTGACGATACATTAGCGATGTTTCAGAAAGTGTGTAAGGTTTAAAGTGCTGAACTTGAAACACTGGAAAACTGTCTGTTTTCACGGGCTTCTCCTTAATTTCAGTTTTGGTTTTCTCAGTGGGCCCCAAAACAAAGTATACCCAAATCAATGCTCCGTTCTGAAAATCTAAGCTGATTTCAGACTATTCTGATACACCTTGCTGAAAACCCTTTGGAAAAAAAAAAAATGCAGTTGAAATGCCTGCACCCTGCATCTAGTTGCGGGGGGAGGTTGGTATTATTTTGGCATATGTAAAGTCAGTGAATATGAATGTATATAAGATATGGCAGAGATACTACTTTCTCTGTTTGCAATACCTTTCATTGCAGGCTTTCAGAGACCTTTACAAAGATTTGACTCCAGACACCAACTGGCCAGGAGATGGGGTTAGTGGTGTACTATAAACAGACAACAGAAAAGCAAAGTGACTCACTCACCCATATGAAATCTGGTGAAGATATCTTACCCTGCTCTGAGTGCTGCCCTGTCTCTTGGACCTTTCATTGCCCTGTTCTGATTATTTGCATTATCCCTAATAATTATTATTTGGTGTTGCTGTTTCAATACGGCAAGCAAGCAACAATATGAAGGCAAACAGAATTTCCTTGAATCTTTGGGGATACGTTCATTAACTAATAATGTAGATAATTTATTATCAGGTAGTATAAAATAGACTAGATCAAAGCCTACATCACTCAGGAATAGCAGATGTGAGTGAAATAAGTTCAGCCATCCAGACATTTTTGACTTCTCTTCCAAGCCTTAATCTTGTGGCTAGTAACAAGTAGTTTGGAAAGATGTTCCTCTCCAGGATAACAAATGCCACATGTTCCCTTACTCCTTCAATTCGTCAGGAGCCAACTCAGCTGAGATCTCCAGTTGTAGAGCGACCTCAAACCGTTCAGTCTCCCTTTCTATCAGCATTGTTAATCCCTGTGCCAGCTCATTTCTCCACTTTGTAGTCTTCATTTTCCTCCTGTAGTTGCAAGCCTTACAGTCTGTCCAATATGCCACTAAACCCACATTTTCCACAGTTGTTACTATGTAATGCCACCTTCTGGGATTGTGGGCTGGCTTCTCATCTTCACATCTCCTTTTATGTTTCCTCTCCCACCGCCCTTCTGTTCCGTTACCACTTCCATTGAGCTCAGCAAACACTGATGCTCGTACAGTCTCCTTCACTTCATGACTTTGCCTATGCTACTTAAATACGCTTGTGCGTGAGATCTTGTTTGTAAATCTTTCCTTCCAACACTCCCTCACTTTGTGCAGGGCTTCAGGGGTGCTTTTCTGCTAGCTCTTCTGCCTCTGCTCCTCTTACCGGCAGTATGCCATCAGCCAGGAAAAGCTCTGCAGGCAGGGAGACAGTAGTTGGTGTTGGGTAGTAGATGGTGATCAGCTAACACAGTTCCTTGGCACCGGGCTGTTGCTATGATCCCAGGTTATTCATGCATGGTTTTGCACTTTATCAGCTATTTTAATCATTACCATCCAATGAGAAAGAAATAAAGGCTCTTGCTCTGCCTGTGTTTTACTGTGCAGTCAAAGCCAGCCTGGACCCTTCAGTCTCAGTCTAACTATGGTCTCTTGAAGTGAAGTGAGGAGGCCAGGTACAGCCTGAGTTTTGCTGCTCAGAGGCCCCAGAAGCTCAAAGGAGAAAGAGGGAAACTGTACCTTGGTGTTTCATTGCTCTGCTTTCTTCAGGGAGGTTTCCACGGCTCGGTGTGCAAGGGGACCTGCCCCGGCCTTCCCCGATGCATGGACTGTCCTTGCCTCTCATTTTGCACAGATCACACAAGAAGGGGAGCTCCTCTTGTCCTCTTATCTCTTATTTGTCCATCCACGACAAAGTTGGGGGCATCCTGACTAGCAGACAAGGTAGTTCTTGTGCAGGGACATGCCCTGATATTTGTATCTAAATGCTGTATATAGCAATGTTATCTACAATAGTTATTATCTTTTAGATTTAACATACTGCACAAAGTGTCCTAAATGGCCTGGGAAAAGAGCCATCGGGATTAAAGGCCACTGAGATCAATCATGCTGATGATTTATTTATGTGGTTGACTATTGTGATGGTAACAGCTCTTTCTGCTTGGCCAGTATGCTCTAATTTTGAAAGGTTTTTTGAAATTACATAGCTATTCTATTCAAAACTTCCTGTTTATGGTCAAATATCTTAACTCAAGGGGGACTTGGCACCTAAATACCTTTAAAAAATTTGATCTAAGTGATTTAGATGGGTAATTCATATTTTCAAAAGAAGTTATTTAGGACTCTAAATCTAGTGATTTTCAGGATTACAAAACTGATGGTCCTCTTGCCATTATTATTCAGCACTGGAAGCTTCTCCATCTACATTTGCCAAAGAAAGAAATCTATTGCCCTTTGAGTTTCACGCAGAACAGCTTTTTTAAAAATAACTCCTATCTTTCACAAAGTACCTTTTGCCATGAAGCTACTTTGCCTGCAGTGAGACTTCGTTACAGGGAGGCTGTTGGGCCCACCACGTATTCTTCAGATTGGTCTTCATCCTGCAAGTACAGGGAGCCTCCAACATTTCTGAGGGCAAATTAGATTCATTGCCCTGAGAATACTGGCAGAAAGGGACATTCGGAAAAGCAGTATTCACTCTGAAGATGGTCTGTTGCCCTTAAGTTATTTAAAAATGAGAACTGGTAAGGAGATAATGCTCCATTCTGTAGGGAGAGTACATCCATAGGATATATCAATATTTCCAGAGAGTTCATTATTTCAACTTTTCATCCAAATTTTGCAGAGAACGACTGTGGAAATACTGCAGTGTTCTTCAGGATGGAAATTCTGAATTTTGATCATTTGTGCTTACAAAGCGGGAAGCACTTCTTGTTTGGGAAAGTTTTCTGTCCCCCAGAATTCTCTGAAGCAGAAGTCTTTTCTCCCAAGAATTATATAAACTGAAATTTTTACTTAGGAAGGGTAGAGGGAAAGTCTACTTATTCAACATGTTTCTTTTTAAAGACTGGTCTTTAAGAAATTGAAAAGGCATGAGTGTGTGAGGGAAATTGTGTTGGAATACAAGGGACAGTTAACACAGAATTGGAAATTTGTGTATGAGAATGTGAGAAAGCAGAAAACAGGCAAGTGTGGTTTAGGTACATACCTATGGAATCCTAAGGAAAACAGCAACAGAATTCAGGAAATATTTAATCAGTAGTTTGACCATACCTGCAGCTCAAGCTTGGTAAATAAGTGACTACTCAAGGTAAGGATGCCAGCACAGGAACATTTTTAACAGGCTACTGACTGTTATTTCAAATGGACCTTGTAGCCTCATGCCTCTCTTAGATATAATGTTTAGAAATTCCTTGGATGTCATGGCATCATGTTTTGTTAAAATATTTTATTATTTTCACTAGGCTGTCTTTGAGCTGAGAAATCTGATGATGACAATTTCATTTAGTTGCTACAGGTAGGACACCCTTCAGGAGATTACTATCTTCACTCCTGCTGGGATTTCTGTTGTTGTAGTGATGATATTTTTCAAACATTGTTTTGGAAAAAAAATGTAGGGTTATCATTAATATATAATTGTGATAATGAATTATGATGGCTTCAGTTTGCCTTCCTGTAATGCCAATGGAAGATCTGTGTGCATATCCATAATAAGATAAGAGTCTTAGGTGGCATTTACAGTAATTATATTAATTAGAGAGGTGTTAGGGTAGTATTACTACTTTATAGCCCTTGAACTGACTATTTTAATAGTCCATGAGTGAGGACAATACTTCCCCTTATTTTGGTGAATAAGTTACCTGGGAAGAGGATGGCTTTAGCTGGGCTATGACTACACCTGTGGCTGTGCAGCAGTGAACCCATGTCCAGTCATCCAAAAAGACCAGTTTCAGGGCATAGCAGAATCTATTTTCTTGGGCAAACATGTTGAATGTGAAACGTATTTCTGAGAAATTGGAAGAAATTTGGGAAACAAAAAACATTTTGCATAAGATGGCCACATGTATTAAACTGTGTAAGTGCCTGAGTAAGACTGTGCTTGTGCTTTGCAATCATAACTTTTCCCATTTTGCTTTCTACATTTTATCTTTCAATTCACATACTTATTGAACTTAACATTGTTAACTGCATCCATTTAGATAAAAATTAAAGTGAGGAGCCCTCTTGTTTTTCTATTATATTGCTAAGTTCTTTTTGTCACCATTATGGAGCATATGGGTACATATCTACATACAAAATATATTATAGTTTTGGAAGATGGAATGAGTCCATTTTTTGTTAATTTTCCTCTCTCTGATGGTGTTAAAAAGACTGCAGGATTGGCATCAACGTTACAGTTGACTGGGTGGTCCTGAATGTTTTAACTTCAATCGCAGTTAAAACATTCTGTTGCAAAAAAGGCAAATGAAAGGAAACTGTAGAGCTTGGTTTAGAGAAGGATTTAAGCGTGATACATGTACGTATGAAGAATTAGGTTGTCAAAGCAAGCTGGGTAGTTCTGGAGTGGTCTGGTAAGCTCCGAGGCAGAACTGAATTCAAGTTGCGTGCAGATCCTCATAGCTCAAGAAATTCTGTTTTTAAAATTGTACAAAAGGAGTATGGTTTCCTTTAATCATTGTGGAAGGCTCTGAGAGGCAGAGGTGAAGGAGAAAGGGGCAGGCTGATCAGTCCAGGCACTAATTAGGGCCAAGGTCTGTGGAGGAAGTTAATGAGTTTCTAAATAGCCAACTAGCAGCTGGTAGGGAGCGGAAGCATAGTCAGCCTCCGCATCCTGCTTTTATTTCTGCCCTAAAGTGAGAGATACCTTCAGGAGATCCAGACAATGTTTTGTGGTCAAAAGTCTTCTACTAGGAAATACCTGCTTCTGATGTGAAAACCTTTTTCTTACACAATGTGAGGGAAAATTTAAACATATTTTTAGTCTCTCGAGATTGGTGATGATTTACATGAGTATCCCTTGAGTCTTACTGCAGTGCTCACAACAGGACATTTTGACTGATTTTAACTGTTCTGGTCTCCCTGACCCTGCCTTTGGCTACGCTTCTGAAAGTGTCTGGCATGACTGCTCCTGTTTGCACTTCTCCCCCATCTTTGTATGCCAGATAGCTTTTGCCATCTTCCTGACCTTGCTGGGTAAACATTGCAATAACACAGCTTTTGCATAGCATTCATTTGTTTTTGGAAAACATTGAAAGGCAAAAGAAGTGCAAGCAGCTAAGTGAATGAGAAAAAAGAAATAAGATGGGAGGCCAAATTAGCACAAAGCAGTGAGGGAATACGCTCTTAGCACAGACCAGAAAATTACCATGGAGGGGCATGGACTCTTCTTCAGTGTGTGTATGATGCTGTGTAGATATGTTATCCTGAATAAGGACAGAGGTGCATGCCTGCTGGCGTGCGTGTGTTCAGTTGTGGGTGTAAGTACACCCATTAGCTAAGCACCCACCTGCAGACAGATGAATCAACAGTGCAGTGACAGTGAGGATTTGCTCACTTGGGTTCTCAGCTCTAGAAGGGTCCGGTCTTTCTAAACTGCTTGAATGGTGGATCTGACTTCATCAGTTTTGTTCCCCACAAGACTCTGTGCTACTCATGTCTAATAGGTATTTAATAACATGCATGGGCTAAGTAAAGTATTTTATCTGCTATACGATTCCCTTTCATTTTCACCGCGTTACCACCTGGTGGATCTGCATCAGGAAAGACCAGTGCATTTCTTTCCAGTTTGAAATATTTGTCATTCCTGTGATGGCTCATTTCTGAGTCACACCTTTTCTAACCACTATAAAAGTAACATTAATATAGCAACAAGCAATTAAAAAAACCCAGAATCTATTTGGCCCACACTATCAATTGAGTGTGATTCCAGGGCTGTAATTAACTATGCAGTGTTTGGAAGTGTGTTGTATCCACCATTTGCCTCCCTTGTGCTGAATTTCTACTCCCTGTGTTGTTCTTACAGACCCAAACAGGAGTAAAAAGCAAGGCTCAGAACTGAGACATTTCTTGACTGAATGTCAAGGAGGTCAGGACTTCTCCTGTGATGTGGTGGCATGTCTTCTGCTGTTCTTGTTGAAACAACCTATGGTGGTGGCTGAAGTTTTATGATCTTAACATTGAATGCATTGATTGTTTCCAAAACAAATTGCCTGCCACCTTCTTTTTGGAAAAAATCTAATTCTCTCCCACCTGTAAAATGGGTAGCTGTTAATTCACTTATAGATTATGCCCTGCTTTTACATAGAATCATAGAATAGTTTGGGTTGGAAGGGACCTTTAAAGGTCATCTAGTCCAACCCCCTTGCAATAAGCAGGGACATCTTCAACTAGATCAGGTTGCCCAGAGACCCATCCAACCTGACCTTGAATGTTTCCAGGGATGGGGCATCTCCCACCTCTCTGGGCAACCTATTCCAGTGCTTCACCACCCGCGTTGTAAAAAACTTCCTCCTTATATCTAGTCTAAATCTCCCCTCCTTTAGTTTAAAACCATTACCCCTTGTCCTATCGTGACAGGCCCTGCTAAAAAGTTTGTCCCCATCTTTCTTATAAGCCCCCTTTAAGTACTGAAAGGCTGCAATAAGGTCTCCCCGGAGCCTTCTCTTCTCCAGGCTGAACAACCCCAACTCTCTCAGCCTGTCTTCATAGGAGAGGTGCTCCAGCCCTCTGATCATTTTTGTGGTCCTCCTCTGGACCCACTCCAGCAGGTCCATACTGCTTTACTTATGTCCGGTTCATCATTCTCTTGTAACTGCTTTTGGTTAATAATCTTTGGCTCAGGACCCTGATTAGGGACAAAACACCTCAGTGCCAGCACAGGTTATCTGAACAGGATATAGCTGACTGTATGGGCATAATTTCATGGTCTTCAATATTGTTCCCTTTAAACTGGCATATGAAAGGGAATTGCCAATGAGTCATGTGTTATTTGCAGGTTATTACTATCCAGAACCTGGTGCCAAGGAAACTGATTTATTCTCTGTTATTACTGTGTTATTCATTGAATTGTGCAATAGATCAATTCCAAACATAAATATATTGAGTAGTCCATGGATAAGAATAAATTCTGTTATGTTCAAGTACGTACATGCTACACACTAGCCCTGGCACAGGGAATCAGAAGTCTCATGTAGTTGCTTTGGATTTTTCATATTCTGTTACTAGTACTTTGATGCTTTTTTTTTTTTTTCCCATTTATCTGCTTCATTTTGATGGCAACTTCAAAGAAATGACTTGAACAGAACATTTTGGATGTTGTTCTGAAACTCACCGTGCTCACTGGGGGTCACTTGCTTATTTTTGAGCGCTGGGTATCTTTGACAGTGGCATAAACTTTTGGGAGGACATAATTTCACCTTGACTTTCCCACCAGGATTCAGCAGTTAAGGTATGTTTATTTTTGTATTGGTTATGTTTTGTTAGGTGTAGAAGACAGAATCACTCTGTGTTATTATGTAGAACATATTCCTGTTTCTTGCAGCTCCTTGTGTTCAGACTGGAAGCACTCTGGGAACTTTGGTGTAGTACAAAGCCCCTTTCCAGGCCCGTGTGTCCAGTTCAGAAGGGATTTCTGCAATGCCTTGGACCTCTCCTAAGGCTCACTCCATGATTTGCGCAATGGTTTCTGTAAAACAACTTTCTGATCCAATTTGAAACTACTCATAATCAAATCCCACTACTGGTTTCATCAGTCCTCAGACAGTGCCGGTAGGGTCAGTCATTTAGAAGCAGATTCTGCCGTCGGTTGTACAGAAAAGTAGCCAGCAACTCATGCAATCTTGCACTGATTGTGATCTTTGGCTTCACGTTAACTTAAGGACAGTGGGAAAGACATCATACCGTGCAACCCTTTTTTCTACAGTCTCTAGAGACCTTTCTCATTTCCACCGTCACTCTCTGGGCTGTATTTAAGCAGTGCTGCGGGGACAGAGAACAGTCCTTGGGCACAGCCCAGCCGTGTGATCCCAGACACAGAGTATCACCCTGTGCCTTTGGCTGCCCTTCAGCCTCTGCCTTGTATTTTTAGCTTCCAGTCTCCTTAGTGGAAGAATTGTTTCTTCTTACTATATTTGTAGTCCACAGTGGGTGGATTAGCAGTTCTGCTCACTCCTCCTCTGGTCTGTAGTAAAAAGTAAATATTAAAAACATACTAACATGTACTTGACAAGGCATCCTTGTTTAAGGGAATTTGTTTGAACTGGCATCCCAGCTTGGATGTCTTTGTCACGCAACAGGTGCTTCAAATCACTAATCCCCTGCAGTCCCAGCTGGTATTTATTCCTCTTCAATGTCAGATCCTTTTGCCTGGCATAGCAGAGCATACCATGTAACCTGCAAATTGTGCTGGCGAGCATATTTAATCATACATCAGCAGATTACCTATAATTAGCTCCATCACAGCTAGAGCCTTGGAGATCTTCAGTGGGAAGATGATGTCTACTCCAAGGACTGAAGCTACCCTGCGAGGAAGATGGGAGTCCAGCTGCAAAGCACTGCTGGAATAGATTTGAGCTGGTTAAAGCCTTTGATCAGTCTGAAGTTGTTTATAGTTTCATATTTCAAAGTCCAGGCTTTTACTTCCTTGAGCTGTTCCAGTCGGTAACTACAAATATCTCAGGGCCTCATGTCAGTCCTGTGCATCTATATAAGCTCTTCATTTATTTGCTTGTACCATACTGTCAAGACTTAGCAACTGGTATGGAGTTTACTCTGCCCATCGCTAGAAGTCAGTAGTTTGTCTGTATTTAGGCTAGTCACCTTAAAATAATTTTGTATTCAGTGCAGAGAAGCAGGGTCCTTCAGAGCCTGTTAAGAGCAATGCATCTGAATGTTCGAGGCATCTGCTCTGGGATGAGATGAACTGTGCCCTAGAAATGAATGTTTCTTCCCAGAGTGAGATACAGATATAGATGTTTAAGCTTAGCTGGGTGAAACTCACCCAGTACATTTGCCCTTCAGTCCAGTTCAGCTTTTCCTTAGCCTCTCGGTAATCTCTCAGTATTAGCAGGACTAAGCAGGACTTAGGACGGTTTTTCGATGTTGTAGGAGGCACAGAGAAAGCAGACAGAAAAGCAGGGTGTGGCAAATCATTTCTATAACTTGTTTGGACCTGTGAGTCCACTCCAGTCTCGTGTTATTAATGCTTTTTCAAAAAAACTCCAAATTGCCATCGCTTCTGAGTGTACTAGAGAAACACCTGCTACCTCGTAGACCTTGCAGTTCTAGCACATGGCCAGGGAGACAGAATCACAGGTCCCCCTGGGCTAGAGCTGGGTTTACAATATTGTGGTCAAGATACACGCAATATTTTCACAGATGGTTTAACTCATCTAGATTAAGAACCCACAACGGTTTTCTGTGTTACTGTTTCAGACTTTCCCACCTGATTAGCACCAAATCTGTTTTCACTCATCTGCATATCTACTAGTCATATTATATCTTATCAGATCATCAACCGATTTTCCTGGTTATTGGTATCTAATAATCTAATTTCTTGTAAGGATATATTTAAAAAGACTAAAAACTCCATCTTGTTACTTAGAGTGAGCTGTGTCTACACCCTCCCCCCATAACTGACACAGCTGCATCAGGGTCACTTTTGTGACTTGAAAATCAAAATGAAATGTGTATAAAAAGTAGAAGCAATGAGGATGAGAATAAAGGTCAAGAATACAGGAATAAAGTCAGGAAGGCTAAACTAAGACATATTTGGGAGGGTATATAAAAAGCAAGAAGAAAAGATTCTGTAATGAAAATGAAAATGGAAAGACAAAGGCAAGTTAGAAGTTTACTACCTAACTCGGAAAGAGATCAAATAGCAGATGATAAGAAAATTAAATTATTCAAATCTTTCAGTCTGAAAGTTAGTTGTGTTCAGAAGTTTAGCAAAATTAATTCTAACTATGTGGTAGGATCTTAAATCAGAAAACAGAAAAAACATTTTAAAGAATTTTTTAAAATATGTATATAGAGACAACTAGAATCTGCCCTAGGATATTTAAGGAATTAGCAAAAGCAATCACTGAATTGTTAGTTCTCTGTGGTAGTTATGGAAAATGAAAAGACACAGCACACTTCAGCCTTCTCAGCATCATTCATCAGTAGATTTCCATCCCCGCTGAATAGTGAACCTACTTTTTCCTTGTTCTTATTCATGCACAGATTTCTTTCTTATTGCCTTTTATGGTCCTTGCATCTTGAATCTTATTCTTTCCAATATGCATATCCAGGGGTTGAAATGGAAATTTTGAAGGCCTGTTATGAACATTTAGACATGCTGGTGTAAAAATGTGAGATCTCTTTGTAGCCTCCATTCTGCCCAATTTCCTCTCCATGGAAAGTGCTGGTTTGAAGGATGGCACAGCAGCAGCTACCAGCTCATCCCAGCTGCCATATAGTTAAAATGTATGTATCTATGCAAGCCTGCCATTAAGAGAACTGAAACTATACTTGCATAATGAGTTGGAAGTGAATTTCCAGTCTTGCACCATGGCTCCTGTGAGTAATACATATGTCACAGGCCTCTTTAGCACCACTAAGATTCCTCTCCTGAGCGGGGACTGTTCAGCTGGACAAATGTTCAAGGGTCAGGACTTGAATTTATATCTATATTACCTATTAATGCTTTTCTGCCGCAAACTGCCCTGCATGGCTAAACTTACTGGAAATGTTGTCATGTGTGTGTGCAATGCTGTCTCTGTAAAGAGAACAGAGAAAAGTTAGTCTGTGTTCACAGATTTGTCCAAAGGTTTCTGAGAGAGAAAACTGAAATGCTTGTCTGTTCAGAAATATCGCTGCAGAGACCTGGAGAGATGCATTTCGGTGCATGAACTTCTATCTCAGACAAAATCTCTCAAGATGCACTATGCCCCAACAGATGTTGCGGAACATATAACTGAGACAAGCATCCTGGCACAGAGAGGAGAATGAAGGCAGGAAGCATTGGAACTACATCTCTCCTGAAACACAATGACGTCATTGATAACACACTATTCAACTGTGAGCGCATCCTCCATCTCCATAAGGCAGTGTTGCAGTATTCCTGAGCTAACATCTTCATTTATCAGCAAGTGATTGGGTCAAAATTCCTCATATTTTTGGATGAAATGAGAGCTGAACAACAACCAAAATGCCCATAAAGACTAACTTTATGTAATACTTGCCATCCATTCTTTCATGCAAAAATATCCTACCAGCTTTAGTGCAAGGCATTATTAAAACCTGTTACGAACATTTTAGAATTGGTTGGCTCTTACATCTGACTACACCATATTAAGGTTAATGTATTAAATGAATCTTAAAGCTCACATTGGTTACACGTGAAATAGTCACAATGATATTTCAGCATGAAGATATGAAAGGTGGAAACAGTAACTTCCCAAAGTCATTCGAATGGGTGCATTGTGTGAAACTGTCTAGCATTGTTGCCATCAATTCCAGTCCAAACCCTCTGATTTTACTAAGCTCAAATTGTCACCACTAAAAGTAGAAAAATATTAAATACTTGCTGAAAACATCCTTCATTATATGGCTGCAATGGTGCTGTTGCAGAAGGTGTCTCTGGCATCTGGAATTTCATGACATTTTCTTCTCATATACTTTTCCTTTTGTACCTTTATTGGTCACAGGTTTTCTGTCATGAGGATTTTGTCTAGGTATCTACAACATATCATTGTGACTTTAAAATCAACAATGAAAAATAGAAGTTGGTTTAGAAAATAAAATGGTTTAAAAAAAACATTTTCATAATGAAATCTGAAGCAAATTACTGCTGACTAAGCTTATTGAGCATGAACGCATATTGGCATCAGTAAAATGATGTGAGATACCGTAATGCATTGTGTTAGAAGGATGGTACTAGATGAAAAATATTTAGATTAAATTGGAATACTAAATGTTTTAAGGGAAAAGATCTCAACATACTGAACATATTACTTTTAATTGCCAAGTATTGCCCAAGCCCATTATTAATTTTGAGCAATCCAGCGTTGCTTATTTCTTTTGGCTACCAAGGCCCATGAAGCCGTAAAGGCTGCAGGGGTGATGATATGGGTGTGTGTTAACCAAGTGTCAGTGGATCATATATTTCTCTCTCTTGCAGGACTTAGTATTCAGCAGTCTTAAGAGCTTCTCCAAATAACAGTTAATTATCTTTCCCAATATCCTACCAGGTTGGTAAGTATTTTGTCATTTTACAGATAACAATACGTATAAACACATTAATACTTTCTGACCGTATAGTATCATATGGGAATCATAAAGGATTGTATAAAGGTCATTATTCCTCCATTTGTGGTGAAGCAGGCGTATGGAATTTATGGACTAAGGGGCGTGCAATGTGCTGGCCACCCAGCCAGCAATGGGTACATCTACAGGAGAAGCTACCAGGTAACATCCAACCATCAGGCTGAATTTACATCACTTATAGTAGATGTTACCATGTCTGTGTCCCACACAGAAATCTCACTGCTGGCTGCAGTAAACTAACAAGACCATACTAATATATTTATATCTTGAGGATAACTTCTTGATGCATGTAAACAAGTATATTTTGCTTCCAAATCAATTTCAGGTATAACGCTGCTTTAAAGCATGTTCTGATAGTCTAACTTTGAAAACCTAAAGGCATGAGTAGGTTGGTTAGTGACATCTTCACCTAATAGAAAAGAACTCAATTTTATGACCACGTGGGCAAAGGGGGTAATATAGTCTTACTAAGACCTATGATTAAAATGATTGACTAAAATAGAAATTTAGAAGTCTTGTTATGAAATACATTTATCTTCACGGCCATAGCTGAAGAGCATTTGATGTGCACCAAAAGAAGCTGCTGTAAGTCAAACATCAGTTCATTTCAACCATTGGTTCACATCCAATAAAACCTCCAAGATGGGGCTTCTTGACTATTTTAGCATAAATGCCTGAGAAACACTTGGATACTTTAGGAATGGGGTTAGGTGTTGATTTATGTAGAAATGGTCGATAAACACCTACTGATCAAGAGCTTGTGAAGCTTGTGTAATGATGTGTTCTGCTTCAACCTTCTGACCTGGAATAACCCGTGTAATCTGTCCACCATATTTGAGTGTTGTAAGAATAGCCGTATGTTCCTACATATTCTGGCATCACAGTAATGGGAGCCGTGTAAATGCCTTAGCAAGACAGATAAAATAGCAGGGGACAGAGATCATCCCTGGCACGTCTCCTGGGTACTTCCCCTCTAAATATGAATCATGCTTCATCCAAGCAGATTTTATTTATGCCCTTGTTCATGACCACACATTTAGCAGCATTGGCTGGATGTGGTAAGATACTGGTTATTTTGTCATTAGTTTTTTGCATAAAAGGAAAAGAAAATACAGTTAGAGGTGCCCATACAGTGCTCAGGATACTCGCAAGCAGAGGGAAGGGTGGGAAATACATGGTTCTCAGGTGTCTTACAATGGGCAAAGTGAACTGAATTATTTGGGGTAGAGAAGCTTACTTTCTTTCAGAATGTAATTTCTTTCACTGCCTGCTTTACAGTTATCTTTTTATGTGTTCCTTTATTGTTATTTTTTAATTGAGGAAGAGAAATCCACAATTAAAAATAAGTCTGTGGAATGATGTTTTGTACTTATCTGTTAGTTAAAGCAATACAATTAGGATGTTGTAGATGACAGACAATTCTGGAATAACCAGTACAAAGAAGCATTTAAAAAATTAAAAGATGAAGGTAAAAGTAATTCAGAAGATAGTAAATAAATGGTTCATCACATTTCCCACACTCTTCTGTACTCACAGATCCTGGGTTGGTATGCAGAGGTTTAACCATGCGTATAGAGATAAAATGGCACTTTGCCAATAGTCGGCAAGGAAAAAGAGTGGCCTATATGACAGTATACTGGTTTCCAAACTGTAGGTGGTAGAAACCACTTTGGAAACCTATTTCGTTAAGAAAAAAATTATGTTCCTGACTGACATAATTATAGTGTTTTCAAGCATGGCTGAAATGGATGTAACTTGTAGCAAAACATCACATTGAGGAAAACACCTTGTTCAAGAAAAGCATGCTTTGGTGATTAATCCCATTGACACCACTGTGCTCTTAAGGGCTTTGACAAATGGAATTTAGTTTTAATTGGGGAATGAATACAAATATATTCTGGTAAATTGAATTGCTGGCATATGAGCAAAAATGATTAATTTATCTTTTTTTTTTAAAAAATAGGAATTTAAAGGAGAGAAAAGGCATGTTATGAGTATTTATTTTCCCTTTTTTCACCCCCAGAAAACAAAACTAAGCCTTAACCTGGATAATCATGTAAAGAATGTACTTTTTAAAGCTGCAATTTGACCTCATTCTCCATGAAGTCTGTTTTCCTCCTGGGGCTCTCCCTCCCCCGTGTTTATGTTCCCATTCAATAACAGGAAACAATGCTATTCCTCACAAGCAGTAGGATATGACTCTGAGCGCAACTCCACATACATGTCTTCTAATGGCCCTGCCACGTTGTGCGGCTCCCGCCCCTCCCTCGGTTATTCCTCCCACCCTTCCGCTACCTCTACGGTTGGACCAGCGTGATGGTTTTGGCGGTGAGTTATTTTTCAGGTAGATCGTTTCCCCCATCTAGCTCACTGCACACCTCCCAGCTGAGGGATAGATTTTGTCATTAGCAAGTTTTAACTAAAAAAACCCAAAGGAATTATCTGTTTTCTTTCAGTTGAGAGAGGAGGGGAAAACAGTGGAAAAGGTGAATTGGGAGGGGTCACGTTTTCAGGTAATTCTTAAACCTGGTCTTTGTGCTTTTTTGAGTAGGTTTTTCAGTGACCAAATGAATGTATTTAAGTGTTTCCAAGCGGGTGTGTTTGGAGAGATGGAAGCCTAAGAACAGGAGACTTAAAAGGGGAAATAAAATGCCTCCTTAGACTAGTGGGTTAGAAGTAAATTTGGATGGGTGGATTCTTATCAGGCTGTGAAAAAGGTAAAAATCAAATTTTCCCTTCATTCAGCATTCCTGTCCCCCTGAAAGCAGCCCAGATCTGTGTGCCCTAGTCATCCAGTACTGCTGTTTTACTGCTGTTTGAATGTCTTTGATTCAAGCACATTACCTCTTAGGCTGTTGTGAACACCTCAGTCAAGGAAGCAGGCAATGCTACAGATTAAAAAAAGCCCTCTAAGCGTCTCCTTCCAGGCCTGATGGTGTTTAAAATACTTGAGTGTTTTCTAAAGATGTAATGTAGTTAAACTGTGATAAACTATGCATCTTTCAAAAAGTATTTCTGACCACATAGTTATGTCCTGCCATGCATGTGAGTCTTGTATAATGGCTGGGGAAAACAATTCTGTTCTGTTATACCAGTAGAAATTTGGAGTCATCCCAATTTCTATTGATGTAAAAGTGACCAGAATCAGTCCCATAAAATAGTCTTTACAGCATTCAGTGTCTGCAGTATAAAGTATCTAAAAGGGGTCTTGGAATGCTCCTTTTGTACAAAATGAGATCTATTTATCAAGAAATTACATCAACTTTAAAAAATATTCTGAAGATATCGTACAAAGATGATTGGATAACATTTCTTCAAGGTAGAATACATGTATCTACGAGCATGGCTGCCTGAATTTAGACATATCCTGTGACCTAAGTTAACACCTGAGATGAAAGTATTGACTGAATTAACAGTTATAAATAAGGGGCACTAATAAACTTTGTGCACAGACAAATGGAGTATGTTCTTCACCCATACTAAATCTGAGAAAGCTGCAAGGCCCTAGCATCATGAAGACATACTCAGGCCTCAAACTCTAAGCATGTGAAGAGTGAGTGAAAAACGGAATGACAGGAGGAGAGAGGCCCAAGTAACCACAGTGCACAAAAGTATCTGTTTGCTAATGATCTGTTTGTTTTAGACCAAAAGTTTATTATTGCAGTCAGTAAAGATATGGGTTGAATTGCACACACATTTTGCGGCAGTGTTGGTCAAAGTTTGTATTAACAAGTTTTGAAGGCTAGAAAGTTTGCAATAAAAAGCCGTTTTGTGGCAGGCTCTGTATTAAGGCTTGCAAAAGTACTATCTGCCTACTAGCAACTGAAATGCAGAGCATCCCCTGAAATGCATTTAAGATGAAAAAAAAGTTTTCTGCAGGTAGAATTTGCTTTCTGGCACTGCTTTGACGATTACTCAAGATCCTATCTGTGCCATGGATTTTCATCTGTCAGTGGTGTTTGCATTAAGTTGTGTAACTGCTTCTTAACGCCTGTTACGTAAGGATGCATAGATTGCAGCTCCATGGAGTATCCTGCACAAATCACAACTGATAATGTAGGCATGGTTTCAGAGGTTACTCTCGGTTGAATTAATTTTACATTCATTAAAATCCTCCCTGCATAACTCAAATGCTTGATTAGTACAGAAGTGTACAGTGTAAGTTCAAGTAGGGCTCAGAAAGTATGTAGCTGTGGTTGTCCTGTAATATAGTATATAAGTTTTGTGATATTCATACCATATACTAGTGTGATGCAGCTTTCCTGTTCTGGGTGGGAGTTTCACCATTGACTTTTGCAATGCCATGACTTTACCCCGAGGGTCTCAGGCTATATCAGCTAAAACACAGTAACATACAGACAGAGAAGACATCAGAAGAAGACTTAGTCAACAGTCACAAATTCTTTTCATTTTATACAACATCTACTGTGTTAGCCCTTTTTTCTTGTATTTAATCTAATTTTAATTAGGCTAAGTCAGGATCTGTACTGAGGAAAGAGAGTCTAAAGATGTCTTGGACGTTGCACTAAATACAAGGTTTAGCCTGGAATGGAAGAAATTGAAGAGAATTGAGATGGGGAGGAGAATCTTAGTTTAGCAAAAATGAAACAAGTATTTAAATCTAAATCTAAATCAGAAGGATTATAGACAGAGTTGCAATTTGAAATATGTTAGCTATAATAACACTTACCTCCTTTCCTTCTCTAACACTAATTTAACACCTTTCTAAATGATTAATCTGAATTCCCATAGCAAACCCCACAAGTTAGCTTTAACGCATTTCTTCACCGGAGTGCTCCATCAGCATATATTTTCTGGTGTGGCCCTCTGAAAATGCACACCTTGCTTTGCATGGAGCATTTTTCAATTCTGAATATCAACTGACCACACGAATATGAGATGTGGCACATCTATGGTCAGAAACCTTCTTATATAGATTTACCAGAGGGATCGATAGAACAGAGAAGTGGAGAGAGTGGATCATGCTGCTGACCACAAAGTTGCCAAATGGCATTCAGACTCTTGATCGTGCATTGTTCTGCTTCCAGATTTTGCAAGTACAGAGATATGGATGACTTCTTCTCTAGATCTGCCTGACCCAGGCTATATGAAATTTAACAAAGCCTAGATTAGAAAATAAGTCATGTTTCAAAATATATTGGCCCTCACTTTGAGGGCTGATCAGGAACAGATAACATATCTATGCTAGTGCTTGAAATATTAGTTAAAGTATAGTAACTAAGACATTTTTAGCCACAAGTGTTCCTAGTGTAAACAAACTATGAAATTTTGCTCCATCTTTCATCACACTAGGATTACTGCTGGTACCTCCTGGCCCAGATGTACTAAGGATCTACCAGAGGAGCTGAAACTGAATGCGGAGTGGCCAAAAATGCCAGGATGATCCCATGATGTAGTCTGGACCTGAGGCTCTTAATCCTCTTGGAAGGCTGCAGAAATTACTTCTTAACTGCATAGGAGCCTTCTCCAGTTTCCAATCTTCTGGCCCGTGCTTATCCATTTTCTCAGTGTTGTGCCACCATGACCTCATAGCTCACACAGGGTTTCTTGCCTGGATGGTGTTTTCCCTGAGGAATTTATAGAAAGGAGCATCCTTCTTGATCATTGTTTCTTTAGAGTTAATCACCATAAACTTTTTAAGATTGTTCTGTTATCTGTCCTCTGTACCTGTTACAGTGTGAAGCCGTCTGCTTAGAAGATGAGTAGCCACACTCAACACGGTATTGTAGATAAGGTTTTATACCTTTCCTAATAATGACACTTTCCTAATAATGCACAAATAAACTTTAGTTTTGTTGGAAATATTGTGGGAAATACTTGTCT
The DNA here is from genome assembly GCA_009819775.1 of Phoenicopterus ruber ruber. Lineage (NCBI taxonomy): Eukaryota > Metazoa > Chordata > Aves > Phoenicopteriformes > Phoenicopteridae > Phoenicopterus > Phoenicopterus ruber. The sequence continues at coordinate 30,560,717 of CM020221.1, read as the reverse complement.
TCCTCATGTGGCACCACATCGGTGGCTCATACTCACACTATGATCAGCTTAAACCCCAAGATTATTTTTTCTTCATTTCTGACTGATGACAATGACAATTTATAGTGGAAATGTTGCTAGTTTCTAGGTGCTCGCTCGCATACAATCTCTTTTCTATTATTTTGGTCCCCAAGAACATCCATTTTTTCCTTTGATCCCCACTTCATTGGCAGAAATGTCACAGGTGAAAATGTGCAGAACGTTCTTTTATGAAAAAAGCTGGTGGAGAAACACCACTCAGCTTGAGTGGTGGAGCTCAGTTTGATCTTGGAGACACTGTAGTAGCACGGATAGAAAATGAGAAGACGACTTTTTGCAAGGAAGACCCTGAGGCAGATGCATGCCCAGTATATACTGACCACGAAAGCAGGTTTCTGAATGCACTGAATTCAAAGTGCACTGGCCTGCTCATTACTTTTTGTATTTCATAAAATCAGACTGGTGTAGTCAATCCATAACATTCAAAATTTAAAAGTTCAATCACAAAATGCAGAAGTAGTATCTATAGTTTACTAGGGTTTTTTTACAGCTCCCCAGAAGAAATAAGACACTGGTGCTTCAAGACAGTCCTCATCTCACCTTTCAACCTGAATTCTATCACCCGTTAAGCCAATTTTATTTTACCTGAACTACTGTGACCCTTTTAGTAAATCATGCTGATGGATAGATGCTCAAATTTGCCCAATTTTTTATGCTGGATGAAGTGGGGTTTTTGTAACTTTGTGTCTCTGAAAGATTGTCATTTTAAAGGCAAAAGCTGATATAACCTTCTCTTGTACTTCAGGTTAAGTTGATAAGGTCCTAATGAAAGGCATCAATCATTTCTCTTTCCCAAAAGACCTGGCTCAAAACACCTCTGTCCTACAGCCTAGGGTACTTTGCTGCAGGGCATGTGTAGTCTAATCTCTCACTGCAGGTTAAGGTAAAACAAACAAGAAGCCCCCAGAAACCACTGTTGCTTTACTCTTCCTATGGAGAGAACGAAAGGGGAAAGTGCAGTAAGAATAAACAAGGCATATATGATCCTGCATTATCCTAAATCTGAAAGAGCTGTGGAGTCCTAAGCCCACAAACAGCTTTATGAAACCACCCTGTCATGCTATGCCCTATGTAATTTTCCTGAAGCAATGGTTGGTCATGTGTGAAATCCCAAGCTAGTAATATGTGCCGTTCTTTGATAAAGGGGAAAGGCCAGAGCTGCAAAAACATCATCTCTTAGCAAGAGATGATATCCTTTTCAAGACCTCTGCCATTCCAGGTGAATATCCTGGAATAATTACGAAATTTAATAGTTTAGGGTATACACACAAAAATATTTCTGCTCTCACAAAGGTATAAGGTGCTTGGGAAAGTATTAGGTTATGCTTCAAACAGTTACAAAAAACCTCAGTAGGATTTTATGTTGAGAGTTGAATAGCTGTTATTTAGTAAGTGAAAGGTATGCTTTTGCCAGGTCAATTGGTATCGTTTTGCTCAAATGATCACTGATAGTTTGTGAAATCTAGCACTGCAATACAATTGTTGGCCTGGTCTTAGGACTTAAACAAGGATGTTTTTCTGCAGTTCCCAGATCCAGGAGACACATAAGTGGGAGTGGGAGAAAATGCTTTTGTTTGGGAAACACACTGTGGGAAAATTGCTCAACGTGAATTGAATGTGAATGTAACAACTGGTGTAGCCAGATTAGTGCAAAGAGAAGGCCAAAGGCAAAAAATTGCTTTTGTCAGGGTTCTCAGTTAATTCTGTAGTGCTGAAACAAAATTTATAGTTTACTTTTTGTTGCTTGTGTTCATAGATGAAATTTCAGCAACATAAAGTTAACTATTATCTATGATAAACTGAAGCCTGGAGACCTTGTGTTTTTAGTGAGATTGACTTACAAAAAAAAAGAAATCTATCTCGACATCTATGGGAAGTTTTAGTTCCTGTTTACTTTTTGCCAAACCCAAATCAGCAAATCCATTTTCTTTGCCTGGGTAAATTGAGGTGAGGGGTGTTGCCCTTTGGAGATGGCTCTCTGTTCATCTGCAGAAGAGACAATCAAATAGGAGACTGGAAAATATCGGGGTTGTAAAGCCTTCATTTGAATATATGGCACTCTGCATCAGGATCATTGCATCAGACGCCACAACACTCTCCTAACCCTCCCAAGCTGTTTGCAAAAGATGTCCTCAAAATTCTGAGAAAAGTTCCCAACGAACAGGTCTGATGTCTTCCATGTCAAAGGCATTAAGACTCTTCCAGTGGCCCAAACGGCAGCGCCTTGATTAAGGTCCCAAATACCCCAAAATGAGGAGAGGGGTGGCACATCATGTCATTCAACACCTGGGTTGTATCATCTGTTGCAAAGACTCTTGTGCACTGGCGGCTGAAAGAGCTGTCTGTGATCCCAACTTCCAATATCTACAGTGCTTTAAATTATAAGATATGACAAGTCCTTCTAAAGTGAACAACTGCACAATAAAGCAAACCTGAGCAGTGAAAACCGCCTTCTTTTGAGATACTGATGAAAGACTTGCCTAGCGTCTTATAATAATTAGGGGTTGTGTTGTTCTAGAACAGTTTGCAATCCCTCAGGGATGAGTCACAGCAAATTTGATAAGATCACGATTTTGTGATTTTTTTATGAGATGTCATTTTTTCAAAATGGTCCATACTGCCCTCAGCTCTCAGATTTCCTGATTTCTATTCCCTCGTTGTTTGGAGGGATAGAAAGTAGCTCTGCATTCCTGGAGAGGGAACCAGATGAGAAAAAACTCTTGTGTCTGTCTTCTGTGGGGAAGTTGGCAACAAGCAGAAGTCCATTGGGCTTGACATAAAATCAAGTCATTAGTGAAACTTGAAATAGCTGCAAACACAAAACTAGATTTATCCTTTATGTAACCAGAGTCCCCACACATACTGGTTTTGAATGACTTACAAATGGAAAATATCTTCGAGGTATCCAACAGTATTTAGGGCCTATATACAGTAAATTAGTTGTTTTCATCTGTGTAATTTTTCAGATAAAATCAACTCTTAGATAAAATGTCAGCTTTGCAAATACCCTCAACAAACAAAAGCAGAGAACTGAAATAACCACCCTTACAAAATGTACCCCTTATTCACAGCAGGCACGGGGAAGCTCGCATTGTTACGGCAGATAATTGCTTAAGGTCTGAGTATGGGAGAATCTTGTTCCAAATTCTGTCATTCAGTATTCCCAAATTAAAAATGCTGGCAAATTCCTTTGGATAGTTAAGATTTTCTGATTTGTACATACTACAAGTATGTGTGTAATTGCTTGATAGATAAATGGTGCTAAGTTTGCAAGTGTAAAAGTTAGTTTTACTGTTTTTAACCCAGCAGCGCTTTCTGTTAGAACAAAAGCCTTTTTTGTACTACTATGAGTACCAAGTTCAAAAGCTAGGAGCAGCTTGGGCTGAAACGCTCTTATCTTTTCAAAATTATAGTAATAAATATGATATTTGAATAAGAAGAAACTACAGAAACACGATGTGCTACATTACATACGAGAGAATCGCTGTACTCTTATTAATGGATTTTGCATTTGTTCTCAAGATAAGGGAGATGAAATAGAAGAAATCATTTGTCTTGAAAGGAGATATAAAGTATACCCAAATCATTTCTACGTACAATCTTATCAGTCCGTTTCATGGCCACTTGCCACTCTCAGATGCTCTTAGTATGTTGTATACCAAAGGCAATACTGCTGACATTGAGTTCTGCAGCTGCCAAACTGCATATTCATTATTGTTCATAGTCATGTGAGGTCGAGTTCGGCCACTGCAAACAAAGAACCTTTGTCTGGATCTTTACTCCCTCCTCACACAGTTTTTGGTTTCCTAACTTTTGTAGCACTCCATGGGTTGAAAGTTTCTTTTTAAAGAGGATGCTGTGTACTCTTTTGTAAACATGTCTCCATTACTAAAAGTGACATCATGGGAATCGCTGGAAGCGAGCTGGGAGCACAGACCCGGGGTAGAGGCGATGTAAAAGAAGTGCCCCTCATCTCTTCTCCCTCCTCCTCCCCACAGCATTGTCTAGCAAGCAGGTACTTTGTTGCACTCCGTTGGAAGCATCATGAGGAATTTAAACATAGAAAGGACTAATCATTATTAAAAAAAAAAAGAGTCCTGCCAGCTCTTTCTCATTTGCAGGCTGCTATGCGCGATGTGGTCAGCAGCTGATTCACACAAAGCCAGGGTTCTCCTGATTTGCCACCATATGCAAATTACCTCCCTGGACTCGCTGGCACGGCAAACACCTCGGTTTAAGAAGTTTAAAAAGATGGATTGCAAAACTTAGGCATGCTCCCGCTCCTACTGAGATCAGTGGCAAGCCTCCCATTGACTTCAATGGAAGCAGGATAGAGTCTCTCTCTTCTAGAAGCAAGACCCAGAGGTATTTGAGCTTTTTGGAGCACATGCAGCTCTGAAAGTCTGTTCCTTTAGGGCATTCCAAAATTTTTCCCATTTGCTTGATTCCATGGCAACACAACATCACCACCAAGCTCTCAATATTGAAATGAGATTTTACTACTAAGCCTGAGGATTTATACAAGTGTATCCTGTAAAAAGAGCTTGCTGAGCTGCAATTGCCATTGGACTAATGCTGCATCCTTTTCAGATGGGTGACAAAATTATCTCTGGATTTATTTTACAATACACCCGGAATTTATGAAGGTCAGAAAAGCAAGAAAACTGCTTTACAATCATACCAGAAACAACTTTTTTTTTTTTTTTTATTACATAGAATCACCATGTTTGAGTAAGACGCTGTATCTATTTACTATTCTTTTCAAAACAGTCTAGAGAATAGCCTAAGCAATTTTTTCACAAATGATACTAAAATCAGACTCTAGAGACTGCGTAAAATTATGATAAAGCCACTGAGGCTTTTACTCTGATTTTTGTGTTACTTGTATCACAGAAATAACTACTTTGCAACCGGAAAAATATACCAGTGTAAAAGCGTGCAAGGAAAAAACATGCCAAAAGATCCATATTAGACTCTGAATGTCCTATAGTTCACCTTTTGTAGAGGGAAGCAAAGCAGACGAGCTTGCTTTACACTTGGTGCTGAGCATTTGCTCTGCGTTACATTATAGCATGCTGAAACGGAGTGCACTGTTTGATCCCCTATTTTTATGCGTGAAAGGGGAAAAAAAATCAAAGTGATTCCATACCTAGAGCAGGTAAAATTGTGTGTAAGCAATGTCAATGGTCCTTTATAATGTAAAGTACCTACTAAGAAGTTCCCATGTAACAAGAGAAATGCAGCGGAGCAATGTAATTATTAGACAACACTAATAAGGATTTTAACTGCCTTACATTTCATGCATGTTCTTAGACTCTAGCTGTAACCATTCATTGCCATCTCTGTTATATTCAGCTTTCACGGTATCCAGTTGTTGAATCATCTCCTCCAATGTGATTTCTGAGATCAGTTTTGCCACTTTAGTCACAGCTGTGGGTTCCCCCATTGCACAGTCTCACTCATGCAGACAGACCCATCCTAGGAGCAGTGCTCTGGATGCGGGCTGCAGCATTGCACTGGGGCTTTGACTGCTTTTGTGATCTGCTCTTTATGCAAAGAGAGTCACAAAAATATGAGATGTAACACTGGATTTCACTTTTCTGAGTGGAGTTCACAGTTTGCCCTTCTGATGCTTCCGATGGATGCACCTAGGATAAACTGCGCGCAATCCTGAGTGCGGGACGTGGCCCTGCTGACCGGCTGGGCCACAGGATCAGGAGACAAATGCTCTGGCCTCCACAACTCTGCCAAGTCAATGAGATGCTCGTTACACAAGCAAAGCTGAGATGAGGATGTACTAACTGAAATCACACAGATCTGACAGTAGCACTGTGACTCTGTTGGCGAAACCCTTACATATTTTCTTTCCATATAGATGGCCTCCCGAGCCAGGCTCTGATTAGCGAAGCAGTTACAAATCCACTTTGCTGCAGTAGACCCAGATGAAAGCAGAATCTGCCCCCTTTCCTGGCTGACCTTCAGTAATTCAATCCAAGAAAAAGTGTATATTAAGTCAAAAGCTTTGTTATAAAGCTGGACAGTTATGGGCTTGTATTTCAGAAGTGGCCAGAGATTCTGGCCATGTTGCTTGTCAAGACCAAAACTTGGAAGTGGGTGTTTGGCACTATTTCAACCAACTCTCCTTCATGAGAACTGACACACAGAACCACTAATCAAATTCGAAATTCTTGACCCAGATGATGTGAAAACTAGGAGAATACTTCAGTACGTGAATGTCCTGTAAGAAATACAAGTAGAGATTGTCCTTTCTCTATACAAAATGTGATGCCCTAGAGAATGGTGCTTTGCTATACACTGTGCACAAGTGCTGCAATGTATATTATGCTGAAATATAAACTTTTATAAGAGTTGTACGTTTCACTAGATCACATCTTATTGTACTTTTTGTGATTTGAAAAGTAGATGTCTTACCTTCCAAAGTCCACCTTGCAACAAAATAGAGTATCTTTTCTTGCTATACTGTCCTGGTTTCGGCCGAGATAAAGCTAGTTTTCTTTCCAGCAGCTATTGTGTTTTCGATTTAATATGTGAGGAATGTTGATAATTAATACACTGATGTTGTTGGTTTCTGCTAAGCGATCAAGGACGTCTTCCAGCTTCCCGGGTTTTGCTAATGTGCAGGTGCAAAAACTGGGGAGCGGTATAGCCGGTACAGCTGACCCAAACTAGCCAGAGAGAGTATTCCATACCAGAGACATCATGCCCAGTATAAGTGGGGGTTAGCCGAAGGGCCATCCCCTTTCTTCTTCCCTTTTTTCGTTCATTCGGGCCTTTTTCATTCGTTCGTTCAGCTGTTTGTTCCCTTGCTCTCTCGCTCTGGAACTTGCTGTTCTGAGATCGCTGCTGGGGAATATTCCTGTTCCCTGACTGCTGCTCGGGACGGGCTGCATCGGTCGTCGGGTGGTGAGAAACTGTGCATTGTTTGTTTTATATATTCTATTATCCTCATATTTTTAATTATTATTATTAATAATAGATAATATAATCATTATTATATTTTTCCTTGCTGTCCTGGTGAACTGTTTTTATGTCAACCCACGAGTTTTCCTTTCTCTCTGATTCTCCTCCCCACCCCACTGGGGAGGAGGGGGAGTGAGCGAGCGGCTGCCTGGTATTCGTTACCGGCTGGGGTTAAATCACAACATAAATGGAGGAAAATTCAGATCCAAAATCTCTCCTGACCCATAAACTGCAGAAGTATCAGCTCTAATACCCCAGTGACATTCTCTGGGAGGCAGCCAGTTGTGGGAAGCAGGGCAACTCGTGCATGCATGTAGCAGTTTGGGTTTTGTCTGTCAAATCTCATGCGTCTTCCTTTACGTGTGAAAAGCATTTGTAGTTCTTACTTAACAATTCTCATTTGTAATATGAGACAAAATGACATCTAGAAGTGAGACCTCTAGAAGAATACCTCTTTGGGTTACTTGAATTTGTAAGGAGGTTATTGCCATTAACATAAAATGATGTCCTGTATTTTGTCACTCTATTCCTGTGTTGCACTGTTTTAAATAACAGCGAAGACTCAGACATTCAAGGAAGAAATGCAGCGCTAGCCTTTTCATAGGTCTGTAACTCAACTTCAGCCACAGAAACACAATCTTTAAATAGCCCAAGACTGCCAAAGCCAAAAAATACTCTCAGCCCATGTTTGTTTATATGCAGCAACCTCAATCAACATTTACTTTTGCACTCAGTAAAAGGCAAACTGGCACTGCTGCAAGGCCAGGTAGGCAGATCGATACCTGTCCCGAATTTTCCGCAATTATTCTCATTTCAACAGCAACTCAGTTGCAGCTCAGAGTCGCTGTAAACCCATGTAAGCACGATTTTACATAACTTTTCCAGGTTTTTTCTTTTTAGCAGCATTGATTTGAGAGCGGAATAACCGTTAGTCACTTCCATCGCCAGCAGGAGAGGGCGGGGGAGGCGGTTTGGTGGTGGAAACGGCTGTTTAACGATGCCCCTGCCTCTGCGGTGCCTGCAGACGGGACACCTGGCACCGCGGGGCAGAGGCCGCGCTGGGCTGCGGTTCAGCGCCGGGGCGGCCGGAGCTGCTCAGGGCAGCGCTGGCGCCGGCGTGGGGACGGGCACCATAGCGGGTGCGCGGGGGTGTAAAGGCGTCGCCGAGGAGCGGGAGGGCGGCGGCGGGAGCCCGGGCCCGGAGCCGGCGGGGCTCGGCGAGGGGCAGGCGGCCGCGGGGCTGGGCGGGAGGCGGCGGGCCCGCACCATGGCGACGGGCGCTCAGGAAGTCGCGTCAGGCCCGGCGCCGCCGCGCGGCCCGGCGAGCGGGCGGGCGGGCGGGCAGGGGGCAGCGGCCGCTGCGGAGCCCGCGCTGCGGGTAGGGGCCGGCGCGGGCGCGGGAGCCGGAACCGGGTGCGGGCGCGGGCCCGGCGGTGCTGCCCCCGGCGGCGGGGCAGGGCAGGGCGAGGGGCTGCCGCGTGGCGGGAGGGGGCGGGCCGCTGCCAGCAGCCGGCGGTGGAGCGCGGAGCCGGGGCGCGTGGGCTGCGCGGCGCGCGGAGGAGCGGCCGGCGCGGGTGCGGGGGGCGCCTGTCACGGTGCGCTCTGACGGGGGAGCGGCGGCGCTGCCGGTGCCCGCGGCTGCCCTGGGGCCGGGCGGGGCGAGCCTCGGCCGTCCCCGCCGCGGCGGCGCTTGGGGGTGCGGGGGCTCCGCGGCCGGGGGCGCTGGGCCCTGCGGGGGCCGGCGGCTGCCCGCGGTCGGCGCCCGCCCCTCGCGGCGGCCCGGGGCGCGCGGGGCCGGCCCCTTGGCAGCGGGCGCCGGCGTCGCCCGGGGACGCTCCGCAGCCGGTACCCGTGCTCAGCCGCCGTGTTTTTATTTATAGCCGGTCTTGCGAGCGTGCGGGGTGCTCGAGCCTGTGGAGAGCGCGCGCAGATGGCGCGCTTCGGCGGGGCTGCGGCGTAGGCGCCGCGGCGAGAGCGGGCGCTCGGGAGGGCAGGTTTTGGGAGAGGTGGGTGTAAAGTTGTCCTTGCTCGGACAGGCTTTTAATTACGTGTTTTTTAAAGTTCATCTTTTATGTGTGCCGGTGCAGCCAAGGTCACCTTGAGCACAATTGGAGGACGCGTTTTGCTTGCACCGTTTAGATGTTGGTGAGCCTTTTTTTTGTGTGTTTACCAGGTGGTTTAATATTAATTTGCCTGAGCGCTAATAAAAAAAAGGCAAATTAAATGTAAGAGCCAGCAAAGAAAAAAGGATAACTTACATACTTGGGCTGTGTGAAGATAAGTATGTGTGTGGATATACTAACTCGCACTCCCGTTTGTGTGGGGAGCTCTGTCCGTGGAGGCATTGCAGGAGAGGTTTGTGTCTGTTGGGGAGGACGGTAAGAAAGACAAGACGTTGGATTAAAGTTTTAGGCCTTACTCTTGCAAATGTTAGCAGGGAGAGTGGGAACAGTCTCGTTCCTGATGGCTCGTAGCTTGGCCGTAATGTTTCTTTGCGGTGACAGATGGAAGAGGCGGAATTGCCATTTTACAGTTTCGCTAGAGGAAATTGACGGGATTCCTATTTTGATGGCTCTCCATAACAAAGCAGTTTAATTTGTAGTCTTTTGCAGATACGTAATGCAACGCTAAGTGGTTTTGATATGTTTGGCCTACTTTCTTTTTTCTTTCGCCAAGGCAGAATTATTTACTGTGCTTATTATATGAACTATAAAACTTCCATTTTAAAATAGTAGTGCAAGTTTAGACTTCTTTACTGCTTTTTAATCCCACAAGCCTGTAATGTCACTTATGTCAGAAGCACATTCGGATTTAGGGGTGTGCTTTTGTATAGAGCACTCCTTCCTCCAAGGAGTTTGCAAACTGGTTTGACTACAGCTAGATCAGACACATAAAATATACTGTGAGATAGGATTGGGAGAGAACATTAATGAATTTATTTTGTAGATAATAGGTGTCCTTGAGAAGCAAATGATGAAACACTGAGGTCATGGAGTGCAAGAGAATAGTAAACTTTTGAAAGTGGCCGAAATGTGTATCCTTGTGGCTGAATGGTTTAAACCATGCAGTGATGAACGGGGGAAAAGCGTAAAGGGACTGCACTGACCTGTAATGGGAGGAAGAGCAGGGAGAGAAAAACATGCAGGTAGCCGATTGCTGTGCTGTGTTTATGGAAATCAAATGTGCTGGGTTTTTATCCTATTTAAAATCATGCTGATTTCTGACTCCAGTGAAACTTCTTCAGAACCTAACTTTTACTGAAGGGTGCAAAAATACCAGTTTGGTGATTTATTGTTAGATACCCATCACTGAAATTATATGTGTGCATATGTGTTCCTCTGTGTGTGTGTATATATATGTATGTTATTATTTTGCAGCTTCTGATCTTCAGTTCAACTCGTGTGTCATGGATGAAACAGCTTTGTCCCTTGGAACGATAGATGTTTCCTATTTGTCCACCTCAGCAGAGTGCAGTATCGGTAGATGTAAGCATTCCAGTGAAGAATGGGTAAGTAAAAATTGTGAATGGGGCTGGCCATAGTTACCTTATTTTTTTCTTCAAGTTGAAGGTGGACTTTTTTATTTGTTATGAAGAATGAACACAAGGCATCATCTCTCTCATGCGTGATACAGTTTGATTGTAATTTAATTTGAAACGTAAGGAGGAACAAACAGTTCAGTGCCAAAGACTAACGTTGCTAGAAAAGAAAAACCTTCATATCAAACACTATTGATAGTCTTATGGTCTTCTGGTGTGTTGTTATTAATCATTTTATATAGCAATAAATGTGCAGAATCCCATTCTGTAATAGACTGAAGTGAAACAGAAAGTCAAATAGAAAGCTTGGTGCTGTTCTGAAGGATGTAGTTTGAAATGTGCAAGTGAAAAGGAGCATGAGGCTAAAGATGCGTGGTCATGTAGCCGTTACAGCTGGAGCTATTCATGCAATACAGGAGGCAGAGAAAATTTGGTGGATATAAATAAGGAGCTTATTAAAAGTCTGTGTCCTCTGTTGGGCAAGTCTTGGGATTTGGAGGATACAAAGAGGGCAGTGAGCAGAGTGGGCTGGGTGGAGCAAAAAGAGCCACGTTGGGACCAGGCTGGTACTGGTTGGTTTAGAAGCGTAGGTCAGGAGGAATTAGACACAGCTCTGCAGAGGAGGAGTTTGAACTTGATACAGAAGAAGAGTTGGAGACATGGTCAGAGTTGAGGGAAAGGACAGATGTCTTGGCAGCTGGGATTTTTGTCTAGCTAGGTGTAGGATACATTGGACAGCAAGCTGTGGTACCGAGAAATCTGTGAGAGAGTGGGATAAAGGCAAGCGAGACAAAAAGGATAGGAAGGAGGTTTTGTAAGAAAGTGGTGGTGATTTGAGTCAGGGCTTGGAGGCCAGCAGAAGGAAGACAGTATTGTTAGAAAGTTGTTTCATTTTGGAGTTAGCATTGTGGAAGGTGATACAGGAGGGATTGGGCCAGGGTTAGCATCTTGATGCTTGTTTATTGCAGTTGGAAGACTTAGCCTTGGACTAATTGCCAATTCGTACCGCTTGGCAAATGTCGTATGTGCACATTTTCGTTTTTAGTCATCTTCAGCGTTGCTTTTGACATTCTGGTTGTTTCTCACGGGGCTGGCTTTCTAGCTGGGTATGTGATGATCTGTATTTGCGTTTTCTAACCCTAATGCTGGTTTAAGGTATTGGTTCTACCCTGCTTCTCTTCCACTTAAATGTGCTATTTTTAAACATACTCCAGTTTATCTTGTTAAACAAACTTCAGTGTTGGTTTGTTTCTGTAACTTCCCTTTTATTAAAAACTTAGAATATATGGTTCAGAAAATGTCGATCCAGTGCTCGTTCTCAGGCAAGGAATAATTTAGTAGGCTTTCATGAGAATAATCAATGTCTTTGTAAAAACTGTAGTTAAGTATATTTTTGTTATGTCCTAACAAAGAGTATGTGTTTCGTGAGTGCAGTTACTTTGGATTTTTTGGTTCTGTAATCTTCGAAAAGACAGCCTAACATTGGAGAAGGCACAGTGGTTCCTTTTTCATACTGCTTTGCATGAAACTGCTGAAAAAGAGCCCGCAGAGTCAACAGAGTTAATATTTTGTGTACATTCACCCGTCTTGCAATTTTACAGGGTTGATGTCCAGTTAAAGCTTAAAATACATTGCTTGTATTACAAGCACCCTTACATTATTGAGAGTGTAACTTACTCTGCTTTTCTCAGCTGTCAGTTTCCTTGCTGTTTCTTTTTAGAGTTATTATTTATTTTAAAATTTTGTGTGTCAGCACATGCTGCGGTGCTTAAGATACATAAGTACAACACTGATTTTGCTTTTATTTTTAAAAATTGCATCATCTGCATGTAATATAATTCATTTTAGGAGAAAATCTTGGAAAAAATTGTATTAGTTTTTTTATGTAGTCTTGGGGGGGTGATTTTTTGTTGTCCGGCAGCTCCTCTAACTCAAAGTTTTCACATACCCAGTAAAACATATATTTCTGGATATTTACACTGTGGTCTTTTTTTCCGCAGGGAGAATGTAACTCTAGGCCCACTCTCTTCCGATCTGCCACTTTAAAATGGAAGGAGACTCTGTTGAGCAGAAAAAGGCCATTTGTGGGACGATGTTGCTACGTATGCACTCCCCAGAGCCGGGTAAGAAGATTACGGACTGGATTATGTTTGACAATAACACAGTTGCAGTGTAATGAAGTTTCAGTAGTTTTCTCACTTTCAGAATTAAGGTCACGATGTTCTTACTTCGTAAAGGAATATAGTTTTTCTGCTTTGTTTGTGGTTGTATTTTCTTTGTCATGGAATTAATGGATGACACAGACCTATTGTGGTGCTTTGTGTCCCGCTTTTCAGTGCGGACTTATTCGTTGCACAAAACTCTCCAGCTCTCCAGAATTAGCACTAGGAAATTGTATGGAAAAAATTATCTGCTCTGCTAGATTCATAATGGGAATTTGGTGCCTACGAAAGTCTTAAGGCTTACTTTTAGGACACTTAATTCTCTATCCACAGAATAAGTACAATTTTGAAAGTAAGCAACATACTTCGCTTCAAACTTGAAGAGATCAGTCGTGTGCTTGAGAAGACAGGTTGGTTTTCTACACCCGGCTAATTCCTGGCTTCTCTGCCCAGCCTGGCACGGGAGTGCCAGTTAGGATAGTGGGGATATTTGTCTGCTGGGAACAGGGTCAAGATGGTGTCTCTAAAGGGGCTGCGCAAGCTGATTTAAAATGTGAACTTTGTTGAACTGCATTGGGCAGGCTTTCCGTAAGCTGAAGATGCAAAATGCTGATAAATGGTACAATATAATTTGTAACCAGTTCATCATGTAATTTGACTATGTGTACACCACGGGCTTTAAATCGCACTCAGCTACACCTGCACTGAGCTTTATGATTGGCTGGACTGGAGTGAAAATTTGCTTGTTTCTTTGACCAAGGAAAAGTTGTTATTTCACTCTATTCGTATGCCAGAACAGAAAATTGCAGCAATGACATAAAAACGTGTGATAGAAATCCAAACGTGCTGTGAAGGCTAAGATGATATGGGCAACAAGACAAGCGATTAGATAAACTGAGACTACTTCTAACAGACACTTAAGTGTTTCGACTTGTAAAAAGGTGTGTAGGAATCCTCAACTTAGGCCTTTATACATTCAGTAATTAGTCTGTTAGTAATTAGGCTGTTCCTCTCAAGTTGGGAATTACGCTTTAGGAAGAAAAATCTTGTTCTGTATTTTGTCCATTTAATAAGGAACTAATTACCTGTCCTGAGATCCCACTTAGGAAAGGGGCATGACCTGATTAAGCCCTTTATTGCCTTCTGCCACAAGGAGAAAATGCCATCCTTGCAGCAGATGGTAACAAACCAGATCCCCTCATTAGACTCTAGATAGTTCACTTTATTTGAGCTGCCTGTTTTGTTAATTCTCTTAAGGAAAAGGGATGGATGAGTGAGACAGAACTCCTTAAGTGTGCTGGCCAACTAACACCTTGCCGGTGCAGGGAGTGGGAAGTCTTGCTTCTCCTTCTACTGTTCCTTCTTGCTCTCCTGGGGGCTGATCAAGTTCACTAACCAAGCAGAAAACTACCTGCTTTATTTATTCATTTAGTCTGTCTGTCTTAGTTTTCTGCCTTGCCTGAATGAAGTTGGCTCATTAAGGGGTGTGATGAATGCTGTAGAGGTGGTGTAAGGTAGGAGGTGGGGGATAGTGTTCAGTGGGAAAGGGTAGGATGTGGTGGTGGGAGCTGGGCTTCTCGCGCGTGGTGGCAGGGAGATGCTGCATCAGCTCACTTGGTCTCACAGAATCGCATCTTGACATAGGATTGGGGAAAAGTTAAATAAGGAAAAGCTAACGTGTGACACTACACCTGGAGGATGAAATTCACAGAGTGAGGCTATAACCTCACAGTTAGAGCATTGGAGTGGACTCAGGCGTTCAGTGGTACTTTACTTCGTTGCTGATTTTTTGGGGGAGACCAAGAACAAGTCATTTCACTTCTCTTTGCCAGAACATTTCATCTAGCTTTAAGATCCACAAAAAATTACCCGTGAATAGTCAAATTAGTATTACCTTGAAGTTTCCTCTTAAGAGCCTAGAGCAACAATTTGTTGACTGTATGTACTGCGCAGTTATGCTTCAACATGGGGCAAAAGACCGTGTGCTCCCACTGTAGCACGTAATTGCTGCCTGATTTGCAAATGACATAGGACACTCGTATAGTTTAATTTGTGGCAAATGGTGTGTCCTAAACAAAATCCAAACAAATGAGACTCTTATCTGACTCCCATTGCAGAATTGGTAGTGAGGCTCTTTTGCAGCTACGCTGTGGCTGGTAACGATCTTTCTCCTTCACTGTCCTCTTTTTTGCCTTCCTGGACATGCACCATCCCAGTGGTGTTTAGCTGTAATTCACTGTTGGAATGGTACCAGTTTTATAATTAAATATTATTTGGGCAGAAAGAAACTAGCCTCTCAGTCAAGATACTCACTTGGAATATGGAAGATTAAAGTTTAGGTCTTCCTGCCAGGGAATGTTTGTTTATCCAAGGTGGAACTGCTTCCAGACTCATCCCAAAGCAGTTCATAGCCTGGCATGTAGAGTCTGTACCAGGGATGTAGAAGGCTGGATTGAGTTTATTGTTCAGGAGGAGCAGGCATGTGGAGATTTGCCACCTAAGCATGGATGGATATCCTGGCCCTTGGGCTGCCATTACGTGATGCCTGGTCTGCTGGCAAACTGGATGTCACAGTCTGAGCGTCAAAAGGCTCATGATTGTACTAGTGCTGAATGAGGCTTAATAAAGTTCTGTCTCAAAGATGACTTCTGTATTATGACAAGTCCTGGTTTATATTACATCAGAATGTAATAAAATATTCTGGCTTGAAGAATACAACCAATACAACCATTTCTGTATGCGGTAAAGCCTAGCGAATACTTTTAAAGTCTTGGGAGTTGGGAGTAGTGACTTTCTGAATTTCATTTTCATTTCAGTACAGTTTGTGTGTACTTTATAAGCAAGTTCAGCACTTCTCTGCTTTGGCTTTTTTTTTATAATAGAGGTGAAAAACATTGCATTATCTTAAATGTTATGATGAATGTAAAGACACAACTATTTTTATGTAATGAAATAGTCCACCAATCTTTTCTTTGTCTTGGTTTTACAGGATAACTTCTTCAATGCTAGTATTCCTTCTTTGGGTCTACGTAATGTCATATATATCAATGAAACACATACGAGGTAATGTAGCAAGTCTTTCTTTTGCTTTTACAATTCAATGTGTTCTGATCTTACGGCAGGGAAATCTCTAGAGTAGTCCGGACTGAGTGCATATATATTGGTGTCCTAAAATGCAGGAATTGATGCTGACTTCAGGAAAGTAATGTACTTGTTAAATCCTGCTACGTGTATTTGGGAGCTGGGCAAAGTCCCTTGGGGTTATAAGCAAGGAGTGTAAGGGTCAAACCAGTTTCACAAAAAACAGAGCATGTTTAAATCCTTTCTCCTTTAGTGCAAATGGCAGCATCCGTAGCATAACGCCGAGAGGAGCTGTTTCATTCCTGTGCTTAAGAATGACTTCAGGCTGCATTTTAATTTACTGAGGATGTCTGGCTCATGATTTAGGCGTTGCCTGTTATCACTAATGACAATTAAATCTGAACATGTGTTACTAGACTGTCTCTCCTCTGCCTCAGTGGCAGAGCGCAGCTCCTGAAGGATGGTGTATATGATCTAAAAATGATGATACATCTTTGCACTATTGGAAATACATCTTGTGTTCTGGGATGAAGATACTGGAAGTACACAAAAATCTTTATCCTGTTCTTTGTGAAGTTAATAATGCTTGCTAAGGTTTTTACAGTAATCATTAGCATAAGCAGATCCTGCAGTGTTTGTTGTAGAGTCAGAGGAAACAAAAAGAGGCCAGCAGCCTGAAAGAAATGAGCCAAAGTGTCTGAGTGGAAGAAAGGCAGCATTGTGCTGTGCTTGAGAGCGAGGAAGCTAATGTTAGAGGCTGTTCTTTCTTCAATTTGAATTAATTATGTTTTTTTAAGAGTTGAGCTTGTAGTTTAGAATACAGAAAAATAACAGAAATAGTGTTTAATTTTAACTTTTTTTTTTTTTAAATTAGTTTCAAAAGTCCAATGCTTGAATGGTTTTGAATGGTCAGAGTTACTTAAATTAGAAATATAAGGGCAACAGAATATGGGTTAATGAATTATTCTGAAATAAAATGCCTTTAGCTCAGAATGTCATTATAGTCTGAAAATTGACAATTTTAATGAGGCTCTGAGGTCCCATGGGGTTACATAGTCACAGTTTCTTGGCCTTAGAAGGCAAGAGGGATTCTGTTCTGCTATTGTACTTTACCTGTATTGAGACATTACCGCAGCCTTTTTCTGAGGCGTGAATATGTCAGTTTTATAATGTATCTTGACTGGGTCTATTCTGTGTGGTTTTTGTCTTCTATCATTGCTACATGACGAGAAAACAGATTTTTCTAATTATACTATGTCGTGTCTAAGCTGTAAAATGAATGTAGAAGCCTTTATACCTTGACAGATCCCTGCAATAGCTGTTGTGATGATATGTTCAAGGGTACCAAAATTGTTGTCAGAAAGAAGCATATCCTTAACTTTGCTTTTTAGAAAAGTCAATAAGGCTTTCAAACTGATGGGAAGGCTCTCAAACTGATGGGAAGGGGAAAATGGAAAAGCAATTAAAACAGAGTCACCAGTCTACTTCCCTGACAGCATGAATAGCAAAGTTCTTTGTCCTTTGAGATGGTCTGAATATTCGTGTAACTGTTACATGTCAGACTATGCCGATGGCTTGTGCGTGTGCACTCAATTACAGTGCAAGTGGCCTGTGTGCTCAGGTGGTTTGGCCTTTTACAGTGTAAAAGTTCCTTCTCATCTTTCCTAGCTGGTTTTAACACGTGTATAAATTTACTGAAATGTGGTAGGAGGTTTTGCAGTCAAGCTCAGTAACTCAGGTGACGACAAGGAGTGAGACCTGGGCGGCACTCCAGCATGGAAACCAGCATGAGTATTGCCACCCCCGGCGCAGTGCGGGACTCTTGCTGGAGCCTCAGCGATGCGTTGCGCCAGCAGTCCACAGGACAGGGTTTTGCACAATACTGAGTGCTCCAGTCTTAGCAAAGGTCAGAATTTAATTTCTTCTTCCAACTGCTAGTTCTGCCCCATCCCATCAGCTCTGCTGTTCGGGGGTCCCAGCTCTTTTTGGTTTGTGGAGTGACCCGCATGAGCGGTGGCTTGTCCAGTCCTGCCCTAGTGAGTGAGCGTGGTGAGGAGAGAAAATAATAATGAGTATTCCCTGCTGGAGACTGGATTCTATCTCATCCTGTGTCACATGCATTTCCTGTGATGTTAGGAAAACTGTTCAAAATAACATTTTCACCGGTGATTGTCACTTACATGATCCAGAGAGGAGAGGACGGGGTTAATTTAAAAGGAAGAGACTGGCCACATAAGCTAAGTTGTTTTACCTAAACACTTGAATGCGTAGAGAGATTTTCTGATTATTTAGTGGTTCTACTTCTGTTAAAACTTTGCAAGGAGAATGTACATAGGAGGCCCATAGGGCTGGGTGTTTAAAAACGCTGGAAAGGAGAAAAGATTGCCAAAGAAGTGTTTTGAGTGCCAGTGGCTAATGCAAACATGTTTTCAAAAGTGTCTGTAAGAGTTTACCCTGTGCGTACAATGTGGGCAACTTTCCCAAGAGGGCTCAATGTTTCTTGAAGAAGTTGACAGACCTCTAAGCTGAGCATTTACATTCCTCGGTGGAAAGTCACCGCATCGGAAATGGGCACTACGTCTTCTTTCCTCCTCGCTGAGCTGGGGAGTCGGTTCCAGCAGACAGACAAAATGTGTATGCTGGTTTATAGCTACTTTCCTGTGATACTATGGATGTTTTAAGGCCAGTGTCACCCTGAATCGAAGTAATGCAGACCTCAGTTGTCTCAGATACTTTGTGCTACACATCAGTTGTTTCATCTGTAACGTTAACATACTGACGATTTACTAGAAGATACAGAAGCTTTTAGGCAGCCCTTTGTAAAACTTTACTTACTTTTGCTTCTTAATTGTATTTTTAGGTATTTAGAATTCTTTTTTTTGGCAGTGAAATATTTTGAGGGTCACACTCAAATACCCTTCATATTTTTGTAGGTACAGAGGGTGGCTTGCAAGACGCCTTTGTTATGTCCTTTTTGTGCAAGAGAGGGATGTTCATAAGGGTATGTTTGCCAAGAATCTGACAGAAAATGTGCTGAATAACAGCAGGTAAGATAATGCAAAATAAACTATTTTTTGTATGACTGATACATTATAATATGATTTAAGAATTTGGAAATGGCAGGTTTTGAAAATCAGACTATTGAAAATATTAGAAGATACAGTGTCTTCAGCACAGCCCTTCAGGACTGTAGCTTGCAATTTCTGTTTGAATAATAAAAGAGGGGAGATTAAGAATTATAAATCTCCAAATGAATGATGATGCATAGTGGGTGGACAGCAGACAGCACACAGAAAAATAAATTGCTACATGGGAACTCTTCAAAGGTTTTTCTGTAATTCATGTAAATCATTGCCACTGAAGTGGTACTGCAGTCATCAGAAATTGTCAGTGTTTCAGAAATAATAGGAAAGCAGCATTTCATTGTACCCTGAGTGTACACCAAGAGCGTGAGGCAAAACTGGAAAAAGGCTATAGAATGAAGTACCTACCCTTTATTTTGTGGAGCTTGTTTTCTGTTTCATATACTGCATTTTAAATGGCACGTTGAGCCCCTCATTAGCTATTAAGGTATTAGTTTTCCCTGGACACAAAGAAATTCTACAGTATGCCCACTCCTCGAATCTACTCTTGTCAGAGGCCACACACTGTCTGCATTAACATTCCTAACTCTCCTGAATTTTTAATGTTCGAGTCCCATCTGAAGATGATAGTGTTGCTTCTGAAAAGCAAAGCAGACTGTGTTGTGCCACAGTTACGGTGTATTAAACCACTTAATCTCTCTCAGATATGTTTTAAATGGGGAAAATAGCCCTTATAAAATCTAGTTACGCTTTGTAAAACTGAGAATTCAAGGGGGGAGATACTGTAGAAGTGCAAAATAGCAACTGCATAAATCTGTCTAATGAGGTAAGTGGAATTGCTATGGCAGGAAAAAGAAAATATTAACAAAGAGGAGATTTCAGCTGTTCTTTCTGCATTTTTTAACCTTATTAACCATTTCTGAAAATTGGCAATCACTTAACATCTGTACCTGTGAACTGTATACATGCTGGTTTATGTGGTCAACTTTGAGTGCATTCATCCATCATCCACCTATTTAATCACAACTTAGAAAACTATTGAGTTAAATTTAATGCATTTGGAGTACACAATAATTCAGTGTGCCTGTTCTTTTATGCGTGCAAGTTACTCCTGTAGCAATATGTGGCTCATTCCCAGCAGTTGTTGTCTGTGTCTTGAACTCTTCTGTTGTGGGACTGTCTCATAAGTTTTACTTTTTAACGTTAGAGTCCAGAAGGCCATTGTGGATGAAGCTTCTGAACCAAGTGCTCCGGGTAGTTTTGCTCAGACGGATCCTAAAGCTATCAACAGAGTGAAGAAAAAAGCTAGGAAAATTCTCCAGGAAATGGTAGCAAATGTGTCACCTGCTTTAATCAGGTAAGAAAAATGGCTCATCAGTATTGTCAGTGGGTAGAAAGATGGCCAAGCTCTCTCTGTGTTATACCAGCAGAGCTTGTAACACATTATTCATAAATAATGAGTAATTATTCTAAAAAAAATACATTATTCATAAAAATCCCTTTTCTAATGTTAACTAATGAAATGGTAGTTATTTTTCATTTTCAGATGCAGCAGCAACCCTCTGCCTTTTCAAGGGATAAATCTTATAACAAGATTACATAGAGCCGTATTTTTTGTTTTCTCCCAAAACTAGGCTTGGTGCTAACGCTCAGACCAGTTTTAGTATCCTTTGTTGTTTTGCGCTGATACGAGCAAGAGCACCTAGCTGCAGCACCTTAGGCTGTGGAAGATCTTGTTTCCAGTAGCCCATTGAATATCATAACCTGTAGTTATAAATATCTCAGAGAGAGTCTTATCTTAGATAAAATCTACTGTGGTGTCTGCCTTTCCTACTAAGGATGATTTTGTCTCTGTCATGTTCCTAGTCCCCTTCACTGACTTCTGTGATGCAAACCCTATATTTTTTGTAACTATATTAAGATCTCCCACAAGACCTGATACACGCTGTCACCTAACATGTCACCTAACTAGCTTAGTTATTGTAATTCGTTATAGGACCTCCATTAACTTGCCCCATATCTAAAGTGGTCTCTGCCCTTTGAACAGCCTTCACTGAGGTTGACGCTAACGAGTTTTGCGTCATCATTGCAGGAGGCTGAAATGTGGTTACTAACCATGGCTTAGCTGATAGGCAAAAATTGTTAAGCAATTTGATTTTATAGTAATTTTGTTTGAATATAAAAAGTAATCAGATTTTATGGCTTTGCCTTTAGTCATATAGAAGCAGTATAAAAAGGAGGTAGCACAGAAGGTAGCTCTTTGTGTTTGTTCTTCCTTCAGGTTGACTGGCTGGGTGTTACTGAAGTTGTTTAACAGCTTTTTCTGGAATATTCAGATCCACAGAGGTCAAATAGAAATGGTCAAAGCAGCAACAGAGGTAAGGGAGGGTGGGAAAGAATCCACTAAGGGAGATTTCTGATCTAGTTTCTATTAATGTTTACAGCACTTTCTCTTTTTAAGAGAGTTCTGCTAAGTCTGTATGATATCAAATTGTAGATAGATCTGTCTCATATCTGTGAAATAATGTTTTTAATTAAATATAATGCTCTTTGAGTTGTGTAACCTAAAATACTATGTCAGCTCTGGTTTTGCCTTTGTTTCAGGATCAAATTTTAACTATCGAGTTGAATGATTATCTCAGATAACCTGCATCCAGCATTATTTCTTTTTTTGTGCTGAGACATCCAGTAATAAATTAGTAGGTCTATTTAGGATTTTTCGCTCTTACCTTAATTTGGATTAAAAATCTTTAAGAAATAAACTTTTCATATTTCTTACTAGCAATCTGTTCCCAGTCCTTCAATATTTATTGAAATTGATTGAAATAACTCCTAAATTCTACCATTGTCTTTACACTCAAAGGAATTGATTCTTTTTGCAGGGTTTACCTTAGAAAGATAGACTAGATAAATACAAAACAAAAAAAAGGTTCCTAATATTTTCTGTTATCTTTTGATTACAGTGTTTGGGAACCCCACTATTCATAGATCCTTGCTGATATTTAATAGAAAGAAATAGCGGTACTTCGGTGACACTGGTGATTTGGCCACATCCCTTTAATTGTTTGATTGTTATCGCAATACTATGAGTCTGAAGAAACTGGGAATATTAATCATTGTTTCTTGTAATGCATACAACTAAAAATTACAGTCCATGAAAATTAAGAAGTACAGTTGACTCAAATGTTCTCGTCACAGCTGAGTGAAAACCAGAAGTAAACAAACTGAATGACGGTAACCGGAAAATACCATCAGTGCTGATAATATGTTGCTAGCAAACTCAATGATGGATTCTAGAAAAGGAGTAATAGTCCACATTTCTTATCAACTGTCTTCTCTCTTTTTTCCTTCTCTCCCCACCATAGATGAATTTGCCTCTTATCTTCTTGCCTGTTCACAAATCCCACATTGACTACCTGCTCCTTACGTTTATTCTTTTCTGCCATAACATCAAAGCACCCTACATTGCTGCAGGGAACAATCTCAACATCCCCATCTTCAGGTAATAACCTCTTCTTATGTGAAAAAGATTGAGGTGGGGGGATCTTCAGGTGACCTGTTGCACAACGTATCTTATGTCCAAGTCTAAGATAATCTGAGTATTACTGGGCCATCATGTAGAACTTCTTTGGTTCCTACTACATGCTCAGAGACAGAGCATAACAAAATCCTTCTGAGAAATTCTGTCATAACCTATGTAGGGTAAGGAAGGATATTACCTTCTTCTAGGAGTCTCTAAGTGGGTAGGTCACTAAGGAAAGACAAGTATGTGAAGAAGTGTTGTGAATAGTCAGCTCTTCTTTATGAAGGTTAATGAGCTGGCTAATAGGCAGCAACAGTACTGAGTGAATAATACTTTGTGGGAAAATACTCCAATTTGGTCTCCGTGTAAATTATATCTCTGGTGGCTGAAGAACATAAGAAGGTCTTTTAGGTAGTATTTTGCCACTGAGATAGAATTTGGGGATGACTGATTTCTGAAAAGCCACTGGATATTGCAGGAGATGATGAGGAAAGAAGGGAGATAGATACCTTGGTTTAGAGGGTGTTTTGCACCAGCAGGTGCTGGTCTGCGATGATCCCAGTAAGACAGACATTCAGACTATAAAGTATCAATTATAATACTATTTTTTATGGCTAGCAGTATAAAGAAAGAGGGGCTAGCATAGGTAATCTAACGTCCCTTTAGATGCTGGGAAGCCCGAGTTGTGCAGCGTCCAGCGGGCCTCTGATGGACACACAGCATGCCGTGCAGACCCTGCCCACAGAAAGGGTTACCCCATTTTGGTCATTTGAGCTACTATAGGATTTTCTTACAAGAAAACAACTCTATTCATCGTTTCTTCTGTCGAGCCAAAAGGACGTTCTCATGAGAACTTCTTGCTGCGCTGTTAGGTAAAGGCAAGGCCACGCAGGTGGCGTAATTGCTGGTGCCAAGTGGGAGCTGCGTGCGGGGTCCTCTGTCAAAATTAGCTGGCTGAGCTGATCCTGCAGCCAAGGGGTATGTGCAGCACAACGTGGGCATGAAGGCCATGCTGTATGCGCAGCACAGACTTGGGCCAGCTCAGGTTAACTGTTACGTGCGTCACCAACATCTCAACGTACAATAGTCTCCCGGTCGGGGTCACTGCAGAAGGTAAGTGGTCTGTCAAGGGAGTGAAATGGAGCAAGACAGGGTAGACAAGCCTGTTTCTTAAGTTAAATAGAGCAATATTTGTGTGGTCCCATCATGTGCAAATAGTGTAATACATTTTAGTCTTTGAGAATTTCAGTAATTTCAGTTCCTGTTGCATGCTACGAATTTTGTACTGGACACGTAGAAGTTTCCTGCAAACTAAAATCAATGAGTATAATTCTTCTTTATTATGTAGCACATTGATCCGCAAGTTAGGAGGATTTTTCATTCGTCGCAAGTTAGATCAGAGTCCTGATGGTCGTAAGGATTTCCTCTACAGAGCTTTGCTCTATGTGGTATGTATTTCTTGTCTTTGTTTCTGTAGATACCATTTTGGTCGGGTGGCAAGTGGGAGAGTGAGTTCCATTAGTCTGGGGATGTTTTTTACTGCTTCGAATTTGTCTTGGGTTTCATGTGGCAAAAATGGGATACATTTTTTTATCAAGTCTTGAATGTCTGAAATGAAAGACTTGAATGCCCAGCACCTTTGAGGATGAGAAGATTTTTACCTTGAGTAATCCTTGTTACAGAAAGTGGAATTAATACTCTCTGAATAAACTTAAGCCTTGTTTCTCTGATTTGTACTGGGGCATATCTACACTGATTCTGTTAACTTAATGGAAGTCTCTGTTTATGATGGGTTGATGTAATCCTTTGTGCCATTCAGAATAATAGGTGTATTTGCATCTTGGAAGATGGTATGTACTGAGGAACCAGAAGAGACTTATGCAAATCGGCTAGATGAACTGTTGCTAGAGATGCTATTCTCGAACAAATGGCGTTACACTGCTTGTACATTCATGGAAATTCAATTGCAGTTTGGTCTGGGTTTGTGTCAAGCATTAATTGTTGCTTTTGTTTTTTTCACAAGCATTCATGCCAGCTCATCATTTTCCAATGCTTTTCAAAGGAAATGGTTGCTGACAATATATTTCAAATGTGAATTTGCCAGTAAAATTAGATACTTATTTTTTCCTCTTTTCCAATCTTTTTGCATTCAGCACATAGAAGAATTGTTGAGACAGCAGCAGTTTTTAGAAATATTCTTGGAAGGCACACGGTCTCGAAGTGGAAAGACATCTGGAGCTAGAGCAGGTCTTTTATCTGTGGTGGTGGATGCTCTCTTCTCAAATGCTACTCCTGACGTCCTAATTATACCTGTGGGAATCTCCTATGATCGCATAATTGAAGGTCACTACAACAGTGAACAGCTGGTAAGGGCAATTGAACAACTTGTTTTGCCTAGGGGATTTTCTGTTTATGTGCAGGAAAATGTGCTACATTAGTTAAATTTTGTGCTAGTAGTCCTCTGTCACATGTACTTGGTGTTAGTGTTGAAGAGCGTAGAGCCGTGAATCACAAAACCTCTTTGATAGGGAGTGCTGAGATACAGGTGACATACTTCTAAATGCAAATTCCTGACATAAGAAGTAATGTGTTCAAGTGGATATACATGGAAAACAATAGTTCTCCAGATTTACTCAAAGTTAGAAGGCGTGTCAAAAGGTTCATCCTTGTTTTGTCTGCTGTTGCATGCATTTTAATTTTAAACATAACCTTTTAATTGCAAATTGGAAAAAACCCAAAACAACCACCCATATTTTCCAGGGCAAGCCTAAGAAGAATGAAAGTCTTTGGAGTATAGCTAGAGGAGTCTTCAGAATGCTGCGGAAGAATTATGGGTGTGTCAGAGTAGATTTTGCACAACCATTTTCCTTAAAAGTAAGTTTGATATTTTGAAGATCCTTTTGAAGGTTTGGCATTTTTGATGTTTCAATAGTGGGATGCATTTATTTTGATTTTTCTCTTTGTGGGTTATCATCACTAGCATTATCTGCTGAAGTCCATTCCAGTGGGACAAAAGCGTCCCTGTTTTGCTGAAGGCATGAGTCTTCGGACACGTTTGTGTTAAGCTGAAATAGTCTCAGAGTTGATATAAAGGGTTGTGATAGGTTTGAAATGGTGTAAGTGTTCTCACTGGGGTTCTTTGTTTGTTTTGTTTTAACAAGCAATCTTTAAAATGATCCTTGTACCATGTTTAAGTTGTCGAGACATTTGGAGTCGAAGGAAGCTGAATACTGTTCTCCAGTTTGAGTAATTGAATGGTTTACACTGGTGTTGAAGAAGGGCATTTATCTCACTGGATTTTTAAAACTACTAAGCAAATTAGTAGCTATAAAAGTATCATGGATCATATGTCATAAAAATCTGCATATTCTTTGAATGTCATAGTTAATTATTAGTTTACAATTACTACCTACACTAGTTCACCAAATACTGTTGCGTAGTTTCTCAGGGAATGGGGTGGTGCAGTACTAGCTGCCTTCACTTTTTAAATTTTCTCTGGTCTCTTTGCAGAATCTGCTAGTACTCTGCTTAATTTATCTGCATTTCACTAATCGGTGTTCTGCTACAGTATACCTTATTTTTAGTGTGACTTTAATAATATTAACTACTGTAACAACAACCTACTAGAACATTATTCAAATTAATTAGGTGTTCTCCTTTCTGCCCTACTTCTCTCAGAAAAGCAGTAGGTTGGAGAGCTTTGAGGGTTCAATTACCACAGCATGAAATTATTGTGACCGTCTGCACTGCATTATAATTAGCGTAGCAGGGAAAGATACTAATTCACTTGCAAAGGAGAAGGCTTGGGTCACTTCCAGGGTATTCTTGGTAGGGAGTTAACAATTGTTCTTGGATCAGTATAAGGAAAAGAAGATTATCTGCCCTCTTTATCTAGTGAAATGCTAATCACGCTATACCTTCCTAGCAACCTCGGTCAGGTCTCATATGTATGTGTATTCATTATTTTACTCCAGAAAGGTAAAAGCATGACATACATTGTTTAAGTATGCCTTAACCAAGATTTGCAGATGTGTAACTATATTTTTAAATTGATGTAGTTCTGTCACTGCAGGTTTTTCTAAAGGAGATGAGCTTTGCGGGTTAATTTTGGGCATCTACAGTTCTGTGAGCACAGGCTTAGAAGCAGAAGAGGGTGAGCTGGCTGTGAAAGTCTTTTAAGCAGCTTTCCTGGGAGGGAACTGTTTTCCTGACCAGCAGGTTAAGTGGCTCTTTAGTTTCCCACATCAGTCTTTATAGAAACTGAAAGAACACAGTGTCCTCAAAACAGAGTAATGTAAATGCTGCCCTGTAAGGAGAAGTGTTTGGCTTTTGAGAAATTTGGGATTTGAGAATTCCAAGCATGCGGCACCCTGCCTGCTTCCTGGGTGCTTTAGTTTGTGGCACTGTGAGGGGTCTTGCAACTGGACCCCTGGTTGCTGGTGTTTACCTGTGGAGAAGTTCCCTATCCTGATGCTTGAGGAAAGCAGCAGCAAGCAATAATTACAGTCTCCGAGTTGGTTCTGAAAGGGTATTAGACTTTTCTCTCATTCATGTTAATGAAGGCAGTTCTCATTAATTTAATCATGGAGAAGCTACTCTCAAAGGAGCTGTTCCCAGCAGGGAGCTGACAGGGGTTATGTGTTGGTTTTGTTGCAGTGTTTTTTACGAAGTATGGATTCCTTGCTGTGGAAAGTTTGCCTTTTCATAAAATAAAATCAGAAGTGAATAAAATGTTGGAAACTTTTCATTTCTGTGACCTTATTACTGTTCTTTTAGTGTGAGCTATTTTTAATCACAGTTACATTTTTGAGTAATTGCCTTTTTCATATAATAATATTATCAGCTGAATGCAAGAATAAAGTGGGAAAAGTACAAAAAATAACAAGTCTTCTCTTAACAGGAGTATGTAAACAGCCAAAGCCAAAAACCTGTGCCTGCTCCTCTTTCTTTGGAACAAGCTTTGTTACCAGCTATACTTCCATCAAGGTATCTCGGTGTTGGGGAGAGGGAGGACAGGAAACTGCCTTTTAGGCAGATTTGCTTAATCTACTGTTGTCCATATTCATTGAAGGGAAAAGAGCTGTGGGTGCAAATGGTGTAACAGCAAAGTCAGGAGTAGCCATAGGACAAGGTTGCAATTTTTCTTTTGGTAGTCTTATCCTGGATTGTTGTTTAGTGTAAAGAAATAATCTGGAAAAGTTGTTACATATTACAATTTTTGTGGAGCTTGTTACACCTAACGTTTTTGTGCCCTTACCAGACTGCATAGTGGGGTTTTATGCTGTGGTTCAGTTAGTGTATTTTAAAAAAATCAGTTTAGGTTATTTTACATTTTGATCAAAATCTAAATGTCATAATGTGAATTTTTATTCTGTATTCAGACCTAATGATACTGTGGATGAAGGTACAGAGGCCTCGCTGCCCAACTCCAGGGATGTCACCAGTGAGCCCTTCAGAAGAGAGCTGATCTCCAACTTGGCTGAGCATATTTTGTTCAGTAAGTGTTATAGGTCACTATCAGCTACCTGTTTTGTTTTGCTGATTGCATGAACTAACTTGCTGTTTGGTAATGTCATACTTCTTAATTCCCTCCTCCATTCCGGTGATCATTTCATGACTTCAAATGCTCTCTTGACAATTCTCCATCCTTTGCCTCCCTCTCTCCTCTTCAAAGTTTAGTAAACTATCTTTCTGATTAAGTACAAGCTTTTTATTCTGTTTGTTTTGGTAACTTTTGTATTCCTTGGAATAGTATACTGAACTTGCTGGGCTCTGAAGTGTTTGATTGTCACTGATACGCTGATTTCTTATCACTTATGCAAGAAGTTATTGCAGTGTCTTAGTGGCATTATTTAAGACAGTACTCATGTGAACTCATCTAGCTGCATGGACCAGTGTTGCCAGGTTTTATAGGTTATGTGGTGTATGCTTCAGTCAGTAGATCTGTGATTTGTGGTATAAGAGATGCATACAGAACGGTACTTAGCTTAGCAAACATGTAAGCTTTGCTCAGGCTTCTTAGTTCAAGTTACTTTAATTTGATTACTTTAATGTTACTATATAGACATAATACACTTTGTATTTCATTCAGAAGGTACAGTTCTGTGCCAATATCACTATTTTTTTTTTTTTTAAATAATGGGTACTCTTTCACTTGTAATGATGTTCTGAACTTCTCAGGTGCTTAACGAGTTCATCTTGTTTACCTCTAGCTGCTAACAAGTCCTGTGCTGTGATGTCTACCCACATTGTTGCCTGTTTGCTGCTGTACAGACACAGGCAGGTAAGGCTTCCACACTGCTTAAATAGCCAAACGTTACTTTGGCCTTGTTAATTAAAAAAATAGTATGCATTTTACTATTGCATGATACTAATAAAGAAGAAAGATGCGTTTAAATTAAAGTAGATTTCAGGTAGTCTGAGTGCTAATATTTTAGTTAGTAGTGGATGCTTGAAGATAAGCCATTATTGGTGGGAAGGTAATAAATACTCATGTGGAAATAGATTTTTGTAATTCAAAATGTAGTTATGCTTTTTTAAAAGACTGCATTGTTTTGGTTCATTGTATAAAGATTGGGGTTTCAGTCTTAAACACATTCGCTATTGAATATGCTAGCAACTCTTCTGTTAATTTTCAAATGAGTTTTGCTGTTCCTTGGTACTGGAATATTATACCACAATGGCAAAATGATACTAATGTTTAACTGAAGTCTCGTGCGTGGGGCATGGAAGAAATTTTTTTTCTCCTACAAGTGTGTCTAGTATTTTTTCTGAAATTCCTTCTGCCTCTAATCTGATACTTTTATTGTACATAAATCAGGAACAAATTGAAAAATATTGGTCAGATATGTAATCTTCTTAGTCAAGGACAGTATTACTATTCCTGTCAGGCCAGTCTTTCCAATTTCCTAAAATAATGCGATCAAAGAACCATTTTACAATGTAATCAGAAGCCATCTTGACAAAAAACAAGGAAGGGAAGTGCTTGAGGAAAAGCTTTTCCTCATGCCTCCAAACAATTGAAGTTCTGCTAATTACAGTATTCCCAGATAATTGGTCATTTTGTAGCATAGGTAATGGAAATATGGTATCTCTAACATGTTCTGAAAGAACCACTCGGGTCTCTGCAGGTTGTGAAATAAACCAAGAAGCAAGCAAAAAACTTGGATTCTCAAATAGCTGCATGGCTTTAAAATATAATTGCCTATAATTCAAAACCTGTGGAATAGTTTAGCAATATCTCTGAAGACAAAGTTTTCTAATACTACTGTTGTGCTTTGGATTTTTGAAAATCAATGGCTTGTTTATGTGTTTGCTGTATACATGGTTATGTGGTTTATGGATAAACTCCTATGCAAAAAAATATTGTTTCACTTTGTGATTCTGATTTTATTTCTAGGGAACTGATCTTTCCAGGTTGGTAGAAGATTTCTTTTCCATGAAGGAGGAGGTCTTAGCCCGTGACTTTGACTTGGGATTTTCAGGGAACTCGGATGATGTTGTCATGCATGCCATCCACCTGTTAGGGAACTGTGTGAATATCACAAACACTAGCCGAAACAATGAGTTCTTCATCACTCCCAGCACAACGATACCTGGTGTCTTTGAACTCAACTTCTACAGCAATGGAGTACTTCATGTATTCATTAAAGAGGCCATTATTGGTATGTGTTGGGGTTTACCAAGGAAAGACTTTCTTGTGGCCCATGAAGTCAAAGTATCTGCACAACCCCACAACCCTGTTTCCCTTCCTGCTTCAGCCCATGTTTACCCTAACAAAAACTATTTTAAAGTAAACCTATTTTTTGTATGTGGAATGTTTCCACTCATTTTTCCCATCATCCTTTATCTTTCTTGAAAATATTTGTGTATTGGTCACTGCCGTGGTCAAGGCACTATCGGAGTTTTGAGCCAACATGGCAAAACCTGTGCTTTGGTCACTAATATTTTCATGAGATTTTGTTTCAATCTCACGTGAATTGGGCACAAATGAAATAGTGGTGAACTCGATTCTTTAATTGCATGTGTAATGTTTGACTGCTTTTAGGCCTAGAAATAGACACAACAAAAGCTTTCAGTTTCCTTTGCTTTAAAGCCCTTTGGAAAAATAAACTTTGCTTATGTTTGTTTCTGCTCTAGCCTGCAGTCTTCATGCAGTTCAGAGTAGGAGGTACAGAAATGGTACTAATGGTGCTTCTCCCAGTTTGATTAGTCAAGAACACCTGGTCCGGAAAGCTGCCAGCTTGTGTTACTTGCTTTCTAATGAATTTACTGTATCTTTGGTAAGTAATTGCATTAATTGTCCATGTTTCAAATTTTTGTTCTGCTTGTAACTGCGCATGTTACTTTAAAATGAATTGATGCTTTCTTCAAGTGTCACAGTTCTGATATGTTCACTGTAAGCACAGTCTGACGATAATGGGTATCAAGAGGTTGAATATAATTTGAAAAAGGAAGATAGCATTGTTCCCATGTGCTTCAGGGAAACGTCTGAACATTTGAACGAATGTAGTTCCATCAGAACAGTTCATCCAAAAGATGTCTGGCCTAAGATAACACGTGAATTAACTTGCCAAACTGCTGTCACTACCTTGTTTCCTTGGCAAGGTGTGACAGCATCAGTCGATCTGGTTTCGGGGATACACACTGAGTGCACGCCCGCTGCTCATGTGGGTGCTGAAGTGGGTGATGCTGGGCTGAGCCCGCCGCGTTTCTGCTGTGCTGGCTTTAGGCCTTTCCTGAGAAAGACAAGCGGCTCACTCTATCTCTGTCAGCTTCCCACAACCTGAGGTTGGGCTTTTTAATGCCTTCTAGCAGATTTTGTGTCACTTTCTCGTTAGACCATCACAACTATATCTGCATTCTGCCCAAACTATTTAATTTTTTTTTTTAACTTAAACAAATACAAGTCTTTGAGAGTACCC
Source organism: Phoenicopterus ruber ruber (assembly GCA_009819775.1). Taxonomy (NCBI): domain Eukaryota; kingdom Metazoa; phylum Chordata; class Aves; order Phoenicopteriformes; family Phoenicopteridae; genus Phoenicopterus; species Phoenicopterus ruber. Next base: position 30,529,347 of record CM020221.1, on the reverse strand, counting down.
AACTCTCATGAGTTTGCATAGATGATTGAAATTATGCTGGGAACTAAGGCTCTGGATTCTCAAGATATTCTTAATTTGCATAGGAGTGCAATAGTCACAGTGTGCCACACCTAGTACTTAGTGGCAATTTTAAACATGGCCTGACTTTGGTTTTTGTTTTGTTACAAAACACTGAAGAGAGCTGATGTTAATCTCAGTTTTCAGACACTCTACATACTTACACTCTGTATACTTGCAGTTTTAAGTGCTAGATGTTTTTTTTCTTATATGTAGAAGTTACTTAGAATTCTAGAGATTCTTGAATTAGTTCTTAAATTTGCACACCTATTTCTGACTCATGCCTTTTTAAATGAAGCATAAGCTAAATTTAGTATTTTTTTCTGGGCAGTAATGTAGCTCACATGGTGGGGTTCTTTAATAATCTTATCCTTCTGCGTTCAGAGTTAATAATTGACTATTACTTTTTTTAACTTAGAAAATATTTCCTACATGATTATGAACAATGTAAAAGAGGTTGTTTTTTTATTCAGAGTTTCAAAACACATAAGGGAGTTTCTTAAAAGTGTACTTTCCTTTAAATTCCAAATAAATCACTGGTACGAGTCTCAATGATTTTAGCTTTATGATGATTTTATTCCAGAATTGTTAACAAACTAAAATTTGGTTAGAGGTGATTAAAAGGGGAGAATATTTAATGTGGTTTTCTACCAGCGTAGTAATGCATTTCTTCAGAAAACTTGGACAAATTTTAAATATCCTATTTCGCTGTAATTTTTTTAATGTCTGCAAGGATAAACACAAGAGTGGTGCATTGGGACTAGGCTGGTAAAAGTTTAATAACTTGCTTAAAAGGAATAATATTGCTGTACCTAAAACATTCATACTGAGCAGGGAACTGGTGTTGCTATGATGGGTATAATGGATGTGATTTTTTCAAGGCATTTCTTTTGTGTTGTGCAGCCTTGCCAGGTGATATATCAAGTTTGCCATGAATCTGTGGAAAGGCTGATACAATATGGCATTCTTCTGGTGGCCGAGGTAAGGTGGTAGAGATACTAAATGAGCTTCGTTTCTTGTCCTTAACTTCAACCATAGGTAGTTCGTGCTGCTTAGCTGTGAGTCTTGCTCTACATATATGCTGTTACTTAAAGCTTGTAACAACTTAGTAAGTCCAGGACTGATACTACTTCATTCTTACATTTCTAAGCATCAGACATTGGGGTATAGTCATCCTGTGATGCTATGAATGACTCTGTAATTTCATTGTACCATTAAACCTACTAAGGAAGACGCATATTTTATACTGTCTTGTAAAATGGACATTTATTGTATTATTGGAGCCCTTTCAGGTTGTAGCATAGCTACATGGAAGTTTACTTTCTACTCTAAAGGAGTCAGTAGTCCAGATCTTTTGTCATTCTTTGATTCCTTTGCATCAATCTCGAAATTGTTGTAAACCTCCTCTGCTAGCACAATTTGCGGTTTCAGGGATGCGCTAGTGGTGCCATCTGCCAGAGGCATGCAGTGTACAGAAAGCCTGGGGACCAGGGGCAGCTGACTCGGCATACCTTTGCTTCACAAACTATTCTTGTGCGCAGCAAACAAACCTTGGCACCCAGGACGAAGCAACAAAATTTAAAGAGCACATGGAGAAGAGTTACATGTTTGGCTGCTTTGTCTTGCAGCTCTCCAGTTTCAAAGGAGGCTAGAGCTGCTCCTGGTGTGTTTGTTAATGGCCACTGCTACACTCTAATCTTGCTGCATACCTTTTGATACGTGCTTCCATTTTTAATATATGTAACCATAGGTACTATTTACTTGATATACCTGGATATTAAACATTCCCCTCCTTTGGAGTTACCACTGCTTGCTTTTTATCTGAAGTACTGACGTGTTGTAGATTGTAATCATTATTAGATAAATCCAAAATGAATGCTAATCAGAGGATTAGGAAGAAACCTGTATGTTCCATGCCTGGAGACAGATGAGGAAAATAGATGTGGACAGCAGCAGATACGCACCTCTGCCTACTCAAGCTTGAATCCTGTCTTGAGGGTTCTATAAGTTTCAGTTGCTGAGTCTGGTACTTTGCTGTTTATAGCTGGGAAATAGATACCTATTAGGCAGTATATAAATATTTGTCTGTGTTGTCTGATATACACCACTAGTGCAACATTTGAATGCTTAAAAAGGAGATATACTCTGTCAGTAAATTTCTTTAAACTTAGAAAACCTCTGTACCTGCTTACTTCTTTTAAAATACTAAGAGTTTGCATAATCAGTGCAAACACTATAAGCAACAGTTGTTTCATGACTTCGGACAGGTTGGAAATGTTTGTGGGGTTTTTACAACCTCTTCTCTAAGAAAGGTAGCTAGCTTCTGCCCCTTCTAATTACTTCAGTTTACTGCTGACATCAACACATGGATAAATTTCCCATTAAATTTAGCTTGATCAATCCATGCTTTTTTTAAAATTCTTATCCTGTGATTCTAGTGTCTATTTCAAAAACTAAGAAATATTCCTAACACATTGTGATCTCTGGTATTTTTTTAAACTTATTTTGTGGCCTTTGCTTCCTTCAAAATAAAACATTTGACCAGAGTGTAAGATTGGAAGGATGTCATTCTTCATTTGCTCCAGAGACCTTTTTCTTTGTCATGAATATTATGACAGTAATAACATCTACGAGGTGTCTGTTACCCATTTGGTTTTAATCTTGGCTGATTCTCATCTCTAAATGGAATAACTGTATGGAGGTCTCTCCTCGGTGACTTAGCACTGATGACCTTTGAAAAATCTTTCTGTTCTACTACTTTGAGCAAAACAAATAATGGCAAATGATTGACACTAAGGCTTCCCTTCTTCTTTCAAGTGTGTGTTTACTATCTCCAAAACTCATCTCTGAAGATGCAATGCTGAAATTGAATGTTGCATCAGACATTAATCAGTCAGATGGAGTATTTCTCTTGCATCTCAGTTACTGTACACCTGAACTTCTGACATACCTGCATTATTGCACAACAGAACGAAATCACTATTCAAGTACATCTAGTATGTATATATTTGTCACTGATGCGTATTGTCTCTGGCAGATTGCTTCACTGTGCCCTTGCAAGGGAACTTTACAATATTTTACAACTTTACAAAACACTTTACTAATTAATGGTTTTACTAAAGTAGATGGGTTTGCTAAATAGGTGAAAAGCAAACAACGAACTCTTTCCCTCACAATATTCAAGTTAAGAAATTCCACCAATGGTATTCTTGCCGTCACGCGCTCGTCTCCGAAGCCTGAAGAAATAAATACTTACCTAAGACACCTACCTGCTAATAAGTATAAGTGTAAATCCACGTGTTGCTCCAAGGGTGGATTACTGTGGGGCGTTTGTAAGCTAAACTTGGATGGTGCTTGTCAGGGGGATTAGCAGAAAGGAATTGCTGTGATGCAACAGGTGGAGGGGTCTTAATGTCTCAATGTAATCAAGGTTGAAACAATTTGGGGCCTTTTGATTAAACCTGGTTCATTCTGCTGCAACCAGTATCTCACGTGGGGACAAATACAAGAACAGCATCATTAGAGGCAGTAAGTTACCACTTCCAAATACCAACTTGTGGCATTCTGCATTGAGATTTTAGCTATTGTAATATAACACAGAGTTTACTACTCTGTCTTTAAGGCAGCAGTAGTATGGAGGTTAGCACTGTCCACATCCAGATAGCATCTCAACTTTTTATCCTAACATGACTGAAAATGGTTTCTTGGCAACTGCTTCTGCATGGCCTCTGGTAGGAAGATTCAGCAACACTCAGATTTTCACTTTTATGTGACAGGCAAACTAAAGAAAAACAGTCTTTTTCACCAAATGTCTCTTCTCTCTGCGTATCTCAACCCTGTCTATAATTGGGTCTCACCTGTGTTCATTAAATATTGGTTAATGAATGGACTGATTAAATCAGATGAGATTATAAAATAAACCTATTATTTGCCTGGATTTGGGTTTTTTACCTATTTACCACCTTGTCTTTCAAATTTAAGCAGGATGATCAGGAGGATGTTAGCCCCAGTCTTACAGAGCAGCAATGGGATAAAAAACTCCCTGAGCCATTATCTTGGAGAAGTGACGAGGAAGATGAAGACAGTGATTTTGGAGAAGAGCAGAGAGATTGCTACCTGAAGGTAATACAATCCAAAGGCTAATAACATTGAAGCCTGTTGCAAGAGATACAAACTACTTCACTAGTTCAGGAGGGGTAATGATAATTTTTTTTTTGCTGGTTCGCAGTGTTAGTCTGTTGTATTTTGCTACAGTCAGTAAAACACCTTTTTTTCCTTCCCATGGGGAAAACAGCTGAAGAAACATCAAATAATCTTATAGGGAGGTGGAAGGGCAATGGTTAGTGTCGTAAAAAATGATACAGGCTCAAGTATCTTGGTGTCTAAATGTTTTATTCTTTACTGACAGCACACACTCTAAAAGGGGCACATCTGGCTCGTATTTGTTTTCAGCCTAAATTTCACTTCATAGATTGATCATGTTGATTTTAGACATTACCAGTTTTCTCACAGAGCTGACACAAACACACTTTAGGGTATCTTGTGAACGCTTGGAAACTTGTGTCCATCTCTGTGAGTGTATGGCACCCCTTCTGTTGGCTGCAGAACAGTATGATGCCTTTAATTTTATCTTAGGAAAATAGTTATTAATATCCTGGAGAAGAAAAAAGTAGCATTGATCTGTGATGTGCAGTGCCTGTTTTGTCCCTCATGGTAAACTGGTTTTTTGCTATGCTTTCATAATGTGCTGTGTTGTGCCCCCATACTCCTTTTTGTACTAAGAATTATTTGGGCTGCTGTTTTGCTATGTACTGTCTTGTAGGTGATTTCTTGTTTCTGCTGGTCTCTGTCACTTAAGCTCTTGTTGCCCTTTCTTAGGTGAGCCAGTCTCAAGAGCACCAGCAGTACATCACTTTCCTGCAGAGGTTGTTGGGACCTTTACTGGAGGCATATAGCTCTGCTGTCATCTTCGTGCACAATTTTAGTGGTCCTGTTTCAGAGTCTGAGTACCTTCAGAAGTTACACAGGCACTTAATAAGCAGGACGGAGAAGAATGTTGCTGTATATGGTATGTTAAACTGGTTTTGGAACCGGATTTGATTCATTCTGTTCCTCCTAGCACAAGGTAGCCCAAATTCAATTGCAATTTGTTTATCTTTGGATTTTCTTTCTTGCAGCTGAGAGTGCTACCTACAGCCATGTGAAAAACGCAGTGAAAGTCTTTAAGGAAATTGGGGTAAGTGTTTGGTGATCAAATTTGGAGACTTTTAAGTTTCATTTTAATAATGAGCACAATTTTGACAATTCATGGAACCTATTCAGCGTCAGTTTAAAATCTGTGGATGTATCTGTGCAAAGGTACTGTGGGTTTTGAGCATTTTGCTTTACTTAAAGCTCAGGGCTGTAGGAGAAGAGCGCACATTGCAGAACAGGGCACTTCTTACCCCTGAGAAAACCTGTCTAGATGAGGGCTAGATGACTAGGCATTTTTATTCACAGCAAATGAAGTTTCTCTGCTCTATTCCATGTCCTTATTGGACATCAGTGACAATGTTGGAAGGCTGAGAGCATGCTCTGTGCTTAGTGACAGCTAAATCTAAGTTTGAAGGACTACTTAAACCTTCAAAAAGTATTAGTTACTGAATTTTGGCTTAGCAGTGATTGATGCTCCAGCAGAACCATCCTAATAGACTTCCCGTGTCCACCATGAGGATACAGGTCTTCTTTAAAATAACAGATCAGTTTTGCACTTTACCACTATCATTTCGAATGTTAAATCACCTATCTAGATTTTGCAAATGAAGAGTTTCTTTCATCAGAATGACATAGCTTCCTGAACACCAGATGGGCTTTAGCATTATAATTTTGAAAGCATCAGCATTTAGGGAAAGTATTGCTAGATAAAGGTTTTGAAGTCTTTGTCCTTGAATTCTGCTGTATTAAATAATCTACCAATAGTTAGCCTATAGTAAAGCCTGTAGTAAAGGTATCTTCCTGTGGACTGAGAGCTGTGAAGAAAGCACATATATCAAATTCATCATTTTAATTCTAGTTTATTCTACTGTTGGAAGAGTGGAACTAGATGGCATCTGCTGAGCATCTATTCAGAGCATAACATCTGAATTCTTGTTTTCAAAGTGCTTACACTTTCAATTCAGATGCCTTTTCAGTGCGTGTTTTATCCCTCCCTGTTAGGAGCTGGCTGTTTATCATACACTGTGCTTATTTCTCAGTTTCTCTTCTTTCGTACCACTTGAAGGGCTTCAACATTGAGTGAATTCTAATATCTAAAGGCATTGCCATCTAAGCCTTCAAGAAAGGGAAAAAAAAAAGTCTTGTAAATGGGGACAAATTTAATATAGACCATAAACTTTTAATCACAAAAGAAAGGAGATTCCTTGAACATGGTGATACTGATATATATTCGTACTGTGCTTTAGGTTTTCAATCAGACAAAACAAAGAAGAGACACCATTTTGGAACTAAGCACTACGTTCCTACCTCAGCGCAACAGGCAAAAGCTACTGGAATTCATAATGAGCTTCATGGTATTATAGACCACATATAGCACCTTTGTCCAGGGACATGAAGACAGGTTTTGAGACTGTGTCAAAGCCTGGGGACATTTGCTAATCCTTTGAAGTGTAAGGTGCCACTGTCTGGGTAAGGCCTTCTCTGACTTGAACTACTGGAAGACAAGTGCCTTCTTACGTACGCATTTATGGGTTTCTTACAGTCCCCATCCTGTTGTAATACAGCGATGCTCAGATGACACTTTGGATACAAGTAATGAAACATGTTGCAAAAAATAAGATAAATTATTAGAATTAGATTTAAAATGAAGAGTGAAGTTTTATCAGTGTTATGTTTTAAATACACTTTTAAAGACTGTAACAGATGCACAAATACACATATTTGTGATCTGTAGCTAACCCTGAGATCTTGAGTTTAGTGGCAACACAGCTTATGGCATAAACAAGTAACTTTCATTCCAATTCAGTTTTACTGTTTTAAATAAATGGTTTAAAAATTTTGCTTAGGCAGGATATGTATTTCATGGATAAAGCCATAGTTTTTCATAAATGTTAACATAAATGCCAAAATTCTAATGAGAATAACAGTTACAGACGTCTGAGAATAATGACCATGTAGCAGATGATTGTGAGACACATTGTTAGCAGGCACACCTTGCACTATTAGAGCTGTGTAGTGCAGTGGTAAATTGCACTAATCACTGCTGTCATGAAGAATGTGAGAGTAGCGTTCTTGTTTTTATTACGGCATCTGTCATTCAGCCAGATGAAAGTCAGGAGACAGTTGCCTGAATGTGAATATCTTGTAAAAGATTATTATTTAATTGAAAAAAGCTATTGAGTTGGTTTGTGGGGTTTTTTTTAATTAATAGGATGTCAGATTTTTTTTTTAAGTGGAGTAAACACTTGATTTGGTGAAATAATTTTTAATTTTGTCCCTAAAACTTTCAGCAATAACTTTTGCAATTCTTTGGAAACGAGGGTTCATATTGTATTCTGTTGCTGAGCAAATCTAAATTGTCATGAAGTAGTAACCTCTAGAAACACAGAAATATCATAAACAATGTGCTTTTCACTCTGATCTAACTGACTTTTACAAAAAAAAATTCACAGACAAAACTGAATGATGAATAAATCCTGTCCTATGAAACAGGACTCTGGTCTTGCGATTTGATCCTTTTGCATGGAGGACTTGCACTGTAGATTTCATCTTCTCTTCATGTGACTGGAGATTAGACTGCAACCTGTAGTCCTGTATTTTAGTACAGCTGGTCTAGCTGAAGCAATAATTTGGTGGTACGTGAGGCTGGTTTGCTTCTGAAATATGTTTTTCCTCATTTAGATTGCGTTCTATATGAGGGAAATCAAGCATTTCAATTACTGCAATGTTTCACTTGATTCTCGCATCCTGGCCTTGTGAGCAGAAAATCCCCCAAACTTCATCACGTAGTCTCTGTTGCTTAACATGAATACGGAAAAGCATACTTGAATCCCAGCATTTGCACTGTTACGCCAGCACAAAACTGATGCACACAATTTGAGTTTGTGGCCAAGGAGCTTGCATTTGTACTGCACATTTGTGAACAAGAATATTTCTGTAAATTTTTTTATTAAATGCTATTAATATTTGAAACCTGCAGTTTATAGTTTATTAGCGTTATACTGTTAGCACTGTGAGACACATGTGTTTTGTCACTAAACCAGGTGCTCTACAACACTTAAAGAATTTCTGAACCAAAGCTACGTTAATACAGATAGAAACTGACCCTAGAGTCGCTTTTGTTCTTACGTCCTTCTGCTGTCTCAGCAGGATAGTGACTACGTCGCACATAATTTGTTTTGTGAAGTCTACTAGCTATTTAGAAAACAGTTTCATCTCATACTAGCTAATGTGCACTGTTCGTTAACCCGGTGAATGCTCCGTACAATGGTTGTTGCTGATGGCTTCCATTTAAGGTCAAAAGAAGACTAGGTACTTCTGAATAATGAGCTCTCATAGTTTACTACATTTCAGTAAATCTGAAGTGTACTAACAGTGAAGATTGTACATAAAAAAGATTTTAAAAAATGAAGCAATATGAAGCAAACAAAACTTGAGTCATTTTACTAAAGGTGTTCTACCAGCTGACGTATTAGTTACCATAAAACCCAGGAGTACTGTGGTCACTGGAGTGTTCTGGCTAGGTGTTGCAACTAAGATAACTTATGGCTTACATTAAAAAATAAATCTGGTTAATACAAATCAGTGAGTGGGTAGGATAATAATGCATGTGAATACACATTAATGAATACATTTAATATGCAGAGCGAGGGGGCACCTCTAAAACTGGTTTGGTTTTGTATGAAAAAAACCTGCATGTGAGAAGTCAGTACTATGAATCATATGCCACTGGAAGCCTTTGCATTCTGCAGCAAGTATGTATGTATACATATATATGCAAGCGTCTACATTATGACACACAACAACTATGCTTTTCCCTGGAAAAAAAGCACAGAATATAAAATTATTAGGCTGTAACAGTCAAAAACTGAACCCAACACTTTTGCACTGTATTTACACCTTCAGTGTCTTCTGATTTTATTAACCTCTCATGTTTCCTTTGCTGATAGAATGCCAGGTTGAGATAATTTTGGTAAAGTTAACCAGGGAAGAAGAGAGGACTGGCCCTGAATTACCAGAAGTGTATTTTAAGACTCTCCTCTTGTAAAGACGTACACAAGTCTCGTCATTCTTATGAGCATATTACTCAGGTGTGCAAGTCTCTTTGGGCCAGGGTCTTTCATGATATGAGAAACTTAATCTTTCCATATGCATCCTATAGATCTCACATTTTTAGTGATGGAAATGTAGAATTCCACTTCCCATGCTGCCACAGCTACCCAGGCCCCCAGGGATCATAAACTTGTTAATACATTTACTTTCTACTCGCAGTGACGTCGGAGGCATACCTGCCTTCTCTTTGACAGTATAGGGCTTTATTCACCTGTCTTTGATTAGGAAGCATATGCACACACTCGCGTTCAACCGGCTGCCTGCTCCACGGAGAAGTATCATCCGAATCGCAATGTAGAAGACGGTTGAGCTGGAAGGTGATGTAAGATACTGTTGCTCTTGTGTTTCTGTGCTAATGAGCCTGACACTGCTTCCCTGAGAATGTTACCACATTTTACCTGTTACATGTAATGCCGTGTCTGTTGTAGAAGCACAGAGGTGTACTGGAGTCATTTTAATAAATTAAACTGTTTGCTAATATGACATTTAACAAGCTCTTCTAGTGTTTTTTGTTTGGTTTTGTTTTTTTAAATAACCTGCTAAGATAATTCATTTGATAACTTTGTCCCATTCAAGGTAGTTTCTGAAATTAAACCATGAAAAGCTTCTGTTGTAGATGTGTCTCTACCAGTGTATGTGCTGGAGCAGAACCATTTAAAAAGCGGATGGAGGTGACATCCTGACTCCTGAGTCACTGTTTTGTTGTGAAGTAGAGGTGCCATTTTGCTTCTCTGTTTCCCCAGCCCCGCAAGGCTCTTGTATGTGGATTCCTCTTTTAAAGGCACTAAAAGTTCCTCTCGCCTCACAGGGAGGGGTGGCTCATTCTGGAGTCTGATGCTGCAGACTGTCCCTTCTCGTGGTGATTTCAAGCTGACCTGGAGTGCAATAAGCACCTGCCAGCAATTCTGACAGCAGCTGGCAAATGGGAATCAATTGGAGTGGGGCTTTAATATAATAAAACCTGCATAGATGATCATTACTTAAATTGAGAAGGAGGGATGCTGTTTCACCCTTCAGAAAAAAAAAAAGTAAGTTGTAATCAACTGATTCTTTAAGAGGCCTCTAGCAATGTTCACATGCAAGCAAGGCTCGATTAATTGACAACTCTAGGCTGAGGTAGGAAACTAAAATTCAATTATTGTCAATAGCTTGAATAAAACCCAATTCTTATTGGTGATGACCTTACCTGTTATTCTTTCTGTAAATGTCTTCCTATTTCTCAGTCTTTTAAAATCTCAAATGTCAGATAAAGCACTTATCTCTGCTTTTTGCTTAATTCAGTTTTCTTGTAATAAAAGCTTGTCAGGCTTATTTAGAAGGATCACTTGATTTGAGCTCTCGGCTTTGTTCTCTCTTACGGTACACCAAGTTTTCAGCAGCCCTGTATTTTCAAGGTAAGATCCATATTGATCTGAATTGCCACTTGAAACATTTTCTTTTCAGTCTTCTGTAGATGTTCGTATCATTTTGCATTTGCTGGGTGAGAATTATTGTTCTTATTAGTTCTTCTGTAAGTTGGCTCACCTGTTCATGTAATTGTCCAAAAAAGTATCATAGTTGATGCTGTCGTTAGAATAAGGAACTTCCTGGCTTTGTGGAAGAAACATGTATGAAATGTTCATTGCTGCGTGTTGTGCCGGAGTTCAGACCTGAGAGACCATAAACCCCAAAGAGACTTTTAGATTTGATCTGTCATAAAGCATTGACAGTTACAGAAACAAAAGCTATTTAATTAATTATTGTATAACTACTAGTTATACAAATACATGTGTATGTAATTATGCAATGCAAAATTTCAATAAAAGATGCATGGAATAATTGTTACGAGTAATTTGCATGAAAAGGATGTTTTCCAGCGTAGTAATAATGTTGGTTCTTAAACTGAGAGTATTTGCAATCTCTTGGTCTCAAATGTTTTACAGAGCAACAACCTCTGACAGATGAGGAAACCTAGACATGGAGATCAGATAATGCATCTCAGGCCATGCACGGGTTCAGTGACACCCACGAACCTATTCTTTTGTTCCTGATTTACACGTCACTTCTGATGCCGTCTTGTATTTTCATTAGCAAGTGATGGTAGTTTGAGGAAGGCTGCATGTGTACAGGTACTGAGTGGATTTTTTTTCTCCTTAAAGCACAATTCACAGTCAGAATGGGAGAATTATGGAGTGGAAGAATTACTATTAATAGTGGACGTGGTTCTACGAGCATCTGTTCTGAGTCTTACCTATTCAGTATGTTCATTAGCGACCCGGGAATGGAAGAGAGAGTTTGCTCTTCACATTTGTAGATAACAAGCTCTGGGAGAGCCAGGTAGTCCTCTGGAGGTTTTCATGATCCCAATGGTAATGATACATTTTTTGAAAGATCTGAAGGCAAAAAGAAGAATGCAATTCAACCAGGGAAGCACAAGGTATTACAACTGAGAGAAGAAAAACTAAATGGGCGTGCACAGGAGAGGAAATAAACTGGCTGTGTAGCAATTCTGTGGAGAAAACTCCAATTTACTGGCAGATCACAAGGTGAACATGGGTCAGAAGTGGCATGCTGTTATGAAAAGGGCAGATGTCATGCAAAGATACCTTCTGCCTGCACATGAATGACAAACACAGGGCAAAACTTTCCAGTCCATTCAGATTGGTAAGGTCTCAGCTGGGACACCACGTTCTGATTGAGGAGCTCTGTTTGAAGGATGATATGGGCAAGATGGAAGGGGGAAAAATGGCTTTTATTTCCCCCCTTGTGGAAAAGAAGAGAAGAATCTGGATTATTCCCTGGATATGGGAGTACCCAGGTTGGATGAAAGCAGAGAATTGAGTCTTCAGTTGCAGTGAAAAGAATCAGGTTGGGTACTGTAAAATCATTTTACTGTATAGAGAAGCACCGAAATAGATGGCTTGAGTGGGCTGATGTTTCCCTGGGTCCCTGTCCCTGCCAGTTGTGCCACGCTGCGTGGTGGTGAGCAGATGGACGGGAGGTGGAGATCTGCCTTCCAGGTCCAGGCACCTTTCCTAGGCGAAAGAGAAACGGGTTCGTGCAGAGGCAGCTTGGTCGGGCTGCTTTGGCTGGTGGGCTGGCTGGCTCCTTACCCCCGAGTCCCGAGATCAGGAGCAGCCCTAATATAAATTATGCTTCTTGTTCCTACAACTGTTCAGGAATAAAATATATGAGGGCTTTATTAAAGTTGTTCTGTAAAAATGTTTGTTTAGTGTCAAAAAGCACATGGCGTGCTAGCAGTGATCAGGAAAGGAACAGAGAAGATACCGGGTAACATCACTGCGCCTCTGCGCTGCATCTTGAGTGCTGAGTGAGCGTTTTCACAGAGAGTGACCGGAAAACAGGTGAGGAATCCTGCCCCTGGCATTTTCACCTTCCAGACTGTTCTTGGCAGATGACAATAACAAATTACAAATTAACCCTGTAATCTGTTAACAGATTACAGTTTAACTCTGTCCCTGCTTTGGAAGCGCTGAAAGCCAAGTGATATTTCCTGAGTTTTGGGTTTACCGCTGCCTTGACTATTGCGTTATCTCAGGAGTTCAGGCTCCAGTGATTATATCTACCCAAAGAAAACAACGTTTATAAATGCCACAGAATTGACAGTGGCACTATTTTAGCATAATGCATTTTCTTTGGAGAACTTTCCAGAATCTCCCCCAAAATACTTCAGCACCCTCTTTAAGTGAGCTCTGTACAGGGTGAGGGCTGCGCGTAAGCGGCACCCAAGATAGTTTGTTAACAGCTCGTTGGAGCGTCTCTATAAAACGAATGTCTCACCTTCGATTTATTGTCCTCCTTCAGATGAGGCTAAGGAAGGGCTGATGGATCGGGTTTGTTCCCCAGTGAAGCACTTTGCATACCTGTGGAAAGCTTTACAGGCTCACCTTATGGCTATGTTAATATATGTGTTCTCTAAATTTAGCTGAAGCCTAATTTTAGCAGTGGTGCTAGGCATCTTTTTGAATCAGGCTTCCTCTTGTCTCCGCAGGATGGAGAAGGCCAATTAAACTGCGACCTGTCAGAAAGCTGTAAAAACCCTTTTTCAGTGTTGATATTTCCCCTTCATTAAACTTAATTATCATAATTCAGCACCTTTGCTTACAAATCTCTCCCTTTGTCTCTCTGGCCGGCCAGCCTTTTATAGCCTCCAGCTTCCCCAGTTTCTTCTTCCTGTGTGCTACAGGTTTAGACACTCGTCATCCTCGCGACCATTCCTGTTCCCAGGCGCTCCTCATCGTCCTTCTTAGCAGCAGCTCTTTGGTTGGGTGACTCAGCTTTCTCGTTCAAACAGGGCCCCCAAATTATAAAAATAAGCTCCTTTAAAATCCAGACATGGTAATTAAAATTAATGAGTATTTTTTTATCTTTATTTTTTCTATCAGAAAATCCTGTTTCCTTAAAAATCGACGTGTTAAAAAGCAGGTATATTTCTGTCTGTGCTTCCTTATTTTGGCAAGGTGTTTGTGAAAGAATTCAATCTGAAGAAAGACTTGGCATTGAAGCGGTGGCTTTGTTCAGTTTGGGGTTTTGAAAGTGAATGTAGATCAAACTTTTTCTCAAAAAAGTTTTCTGTAAAAACTTTCAACAAAACAATTGGATTTGAAATGTTTGTGATGGTTCATTCAGCTGTCACTGAAATGTCATCCATCTCCTCTTCTTTTTGGAGACTAGCTTGATTAATCCAGTAATATTAGTTTTCCTGAATAAATAATGTTATTTGTTATTTTTGAAAGTGATCAGCCTGACTCAATGAGATGAACTTTAACGCTACGCTGCTGTCATCAGAATAATACGTTCTATGCAAAGAAATTATGTTTTGAGGAAGCCAAACTACAGGGCACATTCCTTGAACAATATTTTTTAAATCCCCAAAAGAAATCATTACATGCAATAAAGTGAATGTTCCCTGTCTCTAGGAAATAGGGAAGTTTAGACATCTCTGCGTTAACATTTAAGTAACGCTTAGATATAAAGTGAACTAATTCTAGTTCTAAGTTTTAGAACTCCTCCATTCTGTCCCTTCTACCCCGAATTGTTTCTCTTTGTCCAAGAGTCTGGGAAAACTGTTTTAGAAATCAGGAGAATTCCATCGCTTTGCTAGCTGTAATCATTAACCCAAGTTGTAGTTTAAAGAAGTCTGAAGCAAAGAAACATAGAAATATTAGAAGCTGGTATTTCTGGATATATTCCAGAGGGTTAGGAGAGCAGACCAGGACAGGAGGTTGTGTGTGTGTTTTTGCCTTTTAATTGGTTTATATGAAGTTATCCCTTTGCAGAAAGCAGTAAGAATGAAAAATGTTGGAACCAGTGACACATGTAGTTAATTTTCTGAACTAAGTAAATTAAGTACAAATTGGTTATTAATAATTCAAAGCAAAATGCTAGATAAGAAATTGGAGCGGCTTGTCTATCATTTTCAACCATTAAAAGATTAGCCTGAGCAAGGCAGTCAGAGGCTCCCTTATCTCTTATTAAAGCCTCACTTCTTCATTTATTAAAGAATCAGATCTAAATGATGCAGCAGGCTTGAGACGTTGCTGTTGCAATAGCCTGGTGTGGCATGCCCTGTTGCAGACTTGGGATAAGCTGAAAGGTGGGTTCGGTGCAGGAAATTTTGAGTATGCGGGACCTCCTGGAGATAGCCTGGTCACCTCCTCGGGGGCTGTTACTGCAGGTCGCGTGAAGAGGTGAGGAGCTGCGGGGGTAGGGAGAGTTGGGAGGGCTGTGCACTGGAGGAGGACGGGAGGGACGTCGCTCTGACACATGGAGAAACAGGACTCAGCTCCTGGCTCTGAAAGGGTCTCCAAATGTGACCCTGGGAAGACCACTTCATGCTCTGTGTTTGTTAGAAAGTCCTTCGGTGCCCGGGAGGTGACGGTGTGGTGCCCCGCGGTACCCAGGTCCTGGGAGCAGGGCTGGAGGACGAACCGGTACCTCCGTAGTGACAGAGGTGTTGATGTGCGCGGTGCTACGCCGTGCTGTGCCGGCAATCCCGAGGTGCATCTCAGCGCTGGGCACCTCTGCCCCATCCCTGCCCCCGAGCAGGACAAGCGGCCCCTGCTCAGCCGCTCCACGGCGGCGACGGGGCGTGCGGCGTGCACAGAGGGCTGCCAACGGGCACGTTCCGGCCGCCCAGCAGCGTCACAGCCGGTAGGGATAAACGAGGCGAGGCGCAGTGAGACTCCCAATCCAACCACCTCAGGGTGATTTTCTTCTTTAATACAAAAAATTCTGTTCTCCCTGTTATTGCTGTGTGACTATAGCAATTTCCACTGTCCACACGGGCTCTGGTACAGTGGTTTCTTTCTCCCAACTCACTCTCTTACAGGGGGTTGACCTGGAGCCTGGCTGCTCCCTACTGTGTAAACCACGTAAGGGGTTTTTGTTTAAATTGCCTGAGAAAACACTCTTTCCCCACTGTTTGCCTGCTTTTGCGTTCAGACTGTACTTCGTCGGGTAAGAATTGCCTCTTAGGTCTATCAGGGCTACAAGAAAACGAAATAAAAACAGACTTCCCAAAGAAGATGTGTTGTGGCCACTTATGTCCATGTGTAGAAAAACTCCCTGTGGCTGGAAAACAGGGGGGTAAGGACTTTGGCCCTAACATTTTTAACCTTTTTCATTAGAGGGATTTTGTCTTTTCACTAGCAAACAAACACGGATGAGCCCAGCTCCGTCTTCAGTGTGTCCAGCAGATGGTGGTGGAGTTTCATCTACAGCTGCGATTCCCGCGGAGGGCCTGGACACCACCATTCCCACACCTCAGCCCCCAGGCTGTCCATTAGAAACAAAACACCATTTCCTTGGCAGCCAGATGCAATATTTGCTTAACATGGAAAGCACTTCGTTTGGAGCTGATTTTATCTGTTGCTGTGATTGATTTTTATAGTTGCAGGAGTCAGGCTGTGTTTGGCACCCGACACAAACACCACCACCTTGAAAGACCATCTTTCATGGCTGTGGGCACAGAGTGCTGTTTACGCTGCTTCAAGAGAAAATTTGCGTTAGGAGAGAAGCTCTTCATCGCACTTTCCTCCTGCAACCTCTGGTCGGGACAGGGATTTCAAAGAAACGAAGCCACTGCTCCAAGTCCAAACCTGAGCATGCCTCAGTTTGGAAGTGTCCCAGATGCCGGACCTGACTTCTGGGTTGCAGACCCCTGTCAGGTCCCTCCACCCTCCCACCCCAATGCCCCTCTACAGCTGTGGGAGGCAGAGAATTGGGTCTTCTGCAAGGTAGGTGAAAAGGAGAGGCTGTGTCCTTGGGGTGTTGTGCAGAGCCTGGCAGGGCTGCCAGCTGAGCTTATCCCCCCTTAGATGAAAACCTTTCTCTGATGCTGGAGGGCAACTGCAAGACTTTGGCTGATTCTGGGTACAAGGTGGCCTAGCAGCATCACTACACCTCCTAAATATTCTGCAAAGCATTACAAGCATTAATTTAATTTTAAAATATTCTGCAGACCTTTCCTTGTGAAGATAACCTTCTGAACTCAAGTGTCCCAGGAAGAAGAGTTGTTAAAACACCAGTGAACAGCCTCATTCATCAGCCCACAGTGTTTTTTACTCAAAACCCTCCTGATGCACCAGTGCAAAGCAAATTTGAACGTGTCCTAAATAAAAACTGGGGAGTCCCCAGAGCATAAGAAATCCTTCAGGGCAGGGGAGTCAGTGCAGTTCACTACTGCACGGCGGGAAGGTGTGGGTCTGGAGAGGGAGAGGGCCGGTGCCCTGCTGAGCACCGCTGTCCCGGTGTCCCAGCGGCCTTGTGGAGCCCAGGAGTTGTGGTTCATGTGCACTTCTTGACAACAGCATTGATGCTGCAAATCCTGCCCTTTCCCCTGCCCTGTCCCTCCTCAGTTCCTCCCAGGTGCCCGTGCCCCTGTCCCTAGGCGGCTGGTTTGAGGCTTTACTGGGAGCACAGCCGAATGAAATTCTGCAGCTCCCTCCCCCTCCATCCCCTTTTCTTCTGGGTTATTTTTCAGGCAGATTGAAGTTCCAGTCTGTCTCCTTGCAAAGCACTGCTGGCCACTGTCAGCACGGTGGAGGGAGCCAAGCTGGTGATAGGAACAAATGATGGAGAAAGGTTGAAAGGAGGGCAGGAATACCTGACACTGGTATTTGTGAGGGCCTCTTACCCTTAAGGCTTTAGGTCTCTGTGGCAATTCAAGCAATTTCCAACTAGCTCAAAAAGCGAGGTGGGGGAATGAAGCAAGGATGACAGATCTGCCCTCCCAGATGATGTGGGCCTGCACCTGAGAAAAGAGCAACTGCCTTAGAGATGGTTTAAAAGCGAGAAGGAACATGGTGGTGAAACCCAGAAATCCAAACCCAAAGGTGTGCTCTGAGCTGGGAGAGGCTGCATTTGACTCCCGGTGCCTGTCCTCTGCAGCCTGGCCTGCCGATGGTTTTAGTAGCAATACTATTCTTTATTATTCTACCAGTAAACTGTTTGGGATCAGAATTTGGTTCCTTTAGTCAAAATGACAAGGAATCTATTCCTCTGTCTTAAACTGCTTGTGAGAGAAGTGGTCACTGGCACAAGTAAAACTCTAAAAGGATATCTTCCACATCTGAAATATTAGCTAATCACGCCTGGAGGAGACTGATGGATACTAACGCAGCCACTGGAGGGCAGCTGTAGAACTCACAGCTGCCCTTGTATCAGCTAATCTGTCCCCGAATGATTCACTTCAGGCTCATCTTGTTGCAGCAAACATCTCCCTTTTGCTTTCCTACCTTCCTTTTCCTCTCACTCCATTATTCTCAGATCCAGCAGCTTTTCGAGGATGCAGGCCAGCAGCTCCCTCTGCTCACCTGCCAGCCAGCAGCAGCGCAGCCGATGCTACTGCTAACACCAGCTTGGACAAACAACTGTTCTTGCCCTGTCTGCAAGCATCTGCCCGCTCGGTCCGTGCACCGAGTCTCCCTGCTGCTCCTGCTGGAGGTGCTTGCTCTATAACCCAACAGGGCATTGAGCACAACAGGCAATTCGGATATTCAGGATGAAAAGTCTTTTACAGCTCTGAAGCTTCTTCTCGGAGGGGCTGAATGCATCCCAACAGCGAAGAGAGGGACACAAACGTCATGCACGCTGTGGCTGAGGACCGGCTGCGGCACGGTGCAGCCTGGCAGGAGATGCCCAGCAGTGGCAGAGCCACCAGCAGCTCCGCAGGCTGGCGGCTCGCTCGCGCTGAGACCAGTTACCAACAGCGGGGTGGTACTGGTGGTGGGGCAGGCACGGACAGCCTGCTTTTGTGGGCACAGGAGAGAGGAGTGCGCTGGGGAGGCAGACAGAGGAGGATGAGAGGATGGACTTGATGGGTGTGTGAAAACAAACCCAGCAAAACAGAACAGCAGAGACTTGTCTGCCAGCTCCCAGTGCTGAAATAGCCCGGCACTGGACCAGAAACGCACAGAAGCTGGCACCAGGGGAGGAAAGGGAAGGCAAGATGGGGCCATGAGTGCCAGCGCTTCGATGGGAGTGTGGTGCTGAGGCACTGCGGTTCACGAGCTCGGTCCCGGCAATCCCTTGACTTGATGCAGAGCAGGGATGCGATCACTTGAATGTCTCTGGGAAGCAGTTGTAGGCATTGCACACTAAGAAATAAAACAAATTCTAACTTTCTGTCTTAGGAGCAGCTGCTTCGCTGCCCCTCAGCTCCCCACGAGGGGCAGGAGCCGCGTTTGGCTCAAGCAACGGGAGGCAGCTGCCGGGGAGAGGCGGGCGCAGCCCTGAGGAGCCCTGCCCGTGGGGCCGGGGGAGGACGGCAGCCCCGCGCTGCTGGGCTGCTGCGGGAGGAGACTGCCTCGCATTACTCGCTGAATTACGCCAGATGCCATTAAATCATTCCACATTAGACAAATCTGTGCTCTGGATGATTTCCCTTTTCTGGCACGGTTGAATGGAGATACAAACACACACAAACACTCTCTTTCTCTATAATTTTCCTCTGCGTGGTAGATGAGACCTGAAAAAATAAACATGCACATTTCCCTATGGGCTATGATGTTCCTCTAACGGGTGCTTTTGTTTGCCAGCTGTAACACATCCCTTCCAGTCCGGTGCCTTTGCTGTTGTCACTGTGATCCCAATCGCATCTCTTTGGTACTGCCCTGCAGCAGGGCGGGACAGTTGCCACTCTGCTCCAGCCTCAGTTAAACAGTTTTTTATTTCTTTGCTGGCACCAATAGCTGTTTGCAAGAACGAGGCATAGGTAGAAATTAGATATCATCGAGAGGCCTCGAGAGCCTCAGTCCGGTCTGCTCTGCTTGGGGCTGTGCTTGGCAATTTTAAGAAACGAGGTTCTTCAGACAGCTGGCATGTCTCTCTTCTTTTCCAGACAATTTCAACCAACTTGCACAAGTCAGAGTAATTGCAGGTGTAATAACAAGCCATAATATCATCACCACGCAGTTCAACTCGTCCGCTGTTCAAGGCGCAGCGGTCGCGTGGCTGAGCAGCGTGCGCCAGCTGACCGGCCCTCGGCGGTCTCGGATCAGCTGCTGCTTGTACCGTCGTGTGCCCCGCGGGAGACGTAAGGGCTGCGGGGAGACGCACGCCGAGGCGGCGGTTAGAGGAGACAGGACACAAACCCACAGGAAATACCGTTTCATTGGTTTTGCTGTTCATGGGATGCCATCCTTTACAAGTATAAATAGGTTATCCTCTCTTCTTACATCCCCCGTGTTACTGCCTTCTGGGCACTGGCTGTTTCCACACAGCCCGTAGGGGACAGAATTGCTGTAGGAAAATGAAGGGGAAAAATGAGTCTTTAACTTGACCTGCAACATCAGAGATTTTGAAAAATTGTGAGTGTTTTTGTAGAGCTTTTATATCATCATCCTTTTCAACTGAGCATCCTGAATGCTTTATAAATATTAATTAAGTCTCATGTGGCTCCTCTGAATTACGTAAAGACAGAATTGCCTCATCCATCAGAAGAGAGGATCCAGAAGCTGCTTAACAATTTGAGACAGCATTAAATGACACCAGCTCAGTGAATAAGATCATAACACCCGCTTGAAACTTCTGGACAGGAGAAAAATGCGAGCGACCGGACTGTATCTTTCCACCCTTGCAAAAAAGTAGCATTGGATCAAGAAGGGCTACGTGAGGAGCCCTCTTCCCATACCCTCCTTCTGTCTCTCCTTTTGCTTCATAGGAAAATCTTGTCTCCCTGGCTAAACTGTATCTAAGATTAGGGTTTCGGAAAGGAAGCAACCTAAAGGGGAAATGCTCATAAAATCCTCACCCTCTCTCCCAGCCCTAAGTCATTGTTGACGGCTGACAGATGCCGATGCTGGGAACTACTGGAAGAGAAGACTGGACCAGAAGGATAGAGGTGCTGGGGGAGCACAGCGGTTAAGGGAGCTCCGTGGAGCAGCTGGGAGCAGGACAGTGAAGCCAGGCACGATGTGGAAACCTTGTTAGACAGCAGAACAGAGTGATTTAAAGGGCTGTCAATGTAGTATCAGTGCACGGGGGATACCTCTTCTTTGGGAAGGATTTTCAAGATTATTCCCAGTCATTAGGATTGCAGAGGCTCACCCAAAGAGATGAGCTAAGAGCAAACTGCCTGCCGATTACATACCAGGTGCTACATAAATTACATACCGCACCCAGCTGAAGAATTTGGGTTTGGACTACAGCTCATTAAAAAGTTCAAACCAAAGTGGAGACTGGCACTTAACAAATGCACAGGGGCATCAGTTATTTACTCAAATTTCTTATCTGAAATTATTTTCTCTTTCAAATGGCTGAGTAAGGCATCGGATTAATTGTTTCTCCAGCTGCACTTCCCCATATCTGTCTTCTAAAGCCACTCTGGATCTATGGTTTCTAATAACACAACTGCAGACCAGAAGAAAAGTAAAGTACAGTGCAAAAAATTGTTTGCATTGGAAAATTCAGGGATTTTTTTTTTTTTGTGGTATACCAGATATGCCAAGGCAATCTTGGAATGTTCTAAAGTTTCAGCAAGTACAGAAGATGTGCTAGAGATGTTATTTATTTCTCAGTGACACGACCCAGCCTTTTACATAGAAATGAGTTACAGCCAAGGACCTGCATGGCCTGGTGGGCATCAAGCTGCTCAAGCACCGACAGTGCTTGCCCAGGTCATAAATGCCAACTGCACCGTAAGCTGCGTTAGCTGGAGCACAGGTGATTATTCCCCTCTACCGAGCGCTCAGGAGGCCACATCTGGAATAATGTGCCTGATTTTGCCCCCAGCCCACCCCAAGACAAAGGCTTGCTCTACCCTGCTCTCAAGAGGCAACAGACACAAGCTGCAACAAGGGAAATTCCTATTGGATACCAGGAAAAAAATCCACAGTGAGGGCAGTGAAACCCTGGAGCAAGGGCTCAGAGAGGCTGTTGTATCTCTGTCCTTGGAAGTATCAAATGCCAAACTAGAAAAGGTGCTGAGCAACCTGTCCTAAGCTGGCCCTGCTTCGAGGCCGGGCGGGGTGGTGCTGGACGACCTGACTTCCAGAGGACCCCCCTCAACCTAAATTATTCTATTATTTTTTTTCTTTTAGGTTTCCTGTTGGGAACGGGAGCAGACCTGTGGACTCTCTATTTTTTAGTTCTCTAGGCTATACGTAGACAAATTAACAGACATGAACAGCCTTTGAGACACTAAGGTTTGTATTGCTGTTAAGAATTATGATCATTGTAAGGTCACGATTGTTCTTCTTTTTGAAAATGTAAAAGTGGAACTGGTTTTCTTATTTTAATTCCTTTCTTCACCACATACAAATTCACCCCTGCTGAGTTTTAATCTACTGTGAATTTTCTGGCTTTGTTTCCTGCAGAAGTTCTTTTGAAGAGCCCTTGTAAAGAATTGCATGGACTTTGAATGGAAATGAAAGGTAATTCAAAGCATAGATCTGTTAATCCTGAGAGTCTCAGTACTACCTCTTAATATACATCAGTAAAATATGCAAAGTTATAGCAATCAGTTACAGCACGGCTGCAATGAATCTGTTATTAGCTCATGCAAGGCACGCTGTATGAAGACTGATGAAGGAGGAAGGAGGTGAAAGTGAATTTATTTTCATTTAAATGGTCCCAGTTCAATGAATTTGCTGTGTTCTTGATGCGATAACCAAATCAATGATTGGCTCTGTGAAATAAGAGGATTCACAGTGTTTTAATGCATTTCATTTTACAATAGTTATTTTCCTACACACAATATCTGTGCAGGAAAACTAACAATACTTGACTAAGTAAGCAAACAAAGCAAAAAAACCCCAAAGTTAATCATTAGGTAGCTTTCTCTGTGTTCATCCTCCATAGGATCTACGTATCTTGGCAAGGTTTTTTGTTGGGGTTTTTTGTGTATAGCAATACTACCTAATTAGCATCAAATAAACACCAATGTCACATTCCTCGTGGGTTTTTCCTCTTGCCTTTCCAGTCAGGAAAAAAAGGGGTACGGCCGTACATCCCAAAGAAACAAATGGCACTCACGGCAAACACCCGTGCTGGGGGCAGCTCAGTGAGGTTATAACTTTGTCCTCATCTAAAGGGGTCTTTGAAGAGCACTATTAGTTTCCAGTGAGATGAAGTAGGATTTCAGCAGTGATTTCACCATTTGTCTTTGTTTCAATTAGCAGTTTTGCTTCCAGGTAAAATAGCAGAAAACACATACATACCCACAGAACCCAGCAAGGTCTTTCTCTTCATTTTTTTCCCTTTGTTTTTAATGTTATCAGTTCCCCCTATAGTTAACCTGTCAGCATTGTCATTAAAAACCTCTGGTTCTGTTTTTATATATGAACTGTAAAAAAATTTGCTTCAGGCTTCAAGTTTTTTTTCTAGGGTCTTGCTCATGAGATCCTGAAAAACATTTTACAGATTCAGAAAAATACGTCAGGCTCTGCTCCAGCTCTTGGATTCAGTTCATTGAATCTCCACCACAAAACTTCACTAAATATGTTTTTAATACTCTTTTGTTAGCGAATTTCTTATAGAGCATATTATAAATTTGTTATCAGAGTTTCTTTAAAGCTTTATTTCTGCTTATCACAAATTAAAAAGAAAGCTTGCTGTTTCTGCTGCTTTAGAAATTGATTCTTGACTCAGATAATCAACACATCTTAGGACTCTCAGAAAGGTTATTGCGCACTTGTATACTTGCACAACTCTCGTATTTCCCTTACTTCAGCCTCTCCAGTCTGCTTGCTTTAAATATTTCTGGAAGGATTTTGAATGACATGAGGTAGCTGGCAGGGATCTTTAAACAGGGTTACTGTACCTACAAAATCTCCCTGGGGAGGATTTTAATTCTGCAGAGTTCCTCTCCAAAGTGGTTGAGGGAATCGGGTTTCCAGAAGAAGGGCAAGAACGCAGGATTTTCATTTGCTCAGAAGAGCTGAAACAAAGCGAATTATCCGTGGTATTGTAGAGTTAATAAATACAACTCTTAATATGACTCTTTAGTTTTTGTGAAGTCTAGAAAGGCAGGATTTGTACTGCTGGAAGAGAACCTGGTCTGTGTCATCCTGCCTCTGACAGCAGCCAGGGGCATGTGCTAAGACACAAGTCCAGGAAACCCAAGCAGCTGAATAACTTGCCCAAAGGGGAAGTTTATTCCCAGATCTCCAAGCTCATGGCTGAGAACACAGGCTGAAACACAGGATAGCTTTTATTGTGCGACCTTCTGTATCCCTCAGCGCCGCGGCATCAAACGATGCAATGAGTTTCAAAGGCTCATTAGCATTTGCGTGAATTGCTTCTGCCCCGGACAAACGGACATGCATTTCCTCTGGCCAGCTGGCAATGGGTTCCCTATTCACATTAACCAGATTATCTCCTTCCTTTCATAAGGATATATGCAGGAGAGCTCCATTTCCCTTTCCATGTGCCACTTGATATTTTACCCATTTTACTACTGTATCTCTCCCTCTTCTCTTTTAACTGCTGTTCCTGCTCTGCGGCCGGTCCTTTGGGTTAGGTGCTGGGGTGCCTGTCAGCGTATGTAAGGGACATATTTAGCACGGAATAGGCTTTTTGGTAGTCTATATAGATGTGAGGTTTATTGTTTATTGTTTCTGATAGTGAAATTTATTGTGAAGTTTATTGTTTCTGATAGTCAAATCTTCTCAGAGGCTGCCCCTGAGCTGGGGGGCCACAGGATCACACAGTCTCCCAGTTTGCTGCAGGAATATTTTAAAGGAAGCGTAATAGGAACCAGCTCTCGCTCGATGATGAGGTTTGGGCAGCATGGGTGTGCCCTGCATGTGAGAGCTTTGTGGGTACAGGAGCAAACAGTCCCTCCTAACCCCCCTTCGGCAGCCTGTACCGTGACCCCATAAACCTGGGTGATGTTATACCTTTGCTTTCCTAAAGCAGCATTGTTACCTGCTGCCAGATTTAGGAAGGAATTAGGGTTTTCAAAAATCAAAGTTTGAATTCAGAAATATGTTGTTCTCTCCTTTTATTTCGCTCTAGTCTCCCCTGAGCAACACCCGGTGAGCGTTTCATCGCTCCAACAGCCTGCAGAAGTCCCTGCCCTGCTTCCCCGCAGCAGACCACAGCGAGAGGCGCAGGGTCAGGTCTGTGCCCGGTGTCAGGCCACGGCGCGGTCAGACGGCACGCTGTGAGCGCATCCCTCCTACCCATCGCAGTACTGTCCTAAATGCCTAAAAGGTTTTTTCTCCCCACTTGTTCAGGAGTTTGGCACTTGGGTTACCCTCCTGGCTCGGCCACTGAACTGATGTGCTCAATGACTGTAACTGTCCATGCAGAGAACCCTGCAAGCAGCCCACGACATTGGAGGAACCTTGAACCCTTTTTCCTGTGAAAGAGCTGGTGTGGCAGAAAGACAGGCAAGAAAATTATTACTATCTGTTCCGTAATAAATCCCTGTTTAGGTGTTTTATGAAGAAGGGGGTGGGGTGGGGTGTAATTTTCTTTCCATATTGCTCGTGTAGGGAACCATCTGAAGCACTGAGTGAAATGACCCTGAGAGGAAAGATGTGGGAGCAGATTTCTTATGACCTGGATAAGAAAGAGGGCAGGAGGTGAGTTTACTGCCCCGGGGACTTTACAATACCTCTCTGCTAAGGCTAATGAATGCTTCAAACCACATCTCAAGTTTGCTCTTCTGCAGAATATTAAAAAACCACCTAATTGAATCATGTGAAAGCTGTATCCTCTAGCGAGGCTCTTGTGACTGCTGGCACCAATAAGGTGCTCTATCCCTGAGCGCAGAGGTGAGGTTGCCTCGGAGAGGGACCACAGGGTCGGAGGGGAGACATGGCACTGCTGAGCAGAGCGATGGGCTTTCGACTTATTTGTGCAGAGCTGTAATGCAGGAGCCCCTCGGTGAGTCTCTTTAGCGTGCCAGACTTCAGAGCACTTCAGAAAGACCTGCATTATGTAGGAGTCATCTCTCTGCATCTGCAAAGGGACTGACAAAAGTACCATGGTCCTGGTAAATTCCTGTAAAATCTCTTACGACTGACCTGGCAGCTCAACAGCAAGTGCTGCTGACCTGGCTAATCCCCATCTTTAGAATATGCTGAAATAAAATCTGAGGTTTGAACATTCATGTTCCTTGAATCATCAAGATAAACATCTGAAGGTAATGGTGGTGTCTTGGGTCCACCACTAACAAAAATATATGTTTGAGCTTGTGCTAGTGGCACTTTATCTGGGGAAAGGAAGCAGAGAGAGAGAATGGCCGAAAGTGGTAAATTGCTGTGTTGGAGAGTCAGTAAACCTTAGCCACGGAGTCCTTCTGCTTGTCGTAGGCAAGTGATTTAAAACTTTTATCCCTTAGATTCTGCTAGCACATTTTGCACATATCATCCTTCTTCACCCCACCTCACAGCTGTCACCTGCAATGGAGAGCCCAGAGTGATACAAAAATCATCTCTACAAACAGGACTAACAAGAAACCACAACGAAAGCTCGGGTCCTCATTGCTTGGAGCAATCAGTTCTCTCCAGAAATAGCTGCAAATCAGTGCTTTCCCCCGCGGCATTTCTTACCAAAAGCTTTCCTTGAAAGGAAATCTTAGGCATGAAAATGAGGGTAAAATGCTTGATCGTCCCTAAGGTTTTGGAGCATTCAGTTCCTTCTAAAATTAATGGAATTTGGGCCTGTAAATCCCTTATGTGGATTTGAACATCCCACTTGACTAATATTTAAACTGCTGAAGCTCATCGCAAACCCCCAAGAGTGAGCGCTGGCAGGACCTCCCGGGAGTTGAGAATACCAGCAGCCGGCACGAAGGAAGATGTGCTCCCTCACACGTATATGAAATGCTTCGCTTTCGTAGCTGCTGAGCCACAACAGTTACAAATCTTCAATGGCACTTGCAAGTCGTCATTTTCATATGTTCATATGTTACTGAAGTCTTCAGTTACCTAATTAGAGAATTATCTTTTAATGGCACTTTTCCTTCTCATCAGCTGCTCAGGATTACACGTCCCTTTGGTTGTCTGCTTTGTGACTTTGTCCAAGGACCAAACCTTCTATTTTTAACTTTAGCAGTGCTTAGAGACCTTTTTCACCCCAGGACCACCTTCTCTACACTGCAGACAGTGTCTGCACATACCAAAAAATGGTGTGCACGGTAGTAACTGTGGTCTGCAAGGTCTAGTCCCAGCTGGGGCAATTGGTGGGCATAAGAAGCAGTGGGGCAATCATTAGGGCCATGTTTCATGCAAACTTTGGAATGAGAACTCAAACAGAGAATATTTGGGTACCAATTGGCAATTTTCTTGTAGCTTTTGTGAAATCTACTTGAATGCCCACAATATTGGTTAATATTAAATACTCCAGCTTGTTCCATGGGAAGCGGCAGTACAGCATGTTCATTGCGATGCCTGCTTTGAAGATGTGACTGAGCAGATTGTGTCTTGTCCGGTTTCCACCGCTGGAGGCTGCTGCAATAAGAAACGTGATGTTCAGAACCACTCACTGTAGCATGATAGAAACAGCAGAATAAAATCTTGGGAAAACTTGGCGAAAATCATGGGCTTGCATCTCCAAGCTGAAATGTATTTGTTTTAATAGCTGGTCTGAGAGGTGTATTTTGAACTCATTCTTGAAAAAGGTTTGTATTATGACTGTGAAAGATCGTATTCCTGCAGATTTCATATTGATCTTCTGTCATTTGAGGTTTTAAAAATAGAATTGTTTCTTTTTGCTACTTCTAGAAAATCCAGATTTGCTACTTCCAGAAAATCCAGCAGCCGAAAAGTGCACCAGCCCTAGGATGGATCGTGCTACCAATGGCAGGCTCTAAATAGGAGTTTTTAAAACAGTGAATTGTTTGATCCATGCAAATCTGTCTCCTCACACCAGAGCAAATATTCCTTGGTTCAGCTCTCTATTGGGAATTCCTACGTTGTTAATCCCACAATGTTAAACATGATTTTTCTCCATCAAAACACTCATGAACGATTTGAAAGAAGCAAGCATGCTCTGATGCGCTGTACAAAATCAGCCCAATAGCTGATAGCTTTGCATTCTGCAGAAGAACAGGAGAATTAGGATTGAATAATAATATTTGCAATTTTTTTGGTATCTTTTATGCTAGATTTGCAAAATGTTCTATAAGATTGTCACATCCTTGCAATATGTTGTTAAATATTTTTGTTCCGATGAGACGGACAAAGGTAAATGATGTCAATGAATTCGAGGCACGAGAGGCCTGAGGATGCCTGGAAAGTCAGCGGCAGAGGATGGAAACCAGCTACTGTAGCTTCTACCCCTGACCCATACAGGTCTGCTGGCTCTCAGGAAATCTTTGTACATGCCTGATACTGGACAGAAACCACAGTGGATGCTACCCTGTCCACAAAGTCTTCATCTGGAAAATACAGATTCGATGTTTTGCAAGTTAATTCCTTAAAGACTTTGCGTTCTCAAGTATAGATTGGCTCACACAAGTCAAAGAGAACTTCTCCCAGCTTTGTAAATCTTAAAGAAATAAGTTTTTGGTTTAAAAACCTGATATAGATCAGAGGAAAAGAAAATCAGCATAGTTTGGATTGAACTTCCAGTTCTGAGAGAAAACTTTAGAGGTGTCAGTGATCTAATTGTGCCTTAATTACCTGTATAATGGGACACAGATACTTTGGAATATGTGTTTCAATCCAGCTAGGGGTCAGAAGCAGCCATGTGAATGATGCAAAGAGTATAAAATATGATAAAGCGTTTCTGTGAGCCCAACACTGATGTCTCCCAATATAAGATCCAGAAATTAATGTACGTTGATTCAAATAGCTCAAAATACCCTGCAAGAGCTAATGAATCTGAAAGTACTTACAAGCAATAATTCAGTCAGCTGGTGAACTAACTGAGTGTTAATGATGAGCAAGGAAGACTCCCTACATTTGTGAGCTATTAGTTGGATCATCCAATGTGGTACTGAAGATAATTTTCTGCTAATATATATGAAAAAACAAAGCGTGAAAAAAATTTAATCCCAGCAAGTGTTCGTGTAGTTGAAGGGGATCTCAGAAGGCTGCTGAGATCATAAAATTGAAGGTAATTTGTTGTTGGCTTTTATATTGACAATGACATTTGCAAATGTCGTCTCTCAAATGAAGGGATGGGTCACACTGTCAGGCCCCTGAGGGCACTAATGGCCCTTTGTGTCCCTGCCCAGCCTCCCCTGGGGCCTCCCCCACCCCTGCCCATGGCCCAGGAGACCCATTTCAGCTCAGCCAGGAGCCGTCGGTCCCTGTCCATAAATGCCTGTAACCCTGCCTCCTGGATGGACCTGGACCTGCACTGTAGGTAGCCTGTCTCCTGGATGGACCCCTTGGGAATATCTCGTAGCCTTGTCTCCAGTCCTGTCTTTCTGAAATGACCACTGCTGCCATATCCTAGATACAGAAGTCCACTAAACTGTACCTCCAGTGCTTTCTTGGATGGTTGCCTGCTTCTGTCTGTTTGTCTCTTTTGGGGCTAAAATACTGCGGAGCAGATGCTCCTAAGTGCTGTAGAAGGAAAGGCCACGGCCAACACTCAGAGCTCACTATAGGTTCGTTATGGACAGACAGTAAGATCACTTGGAATGGGAAACAGCGGCTCAGGTGCAGACCAGGCTTAAGCAGGGGGTCGAAAGAGATATTCTCAAAGTTTCCGAGCTCTGGGGAAACAAATCGGTTGCTGAACAGTTCTAGTCAGTTTGCAGCAGAGACTCAGGTGGTGGAAAAGACCCGTGAAGCGGAGGTCGGTGAAGCACAGCTGTGGCTGCACAGGGGTTGGGTGGAGGGGAGCTTCCGCCCTCCTGGCCACCTCTTGCACCCCTCGGAGGGGGGATCCTGGCACCCCGCAGAGAGGAACTGCCTGGACCAGGCCATTCATATTCTCCCTTCGAGATGAATGGTGGGTGCTTTGATGAAGGCACTTCTGGATGGGATTTTACCACATGTTTGGTAGTATTTGAATTTTCAGCTGGGGTCTGGGGAGCTAATTTGTGTTAATGATGGAGCTCTCCTCAGTTACAGTGACTGGAAGGCCGAGCATATGGTTCCTTATTGAAGACATCTGTAGTACCTGGAAAGAACAGGAAGTTTTAAAAATATCTTAAGGATAATGAAAGAAATAATCAAATAAGCATTTTGCTCAGGAACTTCAGAGGAGTAGCAAGTTAACTAAAAAGTGACACTTCCACAAAAGAAATGGTGATGTTTCTAGAAGAACTTTAAGAAAAACGAGAGGAAGGAAAACGTATTTGTTTGGGGTTTTTTTCACACTAAAACTTCATTTAATTGTTAGTGAAACACTGTGTGTCAAAAATGGAGCTTTCTCTTCCATGGTATAATCAATGCTGAAACACATCTAACAAGAAGTCTGCTTGCCCAGCACCAGACAGTCGCTTGCATGGCTTTCCTCAGATGCTGGAGAGCTTCTCTTTGGTTCCAACCCAGCTGATGGCCCCTGTGTTAGCAGGGTGGAGAAACACAAGATTGCTCCTTGTCTGCCTGCAGCTGTTGGAAGTGTCTCAGAGCTTTCTCTTATTTTCAAAGAAGGGGAAAATTACAGGTACAGGAGAGTTAGACCGTGTATCTTTGTCACCACAGGCGATTTATTATCATTTCATAGCAAAGAAAGATAATCTTTGCTTTAATTTAATTACAGTAAATTCCTGCATATGACTTCATACTTCAATGGGAGCTCACACTAAATCTCTGCGGTAATTTTCTCTGCCTCTTTGGGCTCAAGACCTTATGAAGATTTAGGCGATTTGTTTCAAAATCCATTCTCTTGTGGACTGCTGGGTTTTTTGTGATGTGAATTGCTATACTAATTCCTACTTGCTGCACAGTGTGCTAATTACTTTTGAAAACAAGTTCACACTTTACTGGGAAAATAAAAGGAAGTTGTTTTAGATACTATTTAGAAAAATAGTGTGGACAGGAATGGTGACTGAAGATTTGCCCATGATATTTGAAGTGTCAAATTGATCCTAGATGTTGTTTTAATAGCAGCAGTGGCAAGTGCCACTGAAAGATTAAACAAATGAAAATGACCTTAACTTTCATGATTTAGGCCTGAAACTCCAGGTGCAATGAATTTAACATATTTAGTACTTTCAGAATAAATTAGCTCTGTATCCATGCATGAGGTCTGAGTTAGCACAGCCATATATCTTTTGGTATCTGGGCCTCTGACTCACTTTTAAGAGTTACTTTTGCCTCCTTTCTGGCAGCCAGACTTGGAGTTTGACAGACGCATAGACTTTACAGTCAAAATCAGGCTCTTGTGACTAGTTTTGTTGTATAAACTCTTCAGTTTTCCTTATCCAGAGGCGAGTTTCAAGGCATACAGACTGGCAGTGATCAGAACTAATGGCTCAGGAGGAAGGCTGGTTCCAGAAAGCTGGTCTGTGAAGCCACAGGGCAGGGGCGACTCCATGGGTGATTAAGACTAGGCAGAGGATGAATAATACACTTGTTGAAACTAGTCCCTTCCCAAGGCAAGGAAGCACAAGCTGCTGTTGGGGCACGGAGGTTTGTTTCCATTGCACTGGCATGCCAAAAACGCCTGCTGCAAGCCGTGGCGTTTACAGCTGAGGGCACTGCCGTAGTCAGGTTTGAAGGTGATGAGTGTGGGGCCTAGCTACATCCAACAGGAAAAAGGTATTTTGTAGGCAACCTGATGCATTTCTATTATGTCATCAAAACAATGCACCGTATTTAAATTCCGCAGCAGTAATAACAGACAAAAAAAGCCAAATTCCTTGAGTAATGCATGGTGTGTCATGACTTGCCTTATAACTAATGGCACTGGTGTTAGCTTTGCTACAGTATTAACTAGTTTACACTAATTTTCAGTTCTGTTTTGTAGTTCTTAAGTGAGCTGCACATTTGCCAGATAATATCCAGACCACAAAATGCTATTTAGTAGAAAACAGCAATAAAATTACTGTATAGCTTCCTCTGTGTGTGTTTTAATTAATCAAAGACAATATTCTATGTGGAACACAAAACAATTAATTCTGGCTAGGAGACAAAGATGAAACATTTAACTACTCTGGTAGATAATCACCAGGAAAAGGCATGTGAAGCTGAGAGAAAGAGATAGGGGAAAGCTGCTCTGTGAGTGCAGGGAAAACTGAAAGGGGAAGTTAACTGAAAGAGAGAGTTGGGTGGGCTGAGCCTGGAGGAGAAAAGATTGGTAACGATATTTTGGGGGCATTTAGGATGCTATTGCTATGGCAAGATCTTCTGTGTGCAGCACATGGAGATCAGTCCTAACCAAAACCAAGTTCAGTCTGATATTATTGAAATGCTTGAGCTATACTTTACCACAAATTCATAAATAAAAAAAAAGAAAACATCTTGGTGGATACTAAGAAAAAGACCAGCTGTCACTCTCGCAGGTGGAGAACTTGAGCCTTAATCTGAGATCCCACTGGCAGCAGATGGGGCATGAGTTCACGGAGGTTGCAGGGCCCTAGAAAAACCCAAACTGGGTTTGGGTTCCCAGGAGAGGTAAAGTAAAAGAGAGCTCAGAAATCCTCATGGTTTATTTAGGACTAAGGTGCAGGAAAATCTGTGGAAATGCTTCTGTTGTCTTTAGTGAGCTTGGAAGGACACTCAAAATATTTCTTCTACAAAGCACATTCACGGCACCTAAAAAGAAAGCATGCAGATAACTAGGAATAGCTGATTCTTGGAAGTAAACCTGGAGAATAAGGATTTACACAGATGAATCACAGTCCATCCACTGCTTGTTTCCTCTCTCTCATGCCTGGGCCTTAAGGACAAAAGTATCGTCGAACCACCTCATCTGACCTCTATCATCCAGCTTATCCTTATAGGTCCTGTAAGTTCCAGCTCATCAGCCAGTATTGTCACATTGCTCTGACTTAGCTGCTAACTTCATCCAAAGAACATCTTTCCTGCAGGGAAAGAAAATACAAAGCTTTCTTGAGTCAGTTTTTGAGAAGTCAGCTGCTCTGGGAACTTCTTTCACTTTAATCCTATCCTTCAGTCAATCCTATATGTCTTGGAAAGGGCATATCTATATCTAACTCATACATCTTAAGTACTGCAAGGATTAGCACTGACTGACCCAGTCCTTTTCTCCTAAGGTCATCTTCCAGTGCACTTCATCCTTAGTTCTGTAAAAAGACTCATATTTTATCAACGCTACATTATGCACTTCCCATTGTTCGTGTGGCTTCGTCTCCCAGATTAGCTCATTGCTCTCACCTGTGAAATGAGTCACACACCCCCTGCCCCACCTGCTCCAGGTGAAGCTGAGTTCCTGGCTTAATAAGCCAGTACACTGAAGAAGATAAAATCTGAAGGAACACACTAAGTTTGGGGCTGTGGAAGAATAACTGCAGTTTTCTGTGAGCCTCTGAGAGAAGAAGGTGCTCTTTGGACAAGGCCTAATTGAAGGTAAGTGCTCTACAGGATCCTGGGGTAGGGCTTGATTAAAATTGTGATGTGGCTGGAGTTTAGATACTGAAAAGCTTTACAAGCCTGAATACTTTTAGTAGCTTAGAAGTTACTGGCTACTGGAGATATGTGTAGTCCATGTTTCAAAGTGTTGCTGAATGGTCTTGGTGTAAATATTGTGTCTTGGTCAGGTGATGGTGGAGAACTGCAGCTAGTTTGTACTTAGTCTTGAGAAAAATTAAATGCTAGATCTTGCTGCTGGAATCCCTTAAAATGGTTAGTTTGAGAGCTTAAAAGAACAATTGGAAAAACTTCACACATGCATGCTTGCTACCCTGCTGAATACAGGAGATCTGGTTCTTTTCCTTAATTAAAACAGTCATTTCTCGAGGAGCTATCCTAACCAGTAGGCTGTAGTACCTGTTTTGGAGCCCTACTTGCTGTGAATTACACAGACTGGAGGCTAATCCTCCCTCACAGGAGGTGTTGATGCCTCTAACAGAGCTCTAGGCAAGCCTGAAAAGTAGATGTGGCAAAGCTTTCAAGCATTGTGTTTTGCTTGTTTCTTAATATAGAGGAGATTCTGTAACTAAAATCTATTTGTCTCCAGGTGCTCTTCAAGGTCTACTTAAAAAGCAAGCATTTTCTTGTTAGATTATTACCTTTCTGCATAGTTCCAAAATAGTGACTAAAACCTGCAGTGACTCAAGGCATCCCTAGGCTTTCCCCTGGAGAAAATGTACTCCAGTAAGAGCGCTTATATCAAGTTAGTGGTGTAGTTCTGAGCCTCAGCAAAGTACAACTCTGTAGGAGGCTGCGAGCTTTACCCAAAGCTGTGTGGATTACCATCTAGTAGTAGGTCTTTCAGGTCCTGCTGTTAGGATGGTGCATCAGTGTCCCTGGGAGGAAACTTTCTTTTAGATAGGACTTTTAACGAAGGCACTGAATCAAATTGTTTATCTGCCAAACATGTGCCAGGAATGTCATAGGAAGCTCTAGTTGTTCCACATCCTTTTTTATTCTCAGAACGGAAAATAAATGGTTACAAAGTTTGTGCGAAAGACCTGGTTTTCCTGGGGTTTGTGATGAGAGCTGCAGAAGCAGTGCTATCCGGGGGTGTAAGCCTTGTTTTAATTGTTAGATTTGCACTTTAGTTGTGATTTGAAACCTTTGCTTGGAAGGGATAAGATGTTGGAAGATACAGGATGAACTCTGAGCTGGAGGTTGGCAAGTGAACTGAGCTGTTATATGCTGGCCACTGAACTTGGCAGCCTGAGACTTATTCTAGTTTCAGGGTGGTGGCTGTAAAACTTAGACCAGGTCTAGCTTTATAGGATGTGAATAGGAAAGAAAGTAACAAACCACTTTTTGAAAAGTGAAGGTGGAACTTGGAGTGCAAATTACTTAATTAGCGATAGAGTGTCTGTTGTATGATAGAGAGAAACAACTAACAGCACAAAATGCCTCTCCCTCTTGTATGCTAAATGACTCTCTTACTTTCTTGTCAATGGATTTGTGAATCATTAATTCGTAACCAAATAAAACCTTTATTTTATCAGCATGCTAGTTATAGTAGTAGTCAGAGAATTTTGTTTAACTATGTAATATGAGGAGCCAAAACTTGTATCCAAGTTCCAGTTTAGTAGAATGTAACAGACATCTTTCAAGCTTGTGCAATTTGACTATTCAGGTGATTAATAGACAAAAAGTGGTATGTTAAACATCAGGTATAATTGATTATATACTTGCACTCCTCTGTAACCTGCAGAGCAGACAGTGGGGTGCTGCAACATGCAGCCAAGTCCTGTAACAGAGGTCTCTGCAGGCTGTGATAAATGGAGCATGTTACCCAGCAGGGAGTGGGCCCTTCTTGAACAGAGGAAGGACAATGCAGTGGGAGTGAGGGGAAATAAGGCTATTTTTTGTGCCTATGTGGTAGGGCTGGTTTTAATCTAGTACATATCAAATGGCCTCAAAAAGAAATAAATCGGTAAACTGTAAAAAAGTTAACCTTATGCTCAATTTTAGAAAAATGCTGTGCTAGGCTAAATAGGGAAAAATGAGGTGTTGGAAGGGTGAAGGTAACTGAATGGAAGAACTTGATATGAATAATATGTTTTGGTTTCTAACAAACACCACTGCGTGAGTAATGGTCTTTGGGTGAAGACCTTATTCAGCAAGCAAACTTTGCAAAGTTGAGCAAATAGATAAATACTCAGGAACACTTGTTTATAAGTGTGTTGCATGAAGGGGTGGATGTGTGTGGGTATGGACATGGACAAGAAGCTTGGCAGATATTTAAGTATGGACAAGAAGGGG
The DNA here is from genome assembly GCA_009819775.1 of Phoenicopterus ruber ruber. Classification (NCBI taxonomy): domain Eukaryota; kingdom Metazoa; phylum Chordata; class Aves; order Phoenicopteriformes; family Phoenicopteridae; genus Phoenicopterus; species Phoenicopterus ruber. Next base: position 30,493,780 of record CM020221.1, on the reverse strand, counting down.
CTGGCGGAGCTGCTGGGCGGCAAGTCTTCCCGTATCTCTTGCCATCCAGCTGTGGAGGAGTATGCCTGGAGCTCTCCCCCCTTGTGACACTGGATCTGTACTTCTGGTTTGTCTAAGCTAGTTGTCACCAGAACTGTTATGTGTGCGAGTGGATGGAAGGAAGGGTGGGCAAGTTTGGCAGAGACAGCTCTATTTCAGAGAGGGACAGGCAGTAATGGTAGCCTGTTCAGTGCACTGAGTGTTGAAGAAAAGGTCTTTATGGGTAGGTAAGCTTAGGCCCAAATAATAAAAGTGAAGATGGGGAATGTGTCTTGCAGCACCTGTTTGTTCAGTTGTGTGTGTTTGGGAGGGAATGAAATGTCCGTGGTGCTTGCAGACATGGGTTGGAGGTGTCATGCAGGGAATGGTTAACTTCTGTTGGTATTTTGCAGGGATCTAGTTGGAAAATGCAGCTGATCAAAAATTAGTAGAATGTGGCAGGTGACAGTGTGGGTGGTTTTATTTCAAAGGGAAATATGTGGCAAGCACAGATGTCCTCCTCTTTCTTTATTATCTGGGCAGGTACTTCCAATCTCATAGTATTGCATTTAATCTTCATTGCATTAAACATAGGTGTGTTTTCTTTTTTTCTGATGGAGTTGACTTTAACTTGCTGAAGGGAATTATTTTTCACCCTGTCTATAAACAAACAATCCTGCTACATGGAGGGGGGGGGGGGGTGGGAATCTGTCTTTAGCTTCCATGTATCTCAAATGTGACTTCTGAATATGTGCTTAATTGAATATCCTTGTAAGAAATGCTTTGGGTTTTTTCTCTCCCTCTAGCAAGGATCTGTTTAATGTGGTCTCACTCTTCTGTGTTTTTACCCAAAATTGTTCAGTAAAATAGGACTTTGCTTTGAAAAGGGACTCTAGCATTGAGTGCTCTGTTCAGTTCTCATTCATTGCCTAAACCATACCAGACTAAATGCCCTTCCTTTGGAAGTACAGGGTGTGTGTATGTTAATCAGTCACTCAAATTCTTCCTGAGCTTGCAGGAGGCTTGTACCAAATTCCTTGCCTTGTGCAAGTCTCTTAATAAACTAAGGATCTGCCTGTTAAGTTAATTGCTTCTCCTTTATTCTCTAATATGTACCATCTGTGTAGCTTCCATCTGATGTTCTTCAGGCTCTTTCACAAAGAGGGAGGAGGGAAGCTCTTCATTCTTTCCAGTGGAATACTCTTGCTTTTAAACTGTAGGCAAAAGCACTTTGAAGGATTTTAATGTCCCTCCTTAAATGAGTTGTCCTGGTTTCAGCTGGGATAGAGTTCATTTTCTTCCTAGTAGCTGGTATAGTGCAGTGTTTCAGATTTAGTATGAGAATAATGTTGCTAACACTAATATTTTTAGTTGTTGCTAAGTAGTGCTTATACTAAGTCAAGGACTTTTCAGCTTCCCATGCTCTGCTAGTGGGGAGGTGCACAAGCAGCTGGGAGGGGGCACAGCTGGGACAGCTGACCCAGACTGGCCAAAGGGATATTCCATACCATATGGTGTCATGCTCAGCATATAAAGGTGGGGGAAGGGGGACACACATGTTTGCAGTGATGGTGTTTGTCTTCCCAAGTGACTGTTATGTGTGATGGAACCCTGCTTTCTGGGAGATGGCTGAACGCCTGCCTGCCCATGGGAAGCAGTGGATGAATTCCTTTTGCTTTGTTTGTGTGTGTGGCTTTTGCTTCACCTGTTCAACTGTCTTTATCTCAACCCATGAGTTTTCTCTTCTGATTCTGTCCTCCATCCCACTAGGTGGGGTGAGGGTGGAGTGAGCAAGTGGCTGTGTGGGGCTTAGTTGCCAGCTGGGGTTAAAGCCTGACATGAGTGTAAAGTGTGAACTTGCATACGCAAAACTTAGTGGTGACCCGTGAGGTCTGGCTGAACAAGGGAAAGGCATATGTTATGAATCATTTAACATTACCTTTTCAACACGAAGAAATACCAGCCATTGTTAAACATTTTAAGGCAATGGAATGCGGGCTAAGGTCAATATCAACAGGACAAGCGCTAGTCAAGATAAAAAATTTAGATACTGGGGGGTGGGAAGGACCATATCCTTTGATAACCTGGGGGCGAGGATACGCTTGTGTTTCCACAGGACGAAGACCACGATGGGTACCGGCCCGTGGCGTGTGGCCTTGGTTGGGATCATCATCCTCTACTACTGTGGCCTCGGTGCCTCATGGATGTCCATCCAGCCTAGAGCAAACATTTGGGTCACCCTTGCCAACATGATGGGACAGAACCACATGTGCCTCTCGATGGCCAGTGCAACCAACCCGTTTGCGACAGGTTTAGTTGGGATCCCGCTCTCAGACAAGGAAGTTGTGGCTGTTGTCAATAGTACCTCAGTAGGGCATCTCATGATGTCTGCATGGAATGTTAGCCTGACAGGGAATGCTAGTAAGGAAGCGGTAACCAACTGGGATGGTTGGGCCAGTTATTTGTCGGTCGTTCCGTTGGAGCCACAGGAATTAGATATTTTGGGAAGCGTGAGTGCCTATGCCTGTCTGAGATTTAATTATACCGGATGTAATAACACCGCGATTGATGTAACAGCAAGTTTATCCATCTATAAGAACACATCTGTGTGGTGTAATTATACCACCCCTAACATATCCAAGTCTTCAAATGCACCTTTAGCCTTGCCGGCCGGTGTGTTTCTCATCTGTGGGGACCGGGCTTGGCAAGGCGTTCCTTCTCATATTGCAGGAGGACCTTGTACTCTGGGCCGCCTAACATTGTTAACACCAAATACATCCATGATTTTAAATATTAACAGACTCCATGGGCGATCAAAACGATCAGTGAACCATTACCAAGAAGACTGTAAGGACAATGTGGATTTTTGGGAGGCAGATAAGATTATTGCAGCCTCAGTCTTGGCGCCTGGTGTTGCTGTCGCCAAAGCCCTTGTGACACTTAATAAATTAGGATGTTGGCTTGCTAAGCAAAACTATGCCACATCAAAGGCCTTAAGTGCTTTGCTGGTAGATACAGATTCTATTAGGCATGCCACTTTGCAAAATAGAGCAGCTATAGATTTTTTGTTATTAGCACAAGGACATGGATGTGAAGAGTTTAAAGGCATGTGTTGTATGAATTTAAGCGATAACTCTCAAACAGTATTTCAACAGATAAAGAAATTGAGAGAGCTATCTGAAAAATTAACCACAAGCTCAGTAGGACTAGAATCTTGGCTGAAGGGGTTAGGAATAACAGGATGGCTAGCAGAATTAGCAAAAGGGGGACTCGTTTTACTCATTGTATTCATCACAATTATTGTTGTAGTGCCCTGTCTGTTGCAGTGTTTGCAAAAAAATGATTCAATGTTCAATGTGCTCTATTTGGCTTGTAGAAACAAAGAAAGGGGGAATTAAGGGTGACCCGCTTGGCGACAAGTTAGAGTTGATTGAAACAACAATACAATAAAGGTCAATAAAAGGACACAGCATGGTAAACAAGGGAAGTTAGAGGGAGTCAGAACCAGAAAGAAGTTTGTTAAGCTTAAACGCACCAATCAAGAAACGCAAGGCTTGCGTGTGATAAGAAGAGAAATACCAATTACAAAGCTGTAACTATGCATGCTAGTTGCGTGAGGTGCGTGTAGCAGATAAGGAAGCTTTATAAACACTGTGAGTGTGCATTAAAGCGTCTCCGCTTGCTACCTATCCTGGAGTCCGTGTTGTCATTCCCTTAAGGCATAAGCTGCAAAAGTGTCTCGACTCCAAATGCAGGAGTGCTGGCTCTCGGTTTGACTGTGGGTCTCTGGGATCACTAATGCATTGGAACAAGCCCTGACAGAATGATGCCCCAATGATAGTCACCCTGTATGAGTTTCTTGTGACTGGTAGGTTCAACTGAGTGTCCCTAAAATGTCTGTGGCAGTCCGGACACAAGTTCTGCTCAAGCATGTCCAAATCTCCACTGATAAGTTCCAGCACTTCTGAAACTTGCTGACCAAAACTGTCCTTAGTGCACACCCACAAAAAGTGTCATAAAGTGCTGTGTATTTCTGCAGGCGTTTGGGCAATTCCAAGGGAAGCAAAGCCTCCAAGTCTGGCTGGGACAGCATGAACACATGTCCTCTTTGTTGCCTTGATGTTAGGGAATAGGTCAGCTCCCTTAATTCTTTGTGAGTTCTCAGGTGCAGCATTGCTACATAGGACTAGTTCTATCTTGAACAGTTGTCTCTGTTGTGGGAGCCTTCCTGCCCAGGTGCTGAAAGCAAAGGTGACTCTTGTCTGCAAGCTGTTAGGGTCCTTGGGCAGATGAACTATGATGCATTTCTTCCCTCTTATATAGAGGTGCTGTATTATGGATGCGTACCCTGTCAGGCAAAGACCATGGAGTGACTTGTGAGAGAGCTCTGCTCTTATCTGCTGAGCTGCTGTGGAATTTGGGGTGAAGAAAGGTGAGAATAGGCTTTAGAATAGGTTAATGCATTCTGTAACATCTTTCTCTTTAAAATAGCATGCCCCCATTACTCTTCTTTCCCTAGTTTTGGGTTCTCCAATACCCTATTTTTCTCATCTGGCATTACTCTTGTATAACCTCAAGCCCCAAATTTGGGTTTAATATTTGTGTGTCTCCGGGACCCTTAAGCTTTGGAGCTGATTGTGTTTTGAGGAGATGCAGAATCTATTTGTACTTGAGTATGCTTCAGGGGATTTGATTGCAGCTGGGAGGCAGTGTGTGGTGTGTTGGCAGTGATGTTCGTGCTCTGCCTGTGCTGATGGGGTGTTTGATGTATAATTCTGTTGTATTCCTCTGCTGGTTCAATTTTCCCCTCTTGTTTTCTGCTCTGTAAGTGTGTTTGTCTTGACTTCAGGAGCAGTTTTTGCTTGTTCATCTTTTAGTCTGTTTCATCTGGGTCACAAGCAATCTATAATTATTCAGATACTCTGACATCAGGGCCCTGGGAATGTGCTTTTTAATGTACAACAAAACTTACTGTGTATTGGAGTTATGTACTTTAAAGAAATTTAGGCTGGAGGAAGAGCTAATGTGGTGGCTGTGTGGGCAGGGATAAGATGAAGAAGAGCCACTAAAGTACTTGCTGGAAGGTGATCTGGAGTTCTTTCTCCTAATACCTTGACACCATTGAGTACATGAAGCTCTGGCTGTGGTGGTCAGGAATTCCATTTTAAATATTTTCATTATTCCTGACAATGCAGCTCTATATCTGAGGAGAGATGATCAGCCAGCAACTGTGACAGTCGGGTTGTTTCTGGGTGCAGCACTGAGTTTTGCTGACTCAGCAGAATGTGCAGGCAATGAGGACTGATCCCTTCCCAGGTACTTCCGATGCTCTTTCTGTGGTGGCTTACCTCAAAGCTGAAGGGATTCAGTACAGGGGATGTTCAGGGATTGTGTGGATATGCTCATCCCATTTAATTGAAATGGAGAATTGTGGTTTGGACATTCAGCACAAGGTTATAGTAGGAAATTCTGAGCTGTGGTCTGGGCTGAAGGAGTTCTACTGGGTTAGAAGTTTCTTGTGTTGACTATCTGGGTTTTGATGAAGTTGTTCATTGCCTTTAACTGCAATAAGATTAAGTGGTGTTGGTTATACTTTGATCCCAGTTACATGGGTTTGTTACAGATATGCAGCAATCAGATATCAAGATCTTGCTTACAGTCTTGCTTCTGCTGTCTTCTCACTGGTCTCAATCATATCATAAAACAAAGGATTTTTTCCCCTTTCCACTCAAGTGACTGGAAACAGCTGCTCAAGGCTATTAACCACTATAGGCAGAACTTTAAAAAAAAAAAACCCACAAAGAAGCCCCCTCCCCCCCAAAACCAAACAACAAACCCTTGGAATTTTATTTCTTGCTTTTGGTATGAGAAACTGGCCAATGTTCAGAAAAGCCTGGTTTGTCTTTCCTTATTCTAACCTACCTTATGAGGAATGTAGGTACTTGTCTATTGTGAACTAAACAATATGAGTCAACATTAAGTGACTTAGTAAACTCTGTGTTTCAGCCTAACCTACAGTGAGTAGACAATTGATGGGGGATTTTTAACTTTTAAGAAGATAATCATGAGAGGAAGCCCTTGTTACCTGGCCAGGGGATTGGTCTTCACTGGTTTTCATCAAAATACTCAGATTTCCCCAATCATGTCCTGGAGGAAATGGTTCTTGGCAAAAGAGGAGTTGATTACATTCTGTTTCATTTATTCTACAGGTTGATCTTTATAGCAAGCAAGTGTAATGGTTTACTTCTGAGAAACTGGCATTGTGGCCTGCCCCTTGGGAACTTCTGGGGTGGCAGAGAGAATTATAGCTACCATTAAACTTGTTGCAGCAATCACAGATTGAAAACACAAGAAGCCAGGAAAAGTGACTTGCAATTATCTTTGAATCACAAACTCACAGCAATACCTAATTCACTTCTAAATTAGAAAGGAGATGTTCTGGTGCTGAGAAACATGCCTGCATATTTTAGCAAATGATGAATTGCTTAGAAGCTTTCAATCTAGTGTATCTTAGCGTTGACTGTATCTGCATACAGTAGTTTAATTAGTACAAACAATAATTAAGTGACAATGGTGAAGTCTTTAGCAAGTATGAATCAGTGTCTGTGTTTATACACCTTACTAGACTCTTGCATGGGAAAAGATGCAGGAAATACCTAATAGCCTCTGAAGGAGAAAACAAAGCCTTTGGTCTGTGTACGTACAAGGAAGGCTGGTGGTGATCCAAAATGTAGACAATGAATATAACAGCTTGTCTTGAACAACTCCTTTCTTGCTCTGCTGGTGGGAATAGTTTTTTCTGGCAGCTGGTTAACTAGTATTACTGTTACACCTTCCCCCTTTTAATGCTGCAGCTATGCCACTGAAAGCATTTTGTACTCTGAATGCAGCTATGATTCTGGAAATCAGCATCACCTTTTTGTAAAAACAGTCAGCTGGGGGTGGAGTGGGAGCTTGAATTTCCTAGCGGGGGTCACCTGGGCTATTCCCAAATAAAGCTCCTTGCTTGGCAGGGGATGGTGTATCTCAGAGGCTCCCCTTTGAGAACTGTCTTGTGGTAACAGTGACCTTGGCAAAGGGCAGGGAACTGAGGGGTGAGGGGCAGAGCTCTGTCTCTGTGACACCAGACAGTTTATGGCCACCAAATCGTACCATGTGTGGTTTTTGCAGTGTCAGAGCTCCTGTTTGGTGGGCTTGGTCCTGTGGCAAGGAAGATTCTGAGCTCAGAGACTTTGGCTGTGTGTGAGCTACAAGATGGTGTTGGGTGAGAAGTACAGCCCTGCTACTGACTGATGCCACTGAGGTTTAGTGTATGGAGCTGCTGTTTGTTTGCTGGGGATGCCAGGAAATAAGCTAGACATAATGAAATTTAGAGTCACTCCGAAACCGTAATGCCAGCAGCTCCGCTTTCACCTAAAGCGATGTGAAGCCATTACTCTCATGGGAGGGTTTCCTGATTGCGCCTATCTGGAAAGACCACTTTTTCTTCCTGCTGGTCTTGGACTGTCACCACATAATTTCTGCTATGTGTGTGGCTTCTATGAAAGTTCCCCATACAAGACATGGCTTCTGTCAAGCATGTATTACCTGGGTGAAAGTGGATAGACTCCACAGTGCTGAAATTGGAAAGGGTACAACTCCCTTGTTGTCACTCCATGACCTGTCTGAAGCTTTGCTGATCTGTGTGCTGTCTCTGCATGAAACTGAACTTTTTTGGAGTAACCTTCCGCTGAACTTGGTCAATCCTGTGAATTGCTGAAACAAAAAAAAATCCTATAGTGTATATTAAACACAGTGTGAATGAGCAGTCATGGGATGGTCAGGGATGCTTTAAGACAGACCTGCTTTGGAAATGACTGCTGAATTAGGCAAGTTAGTGCATTTGCTGATAACTGCAGTGCAGAATCACTAATGCCTTTTGTGAGTTACTTCTCAAGAGTATGGGATTTACTTCTCAAGGAAAAAACCACTAGGAGTAAGTAATTACCAAATCCCTGGGTGATAGCTAATTTTAAGCCTGAATTTCAACTGTATAAAACAATACCTGAACTGAAATAAATCTTTAGGTGTACTCTGGGAGGAATCTGTCTATTAGAGCAATTTAAAATAGAAGAAATAGTAATTAATGCTTTCGCCCTTTAAGAAAAACTCTGCATGCCCATTACCTAATTACTCTCCTGCCTGCTGATATTAAACTTAATGCTGAAACATTGCATTCATATCCACAGCTGCCATTTTTGTCTATAAATAATTTTAATTATGCACACAGAAAATTGTAAGGCACTTGCATTGTGCATAAAGCACTGAGATTTAATTATTACTTGATTGCACATAAAGAAGGGACTTGGGGTAAATAACTCTGAAAACCTAGAGCAAAGTGTATAATGGTGCTTCTACAAAACAAGTATTTTCATACCCACAGTGATTTAAGCCAGGCTGTGACATTTGATTATTTTATTTACTCTTTTCACTTTGACTACTTTCTAGTCAAAAATTCAGGCTGTGTTTTCTGCTAGAATTTTCCTACTGAAAGGAATTAAAATAAGCTCTGCTGATTCCAGAGCAACCTGAGGTTGTTTTCTATGGCTTTCTAGGATGTCTAATAAGATACAAATTCCCACCTGAAGCTTTTCTCATAGCTCACTTGGTTGTATTCTCTTTCTCCTGGGTAGATTCCAGAGTCCTTCAACTGAACGCTCCATAATAAGTTTTGCACAACCCCAAAATGCACTTCACCCAGCCTCCTACAGAAAGTCCTACCCACCCTTGAAGGAATAACCCCCTTCAGTTTCCAGGACTTCCAAGGGAGAGCTTCTTTCCTTGGCTTGTCCTCGTGGGCTTCACCCAAGGACACTAGTCTAATTATTTTCCTCTGTCTTTGGAGAAACTGTGTGATTCTTGGTGTGCTCCAGCTCTTACTGGTGGAGGTTACCAGGTGGCTTCTGATCCCCAGCCAGTCTGTGTTCACCCCAGGCCTTTAATCATGTAGCCTGACAGCCTTGGGTCTAAAGGGGCTGTTAGTTGTATGGAAGGGAGGGCAGGGCTGGTGGTGTCTACATATAAAATCCTGCTCCAGGGAGATACCTCGTTCTCGGCTGTCTGAGTAGTGGGGCTGCTGTAGGTGACCAGTGAGAAGGAGGACAGTGTTTGGCTTCACTGCTCCTTTCTTGTTTCACTTAAACCCTCCAAACACGGGGCCACTAAGCCTCTAAGACAAAAATGCTGTTTGAAAGAGGATTTCTGTGAGAGTATCAACTTCTTGAAGCTCATCACTAGTCTCAACTGGTGAAGTGACATCTGTTGTCCATGTTTTAGGACTCTTCAGGTGAACAAGTTCAAGTTAACTTCACTGAGCTGCATCAGATCTGTCATGCCAGGTCCTGATTAGTAATGTCCATATTAAAGGTCCCTCTAGCACTGTACTCTGACTCCAGCAGAGGCCTAAGTGAATGCTTAGGGAAGGGTAATGATTTGCCTTGAGTGCTCTCCTGTCCTCTGTTTTTCAGGCCAGACAATTTCCTGAGCTGGGAATGGTTTCTGTCTATTTATATTACTCAGCAAATTCCTCTTTACGTAATTTCTAGAAGGAACTTGGTAACTTCAGCATCCTTTTGCCCAGGAAGGAATACTTTGCCTCCTAAACCTGAACATCCCTTAGCTTGTTTGGCTGAATTAACTGAAATTTTGAAAAACCCCACACAACCAAACAACAAACTTTTTCTTTGTTCTCCCCATCCTGTCACAAAAACAACTACAGAGTTGGAAGCTAGGCAGAGCATACAAGTCCTGAGGCCGTTTATCCTGCTTCCAAGAACTGCCTTGCAAAGGTAGCTGCCTACTAATGTGGCTATCGAGCAACCTGGGAGCAGGAGTGCTTCTGTACAGCACGGGAGACCCTGGGAGTCTGTAGAGTAGAGGTCATAGTGGCTGCTTTTCTTTCCAGGTGTTTTCCATTTTCTTAATATAAAACTACTTTTTAACTGGAGCTGTCAGAAGCAGAAAGATACACTAGGCCTTGGGGCCAAATTTGGGAAGGCACATCCATGTTTCCTAGCAGGAGACACATGGGGACTGACATACGCTTGCACAGAAGGTACTGCACAAAAGAAAGTGATACTGATAACAAGGTGCTTTTTCACTTAAAACATCTTGGATTTGAAGGGAAAGAAAGATGTGTGGGAAAAATTGAGTCAGGTATGGTGCAGCAGAATCCTTTAAAATAATAACAAGAGAGAAGTCTGTCTTGGTGGATGAGTTGACAATGTTCTTGTGTCAGATCGGTGCTGTACAGTGTTACGACATCCTGGAGGATGAAATAGTCTCATCTTTCATGACATGAGAAGTGCCTCCAGAGCAACGTTGCTAACTTTAAAATTGTACCTTGCATTTATATCCCTACTGTGCAGTTTGTCAGCCCAAATGATGCGCGTCTAGGCCGCTAGTGTCTGACCCCTAGCATTATGACTTTGAAACATCTTTATTTCCTTGTACTCTTGGAGACATCTGTACCTTGCTCTTTAGGATTTGCCTGTTTCTGTGACGATAGCACTGTGACTAGCACTGGTACTGAATGACCTGCATTTGGCTCTGCTGCTACAGGCATTCTTGTTCCTGTGTCCTGCAGCCAAGTGGTTTCTACTTTAGGCTGTCCAAATGGCTTGTGGCCCTGCAGATACACTTAGGATGTTGTTTCCTTTCCTGCCTCAAAGTCATCCAGCTGCTCCATTGCTTTGATCCTCTTGGCCACCTTGGCTCCCACCTGCCTCCCTCAGGTGTAAGGAGGCTGCTGCTGGGCTGCTGCCCAAGCCCTGAAAGGGCAAGGGGACTGTCCTGAAGAAAGAAAAGAACCACTGAGCTGTCTCTTCTTCCTTTCTCTCTTCTGTGAAAACAGCAGCAGATTGCAAGAAGAGTCTGCAAGGTGCTTTAATATTCCCCCACAAGGTAGGCAAGCAGGTATTCCTTCAGAAGTGATAAGTGGAACCATGCTTGGGTTAGTGCTCCAGAGCTCTTAATCTCTGTTTTGGTCTCGGTCAGCAGTATAGCTCACAAGTACGTGTTAGGAGCCCACTGCAGGCACAGATAGCTCTTCCCCCTGTCATCCTTGAACTACTGGCTGGGTTCTGAGGACAGCTAAAAAAATTAAACAAATTTAAAGGCATGCTTTCAAGAAGTCACTTCTGTTACTTGCTTTTTCTTACTTAATAGGAGAAAAATGTTTCCTCTGTTCTTCATCCTCAGTAAAATTGTTATCAGGGCAGAGTTGGAGGGCATGAAGTCCGTATATTTGCTCTGTTCTTAAACCAGAGCATTTTTGAGACTCATAGAATGTCTCTTTCTTTGATGCTTTGTGGCTTTTTTCTGAATGGTAGAGCAGAATTGTCATCAGAAAAAACAGGTTACAGATATACGTAACCTGATAGAAATCATAAATAACAGGCCATTTCAAGGGGCAGCCTGATTGCCTGAGGTCTTTCAAATCAAAGTAGAGAAAACAGGTGGGGAACTTTTATCTTTTATCTTAGAGATGTAGTTTTTCAGGCCACTTTTTTTTTTTCTGAAATACTTCTTGTTTCTAGGCCCAGCACAGGGTTTGAGTTGCTAATCTGGTTTACTGTTGACCACTCTCAAATGTGCTGATCCCAAGGATTCTGTGAAGGCCTGGGGGTGGTTCTTGGACTTGACTTACTTTCTAGCACTGTTTAAAATAGTCAGTTTTCCTAGGGGACTTTGGACCAAGTTCCTGTGGGCTTCAAATAGGAAAACTGTAGACAAACAGAAGATGTGGCTGCATGCATTTCTCTGTTTGTGACAAATTGTCTTAATGTATACTTAGTGCTCTCATAATGCTAAAACAGAAATTGTGTTTAAGTACCTTCAGAAATAAATATTCTCCTGGCTCCCACGTTGTCAATTGGCTTTCTGCAAATGGAAAGTGTCTGCTTGTTCTTGAGCAGCTGCTGTAGACTTTTGCTGCTGCAATACCCCAGAACATAGTTTCAAAGTTACTGATTCTGTGCTTGAATCTGCCACAACTGTAAAAGGGTGAAGTGTCTCAGGGTTATCATTACTGGCCAATGTGAGTTTGAAACAATGTCATAGTGACCTAAGGTATATCTGTAACTTCAACTGCCTCTAGGTAGACATTAGGGCATGACTTTATTCAATATAACTTTGGGCTGCTTCCATGCTATGATCCAGTCCCTTGCATCAGAAATAAACGTATGGCCTCAGGGAAGTTCAAACAGCTAGCTGATCTAAGAACTAACTTATTTTTTTTGGATTAGATTTGTCTGGTCAGTAAACTAATATGGTCAGCTTTGCATCCACAGGCTCCTTCTGTTCAGCACAAGGAGGAGACAGAAACATGCAGATGGGGACAGAATTGCTTTCTTTGTAGGCACTCTCCTATCAGTCTGCATCATTTGTCATGTAAAAGCGTATTTTTGCATAAAAATGCATCAACATTTCTTTTGACACTGCTACTTATTCTGCTATACCCATTTTGTATTGGAAGAGCTTTCACTGGTGTTGCATAATGAACGGGAATGGGGGCTTGATCTTTGCTAAAAGCAAGAGTTTCAGCCCTCAGGAGGGTGCAGTGTCTGGGGCTGGAGCCCTGACCCCTAAGGGGTGATGTGAGCTGGAAGGAAGCTTAGTTAAAGTTAGAACAGTGGAGCTGAGCCCTGAAAAGTGGCACAAACTGCTCTTGCCTGGGATTTGGTCCCACAGGTGCCACAAGCCTTGTCATAGCCTTATTACTCTAGGCAGTAACTTCCCCCTGCCCCTCCATCTTTTTGAGGAGTCCGAGAAGGGTTCATGAAGCCGATCAAAACAATGACTGGCATGCAGCAGAACTTTTTGCAGTGGAAAACAAGTGAAAATATTTCCTAGGAGACCCTGTGAAAAGCCCTGCTAGCTTGTCAGTCCACTGTGCACTCCCGGGAGGCATTCTGTGTCTTGGTGAAATCAACTCTGGTAGATGCTCTTGTTGCCATGGTGACAATCCTTTTTCATACAGTAAATAATTGTGCAACTGATCAGCTCCTTAGTTGCTATTGCAGAGGATCTAACTTGCTGCTGTTGCCTTGCCCATCGAAAAGTCTCAAGACTAGTGAGCAAGAACAGTCTTCTGTGTCCATGTTTCTCGTAGTGCATCAAGGAAGAAACTGGTTTAGTTTTAAAATAAGGTTCTCCCACACACTTACATGGCATGAAAAATGAGGTAAGCATTTAGCAGAGAATTTGCGGGGCAAGGTCAATATGACCAAAGTCCTCTTTGGCAATTGCAGCCAGGTCTGAGGACCATCTCCCTGAAGCATGGGTGGCCTTCTGAGGCACTGTGCCCCAGAAAGAGTATCCCTTCCTTCTCCTGAACAGCTCCTTGCCCTTATTCCTCCTTTCTTCTGTCTGCCAAGACAAAGCAAGAGATGGTGGAGCAGGGAGAGTCTTGCTATCTCATGATGACCACCAACGTTAAAACCACAGCTGAGCCTGTAGCTCAAGGCTCCAGAGGGCTGCATGGGCTCCTGATAAGCTTGCTATATAAGGTGGATTAACTCTATTTTTATGCCTATTTCTACCCCATCTCTTCCAGAGCACACTCGGGTTTGTGTACATCACTTGCATGTGGTATTATTCCCTGTGGGGAAATAGGAGCATTGCTCCAGCTTATAAACAAAAGACTGGAGAAGCGAAATCACTTAGGTCTACACAGTGCTCCCATGGTGGTGTAAGAACTGAATCCAGATCTGCTATGGACTAGACTAGAGCAGAGCTCTCTGGCCCAGAAGCTCATGTTGAATGGAATAAATCACCCAGCTGCTGACAGCCAGCTTCTGCCGTAACTAATTAAATGAGTTGGAAAGTCAGATGCGGAATCCAAGATCTGAAAACTTGAAACTGTGCCCTCTGTTTTACTAACACTTCTTACAGTTTTCAGGAGCTCTTGTGCCTTCCACAGGGAAGCAGCTAATGTTATATATGAGCTTGCATGCTTCATTAACAAATGTCATTTCTTCTAAGTGGTGAAGGATATATGACCTGTGAACTGGGGAAAAACATATCATGTGAGAATTCAGAGGGAATCTTTCACCTGGATGGTCTGAGAATGCAGCTATCATTTGTTATTGTTGATGGGATTACATTTTGTGACTTATTTTGCAAACCAAAACCTTTCTAGCATGCATGCTTCTTCCTGTTATTTTTCATTATCTTGGCAATGTTTCCTGTTGTGTCTTGGAGTACACCTTCCAGTTCCCTCCGGACCCACTAAGACATGAGCCAAGCTAAGAAAACGTCCATACATTATCACAAAATTTCCATGATAACAATTTGGAGAGGCCCTTGCGTTAAGAAAATGCACCCAGGTTTTGAACCAAGCTCTTGTGATCCCTTAGCTAATGTTGTGCCATTAGGAAAATACCCCGTCTCTTTTAGTGGCAGAATTGGGAGTTACATTTTTCCTATGAAAACCACTTTTTCCACTCAGCTGACCTGCCTCTATGTGTTTTATGTAGTAACTTGGTTTAGTCAGAAACCCCCTTCCCTTCTTCAAACTGGGAAGGGACTAATCAGTTGTCAACTGCTGACATGGTTGTTTTCACTCAGCTTCTAATGAAGCAACTGCCTCTGGAGTTGGTGGTATTTTATCTCTGTGTGTAAACCTAGAGTACAAAATTTGAATACAGGACTTAGGCTTTGACTGGCAAGGAATAAATTGGAAAGGGAGATTGCGGCTGCTTCTGGAATCTTAGGGATAGCCGTAGGGGCCTTGAACTTTGCCACCTGATACCACAGCAGAAATACTGCTGCAGGCCTTGCCTCGTGTTTGGGGGTTGTTGCTGGTACTTGTTAGTTACAGTTTAAGTGAGACACTTGGGATACAACACAATGGAAGTGGAGAGGAGATAAAGCATTGCTTGTATTGATTTCCTTAGGGATGACTCCTGCAAGCGTTTCCTCTGTTTCCTATCTCCCCCTTTTCTCCTCTTTCTTACCCCCTTGAAAATGGGACTACATGTGAGGAGAGGCTTGCGTCTGTCTTGAGTGAGGAGAAAATTCCTTGGCAGGGAAACAAGGAAAAGTAAAGTGACTCAGTAAAAGTTTGTGTTGAACCCATCTTAGGTAGTATAATCAGCTGCTGAAATAAAGGGAAAGACAGAAAAGTCAGGGTGGTATCTAAGGGATGGAGCCTCCTTTTATCTCAGTATAAATGCCAAATAATAGCCAATACCTTGTCTCGGGGAACTAGACAAAACAGGAGGGCGTTAGTTTCCCTCTCCCTGAGCTGGGCGGAGAGCTGCATTCCCCTGTGGGATACCCGCTGCCCTGCACACGAGATGTCTGCGAGGCTCAGTAGCTGCCACTCTTTCCCCACAAACTGGGAAGGAAAACAGTAACGTTGTCTCCCATGCAAACCATGGCCTGCCTTCTCTAGTCACAGCCATGCACACAGGGGTAAAAATCAGGATTTTTTTCTGTGTGGAAAGTTGTACCTCTCTTGAATTGCCTTATGGATCGTGAACTGGGATAAGGCAATATTCTAAGAATAAAAAGTGAAATGGAACAATTAAAGCATCAGATTTGAAACTTTGTCATTGTCTTTGTGGGCAAATTTATCATTAAGCTTGAAGTGAGCATTTTAAAACCATTTTGTTAGTCAAACATTATCAAAACAGCATTTTAATGTGGCTTCATTTCAATATATAGACTTTAAAGATTTTTTTTTCTCATGAACTGGTTTGATTTTTGATGAAACTGCACTCTGCCAGTATGAAGTTTACGGTGGGGTAGTGAAGGGCAAGGTAAGGAGATAGTCAGCCCCTGGGGATTAGATTCTACATAGAAAATGGATGTCTCTTGTTCTCTGCCATTATCTATGATTTAAGTAGCAGGCAGAAAGGGCTTTTTCTCCCTCCAGACCCCCCTCACCCTGCCCCAGTTTCTTTGACTGACTATGCAAGTCAGATCCTGAGAAAACAAATTGTCTAGGTGATAGGAGGTATAATAGATTTAAAAACTTATTCAGGTCCATCAGTAATGACTTTTGTAAGGCTTTAGGGTTCCCTAATAATAGAGATGGGGAAACATAATGCCAAGCTTTCCCTGACAGAAGAAAGAATTGTCCTGGCTGCTCTGCTAAAGCTAATTTCTTGCCTGATGTTAGTGGCAGGAGGGAATGGAACAGGCAGAGACTAATGCCTTCACCATGTGCTTCAGGCTGGGAGTGTCAGGAGCAGTGTGGGCTCAAGGACTGGGTTTTACTGGGCAGAAAATGATCGATCTCGGTGAATTTGGTGTTAGAGAATGAGCAGAGAAACCTGAGAGAGCATGCAGATGTTTCATCAGGGTTACGTGTGTTCCATGGATGGCTTATCTAGCCTTGATTTCATCAAAAGAAAGTCTAATATTAAGTACAGATGCAGTCCATCGCTGTCATTGTACTTGGCTTTAAAATAGTGATAATCATGTGCTTTAGTATCTTACTGAATGAAGGCCCGTGTAAGTGGGCTGACAAATAGCTGCCTGAATCAGGCTGCTGAGCACAAGCAGGGAACAAATTGTACGATGAGGCACAGTGACTAAGTAGGTGGTCTGACCTGCACTGCTGCCTCTCTTGCTGCGCGTGCACCACTGGCTTGCTTGAGGGATGCACTTCTGCCCCTTAGACCTGGACAGAAAAGATGTGTGGATAAATTTGGCTCTGTATGGGATGGAGGGCTCAGCTCTAGTGTGCAATTCTAAATATTCTTTGTTGGGTTTTGCCATGTTGCCCCATGCTGCTGCCTCCTCTAGTTATTCTAAGGCAAAAATTGGCATTGCAGACTGGCAGTTGTACCAAGTCTGTCTGAACTTCTCTTCTTGGCTTAGCTTTGCCTGAGATTTCATCTGCAGGCCTGAGTTAAGGACTGCATGCAGGTTCATTTACTCCCTGCCCCTTTAAATAAAAAGGGGGAAAATAGCTGAGCAATCTCTTGCTTAAAGGTAGCTATTTGAGAGGATCTTGCAGTAGCTTCAAGCTCTGCTCTCTCTACATGGATGTATGTCAGCAAAGGTTGTTGTAGGAGATACAAGATCTGTAGTAGAAATTAGGAAAAATTAGATACAAAATGGTTCTGCATCCTCATCCTGCAAACTCTTCTTAGCCTGCAAAGTTCCCACTGAGTTTGCCAGCACAGCTCACTGCTTCTGTACCTGTCCTAGATGATGTCAGTGTTCTTCAAATTTCAACCAGAATGTCAGAAAGGAACCTCTTCCTGCGACTTCTGGAGCTCTTGCCTCTGATCAGGTGAGCAGCTTGCCCTGCTGAAGGCAAAGAGTTAAGCAGCACTTTTTTGGGTGCCTAGCGAGTGCTTCATGGAGTCTTGCAGCGATGACAGAGCAAAAGGAAAAAATCAAAATAATATTCTAAAATAAATGACTGAGTTGTCTCTATTCCTGGTGTTCAAGGTTGTGCTGACACAACAGCATGAAGAAACAGATGTTGGGTTAAAAACTCCTGGCTTGTAATCTGGAGCTGGGTTGAATACTGTGCTCTGACAGTGACTTCTCATGTGTTCTTGGTTAAGTCTGTCTCTGACCCCAGAGCCCCAAAGCGGTATTATAGCTGGAATAGACTTGAACTGGTCTTAAATTGCCTCGCTCAAGTATTTAACAGATAATACAGCTGCAGCAGTATGACAGTCGTCCTGCGGTGAATGCGGTGCTTCCACAGCTGCCGTGCATGGGGTCTGTTTGGAGCTGGCTTGCTGGTGAGCAGCCGTGTGCTGCAGCTGTGGCGTGGGTATACTGTCAGTCACTGGATTTCATCATGACAGCTTCACTGTCTGTAAATAGGGCATGATGAGGCTTGCCTTGCTGTGGTCTGTCTCTCTCCAGGGCAGGGATTGTTTTTCTTAAGTGTGTGCGCATGTATATGTATAGACAATTGCACATTCTGAGAACCAAAATGCCTCCAAGTACCTCAGTAATGTGTAATACCTCTGAAATTAGGGTTATAGTTTTGTTTAGGAAAAAAGTATTTGCAAACAGTTTACTTCACCTGCTAACTAAAAAGATTTTCTGCTGTTTCTCTGATGCGCGGATGTACTACAACTACACGTAATATAAGACTTGACCCAATTAGCCACTGCTGATGGAGTAGGTCTTGTAATTTGTCTGATTTTAAGTACTTTTTCTTTGAAAGACTCCCTTGTGAATTAATGTGGTGATGGGGCAAAAAGTGTCTCAAATAGTTATCTAAGTTACTGACAGAGAGATGCTAGCTAGGAGCATGCCTCCTTTCTAGTATAGGAAGAAATTTGGTATATTTTCTATTTACTTACACCTTCCCATGCTACAGATATCTTCTGTAGGCAGTCACTCATCCTCTTGATGTACTACAAATATTCTGATTGCCAGTCTGTATCTAAGAACTTACCAGGTTTGAGCTCAAGCTTTCTTTTTTCAGTTATACAGCTACAGTAATTGTGCTCTATTCTTTAACTTTTCCAACAGTATTTTAGTGTAAAGAAGAGGAGATTGCTTGAGTAAAATAATTCAGAAAAATGAGGAATTTAGCCAGGCTTTTTAAAAGCTTCAGACTAAGATAGTCCAGCTCCGAGACATAAGTTGATGCCAATGTTGCAAACTACAGAAGCTGTGCTCCAAACTTGAAAAGTGAGCTGGAAAAGATCAATATGCTTTGAGTTTCTTTCGCTGATTTTGGAAGTGTATTACAAAGAATAGAAGAAGCCATAAAAGCCTATATAGAAAAGAAGACAGTATGAACGTGGAACACCAGGGGCTATCCTCTGACTCTAAAAAGTCTTATAAAAGACAGTCTTCCAAAGCCTAATTTCTTTCAGCTGAGCAGGAGGCCTAACTAGAAATCACAAAATTGAACTTTTATACTAAAATCTTACTATTCGTTGTTCTAGCAGTAGTAATCACACAACCTCAGGGCATTTTCTATCAAATTGTTACAAATGGACTGTAAGAGCGTGACTTGGTCAACATAAGTCCTTAGGAAACATTCTTCCAGACGGTTTCACTCTAGCAATGACAGAAAAAGCAATCATAATTTTCAACAGCAGCCATTTTAACTTTCTACCAGTTCAGTTTCAACTGACCTTAGAAAGCACAACTCTTGCGTTTAACTCTAGAGCTTTTCTCTTTTGAGAGCGCTACACTTTAAAATGTTATCATCTGCAATCACATTCATGCCCTTGCTTGTCACTGCTAGCAGTAGCTCAGCCCAAGTTTTAGGGGTTTTATTCTCAAGCTCAGCACTCCTTTGCACCACAACTGAATTCTTACTACAGGGTTCATGTGTACAGCCCCTGTGTAAATGAGAATGGAAGTATATGGCTGCTCTGTAGCAAAGCCTGGGGACTACAGTGTGGTAGATCTGTTATGATGCGCGTCCTGCTGTGCTCTCCTCTTGTAACCAGCTGGACTCCATCAGTGTGCGCAGGAGTTGGTTTTGCCAGGTGCATGTCACCTTCTCCAGTTGCTTAGTCCCTCTAAGTGTTTAGGAAACAAAACAAAGTTACAGGGTGGGATTGGGAATGCATGAGTTCTGACAATTTCTGGAGGAAATGTGACATCATTCTTGCTTTCTCCATGAGAAAATATTACATTATTCCAGAGCTACAGAAACCTGTTTGCTCAACAGTCCAGTGGATATTGGTCATCTCTGCTCTCCCAGGTGTGAGGCCAATTCACCTGAAAGACTTGAGGCTTTTCAAATAGCCTGCAGTTTGGAGGGTAAACCCACAAGACCCGGATAACAAAATTCCTGGGGGATCTCTGTGCTCTGAATGAGGATCTCTGGGCTCAGACTTTTAAAGCAGGTCATCTGATTTTTTTGCATGGAAACAAGTCGGGAAGTGCTCAGATACCTGGATGGGGCAGTGAAGGGGAACCTTGGCTGCTCCTCAGCTTCTTCAGCTGCCTCTCTCAGCCTGTCACAGCACTGGGTGCCCCGCATCCAGGGACCAGCCTCCCTGTTCCTCACAAAGCTGTGGATATATAGCTTTTGGGCATAGCACTTCACCCAAAAGGCCCCAGTAGAAGTGAACTCCCCCCAGAGTCTTGGTCCCTTGTCTCCACAGCAGATTATGAATAGCTGATCTAAGTGTGTTGATCTGGACACTGCTGACAGGTCCTGGATATGGTGTGTTTGTTGCTTTTCTTTTTAGAAGAACTACAGCCTGGACATTGTTGGATATCATACTTCTAGGAAGTCTTTCAACATCTTTACTGGAGCTTTTACCCGCAGTTCCTACTTAAAGTTGGTGAAAGGCCCTTGTGGTCCTGTGAGGTATTTTTCACAGTTTATGGTGATTTGGGACATTGGAGGACAGAGATGTGGTGTTTCCAAGTGAATCTGAAAGAGTCAGGAGGTGGTGGTTACATTGACAAGCAGGAGCTGGGAGAGTAAAAAAGGAAACTGGAAGGGTACAAAAGAACAGAGAAATTACATAGAATACAAAAAATAAGGTAATTGAAGATGATATGCGAGGTGAAGGGAAAGGACAAGACTTGCAAATAGAACCAAGTAACATTAAGATTCTGCTATTTTCTGGGAACTGAACAAGTCCTTTAGACATTAAGGACATAAAAAAAGCAGAAGGAAGGAGAGTGAGAAAAGGAGTGAATTAAAGTGCTAGAAAATACCTGCTAATGGTTTAATCCTCAGTTACGGATATTCAAAATTCATGTCCATAGGATCATATGGACTAGTATGAGGTGTTTATCTATGAAATTTAGATGTGCCTCAACTGACTCACTTGAGCAGGTCAAAAGCTATTTATTTCTGTCAGATTAATGAGTTAGAGCTGCAGTTTGCCCTTCATCAGGTTGGAACTGATGTGCCTTATGGAAGAGATGAGCAAAACGGCTGGTGCTAGCAGTACAGTGTCTTACTGTTCTCAGGATAGAAATATTCAATCGGATTTGAAAGTTCTTGGGACTCTGTCAGCATGAAAAGGAGTGAGGAGCCACCTTGCATGCAGAGCAGGATGTGCAGGGAGAAAAACTGGGTCACAGGAATGTGACTTGGCCACCAGGTTTATGTCTAGATTAGGATGACCTGGCTGGGTAAATATCAAATAAGGGGACAGAGGAAGTGGAAGATCAGTTACCTCATGCAATGCCTACACTCCAGTTCATGTGAAGTTCCATGGTTGCACAGTTCTAACTCATGATATGAAAAAGCTGAGTGCTCAAAGCCAAATGTCTATCACTTGATTTAACTTAGTCATGAAGACAAACCTGAAGTTAATTGCTTGATTTGTGGATGAAGGTGAATAGACCAACTAAAGTTTGTTTGTTAAAAAAAAAAAAAATTAAAAGCTGCAAATAGGTAATGGTGTCATGTAGGTCTTTGAGTTCTCTACTGACTGATGACTGTGTTCACTTAACTCCTCTAGTGGAAGAAGTGAAAATCATCAACTTTTTAAAAATATATATATGTTGACTTTTGATCCCTGTGAGGCAGACTCTTGATAAGCCCATTTACAGCACTGGGAACTGAGCACTTTGCTATCTATAATGTGAAATAGTTGAGGGTATTAGTGGATCATTTCATTCTAACTAGTATGAAGATAGGGAATTGACTTTTGTTCTGGTTTAACCCCAACTGGCAACTAAGCACCACGCAGCCACTTGCTCACTCCCCCCTGCTCAGTGCGATGGGGGAGAGAATCAGAAGAGAAAAAGTGAGAAGACTCCTGGGTTGAGATAAAGACAGTTTAATAGGGAAAGCAAAAGCCACACACGCAAGCAAAGCAGAACAAGGAATTCATTCACTGCTTCCCATGGGCAGGCAGGTGCTCAGCCATCTCCAGGAAAGCAGGGCTCCATCACATGTAATGGTTACTTGGGAAGACAAAATGCCATCACTCTGAACATCATCCCCTTCCTTCTTCTTCCCCCAGCTTTATATGCTGAGCATGACTTCATGTGGCATAGAATATCCTTTAGGTCAGTTGGGGTCAACTGTCCCAGCTGTGTCCCCTCCCAACTCCTTGTGCACCCCCAGCCTCCTTGCTGGTGGGGTGAGAAGCAGAAAAGGCCTTGACTCTGTGCCAGCCCTGCTCAGCAATAACAAGAACATCCCTATGTTAGCAACACTGTTTTCAGCACAAATCCAAACCATAGCCCCATACCAGCTACTGTGAAGAAAATTAACTCTATCCCAGCCAAAACCAGCACAGAGGGAGACTACAAGAGGTGTATGAAAGGACAAGGGGGGTACGCTAACATTCACTGGGATGGGAACACGGGATCTAGTCTCCACCTCGGAGGTGGTTACATTTCTGTAATGGTGAAAGGTCTATACTGTGCTTCATTCATGGAGAACAAAGACATGGCAACTTTCCTCCTAATTTAAAATATTAATAGTTCCTAAGTGAGAGAATTGCAAAAGGAATATTGGATTTATTCTTTTTCCTCTCTTTGCTCAATCATTATCTTTTTTCCCAGAAAGGAGACAGACAGAGAGCTATTTTTTTACCAAAGCAACTTCTTAATGAGCAGAGAAGTTCTAAAGAATCCTACGGCTTCAAAAGAACTTGCAAATACAAATGATTTTGTACGGTGTGCTGCAAACCATGCCTCTGTCCAAATTTTTGAGCTAATTTCTGTATGCCAGATTCTAAAGAGGCAGGAATCTGAAAATCAGGTTAATAAATCAGTACTTGTATGTCTTTGATCACAATCAGGTGAATTTTGAGCATATTTGAGGTCCTCAAAGGCATTCATAAACTTGCAGAGTGCTCTGGACTTAAGACATTTCCCTCTCCCTGCCACGTGTGCACACTTTCCAAAGCCTACACGTGGAATTGGTGATCTTCCGTAACGCAGGCTTTTTTTCTAGCTGAAGTCTCTTTTGCCTGAAGTTTTGAGGAACAATGCAAAAATCAAAAGTAGATGTGAATCTAGCAAGGTAGGTATGTAAGCCAAGTACCTGAGCACTTCTGAGATCAAGCAGTAGACTCTTGGAGTCCAGGCTTGTATGACTACAAAAATATCTGATGGCAATATGCATAACGTTTTACTCATGTTTTGAGACTGGGATGATTCATGTGGTAGTGGGTGTAGCCTTATGAATTCTTGTGTAGTGTGCTTTAGAGACTGGGGCCTGGCCCTGAAAACCTGTATTCGTGCTGCTTGATCCTCACAGGTGTGAGCAAAGCCTTATAGGATTAAGACCTTGAGTGAAGGTATTGGAGGTAAACAGCATGAAATAATATAGGCTTGGTACTCCAGAGACTGCACCAAGCTTCTAGATCAAAGCATGTTTAAAGCAGACAAAGGTTCAAGCAAAATTCTGCAGCTGAGACCTGTGCCTGTGTTACTGTAGTGTCCTCCAAGACCAGTGTCTTCTGCTGGAAATAAAATATAACCTGCTTGAATGTTCTGGGTTTTTTCTGGTAGTGACAGTCTGAAACCCGTGGAAGTCTTGATATTGGGCTTAATTTAGATGAAAAGGCTTGTGATTAATTGTATATTCATTTAACTACCTACAGAGGGGTTGGAAAGAAGCTGAAAACATCTTTACTGACTGCACTTTAGAACATAAGGATGCCTTTGTATAGAAACTTGTGTTCTGCAGAACACTTCAGGCAATACTAAATATTTGCATTCCTATAGTTTTCTGTTTGCGAAACTTTGTCAGTGCCTGGATAACTGTTCTCTTCAAAGATGCAAAACCCATCAGAAGTCAATTTGGTTAAAAAAAAAAAACAACCAAAACCAACCAAAAAAAACTTAAACACAACAAAAGCTTTTTAAAGCATGTTTGTGTGGATAAGATGTTGCCTGAGCTGTTGTGACAATTACTCTTTTGGGAAATTTTATGCCACAATGATTGTGACAAGATGTACATAAAATGCTGGACAACAACTTTATGCAGAAATGGACTCTTGCTTTGCTGTTCGGCACAGTAAGTCTCTGGCTTGGGAAGAAAGGGCTTACCCTGCTCTCTAAATGAATAACAATAAATGGAGCACAACATTGTTGTTGATAAAGGTAACTTTATACTGGGGCCTGACAGATCCTTTACCTCCAGTGAACTGGAGTCAGATTCCCAGTAATATTTAAGGAGTATTGAATTTTGGATGGCCAAGACTACCATCCTGGAGCTGTTTATTGTTGGTTTTGTAATAAAAGTAACAGGACTAAATCAGGATGCTTTAACTCTTACTGGAGCGGAGTTATGCAGGAGCAGGATGCCCTGATTAGCTTCCAGTTGCTTTGCTTCCCAGTGAAGCACAGTTGGTTTCTTGAACTGCCAGCCTGAAACTGTACTACCTGTACAGCTGACTTCCCTGGCAAGAGTGAAATGGTCAGCAAATGATGCCTTGTACAAGGTCTCTGTCACAGCAGGTATGTTGGGATGGAAAGGTACTGCGCTTGATGAACTTAGCTGAGGCAGCAGCTCCTAAATGGCCACTACAGGTTAGCATGTCTTAGGCCTGCCTTGCAGCAGCTCCTGTTACACTGGGTGAAAAGGATGCTGTTGGGATTGGCAAAGTGGCTGGAATATGTTAAATCTGAGGACTAAGCCTTGCAAGTATTTTATTTGTCTGAACTTGACCTTCATCAAATCTTGATTACTTAAAATGCTTTGCAAGAATATAAATGTTAGTTTTGGATGATATCTGGAAATGTTTTTTTTCTGTCTGGGATTTAGTTGTGAATTTTGTCTTTCCTCTTTTCCAAAAAAAAGTACTTTTAATTATTGGGATAGAAAAATGAGAAATCAAACACAAAACATATGCTGCTGATATTGCAAGGGGTGAGCTGAATTTAAGTGTCACAGAGCCTCTTTCTGTCATTGAGCCACAAAGTATTTGAGCAAACGGATCACTCGGTTCAACAAACCCATGCTTGTGTAACACTGAGGCTAACACAAAGGAGGGCTTTGCAAAGGTCGTGTACCTCGGCCCATCTGAGTAAGGCTCTGTATACTCTTGTCTGCTCTCAGAGGTTGCCCTCCCTACCCCAAACACTTTCAAAATGTTTAAAATCTGTTGTGACTTGGAGTGTTAGTAATTAGAGGTAACTAATCCTTCCCTTCCTTGCAAGACTCTTGCAGCCTGTAACTGGAACTGCTGTGCTCGGCCTCATCCTCTGGAGAAGTGAGCTGCCATCCTCTTGTCTGAACAGGGATGTTCTTTGTGAGCCTTTTGGTGCTTTACAGCCTATGTTTTGAGAAATGCTGCTTTAGCTGGAGCAGTTTGGCTGTGTTCATACAACTCTTTGCTTCAAGGTTTTATCTTTTTGAATATTGCTACAATTTTTGCCCTCTTTTGGAATTAGATGCTCATCTCATTTAAATGCTTCATTTGGAAGCTTTATGTCATGTGGCAATGACACATTTCTGCAGTTTTATGGATGAGAAATGCAGCTGAGAAGAGAACCATAGGGAAAAAGTCAACAACCACCCCAAACAAAAACATAATCATTAGTGCACTCCTATTCTTCATCCAAGCAATGATTTGTGTTGTATTCCAGAGCTGCAGGAAACAAAGCTTTCATTAGCTCATTCTGTTTTGGACTTTCTTTTGAGTTGACCAAGCAATTTTTAATTGGAATCCTTCCTGTAGCAAAATATAGGTCTATGGGATGCTTTCAGGTAGCAGGGCTACTAATCTACTGCAATCTGGTATTCAGAGGGGATAGTCCCCCCGAATTGCCTGAAAGCAGAAGGCTGCTCTGTGAACCTATTCCGGTTCTTGTAGCAGGTAGAGTTTTGTCCTTATTTGTTCCACTTGTCTCTCTGTGGCCAGTGTCCTCAGTAGAAGAGAACAGCACTACCACTTCTCTTGTATCGTCTCTAAAGTACAATCCAGGCCCCTTTCTGCAGCAGGGTGGTACTCAAAGATGCTCCAGTAACTCTTCCTGCAGCAATCCTTTTCAGTTCTGAATTGACAACCTTTCCTTCCAGTGAAATTCTAGTCTCTGACAACAAAACCTTTTTACCTTGGACCTGTGGTTCTGCTTCCCAGTGTATGATTGCTGGTATGATAGTTGTCCTGATTTAAAAAAAAACAAAACAAACAAACAAAAAAAAAAAACAAATAAAAAAAACCAATGGCCAATGCTCTACATTCAGTGTAGCTTTTGGCTGTGATGCATCTACTCAGGGATGCTATCTGTAAGCAACTCTCTCGTCTTTGTTACAAGATCACGCAAGCTGCTTCAATCTTCCCTTGACTAGATCAAGTCTGATTTGTCTGCTGTTTCTTGCCTTAACTACCACATATTTTGAAGTGAGGAAAAGTTGCAGGGTCCCTGGGGAACTTAAAAAAAATAAAGACAAAATCTGAGAAGTTGCTCTGCTTATTCTCTCATACTGATCTTTTGTTCTCTGAGTAGAGAAAGCTTTTCCCTGCCTTGTGTGGAAATAAGAGTATGAAAATAAGTCCAGGTACTTGATGTGAATTGTAGTGATACTATTTAAATGCAAATTTTGTTTTAGTCAGACTGATCTAATAAGATGAATAGAAGGCATTTATGTAAATAAGCATATTGTAATAAGACAAAGAAGTATTTGTAATTTTGGTTGTTAGCATTTCCCTCTCTCCCAGAGGATGAGTTGGCTAGGTTTTTAGGAGCACAGAGGAGGGGTGGGAGTGGCACTTGACATTCAGTGTTGGGGGATAAAATTGTATAGAGCCATAGGCTGCCGACTGAAACAGATCAGGTTCATTAGATGCCCAACAAAAGAGAGGACTTGCAATTTTTCATTAGCAGCATGCTAATAGGAAACCGTAGGGAAGCAATCTAGTGCCAACCTTTGGAGACGTGATTTTTAGAGTATGATAACCGTTCACTTTTTAGAGGGTTTTTTCTCCTCTTTGGACATTTGTTGGCAATACACCCACTAACATCGTCATATGAATGAAATCATTCTTGTATGCATTGTCTGCGTATATTGAAGCAACATATTTTTGTACTGGTAGCTAAAATCAGTTAAAATAAATTGCACCACTAATGCAAATATTGAGAAACTTCAAATGTGGAAATCTATCTTAGACATAAAGCCTAAGCTAAGCTTCTAGGCTCCCTCTATAGTGGATGGAGGCTAGGTGACACCTCCAGAAAGACTTAGAAGGAAGCAAATTAATCTCTAGAGGAGTCTTTCTATTTCTATAGGCTACAGAAAGAATCTAGATGAGTTGTTTGCCACCCTAAAAGTCAACATGTGCTGAGTTAGGTCACATAGGCTTGCAGCAGTAGTATTGTCTGGGATTCAGTTCTACTATGGTGGAGTTCCTTTTGAAATAAACACTAGGGACCTGTTCAGCAGAAATAGGGTTATTCTGTCCTTTATCTCGCTCCAAGGTATGCGAACCTCTCTCAAATGAAGGCAGGAGATTAATGGGCTGTTGGTATCTACTAAAATAGCAGACTTAAACCACACTGAAAGGGAGTTGTCAACAACATTTCTTTTACTGTTACCCCAAGGTATACTACATAATTCAACATGCATCACTTAAGTTTGCACTCAGCTTTTTTCAAAACTGTCAGTTTGTTCCAAACCCTTAAAAATATATTACAGCACACTGAGAAAAAAGTAATTGTAACTGCTACTTATTTAGAATCAGTTGTGATTTGTTTTCCATCATATTTTTTGCAAATATTTGTGGTCTTGAATGTCACTACTCTGAAATACAATGCTCCTGGAAATTGGCGATTGGCCTGAATTTTTATATCAAGGTAACTTCAGATATTGTAGACTGGATATATCCTATAAAATCTGCAAAAGATACTGCAAACAGGACCAATGTTAATAATGTGAGTGGTATAACTACAATAGTGTTGATCTAAAACACTTAGAAATGTAACTAATACTTGGTTTCTATACTTCAAATATTCTTGCTTGCTTTTGTTTTTAATGACACTTGGGGTTTGTTTTAAGCCTTCCTCCCCCACAGTCCTGAAAGCAAGTATCTTGCTTTCTATTTTATAAGAAATACTGAGATTTCTAGGCAACCACTGAGCCATGTTCATCTCATGTAGCAGACGCTCCAGGTAAGAGCAATGGCCTTAATTCCTCTGGAGGTGGCTTGTGTGTGGTCTGCAGTAGGAATGCTTTCGGTGAGCTTTCTCTTTCAATCTTCCTGCACGGAGAGCTGTGGCTATCTAGGATCTGGATTTACACACAGCGGTGAGGTGTCACGGGGCAGAGGTATGAGTCCAGGTCATCATAGCTGGCTGGCTATCAGCGCCATAGTGTAGGTGTCGTGCTCCTATGTCTGGTTTAGCAGTGCCACAGAATAATTTATCAAGCCGAGGATACCACTGCGCTCTAGGTCTTGGACCATACTACTTAATACACCATACTGTATTTGCAATGATTGAAGAGTAATTGGTAAAGATCAGACTCCTGTTTCTTAACGAAAGGCTGTTAGACCGTTGAAACAGTAAGGCAGGACTTCACTTTCTTATATCAACCGTGTGTATAAGATGCAAATTGTCTCTTGATCTACCTCCCTTATAGGAAGAGTTTTCTTTATCTTAGGACTGTAACGTTTTAAAGATTATGGATGATATGCAGTGGTGACTCTAAGACCGCTTTGCTCTGTTCTGAGTGGAAATACGGCTCCAGGAGTGATGCCTGGAGGTACAAGGCAACATGCTGGATTAGGAATGTCCATTCATTTTAGGAACTGATGGATCTGATGCAACTTTTATTGCTAGGTTTGAATATACCATGTGGCTTTACCAGCATGTAAAACCTTATTCCTATCTCACCTGCTTAGTAGGTGAAGGCTGATTTTTCTAAAACAAAAGGGTAGGAAGCTTCAGAATTTTAAAGCTTATTCAATTCTCAGAATCTTCTTTAAGGGGTTAGAAAAAATGAGAACATAATGTATTTTTCTAAGGGGACTGTCTGATAGAATTTGCTAGAGAAGTTAAAACTAAATTTTCCTGTAACTCAGTTATAAAAGCATGTGGATGGTTCAGTAGAGCTACAAAAGGGAAGTCATTTCTTCTAAACTATATAGAGATTTAGGATAATTGTTATACAGTCCCATTGTGTTACGTTCTATCTGAATTTTCTGCAAGGGTATGCTGAACAAATAACTTGCAGAAAATAATCCATCTGGCAGTCCTGGCTCTCTACTGTTCCTGGAACATCTACAGCTATATCACAACTTTTTCAAACTAATTACCAGAACAGCGTCATGAATGTTTATAGCTAATTGAGAGACTCTATTACAGACACAGGGGTATTCTAGTTCTGTCATCTTGTTGATACTTGAAACATGCCCAGTAAGTCTCAATTGTACAAAAGCCTGCGGAATAAGAACATGTCAGGAAAATGACCATGCCCTTTCTCAGAACCAATGGATATAGAGACCCCACCAGTACTTTGAGGAGACTCTTTCTGATGTTCATCTGCTTCTCCCAGGTAATCTACAGAATGGAATCATCCCTCAGATTAATGGCAGTGTTTTACTGAACAAAAACTGATCTTATGATTCCAAGTTCATGGGCCTAACAAAAGAATGTAGAGGGATTTTGTAAAGTTAGGTTGTTTTTTAACCATTCAATTAACATAGGTATTCAGGTCATGATACTCAATAGTGAAGTAAAGAAAGCACTTGGTGACTCGGCCTTTTCCACATCCTGTATCAACATGTCCCCTGCCCCATTCAGCAGCGGAACCAAATTTACCCAAGTCTTCATTTTGCTACTTATGTACTTGTAGAAGCACTTCCTTGCTTGTAAGCAAACGTTTGAGGTAACAATGTTTAAGCCTTGTTTTGTTTAGTGTTCCCTTTCATTCCTGTCATCAACCCAAACCCTTTGCTTGCCAACCCTGTCTATCACTCTCTCATAGGGCTACTGGTAACTCTTTCCTTCCTTCATAGTTCCCAGTTTAAAGCCCAAAGAGCAATTGCCACAGAGGCTTTTGGCTCCTTGAAACAGTTGTATTTGAATTTTGGTGTGGGTGAAACTAGATAAAAGTGCAGATGCAGTACTTCCTTGATGTAAGTGGTACTTATCCATGGCTTATAGCCATACCAAGAATCCTTTGATATAAGAAGGAGATAGTGAATTCACTATCTGGAAGAATTTGAGAAGACAAAGTTTTAATAATCAAGTGAAAGGAGGGAGTTTCAAGCCTCTGGAGCTCTCAGATGAGGGCTCTCTGAGTTTACTTAAACTCTTGCTGTTGCTTTCTTTTTTCACTCATTTGTCTGCTATTAATCTTAATGGAGTACATACAATTTTTCTGTTCCCGCACATGAGGATGATGGCCCTCATCAGTCAATTCCAAGATGCAGTTGAACAGGTTTGTGTAGAACAGCTAGAGCCAGGTTTAACTTGTAATTTTAATTGCGGTTCTAGGTTCCAAACTTGCTTGAAGGTTTTTAATATTTGTTGCTATACTTTTCTCCACCACAGATTACTTCCTAGAAAGTGTTATCTTGCTCTTTATGGAAAACCATGAATGTAACTTTAGAAGCCTTTGCCCTACCATTAGGGGAGCTCCTTGGGCCCAAGTTATGAAGTCTGTTTCTTGTAATTACCTCACCTAGAATTTATCCTTAAAGTAAGAGTGGAGAATAAGTGAAACAGGAATTGAACCTTAGTTTCTTATTGTCTCCCCTCTCCCAGTGGTGGTAGTTGTACCTTAAGGATATTTCGTGACAAAGTCTGTAAAGATATGTAATGCTCTTATCAGTTTGGCTAACAGAAGTTGGAGAAAAGGCAAGCCTATCTTTAAGGCTCTTTAAAGAAAGACTATTCTGCTGAGTTTTAAAGACATGCTTTACCTAGGGCAAACAAGTAGTATTGAAAAGATAACCAGAAACAAACAGGGCAGACAAAGCAGTGTAACTTGTAAGACTTAAGGAACTGGTGGATGGGTGGAAGGAACCAAGTTGGGAGCTGTGATGGAACTGCTGAGCAGCATTGCTTGCTTATAACGAAGGTTATTTTCTTTCCTATTTGTGTTCAAGTGGCTCCTACCAACTTTCACTATGCAGAAGGCAAAAGGCTTGTATGTATTTATGTAACAATGTGTTACAGTTGCCAAAAGAATATTGGCTACAATAAAAAATTCAAAATTCTGGTGCAGTTAGAAGCTGTGTGAAGCTAAGGCTTAAAACAAAAAGAGCTTAAAAGAAGCCCTACCTTCCCATAGGGTCTTTGTGAGGTGGGCACAAATTTAAAGCACTGTGCAAGTGGAGGAGCTGCAGAGCTGTCAGCTCTCCTGAAGATCTCCAATAAAAGGGTAGCACAAACCAGCAAGACTATTTTTCTGCAGTTGAGACTTCCCTGATGTTATACAACTTCTATATTTACTCAGTTACCATTCTGTTCTAGCACAGGGTAGTTGATTTGTTCCTTCCCTTCCTGAGAGGTTTTTGTGGGTTATGAACTTAGCTTTGATATTTCTTTCTCTTTCTGACTCTTCTTGCTATACAGTTTTAATCATGTATATCCCATCATCCTTATTTTACCAATAGTGGTAGGCCTACTAAAGAGATGAATGTGGGGGTACAGGTTTTTTAATCTTATTGGGCTTGTTATGTACACTTTGTAACAACTTGAGGTAGGTGGAATTTGGTGATCACAAACTGTTTGGAAAAGTTTTGGCAGGGAAAAAAAAAAAATCATGTTTTTGTTATAAGGATTAATTCTAACCAAACCAGGAGATGCAAAGAGGACCCTTAAGATCATTCTTTTTCAGTGGAGGCCAAACTGGTGTGAGTGTCTGGGGAGAAGACTTACAAGTTGAGAGTTTAAAAGTTGAATAAATGACAATTAACTACTCATAATTTTCCTGCTTCCTAATTCTGTAGCATGTCAAAGTACTGTTTCTTAATGATTCAAACCCAATTGGTTTAAAAAGAAAATATCCCTACCAATGGTCTTGGAGCAGCTACCCTCTCCACAGCTGCTAGGACTCACACTGAGGACTGAATAGAGCAAAGCCAGCTAATTTAGCTCAAACCACTATCAGCAGCAGTATTAGTCAGCTAGTTGTAATGACAAGGACTAGGAAAACTTTTAATAAGCAGTAGTGTGGTGTAAATGGAAGGGAGGGATGATCTGCAGGTGGCAGATGGTAATGGATGCATGGAAAGGGTAGCCTGCCAAATTGCTTCCCTGGCAGTGGTGAGATGATGCCCATTGTTTGCTCTGCAGCCTGGCACCAACACTAGCCTGCTGCTTCCCATCCTGGGTCCAGGTCAGCTGGAGTTAGCCTAGGGTTCCCTGCGTCGATGTGCTACCTCTCCCAGGTCGGCCTTTCACTACTCATTTTTGTCATATTCTAATAATAATAATAATAAGTTAAGGGCTATGTCACTGGGGGGGGTTGGGGGTTTTTCCCCTTTGGCCACGCATGTCCCCGTCTGCTCTGTTAACCTTTACTGTCAGTCTTTGGAACATGCTGTGTACAAACTGGCATGAATAGCAATGGGAAGAAAGCCAGAGAATCTACATCTTATGCCACAAGAAGGTGCATAACTATACTCTTCAGTTTGAGAATCAGAAAGCTAAATAGGACTGCTCCTCTGGAAGTCCTGCCTGGGTGGGTGCTCCAGGGGTGAGACATCTTGGTGCCTAGAGAGCCTGGCACCTCTACCACTGAGTGGAGAAAGGGCACCCAGCTCTAACTACAGTTCCATTCTGCACTGTTCTTGCCAGCTGCTACTCTTTTGCATCTACTCTAATGCTATATACACTTGCAATAAAAGAAAAAAAATTTTTTAGTCTAGGCTGTGCCATCCTTAACAGCTATTAGAGTTGCAGGCCTAGTGGAAAACTACTGCTTCTGTATTTTCTTATAAATCTTCTTGGTAAGACACTGTTCATACTCATTCATGTTTATCTCAAATCATTATGGGAAAAACAAAGTTAAGCCTGTATTGAAACCTCCTTACTGAATCACCAGAGTTCACTGGTGGGGAATCTTGATACAGAAACCAGCACATTGTTGAATTGGTTCCAAATGTGAAAATTTTGCAAATGCGGTTTCAACAAAGTCTGAGATGATCAAGATTTCTAGGAAAGTCTGCTTATTCAGGAGATGGTAGTGGGTGTTTCTCCTAGGAGGTATGAGGTCTTCTACAGTTGTGAATGTTTGCTCCATGGCACCAACTTTCTGCACTATTCTAAACTATGTGGTGGGCTAGGGATGAGTAACATAGATCAGGCACAGAGACAAAGCAACACTAGATTAGTCTTTTAATTGGATTTTGCAGGAAGATAATGGTAATGGATCTCTACACACAGTTTATTTTCTCCCAAAACTGGAAACAGCTGTGAAATGTTTCTGTCACTGGAAGTGGTCCAGGGGAATGTTCCTCTTGTGCATCATGAGCTTGCAGTGGCAGAGACAGTAAGCTTTCTCAAACAAAACTGGATAACTTGCAGAACACAAAGGTCTCATAAAACTGACAAGAGTAGGTAACATCAGGATCATTGACTTTGTTTTCTGTGCTGACTTTAGAGCTCTGATGTGGAATAAGCTCAGGCTTAGTGAAAGCTCTAAATTTTCTTCACCCTCTCTAGGCCTGAAAGCTCTTGCACCTTTGACCATGAGCTCAAGTTCTGAATTCCACCAGTAGTCTCCAGAAGGCATGTGATGTGTGGGACTTTCTGGATGTTTCTGACACTGGAAAGTTTCAACTTGTGCTCCTGCTGTAGTGTTTTAGGGAAGCAGATGAAGTGTGTTCTGCTTCATCCTATTACTCAGAGCTGTCAGCCCATGCAGCGTTTCTTGGTTGATGCGATAAAGCTGCTGTACAGTGGTTCCTAGAAGATGTTGAGCTGTTGAGTCCTTGTTATGCCAAAAGGTTTGCATTGCCTCAACTCTATCACTCTTCTGGACTCTAACCTTTACAGCAACTGTGTCCTAATATTGCTGTAAAGACTAGCTGTAGTCCTTCCTCAGCTGTTAACAGATGCCTGATCCTGGAGCCCATTCTCTCAAATACAGTCACTTTAAAAAGATGGCAAGATTGTAGTTTTAATCATGGTGAGAATAGATATGTAAAGAAAGAGGTATTCTTGGAAGCAAAATACTGGGTACTGATCTAGGACATCTGGATTCAGTTTCTAGTTCCTGCAACTTATAACTGCTCTATCCATTCTGTGGTTGCTCTTGCAAAATGGTGTAGTTTCTGTAACTGTGATGTGCTTTGAGGCTGCAGTAAAAAGACAAGGAATAAATTTGTGGTTGTCTCAGTAATAGATGCAAGAAATAAAATAACATAAAGCCAAGACTATTGTGTCCTCTTCCTCTTTGCTGCAGGGAGGAAAAAGTTGAAATCTTCTGCCTGAAGATGAGACTAGACTTGGCAGGCACCCCAAGAGTTCAACAGCAAGCAATGTGGTTTTGCAGGAATGAGCCTTTTACAGGTTAATCCATCTTATCAGCAGTTTGCATGTTCCTAATTTAATGCTGCTCTTCTCTGTATCTAGTGAAAACGGCCAGGAGCTACAGTGCTCCTTCAGCTGAAACCTGCAGGCAACACTTGCACTAGTCTGAAGTGACCTCTTATGTCAAAAAGTCCCTACTTAGTAATATTTTTGTTCAGTGTTTCCTCCCTGAAGTGGCATTGTTTAGTGTGTAAAAATGAAAAGAAGGTGAAAATAAACAGCCCACCTTCCTGTTTACCAGCACTAGAGCTCTGTAACTTACACTTTACAGGCTGCTTGTTTATCAAACTGAGAATAAGATGTAACTTTTTGACAGTAATGATTCAAACAACATCCTAGGAAAACTCAGAAGTCCGAGGTAGGATTTTGTGGCTAACAGCTGAAAAATGCAAATTTTCCTATGAAAATCACTATCAATACATACCTGTACTTATGTGTGCTCTTAGCAACAAAATGCCTTTGGAATCCAAACCATGGTGATAAGGGTGTCATTAATTTCAAGGTGTGTGGTTTGTTTTTCCTCTAGCGTACGGTCCAAACAGAGAACATGGACTTCTAGATGCAGAAATCTTGGTGAGATTCTTTATAAGTCAAAGTAAATGGGATTGGAAGACCTGATAATGTGAGTTAGGAATGACACAAGTTCACTTTTGATCACACTTATCACTAATGGTCTAGGAATATGAATCTTCCTACCTGATGCTGTCACCTTGAAAGATGCAAAGACATTTCAAAGCTTGAGATACCTGCAAGTGTTTACTTCTTAAGCAAGTGTCTGCCTAAAAGGATTAAAATGTCTTTGCACATCTGATCTGTTGAAGGTTGGGATAAAGATATTAATGAGTGGTTGCTCCTGAGGCTCGTACAGAGACTAGAGACTTGGTCACAGTATTGAAATGGCCTTCATATTTTATTAAGGGACAGTTCTGACAGCAAACAGTTTGCACAATCCACAGAAAAACAAATTCTTGAAAGTCATGAGGGATTACTGCTGTGAGGAATGTACTGGTACAAAAGCCCACAGAGGTTATGCCTCACAACAAGGTATTTACTGGGGGTTTGCTGCGCCTCCCAGGGCCGTGCTGCTTATGCTGACACTGTGGCTATGCTGCTAAATAGAAACTGTGACCAGCAAGATGAGGTGATGAGAAATTAATGGTAAGAATACAGAAACTGCTGCCTTCATGTGAGTGTAGCAAAAAAAATGCTGGTAAGGGTATTTAATTTTAGTAGTACTGTTACTGAGTAGTTATAGTAAAATTACCACTTTCCTCAGAGCTCCCTCAATCTTCTGGTTTGTTTTAAAAGTGAGCACTTAGCAAACTTTTTGCTAGCAAAACCATATTGCAGCTCTATCAGGGTACAAGAAAAGTGTTTCTAATGTATTAGATGGTTAATGGGCTGTGTCAGGCTTGTGGGGATAGTAATGTGCAGAACTGAGCTTGTATATTAGTTGAACTCAGACTCCAATAAGGATACTCATGAGTAGATTTCTATGATTAAAATGTTTACAAGAAAAATTTTCTATGCTTTTGATGTGTTTCTACAGTTTAGAAATTTTACTCAAGTCTCTCTTCTAAAGCTGTTGCTTGGCAAAGCGTCTGGGTGTTTTTCTGATCCTGGGCTTCTGGGTCTACAGAGAAATTACTGGAAGATGTTCAGGCTGATTGCTGAAAAATCTCCTATGCTGCTATAATTCCTGTCTTGTGGATCCTGGGGGAAACAAAGTAAGATCCTGAGAATTTCCAAAGTTTAACTTCATTCCTGCAAATGACTGCTGGCTGACTGCAAAGCTACTGGAACTGTGGAGTAACCCCCCAGCCTGCGGCTGTGCTGGTAGCTGGACCTTACTAGAAAAAAACAAACCCTTGAAGCATGAGCTAGCTGGAAGGTCTTGGAGAGATTGCATTTGTTGCCAAATGCCCTTCTGAGAAAAAAGAAGCACAGAAACATGTGTTTGGCGAACTTTTAGTTGGGAAAGATTATAACTCTTTTCTCAAAAGTGACCTTTTGTTTTTAAAAAAATTAAATGGTATTTAAACAAAACTTTTTGGTCTTATCAAAACATGATGTCCTAATTCACTTCATTTGTAAGCATTTCAAGATGCTTGGAAAGGCAACCAAGTGGAAGTGTAGAGCCTATGCAAACTATATTCTTGGTGAAAAAAGCTTTTGTTCCTGTGCAGTCTATCTGAAGTAAATGATTAGCCTTTTCTGTGCTATAACCCATAGGTGCTATGGAGTGTGTAAATTCAGGAACTGTGAAGGTTCCAGCTATTTGCTGCAATATTATTATGATAATGTCGTGCATCACTATTGATTTTGCTATAAGAATGTAGGTTAGTGCCTATTCCCCCACCATTATAGCAATCACTAGCAAATTTAATTTATGGATATTAATGCATATATGTGCTCTTTTGATTACTGAGTAATCATAGATGGAAACTAGCATTTCACTCCTAATGTGATCCTGAATGCTCATATTCTTTAATAAACTAAATTAGACTCATCTAATTTAGCTCTCTTCCAAACACACCTAATCGGTGAGAAACAATTGTGCAATCAGACTGTGAGTAGGTTAATTACTTCTAGAGGTGGTTACAATGTGTCCTATGGATTTTTTCTTTCTGGTGAACACAGCTACAGCCTCCTCTGCAGTGACAACCAAGTAGGTGGCAGGGGTTGGGGGGTGGGGAGGCAGAATAACAAGCTCTTTTCCCCCTGTTTTCTGTATCCTAATGAGTAGGAAATGATGTGGTTTTATCACTATTATTTATTCCTTTGTAAAGTATCAAAAGCATATACAACACTGCTCAATAGGTGGGAAAGGGCTACGCAAACATGTCCTCGCTACAGACCTTATAATTTAGAAGCAAATTGTACACTCACAGGGCAGTGTAATTCATGAAATAGTCTTATTGGTCTAATAATTACTTGTCTAATAAGCGAGCTCACTTCACATATTTAAGTTCTGCTCTTTGAATAGTTACCTTGTTCTTTTGTCTTTTGCCTTTTAAGTATAGCGTGCCCTTTTCAGAGCAGGGTTTATCTCTTGTGTTTGTACAATATTGAGTGACAGCTTTCACTTCTCTGAGATGCCCCCTCTATTGGCTCTGCCAGAGAAAATGGTAAAGATGGTAAAGAAAACTATATTCTCCATGATATAAGATCCATTGGTTGATTTGGAAATAGGTACTTCTCAAAATTCTCTTTGTGAGGTTAATTAAATATTATCTTCAAGTGAGTAAATGTGCTTGACTCTTATACAAGCTCTGGTTGCAGATCAGGGTCAGGGATTTTTTTTCTAAACCCTGCACAGTTTCACTGAAACTAAAACTGACAGTTCCTGGCTTACTTTTGGTATGTTAGCATGCTTTTCTGGAGCAATACTATAATATCTCCAGGGATGAGCTGAGACTTCATGCATTATTTCTGCAGATCTCTAAACTACTTGCAATGATTTCAGAATTGCCAGGGAAGGAAACATTAAAAGGAAATAAAGCCTCCTGACTTAGCAAACCAAAGAAAGCATCCATGACCAGCTGGATCACATTCTCTCCACATTATTGGTTTTACTGGTTGTCTAGTAAAGGTCTTGCAGGCCTTCTATTACTGTTTCCAGGCACAGGAAACTTGTACCAACGCATGTGGCACTGTGGGCAACACAGCAGCAGTGCTCATGATCCTGTGAAGCCTGGAGACTGCTAGCAATGAAGCTTTGATATGTGCCATAGGAAGCATGCATGGACAGATGAGAGACTGCCCAGGATCAGTCATCCTCGTGTTTAATGGGGTCACTGTTGTGAAGTACTTTGCTTGTGTGTGTCTTGCTGAGAAGCACTGGTAACAGTAGGCAGGATTCCCTGCTTGTGGGAGACCCTGATGTGATAGCTTAAGTGTAAAACTCCTCTTCTGGATTGGATTTTTTTTTTTTTACAGCAGCAGGTAAATGGCATGACAGCTCTGTGCTGCTTACAGTGATCTCAAGTGGACAACTTGTGTAATTTTCTAGCTGTATCTTTGTATTCAGGCCACTGTGCGATAGTGATCTGCATGGTTGGATCCTCCTCACATCAAGAGGAGGGTCCAAACCTCACACTGTAGGTAGAAGTCGATGCATTCTTCTCTTAACTTGCAATAGATGACAAGTAAATGTTGTGTTGGATACCTACAAATTTATTGCAGTGGACTGATCTGAGAAGTTTGACAGAAAGTGTAAGACATGGACTCGGAGCTTACTAGAGTGGCAGTTCTGTTTTGGGGAACTCCGAGGTTCTGCCAGATGCATTTGTTGTGCAAGGAACCCCAAATCTTCTGAATCTTTTCTCCCCTAAGATCTTAACAAGGGTGGGAAAAAGCTGAGAATCATTAAGCTGGAGGGGGGGGGAGCCTTCTGAGGAGAGTTCAGTAGCCAGCCAAAACCTGCTAACTTGAGCAACAATCCTATTTGTTACAGCTGTTTGAACTGCAGATTGATGGGAGCTAATTAGAGTTCAAGCAGAACATTTGTGGGCTGTGAAATGAGGCTGGAGTTTGTGGCTTGCTAATGAAGCTGTGGGTATCCATCATGGTTGAAGGACAGCAGCTCCTCAACAGAGAGCAATTTGCTGCTTCATGGGCTCTGTAAACTACTGCTCATCTACTGTTTACTTGATGCCACAGTTAATTCCGCTCAGGTGCCTGTGCCTTAAGTCAGTAGCATTTCAGGTATCTGTGTGAATTGACACAAATATATAGGGCAGCAAGGCAGAGCTTGCAGAAAAGAGGGATATCAAATGAGAGGCTTTGGGTGATCAGAAACCTGTGCTCTATACCACCCTGAAAGCTGATGTGTGCGACCTACTTGGACACCCTTTGGAGGAAGGTCAGAAAGGACCAGCACAGTGTCAGTATAGCTCTGCTTTACTCTGAAGCCGGAGAAGTTTCACTAGGGAAGAGCCACATCAGGCTGAATAAGCGTTAGGTATCTGTGCTTCTGTAAGAAATATAATGAGCCCACTGAAAAATATTGGTGTAAAAATTATTACAGCTGAAGAATAAAAGCAGACCTGTGGTACTTTAGATTTGTTATTTCTATTTCAGTTAGCATCTGTTTTCCTCAAGTCTAAAAGCCTTGTACCTGAAACTTGCGTACATATCACAACAGAGCAACTTCTGCCTGTTTTTGTCTGACAGGACTTGCTATATGTGTGTTCCCCTGAGCAAAGAGCACAGGTGAGCAGCTCCCGCCTGAAGCTTTGAGCCATGCTGCATACAGTGTTTTTCCCTGTGTTACATAGAAACTGATGTAGCAAGAGCCAACTGTGAAATGGTATTGGTAGGTGGCCTTCCTAGGCTTCTCTCAAAAGTGCTGCAAAAGAGGTGGTTTACAGTGGGAGCTTCAAGTCTTGGGGTGGTCTCAACAAATGGTAGAGCCTCAGTGGCTGTTGAAGCATCCCAACAGCTGTCAGTACTTGATTTACAAATTCTTGAGATGTTATGGGAGATGTACCAAATGCTTGGCCATTCAGATCAAACGCTTTCCTCCAAACTGTTATTGAAAGATGACAGTTTAAACTGTTAGTGTTTAGAGCGTGGATTCCTCAGCTTGGTACATGCACTAAGTGATCAGCCTGTGAAAGTTAAAGGCATGCAGTATGCAGGTGCTGTCTTGAGCCGTCAGCACTTGTATTTGCTGCTACTGCCGATGGCTGGGTCAGAGATACATAGTTTGGGAGGCCTAGTTGCAGACTTACTAGGCATATAATTGCTATTACATCTCCTTTACTTCACTGACATTTTGCTGGTGAAGCATGTGTCTCTCTACATACCTGAAGTAATTATATCACTGGAGAATCTGACCTTTCCACTGGAAGTGGAATGCCTGAAATCAAGCTAAATAATGTTCTTAAAGGACAGGAGATACCAAAACCTCTGAGTTGAGGTTATCTGTTTGCCCAACAATTTAGGCACCTTGGGCATGGAATAAAATGGAAACAGGACATTAAAGATAACGGGATTCAAATTTTACCTCAAATGCTCCTCTTTGCTCTTCTGAAATTTGCTGACCTAAAGCCTGTGGGAGTTCCTGCTCTGTTAAGGGAGTCTTGCCTCATACTCTTCCCTAGCACTGCTGCTGCTTGGCTGAAGGTTTTTTGGTGTCACTGCATACGTTATGAAAGATGCTTTTCAGTGTAGAGTGTCCCCTAACAGGGACATCTTTGAAAGCACTGGTGGATGTGTTCACACCTGTCCCTGCTCTTGTTTTTATTGGTGCAGAACTAAGGTTGGAATAGTGTTGGGGTTTTTTTCTTGGGGGGGGGGGGGGGGGGGGGGGGGGGGTGGGGGGGTGGGGGGCAGCGGGAGGATGGCATCCCAAAAAGGAGATGAAAGAACACCTCCCCCTCCTTTATACATTGGCCATCTACAAGAAGGGCCGGAAGGAGGATCTGGGGAACTACAGGCCTGTCAGCCTGACCTCGGTGCCAGGGAAGGTTATGGAGCAGATCATCTTGAGTGCCATCACGCAGCACGTACGGGACAACCGGGCAATCGGGCCCAGTCAGCACGGGTTTATGAAGGGCAGGTCCTGCCTGACCAATCTGATCTCCTTCTATGACAAGGTGACCTGCTTAGTGGATGAGGGAAAGGCTGTGGATGTTGTCTATCATCTGGACTTTATTTAAAGCCTTTGACACAGTTTCCCACAGCATCCTCCTGGAGAAACTGGCTGCTTGTGGCTTGGATGGGCGTACTCTGCGCTGGGTAGGAAACTGGCTGGATGGCCGGGCCCAAAGAGTTGTGGTGAATGGAGTTAAATCCAGTGGGTGGCCGGTCACAAGTGGTGTTCCCCAGGGCTCAGTATTGGGGCCAGTCCTGTTTAATAACTTTATTCATAATCTGGACAAGGGGATCAAGTGCACCCTCAGTAAGTTTGCGGATGGCACCAAGTTAGGCGGGAGTGTTGGTCTGCTTGAGGGTAGGAAGGCTATACAGCGGGATCTGGACAGGCTGGATCAATGGGCTGAGGCCAATTGTATGAGGTTCAACAATACTAACAACCCCCAGCATCGCTACAGGCTTGGGGAGGAGTGACTGGAAAGCTGCCTGGCGGAAAAGGACCTGGGGGTGTTGGCTGACAGCTGTCTGAACATGAGCCAGCAGTGTGCCCAGGTGGCCAAGAAGGCCAACAGCATCCTGGCTTGTATTGGAACTAGTGTGGCCAGCAGGAGTAGGGAAGTGATCTTTCCACTGTACTTGGCCCTGGTGGGGCTGCACCTCGAGTGCTGTGTTCAGTTTTGGGCCCCTCACTACAAGAAAGACATTGAGGTGCTGGAGCGTGTCCAGAGATGGGCAACGAAGCTGGGGAAGGGTCTGGAACACAAGTCCTATGAGGAGCAGCTGAGGGAACTGGGGTTGTTCAGCCTGGAGAAAAGGAGGCTGAGGGGAGACCTTATTGCTCTCTACAACTACCTGAAAGGAGGTTGTAGAGAGATGGGGGTCGGACTCTTCTCCCTAGTAACAGGTAACAGAGCAAGAGGAAACGGCCTCAAGTTGCACCAGGGGAGGTTTAGATTGGATATTGGTAAAAATTTCTTTACTGAAAGGGTTGTCGGGCATTGGAACAGGCTGCCCAGGGAGGTGGTGGAGTCCCCATCCCTGGAGGTATTCAAAAGATGTTTAGATGAGGCCCTAAGGGATATGATTTAGTGGGGGACTTGGTAGTGATAGGTTAATGGTTGGACTTGATCTTAAAGGTCTCTTCCAACCTAAATGATTTGGATTCTATGATACAATTCACTAGTGGGAAGTGTTTCTTTAATGAAGGTAGTGAAATAACCCATAGAGAACAGAGTAGGCATCTGCTTGACTGGAATTGGCTCAGCTTTCTGCTTCTGAGTGGCAAAACACTTCAGCAGTTGTTCTCAACTTAGGTAAGAAATGATTTTGGGATTGCATGGCATTGATATCCTAACCAAAGCCAAACTGAAAACTTAACACATCACTTCTTTGTAGATTTAATAGGTTGAGTCAAATATTTAGACTGAGCTGTGTCAGAAGATACCTTCCCTGCTGGAATAGCACAGCTGTGCCTGTCTGAGAAATCACAGTTTTCTCCTCAGATCCCACTGGCCTCACTGAGGCTCTGCCAATGCCAAGAGTTTTGATTGAACTCCATGGTGCCTCTCATGAGATCAGGGCTTGAAGTTTAGCTTTGCTTTCACTAGTCAGAGCAATTCACTTGAGTGAGCAACATCTCATATCTGTGAAGCGCTGGAGCATTTATCTTTTCAGCTTAATTGTGATGGGAATGCCATCCAGCAAAAAGAAAAGCACCAAATTGCTCTTATTCAGTACAATATTTATCAACACCATAGTACTAAAAACATTCTAGCTTTCTTCTGTTTCTCTGCGTCATTAGCTTTCCATCTCATCAAATCTCATCGTACGATACATCTTAGTCTCCTTTACCCTGTATCTTAATTTCTTTCTTAGGTAATAGCCTCGTGCCTCAATGCCTTAATTGATTCATCATGCAATGTCTTACCATGTATCATCAGCTACTCGCTGGTCTGTGTGAGCTAATACTTCTGCAGTAGTGATCACAAAACATGCTTCAGAGCATAAAGCTATATCCAACTGTAACTCTATGGATTGTATAATGGGATGACCTTTAGTACCAGAAAGTCAAACACAGGCAAGTAGAACCAATATTGTACTCAGTCATGATAAACGTGGCTTTGGTCTCTTTAGAAAAGCTGAAAAATCAATTGCTTCTAAGCTTACCTGTTCTTGTGGAAAAACCCAGCAGGAGTTGGTGAAATATGTTAATTTATAATAAGTTTCATGCTGTCATGTGACGTTTAACAGACAGTCTGCTGCCAACATTGAAAATCTCTGGGATATAGTTATTCCCTCAAATCTACTTGGTGGTTTAAGGAAAAGTTATAGAAATAAGATTATACTATCTACAAATTCTGCAGGTTGTTTTAACTGTTCCTTTAGGATCTGTTATGCTTCTGTAGTGCCTATTTGTTTTACACTTATTGTAATTTGGAACGCTTTTCTGGGGAAAAGTGAAAATATCTGTTTTAAACAACCTACACTTCCAGCTTTTAAACTGCTTAATACTTACAGAAACACACTTTTAAATGTCACTGAAAGTTATTACACTGTTTTTAGCCGTTGTATCTGTGCTTGTGAAGGCCAAAGTATGAAACAGGATGAAAAGTGGAACTTGAACAGCCTATTTTTAGTGTCCAAACTAGAAGGAAGAAATAACAGATATGCAATGGAGGAAAAAGTCTACTCCTAAATACCAGGCTTCCTCGTACTCATACAAGGGTTTTACTTCAATCCAGTGCTGCTTGTGGTGAAGCTTTGGAAGTATCGTAAGCAGTCTGATGCTTAGGCGAGATGAAGCCCACACAAACCCTAGCACTGTAAAGATATATCGGGTGACCTGATCTTGGAGGTGTGCTTTATAGGTGGTTAAAGAAATCTAGATGGCAAGGCTGGACAGACTGTCTAACTTTCAGAGGTGAAATGAATTCTACCCTGCCTTTTCCTTGCACAATAGATCAGCTGAGGAGTGGCAAATATACTGTGAATGAGTCCCTCTCATTTCAGTAATAAGCCCCATGTAATAGTGTCTTGAGTGAAGTAAAGTTTAATAGTCATCTCTAGTGACTGATCTATGTTTAGCTCAAGCAAGATTGATCTCAGCTGACTACATCAATGTAAAAAATGCAGTGCTCTGTTTCTGCTAGGATTTGATATTAAGGTAGATGCCTCTGTGCTGAAGACTCCAAGTCTTGGTTATGCAGCATGTCCTTACTTCCACTGGAGTTTCCAGTGGAAAGCATGGAGAACCATGCAGGGGGACTTGATGTAGTTCTAAGGAAGGTACATTGAGCGCTGTAAGTAGTAAGTTGCT
This sequence comes from Phoenicopterus ruber ruber, assembly GCA_009819775.1. Classification (NCBI taxonomy): domain Eukaryota; kingdom Metazoa; phylum Chordata; class Aves; order Phoenicopteriformes; family Phoenicopteridae; genus Phoenicopterus; species Phoenicopterus ruber. The sequence goes on along the minus strand of CM020221.1, from coordinate 30,449,445 downwards.
TCCGCTTGATGTGTTGCATGGGTTAACTTGCTCTGCCACTAACAGCACAAAACTACCTGGAGTTTATGGCAAGCTCTTTTCTGCCTGTTTACTGCATTGTTCCATGTGAACATGAAATAAATGGTTTTCAATTAGTGTAAATTTCCTAAAGGGTGTTAAGGCTAGTCTGGAAGATTCTCAGTCATGTATTCCAGGTGATACAGCTTTGTTGCATAGTCTAAACTGAGATGGTTTGTGGTCTAAACCTAATCTTTTGAGCAGCCAAAGTATTATGTGTGATCAGGAAAACTGTCTTGAGTTGACAGTCAGTTGCAGGGCTTTGATGTTAGCTGAGAACAGGTTTAATGCACTGGAATGGCTTAGTGTTCTCTAAAGGGGATGCTAACGTAAGCCAAAACATGTCTGAGATAGGTAATGCCCTAATGTTAACATGTTAAATATATTATCCCGATCAATGTCACAATAGGCTTGCAATACTAACCTTTGCAAAGTCATTCATTACAACCTAATGGGGGCTGACAATGCTATTAGCCACTTTTTTGTCTCTGTTTTCTAGATGGAGCAGGGGCTATTTACGGTAGTGCATCTTCCTGAATGGCTTTGCAAATTGGAATGAATTATTAGTTGCTAATTTCTTCTAATGTGAATTCATCCTCCTCCTGTTTACAGCACCACATTTTGTATTGCCTTGTTTTATTTCAATACTTCACAACTCTCATCTCCCTGAAAGTTTTGGAGCTTAGAAACATGATTAAGGACGGGTTAATTCAATGTCAGCATTGTTGGAAAACCCTGACCAGGATCCGTGTACAGTGACAGTAGCTTCCCAGGCTGGTCTTAGATACTACTGTCAGGGAAAGCCAGTATCCTAGAGTCAATCTGAAGGGACAATTTTCAAGGACATTTGTTTAAAAGGCGGATAAATGCATGATTGAAGGCTGGGAGAAGGGATGGGAGAGTGGAAGCTCCAAGAGATACAACAAGGCAAAAGACATTATAAAAGCCAGGAAGTGAAGAAGTCCTTGCGACAGTACTGAGTCTAGGCTGAGGAGCACGTGGGTCTGTAGGCAGCTGGACAGAAATTTAAGGTTGTAAGGTCAGGGCTGGACATGGCTACTGCAGAGACTTTCCCTCTTGTGCCTGAAAGATGAGGCAGGTACCAGGCAGTAACATGGTGCATCCCCTGGCTTGCCATCTGAAGAAAGTGCCCTCAAGCCCTGCACCCTACAAATCTTGATTTAAGGGCAGTCTGGAGAGGAATTAATTTAGAGACATTGACTCTTAAGCAGTCCACGGAGTGAAGATGTTCTGGGATCACAAATCTTCCTTTCCAGGCTATCTGGCAGGAATCCTGGCTGGGGATTAGGGGTAAACAGTGTTAGGGGCTGTGTTTGGCACTTGTCTGCCCCTGTGCCATCCCCCAACAAATTTCTGTCATTAGATTCAACACAGATCCAGCTGAAAGAACTTTAAAAATCACCTTCTAACAGTTTTTATCCACAAAGATCACATCCAGCCCATAAATAGCCACATAATTTATATTAATGCATTAAACATTAAGATCTAGGACCATGCAGTCTTAATGCTGGTGCATTGTGCATTTCATAAATAGTAGCGAAAAGTCAACAAGAAGTTAATTTTTAGGAACAAATTTTGCAACTACCTATCTAGGTATAGCTTTGATTATCTTCATGTTTGTTTATAAATGCATCTTCAAAGTACTGCTTAGTAGGAGTAACTTATTTTATTCACTAGTCAGCAGTTGGCACAACAGGCAGTTAAACTTCTAAATCATTTTTTTTGAGCTTAAAAAGCTCTTTTATAAGATTAACCTAGAGGTCAAATGTGAGACGGGACTATGCTGGATTTTGTGCAGAAGGGTAGTTCAGATGCAGACCTGTTCAGCTGAACTTCGGATGATGTGAAAGCCTTGAAAGGTCTATAAGAGCTAACAAATGGAAAGCAGTTTGAAACTAATGCTTGCTAAATTGAGAGTTAAATGGTGTGGTTTTAAGCAGAACTCAGCCTATGCTCTGTTCTCTTTAAATGTGTTTGCTGATAATAACTAAGTATGCATTTGGGTGGAAATTGAGACTGTGTAGGTATCTGACTAATTGATCTGTAGAAGCTAGAAAGCATCTGTGTTGAGGTGCAGAGAGCACAGAGTGTATTTCTACGGGAGGAAATTAGTGTGCTCTCAGCACAGAGTACTGAGAAAAGTACTGCTTTTTCTGGTACTGCTTGCAAGTGGCTTTAATCATGTCTTCGTGTTGAGTCTTAAGAGGGAACAGGGACTGAAAAGCTGGCTCAAAAGGGAAAGCTGTTATTGCTCTGCACCAGTGGTGTTCACTAAAACTGCAGGAATCTGGTGAGGCTGGATGAGTGCAGTATTTTCTTGCTGGAGAAACAGAAAAGATATTGGGACAAGGTGGGATTAGATGATTAGATGAAGCAAGGAAGAGAGAAGTCACTCCCTACAGCAAAGTTTGGAGTCCAGAGGGGTGAGAAAGTGGAAAAAATGGCTGCGAATTGACAATAAAATCCAGACTGGAGTAGAGCACAGGAATGATAATAGGAGCTTTATAGAAGCTGTACGAAGTGCCATGTTTCTCCATTTTTTCTTTTTTTAAGTGATTGTTTAAAGTGTTGCAGTGATATGGGAGCTGAAAGGGAATTAAAAACCAAGGTGAAACTTTGTGAGACCTCCTGTGTGTTTGAGCTATTTCTATGTGCAGTTGTAGAAGTGAGCTGTGTATCACAGGGGTTCATCAGGCACAGAGGAATCGGCCACTAGCTGGGAAGCAGAGAGTTTGTACCCGTGTGGGAAGGACCATGAAGCTGCAGAGATTTTTGAGGAGTTCTTGGCCAAGGAAGCCACTCTTTCTGCACTTGGATGTGAAGAAATTTTCAGAGCACTGGTATGGTAGTAGGAAGGTAAACAGTACAGATGGGAAAGCTCTCATGTCATAGAAGAATGAGAAGTGTGCAAATTGTAGCTAGTTTCACTTGTTGGTTTATGCCATGTTGAAAAGCTGCTCTTCCTTAAACACCTAAATGTTCATGTTCCATTCTTCCATAAAGTTGACTTTTATAATCCTGCATCTCCTGGTCTTAGAACTCTAAGAAATAGACTGCTTTTGCAGTATCAGACCCAATAAAAGCTGTGCAAGTCCCAACTGTCTCCAGCACAGCTAGACATTAGTGTAAGGATTACAAAACAGCAACAACAAGCTTGGTTGAGCCTTGTCCTCTTATGTATTGTTTTAATTCAGTCTGAGAAATCAAGACTGATAAGACTGTACTGTCAGCTGTAGTCTGACCTTTCTTATATTCCAAAAAGAATTGGTATTTGTGGCAAGAAACTTGTGGGGAAGAGAAGACCTAGTTCTCCAGCCATGCAGATGTAATCCCAAAGCTCCTGCCCTGGTGTGGTGATCCTGGTGTGTGAGAGGACTCTGGAAGTGAGTTAAGTAGTGAGAAGCTGCTGAGTTTGTGCCAGTGAGCAAGATGCCTTGACCAACTGTCTCCCCTAAGGTTAGAGAAGGGCTCAGATCAGGGGAGGTGTCCACCCGCTTGCATTTGCTGTCCTTGCTCCGTGTGCCAGCACCCCTGAAACAAACACTGGAGCAAGAGCTGGTTTGGACTGGGGCTGACCAGACCAGCAGTCCCATGGATGAGGCAGCAACTGTGTGTGGTGGTGAGCAACAACGCAGGGTGGTCAGGCTCTACTGGAAGCATTTGTGGCAGCACCTCTTAGCTGTATCGCTGTTGCACTCACTGACGCATACTGGGTGCACAGATGAAAAGGGTAAGTCCCTGACACCCCTGCTTGAACTGCTCTCCATTGACAGCAGGTTCAAAAATCTTTCTGCACAGACAGTATAGGAGGGAATTTCTTAGCTTAGCTGCTGATTTCAGTGGATTTTCCCCTTTAAGGGGATTAGTCTGGCCCTTGGTGGTGGTTGTTTCTCCTCATATGCTTCTGAATTTAAGTAGTGGAAGTCACGAACAGAGGAATATTTTGTTGCTTAACCACAGGGCATAATGTGCCCTACCATGAGACAAGACAGTTAGCTTGCTCTTAGAGCACGAGTAAGCACACTTTTTTATTAGGAATACAGCTGCTTAACTTGGCTAATAAATGCACAGAAATTTGGGGTGTGTCCTGCACAGAACTGCCTTCTTTGCATGTAAGTCAGCCTATCAGTACGAGAGAGAATGTGATTATTTTCAAATTAATGTTCCTTTGACTAAACACCTCTACTTTCCATCCTCACTCTTTTACCTTCAAATACACTTGTATAGTATCACTTATTGAAAGTTTGTTTCTGGCAATTCTAGTTATGTAGAATAAATCTGCTGAGGTTACAATATAAGAGAATAAGAAACAACGATGAGGATATGCATTATGTTCCTCTTGCATCTCCACTGAATTGGAAATGTGCCGATGAGTATTGCTATTGCTTCTTGGCTCCCAGCTTAAAGATGGATTTTCTGAGATTGTGATTGTGCTAAGCAACTCTTTGACAAGACGATTTCAAGATAAGAAAAATAAATTATTTTAATATATATTTGAACAGAAGGCATTTATTACAACTGCTGTATAAAGGAAGAAAGGAAATTGCTGAACTCTCCTGGAGAGTTGTGCAAGTCTTAGGTTTCCAGTTTATGCCTTTTGGTATCCATTATTCATTTCATATGTCCTACACTCATCCTTCCTCCAAACTGTATTTACTCTTTCCTCTTACTCTATGCTGCATTCCAAATTTGACTTTTTTCTGAGGTACTGCAATAACATATACAGTACATAAGATGACTAGAAAAACTTTAGAAACATGATTGACCTGACTTATTTACAGAAAGACCAAAAAACCACCAAACCCAAGTAGACAGAAATGGGAAAGGATATTGTCTTGTTGCAGAGCGACTGAGAAGACCTTGCCCAGTGTTTATTAGTTTCCTTTTTCTTGGACAGAATCCATGTTTGCTGAGCAGCAGCTCTCCGAGCTGCTCATACCGGTCCCTCTCGCATGTTCTCTGAGCTTGGGGAAACTGCATCATTATTCAATGACAAGTGGTGTCCCTCAGGGGTCTGTATTGGGACCAGTATTGTTTAATAGCTTCATCAAGTACATAGTGGGACTGAGTGCACCCTCAGCAAATTTGGACAAGCTTGAGAAGTGGGCCCATGTGAACCTCATGAGGTTCAGCAAGGCCAAGTGCAGGGTCCTGCACCTGGGTCAAGACAATCCCCAATATCAACACAGGCTGGGGGAGGGATGAAGGGATAGAGAGCAGACCTGCCAAGAAGGACTTGAGGGTACTGGTGGATGAAAAGCTGGACATGAGCCAGCAATGTGCGCTCGCAGCCCAGAAAACCAACTGTATCCTGGGCTGCATCAAAAGCAGTGTGGCCAGCAGGTTGAGGGAGGTGATTCTGCTCCTCTACTCTGCTCTGGTGAGACCCCACCTGGAGTCCTGTGTCCAGCTCTGGAGCCCTCAGCACAGGAAAGACATGGACCTGCTGGAGTGTGTCCAGAGGAGGGCCACAAAAATGATCAGAGGGCTGGAGCACCTCTCCTATGAAGACCGGCTGAGAGAGTTGGGGTTCTTCAGCCTGGAGAAGAGAAGGCTCCAGGAAGACCTTATTGCGGCCTTTCAGTACCTAAAGGGGGCTTATAGGGAAGATTGGGACAAACCTTTTAGCAGGGCCTGTTGTGATAGAACAAGGGGTAATGGTTTTAAAGCAGGTAGATTTAGACTAGATATAAGGAAGACATTTTTTGCAATGAGGGTGGTGAAACACTAGAACAGGGTGCCCAGAGAGGTGGTAGAAGTCCCATCTCTGGAAACATTAAGGTCAGGCTGGATGGGGCTCTGGGCAACCTGATCTAGTTGAGGATGTCCCTGCTCATTGCAGGGGGGTTGGACTTAGACGGCCTTTAAAGGTCTCTTCCAACCCAAACTGTTCTATGATTCTATTCTATCTAAATTGAATTTCCAAGATATCTGGGAACTGAAACAGAAAACATCACTGAAACCATAGGTGTAAGGTCACTGTAGCAGTGTTCTTCCTTACCTGTGACATAAATTCATCTCCTGGCTTCCCAGAGCATTTGCAAGGGCCATGTACTTGTTTTTTATTAAGAACTAAATAACTGTTTCTGAAATTAGCCATTTGGACTTGATGTCAGGAATATCAACCATTAATTTATACTGCTTGGCTGGCTCCATCTCGTTGCCTTGAATGCACTCCAAAACATGAAGAGGTGCTGAGCTCAGCTGCTCTTGGCTCAGTGCTGTCTTCTGATGGAAGTGTTGATGTGTGTGTGTATGTGGGTCCCCGATGAAAAAGCAGAGCGCCTGACAATCTGGTGGATGTTCCCTGTCACTAGTGCTTCTGTTTCTGCCTCTAAGACCAGAAATCTTCTGTTGAAGATCCTTAGATGCTTGACACATCTGTATTTTTTTTCTTGAATTGTAAGTTTTGTCTTAAATGTCTGTAGCAAATGAGTGTGTGCTACAAGTTGTTTTAATGGCTATCATTAATGCTTTTTGAGCTATTTATCTTAATGCTCTTGATATTTTTTATTTTAGGGGCTCTCTCTGGAACCGTTAGCACACTCTGATTTGATAAGGTGTAATACATGCTCTCTTCTGACTGATTATTGCTGTCACTCAGCACAGGTTTGCAGCTTCTTCAAAGGCGCAGCGCTCTGAAAGCTGCCAGGCAGTGCCTAGAGCTTCTAGCTGCCAACTGCCAGCTTTCATCAGCAATGACTAGAGAGAAAGCTGCCCTTTCCCAAATCACTTTACGGGCAATCTTACTGCTTATATAATTTGTTTCTCTTAAGTGTTCGTCTCTTTCTCTGGTGATTAGGGAGCCAGAAGCCTGTACCGCTCACTGCAGTTACTGTTCTGGGAGCTACAGAGTGCTCCAGGAGTGCACATACAGCAAGCCCCATGGATTTCCTTTCGCTTCCTTGCCTTTGCCTGTCACACAGCTGAGCTCACAGAGCTAGCTAATCCTTCTTTCTTGTTCTGAAGAGAAAGGAGATTTAGGTATACTTGCACTAATCTAAATACAGCAATGTTTACAGATGTCTGCAGTTCATTGGTCTTAACAATTTTAATCCAGACTTATGTCTACTGCTGGAGTCAAACCACTATATTTTTCCCACCTAAAACCCATAAACTACCCCTGTTGGGAAAAACACCACCTCCCTCCACCCCCTAAAAAAATCCCCAAATAAACTTATCTTTTTTCTCTTCCCTGCCTCCCCCCTCCCCCCATAACTTAATAGCACTCTGATTATCAGCCTACAAAAGGAAGATTAGCTCAAAGCCCTTATGCTATGTGTGCGTTCAGTTATCTGAGGATAACAGAACTAGTAATTTTACAGGAGTGGTGTGGAAAATAGGCAAGACGACAGCAGTGACTAGGATCAGACCTCGGGTTCTGGATTTGTCCCATTCACAATTCTTATTCAGTTAATTACAACTGAGCAATGGCTTTAGTCTTACCCCCGTAGCTAATACAGATCCTGTAACTTGAGCTTTATTCACTTCAGGATTAATGTCCTTAGTTAAAAAAAATGTATTTGTATCTAGTGGATAGCTAATAAGAATTGTACCTAGGGAACGACTTCCTCACTTTGTGTATTTCTTTTCTTGTATGCTATACAATATCATCCTTGGGAATTGTGGTGGGGTTGTGTTTGTGTTAGTAAGAGGTGTCACCTTCTGTACCTCACATATAACATCTTGTTTCTGCTTGAGTGGATCCCAGATCTCGCCTATGGGTGAACCAGCTTCTGATGCCAACAGCACCCTATCAACCTTGGCTAACAATTTTCATTGCTTTTCAAAGAGCTTGGTCGTCATTTTACAAGTTTAGCCAAGCATTAGAAAAAAACATATGAATCGAGAGAATAAGAAACTAAATGTAACCAGTGATAACATATTTGGATGTAGATTTGCGCTGATAACAGGTCTAAGGGTATTGGGATCTCTGACAGCAGCAGTGCTCAATCATCCTGCTGCAGCCTAGCAGCTGGAGCCGAGCTGGACGCTTACCCTGCCAGGGGTTGGAGGTTGACTCTCTTTAAAACTCCTTATCTTTGTTATGAGTGCTACAAGGACGTGATGATATGTTTATCTTTTTTTTTTTTTTTTTTTTTTTTTTTCCTGGAAACAGCATGGAGCCTGTCAACCCTTTCTGGAACAGTGCAAATGGCTGTCTCCTTGTCAAGCATCAGAGCCAGAGCTAGCCCAAGAAAATCCATCAGAAACCCAAAACAAAACAGTAGATTTCTACATAAAGCTTGTCAAAAGTCAGCATCAAAGTACAAGGACGTCACTTAAACCTACGTTGCTTTTCTTTTCTACAGCATGCATCCTTAGCCGCTTTTAGTTTACTGTGTCTTCCCCTTATTTTTACTGTTTTTTCTCTCCCACACAGGTTTTTATAATTTGATAAAGAACAGGCTGTTCTTACCGGAACTGGAAAAAACAGGCTGTTTCTACTGGAAAAGGAAGGTAAAAGAAGGCCTACCCCTCCCTTCCCAAAAGGGAAGCAATAAAGTTTTAAAAGGAGGGTGAGTGGCAAGTGCCGATGTCAGGGATGCTTGATCGAGATTTCTAAAAGAAAGAAAAAATTGAAAAATTATTGAACTACTGATTGTAGTGTTAAAAACACAAGCCAGTGGAAAAGAGCTGCTACTTGTTTCCAAAATGTATGTCTGTTGATCTTAATGTGTTCTTTCGGGGAGAAGTTACAACTCTAAATTTTATACGAGCCAATGAATGTGTGAAGCAAAATGATCTGGATACTGTGGTACAGCTAGTTTCTGAAAAAAGCTTTTTGGTTAGTTTCAGCCAGAGGTGTTTTTGTAGTAACTGAGCTATCACTGATGTTCGTGTAAGTGAGTTGTGAAAGATGGCTTAAAAAACTAAAAAAATCAGTTTGTGCAATGAGGAAATCTGTATGTTCATAACAACAATATGGAAAAGAGGTGAGTGAAAAGAGAATTAACACTTGATACAAAAGGAGTTAAAACTGTTGCAAAAGGATTTCATCATCCTGACTTTCTGAACAAGAAAGTGGCAAAAATAATTCTATGTTAGTAAAACATAGTGGGCCCATGTGAATCTCATGAGATTTAATGAGGCCACATGCAGGGTCCTGCACCTGGGTCAAGGCAACCCCTGGTATTGATACAGGCTTGGGGGATGAAGGGATTGAGAGCAGCCCTGCCGAGAAGGACTTGGGGGTACTGGTGGATGAAAAGCTGGACATGAGCCAGCAACGTGTGCTCGCATCCAGAAAGCCAAGCGTATCCTGGGCTGCATCAAAAGCAGCGTGGCCAGCAGGTCGAGGGAGGGGATTCTCCCCCTCTACTCCACTCTGGTGAGACCCCACCTTGGAGTCCTGCCTCCAGCTCTGGAGCCCTCAGCATAGGAAAGACATGGACCTGCTGGAGCGAGTCCAGAGGAGGCCACAAAAATGATCAGAGGGATGGAGCACCTCTCCTGAGAGGAAAGGCTGAGGTAGTTCAGCCTGGAGAAGAGAAGGCTCCAGGAAGACCTTCTTAGCAGCCTTGGTGTGTAATGGCTTTAAACTAAGAGGGTAGATTTGGGCTGGATATAAGGAAGACATTTTTTATGATGAGGGTGGTGAAACACTGGCACAGGTTGCCCAGAGAGGTGGTAGAAGCCCCATCTCTGGAAACATTCAAGGTCAGGCTGGATGGGGCTCTGGGCAACCTGATCTAATTGAGGATGTCCCTGCTCATGGCAGGGGGGGTGGACTAGATGACCTTTAAAAGGTCCCTTATAACCCAAACTCTATGATTCTAAAAGCAAAGTAATGAACACAGGGAAGAATATTCCCTGAGCTGTATGTGCACAGTGAGAGAGGCTTGGAATTAAATATTGTCATTCAGGAAAGAGATCTGTGAATTATATTCTCGGTCAGCACAAGAACTTAAAGGCCAAATGAAATAATGCTGAAGATCTGAACACAAATAACTTTGATGGCAGTGTTGGCAATGTAATTACATGCTGTATAGAAATGTGTTTTGAAGGCCAGAAATATAGATAGTTTCAAAAGGCAGATGGTCATGGAAGTAAGATTCATCAAGAGTTCTTAAACAAGAATGGCAATGCAAACTCCTGCTCTCAAATTTTCCCTAACAAGGTTTCCTGGGAGTGTGGATCATATAGCGTGAAGTATAATGCTATGTCTGCTTTAGGCGTGTGCTGCCTGACACTGGGAGCCTGGTACTCAACAAAACACTCCACTTTGTTGCAAGTGACTGCTGAAAGGTTAAGAGCCTCCTTTGTTTGCAAAAAGAGAGCCAAATTTAACTTCTTCATGCAGGAGGTCTCTGGGAAATGTGAAACAGTATATGTGGTTTTCTTACGAGCTGAAATGTAAAAGTTCTTTGGCAAGATCAGTGCAACAAAGGAAGGACAAATCTTCAACATAACTCTTTCACCTAATGACTTGCCTGAGCTTTGCTATGACCACTATGTAAGCGCTTTTTCAGTGCCATAAGGCAAAGCTAGGGAAGGGCTGCTTTTGGTTCCCCATGGCACCTGGCACACACTGGCAGGTTTTTACTGTACTTCTGTACAGAGGATAGTAATAGCAGTGTATTAATTTTTCATATCAGGCTACAGCAATTTAAATTTTTCTAGTTCATCACCACCTAAGTACCATATGATGTCAGTAGCAGGGGTGGAAATAAGTCTAAACTCCCAATTCTCTACTCAGGATAAGACACAGTACTGGGAAAGAACAGTGTTTCTGTGATATGAGGGTGTTTTGAGGAAAACCTTTTAGGTTTTGTCCGAAAAGTGGGGGAAACTTGAGGGAAGGATCCTGCAGGGAAGGCAAGAAAAGGAGAGTGCAATTAAAAAATAGTTAATAGTCTGTTAACAGAAGAAGGGTCTGAATAGGAGGTTTCTTGATGGCATTCCCATAGGAGGAGGAAAATGGTCCTCTACTCAATATTCCTTTTCCCAGGAAACAAACATTTGAACTAAAGAAGTTGTTACTATGAAATACATCACGAGTAAAGAGCCTCACAGTTTAAAAGGCTAGAGCTGAAGAACTGAGGAAACTCATTTCAGGAGGAACTTTTCTCAGTCTCTGTCACTTTGATGCAGAAAGTTAACAGATGTCTTTCTGGACAAGAAAGAATGACATGAAAGTTTCATGAATCCCAAGATAAATGGAGAATTGGAGGGAATCTTGTTAGTAAGAGATGAAGAGAAACAACTGAGAGGTTATCTATAAATGATGAATATTCTTTGTGAGGAGTAAAAAAGATTCTACATTACTGTGGTAGCGATAATGGAAAATGGCTTGCTGAGTGACAGAAAGATATTGTCTGCGAAGGAATAGGGAAGCCATTTACCGACTTCTTTCCTTTACTCATAAAATTACCTCTCTGGTTCTGTCAAATGTCAGTAGAAAGCACCTTTTATGGTATGGTCAGTTAACAAAAAAGTGATCAACATAATAAAATAGAAGGTTTTTTCTCCTGTGAGTAGAGCATTTCTCAAAGCTTTAACTTGTTTAAAATGCAGGACGATGTTTCACCATTTTCTGCACTCCCCCCACCTCAAGCTTTGTGGCCCAGGGTTCAAGGCTGGCCGAGCCTGCTGAGCAGCATGATGCAAGGGTTTTCCAAGTACTAATTCCTGCTTGAATCAGAGCATCCTGTTTGACGGGAAAAATGTCCACTCTGATTCTAAATATATTCTTTGATGTAGAAATGACCATAGATGTTGAAATTGTTCACCCAAGATTAATAATCTTTTTTATTGAGGGAAATAAAAATGTACTTTTATTTTTAGTCTGTTTCACTACTAGTAAAACTCATTCAATCTGAGAACATGGACTGAACATTAAGAGAATGTCCTGGCTCCTCCTGATCGTGCAAAAAACTTCCCATTTAGACTAATTCCTTTGGCTCCCTGTTCCTCGTTCATTCCTCTAATGTCAGGATGATAATGCCAATGCCCTTCCTGCCTGTTCCTTTGCAAAGCAGCATGAAAAATACTATTCTGTGTAACCAACTTACTGCCATTACCTGCTGCTGGCTGAGGATTATTGCCTCTTATTTTATAAATGAAAGGACGGTGTTCACCACTCAACTTACCTCTATGCCTGCACAGGGCTCAGGATACATCTGGAGTGGGGAGTCCGAGCACTGTCCTTGGTTGCTGTCCAAATAACAAAAATATGGAAATATGGAACTTGTAGGTTGTGTAAACATACAGTGAAAGGTCTTTTTCAGAGCCTGGTCTAGGGTCTAAGCAGATCATTGCTTCAAATTGCGGTTAGGTTTAGTGGATTATGCTGCCTCCCTGCTGCAAAGCACAGAAAGGACTGTTGCTGGCTTTGTGCCTTCAGATGCAAGAAAGTTATTTAATTAACAAGCCAGAGTATATATAAAATGTACTTAATTTGTAGGTGTTGGGCATGTGGGAAATTGGGAATCCAGTCAGCATAAGAGCTGCTGAGAATTTTTAGAATAATACAAAAGGGAAAAAAATTTTCATGGAACAAACTTTGTTTGAAAATACTTGAAACCCAAAGCATTTTAATGATACAAGGTGTATCATAGTACCACTGGTGCATTATAGAAGATACTGTACTCTTGTATGTCCCACATCATAGAATGAAGGGCCTTATTGCTCTTCTCTAATGAAATATTTCAACTAACTATTGGAGGAATTTCGGAAACTTCTGTATAATAGTTTAACTTGTTCTGAGGCCGGGAGAGAGGAAAGGGAATCTTTGCCCAAACTAAACTTTTCTACTGGAAAGTTTCGGCTAACTCTTTATCTCAACCTGTTTGACTGGGGCAGAAGTCATGTTTTCCCCTTCTAATCATCTCCTTCTGATGAATAAAGTTCTAAATATCTTGCATTTTAATGACTATGAGTTGCAGAGTTACCAAATCTCTTCCTGCCTAATGTTTTCTGGTGTTTTTCTTAGAAGCTGCTTGACCCTGCAAACCCTTCTGTCATCTCTTATGTTTTCCCTTACTTCAGGGAGAAAGGGTTTTGAAAAGTCAGTGACCCAGTGTGCCGGCAGGTTGCTGACTTGCTTTAAAATGAGGTTGAAATTCTGTCTTCATTTAAAAATCCTAAGAAAGGACCTTACTGAGGTTTGGGTTGCACTGAGCAAAACACCATCAGACCTTTGAGATTTGTTGGAGAGACTGAGACCAGATAGAGAGGAGTTTGTTTTCTTAAAACAACCGCCTTATCTTAGAAAACCATCCTGTATCCTTGTGCAGCTGGTAATGCTGCCAACAAGAAACCCTAAAAGTTATTAACTTATTCTGCTTCTCCTTGCCAAGAAATCCTGTAACACAGTGGTCTTGAGCTTCCCAGTAAGGTCACAGCTCACCTACCTGGATGTGTACGTGGAGCCCTGGTAAGTTTAATGATAGCAGAAATTCTGTCCTGCTCAGGAACTGACCTTTCACAAATCAAAATTTAAATTATTGTAAAAAAAGTGAAAGCTACTAAACAAAGTTGTGAATTTTAAAGAAAAAAAAAAAAAATAAAGCCTTGGATAATGCTTAGGATTACGTTTTATCAGGCTTCTTAAACTGAAATGTTCAATAATTATAAGCTGTAGTAGTACTTCTGCTAATAGGCAGCTCTGTGTTCTTGAGTTCTAAATATTTTTCTTGTTAATGTTTAGGCTTTTGTCTGTAATTAGCGAGGCCAGAAAGGCTTAAGTCTTCCTATGTGTTGAGTTGATATCCTAGGATTCCTATCATAGAGTTGATATTTACTCTGCTCCACTAATCATTTCTAATTTCTACATTTGAATAGTGTAGAATTAAATTTTCTAATTTCATATAATTTGGGATCCTGGAGATGCATTAGGATGATATTTTAATAGAAAAACCTGAACGGTGGTGACTGGGTGTATTTTTCCTGGACAGTTAATACTGTAATAAACCCCCTCAAATTCTGTTCCTTTGAACATTTGCTCTTGCTCGAGCTGAACACTCAGCATCTGCTCTGACTGCAGACCCAAGATCATGGTTTTTAGCTGTTTGCAGTACGCTTATTATCGCTAGCTGTGTATAAAGAATGAGCGAGAGCTGTAGGTGAGGTCTTTTGGTGAAAGAGGCAACATTTTGTCACTAAGGGGTATGTATTTGCCTTCTAGTTGACAGCTGAATGTAAATTGTTATTTACACAATTTTTTCTTGCCTTGGAAGTGGTGCAGGGACCACAAGAGAGGACCAATGCGTGCTGGCAGAGTTGTCATGGGCTGCTTAAACAGTCTCTGCTGAGATTAAGCATAGATCATGATCTGTTTCTAGAGGAACCAAATCTGTGCTTTCAAACTGCGGACAGCCAAAGATGAGTAAAGCTGAGCAGACTCCGGGGCCCTTACGGTCGGTTTGTAGCCAACTCGCTGTGCGAGATTAACCTAAGTGCATGTGGCAGGAGGTCTGAAAAAGCCGCTGGCGATGACCGTGGGGTGGCCCGTGGTGTCCGCAGGCAGGACGGATCTTGGCGTGTGGGAAGGGGGATCCCACGGCACAGCTGGCGGGGTCGCAGCTCCGTGGGGTGGTGGCTCACAGCTGGCCTGGCAGAGGCGCAGTGAGGTGTGCTGGGCCGAGAGGGGTCACTGACTGCAAAAGCTCCTCTTCCAGCAGCATCAATAGAGGGAGCGACATCTCTGCTCCATCTCCTGACTTCTGAGTGTTGCCCGTTGTCCTTGCTCAGGGCTCTGTGGCCATCTGGTTTCCAGCCAGCTGAAAGTTTAACTGAAATTACTTCCTTTAAAGTTGGTGTCAGAAAAATAGAGAAAACGCTATCATGTTTGATTTCCTTATCTCTTAAAATCAAGCTCTATTTTAGATAGACAACTTTTTTGGTGATTATAAAATGGAAATGTTGACTTGTTTTGGACAGACATAGTTTGGGTAGAAGTTGGCCTGTGCTTAAGAAAAATAAAAGCTTACAAATAAGTAGTAAATAGTCAGAAAAATGAAAACAACCTCTTCTTGTCAGGTTTTCTATTTTGCTGGAAAAATAAGTAACCTCTCAGTGTGAACCTTTTTTCCCCCCTTCTTTTCATTGGGCCTTTGAACTAAAGAATATATTTGTATTAACCACCCGATTACACTGCTGCTAACTCACATAGCCATTTTCCTGAGTAAACAAAGCTAATGAATGCACGGTATATACTTAAAAGCTATTCTCAGTAGTGGGACATTCTCTCCTACTCCTCCGCACCCCACTGCATACATGGGGATGGTCACACTGTGGTAATTTTTTTTTCCTTACTTTTATTTATACAAAAAAAGGCAAGCAGAGAGGCCCTCCTGCTCTGTTGCCTAGGTTATTCCATAGGCTACCAAGCAATCTGCGTGGTATCTGGCAATTATGCGGCAAAGCTAAACCACGACGAAAAAACCCCACAGCGGTCTCAGTTCCAGGAACGTCCCAGACTACACTGTGGGCTGAATTTTGCCCTCTGCCAGTGCCTAGTGCTGGGAGTGAAACAGCAGGCACTTATTTCTGTGTAACTAAACAGTAGTGCAAATTGCTAATTGCCAGGCCTGGTTGGTCCTAAACAAATATACAAATGGCTGCTGATGCTGACCCCGGCACGTAGAAGAGCAATTGCCTCTTGCCCTGACAGAGAAGCTGTTTCACTGGTGAGCAATGAAGACACAATTTTTTTGTGTATTTTGAGACTGATTTATTATTTCCTTCTGCCCTTCTAGTAAATTACTATGACAGCCCATAGTGCCTGCTAAACTCTGACCAAGAGTGGGTGTGAGACGGACTGCTGGAGGTGGATTAGGCCAAGCTCCTGGGGGAAGGAATAACAAGGGAAAACCTGATCGTTTGGAGTCTTGCTAGAGGAGCCATGGGAGTGCCCTGCATCCTTGGATCTGTCCTCCAAGGTGGTTTTATCTGCTGAGAGAAGGGCTCTCCTGCCCTGTCCCCTACTATGCTGTGTGGCTGTAGAAATGACTGTCAGGTGTCTCCTCCCAGAGAGCAAGAGGGAAGAACTGTAGAGGGAGAGTTTTGTTTTTCTTTCGGGGGCGGGGGGGGAAGTCTAGGGAGGAATATCAAGTGATTGTCAGTCTGTTGCCAACAGGCACAATTGCATGTGCCTTCCCAGCCACTGTTTGCATTGTTTATTGTTAAAAGTCATCTGTGATGGATATTTAATTCCCTCTCTCCCAGTAGTTTATTTCAATGTTCAGTATTCCTTGTTATTAGTAGTCCTTACTCCTAGCACACCTTTCCTTATGCTTCCAGATCTGTGCTTTGTGTCATGCTGCTTTAGAGGTGACCCAGGGGTGCTGCATTTTCACTAGGGAGAGAGGCGTGAACCCCTTGGACAGTCTCTCCTCTTGTGGGAAAGGTGGCCAATGCTGCCTGTGTCAGTCCAGCTCCCTTTTGGTTGTGTTGTACTGTCATGTAGGGGAAAATAAAAATAATCATTCAATATGATGAGGAATAACTTTGACTAGGCTGTAGTTCTAACATATAAAAGCTGGCTTCAACCTCCCAGAGGCAGGTGGGAAAAGAAGGTCAGATGCTAACAAGCTAGTAATTCAACAAGAATAAGAATAGAACCTAATTAAGATTTAACAATCTTGCTAATATATGCTACAATCTCGAGAGACCTAAGAAGTTGCTTTCTATCACAACTTAGAAATAGCTAGAACACTGTCCTATTAGACTAGGTAATAGGGGTCATCTACAACGGTAGAGACCCAGGCTCTGAGAATTACTAGTATTTGCCAGTTCTAACTAAGGAAGCTTGCAAAATTGAGATAAGATGGTAAGAAATCTCAAAGGATATTCCTCACCTTTCCAAACGAGGTTTTCTGTCTAATCCAGTTGGCCAGTAATTGGTCTATTAACCTGTCCACTCCGTGGAATAAGTCAGTAACGTTGGTTCATTTTATTGTTGTATTGCAGCAAATCCTGTAATTTCTTTGCAGACCTGTGTCTGAACTAACTCCCCTTAATAAATAAACAAACCCAAAACACAACCAAAAAACCCAACCCACAAAAACCAACACCACCACCCCCCGCCCCCCCCCCCCCAAAAAAAGCCCCAGACAACAAACAAACTAAACCCCCCAAAACCAAAACCCCCAACGCTCAAACCTGCTAGCACTACAGCTCTGCAGGCAAACTGACTATGGATAACAGCCCTTATATTTACTGTATGCAGTTGCAGGGTGTCCTTCTCAATCAGAAGCAATCCTTTTCAACCTGAATTCCCTAATAGAGGGAGAGAAGGTGAATTTTGGCCTGTTTTCCCAGGGGAGGTGCATCCTTGAGGACATGGTACACAGCTGCCAACATTGAGCTATTCTGCAGGGTTTGAGGAGGAGCTGGGAGGCGAGAACAGCAATTAAACCTGCAGCTCCTGGGGGGCTATAGTCTCTGTTATCCTTCCATGGATGCACAGTTTTGGGGGTCTCTGGCTCATGGTGATGTAAAGAGCTAAAAAAGCAGCCTTAGCTCCTTCAGGTCATCATCTTTTTGCCTTGCATAGCAATAGCAGCCTACGGTGTGCTCAGACCTAAATATATGTGAATGTGGGATGTGAGTATAACTGAACTGAAAAAATAATAATTGTTGGCTGTTCATATTATCTTTTTCTATCCTGGACAGAGTCAGTGGGAGTCTAATGACTGGTTTAGAAGATTGCAGGAGACAATTGCTAAAGCAATCAGCAAATACGATTATAATGTCTCAGTTCAGTAGACTTTGTATCTTAAGTGGATTTGGAAGTGAAACATCTCCTAATTCAAAAAGCAGCATAAGAAGGAGAGCACCTTTCATAAATTAAAAATTGTTAGTTATTCCATTGTTAGTTATTGAATATTTCACTCGTAATTTTAATGTTGTATTTATATTTTGTCTTGTAGCTGTAGTTAAAGAAGTTTTGAATTAAAGGAAAAGGGAAATGAAATGTATGTGTCTTTTTGGTTCAAGGGAGACTTGGATGTAAATAATGCGTGAGAAAAGATTTCAGAAGAATGAAGGATTTCAGAGCCTTCAGAATCGGTCCCCTTTCATATCATTAACAAAAAATGAACAATTACAACAACCAAAGTGCTTGTATAGTCACAGCAGGGTAATTCAGTAAGTGAAGCTTTGCTTTAGACAAGTGAGGATTTTTTTTTTCTTTTATTAGATCAGCCACTAATTGTGGGTCGGGTTCATTTTTAAGGTGAGCCAATGCCTCTGGACTTGCGTACACAAACCGCAGCTGTGTGAGTTGCCTCTTGCTTTCCCCCCTCTGAGTTTGTCTGTGAACACTTAGTCCTGGTTACAAATGTTGTTCATTTTCCTTGCATGAAAAACAGATTTGTGAGGAAAACAAGTGCGTTCCTCTAAAAGAAAGAGATGAAAGTGGATGGAAGGTCAAGTGCGGCCAATGCTACAGAGAGCAGAAATGCGAGGGCTGGAAGGAGGCAGGCAGAGCTGGGTCTCGGGGGAGAAGGGAAGGGAATGGGCTTCTGGCCCCGCGGCGCCGCGTGAGCCCTGTGGCACTGTGCTGGCGGGAGGCTGTGGTCCCTCTGGCAGGAGTGGGATAGTGGAGCACAAGTGGGATGGCAGCCTGCCCTTCCTGATCAGCAAGTTGTGCATGTTCGTGCAGGGACACCGAACGCTGCCTGTGCTGTTGCCTTCGCACTGCAGGCACTGGAGAGTGATGGCAGTCCTAAAAAAAAAAAAAAAAAAATCTGTGCCTGCAATAATTGAAGGCTGAGCTTGTGTCCAGGGCATGTGGCAGGAAACTCCCTGTTCTCCTTGCAGGCTTCATTTCCATGAGCAGCCAGCACAAGATGGGGGAAGAGTCTCACTTCCCCTGCCTCTGCTGCACACAGACAAGAGGGACCTGGAAGGGCAAGGGGGAGGTTTGTTTGCTGACCTCTCCTAAGTTGGGGAGAATATATTTAAATAGCTAAATAGTTAAATTTGAAATGATTGCTGGGCAGAATAATGATTTTCTTTGGGAAGGTTTCTTATGCTGTTTGTGCTAAAAGATCAGTCAGGTGTTACCAGTGAGCTGCAGCTGGCTGCACTAGTGAAGAAGCAGAGAAAACCTTCCTGCTTCTGGAAAGCAGTAAGAGCATCCAAAGCCTGGTATGGACATTGCCTTGGCTGCTCTGTTACCAGACCAGGCAGTTTGTCTCCCTTGGTAACTCCAGTAGGAGATGCAAGAATTTGCTTCATCCCCATTGCCTGGATGCCCTTGCTGCAGGGCTGTAACCTCCCCTGTGGTTCAGTTAGGACCCTTACAGGGTAGCCCTCTTGGAGAGCATTGTTCTCTTTCTCCATCTCCTCCTCCCTTGTGCCCTCATCCTGCCCCTGGAAAGGGCCTGCTGAAGGCTGTGACAGACATCTGCTCTGTTATCCTGACGAGCCCAGGCTTCCATGCACTGCTGTGGCACCAAAACCCTGCAGAAAGCAGCTGCCTTCTGATAAGTTTGTGTCAGCTCTTCAGCAAAGCCTTGTTAGTTTTTTAGAGCATCAGCCTGGCAAATATGTAATGAATATAATATATTTGGAGCCCATGGAAATAACCTCATTGCTTCAGTACATTTCTAATATACTTTTGCTTTTCATGGTGGCTTAATATGTGTCTTGAAAGGGTTTTCAGCTGTGGGAACTCTGAGAGCCCTTGTGATTTTTTTTATTTTTTTCTTTAATCTTCTATATTAGCTATTACCTTCTCTCACTATTGTGTAAAGCAAGGTGCCTAGAGGTACTTCTGCATTAGCCTTTTGCTATGGATCAGGAGAATGTTTCTGAAGTGAATTGTGGGTCTGTCCCCACATATCATTCACATCCCAGAGCTACGTGAAGGATGTGACTGGTCTTCCTTTTTGATGAAATTACAGATATGCTCTGGGATTGCATGTTATGTAATTGAGCTGGCAATGGACGTCTAGTCTGTGTGATGAGACTAGAACTAGTCCAAACTCAGAACTTAGCTCTTGAATGCCTTTAGCGGGGATGCTGGGACCTCGTTACCAGCTCTTCACCGTAGTGGTTCACTTTGACCTGCTAAAATATACAATGACTAAGTACTTTTTTGGATATATTTTCAATACTTAGCTCTCTAAATTGTTAAAAGTTTAAAATCTTATTTTTTTCCCCAACATACTTGAGCTACCAAATCTTTTCAGCACCAGACTGCCTTTGGATTCTTATTTGACCATTTTGAAACACGTCATTTCATAAATGTGTAGGGTTAAGGAAAACACTTATCAAGGTGTGGCCTTACTGTTTAAATGTATATTTATGTATACTGAAGTATAAGCACTTCTGATGTAGTAGGTGGCTCCTCTAATAGCACACACAATCATGTGGTGGCTCAGAAGTGAAGGAGGATGTAATGGCCCAGAGAAACTGCAGAAGGTATTTTACTCTCCCCAGTTGTACCTGGTGATACAGTTTGAAACCCTTTGTTCTGGAAGTTGAAAACTCTCCCTGGTAGGAGTGGGAAGGCAACTTTTTTCCTATCAGAAATTTCTTCTCTTGAAGAAAAATTTCTGTAAAACGTTTTAACCTAACAAGTGTTCCTTTGCATTGGGTTGCAGCAGGCCATGGGGCTCCAGTGCTGCTCTCCAGGTCCCTAGGAATAACGTAGCAGTGTAAAATTACTCATTGTCCAAGTCAAAAGGTGTTTGGTGTTGAAAAGGAAGCCTGTGCTTGTGGATGTGTTTGCTGGACAGAGTTCTAAGGGAGAACAGTTTTAAGAGTGAAGAAACTATGTAGAAAAACACAGTTATGGAAGGTTTGAAAATGACTGGGATGGAGAAAAGGTGTCTATGTAAGGAATAAAAGATCATGAATAGCACAAGGGGCTACTAAGATAAGCAGATGTTTTGGCTACACCATACTCCTGGGCTTCCCAGGATGCTTCCCCTTCTCAGTGGTACTAGGTCAGGACTGAGGGGCCAAGACCTTTCTGTTTTCTTCAACAACCTGGTATCACGTGTAAGCCTTGGTTTTACCCTCCCAGCAGTTTTCTCATGCTCAGTCAGGACTGTCAAATTTCAGTTGCTTTAGTTTCAAGGCAAAGTTCTGTTATCTGCTCTATAGAGAAAATAAGCAATAAAAGTGTAAATGGCTTGAGAATACAGCAAAGGCATATATTGCCCAAGAGCTTGCTGTGCTGCATCTCAAAGTCCTTCCTTGGGTTTTATGTTGATTAATTACCAGAAAACTCACATGAAGCATTTTGTCAGTG
This sequence comes from Phoenicopterus ruber ruber, assembly GCA_009819775.1. Taxonomy (NCBI): domain Eukaryota; kingdom Metazoa; phylum Chordata; class Aves; order Phoenicopteriformes; family Phoenicopteridae; genus Phoenicopterus; species Phoenicopterus ruber. The sequence continues at coordinate 30,428,156 of CM020221.1, read as the reverse complement.
GAAAGAATTTGTTCAATAGGAAGATACAGCAAGTGTTATTCATGTCTCTGGGTTTGGCTGGCTGCCTTTTCAACTGTCAGAATAATTTTGTCTCTGGGCAGGTGCTGCCTCTTAGGGGCAGCTGAGCTGGGCAAAGAGGGTTGTACCTGGCACTAGAGAAATCCTCTCCTGCCTGCGAGCACAGCTGCATCCTCCATCCCAGTTCTGTTAGAATGATCTGAATCGAGTCAAAAGAAACAAAAAATATGTTTAATCTACCTAGCAAATTAACATTAGGGACCGACTGTTTGTGCAGTTATACACAGAGTGTTCTCTGCGCTCGTCCATTCCCTTCACTGAGGAAGGGTGGGGAGCATTGCCTTGGCTGTCAGGGGGCACATGGAATTACTGCCTTACAGCAGCCGGACAGTTGCTGTTAGCTGTATGTTGCTGAAACCCTCTGTACGAAAAGGTCTTGCAGAGTCAAATCCACATCACACAAGCAGAGTTTCCAGGTGATCAGGAGGTTTCTGCCTGTTTTGTGCTATCAGATCAGCGCAAAACAGAGTAACTGCCTTGCAAAGCTGATCATCGCATTTATGTCCTAGTATAGCAATCTTACAACTGAGTGCAAAAATACAGATGTTAATTTAGGTCAATTAACAGGAGTGTTGTGTATCCCTTAAACAAGAGACTGGAAAGGTCATAATAAATTTAAATAAACTAAATAATGGACAAAAATCTACTTATGAGCTTTTGAACATGATGCTTTTCCAATAGATTACTCAGCTTTTGTTAAAATGCAAATTTTGACTCATCACCTGGGAGAGTAGTGAATGCCAGAGAAAACACTAGAGGCAACTAAATGTATCCAGTTCATTAAAATACATCCTCTTCTAATAAAAAGTACCCCTGTCTCAGGAGGATTGTATATTTGAGCTTGCTTCTCTGTGAAGAAAGACTTGCTAAGAGCTTCTAGCCATACAAAGGAAACTGGAGGAAGACTTACAGGTCTTATACAAGCTTAGACCTTTTAGGACTTACATAATGTTTCATGTACTATCTCCCTCCTATTGCAGTAAGTATCCTAGAAGGGTGGCTTTTAGAAAGTTATTTTACCTGGCAAAATAAATGTGATTTTTTTTTTTTTTTACTTATTGTTGCTGTCAAAAATGGACTTTGGAGACAGAAGCTTTCTCAATCTTAAACCCCGATACTCTAATACTGCAAATTAGATCTGCATAGAACAAGTTTTCCCCACAGAAAATTCTGATGGATTTAGCAATACACACGTGTGCACATGCACACATTATATATATATTTAGAGAAAAACTGTACTTTTAATAAAAAGAAGCAAAGTAAATCTCTTGGATTTTAAGATGTTCTCAAAACCTGAAAGTTCTAGGTTTTCAACTAAAAATAATCTTTTTAATAAAAGCCATAAAACTTAAGAGGACAACTTAAAAGTCAATCCCTCAAATACTCTAATATTAACATTTTAGTGAAAAAAGTCAAGTGGTCATGAGCTGTTGGTTAGGCTGCATGTATAGTATGGATCTTCCTCAATAGAGAGGTAAATGGTATTTGGTTACTGTGTCATGTTAATATAGTCTAACGAAATGCAACAGTATTACCTTTTCTACACATATGTGAAGGGTCTTACAAATGTATTTCTTCTTGGAATTAAGTAATTGTCACACCTTGTGACAGCATCTTCATGATTCCCTTTCCAGGGACCTTAGTTCAATTTGCAGTGATCAGTCTAAGAAAACAAACAAACAAAAAAAACCCAAAACAAAGAAAAACCCACACACCAAAACCCCAAGTGTCTTTAAAACTACCTCTTTGCTGTAAACTTTGCCCCTCAGTTGTGACACTAAACGGTTTGAAAAAGCAGCCATCAAAGATGGGTACCTGGTGTATTAGTTCTTGTTTATATTGCACCTACTAGGGGACAAAATCAATTCTCGGTGCTGATCTCTTAAACAACCAAAAGGCTGCAATAAAGTATAAACGAAGAGATTGACATAGCAATATCCCTCGATGTGCTTGTTCCTCATCCTAATCCCTGTAAGTAATTACCTGCCTGAAGTTGTACAAGCACTTCAGTTTGGCTAGAGACAGCTATTGATTTAGAAATCAGATGTTCTTGGGCTGGGTTGAAAAAAAATTTTTTTAAATTAATTTTTTTTATGAGCCTGCTGTGGTCACGAATAAGCAGCATTCATTTTATGCAATTTCGATCTGAAACATTTTTGTATTGGGAATTTGTTTACCGCTTGTGGCCTGCTAGTCTGAAAATTAGTTTTCTAATCATGCCTTCTAACCAAGCATTTGAAATGCTCCATTAAATTTTGTAGGTTTTTTATCTCTATTGTTTATGGGAATTTATCTCTCTGTCTTTATGTACAGTGATATGATTTATTTTGAAAGATGTAAAAACCTAGATTTTCATTATCTTAGTGTGTTTATTTTGATCATTTAGGTTATTTTTAAAAGATTGAACTGCTGTAGGAGCTGTGAAGTTAGGACTTGAAAGAGTACTGATCATTGGAAAACTTAATCAGGAAATAAATGTTTCTTCCCTTTCTCTCCCAGGTATTACCTTTAGAACTAATTAAGCAGAAACCTGAGCCTGAGTAGTTAAAATTTTCTGTAGAAAATACATGTTGAGTGTAATTTTTAAGATAAAAAGTCATAGGCCAAAGTAGGAAGTGTCTTACAGAAGTTACCAGGAAAGGTAGAGCATTATGAGCTAAGGTAAAATCTAGAAACTAAATGTACAATTCCACACTGTAAATGCTATTAGCGAACACAGCTTTTCTGGAGAATCTCACGGGAAGATGCCAGGGACAATTATTCCTCATAGGAATAGGGACGTCACAGCCTGATCACAAACAGATAATTAAAAAAAGTCTGAACACTTTTAATGGCTTTTGTGGTTTAAAAGTAGGGGATGTGGGATGGTGTGATGGTGCTTTCTGCTGTCAGCTGTGGCTCATGCCTGCCAGGAACCAGGTGGTGAAGTTGGTGATGCTTGTTTGAACCAATCTATATACATCAGTCACTTTCAGATTGCATTGGTGTGTTATACGTACATTGTCTGGATTTTCCAGAAAATGCCTTTTTTTTTTCCTCAGTTAATTAAGCAGGCAGGCACCGACGAAAACTCCTTGTGAGTAACCTTTTCTCCTGGTGCTTTGCGTACGTCTGTGCATGGGGAGTGTTACGGGAGCCTGCAAGGCAAACTCCTCAGTGGTTACACAAATTGAAGGCAATTTAGGTTCTGGATAAGAGATGTGTGGGAGCAAAGATGATGAACTTCTGTACCTCTCTGACATAAGCAGCTGTTATGGGATTTTTTTTTTTCTTTCCTCAATTATGGGTGAAGTCTCTCTAGACCTCACTTCTTCCTCAGAAATCTGTACGAAAACTATTGTTTTCAAATATACCTCTGTAAGTAAACTTTATCCCATTCGTCAGACTTTAAAGTTTGTGCTACTGTAGAAGACTGAAAATCTGAATATTCTCCAGCAATTTAATTGAAGCCTCCTCTGATATTAAGAGATTCATAAAGGTATCAAGAGAGGTTGTACTGAATTAAAAACTATTGGTCTTGCTGTTTTAAGGCTATTGTCTAGAAAAGAACAATTATTAAAATATACTCCTGAATTAAACATGAAAGTCAGAAAACACCTAAAAATCTTCTAGGGGGCAAAGACAGACACTGGAGTGGAAGAGCGCAGGGAAATCTCGTGCTGAAGCCGGGCTGGGTGAGGAGGGGCAGCTTTCCAGGCATGTCCCCTTGTGCCTGGGTGCCAAAAAAGCAGAGCAAGAGTGCCTGCTACCAAACCATTTAGGGCAGGGTGGGGGGAAGAGAGAGCTCCTCTGTTTCACAAGTGCAAACTATGTCTGGATGAATATTTAAAGCTGCTGGGACACGTGTGCTGTTACAATCTGGAAGGCATGAATTGCCCATAGTCCTGCTTCTGCATCTGAACCACAGTACTTCCTCCTGCTTTCTGGGCTGTCTGGCAGGTATAATGAGACCTTTTGGGATAGTGTTTGTGGCTCTGATGTTTCCAACGCTGCTCCCATCACTCTCTGGAGTTCAAAGATTGCTTACATTGAGAGTTGAACTTCTGGGGCGCTTATTCCCTTAGCTATTGTTGCACCTACAACCTGAAATACTGCCACAGATGTGAAAATAAAAGAACAGCAGCAGTAAAATCCCAGCTTCTTGAGAGTTTTCCCATCTTCTAATTCTTATTTTCTCCAGATTGAAATGAAAACACCGTACTAGGCAGGCAAATGTCAACAAACTTTATATTTTTTTTGGGTGAGACTTCGGGATTATCTATTGCTGTTGTGCTGAGAAAAGGTTTTCAGTGTGGGAGTGGCAGGTTCATTAATTCAACTGCAAAATAGACAGGATTTATTATTTTCAATAAACTCCAGTAAGAAATGCAATGATCTTTAGTTCCGCCAAAACTGAAAAGCAAGCCTGCCGCTGTATTTTTTTATTATTTTTGATTCTACTTCTGTATGTATTTAAATCACACATATTACTCCTGAGCATTGAGTTGATTGATACACATTATCATATTTTTATTGTTTTTCCTGGCTGTTACAGAAAGCCTGTATGTGTTCTCCTTGTATTGAAGTACTCAGGAACAGAAAATGCTATTATGAAGAATCCAATCTCAGGTCCAAGCTATTAGATGCAAGGCTATCTAGTATGATTTGCTATTTAGTTATGGGAGAATCCCAACCAATCAGTAAAACTCAAAGGGTTCATGGGTGAAACCCTCATATTCAGACCTTTGAATTGCTCAGAGATCTTACTCCTCTGCCCCGTTTGGTGCTTGTATGGAGGCACGCGTGCCAACACACTGCTACGGGCTCTGCAGATCCCTCTTTGCTACCCGCAATCTTTTTCCCATTGGCGGCTTTGGGATTCGTGGAGAAGCAAGAGACAGATAGTTATATTCTCAGTCTCTCAATATCAGAAAATCCCAAAGGAGATGGTTCAGTGCAGGCATTTACATGCTAGAAAATCTGGTGATGATATGGGTCCTCTTACATGAAATAGTACATGAACCTCATAAAGCTTTTAAACTAGCAAGGAGGAAAGGGATTTTATACTCTGTGACTTCACAGGAAAAAAAATAAAGTGGGAAATTGCATCTTATTTCACCTAGTTGAGTCAATGACCTTGTTCCTGAAGTTCAACATAATTTCAAGAATCTTGTGTTGAATATCTGAAAGCTCATGGCTACTACTGTAGCTGCTGTGCTGGAGTGCAAGATCAGAAAACCAATACACCATGATGGCGTACAGCTGTGAAAATTGTCCAGCCTTGCTTCTTGTTCGTGCCTTGTTGATATGAATTCTGAACTTCTGCAAGGAACTGCTTCACCAGCTCCAAAATGACTTAACCTTGCAAAAACTGGGTTTCCCAGGACTCTCTTATTTGCTTAAAGGTTTGCCTAAAGGAGAGGAGGCGAGAGGGTTACAGGAGCCAGAAGTCAGTCAGGGAAATACCTAGAAAAGCTCTTCTCCAGGAGCAGAGGAAATTCCTATGCTATGGGGGAGAGAGAAGGGAGGGATGTTTATAAACTCCCTCACTACTCCAGTACCAGGCTGGAAGGAGACAGGAGAAGGCAAGAGCAAAGTTTGCAAACACTTCAGCTCACAGCAGGTGAGAAAGGGTGGGCTGGCCTGGCAAGCAGCCATAGCTGCTGTGTTTGCCATTTGTCAGAAATGAAAGTACTTGCAAATAGCATGATTTTAAACCAAATGACTGTGTTCTGTAACAACACTACGAGCTTTAATTTTTAATCTTTTTCCCTGGGTGCCTTGTTATTTAAAAAGAAAAAAAACCACAAACAAAAAACAAACAACATCTGTATATTCTTGTTCTCTTTTACTTTTAAAAGGCTGCTGAGATGACTTGTCATCAATTTGCTGTGGTGGAGAAGCAGATTACTGGCAGTAGATGACTGTCTTGCCATCTGGATAGCCTTTGTGGCTGATAAAATGTGTAATTTGGACACAGATGTGTGTGCTTGATCCCATTCCAGTGCAGTGGCTTACAGAGCGAGCTGTGGAGAGACAGCCCTTGGGTCACAGAGGAGTGCAAACAGCTGTGGAAAGAGGAGCTGGTCTCATCACCGTACCTTGCGGGGAGCAAGGGGAGTGGGCAGGGGCTATGCTTTGGAAAGGTCTTTGAAGTTGTTAAACTATTTAGTCAGATCCCCCAGATGGTTGGAATTATTTTCTTCCCCAGAGAACAGTGTAAATCTCTCATCCTTTCCTTGCTCCTCGTTTCTCCTAGTGCTGTGCCCAGAGCTCAGCTCTCAGCAGGGCACTGCTGTCTCCAAAACTCTCCTCAGGTGCTCTCTCAACCTTGGCTTCTGAGTCCTTGTCCAGCCTTTTTGGGGAAGTCTCCTATTTGTCACTCAGTTCCTTTTCATTACTAGGTGCTTCCTTTCTTGAGGACCTTGCTGTAGGCCTTGCCTGTAATGGAGGGGATGCATCTAATCTGATTTCACTGGAGTATGTCTAAGCCTGATAGGCCTTTTCCACCCTCTGGCAAGCTCTCTCCTTGTAGCACAGAGCTTTCACCATGTCAAAGGCTCCTTTTCTTCCCAATATGTAAAAGCCATGTTCCTCTAAATCATAATTATGATCTTTAGCTCTATAGAAAGTTATAGCGTTGTATCACATTGTCCTGCCGTGTCTACGTGCAGCCAATGCACCATAACAGCCATGTCTGACTGCGCAGTAACAGCAGAAGTACGCAGACTCCTTTTCTCTCATAGTTGTCTTTGTAAATATTTGCCTTCATTTTTAATGTGAAGTAACTTACTTGTCTGTAGAAGGGAAGAGGTTTAAGCCACCACAAGTGGGCCGTGGAGCTGTTCACAGGGGCTCGGTCAAGAAGGGAAGGATTTATAACACTGTGTCGAGAAGTGCATCAGCCTTTGCAAGCCCTCAACAGCCTCTATTTTAAACCAGAAAAATTCCATGTACACAGATAATATGCTAGTGCAGTTTTTTTGATAATTCACCTATTCACCAGCCTTTATTCTTCTGCACAAAGTGCATTTTGCTTTAAAAATCTGAACGGGGATATATTTTAAATCATCTGTCTTAGCTCACGTACATTTTGACTCCTGTGAGGCCTTCCAGATGACTAGTGAGTTACTGTTGAATATTCAACACAGAGTCAGTTTAATAAGTCCCGCAGCTGTTGTGAACCTGACAAGGAAAACAGTGTTATGCAAATATTCTCTTGTTGAAGAAAACATTTCCAACAGGTTGAATGTAGACAGATGTTGTATTCCTTTCAGCTAGCAATGGAAATTTGTTTTTCTTTGGGGAGGAAGAAAAACCAGTAGTAAGGAACCCGGAGTTAGATGTGGACCCATACAGCCCATTTCCTATCTCGCATAGGATGATATTAGTGCAGGTTTTTTCTTTTTCCTTCGATGCCTCATGGTGTTAGGTGGTCCTACATGTGTGTGTGTGTACACAATCCTTCAGCTGTGTAAGACCAGGAGAAGGAGAAAAATAAGTATTTCTCTCGTGTTGGAGACGGTGTTCTCTGTTCTTAAGCAGGGGCTGGTTTAATCCTTCCTAGGGATGTGGAGAGTGTTTTTCTTTGGAACTTGATGTCCTTCATTCCCCTGAAAAGATTAAGGGAAGAAAACAAAATATGTCATTTGGAAACCTTGTGCGTTCAAGCTTATGGAACTAACTCTTCTAATAGATTTTTTCAAAGAAATGCTTCACCCTAACAAGAGGTAGCTAGATATGGCTTGGCCATAGTGGCTGGGTAAAGGTACATAGTATAGCTTTCGTGGTGTTCTCTACATTTCTTCAAAACTGAGCTAAAAATCTCACCAAAACAGGTTTTCTGATACTTCTCTATTTCTGCTCAAGGTGGAAGAAAAAATGGCAAATTTTATTTTTCAATTTACTCCAAACAGAAAACACAATTTCTTGTTCTGTGAGGCGTCGTCCCTTTCCATAAAACACCCAAGTTAGTGGAAGCCAGAAAGTGGCTTGCTTTCTGATTAACCTTTTTCAATGATTGCCTTTGTTTATTATTTTAATCGAGTACCTGGCACAGGGAACACAGCTTTTGGTTCTACACCAGTGAGAGCTTTTTATAGCTCAACAGACAGTACAGTGAACACTATATCTCTCTTAAATGTGGTATGTTAATAGAGAAGGCCACAGAATGCCTGAGGAGTACTAGACACCAAGGTTCATCCAGAGATATTAGCAATTGCCAATATGAAAGTTTTGCTGTACATTAAAGGAAAATATCATTACAGAAAACAAGCAAGGTTCAGAGAAAAATCCCCTCATCCTTCCAGACTCTTTACGTCATTACTGACTCCTGCCCTTTCTGTAATTTCTGAAATAACCTCTCTGTCAGTTTTTGTTTCAGCCTTCATCCAGGTTTCCTTGCTATAATATTTATTTTTGCAGGGGTAATGCATCATCATTTCAATTTTCCATCAGTGAAGAGCTACACTCCTGGATGCTGTTTCTTAAAAGCTCAGCTCATTCAGGTTTCACAGCAGGTATGTATAATTATGAGCTCCAGGACAAGATAGATCAGTTTTCAAAAATGTGCTTTTAGGGGTTGAGCAGTGAGAAATCAGAGCTATTTGGCTGCAGTCTGTGATTCTGGTACCTGGCAGTAGGCTTTGCCAGATATATTTGATGTAGTTGATAGACAGAGACTCTTCACGTTCAAGAGGCTTGTGTCATCCTTTGGATATACAGTTCTTGTTTGGAAGTTCCTTCTGGGCAAACTTTTACACTTATCTTTCTTGATCTTTCCTATGTGGGAAACTGAACTAGAAGATTTTTGAGGGAGAAACAAGAAGTACCTTAAAGTAACAGGCAAAGTCTGTTTCTGAAAATCTGTCTCTCCTCTCCCCATCTACTGTGAGAGAGACAAGTATCTCCAATGTGTCTAGGGCTAAAATGGTCAGTGGTTAACCATATGATGGATGGTATGAGCCTATGTACGGATAAAAGTTTGGGATTTTAGTTAATTGAGGTTTTCTAACTCAGATTGTCAAAGCTGACAAACCACAATAAACTCCCCCTGTTTCCTGAACGTGGGGAGTGGTGAATCAGCCCACCAATAAGCAGTCATCCACTGCTCCGCGTCCCTGAATTCCAGTATTTCACATCACTTCCAGAAGCCTTATGGTTGAAGTTCCACCTCAAAAGGTCTAAATTCTCTTAGTGGGAATTTATTGCTTTTAGTTATGCCTTTTCCCTCATCAATGACCCACCCTCGCAAGTGACTGATGTTAAGAGGTGATGTGGGTGAAATGGAGATTTGAGTGCTCATAGAGGAAAAAGGTCCCTAATCCAGTCAGTAGCAACATAAGTATTTCCCCTTGTGTCAGAAAAAGATGAGAGATTACTAATCTCCTTGCCCACTATTTCTGGCAAGATTAAGTGTATAGTAAGACATCTTAATAGGTACGCCTATCTGGTTTTAGACTCTTGCTGGTTGCCATATGTTTCTTCATCTTATTTTGTGGAAAGGACCAATTATATCAGGCAGAAAGTGGTGGGACTGAAAAAGAGCTGCTCCCTCAACTAAGCCTGGCAGGTGCTGTGAGAATCCCGCAGAAAGTGTCTCCCTGTGGGTGTAGCAGAGCCATGCCTCTCGCTCCAGTGGAGTGGGAGGCTGATGGATCCAGTGTCCTTCTGAGAGAAGAGAAGGTTCTAACACTTGGTGGCTGGCTGCACCATCAACCACTTGTAATGGCAATCTTTCCACTCCTGCTCTGTTTTTATCTTCTTTTTCTGGAAGGAAAACAATTCAGGAGAGGTGTCAAGCTCTACCCAGAGCTCCCTTTTCCCCCGATTGCCTTAGAATCAGAGTGGATGGGGCAGTCGGAACAGGCATCTGGGCGGCCGGGCTCTTAGGAGAGCGTGGCTAGCTGCAAAGAAATAAAGCTCTTAGTGTGGAAAAAAAGGTGCAGAACTGATCTTCCTTCCAGAACATGAGTTTGCATTTTTAACTGTGTCTTGTTAAGGTGCCTGTGTTTTGTGTTTTATTTTCGATACTCGTATGATAGATTAATCTATCTCTTTCATCCAGAGTATACCTTGCCCAAACTTGTTCTCTTGCATCACCCTCTAAGTCATCTCTAAAGATTTGTGTTTTTATGAGTCACTCCAGACTCAAGAAAAAGCAAGAACACAAGTACGTAAAAGGAGAATAAGCATAAAGTACACTTTAGCCAACAGGCGTGACATTCAGGCCCCAGAGCTGGGGAACAGCAACAGGGCTTGCAATGCGCACAAAAGATACAGGAAAGATTGAGTTGTATTTGCAAAGACATGTTATTGTTTGGGTTGTTTTTCTTTTTTATGGTAATCATGGCCAAATGATTCAGCTTCTCACAGCTGGACCTGGATGACATTTCCCCAAAGAACCATAACTTTGTTACAAAGAAAAAAGGAGGGGGGAAAAAAAGGACATCATAAGGACTGAAGGTAGGCGGAAAAAGGACATCATAAGGACTGAAAGTACCTGGGAAGCTGAGTCACATTACATGAGCAACTTCAGACAATATATAAATAAATGGTGATAACTGTCTAAATATTAAAACATTTCTTTTGATGTTTAAAAACTTATTCTTTTGGTAATGTTGATCTGTTTCAGTTTATGCTGTTTTGAAACTGAGTTTTTGGAATTAGGTTTCAAAATTACTTTTTCTTCCTCACTTTGGAATTGTACCTTTTACGAAGAAAAGTTTGAAATAAGTGAAACGAGGTGACACAAAATATTCCTTTTAACTTTTAGCTTTTTGAAAGAAAAGGAAAAGCCTATTTAACTTGAAGTTATATTGACAATTGGGGGAACCGAAGCTTAGGAAAATCTCTTTGGGGATATTTTTTAGTTTAACTAAAGCTTCAGTTCTGAGCTCCCAAATTTCAGTCAAATATTTAAAACATTGGGCCATTTGTCTCTTGGAGAGCAACAAAATGGGAGAAATATTAGGAAATCGTAACAAACTGATATCACTTAGAGCCCCACTCTGTTTGTGCTAGGGTTGTATTTTGAGTCTTAAAGGATTACATTGGGTAATCCTGTTTTTAGCTAAAAACTAAATAAGAACTTCAGTTATCTGTAAGCCTAGCCCCAATGGGGAAAGGAATTAGGATCAACGAACAAACATCCAGATACCTTTTCTGTCAAGGGCCTACAAGGCATATAAGTATTTAAGACATCTAAAGATTCAGACTGGCACTTACTGGGACTTTCTTAGGCACCTGTCTGAAAATCCCACCCGTATTTCTCTTTAGACTCATTAACAGCCTGAAAAATCTATCCAGAAGTCTTCTGTTAGATCATGCTAGAAACTATCGCTGCATGAGCACCTTTCTTTTAAATTTTATTTTGTATGTCTGCTTATCTTACTGAGGGATTTTCTGCGAGACTTGGCTGCACGGTGTATTTCTGATTAATCCCTCCTGGCCTTTCTCCAGCTTCATATGTCCCCCTACACCTGCCCACCATGTTTAGCACATCCGTAAGTATTCCTTCTTCCAAAGCTGAATTTATCTAACCTTTATACCAGGGCAGTCACTGCATTTGTGTCTCTTTGCATTTTTCCTTTCCTATCCTATGTGGATGAGCTGCCTGGCTTTTGTTTATCCAGAATGGAGTGTTTTTCCTAGGGTAGGTAAGGAAAGGAAGTCAGTGAAGAAATTGTTTGCAAATACGCTAGTCTTAAGCATTGAAAACAGGTAATTAACCTGAGCTATTCTCAACTATCTGGTGTCCTGCTCAAGGGCTGTCGAAAGAGAGAGTTGAATCCGTGCAGCCTGAACTACTCTAAGTTCTGTTCCTCACTTTGTTTACTAAACCATGGTAAGATCTGAAGGTGCTGGCAGACAGGAGAGCACTTCTCACCAAGTGTCTGCATTATTTTGTGCTCTATACACACCTTTCCTTAATAGATCCTCAAGAGCTCTGCTGTAGAATAAAAATCACATCGTTAGGTTGCTAACACCCTTCCTTCACCTGCAATGAGTTTTTTGAGTTGTGCATCATGAACCCTTCTGTTGAACAAAGATGGATCACGTATTCTATGAAGTTCAATGTAATGGGAGCTCTGCTGACATAAAGGATGCCCTTGTTCCAGCACAAAACAAGGCTTTTGGCACCTGAGGAGGGGCTAGAGGGCACCTGGTCTCATATATTCCATGGCGGTGCTATTGAGCTTTCCCACGGCACGCTGTAGAATTTGCAGTTTTTGTTCCTTCACTCTAAAGAGCTTCTAATTTATGTTGTTTGTGGTGTATGGGAGGTTTTCTTTGACCCTTCTGGTCTAAATGTCTGCTTGCTTGCATTTGCGTGACTCCCACATTAGTAAAGAGGTTTCTAGGTAGGATGGAGTTTCAAGTAGTGATGTTTTGCTGCATGCTTGCAGATGCCTTGCAGAAAGCTAGCAGAGGATGACTAATTAGAAGATAAAGAAGAATGGTGCAGAGAGGCAGCAAAAACCCAAGGGATTTGTTTTCAACCTGACAATGCAGAGGAGAGAAAAACACCTTGCAAAGATATTCCTAAAAAAATTGGTCTGTTTTATACAGAAAAGTTTTAAAAGTAAACCAAATAATTTTGCATGTGGAATGAAAACGGAGCAGATGCTATGCCAAACTCCACAGTCCTGCAATCATGGCTTCCCTTTATGCCCAGGAATCCAGAGAAAATCACAGTCTCTGAAGGAGATGAACAGCTAAGGGAGTAATCTGCTGGGAAGGAGAATGGACTTGAAAGCACAGCAACCTCTCTCTGCTTCTAGGGCCTGATTGTCAGCTTGACTCAAGACAAGCAGAGTACTTCCTTTTCCTTTTTTTTCTGCCTACCTTCAGTTTTGCAAATACAGATATTCCCATAGCCCGTTTCAGCCAGAGGAAGGAAGCTGTAGATCACTATGATCTGAAGTGATGCATGGGTGGTTTTTACTCGGGCTCCTCTGCAACCTCTCTGTCACTTCCCTCCCCAAAGGGTGGCACCCTTTATGTTGGGACACAGAGAGATCATCAGGTCTAGGTCTAGGAACTTCATCTTTACGGTAGCAGATCATTCCTCCAGGCTGCTGGGACTCACTTATGGCCAGCTGGGTTAGTACTTGCAGGAATCCAGCCCCAGTGTTCCCAGGGAAATTGTCATCTTGTGTCTGTTGACTGCTCGCTAATACTCCTTTGTAAAGTATTACCTCTGGTGATGGCCTAGAAAGTTACTTAGCTACATTAATAGTAGCTGGTCAGAGTCAAAATTCCAGGAATAAAGTGGATCAGGTGGGAAAGCTAATGAATTCAGCATGACTTATTTCCAGAACTGTTCTTAATATTTTATAAAGCTTTTGTTTTGGCCATTCAGCTTTGTTAGCCTGTTTCCAGAAAATTGCCTGCTTCAGCCATACTTTTGTCTTCATTGACAATGTTTATGAGCCTTTAGTTAGTTAATAAGTGGCTTTTTAGGTACAGACTCAGAGGCAGTTAAATATCATAGAATCATAGAATTGTTCTGGTTGGAAGAGACCTCCAAGATCATCGGGTCCAATCATTAACCTATCACTGCCAAGTCCCCCACTAAATCGTATCCCTAAATATGCCTATATTATCCTTATCCTTATATTATCCGCGTTGTCCTTATATTATCCTTATCCTTATATTATCCGTATCCTTAAGTATGCCTAAATATGGCATACTCAAGCTGAGATAGAGAATTTGGTTATGTTGGGTTTTTAGAAGATGAAAAGCACAGAGGAGTCAATTAACACTTATTTCTCCTGTTCCTAAATCTGTGAATAATGTTTGGTTTAGGTTTAGTGGGAAATATTTTTTATTTGTGAGTTATTTTTTGTTTGGTTGAGTTTTTAAGGCCAGATTTCTGATATTGGTTCAATTTTTCTCTTTTTTTCTTTTTTCTGTTCTTAATCATTCCTTGCTTAAAAGGAGATTAATTCCGTAGGTAACAAAATCCTGGGCTAATAGACTGGCAGAGGGACAGGCCTATATAATGAGGATCTACTGCCAAATGAAAATATACCTATGCTGCTTCTGCACCTAAGCTGAGTGTGCATCATGAAAACAGACTTCAGTCATGGATTTCCACTCATTCTCTCTTCTTCCCTGTTGTTTCCAATGATGAAATATCAGCTAATAGAAGAAATCTTGGTTTTAGTCGGTAAGTGTGTAAGCGTGCACTTTCTATATCTCATCGTGTTTCTAGTGCAGTTCACAGATTTGTTCAGATTTTCTCTGCCGTTTGGTTCCTCTTCTGTATTGATTTGCTTCTTGTCTTTGTAGCATGGCACATTTTATCAATGTACAACGTATTTCTCAAATTCACACTTTGAGGAACACAGTCTTTCTCCAAATTGCTGTTCTACTTTTAGAAAGCAACTGACTTTATATCATTTTTTTAGTAGAAGCTTTATTTGCCTTGTGATTCTTTTGCACAGAAAGTTATATAGGTAAATCCCAGTGTAGCAAATAATCTGTATAGGTACTTAACCAAGTCTGAATGTTTTTAAAATCCAGCCCCCTGTTGTAAGAGGCTTGTTCTCTCTATTTGCTTGAAGTAGTTATAGCTTCTTTACTGTATAATTCTGGGTTTGTATTCCTTGTATAGTAGTTTGATAATCCAGAAAAATAAAATAGTAATAATGGTAAAAAGTAACCACAACTGCTGAGGGGAAAAAAAAAATCAATTAAATGAATTAAGACTTCTTATAAATAATTACCTCTTAAACTGCTGTAGGCATTGCTGTAGAAAATTTCCGTAATAATCTCTAAAGCTATGCAAAAGTATTTTAGCTACTTGAATACCAAAGCATATATTATCACTAGTGAGCAAAAGCGAAGTAAAAATGTGCACGGCCTTGGGCAAAATCAAATTGTATCTTCTGCAGGCTTTGATCTGTTAACTTTCTTAGGCACTAGACGTCTTCTTATTGATTTCCCTGCACTTTGAATGAGAGCTTGAAAGTGATTTGAGGTTTTCAAAACTACCACAAGGATTTATTTTAGTAGATGCTAAGCAATCAAATCTATTATTCAGTTTTGACAGTCTGTGTCAGTGTTTTCCCCCCAAATGCCTTGCCTTCGTTTGTTTCCTTTCTATTCATTAATCTTCTGTCATTTTGTGCTTAATGTGTGAGAATGAATATATTTTCAGAGGTAAGGCTGGATGTGTAAAAGATGATTTTGTATTTGCCTGTCAGAGCAAAGCAGAGCAGTGACAAGCTTTCAGGGTTGGTGGATTCTGCCAGCAGGCAGTGGCCGTGTCCTCGAGGGCCGGTCCACAGCCTATGAAGTCTGGAGATGTCTCCTGCTCACTTGGCTAGACTGCAGCCATGAAAACAGCAGCGTCTTCAGTGCTCTTTTTAAAAGCTGGATGCAACTTCTGGATTTCAGATAGGTTTCTAAACATTATAAACTTTGGTACCATTTTTCTATCTCTTGATGCTGGTCTTCAGGCAAGGCAAAGCAAGATTTAAACAAGCCAGAATGAAGCTGTTTGGAAGCTGTTGCATGTCACTGAGGTAGCTTTGCTCAGCAAAAAAATGGGAAAAGTTCTCCTGAAGTTTAGTAACTCTTTTTATTTCCCCCCCATATGATTCTCTAGTCATTGCCAAAAGAGTTATTCTAATTGCTGCAAAGCTTCAGGTCCAGTTCTCCTCTCACTTAGAGTGCAATGAACCAGGAGGTGCTCCAGTGTCGGTGGGGATGACGTGTTAAGGCTTTGCAGGATGACAAACTGTTGATAGCACAGTAGGTCAGGTAACAACTAGCATACAAAAGTGCTTGAGAGGGTGGGAGATGGATCTGTTTGCACATGTCTCTCTCTGACAAAAATAGTGGTGTGAGCTAGCATACTCTGAGAGATATTGCCTTTGGTCCCAAGTCTTGCAAAGAGCAATTGTCCTTATGGATTCTATTTAACACTGTAATTTCTACCTTTTTGTGATAGAGAATTAGATGAGTGCTGTAATGGTGTTTTGTGCAGTGTGTTTGTACGTGACGGGGGTGTGTTTGATCCTGAAACTTTCTTACGCATTTTCCTGGCCAGTCCCACTTCCCCACATGTCCACCTTGGAGAGAACACAAATGTACCCTAGTGAAGCAGGGATGCTTCATGTCTTTAGAGACTTGTGTTGCTCTGCCAAGCATACGGGTTCACTCTCTCCATTCACATTTCCTGGGACACAGCTAACTCTTTGGGAGTTTCTTGGGCTGACTGTGACATTGTGTAACTGGTTTGGTTTGGTTTTGTTTTTCTTTTTTCATAATCATGCACTGTAGGGAATGATTAAGAGCAAATAACTATAGAATAGTTTGTAAAAGGTAAATTACAAGTATATGGGCAGTCAAATAAAAGTCAATGGAGTAATGTACTCCAATTATTGTTACCACTGCTAATGTTACCATAACATTTTTAATTATTTGACTGAGTTCCCTCAAGGCTATAACACCTGTATGTACTCTAAGGTGGTTGCCTATCTACTAGGACTTGAGGAAATTGCTACTCAGATGAGTATTACTCTGATTGACAATTTGCATGTGGGGTGGATCAAAGAAGGCAAACTGTGTTCAGAAGCAGGTGTCCAGGTGAGATGTGCCCATTAATACAATTATTTCTACAGTTACTGTGCTCAGAAAAGTTTCTTACCTGACTGAATTGTCTCTGATCTGTTGATCCAGAGAGAAAGTCAACAGGATTTAAATCAGGATTCCTGTGAATGAAATCCTTAATGATCTGTTAAAGTTTGTGTCATGGAACTTTCTGAAAAATGAAAAAATATTCCCCTTGCCTGTGAGCCATTTGCTGCTGCCCTCTGACTGGGTGGAGGATTGCTTTTGGGTCCTCAGAACAGGATGCTAATACTATCCTATTAAATGGATGACCTTGTGTCATTTGCTGTTCCTCAAATATTCAGCAGGTATTTTCTAAAAGATACCCCCTGGAGTTCTTGAAATTCAGTAGTGGTATAAAATAATTAACTGAAGGTCAGAGACAGTTCCTGCTACATCTAATTTGTAAGCAACTGTTGAGGAGAAGCTGCACGTGGTGTACATGCTAATGAAGATCTCTATTTCAGACCGTATTTTAAGTATTATAAAAGTTCTTGGGGATAAAAGTGGCAGAAATTCAAATGTTGAGGAAACTGTAAATATAGGCAGGCTTCAATTCAGGCAGATGCTTCAGCCTGTGTGCTTAGTGTAAAGCTTGTGCTTATAACCACTGAAGGCATTCAGTCTTGTGCTTGGCTGTAAGCAGATGTCAAGTTCCATTCAGATCAGAAGCTGCAAGTTTGAGCACGTGCTTTCCTGGTTCAGGATGCGGCAGCCTGCGGAAGAGCATCCCTTTGCAAACAGCAAGAAAATGCATTCTGCTTCAGGAGGAATGGAAGGGTCCTCCCCTTAGCTGGGAATCCCCCCACTAGACCCAAAGGAAGCCGTGTTTGCATTGAACAATTATGCTTAGATTCTAAACAAAATTCCTCAAAAATGTGACATAAATAAAGCAATAAATTTAGATTATGGTACTGCCAATATAGGAATGTTAGTCTGTTTGGGATCTCTTATAAATCAGCATGATTCCAAAGATAGTTTGTTCAGATACACAGGGTTTTTTCCCCCTCTATATAACACACCTAGGTGTCTTAAAATGCTCATTGGGAAACAAAATCTGAAAGCAAATATAACCAAGAACATCATGCCCTATAGCTTCAAGAGAAGCTAGACAACAGGACTTTGATAAGACTCAATCTTCTATTTCCTTAGACTTTTTTTAAAATTAAAAATATGTATTCATGCCACATCAATAAAGCCTATTTGAGCTGTCTAAACAGTCTGCAAGTTATATAACACATCACTTAACCATGAATTTGCTCAAGACTTTAATTAAAAATGAATTAATTATTGAACTGGTTAATATCTGACTTAGCCGAAGAGACTCAAGCAACCAAAGCAATTTTTCCCTGCTCAGCAAAATGACAGGTTTCTTTGACCAGTACTCAGCTGGATTTTTTTGTTCACATATAGGAAGTTTTTGGTGAGGATAAACAATTCAGCCTTGCTTCTTGTCTTGGGTGTCATCAAATGCTTTTGATGTGCTATTTGTCTGCAAAGGAATTTTTCTGGAATCATGCGTTATTATTTGTCTTTATATGACAGTATCTTTCTAGGTAACCAAATATTTCCTACACATTTTCAATAATCCTAATATATATTTATGTCAAACATCAATAATAAGCCATTGGGCTGATATATTTTAGATAATAGCCTTCTGATTTTCCATCTCTGATTCTCGTCACTTAAGAGCAACCTGGTTCCACACAGGAACTAAATCCTATCTTTTTCTGAAAAAGATACATGGAGATGATGAAAAAAGAGGTAGCTGTGATACCAGGCATTCTAGTTCAACCTCATATTGGACTGTTCATCTGCAAAACAAATACAGCAGTAGACAAAGAGGATTTTCCACTGTTTGAGTTTCAGCTTTGTGATCCTTGCTTTCCTGTGGTAACTCCTGTGTTGTGCCCAGCACACAGCAACAGCAAACAGCTGAAGAATATCCAGCAATATCACCTGAAGTGTTTTGCCAGGCCAGCAGCCGCTGCAGGTGCCATCCTGCTTGTACAGAGCTGGCTCGCTCAGAGACACAAATTGTCAGTGAGGTGGTTTTGAGATCTGCAGCTCACGGGGACACAGCACATGGCTCTGCTGTCCCCAGATGGGGCTGGTACTCCACGATGGCACAGAATGAGGGGAGACAATGTGAAATTCCTCCATATCAGCTGCAAGTGTTTAGGAAAAGGGTGTGTTTTTCATGGGGTAATTGATAAGAAAGGGGGAAAAGGAGAGGAAAGGACAGAAGCACTCTGGAGCTGACCCAGGTTGAAAAGAAAGAGGGTGAATGCTGATTGCTTTTAGTTAAACCTCATTAATACTTTAACCAGCCAAAATAAAGATCTTGCTTAGCTATTGACTTGGGTTTTCATGGGGCCTTTCAGCTCCAAACAAGCAACCAGATAGAAAGCAAGAGATGGATTGGCTTCATATTTGACTCATGGTGTAGTTAACATTCAAACAACTAAAATTTACGGGAATTAATCCAAGTCATACATACTTTTCTACACATGTGTAGGAATCAATCTTACTCCTATTGATATTAAAAAAAAAAAAGGTGGAGAGGAACATCAGCCTCTTTCATTATTGCCTCTTTGGTTTCTTTCCTTGCCCCAGATGACACAGGAAGATGAAGCGAGTGGAGATAAAAGTGCAGGAGCTCCAGACTGGTCAGAGAAGACACTATACTTTCTGACAACAAGACAGTAAATATGTATGTGGGGTTGTTAGTCTTTTCTTTCCTTTTGTCAAACCTAATTGGAAGTGAAGGCACGGGCCAGTGCGAGGTCACTGCCATGCCTTTAGAAATTTGTGCACTGTGTACAAAACAAGGTGAAGAATGGAAATGTTTCCCTGTCTAAAGTGAAAAAGTCTGTTTAATTCCATCTAAGGGAGGGCCTTCTAAACAACTGGGTGACTTTCAAAGAAATTAGGGCCATCCAAGGAGGAGGAGCAGAGCTGTGATTCACTACATGGTCTTGGGATCCTGCCACCCAGCTGTTGCAGCAAGATTATTTTATAATGTTTGAGACCCATTTCTGTAAAACCCCTGTGTGACAGAAGGTGGGCTTTGCCTGGGAGTCCCCTTTCCTGGCATAAGTGGGCAAAGATCTAACATCTCCGAGTATGAAAAATAGGGGATTTAAAACTGAATGCTGGTTTAACTATGTAACCTCAAATCCATCCTAAGGCATAGGGAATAATGATAAAGGTCTTTTACACTTCCCTCCCTACAAGAATTTCACAAGCAAGGTTTGGTCCCTACCGTGCCGATGCTTCCTTACTTTGGGAAAAAGTTTCTTGTGCTGTTTCTTTATTTTTCTAGTTTCCTGTACAATAGAGTTGAAAGAACAGACACTGCTTTATACTGCTGGAAATGAGGAGTGTGAACTGATTTGTGAGTTAGTCCAGAGCAGTTGTCTTTGCCGTTTAAGGAATTATTTATGTTGTGTCCGTAAAGCTGGGGTGGTATTGCTGTTGGATCTGTCTTGGCCAACTGTGATGATATCTCTCTGACTGGACAGCAGGTCACTTCACTTTAACCTTATTCAGCCTAAAGGGAGGAGCTACCAGCTCTCTGATATCACCTCTAAAGCCAGTAACAATCAATATATACATTAATCTCTTAGTGTGTATATCTGAGAAATACTTAGCAACACACATATAGGATAGCTTCAATGTACATATGGCAAAGGTATGAGGAGATAGAAAGGGTAACTTGTATGTTAAAAGATCTGAGCCTCAAGCTGAACATCCTGAAAGGAAATGAATGGTTTTAATCGGCTTTCTGCAAAGATTAAGTTGGTGTAACTTGTTTGTTGTAGGTTTTTTTCTTCGTTAATGTTCACACTTGGGTACTAAAAGCAGCACTGTACAATGCTCATCCACAGATGCTGAAGGTCTTTAGGGAGCTGGGTAAAAAGCTCAATTTTAGAGTTCAGACTATAAGACTCGCTAACACTGAGCCCAGATTTTCAAAAGAGCTGGAGGGGATTTTACACTGAAATTCCTTTGAAAATCAAGGGTAATGAACACCTTTTTTTTTTTTAACACCTTTTGAGAATTACCCCTCAACAATTTGTGCAAGATTCTTGGAAGATGGTAGTCAGTAAAAGACTGACCAGTCTCAGGACACCTGTTCTGCAGGGTTTATAAGTATTTCACTACGCTCACAAGTTTCCCAACTTTTCTTTCTCTTATGTAAAACTCAAGCAGCACATGTGCAAAAAATTTCACATCTCAACCCTTACTCTGTGTTAAATGTCTTACCTGTCAACTGGATTTCTCTCTCTTTCTATCCCTATGGAAGGAACTAAGGGTTTAAGCACGAGGGAAGAAAGAAATGGTTTTAATTTAATATAGCTCTTTAGTTTCCTAGTATTCAGTTATCTCAGCAAGTGCTTTATTAGGGAGAATACCCCATGCATGAGGCATCAAAGAGCATATGGCTAAACGGAAGTGATGCTGTCACCAGCAGCACTGGGAGAGCAATGCTTCCCACCACTTAAATACCCTTTGCAGTCATGCTTCATGCCATGAGAGGAGTAATGTAATCCTGGCTCATACTGACAAACATCAAAAGAGTAATCCCAAATCCTATCACAATGCAGTGAGTAATCACGATGAATTATGTAGGCTCCCGGAGGTGTCACATTATAAACAACTGGATACGGTACCAAGCAGCGAAACTTCAGCATCTGGCTCTGCATTACAGCTACCAAAGACCTGCATGGGTCTACCCTGCAGAACTGCCAGCCGAAACAGGGAGGCTTTTATGAGAGATCCACCCTGCGAAAGCCCTCGTTTCACTGTGCATCTGCCACGTTGGTAGAGGAAGTAAAGCAACTGGCTGGAGGCAGAATCGCTGGGGAGGAAACAGCAGGGAGATGTGTGTGTGCCTGTGAGAGGGACAAGAAGGCAGAAAACCAACGGAAAAGAGAGGAGGAGGTAGTGGGCTTTGGTACTTGTTTGCTCCCTGGGGAACAGCTGACAGATGGCAAAGAGAGTGAAGTTGGGAGAATCATACTTGCAAGATGCCGGTCAGGGCTAATGACACATATCAGACAACGCTGGGGACTTTCAGGGATCCTGCTCTGACGGTAATGCAAAGGAATTCAAGGTGGAACCGGAGCAGAGTTTCTCCATGAATAAATCAACACCTACCTAGGGCTGCTCCCTGGGAGCAGGATGATGCAGTATGATAGGGAACATACTGTACTGTGCTCTCGCCTCATACCGAGGAATTTAATAGTCCTAGAGCCAGCCAAACTAGCAGCCTGGCAGTTCCTAATCAGATCTAATATTTAATTTCAGTTCTCTAAAATGGACGTAAAAGGAATATAGTAATTGTCATTTCAATTTATACCTGAAGCGTAACTAGCTGCTTTTCTGTAGCTATACTGGTTATTTTCAGGTGCTGTGAGAAAGAATAAGAAGCTCTGCAGATGATGAATAGCCTAATGAAGCGAGGGAAGCTGCATAATTAAGCAAGGTTGGGGTAAAATCATAGCTACTTTGGAAGAATTCTAAGTAACTTTAACAAGGTCAAGATTTTACCTCAGGTCTTAATAGAATAGTTTGCCACCAAAGAATTTTTCTTCCCTAGCCCTGAAGGATGAAGGCTTATAGCCTTAATTTTATTTATCCCTTCTTACGTAACCGTGAATGCTCTCATTAGCCGTATAAATGTCTAATACTCTTCTCAATGCTGGTAAACCCAGCCATTCCTTAGTAGCCCAAGGGCAAAATAATTCTTTTCACTTAGTGCTACAGATTTATAAAGTTTGAGCCTTATAACATTTTTCTCTTAGGTGGGCCAGGAATATGCTTAATTCATTCTCTCAGTTAGAAAATGATTATTGAATAGTTTCAAAAGTTTAGCTATTGGGAAACATCTGCGTTGAATTCTCTGGAGCTTTTTCACAGGAGAAATAGTGGCAAATATTCATTGAGATCAACTTGATGTGAGGGTTTCTGGCATGCTTTTCAGATTTTTTCCATTTTGAAGAATATCACACTCATTTCTGTGGGACAGATTTACTTCCATTCCCCACAGATACAATCTCCCTCACTTCGCTGAAAACTATTTCCATTGTGAATTTAAAAATAAGGCGGCAGGGTTTCCACACCAAAGGAAATGCTTATATGTTTCTCCATTACTTTGATTTTTCGGTGTTTCATTTGGAATCTTCATTGTGTGTGTTTTCTCACGTTTAGCCTTTGGCAGGTTGGGATCTGTGATTTATGATGTAGCCAACGTGTTTTGACCACAGTCCAGCTGGTCAGGAAGCAGCTATTTTAAACAGAAAAGATGGCTGAGTACAGCAAAAATAATATCCTCAAAAAAAATAATTGAGGGTAAGGGTAATAGCTTTGTCCAGAGACTGTTGTGTGAGAGGTCTCTGTAAATAGCTCTATCACTGAATGGTTGTGTGATAACAGGCAAATTACTTTCCTGCAAATATTGTTTTTCCTAATCCCTCTCGTGTCTTCCTTGTCGGCACTGATATCTTCAGAGGCAAGATGGGCTGTTTGCTCTTGCAGTGCCTGCAGTGAGGCTCGGGATGCGGATCCAGGAGACAGCTGAGCTGGTCACAGCTTGCTGACACCGGAGAGCAAGATTCCTCTCCCTCCTGCCTTGGCTCCGGAAATCACCTGCTTGCATGAAGAGCCAATTTGTCTCTCTAACCCAACTAAAGGTTTTGCTTTTTGCCAAAGTAATTTTCTGCTGTTTTAGTAAATGGAATTGACGCACCAAGGGATCAGACCTGTGCCAGAGCTGGCTCAAGGTAAAGCATTGGGAGTGCGTGGCATGGGAATAAGGGAAAAGCGAGAGGATTGGATGGTGAGCTGTTGATCAGGTCCAAAAACTGCTGTAATCTGTGTTATGATGAGAGTTTGTTGCGGTTCTCTACCACAGTACAAACTTCCATTGTGAGCATGGATGAGCAACGTGTCCTCTTCTGCCCAAGATCTGTGTTACTACGACAGGGCAAGACCAGGCAGGCTTCAAAGTCAATGCTGTGGCTGTAAGCTGTTTGTTGAAAGTTGAAAGAATTTGAAGCGCTGTTTGTTATTATATCAATATAAGCTGACATTTTCAAAAATGCTTGCTTTAAATGCAGGTTTTTAGGTAGATATCCAAGCTTCCAAGTATTCAACAGTCATCTGTTCACCTCTTTATCTCTCCCTAACTTTGTTATGGTTTGTAGGGTGATGGATAACTCTGAATTCAGGTTGTTTCCATATGTGGGTCA
Organism: Phoenicopterus ruber ruber; assembly: GCA_009819775.1. Classification (NCBI taxonomy): domain Eukaryota; kingdom Metazoa; phylum Chordata; class Aves; order Phoenicopteriformes; family Phoenicopteridae; genus Phoenicopterus; species Phoenicopterus ruber. Next base: position 30,404,220 of record CM020221.1, on the reverse strand, counting down.
GATTATATGGATTTTGAAATGTTGTGTTAGGCTGGCAGGTTTGACAAACCAGGCACTGTTTTGACAGAGATGTCTTTTTATCTTCCTTTCGATGCGATCTGGGCTGAAACTCAGTGCTTGTCCCGGGGATGCTCCTCAGCAGTCTCAGAAAGGTGCTGAGAGCTGTCAAAAAAGAAACTACGGTACCAAAGCTTTGTGTGTGCCAATGTGACTGAAGAACAGGACAAGGCATCTTGGCAGCAAGCATTTCTGTTCCTCTTAGCGCGGATGCGCTCTTGGCTTTGTCGCCTCTCCTCGCCCTCTACGCGTACAGATGGCCGTGGCTGAGAGGCTGTGTTTTGGCAAACGGCAGCGACAGAGAGGGGTGCACAGACAGGAAGCGTTGCGTTGCTAACCAATACACAAACTCTTAATTTGCTGCCATCCTTTGCAACTGTTCACCCTCTGCACTTTCCAGTGAGCAGAATGAGATTTCCCTGTCTTTCCAACACCCAAAGCGGTAGCTGACGTACAACTACAATTTATATGGTGCTCCAGAACAGGCAGTTGTGCAGAGCCTTACTGGTTACAGACACTTTTGAAAACATGAAGCTGTTGTCAAATGCGGCAGATGCGCATTTCAGAGAAATTTTATGCTGTGGGTGGGCATCCTTTGCTGATTTTGGCTGTACCGTCTGAAACACAAGTGCCTCTGCCTCTTGCCCGTCAGCTGGCAGTTGTTGGCTCACCGTTCCCACCAAGCTGCTTGAGGAGGCAGCTGGGCAAAGTGCTCCTTGTCCCACTTCAGGAGAATCACCTGGGCTAGTACAAGCCTTTGGGCCTTTCAGAAACTCAGCTGAGTGTGTTTGAAGTGAATTCAGGGATTCTCCTGTGGCCCTTTGGCTGACAGAGCTGTGGGCATGCAGCCCCAGGCAGGAAGCACTAACAGATGGGGGGAGGACCTCTCCCCAAATCTCAGTGCTATGTTCATCAAGGCAGATGACTATCAGTTGCCTCAGGACTCCTTACTTCTGGACTGTGTAGCCCATCTAAAATGGGTTTTTACTCCGGAACATAGAGCCTGAGAGCTGGGAAACGTGTCTCTTTAGCTGATCCCACAGGCAACCTGTCTCTTGCATGTTCATCAAGCTGTGTCTGGTTTAGTCTTTTAAGCTCGGAAAGGCTCATGGACCTGGACACAAGGGTCTCAGCCCAGTGCTGATGTTTCACTGAGGGTCCTCTGGCATCTCTTTTTTTCTCTCCATTAGGGACTGCTATGCCCTAGAGATAATTTCTCTTTTAAATAGAAGAGCATTACTATAATTTTCTGCTGCAGGATATATTCCAGTTCACAAAAGTGTACCACAGATATATTGGTCGTTGTGGTTCCCCTGAGTCTTCCTCCATTAACCGTCACAAAATGTCATTAACTGTAACAAAATGTCATTAACTATTTAGGAAGTGCAGCCTCTAAACACACTTCTAGTTTCACAGTTTTTTGTTATATCCTGCAATGTACAGGATAGAGAGAAATGATTATTTAAAAAAATAGCTTTGAGGTAACGTATTACTGAAGTAATTTCAAATGATCCGAAGGAGTCATTTAGAATGACAGCTTTTATTATTTTCTCCGCCAGTAAATTAAAGAGAGGGGATAAAATCTAAGTGATTGAACTGAAGCAAGAAATATGTTTCCAGGTGTTTGCAGATGATGTTCTAAATAATTTAGTAGCTGGGAACAGTGTGTTACACAGTCATCTAGCAGAAAGGAGAAAATTGAGGGTGTGCAATTCCCCAAGCTACTGTTCTGGTCTTACTGATGTTTACATCAGCAAAGAGGTGGAATAACAGTGTGACGAATCTGGCCAGTGTACTTGCTGTTTCATAACAGTATGCGTTTCCTATTTGAAAACAAAACTAAGAGCCCCTCAGGTCTCTCTCTACTATCTTTCTGTTGCTCTAATTGTATTTTTTTTCATAATTACAAGTTCTTCCAAATGATCAGCTACATGTGCAACTCTCGTTTTACGTCCTTTATTTCCTAGACGCCTTGCCTTTTCCTAAGTATGGGGTAAATGTTTTGTACTCCTTGACGTCTGCTTTTGTCCTTGATCTTGGCTGATACCATAACTTGTTTCTTGCTCCTAGACTGGACTATGACAACTTTTTTAGGAGCTGCAACTATGAGCATGTGAACGTGAGGTATCAGCTAGCAGAGATTTTGATTGGCACCATTGTCATCAGGAAATAATATATTGCCATTGCAGTTTCAGTGCAGGTTCTACTCTGGCGCAGATACAACAGCTTACGGCTGTAGAGACTCATATTAATTCAAAACAATTTTGTTAATGAAGACAAGAGAGACCTTTGTTCATTTTAAACAGGAGATGTGATGCTACAGACTACAAGTGGGTAAATAATTTTCATACATATGTGCAAATTACTAACCCACTTCTGGCTTGAATGGCTATGTAGTTCATCTAATTTTGATGCTCTTTCTTGAAAAAAATTGTACAAATGGAATAAACACTTCTCAAACGTGAATGTCAGTTGCCATTTTTGGTCAGATGGGTCATCTGAGTATGAGTTTGCAGATGGTTTGTGAACACTTTGTTATGAACAGAGTTGTTATGGAAGGTTTTGTGCATGGAAATGTGGATATTTTTATTTGGGGAAACAAAAGGGTTTTTCTGCTTAAGTATGTCAAAATTAGATTTTACCTCGGGTCAGCTTCAGAGAATCTAAACCACTGACAAGATTAGAGCATTGGACTCTTAGAAGAAACTTCTGTGAGATGATGCGAAACTTTGAAAAATTCCAGTTTCATGTCCTGGTGATTTCCTGCAGTAGCTGGACAGTTTATCAAGAGAAGTTGTGTTACATCCATTCATGGAGGTTTTCAAGACAGCCCCATTTGAAGTGGGAGGCTGGACTCCAGAGGTTAGTTCCAAACAATGTTTCTAAAGCTTTGTGACTTAAAGCATTTGGGATTACCTCAGTCAGCTGTCAGTTCTTCAGAATTTAAAATTCAGAATTTTTCTCTCCAAATGTTACCTACTGTGATGTAATGTTGAAAACTCCCCAAAAGCGAAAATCTCAACTTCGTTTGTTCTTACTGTATTCCCCTTTAGAGCTTGTCTGATTACATAAATGTCATGTGTTTATATGATGTATATACAGCCATAAGAAAGTTTGGCACAAGAGGTTAGAAAGGTCAGGAGTGTGGCAGATTTTAGGAGAGAACTAGATACTTGCAGGGGTTTTAAACTATTGATAGTTTACATGAGTAACAAAAAAAGTACTGGAAAAATCTAGGTTGCTCTGTATCATTGCAAATGTTTGAAAAACATGATCCACAGCTCAATAAATTGCAAGGAAGGAGTTAAAAACATGTTTTAAAATAAACATTTTTGGGTTTTTTCTGTATTAATTTTGAGTTTCTGAAGTTCATTTCCTGTTGCCCTCGTGCACACATACACCCCTCACTTCTCCCCACAGCTTTTCGGTGCCTTTAGAAATGCTATTCCACTATTTCGCTACAAAAAATGAGGTTGTATTACATTTTTTATTTTATCTTTTTTTGTTGCCTCTGTTGCGAATCATTTGCTGTGAAGCAAATAGTTATAGTCATTATTTTGGTAGTTGCTCTGTATTTTACAGGCTCACCTCACTACAGGTTTACTGGTTTAGGAATGGTTGCGTATGGATGTATATATGTGTATAACTGAGTATATCATGGAGAAATTATACTCCATTCATCTGGTGGTCTGCTCCATCAATGTTTAGTGCTTTTCATTGTCAGTTTAAATATCCAATAAAGGTCCAGTGCTTGGAATAAGCAGCAGTCCCAGCCTTCCCTCTTCCAGTACTGTAAACTGCAACAGGACCTGCAGGTTGCATAAACGATTGTTTTCCCATCTCTAGAGCACTTTGCTTCTGACCTCAGTGCTGCCAAAGTTTCCCAAAGCCCTGCTGCTGAAGGGCTCCTTGAGGCTTTGAGTGCTGCCCTTTGACTGGCAGGCACAGAATTTGCATTAAGTACTGAGAAGCTCTTGGAAGAGACTGATTGAAAAGTCTTTCTTTTTGGAAAGCAGCTGAAATAAAATCAAACTAGGTGTTTGTGTCTTCATGTGAAAGTTATTTCCCTTAAATGTAAGGAATTGCTTGGACTGACATTTTCAAAGGCACCAATGTGATTATCAAGCAGAAGTTTCAAAATACCAGACTTGAATTATATACGGTCCCAAGTAGCTATTGCATTGTCCCTGCTGAACTATGTTTTGTTAAACATACCTTCAGATCTCAGGGCTGTTTGGAGAGAAACAGGCTCCTATTCCAGGAACAGTGTTCTAGGAACTGAATTTGGACAACCTTCACCAACAAGACCTTCTTTCTAAACCAGCTGCGCAAGGAAAATATGATCAGGTGTGGAAATGGAATACTGAGGCTCGTCTTACTCTGGTTGCATGCAGATCAGCTTTGTGGTTGTCCTTGTTATCTGCATGTGTATTTGAATAATCTGTCACTTATTTGACAAAATCTGGTCTTGGGTCTAACAGGAAAACTGAGGTCCTGTTTCTAGTTTGTTGATGAGTCGGAGACTCATAATTTTAGGCAAGAATGTTTTTATTCCCTTGTTCTAGGGCAATATTTTGGACACCAACCACATTTCTGAGTGAAATGAAGGAGCAGCAAAAGCTGCTGTTTCCTTTAAAATCACAAAAGTCTGTTTGCAGACAAACTGCCTCTGTGTGCTTCAGTTTGCCATTTACATTTCCTTTCATGCTGGTTACAAGAACTTTTAAAGTCAAGTTTTGACATATATTGGTGACAGTGGCAGGTTGAAACAATGCTTGAAACATGTGAAGTGATCTGAAGTCTTTGCTCTGCAGAGGAGTCAGGCTCTGAAGTAACTACTGAATGGTGAAAGATACTTCAGCAAAGGAAAACCCCAAACCGCAAAACTGCCTGTGAGCTGAGGGATTCTGCTTCTCATCTACATAGACCTAGTGCCCTCTTGATCTGCCCCTGCCTCTAATCCCATCTGCCTTATTTTTGATGCTTATTTTTCCTACGGGTTAGTAGTTTTGGAATGCGGGTGCCTGTCAGACTTCTTCAGACAAGTCCTTATTACTCCTTGATAAAACAAGAGATACGTGTCAAGCTGAAATGTGGCAGAAGATGAGGAAGGCGGTGAGAATAAGGCTGAGGAGATAGAGTGAATGTGAAGAGGGCTAGCGCTTACAGACTGGTTATTGCTGGTGTGCATGTGTTAGAGAGAGGAGTTCTTCTGATAAGGCTACTGTATTGCACCCTGTGAATACAGGTCAGTTGTAATAAATTGCAGCCTAACAATTGGTTATTTGATACTTAGTTAAAAATCTTGTAACTTGCAATTTTCTTTTTAGTCTACACATGTTTTCCTCCTCCTCTTCTTCTTCTGGGAGGGATAAATTCAATAGAAATATTTTTAAAGTAGATTTGAAGGCTTCTCTGTTCCTTATTATACCCAGATGATAGAGGGCCTTTTGCAACCTTTAATCAAACAGGAACAGTCTTCTGTGGAATTTTTTTTTCCTCAAATAAATAGATGCTGATTTGCAAGTTCCTTTTTGAAGCCGTAGGATTCTTTAGAACTTCTCTGCTCATTAGGAAGTTGCTTTGGTAAAAAATAGCTCTCTGTCTGGCTTCTTTCTGGAAAAAAAGATAATGATTGAGCAAAGAGAGGAAAAAGAATAAATCCAATATTCCCTTTGCAATTCTCTCACTTAGGAACTATTAATATTTTAAATTAGGAGGAAAGTTGCTATGTCTTGTTCTCCATGAATGAATCATGGTATAGACCTTTTCACCATTACAGAAATGTAACCACCTCTGAGGTGGAGACTAGATCCCGTGTTCCCATCCCAGTGGATGTTAGCGTACCCCCCTTGTCCTTTCATACACCTCTTGTAGTCTCCCTCTGTGCTGGAGTTTTCTCACTTTTACACTTCTGATTCTCTCCCCATCCCACCAGGGGGGAGCGAGCGAGTGGCTGCGTGGTGCTTAGTTGCTGGCTGGGCTTAAACCACAACACCCTGCCCGTTCATCTTGTGTTCCCCCACAGCAGGAGGACGTGATGTGTAGGAATGCTAAAAGTAGGACCTGTTTGAAACAATATGAACAGAGGAAAATAGCTTTTATTTTTTGTCCTGGATAAGAGACTGTGCATATTCTGTTATCAAAGGTTATGCACAAAGTAGCTTCTTTTCTCTCCTTGGTCTCTTGCAATGGACGGACTCAGTATTTCTCTGCATAACAAAGGCACAGTGAAATGCAGTGAAAATAGAAGCTGACAATACTCTTTCATTTATCTGTGCTTTTAAAGACAGGTAACGTCTATTTTTTCTTCTGCTGCTGGCCATTTGGTGAAGCTCTGTTCAGTGGTGGAGTAGGCTTTTGTGTAAGCTGCATGAGGCTTGGATGTGTCTCTCCCAAGGACACAGGACTGAATTTACTCTAGCAGGAGTCACATCAAGAGTTCCAGGGAGTGCGGGTATATGACACTCCAGTTTTCACTGCCGATTCAACTTCAAAAATAGACTCCGTATGTTTTCTGATAGTGAGAAATACTTCACTCCGAGTCCAGGTCACAGAATATGAGTAAGGAGCCAGATTGTATTTGTTCTCACTGGAGATCACTTCCCACCTCCTGAAGTTAGTACTGGACAAGAATTCTGGTTCAGGAACTGCTTTTAGGGGACCTTTTATCTCCTCTTCAGGATCCAGCTAAACCCATAGAAAGAAGGTTCTCCAGCTCTTCTGAATGTTTGCTGTGCCTCATAAGAAAAGGCATCTACTCAGCTCCCAGGCTAAGTACACCCGTGCTGCTTGTCCCAACAAATAGACTCTTTGCTGAATTATCGTCTTAAAGGAACACAAGCAGGTGGATTCAGCAGTCCCACCAAACATGTATTCAGATCATTAACACAGGGTTGCCTGGCTCTGAATGTGCTTAATTATAATTCAGTTTGCAGAGGCCAGAAGAAGCAGTATAACCAGTATTTTTGCTAACCTTGCTCCCTTTCAAAACTAACTATACTTGACAAATGATTACAACTTAAGCTATGCCCTAAGATAGCACACACAAAATCAGACACAGGTCAGGAGAAGTGGGAACTAATAAGTTGGTGTTACGTCCCTGGTTTTCATATGCCTACAGTGTTGACCTTTAAATCCAAGATGGATATCTTTAGCAATCCTTTTTCTTCTGCACCCTTTGTACTTTCCTCCTGCTTGAGTAGACCTGCAACTAGCAACAAATGCACTTTGAGGAGGAAACATGATACATGGAAATTTTGATAAGAACAATTTAGTATATAATCCGGCATCCAGGAATACACGTTTGATAAATCTAAGCACACAGAGACACATGGAGAACTTTATTGCTGGGTTTATCTGTAGACAGGCTGGAGAATGCCAAGTCTCCAAAGACGTAAGTCATGGCTGACACTACTGAAACTGGGCGGGATGGGTAAGATAACCTGAACGTAAAAATCAAAGGGCAGAATATAGACAAAGGAAAAAACCACGATGCTTTATATCAAAGGCATTATTGCCTGGTTTTGCATCAGAAATAACATGGTGTTGCAGGAGCTCAGATCCTTATTGATAAAAGCTCTTTCAGGACTGCAAGTAAACATTTGAAGAACGTTTGTTACTTTCCATGGAACCAAAAAAATGTTCCCATAAATATTTATCCCTGATGGGTAGGAAGAAAATCTATATTAGCACAGGTCATTTTGCTCTGGGAGATATTTGCTTAGTGTTCTTAAAAGTAATACATGACAACCACAGGTGCTCTTGTGCCTGTACAGGCTGACTTTGAGTTGGGCTTTTTCCAAAGGTCAAAGCCTCATCACTGACCTAAACTTACTAATAGCTGCAGGGATAACAGCAATTATGACTTACCTTATACAAGCACAACACGATACCAACCTGAAATTTGTATGTTTGGAGTGGAAAAGATCTGTTAAAAGCTTAAAAAAAGCTATTGGAGTTGCTAAGAAGAAACATACTAAAATGGAAACAGTAACAAAACCTGTGAGCTACTGCAGAATAATCTAGGGGATGGTACAATTGTATTAGCATAAAAAATAATTTGGGAGGGGGGAGGAAATTGAAATTAAAAGAAGAATAAATGATATCTAAAGGATGACAACATAAAACATGGACATGAATTCAACTTTTCTACCTGAAACATTTTCAGTTTGCAGGAGGGAGAGGGCTGGAAATGCTGGATACCCTCAGATCTAGATTTTCTCAATATTGTTTTCTCACAACTTTTCACACCCTTTCAATATTGTTATCCTCCAGTATCTCATATGGTAGGTGAGAAACTGTTAGCTACCCTGACAAATACTGCCCTGTAAACATCAACTTTTATATGCTTAAACTGTTACCCCAAGTAACACTCAGTGTTTGTGGGAACCGCTTGTGGTTTTCCCAGTGGTGAGCCGTGTATTGCACTGGCACTTCAGAAACGGGATTTCTGTTTCCAGTTCTGGCACTGATGTTTAATAAGACCCTATGCTTTCCTTTCCCCTGCATCCTCTCTCTGTTTAGATTTGTGAGGTTTTATACCTCAAGTGTTAGCTTATTTCATACTTTAAAATTCTTATACAATGGGTCTTGATTTCAGGTAATTACTTTAGAGGATCTTGCAGTACAAATGCATGATAATGACTATAAAAATGAGAAATGTGACACCCACCAATATCCATTTTAATACTCTTCAGAAAAGCACGTTTTTCCTGGCTCTGCTGTCTGGGGCACAGCTTCACTCTTTCAATTCTGTTGTGCTGAAAGGAATCTCAAAGTTGCATCTGAAATATGAAAAGAGGAGGTAAAAGTGGGTGTAAGAGAGGTGATGAAGAAAGGGCAAATTCATTAATGTTTTAGAAACTACATCTGACTCTCCAGACCTCCGTGTGATAAATTTGTGCCTCGTGATTTTCATACCAATCTTCTCTTTCTCTTCAACTTACAAACTTTGATGTGCTCCTTTACTGTGAAGAAGAAAAAATGTGCAAATTATTTCATTACAGGTTTTTTAATTTCCTTGGCAGCTCTGGCCCAATCACGCTGAGACATTCAGATGAGTTCCTCTCTCTTCCTTGCACTGGATCTCTTTGAGGACACAGCCATAGGAACATACCTTGTAGGGTAGCTGCAGCTGAAGCATTTTCCTCCTTTTCCTGCTGCTTCTTGATGATTCCTCAGACTCATCCAGATTTCCCCCCCTCCCCCCCCCCCGACAATTTTCAGACAGATTAGTTTCCTTATCTGGTTCTCATCTCACCAGATCAAGAGTGTGACTAGGACGATGAGGGGGGATATTGCCAATACCCTTGGCCAGCAAGTCTTGCTACCAGTAGCAATGTGACAATGATGTCAGATGACGGTATCTCTCTCCTTCCTGTCTCATCACAAAATCTGTACATTTTCTTTCTTTACTATGCAGCGCAACATTGATCTGCCACATTACTGCAACTCTTACAATCATTCTTGTCATAATCAGGCATACTGTAAAATCATTATATTAATTAGAATAACCTTACAGTAATTAGACTTGCTGTGCAATTGCCGCTGGAATTACATAAACCAGTTGTGTGCCAGGTTTGCCTTCTGCTTCATGTTGTAGAAACCCAGAGCACCTAGGCACCCTCCCCTGTCAAAGCTGGCATTCCTTGTACGAGATCAGCAATGCAGCCAGATGGTGATGGCAAATTCTTTCCAGGACTCTGCTCTACTAGCTGTTTCACATTTCAGTTGCAGGTATTGTATTGTTATTGTCTTTGCTATATTCTATATTTCTTGGGTTTAAACTGAGACTTGTTGAAAAACTTCTGCAAAATAGCCAAAACCTGGCCTGTCTCCTGCCTTAGCTGGTTTTGTGATGGGAGATATATGGACTCACCAAGAATGTTTCCTGAAGTTTTTCATGTGATGTTAACCTAGGGGCAGAAGGGATGGATGGAAGTGGCCAAGACAAGCATGGAGTACTAGCATTGGGTCAGGCTGCTTGTGAGTGCGCTCAAGGATAAAGTTTGAGAGTACAGACAGGTTTAGCCTCAAAATGGCCTTAATAGCAAAGTCACCTCAGAGCCAGGTCCTGCAGGGCCCTGCAAAACCAGTTTCCAGCCTATGTGGATTTTCTGGGGAATGAAGTCTTAATTGCCCTAGGCTGTCCAGCAGTTATCCAACTATAAGTCCACAAGGCAATCAGAACTCATGTAAAATGAGTATTAAAATCAGAAACGCTGATAATAGGTTTGGGGAGAAATGATATACCCTGTTTAAAATGCAATGTTAGTAATAATCTTTGGTCCTAAACCTGAAAAATGGTACAGATGAATGAACCATTTCTACAATCAATGATCCGGAACCATGAGAGGATGCAGAATTTCTTAGTTCATGAGTTGACTGTGCAATAGAGTTATCCTTCTCAGAGACAATAAGAGTTTTTGCATGACTGTGAATTACTCTTGGGAGTCAAGCCTACAAAATACGTGTGGACTGGGGGATGCATCACAGCAATTTCTGCCATCTTATATTTCCTGTCAAACTCTGAATACTTAGTTTAGGTTTCTATTTGTTTTTAGCAGCTGTTATGAGCAACAGCTAAGTCTTTCCTCATCAGTATTTCCCATTGGGGCGCTGTGACTGGAAGAACTAGTAAAGGCTCTATCAATAATACAAGCATGTTAAGGTGACCACCCATGTTGTAGACATCATAGCATTTAAACAGCATTGCATTAAAACATTTTTAGCTGACCTATGCAACATTCCTGTTACGCAGCTGTGCTGGGTGGTAGGGAGAGTAAGGATTTTTTCAGAAAAATGTTGCTATTACAAGCCTGGAGAATAACTAGTTCAAAGGATGTTGTGTGGAAGGGTTTGGTCATAAAGCAAGGAGTCCTCAGTAAAAGTTGCATAGTTCCTGTCAAGGAAGGATTGTCATAATTTTGAAGATGTATGTCTTCCAGCTTGCATTTGTCAGTTGACAGTGCAATGACTTGCTGGCTGGATGGGATCCTGAACTAACTGGCTTCTTTTCACTCTGTTTTGCTTGTGTAATTTGTATTTAGCTCTTACCTATCTAAGATATTAGTTTCCCGCACTGCTTCAGCATTATTAAGCAATTATTATTCTAAGCACAGAGCTAACTTTCATCAGCAGGAAGAGCATCTTCAGGGGTTGCTATAGTAAATACAATGTTGAAATACTCTTGACAGCAATGAAATTGAGCACTGTTAGCACGCACAGAGTATGCTCTCTAATTCGGAAAACCATCCATTGTTTTGCTTGATTCTATTAATGCCCCAACATATTTATTTTTCACCTTCATAAGAACAATTGGTCAGATGTGAAAGAATCAATGAGAAAACCTTTTGCCCTATTAAGTTGCATTACGTCTAAATCTATTGGGAAAGCGGATAGTGGCCTTTCAGGCAGGTAGAATTATGAGTTTATAGGAAACAATAGAAGCTCACCTATGTAGTTGTGTCCATTATAGATTTGCACTTCCATTTCCTGATGTGAATGGTAATACCTCAGGTTTTACTGTCCTGCATCTCTGACATCACTGGTTATCATCTCGAAGTTTGGGGAAATCTTGGCCTATGCCAACTTAGATCCAGTACTGAGCAAGGCTTTGTATAATTTTTATGTATCCAAGTCTATCACACTGTGAAGGGTAAAATGCCTCTCTCTCTGCTTTTCCAAATCCTATCTCCTCCTGTTTCTTCTAAGCTAGCAAAAAAGCCAGAAGAGGCAATGTAGGAAGCCAGAGCTGACGCAGCGTTGTGTTTGGCAGGAGCGGAAAGAGTCTGTGTTCCAGCAAGGCGAGTGCATTTGCCTGTCTCTGTGTTGCACGATGATTTTTTTGTAGGGTCTGGTTTGGGATTTTTGACTTGTAAATGAATGCATTCTGTACCTCACTGAACTGGTAAGGAACTAAATAAATAAATAAAAGGAAAGAAAGAAAATAAAAGAAAGTGCTGTCTGCCAAACAATTGCAAAATGAGGACTCCATATACATTACTGTAGATGTAGAACTTGGGTCCTTCATTCCTAAAACAAAACAAAAATGGACTATGCTTAAATGAAATACTTAGCAGAACAATTTTTGGAGATTAAAAGCCAGCGAGAGAAGGCAGTAAAGATCAAGCCAATTCTTCCTCTGATAAGCTTTAGACACGTGAAGTACTTTAGATCTAATTCTCTGTGCTTCAGTAAAACGTTTCAAACAATGATACAAAGATAGTTATTAAAACTGGAAGAGACAGAAATCAGTCATGGCTAAAAGAGAAATAACAGTGGGTTGATCTGGAAAGGAAACTGTTGGACTGAAGGACCATTACTATTGAATTCCTCAAGCATCAGCCTTGCTTAATACTTCTATTAATAAACTTGGCACAAAGTGTGTAGAAGCATTTTAAATAAATTTGTTGATCTCACAAAGTTCAAGACATTGTCAATACAGAGGAAGACTGAAATACCATACTGGAAGAACTGGATGACTTTGACGACTGAAGTAATAGAAATGAGATGAAATTTAATAGAGCGAAGTACAGGGTCATACATGGAGGGATTTATGAGCAGAATTTTTGCTACTAGTTCAGGTGGCACCAAGTGTGATGACAGCTGGAAGAAAACTCTGGGTGCACTCATTGGATATCATTTGACTGAGAGCCACCGATGTGTCAGAACAGATGCAAAGAGGGCTGAGAGGATGAATCAGGCAAATGAAGAGCCTATCGTGCACAAAAAAACTGAAGGTGCTTAATGCGTGCTCTGGCAAAATGAAGTCTGAGAACGGATGCAAATGTTCTCTGTTGGGGGTAAACACGAGAGAAGTAATTTAAGGCACAGGGAGGCTGGAACAATTGACCATAAATGGGTCAGGAATAAACCGACAGTTGAGAATTGCAATCATCCTAGGAGTGATATGTGGGTTGCCCTCGTAGCAGAAGCAGTGGGTCTAAGAAACATGATTATTAGATAGTTGATAAAATATATGAATGCAGTGATATGATAGGGCTGATGCCAAAATAGTAAGGAATTAGACTTCATGTCCTTTATCTTGTATTTATATACAACTATTTTATCTAATAAAATTAAAGCTATCAGAATCAAAGCAGAGTCAGCCTGTACAGTTAATAAGTTGCCTTTCCTAAATTAACAAATGGGATGTAGGGATCTTACAACTCCTGCATGGTTGTAAGATGGAGTAGTGTTTATACTGTGATTTATTAATGATTATTTTTTCATTCTCTTCCTCATTCTATTATTTTGAGAAGTCGTCATACCTTTTCTGTAAGCGGTTTTGACACTAAACATTACAGCAGATCCTTCTGTCATGTCTGCCAGTGTAATTTAGTTAACTTCAGCGCAGTTGTATGAACCAAGGTCCTGGCTTTCAGGCCCTGTTGAATTGTCTGTCAGGAGTCATTTTTGCCACTCTACATTTGTTTAAAACGCTAATAAAAAAGACATAAAAAATGTCAGAAAAAAGCCAGGTGTACATATTTCCTGCTGTATCCCTAAGGAAGACTTTTAGGACTCCGGGTTTAATAATGCTGCTGATGATGTTGGGAGAAGCATGGGACCACAAGTGACCACAAGGGACTGGTCACCATGAACCAAGTCCTTAGCTGGTGTTAATGAGCCTTATTTTCTAGATATCAGTGAACCTATACTGATTTATACCCCTGATCCCCAATATGAGACTGCCTGTGAATAGCATCTAATATGGCCTTGGTTTTCTTGTTGCCAGGGTCACATCATCGCTGTCAACATTTCTGGTAGAATATTTATAATTTATAGATACAGTCCAAACTTATTCAGCTTCTTAATTCAATTAGATACTTACAAAAAGCCATACAAGATATTTACAAGCTATATCCTATCTCTAAACACAATTATATAATGTCACTGCTTCTATGATTTCCTTGTCATTTTAAACCACATTTGCAATAAGAGGCTGATGAAAAGCTCATTGAAGTCAATGAAGGCCAATGAGTTTCTACTTCAGCCTTTAACATGCTTAATATAGCAAGAAGTATACTGCGTTGGCCTCGCTGTTCACTGCTGGTGCTTCTCCCATTCTATTTATTTTTCTTGTTTTCCATGTAACTTTAGTCTCTAAATTTGGTAGGATACGTATAGAGCTCAGGCAGGAAGCTGTCGTAAGAGAGGTCAGCAATTCCCAAGCACTGTTTAGCAGAGACGTGGAATGCTTTCCCTTGCCCCTTTTCCTTGCCGAGGCGTTGTTTTGCCAGGCTGCATTTCGTATGGCAATGGGTTAGTGCCAGCTGCCCTCTCCCCAGAGCCTGCAGTGCAAGCACCGTTGCTACAAAACAACTCCAACATCACTCTCGTTTGGTCGCAGTGAAATCCTTCATCTTTTAAAAGAATTCTTTCTGATAAAGCACTTACGCACTGGCAAACTACAGCATGAACTGATTTTCACTCCCTGGAAAAAGAAAAGATGTATAAATTGCCACTTATTTGGGTTTTTTTAGTATCCCTTGTTCTCTCAAAACATAGAGGGCTGACATTTCTATATGGCTTCAAACCTACTGACCTGCTCCTTGTAACAGCCACAGGTCACTTGTCTAAATAGGTGTTATCAGTCTTTTCTTGCCATCTTGCATCTGTGAGGGACTATGTTGTGCTGGGCTCAGGTAGAGCTCCTATAGTGCTCTCATATAGTTATACTGGCTGAGGTGATGAAACTCAGAACTTTGGTTTGAGCTCATGTTTAAAATGAGAATTTCAAAGAGCTTTCATAAAAGTATGTGTCCCTAATCTGTAAGCGCTACTTGCCCAGATGACTGTGGTCATCATCTTGGAGAATGGTTGGTGCTCAGACCTCCAGGTGGGTCCAGCTCTGCTCATTTCTTTACTGACTTTCAAAGCTTTCATGTGCCTCTTTTTCTCATATTCTGTCTGCTACGGTGACTAATTTCCAAATGAGCTCATTTATTCACAGCACAGAAAGAGATAAGCACTTTAACGGAGAGTAGTAAAACCTCCGCCATTTCTTTTCCTTGTTTTTTAACCTCAAGGTGATGGAGCAGTGTCAGCTGTGGCAGGTCGGAGGAGGAGCTATGACCAGCTTTCCCTTCCCCTTCTGCCCAGTAAAAGGCAGGCAGGGTTTTGGGTAGGGAAAAGAAGAGATTTGAAATCCTCAGAATTCAGAAGATTGAGAGGTGTTGCTCTGTTTTAACAAGAAATAAGCCAGAGAAGCAGGAGAACAGTCACTTCTGGTGACAACGGCTGATGATGTTGCTCCTGGGAGCCTGACAGTGACATGGCTCCTATTGAGCACCCACCTGTCTGGCCTGAGCAAGTGAGCAAACTGTTGGTCAGTCTTACTTTCTCAGGAAGAAGCAATGTCCTCACCCAGCATAAGAAACAGGACAGTCTTGTCTGTGCCTTGGAAATATTTTCTTGTTCCTGTGCTCTTTCATTTTCCGAGCATTTGAACCTTGTCACCTTCTCTATCTCTTCCCCTTTTCTTCACATTCAGCTGCTGTACTTTTCATATCCACATCTTGTCTCCTTTGCAGCAGGGCAAGCCTACACATTATTTTTGATAAACTGGCATATAAAAACCAGGATACATGCTGTGGTGAAAGAGAATGCATCTGTAGCTTCAGGAAATAAAATGTTTTATCGACAAAACTGATTTGGCAGGGTAAACAATAAACTGATGAGGACTTTTGTGTTCACAGAAATCTATCTATCAAAGCTATCTGCTTAAAAATATTTTGTTGTTGCTTTTATGACTTTTCAGTTTGTTGAGCATAGAGTACTTTCCTCAGCTTCAAACAGGTACCATTAAAAAAATTGAAATATATTTTAAAGCCATTGAAATTCACAGGAAAAAAACATATTTATTTATGCACACGACAGGTTAGTAAAACAGGGCGTTTTGTCCAGCATCCCAAACGCATAAGGTAAAAGTCCAAGAACAGAGAAATGTCTTACGATTGTATGCATTGTCTATAAAATTGTGTTGTTATATGAAGCCCCTGCTAGCAGTTCTACTCGTTGCTGGGTATAACCAATGCTACTTGATACACGTGGATGTTGTCAGAGCAAGCGTTCACTGTCCGAGACAGGTATGAAGCGGCCCGTGGCCGGCTCGCTGCAGGCAGGCCGGTGAGCGGCCGAGGGGGACCGGTGTCCCTTCTGCACGGGACCGCCCCGGCGCAGTTGTAGCGCACCCCTGACAGCTGCTGGGGGTTGATCTGTTGGGGTTTGTGAGTTTGTAAAGGTTTGTCATTCTGCTGCTCGAATGAGAAGTCTGCAGAGATGCAGGTCAGGAATATTGTTGATGCAATCTTGTTGGGTTTGTTTATTTTGGGGTTTTTTTAGTCAAAAACTGTAGATAAATTCTTGTTTTGCAGACGTATTAGACACAGAGAAAAGCAGACAGTTCCCTTGTTCAGAAATCTCCTAAGTCTCCTTTTTGGCAAGTCCTTTGCACCATCTTGGAATAATGTTTGTTACCTCTTTTTTAGTCTGTAACTAATATTCTCATGGTTTTGTAACCAAGACAATGATTTAACTGCTCCTGTATACAGTGGGCAACATCTCAACCCGACAGATATTTTCATAGCATAAAATTCACCTATTCTTTCATTCATTTGTTTTAACATGTTCTGGATGTAAGACCTCTCATCTGGTAACCAGTAATCTTCTCCATCATGTTAACCCTGAAGTCTTATAGCACTTGCTGACTGGAACTTACCACAGATGAACGGGGAGAATAGTCAAGGCTTATTTGTGAAATCCAAAAGGAGATGAAGTTGAGAGGTCAAAGGAAAGTGAAAATCCCTCTGCCACCAGCAGCAGGCAAGGAGAAATGCTCAGACGGGCCAGAGGTGTCAATGTAAGTAGGTGAGAGTTTGAGGGAATCTCTGATAAAACATGACTCTCTATCACGAGTAAGTTTTTGACCTTCAGTCTTCATAAAATTCCTACCAGGTGTCAGGCACTATTGGTTGGATGTTGTTATTGGTTGAAGGTGTTACCTTCACTTTCAAAACTTCACAAGTTAGTCTGGTCAAGACCACAAAAAAGTGAGAGTAAGAAGAGAGATGTTCCTGGAATGGAGGGCTATGGTCACAAAGAATCTGTAAATGTTTCTTTCTATTAACCTTGCTTATTTCTCCATGCGCCCGTGCCCCCCCCCCCCCCCTTTTTTTTTTTTACGGTGAAGTAGATGTATTTTTTTGTTTCTATCATATTCTCTTTCTAGGGGTGGGAGGATGATAGGTCTAGGGCCACACCAAAACAACACAGGGAAAAAAAGAAACACAGCTCTGTTTTATTTGTTGCAAATCTATAAAATGTGATTCTGTTAAATCAATATGTGAATTATGTTGTTCCGTTAAATTAGAAAGTATCAAACCAAGAATCATAAAGAAGATTCCTATTTATTCTGCATTGATCCTTCTTGGTTTGCTTTGGGATGCTGTTGGTTTTCTATCATATAAGTCTAATTTAAGAAAGGATACAGGTCACTGTGAACTTGGGTTTAGTGTTTGAAGCATTTGATTTCTTTTTCCTCACTCTCAGTACGTCAATAAAAGGGAGAGAAACAGTGGTCCCTGAGAAATGTGGCTCTGCTTTGTCAAACAGCGTACTTGAAGAAATCAAAATGACTCCTGAATAGTCCCTGAAGGTCCCTGTATCACGGCACTGAGGTGAACCAGGGAAATAACAGGGGTGAAAGGAGAAGGATGCATTTACTCACAGATCAAAACCATCTCCATTAGCTGTATGTGGCGGAAGAGCCTGATTGTCCTTGAGGTATGTGAGGATTTTTGAGCTGTTTAGGTGCACTTGAACTATCAGAGCCAGAACCTGAAGGCACTGAATCACAGCCAGTGACAAAGGGGTGCACCAACCTCAGAAGCTCCCCTTTTCCCCCACTTCTTTCCGCGTGTCTGTGCCTGACCTGAAAGGTGCATTTATGCTAAAGTCAGCTCCCTGCTGCTTTCTGTCTACAAGGTGCAAACACATGGAAGTCGAGTGGTTCATTGTCCCTGTGTATGTGGAGTAAATGAAGGCTCGTCCGTGGAGGAAAAGTCTGCCGCATCCAAGCTTTGCTGATTCAACACAGCTACAGCGGATTAAATGATGTGTGGAAAAAGCTGTGTTCTCCTCTTGACAAATGTTAAGCAAATTGCAGAACCAGACAGGAAATATGCTTAAAGGGGTTCCCTCGTTATTTATTAACAAATGACCTTTTCTTTTGAATTGCCTGCTGCACCTCATCCTAAAGTACCACAGTCTGGACAAAAAGGCTGTAAAAGGTTTGCTTGCTTGAACCTTGAGTGAGGGACACCTGGGTAGCAGAAAAAAGGTCTCAGTGGTAATCAAAATGAAAAGACTTCAGGACCTGGTTTTGTTGCCAAAGGGGGATTCAGAGCTTTGCCATCATCAGGTTCCTGGTAATGCTATTTCTTCGTAAAATCCTCTCAAATGTTTCATTTTAGGTCATGCTTAAGGGACACTTCAATATTCCTTCCTGCAGTGAGCACTACATCTTTAGAAGCTCAGTGAATGTTTCCCAGTTAATATATTTTCTAGAGGGACTCTTTAATCCTGTACCCATCAAGTTGTTATGCTCTCTTCAAACGTGCACAAGTACACATGCCTATGAAAAGTCCACTGATATATGGATGTATGTATATTTATCTTCTCCTGTGTTCCTCTGCAGTCACTGCTCTGTACATTTGGCCATTAGAACTATTTACCATTCTTGGGTTGGTATATTACTTAAATTTTATTCCCGCATTCCTTTGTATTTCTCTAGCTGCCAGAAGAGCAGTTCCTTGGAAGCCCAACATTTTCCCTATCCGCTCTACAGTAATGGATGGGTAGATTTTTCTGGAAGAAAACAATTTTATAGGCTCAGGTTCTGGTGCTTCTACTTTATAATTGTGGGGTCTTAGATACCTGGACATAACTTTCACTAAGGCTACAACTATTTTCTGCCCCCATACCAACATCTTCAGTTTCCTTTTCCCTATCTAAGCATTTTTTCCTGGGAGACCTACTAGTGTGAGACTGCTCCCTTGCCCAGTTGTCCTCTGTGCTCCTACCATGGGAACTACTTCCCCACTGCCAAGTGACCCACGCCTGCTAGCTTGAAGATGTTTTCTGACCTTCACAACAGCTTCTCAGTTTTGTGTAAACCCTGATTTTTTCTGCCACTTCTCTTTTTATTTTTCCTCAGCCATTCTTATAACCTTCTGGAGCTCATCAGAGCATCACTGAAGGTTATTAAGAAACAGGATTTTAATATGAAGCAAATAGATGTTCTTTTCTCTGCAGATGGCATTTATGAGAAGAGCAGTGGCAATGCGGAGGCAAGTTCTTTAAAAATCCCAGTAAGTTTAGACAGCTTCAGCAATAGCAGTGATTTTAGATATGGAAAAGGCACGTTATAAATGAGAGATTAAAAAGCTCAAGGTCTTTGGGTTATTTGGAAGGAAATTAAGAGATGAGTTTAACAATCTCAAAAAAAAACCTATATGGAAAGAAGATGTATGATAGAAAGGGGTAAAGATGTAAGATAATTTAGTGGCTGGAATTTGAAGATAGACTTAATCTAGAAATAAAGTGTAAATGGTTGCTAGAACAACTTATTTGTAAGTGTGGTAAGTTTTTCATCACTTCGGGGCCTCAAATAAGGACAAGAGGTCCTTCTGAAGTCAGATCAATCAGAAATAAAGGGCTTCCCTTGGAAGAATGGTCAAGTCAATTTATGGTAGTAGTCCTTTCTGTCACTACAACTTATGCCCTGTTCCGCTGCTCTTTTTTCTTTCTTGAAAATAAGAATTCTGGTCAAGACTTTGCATATCAGACTTAGCACTGGAAAGGGAATTTTAAACTGCTGTAATTGTCTCCATGTGTAGTAAGACAAAACCATGAAATGGCTTTGTGATGTGTCCTCATTACTGTACTATCTCAAAAGGAACAACTTCCCGTGATGGCATAATACACAGTGATGACAGCACTACATTGCATCATAACGATCCATCGGAGTTGTTGAATCTGCTTAAGTACGCAATGATGATCCTTAAAACACACATCAAAATTGGGATATTTTTCTATGAACTGATGAGTCTGGAGTTACTGAAACAGTAAATTCTTCAGGTCAGGAATTTTTTTTTTCTAGACACAATAAACACCTATCAAAAGCCCTCCAGTTCTACTTCAACAAAAATCATTTAAGTCTTCCCATAATAAGCCTTAAAAAGCACCAGAGTTCTCCCAGGACTAAAAATCTTACATAGAAATATGCTGTATCTTGAAAATACCAACACTGAACAATAATGTTTTCCTAAAATTCTGCAAGATACTTTGCCAAGTAAGCGTTAATAGTTTCTCAATAAGAATAAAATCCGTCACAATGTTTTCCGCTTTAGAAGAGAGTGGGTCGTCTTGGTAATAATGAATGACACTGTGTATCCCATAATGAGTATTAACTGAGTGCAGCCACTTCCAGAAAGTAGAGCCACGTGATTGAGGCAAGGTAGGAATTACAGCAAGCTTCAAGGGATGCAAGTCCAGGGAACCAGGAACTTACGGGACCTGAAAGCCATTCTCAAACTGCTCACCATTTATAACACAGTACATTTAGCATGTAGAAATATAAAGATTATCACAGTATCATAAGACAAACCTAAACTTAAACCAGAAACGTTTCAGGGTAGATTTTTAAATGACTTACTAGGGTCTTCAGCAGTACATCTGCAAAGACTTTTGAGTCTGATTGCACTTAGATATGATAACGCTTTAAAGAATAGTTAGATGATCCAGGTAGTGGCCGAATACTGTCATTTCCTCTGTGACTAGGTACTGTTCTTGAAATAGTACCTCTAAAAAACAAAACAAAACTGGTAATGTTATTAGATCTTTGCTACAAATTTATTAAAATGGTAATGCCATGTCCTGAGCTAGGCTGAAATTAGTTCTGTCATTGTCTTCAGTTTCTTTTTGCTAAAAAGAAAAGAAGTTACTGAATTTTGGCAAGGTAACTTTCTGTTCATTTATAAGCGTGGACGACAGCCAGTTGGTAACTGGTGAGAACTTTTGCAGCAACTGAACAGAGAGTCCGTACGTTTTTAGGCCGCATTGGTTCACAGCAGGTAATATAAATTGTAACCAGATTGAGTTTAAATTAATAAACTCAATTAAGAATTATGATTTATGATACCCATTGGATTTTGCTATGGCATCTGGAGAGGTTAGCATCTTCAGCTCTAAGGCTAAACAAGGGAGCTAGTGTGGTTCCTTATACCTGTATCACTTAAATGGCTAAATCCATCTGTGGTTTAATTTCAGAACAGATCATGAATCACAGTCACAAGACCCAGATCCTCCGGTGCTTGTCAATTCATTAGTTTGCACGGCTGTGGTAGTCGCCATCCTGTAGGGTGCTGTTTCTAGGTTTTATCTGTAAGGTGGAAATTGTAATGATTTGATCCCCTCTTTCCTTATTTTTTTTTTAAAGCTTTGCCTCACTCAAGATCTTACTTTGAATTCTTACAGCTGTTAATATGAAGATGTTCCCTCCTCAGCTGGCGCTAATGCTATGCAAACAAACATAATTGACAACAGTCTGTCATATTTTATCATAGCTTTTGAATTATATGTAAAATGGAATTGCTTTTGGTGAAGAAGGCAAAATCAATAGTTTATGAGGAAAATTCTTCACTGAGGTAAATAGAGTCATTGACTGTAATGGATTTTGGCCTTGCACGTTTGATTCTTTCCACATTTCCTCTTAATTTGCCTCAGCCTTTCAGTACCTGAATCTCAATCAGCAAATCCCTCTGACTTCATTCAAATAGACTCAGACTTTCAGAGTAAGAAGATTGTTTTTTACTGTTTTGTACTGAACAGCTAGCGATTTTGAAGGCATTTATTTACCTTACAAATTGCTCCTATTGCTTACAGGGAAAGGCAAACATACATTCCTCTTCATCCTTCTATAATACGTTGAACAATGCTGTTCTACTGTACGTGACAAAGGTAATATTTGAAGCAAGATCCCAAAGAAGTTGTGTCTGGGCTTTTACATTACTCCATGGAAGATGTGGAAGAGCTTTCAAACACATCAGTCATATCAGGCCTCTGCTTTTTAAAATGCAACCCTTTTGTTCCTGTGGACCAAGTAACCAGTATTAGGGAAGGTGAGGTTGTCACATCATTTCTGCACTCCCCTTCTCCTCTATTCTTCAAGCTGGGAACAAATTCTGCAAACTTCTTGTCATGCATTTCTCATTCCACCTGCTCTGTTGCAAGAGGAAATCTGTAGGTAAAAAAAAACCCAACCAAACAAAAACCCAACAAAAAACCACAAGCACTAGTTGTACTCTATGACACATTTAACCTAAAGAGTTGCTCATTTTTCCCTAAGATCTGATAATAGCTTTGTTACTTCTGTAAGAAAAACTGTGACTCAGGTTTGCCGTCACAATGAAGAGCCCTCAAAAAGACTTGGACTGAGGACATGTCTGAAAAACCTGAGTATTTACCTGAATCTTTGCCAAATGCTGTAGTTCTGGGATCTGCAATGAAACCAAACAAAGCTCAATGATGTTTCTAGCAACCTGTTGGTTTCTTCCTAATTCTTTCCAGGTGAAAAGAATGTCATGTTACTGAGTCCCCTCCCCAGTTTGCTATTTCAGTAATTACGCCATTCCCTAGTGCATGAGTAGGCTACAACTTTAAGGACTCCAGAGTTTTGCTACCAGCTCTCAGCAATTGACTTTGCTAGAAAACTCTGTTTTGAGTGAAAAATCCTGTTTTGTGAAGGATTTTGAACGTTGTTTTTCTCCTGTTCAGAATTAATCCTGAATTCAGCTGGAAAGATACAAAGTTTTGAAAGACAAGTATTTTATTTTAGATCTCCTTGAAGTGGATACTTTGTTTTGTGCTTCTTAATATGTTGCTTATAAGTGCAGAGAAAGGGGAAAAAATGGAGCAAAAAGGCCATGATTCATTTGGGGCTATTTAGATGCATTCCCCTTTCTTTCCATCTAAAAAATACTTTTTGGCTAAATCAGTTCTTCTACCCAAAGTGTTTCTTTTGATTTTTGATTGAGCTGTGTTTTCCCCTAGGAAACAGTCAAAATGTTCTGAATCAGTTCTTTGTTGTTAGGCTGTGGACTTTGATTTCAAAGATATAGGTTTAGATCCTCACTTCTGATAATCTCAAACTTAAATCATGTACCTGAGATTGGTTAAATTCACCCTTTAACCTGATGTATGCTCTCAAGTGATGAGATCATATTTTCTTGATGTATCCATTGTTCAGAGTAGCATAGAGAACATGAACGTGATGTACCCTGAGATGCTACCCATGTTATAACATTGCCATTACTGTCATCCAGCTACTATTTCTGTATTAAGTGGCTTCTGTTCTCAATTTCTCCATTCATCTGTGTTAGAAAAAAGTCTGTGGGCAGGAAATTTAACAGAATCATTCTCAACAAAATATATATAAATAGCCAGGCATATTAGGTCAGGCTGTTAATAATCAAATTAGAATATATTGTGAATAAAGATGAGAGATTATTTCATTTGTGGCAGATTGGTCTCTTTTTAGTTAACTTTAAGGAAGGAATTTTCAAATTTTTTGCAAAATCTTTCCTAACCCATCTCTCTCTCTTTTCTTCTTTCTATTACGCAAACTAGTTTGCTTTGGAAGGATTTCTTTTTTTTTTTTTTTCCTTGGCACACTTTTCTTTCTGTATCTGAGTAAGATTACTCGCTGAAACGTCAGCTTCTCACTCTCTCTCCCCTCCTCATAATATAGGGAAAATGGTATCACACAATTTGTTTCTGAGAAGAACATATTCACGACACAAACCATCATGATGACTTCACAGGAGTGAGTAAGGGGAATGGATTTAAATGTAATTTCATTTGATAGTTGTGAAGACAGCAATGTAGACAGAGCTGTGTCTTGGTGCAGGACTGTCATCCTGAAGCATGCGACCGAATGCTGTGTGGCAAAGGAAAGCTATTTTTAATGTTCGTCTGAGGTATTTGGCTTGGTTGTAATTTACCTGCGTATTTTTCCAGTGAGGAGCAGAGCACTGCAGACTACAGTAGAAACACTTGCTGTTTGAGAGGGCATCTGCTCATGTTAAAATCTTGTCTGTAGTACTGCATGCAGCAATGAATGAGAGAGTGAACATTGCTGACTACTCACAATCCTGGTGAAGCTAGTCTGTCTTGCTTAATTACAAGTTATTATATTAAAATGTGCATCAGAAAAATTCCTTTCATACTCTAATCTTTGCCCTCCTTAAGCTCAGCTTGCAATGTTATTAAGAAAGTGCCTTGCCTTAGCCAACATTAACCTAAGAATAGAAAAACATCAGGAAATAGAACAAAATTACACAGATACGCAACTAGATAGCAGGTATAAAATTAGTTGTTGTTATTATTAAGAATCTAGCTATGATGGATAGGAATAAAAATCTGAAACTGTCTACTTACAATGCAATCTACATCCTTAGGTTTGCTACAGATAAAACAAACACAAAAGGATACTAGCATAACATGAAGATACTAAGTGTGTGTTTGCTTGTGCCCGAAATTATTTTGGCACAGTGATTTACTTCTGTCCGTTAACACCAAGAGCTGTCACTGTTATATGTCTAGCCTGAAAGTTTGGCTTTGCTCTTCTTTCCCAATTTTCTGTGAGATCTTACCCAGTTACCGGTTGACTGTTACTGCTAGAGAAGTGCCAGCAAGCTAAAAGTGCCACCCTGTTACCCTGGGCAGGGTTGCGAGACAAAAGCTTCCTTTGGAAATGTTAGTTCCTTTCAAGTGAGGATTCCCAGTGGGCGTAGGCAATCCACTGCCTTCTGAATTACCAAACCCAAGAGCAAAGCGCTTTGTCCTGTGGAGCAGTAACGTACCTTATCTGTGACACTTGCGTCCGCATAGCTGCTGTATTGTCCAGAGTGGAAAGTTAAATATGTGGGTCTGGAACTGTTGTTGGTTCCCATCTTCCTGGTACAATACAAATCAGGATAGCAGAAGAAGCTTTTCTAAATCCAACGATTTCTTCTTGCGTTCACCTGAAAAAGAAACCAGAGAAACATCATGTCCTTCTACTGCTATGCCTATTTGAATTTTATTTTGGCTTATTAGCTTTTAATAAGAAGCTAATTAATTCTTTTCCTGATCCCTGAAATTGTTGTATGCATTGAATTTGGAAGCTGGTTTTAATTAAAGAAGAATTCAATGCGAGCTAAACCCAGCTGTTCATGCCAGAAGCCACCTATGCCCTCCAGTTTATCAGAGATCTTAGTTACTCATTTAAGCTGGTGGGATGGTGTGACTGAAAAATCACAGGTCTGGTAATCTGTAGAGCCATCACAGAACCATCAGCAGTTAACCTTGGGAGTTGGGGGATGACAGGGAAAGGGTGAGCACAGCCCATGCCTTAGAGAAAGAGTAGCTAGGGAATTGTAAATCTTTCTATGTAATTTTAATCACTGCATAAATTATGGAATAAATAATCATGGAAGCAATACATAAGACTCTGAACATAAGGACAGACTTAGAAGACAATACGCAAATGAATAACAGCTACCTGGATTTGTGAAGAACAAGGCATGTCAGGCCAGTCTAATTAATTTCCTGGGCCATGTGTTTTAATAGGTGAAAGCTGGCATCCAAAAAATGATCCATTACATTGGGCACCAGCTCTTCTGTGAGAGGGAATAAGATGGAGGAGGTGAGATTTGACAAGAGTGCAGACATGTTTGAGACATGGGAGAGTGGCAGGCTGAGGTGTAAGCAGTTTGGGGACAGAATGACTTGGAAAGAGAGGTGGGTCCTTGAGAGGAAGAAAAAAAATGGGAAATGCTCAGAGGAGGTCTGCAACAGGAGTGGGGAGGCTGTGAGATGGAAAGCCTGGGTCTTTGCCTGGGGATGGGGACCCTCTGTGGTGGTGGAAACAGAGTTTCAGAAGCATGGGATATCCTGAGATCCAAAAGACTGTGCTCTCTAGTAGGTGACTAGTATGGGACTGAAACACTTGCTGCTTCCTTTGCTGTACATTCTTGTTGCTTTGCTGAGCCTTAGCAGGATGATGCAGCTATAGCAGCCCTGAGTAAGACAGTCTCAAGCATTCTCATTGTATAAGATTTCTAGGGCAGCCAAGGGAGATAGTGGCCTTTTCTACCTTTTCGTGACATAACTCTTATCTGTTTTAAACATAATGAAAAAATCTTGAATTATTTTTCCACTGGAAGACATTTTCCTCGAACAGAAACATACAACCTTTGGTTTTTGAAATAGTTTCCTGCCTCATGAAATACTGCTTTTTTAATGCAAGAACTTATAGAAAACATTAAAAAAAAAATCATGTGGTCTCTTGGTTAGGAATTACCATTTCACAGTCAGCCCTTAGGGTTGTTATTGAAGAGGTGAACCCAAAGTTCATGTCTACATAGAAGTCAGCATGCAAGTACAGTACTTCACAAGGGGCTGCCCATTTGCAAGAAAGAAGTCACTGGAAGTGGATGTAAATGCTACAACAACAACCAGGATGAAGAAATTTGTCTTTGATCTTTCTTTTAACAGACTTCTAAGCCCTTTGGGAGCATTCGTCACAGTAAAACTAAGGTCACAGTGCATAAAACAGCGCTGAGAGAATTGTATTGGACAGACTCTGGCTGCAATGTCTTACACGGTTTCAAATGCAGACTTTTTCTTGCAGACTTTCTGAAGAACCCAAGGTAGTTAGTCCTTATTAACTGCTGCCAGCCCAGCTTTTTCCAAACATCATGCCCCAGATACCTCCTGTAAGAACATAATCTCATTTTTAGTGATTCCCATGGTCAGCCATTCCAAGGAGGCAGGCTTTACATAATGTCCTGGTTTCTTCTACTCCATGCCTGTGTTCACCACTTTCAATCTTTCTGTTCCTTTTTGTCTGCTAGGGAACAGCCATAAGGGAAGAGTAAATTTCTTTCCAAGTTCCAATTGCTCAATTTCCAAGAAAAGTTACTTTTTTTTTGTTTTTAACAGAGGAGCAAACTAATAAATTCCTGCAAGAAAAATGTTTCCTAAAGAATGAAGAGTTAACACTATAAAATATAATTATACTGGAAAATCTGTAGTGAATCAGAGTTCTGTTGGGTTCTCAGTTTGTCTCCATGTATTTTATTGTTCTGTTAGATGATATCCCATAGGACACAAAGTAAATGTTGTATTTCTTAAAGGTTTATAAAACGTGGCAGGAATTTCTGAAATTACAGACATACTTTGGAGAAATATACTCATGCCCCTTCTATCATGTCTGTGATGTTCCTATAGTCCTATGATGGACCTACAGGTCCTCTGCCTTCTTGGAGGAACACTGCCACATGCAGATGCTTTAGACAACAGCTGAAAGTCTCCCTTTTGAGGACCCTCTTACAAGCCTTCAGGCAGCGAGTCCAATGGGTGTAATGCAAACAGACATCCATCTGCTGTCAAATATAGTTTAAGAGAAGTTTGCTACCACAAGAAATTCTCTTAATCTAAATAGCCCAGGCAGTCCATCTAGATTACAATCAAAGTCCCCGTAACGCACAATGAGGCAAGCGTTCCTTATGTGGTTGTTTAAAATCTACGTCAGAATCCCCAAGACAAACCTGAAATATAAAACAGAAAAGAAGAGGAAGGATCCAATGAGGTAGAAAAGTCTGATCTAACTTCTCATATTAGTGCTAGCGCTTCTCTGCAAGCAGCCAATATGTTCCATGTGTCAGTACAAGTTTTGCAAGCGAAATATCCTTAAAACAAGACTGTATCTTACAGTCTTGCTTTTTTTGCTTGTTATTTCTTTCAAGAAGTCTTTTCATCCCAGATACTGAGCCTGATGTCGTAACATTCTTCTCTTCTGGAATTCTTTCTCTTCTTTGTCACCTTCATGTATCACTACAGCATGTCCTTTAGTCAGAAGGACAAAACGTAGGATGCAAGGCACCAGGGTTTACGGTCGAGGCTTTTATAAAAGTTAAAACAAACAATGTTTCATTCCAGCGTAAGGTACTTACTGACACAAGAAAGACACTGTTTCTTTGCTACAGGAACTGAGAAGATTCTATTAAGTCAGATACAGGGCTTCTGAGCTTTTACCTCTGTTGGCTAAAATCTGATTTCCTTTGAATTCCCTTCTTATAAAAGATTACAGAGTGCTTGGTTGCTCTGTTGATATTAAAGGGGAAGGAAGGTAAGTGAACCTCCCAAGTACTATTGTGCTCAAATGCCCTGTCAATGCACACAAACTCCGTTACGGTTTCTCCATAGCAATTTACCTAACCTTGGCACGAAACTATCATTGTGATAAAAGACCTCTCAGTCAAGATCGAGAGGGAAAGGAAACTATTCCCTCTTTTCAGAGATGGGAACTGGAGGTTTCTCTGTGTTGCTTTTGAAAACAGAATTGTGCACAGAATACAGCAGTTTTCCTCCGCCTCATCTCCAATCTAGTCAGGTCACCTTGTCAACAGAGCCAAGACAGTCTACTGTTCTATAAAAAATCAGAGGTTAGGACAACGGGTGAATAATGTATGTAAGAGAGACATTTCTGTTAAGGTTGGTTTGACATTTGGGAATATCAAGATATTCCCTTTTTTTTTTTATGGCAAACATGTAAATATTCCTCTGTGTGGTTTGCTTCTGCTTCTATTTAAGATGCAATGGGTCAGAAGATGAGTGCTCTATGTAATACTCAGAAATTCTCTGAGGTAGTTGTGAAATCTTAAGCTACTTGTCAGACGTCTTGCTTTGCTGTTCAAGAGCCTTGCTGACCATGGCTAATTTGTCCAGAATTCCGTTGCAATGTCTCGGGCTCCTTGACAGGGCTCTGCCTAATAATGTGTTACAAGCACAATCCCTTCTGTTTAAGCTCAGTGTATCTTTGGCCTTGTTACAGCTGCGAAATAAGATGTTGCTAGAGCGATACTGCATAAGCAAGTTATTCCGGGATGATGGTTTGAAACAGATAGCAAGTTCTTTCATCTTCATAGGTATCATTTTAGCTGCATCCTTGATGACTGAGAAAAGTCTAAGAAAATATTATTATTTTGAAAACATAAAATTTGTGAATTTTAACTGTCTTATTTTAACTTAGGTTTGATTACTGGCATTTTACCAATAGTCTGAATTATCCCCCCAAAAAACAAATAAATGACAATTGATGGGTTAAAATGTAAATCTATATATTCATGGGTAGACAGGCAGACAAGAATTATTAATATTACATTTTAATAACTTCAGCAGCTTTTAATTGTCAACAGCTACCTCAAAGTGTCTTGATATAGTGTAACTCCAAGTTATTCTTGTCTCAGCACAACTTTATTCATCAGACTTCTAGATACCAGTGTATGTTGGTACCAGCCACAGTGCTATCTGATAAGTTTTCCCCATACTCTGATTTTGTTGGCCATCCACCCTTCCTCTTCTGCTGTAGCAAATGTAGTAAATGTCAGCAAAACAATTAGAGAATCTAGACAAGATGAATGTAATATAGTTTGCCATGAGAGGGGAGGCATTAGTCAATCTATTCTTGAGACACAGAATATAACAAGAAAACTGCAGAGCCCAAATCAGTTTCATTGAGAAGAGTAAAGCAAGCTTTAGCTCATTCTCATCATATCTCAGAAAAACTGTAATGTAGAACCACAGGAGACACAACTGGAAAATATTCAGTGCCATTATCTCATTTGACTCTCCCTTTTGAGACAGTACAATTTTTTTTCCCCTCTGCACTAATTCTTAATAAGCGTCTTCAGTATTCTTCAATATACTAATACTTGCTTCTGTTAGTTGGCTTTTAGAGAAGACCCTCCTCCAGCAGAAACACTGAGTACAACCTAAAAACAAGCTTGGTTTACTGAAGTGTACACATGCAAAATCCATCCTAAGGGTTTGATTTGAATAGGTTCACGTATAGCTTTTGAAATGCAGTGGTTACATGCCCTTGATATTTTACCCATGATAATGTATATTTAACCCTTTGCATTTTTTCTTGCACCATGGACATTTGATAGTCGATATTAGGTTGCTTCAGTTTGTGTCCTAGTGCCTCACTCTCACTCAGTTGTTTAAAATATAGCTGTTAAAGGAAGTTTGGATAAATCCTCGAATTATTCTTAATGGATGCAGACCAGAACTCGTATGTTCATACCTGATACCTCTGAGGACATTAAATTTTTCTAATTACATCTTATTGTTGGGCATATATTTCAAATGGAAACTGTTTAGAGATTCACTTACCTTGAATACTAGCACAAAATCAGTTTTGAGTGGTTCCAAGTTACTTATTGGTTGAATCTATCTGTTCTTTGAATGCCAAGGAGAAATAATGCCGTGGATAAGACAGGTGGGTTTTATAAGGTCCATTGGCAGCCTTTGCAGCTTCACAGAACCTTAAATTTCCTATTTAACTATAAATGGATACTTCAGAAGTGTGGGGGATTTTTTCATTGTATTAGTTTCTGAGAAAAAAATTTGGAAAAAATAATGGAGGAAAGAAATGGAATTAGCAGTAAAGATATTCTATTGCATAACAAAAAAAAAAAAAAAAAATCTCAACAGTAAGAAAGTTTGGAAACAGAATTAAACTGTTCCATTCCAGTAATGCTGGAACATAGTGTTTCAATTTGATTTCACTAAGTGGAATTGTGAAAAAAACAAGATATCCCTAAAGAAACCATAGAATTCAACAAGCTGACAGTATTCTGTCAAGCCAAAAAACCTCTCAGCTCTTGATATGAAATTTGATAGGCAAGTGTATGTCACCATGTCACTAAGAATTTTAATGACAAAGAAACAGAATAATCGATATGTTTGTTTCAGAGAAAAGGTAAACCTTTAATCAGGAAGGTTAGAAAAAATATTCCTTGGGCAGATTATTCTGTAACCCTGGTGGGTGTGTGCCGTCTTGAGCACCATGAGTATCTGCATGCAGCCCTTGGCGGATCTCCAAGTTGATTTGAAAATGCTTTCCATTGCTTTTAACAATGTAAATTCCCTACATGGCTTACAGAAATCTCACCTGTCCTATTCCTTTGTGCTTGGAGTCTTCATCACTGCATATAAAGCTCAAGTGCTTCAAACGCAGTTCTTTTTGCTAGGGACATGCCCCCAGTGACAGTCATTCTTCACCAGTGCTAAATCTCTTTCTTATTGCAGCTACCAAAGCTGCTCTTTCTGGTGTCTTTCTGGACTCAGGAGATTTCTCCCTAGGCTGGTCTTCTAGGAGGTCTCGTGCTTAAACGGCTCAAGACCTAAACTTCTGTGGCTCTGTTTCCAATTCACTGAAGTCAGCTGGTGAGTACTCCACTGACCCCATACTTTGCTGCCCAGGAGGAACCAAAATGCAAGTGCTTC
Organism: Phoenicopterus ruber ruber; assembly: GCA_009819775.1. Taxonomy (NCBI): domain Eukaryota; kingdom Metazoa; phylum Chordata; class Aves; order Phoenicopteriformes; family Phoenicopteridae; genus Phoenicopterus; species Phoenicopterus ruber. The sequence continues at coordinate 30,372,759 of CM020221.1, read as the reverse complement.
CAGTTTTCACAGAGTTTTTCCAGCCTGGGAAAGTCTGCCAATAACACTTCTGTGATTCTTTCTAGATCCAGTCTTCTTAGACCTTAGAAAGAAAGCCACGCTGCTCATCCCAGCCCTATCCAAGAAATGCTTTCAGTTCTCCTCAGAGGTCTCAGCAGATCTTGGCTATCTGGTTCTCCAAGAAATTCCTCTAGCCTTTTCTATTTCTTTTTCCTGGGTTCCACCTTTTTCTTGTCCTCACTGCAGGTAGGACATCACTGGATTGCTGGTCCTTCTGCATTTAACACAGATGAGGTTTCTGCAACATGTACTTGGCTTAACGTTCAGAGTGGTCTTCACAGTTCCTATTCAACATCAGGCATATATGGAATGGCAATTAAACAAAACAAAACAAAGCAAAAACCTAATGCCCCCCCCACCAAAAAAACCCTCAAAAGCAACAACGATAAAAACAAGAAAATATTCCTCTCCCTCCTTCATTTCCTTCGGAGACCAGGTTGATCAAGCTCAACTAGGTCACTGTAATCATTATACAACATAATCAGAAATATAAATTTACACGATCAATTCTTGGCATGTTGCAGACTTGCAGTATTCGTACCAGAGACGGGCTGAGCTCACCAGCAGGATGTTCCATATGCTCATCAAAATCTTGCAAACCAGGTTGGGCGGATATCTTATCTTGTTTTCCTAAAACATTTCAGTAACGTTTATAAGCTAAAAGTGTTCTGTACTAACCAGGCCCTGGTACAGAGCATGCCCTTTACTGGCCATCACCAGGCTCATTCATTTTGTCCCGTCTTCTTGGTATGTTTTGACACCTAACACAAAAATCTTACAATTTTGGTGCCGATTTACCTTAAGCAAGCTTGGGCTGTGCTTTACTATTATGCCACTTGCCTTAACATGGAAAAAGCTTTCATATCTTTGCATATATGAATATTCAGACACAATTTCATAACATTAATTATTACAAAGACTTCTAGGCCTAAAGAAGATGCAACATAAATAGGTCACTGTATTTTTTTCCTTTAGTATTCAATTGCTGTAAACATAAGGAAAAAAAAAGCTTCCTCTAACTAATACCCAGTGATGTCTGTGTAGCAAAGCTGCGAGATTCACCTTTGAGTCACCTCTGCTGTAGATATTGTGGCAAACCTCTCGGTGAGAGATTTTTCTGTGCAGAACCTGAGTAAACATTTTTACTTTCGACCTTGTGAATTTGAAGCAAGACTGAACTAGAAAGTCCTGCAGAAGGCTGTGGTACTGATAGTGTATGTTTTAAGTAGTAAACATGAAAAGATGAAGGTTTTGAGCAACTTCCCCAGTGTGGTTGTACTGAATGTTAAACCAGAAAAGGAACAGCTGCACACACTTCACTGAAACATATACTTCCCTTTCCCTTATTCTTCACTGAACACCTCGGCAACACACAGCTGCTTACTTGTTCTGGTAAAAGTCTAACCCCAAAGGAGCTGCTTTCAAAAGATTTCAGCGGGCCATGTGGCTAATACATGTGCCTTTACATCTAGACACAGTTTGCAGTGCAGTCAATTATCACACATATGTGCATATCCAAGGACAACAGCTGGGTTTTTCTTTTAATTAGAATTCATGTACGTTTTTTAGTATTCCTAGACTAATCTGTTAGCATAATAAACTCGTCTGAGCTGTACTGCTAGCATTGTTTGACCATGCCATAATAAGAACACAGTGGTGGGAGGTTAATTTAAAAATGGCATAAACCAGACTCAATTAATGTAGACTGTGACGGAGTGAGCTTTAGCAGGACCTGAGGCCACATTTGCACCAGCCCCCAAATGACACTCAAACTGTTGCAGCAACTTAATCATTGAACATGTAATCTGCTCCAGAGTGTCCCTGATAACTGGAAGGTGCTAAGCAAGATCTTTCAGTTCAAAAGGGCTTGGTGAGGCCTGTGCCCGCTTGACCCAGGAGGTGGATGGAGGTATCTGGACCCTCATCACATGTTGATAACTGTCATTTAATGTCTGCTTTTGGTATTTGGAAGCCCAACAGCCTGAATTCCTTCTCCCGGAGAAGGAGAGCATGAGAGAACAGCAGCTGTGCTCTCCATCTCCATACCATCGTTCACGTGTTAGGAGGCTGAGGAGGATGAGGCTGCCATGAGCGCTGCAGACCTTCACCCAATGGAAGTACCTGACTACTCAACCAAACCAACATCGCAGCCATGCGTGCAGCTAGGTTTTTGGTCTAGTAACAAATAACTCTTGCTACTCTTGTTTAGGAGGGGTACCATCAGGCTAGAGAGCTGTTTGTTTCCTATCTCAGCTACCTTGGCTATGTAGACTTTCATTTTCACCATGATTTCTCGCCCTCTTTGTGTGTGTGTGTGTAACTGTCTATTTTTACTTCTAGAGAAATAGAATTGCTTATATGTGAACATGGACTGAAATGATTTTGACTTCAGTTTGATGTATGAAAGTGTTCTGTATGGGCACTTTTCATTCTCGAAGCCTACTGTAACTTTAATTAAACTCCTGCAAGCTTTAAAAAAAATACTCTTAATAATAAATAATTAATTAAAATAATAAATAAGTAATTGTAGGAATTATACATACGTGCTTCCCTCAGGTCTCTGCAGCTCTATTTTAATTAAGGCTAAGGTCCCTATTTGAATAAATGAATGATAATAGGGATTTTTTTAAAAAAAAAAATCATATCGATTCCCTCTATATCGCTTTTGCACAGAGAAAGTTTATTAAAAAGAATGGAGTGATTCTGACAGATTTTTGGTACTTGGCAAATGTAATCTGTGTTCTTTCAGAAATCTAATTTTCTAGATTAGTGAATCACATCTGATATTGCAAATGAGAAAATGCTCATTACTTCGATAGCATAGCATGAAAAACAATGTGAATAACATGGATATTTTTCTTGGGTCAACGTTTCAGTAGTGTTAGTGCCTAATATGCTGCAACTATACAATGCTTCTGAGTATTGCATATGTATTTAGTCAGAGTTTTGGGTTTTTAGCAGAATAAAAAGATTGTTTATAAGATACAGCAATATGACCAAGCTGTAAAATGTAGCAGATAAACCTTCAAGCATTTGCACCTGTTTCTTTACAAAGTTGGTCACAAGAAGTAGATGGATTCATAAAAGAGGTAATGATACCAGAGAATTAAAACTGGAAGATCTCCACTACTTTCTAAACAGCACTGGAATGCTTTACTTTTAATAAATCTATCTAGCCTGCATTTTATAGTATTGAGCTGTGATTTTTAGACCAGATTGGCTTTGTATTTAATACTGTAAGGTTATGTCTACCCTGCAGGCTGTTGTGGTGTAGTATTTGGGTATCTTGAATATCAGAAGCAGACTACCTTTGAGCTTGAGCTAATTAACCTGGGATAAATTAGCCAGTAGGGAGCTCTACATTTCTGCAAGTAGACTCCTTGAGAATAATTCAGGTATTCTGGGCTGTAGCACAACTATTAACTAAGAAAACTGAAAGGCTGAACAATCACCCTTAGAGTTAGTTCTCTTTAATGCCTCTGAACTGAACATCCCAAAGACTGAGCAACCAAGTCATTGGATTATTTTTTCGAACATGGCCTTGCAGCTTTGTCTCAGTGCTAAGACTGTTTTATTTGGTTGCAAGCTTGTTTTTCACCTGTTATTGCTGTCACACCTCTTTTGTTTCTTATTAGTACCATGCATAACAATGTGCACACAAGTGAGATACAAAGGCACTGGTTAGTAAATAATTTCTGCTTTAATGAGCTAAAATACATGGTTATGGTTGATCTGTTATGTGGTTGCATTTTCCTTTCATAACCGTGACATCATTAGATCTTGTCCATTAGGTATTTCCTGTGGAATGATTTGGAATGGTCCAGCCCTTTCAGCAGACATCTCAAGTACCATTGCCACTGAAGTCTCCTTCAGTTACAGGCTGTGGTCTGGCTTTTTCCACCCATTAACAAACACTGGAGTTCACACTTAACTTTACACGTGTTATTAAGTACTTAGCTAATAATGGATTAACTGGAAATATGCTGTAGAACTTTTATGAATCAGGTGGTGCCCTCTCTCATTTGCAAGCTCCAGCCACATTTCATTTTAATACTCTTCACATGTCACAAAATAAGGTTTTTCTCATTTTAAAATGAGTTTTTTCTCATTTAATGGTTGGACTTGATGATCTTTTCCAACCTAAATGACTCTATGATTCTATGACTCTAATACCTTTGTAATAGTCAGTCTCTCATGCTTATGCATTATAAATGTCACATCTGTATTGTTAACCAAAACTTTATGTTCAAAATTTAGCACCTATCAAGTGTTCACATAACACAGTAATGATGAAGTGTCTTCATAGAGCAATCCATACATACACTGAAAAGAGATTCAAATGAACTAATGTTTAGAAATGAGCAGTTAAAGAATTTAGCCCTTTTAACAGGGCCGTCACAGCATGAATGCTAGAGCAAATGTTATTGCCCCAATAGGAAAGAGATGGGATCAAAGGAAAATAGGACTAGACAGTATTTTAAGAGAACATTTTCTCCATTCCTTTGCCCCAGAGCCAGATCATCTTTATCTAATCAATCCTGACAATTGTTGACCTATCCTACTCTTAAGAACCTTCAGTGCTTCAATGTTCTTGATCAGATTTTCCTACTATTTCACCTCAGTCTTTCTGGGTGCACTTAGACCCATTACATCTTATAAAGAGAACAGAGTCCTCTTCTTTGTAAGTGCCTTTTTTGTGCCTCAAGATTTACCCTGTCCTTCTTCATGCTAAACGTAATTTTTTTTTTAGGTCTTTCTCCAGAGGTTGTGCTTTCCAGACCTGCAATAATTCTGTTGTTTTCTTCTGGCACCTTTCTAGTATCTCTGTGTCTTTAAGATACCATTCCCTAAACCAAACAGACTTCTTGGGCTGCAGGTCTTTACAGTAAATAGAGTAGAAGAATTATTTCACATATCCTGCAGCAATGCTCCTGTTTAGATGTCCTAGAATAAACTTAGAAAAATATGCTTTGCCCATAATATCCTTTGGTTTCACAGTACTAAATCCAGTAAAGAGCATGGAGAAAAATGGCTGGGGGAATTGTGGGATTGTTTGTGGTCCTAAATTGATGGAATGTATTTTTCCACGATGCAGATGCAAGCAGAATTTTTTCTGTGATTGATAGCTCAATTCTATGTGCCCAACTTGAGATGACATTTGAATTTTATTGCTGGTGATGGTTTTGTGTTTTTTTCCAAAAAGGAAAAGTGCTTATTTTCGTGTTTCTGCCAGTTTCTTTACTTAAATTTCCTCTTTTGTTGGCTGTGTTTCATAGTGAAAGAAGATAAAGGAAAAAGCTAGTGCTTATTAAGAAATAACCTGTAGCATCTAGCTGCATAAGAAAAAATATGAAACTGGGACTAAAGCCTTCTAGGTTATGCAGACATATTAAAAGAATAGTCTTTTAAAAAGATCAGTTGATTTTTGTGAACAGTTTTTTTCTGTTTTCTAAAGGACGAAATTTAGGTGCCCCCATTGATTCTTGTAGGCTTTGTGGCTGCATTCAGGAGTGTTGGCTCCACGGAGCAGCTGAAAGGGCAGAAGAGTTGGATGCGAGGCCTTTCTTGGGGGAAACCCCCCTCTCTCTCTGCAATAGCCCCGAGGGGATTATGCCCTGGCAGTTCCCTCATGCCGAGATAGGCCAGGCTTTTCTCTGAACTTACTGTGAGAGGCAGGAAAGAAACGATGCTTACAAAGGCGTCGATTGAGAGAACTAAACCGGTTTAATCTAGTGAAGTAGATTGTAACAAAGATGCATAGATGGAAGAGCTAAAGTAAAAGATAATAAATGCAGATTAGAAATAAAGTTCACATCTGTAACAGTAAGAGGCTAGCCACTGAAATAATGTAGGGAGAAAGTAGATTTTTCAGTCTCTTGATGTTTTCACAGCTCTAAGCACATTTCCAGATGTGGCTTTGCCCACAATCCAGGTCTTGATACAACTGAATTAACTTTACGACCTGTGCTATGAAGCGGATCAGGCGTAGATGAGGTAGCACAGATAGCTGCCCAGGTGAACAGATGTCGGAGTGAACAAGTTTTCCTGGTCTTTGGTTGGCTTTGTCCACAGGCCTGTTTAGCTTCACAGGCTAAGCTAAGTACCAACTGAAGGCTAACAAAGTGCTTCCAGTGAGCAGCATAATCATGGCTGATCACACGATATAACAGGTTTTGCAAACTCAAAAATACCACGGTGGGGTGGCTTGTTGTTTCTGGGTGTGACGCCTCTGCCAATCCCCATACTCTCAGCGGCAGCTGAGTTTCTGACGCTGCAAGTTGTGCACAGGGCCGCTGAAATCAGCAAATGTCCCACGAGGTGGCCCTGTCCTTCTGGTGTGCTTTGTAGGGTCCAGTCCCTTGTCACACAATGAATCAATATAAGCAGTAATGAAAAGCTTTGCATATTCATGAGGCTCTTTAACCTTTTTACCTTTCCTATACTACCTGCCTGTTCTAACAGCTGCTGCTGTCCATGGGCTGAAGTTTAATATTAGCTTTAATTTCCTCTTCTTTCTTTTCTTGTAAAATGCGCTACCCTAAATATATTTTGTCCTTTATTTTCTATACTTATGTGGGGTCAATTCTGGTCACTTAGAAATATTGAATTACTAATTGGTATTTGAATGTACTATGTGGAGTTCTATATTAACATTTAGTCCCCTAACAGGAATATGTGGATTAAAATGTTGAAAGCATTACAGAGACATGTGTAGTTTTAATCAACTTCAGATCATTATTATAACATTAGCATTATTGAACATGATGACACTTTGCTTTAGATCATGGACTGTATCCCAGTTTTGTAGATTCCAGAAACTTAACAGCTCTTCATTCAGCTTGAACTTTTCTTGTGAATAAGAAATCTTTCAAGCGTTGAATAGCACATTTTCATAACAAGGAGATCCCTTTTCTCCAGCTGTGGGTCAGACTCTGCTCTTTATTATATTGGTTGCAATATACTTGGCTTTCAGCCAAATTGCTTTGTTTGTAAACGTATGTCAGCAACCAGTAAGAAATATTTATTAAAATTTAAAAAAAAAAAAAAATCCCCAAACAAACTGGCATAACATTCATAACTTTTGCATCACTACTTCAGTTTAACAACTATAGATCAGACATCCAGGATTCAAAGCTACTAATCTTTACTGCTCTCCACTCTGTCCAAATCGTATCTCTCATTCATGTAAAGAACCAGGATCCAGGCTAGCAACTAAAGCTATGCGGACTTTAAAACAGGCAAAGATCATTTCATCTGAGACTCAGACCCATTTCTGAACTTCATTCTTAGTACATACGGTGCCATGAGGAAATAAGTTTAGAACACAAGAATGGCTGCACTGGGTGAAACCAATGGTCCACTGCTCCACATCCAGCCCCTTGCAGGGGGTGTAGGTGGGTACCTAGGCTGGGGGAAGTATAAGGGAAGCACATATAATAGTTCCCCTTAACAATCTCCTCAGCAATTTTCAGAGCAGGGACTTTGGGAGCTGGATATGATTTCTGTGAATGTAATAACCACCAATGCATTTGTTTTGCATTAGGTAATACAATATCTCTTTAAGCTCAGCTAAACTTTCAACACCTACAGAATCCTTTGGCAGGGACGGTCACACATCTGCTATTGCACAGTGGGTGCAGAGCTGGAGAAAATGTAGAAAATATGCTGGCTTTCCTAAATTACAGTGTGGATTCACCGTTGTATTATGTTGTGTAGACGTCCCATCCTCAAAACACTAGAAGGAGATCAGAGGAGTAAGAAGGATGCAGATCACAAACCAACTCTTTAATTCATAATTATGTCTATAGAGAGAGTGTGCAGAAAGGCTGTAAATGGTGCGTTTTTCTGTTTTGTCTTATAACTCCGAAATGAGACACTTGATAAAATTACTATGCTACTAGACAGTGGAATGTGCTGGAATTTGCAATGAGGATTAAAAATATATCTGGAGTTGCTAGATGATAACGACTTTGGCAGAGAATATTAAGCCCTTTATTTCAGGACTTGAGCTAATCTCTTGCCCACTCCAGCTCCTTCCTTTCCCTGATGTGATGAAGAGGTCATGCCACACGGGCGAGGTTCTCGCAGCATCCTCAGAAGCACCTGTTCCTCTGGTGGCTCCTACGAGCCGATGAGAAATTCTCTGCTCATTCTGTGAGTCTTTATTTGACCTCTATACTATACTGCCTTTTAAAGCCTTTTAAAGATAACGCAAAAGACTTTTCAGATATGTGCATTTAAAACTTTAGCAAAATAAGCACATAAAGTGAAAATACCAAAACTTTCCCAGCTACTTTGCATTCGTCACCAGCAGCGCAGAAGATACTCCCCATTAACTCTCAAACAAGTTTTGTAGTTATGAAAAAGCAACATAAAGAATCCACTTTTTCAGGTCACAATACATGATGTGTACCGCAGCGTAACAATTTGAAAAACCTATTTAAAGACTACAAGCTTACTATTGCTATTAGTACCTTCCTGCAGTTTTTTAAATTTAATTTGTGGCTGTATTAACAAAAATATTTTCCAAACAAAGCAGAGGAAAAACTGCCTGAACGCTGTGATTTTGGATTTACTAATTTCACTATCCCACAGCATGTTAAATGCACAGGACATGCCATGATGCCTCTCTAATGATAACAAGTAGCATTATATGATTTTGGTTTTATTTTAATTGTAGTTGTTCACATGTTTTCCAGCTGATAGGGAGAAAATACCTACTGGATGGTTCATAGTAGATAACAGTCTGTTTCCTTAAAAAGATAAGATAAAGGAGAGCTAAGAATAGGCAAAGGGGAGCTGAGGTTTTGAGAGAGAAACCAGGCATTTCCACTCACGGAACCACTTAGGCAAATGTTTAAAACCCAAACGCATAAAACTTCCAGGCAGAAATAAGGAACGTGGCAGGGGTGTCTGAAGGAGTCCATATGAGTGGTAGCCTTCCTGCAGCGTACTACAAGCACATATGTAAAATATAGGGGTAACGCCTTCACACTCATGCTGTCTTTCCTACTCGGGTACCAGCATGTCACAGGCGAAAAGGTTGTAATGCCAGAGTAGTCCTGCTGGTTGCTGTTAAAACACATCCTGTGATCCTGTTTGTTGCTCCTTTCCAGCCTAAGCATATTCACTGCCGCCTCATAGCTACGCTTATGCTAAACAGCGCTACTTTTTCTTTTTGAGCTTTCTCATGTCCTACTGTCCTCCTAAGGTACACTCATCCTTCATTTTGTCAGGTTAAACAACCAGAGGGATTTTAGTCTAAAAGCTTCTTGCAAGCTTTCCCAGCTGGGCCAGCCGAGGGATGCTGCAGCCAGCAGACCAAGGTCTGAAGAGGAGACTCTGGTTTGCCAAATGGAGCTATAAATGAAATTCTCTTCCACTGAATTATTGTTAGCCCTGGTCAGAGATGTACAACAGGTGCAGTGCTTGAGACCAAGAATGCTTTTATCATTCTATCAGTTGAAGCTGTTTTCCAGCAAGCTCAACTACCTACCTACATACTTCTGGTAAAAAAGCCAAAATACAAACAAACCTCCCTATCTCCTCCTCCAGATAATAACTTTGTTGTATCAGTGGCCAGAAGAGAAAAATTGCCACGGTCATTTGCTAAGGTATTCCCATCTTGCCTTTTGTACATGCAAAACCTCCTCTGCTTAATTAGCCCATGCCACATAAACTCAGTGATAACCTTATACTACTACATGAAGAGTGGATGGACGAAAATTGCAGGCAAGATTTTTTTTTTAGCAGAATTTATTGTTCAACTCCACTATGGAAAGACATAGAGGCTGTGTACTATGAAGCACAGAAGTGTTAATCTCTTTGCATTGATGAAGCTGCAACTTTTTTACATAGTTGTAAAGGAAAAGGGGGTTAGTGCTGGCTTCTAGTGTAAGTAAGAAAAATGAAGCCATATTCTGATATGACGTAAATCGGCCTAAATATGGAGTTAGAGCAATATGCATCATCTGAAAAGTTGGTCTGAAAATTTTTGTTTTCATACCATTTAAGTAAATACTTACGCTAAGACTTGAAGTTTCACTGAAAAGATGCATTTATCTTAGTTCTGAACTTTATCTAATAGCCTGTTCCTCTTAATCATATTACAGGAAGACATACGAAGTTTAACCGTACCATTAATCACAACTGGGTGCACAATGCGCTAGTCCAGAAGCTTTATTGCTCTGTCTCCACTGGCAATTAATGCAAATAATTTTGACATCTTAGAGATACTGTTATTTGAGCAATTAAAACCTTACTGCCAGTGTAATCCTGTGATAAGTGAAGTATCATTACAAGCTTAATTTTATGCAGGTCTCTCTTACTTAAAACGACGTCTTTAAATTTTTACAGGAAAGGTATTTCATGAATCCTAAACTGATACCCTTAGCAGCAGATCACACAAAGCTAATCGTAATGTCAAAGCTATCATTAAACACAAAAACCTCTGCATGCACAGAGCATCTGTTTAACTGACAGAAACCCGCTCATTGTCTCTCCTTCATTTCAGAGCAAGCAGAAGGGAGAATGAGATTTCCTGAATCACTGATTCAATTAAAAGCTTCAGGAGCCTTAAAAGGTGCTTTCTCCCTTCCCTGCCTCTTTCTTTTATTTCCTTTGCCAGAGTGGTGAGGAGAGGCTGTACTTGAAAAATAGCCTTTAATTTCAGAGGCCAGAAGACTACTAGGTAGATCTTCAGCATTTTGCTGGTTCCATATTTCATGCATTAGACACATGAACATATGCAGTAAATATAATTCTGTGCAGGTGGACTAGAAGTATCATTACTCAGTGATGCATTTAAATTGCTAAGATAGAAGAGCAGTGCTTTTAGTTCACCTAGAAAATGGATCTGGGCTACTGACAAGGATTAGGTCTAGATTTCAATATAAATTCTGACCTACCAGCTTCAGAGGTGTTCAAAGTTAGAGGTTCAGATGGAGATAATCTGAAAAGCAAAGTAGAAAAGCATATTTAGAGAGCAAAGCTAAACTTTGCAAAAAAACCCCCAAAACTCTATGACTAATGCTTGCTTGTCTAGTGAGCAATTTCTCTGTCATTTTTTAATATTAATCCCAGAACATGAGAGTCTAGCCGTTCATAGATTAGCAACTGAAGAGAGCTCTTGGATTTTTCAATGTGAGCTAGCAAAGTAGAAATAATAAAAAATCAAAGTGTATAGCCACTGCCAAAATGAATCCATTATCTTGTCATGTTTACCCTTTTAATGGGGTATAATGAGCAGGTCACACTGTGAATGTAAGAAGCTAGATGTTGAAGGCACCAATTTATAGTCCAGTGGTTTTCATCAAATGCTTCAATTTCTAAAATGTGATAATGGGAGAACATAAGGAGTGCCATACGTGAAGCAATTTTCTTTTATGCCATGTGCTTTGAGGTTATCCTGCTGCCTGTTACGTACCTCCATTATGAACAGAGTCCCTGAGCCCATTAGTCTCTGGATTTCTATAGGATAATCAAATAATTGCCGTACTCCAGTTGTTTAAATCAGCTATTTAGGCACCTATCTTTGATTGACTCACAGCAGTGATGGATAACGTACCTTTCCTGGTGCATAGATTTGTGCTATCCAATAGCCAATGCCCCAGTCCAGGGGGAAAAGTGAACATATGGCTAAGTGCTTTGCTGCATAGGGGCCACAAGTGAGAGAACAAAAAAATGGTGTTCTGTTTCTCCCTTTGGTGAGAATCATACATAATAGAGGCAATACTTTTCAAAAGTGAATAGCTTAGTCCTATAGTGGATAAGAAAATGGTATCTATTTACAAAAAATATATACATGTATATACTGTTGCAAGGACAGAAGCGGAGAAAGTAATACAAAATATTACAAAAGAAAGCTAACAAGTAAATGAGGTCTTAAGGTGTAATTGTTGAGAAAATTCAGCTCTGTGTTTGTGTTTCACATTACACAAATTTTTAACAAATAGATTCGGTATTTGATTAGTACATGTGGAACAATGTCATGGTCTGAAGTTGCTAATGCAGCCCAACTTCTCATTGCACTGAAAATAGATTTGACAGTGAGGGCTGTGGGAACAAAGGGATTCATTTGCATCTGGTTTCACACCTGTGCCGATCTCTTATCTCTATTGATGTAACGAGTTTATGCTGCTGTAATCAGGCTCCGAGGCTTGAAAATACCATGAATTCATATTTCAGTAGGTAGATCCAGATGTATTTTTCAAAGACCCAAAACTGGGAGCTGTTTTTCTCAGAACAGAGGTATGTTCCCGCTGCAGACTGCCAGACAGCGCATAGCAGTGAGTTGCAACCCGTGGACAAAGGAATCCTGAGATTCTTCGCTGAGACAGCTGAGAAAAGCCTATTGTTCGTAGACTAAATTTGCTCTCAGGGAGTTGGGGGTGTATCTCTGTTGGAAAATTTTAGGACTTTACAAGTCAGGAAAGACTGAAAACCGCTGGTTCAGAGTCAACCAAAGTTAGCTTAGGAACCAGAGCAATCTACCTGTGACTTTATAAGGCTTTGCTTTATCCCGTGTCTTAGTAGGAAAAAAATAATCATTGAGGGAACTGGAATATTTGAAAGTAGTCCAGGAGGAGAGACAATTCTACTTGAGATACTAAAAAGACAAAGGCTAAAGGGGAATTTATGCTGCCTAGTGGTAGAGAAACCACATCTTCAATGCGTAAAAATTGTCATAGTTACTTTAACTTCAATGAAGCAATGATAATTACCATGCGTAGAGCATTTTCCTTCTTTTATTTTCAGAACAATGCTCTTATTTCCCAAGGCTCTGAATTTTCAATCTTTTCCCTCCATAAATCAATTTGTAAAATTCTTTTGTCTGAACTGCAGATTAGTTATTATTTATTGGCTCCTTTCAGAAGCCAAGGCTGGCAGAGCAAGTACACAGCAAATTTGAAAACAGGGCAGAAAAAGGAGTTTATGAAGAAGTGAAGTAACTTCCCCCAACATCTCAAAAAAGGTCTATGTAAGAGATGGCATTAGAAGCAAATCCTTGTGCTCCAAGTGACTCTGAACCCAAGGAGACATGCAAGGAAGTAGAAAAGGTTGGCTTTCCTCAGACCACAAGAGATCTCAAGTACCAGATACCTGCTGTACCTCAAAGGGGGACGTTAGAAATTTCTTTCTTTCTAAGAAGAACGTCCCTGAGCTATGGCTCCATGGATATCTTGGAGACACAGCACCCACCTTGTTTATTTGGAACCTGGCCTGCATTTATAGAACCATAGAATAGTTTGGGTTGGAAGGGACCTTTTAAAGGTCATCTAGTCCAACCCCCCTGCAACGAGCAGGGACATTATCCTGGCATTTTGTTAAGGAAATGTTCCTTCAAAAATAGTTATGGAAAACAAGCTTTACTGTGAAGGCCAGCAAACATCCCAAACTAATTCACTCCAAAAAGCCTGCACTTCAGGAAAAAAACCCTTGATCCATAACTTCAACAGACATCTTAACTAATAAAAGTCAACCCTTTAATATTTTTTCTGATATATAACTTCTGTGTGTTCCTCCCATTCCTTCTTTTTCTGTACGTCTCTTCTGCAATTGCCTAACCCACCCTGACTGTGCACCTGAAACATCTCAAAATGTGTTTGCAGTGGTCCTGACCACCTAAAGGTGATGAGAAGCAGATCTAAGGGTAACGAAACCTGCATGGTACTTGTGGGTGGCTTTGCTATGGATTGCAATAAAATACTCTGATCTATGGCCACTTGAGGGAGCTGCTATGAAGTACGTGAAAGAGCTGGAATGAAGTTTACTTTCTCTGTAGAAGTGTAGGAGATGTAAAGAGATTCCCTATAGGATCCCGTGAGTTTTTACAGACGTTTACAGTATTTAAACTATGCTATATATATCCAGATTTTTTTCCAAAGTTACAATTTTTATCTCTATATGGCTCTGAATTACATCACATATTCTACAAAACCTCCATGCTTCTTACTGATACCTTTTGTTTGGTTGGTTTTTATCTGAAGTTAAATAAATATATGTTTCAAACGTCTAAGCAAATCGGACCAAAGGGCTAACCTACATCGTTGGCCACAAAAAGTGAAAGATTTGGAATAGTATATGGCAAGGGAAGATTGTTGACTTTCTGGCTGTGCTATCCCATTTGAAAGGAGTAATCTCACCATATAATTTAAACATGGAACCATTCAGCATAGCCCAAATCTAGTTCCGTGTGGTCTGCTTCTAATCAGGATGATGACTGCGTACTCCAGTAGCGGTGCTGGATGTAATGGCAAATACTGTAGGTTATCTGAATCATCAAACCTTGAAAATAGTTACAGGGTGGTGTGGAGGGCTCCAGTCCTGAGGCAAACCTGTGTGTCCTATTAGGCACTGAGCACAAGGACCTAAGAACATGGCAGTGGTTATGTGGAGTAAGACCAAAAATGCAGCTAACCCAGAAGTCTGAACAAAATTTTGGGCTGGAGACCATATTACACCCTTCTCACACAAGTTCATGATGAGCACTCAGGTCATCAGTGAATCAGGTGAAACGAGTGTGTGAGGAAGAGGTTCTTGCTATTTTAGGCGATTCGTGTTTGGGAATTTAGATGGAAGAATGTTCTTCTCATTTTGCTCAGTTTCAATAGGTGGTTGAAGGTGGAAGCACATCAGCTTGGGGCACCTTGAACGAACACTGAAAGTGTCCACAGAAGCTTGGTGGAACTGCATTTAGCTGTCCATGCCAGTAGTGAGCCGTGTTGCTGGTCCCATAACTTGCTTGGTTTTGACAGATTAAACTGAACCCTTTAAGCTGCCAACTGAGAAATTAACCACCTGAGGTATCAGAGGGGTCTTTCTGAGCTATCAGGCTATATTGTCCTTTTCCTTCAGAATACCAATGTTTAATAATTTCAAGCTGTCAGGAGAAATGCTGTTTAATAAATATTCATACAAGCTATAAAACTTTAGATTTGGGTTTAGCTTTCCTAGCTTGCTTTTCTTTTTTCCCCTCTCTGCAACTTTTCAAACTTTTGAAATGTAAATGAGCAAAAAAACCAAAAATGGAACCCTGTAATTGACAGTCTGATTTCCAAACTTCTCCAGCAGTGCCAAATTTTGCACTGGGGGGAAGAGTAAGGAAACTTTAAAATTTAGTGTTAAAAAATATAGAAAATAGAAGAAGTCTAAACTTAAATTTTTGTAAAATATCAGAAATAGGGTGCTTTTCAGAACTCTGAAAGAAAGGAAGATTACAGAGGGAACATAACTTCTGTTACCTGTTCTTTCTGGGATTCTCTTTCAAAATTGCTAAAATGATATTTCTTCTGCAAGGAATTTCATTTTTTAGCAAATTTAATTTTGAAACATTAAGTCTTTTTGAACATACAATTTCTAGACCTGTCTGTTTAGCTTGGTACTTGGATTTTTAGAATGATCAGCTTGTGGGAGACTCTCAGTGGGAAACCTGGCAGGAATTTTTGTTGGTTTTGCTATTTTTTTGCAACTGGAAAGGGTTTGTTTTCCTTTATACAATTTACCTGGGTGGACTGAATCCTCCATGACACCCTATGTTCTGCCCTCCGGGAGGGCACAAGGAAGGATCCATGAGAGCCCATGGACATGGACTGAGGTCATAGGAGGTCATGCAGCAACTGGAGTAGCTGGACTGTTTTAAGGGTTGGGGGCGGGGGGGGGGAGGAGGTCGTGGGGTTATTTGTTTGTCTTGGGGGAGGCTGTGCAAAGGAAATAACATTTCTTTATGTGGTTAGCAAACATGGTAAAATAACAGCAACAATTCAAAAAATGTGTAGCAGTAATTCCTTATTTCTGTAAACAGCTCCATTGGAATGTTTACCAATGTCCCAAACTCCCATTTGGATTCATATGAAAATTAACAGAAAATAGTGATGTGACTGGCAATAGCAGGCTGTCTGTTGGCTGTCTTCATGGGGAAGAGGCCAGTGCTGACTCGCCATCAGGACCATGTCCACAGAAGACACGGTTACGCTGGGGAAACACGGGGCTGTTTTCCATGCTGTCCACATTCTGTGGATTAATGAGAGTTTTCATGCTCAGCAGTGGTCAAGCCACATGTTTTATAGGCATTAAACTCACCGTGCAAAACTTCTTACGGTTTTGCATTGCTTCTCTGCAGGACGTGCTTGGGCTTAATTAATACACCAGAGGATGGTTTATTCTTTGCAAAATATGAGCCCGTTAGTGTCACTAAAAGCTCTGACATCGTGGAGATGTGAGTCACATCAGTGAAAGCTGCCGGAGGGTACATTTAACCTTGTGCACTCAAGCTGAAAAATAATTAATAAAATACTCCCAAGTGTTATGTTTTTCCCTCCCCCAACTCAACATCTTAATTACAAGGGAGTAGGTACCGAGATAGCCGCTCTGTTTGTAGAGTCAACTTACCTTTCTTTGCGACCTTTCTCACTGAAAAATGCTTGTATTCTCAGACTAAAATACCAGTAGTGATATCACAAAATTAATCCCAGACCTTATTTACATAGAAACTCTGTTCTTCTTTAAATTGCAAGCTTTGGGGGATTACTCTTTGTTCTTTCTCCAGTGCCTGGCGTAAGTAGAACCCTGGTGCCAGGTGGAGTCTTAGGCACTATGGTAACAAAGATAAAAATGGTAATAGTAATAATATGCCTACTATCTCCATACGGACTATATTCAGGCAGACTAAATTCTATACGAGTTCCTATGTCTAGTCAAAGGAGAGAGCCCATTGTCTGTAAAACTGATTTGGAGGGTCCAAGTGACATGCTAAGAGGGCAACACTAGACATAAGAATAGACATGGAATTGTAATAGTAATTTTTTTTTAGTTTAGTCATTGCTGATGCAAGACAAATGAAAAATATTCAAAGTTTAAATAAAAACTGACAAACTATAATCATGGAGAAAAAGGTAGATTTATCCCCCCCCCCCCCCAAACTCTAGACTAATTTTGATACTTGTAGAAAAGTCAAATTTAGTGAGTAATCACAAATTCTACAAAGGATCTACAAAAAGCGATAGTTTTTCTGTTTAAAAATCACCACATTTCTGCACTGTCTCAAGTATAAAAATGAAAGAGAGAAAGAAAGGAGTATAGCTTGCATGTAAGAGCTCTAATTTTAGCAGAGCTGGTTACAAACCTTCTATCAAAAAAATCTCCTTTTTTCATTGGAGAAAGATGTTTCAAAAACACCCTGTTTTTTCATAGTTATTGGTAGAAGTGTTCATAAAAAGGTACATTGTCATGAATTTTTTACTTTGGAAAAAATCTCTTCTGGAATTTAAAAAAAAATAGAGGCTGTTGAAAAGCTGTATTCTACTACTGAAATCATATTGCAGGAGTAGAAAGTAGCTGAAATATTATTTTCTATTTCAAATTAATAAGCACAGTTGCTGACAACTGAAATCTGCCATCCTGCATCAAGCATCTTGCTTCTTATAATGTTAGAGTTTGACACTTGGGACACTCATATTTTTTCTAGAGTCTCTATCTTAGATCCCCAAGTATGAAATCTCACCCCTTGCTTGAAAGAGCCAAGAGAGGTTGTTCAAACCTCTAAGTGAGGTGTCTGCAACCCTTCATAGATTATCTGGAGGCTTCACCCTAAATCCTCACTTAAATTAGGTTGCAGAAGTGAGATGGCGTGAGTACTCCCCGGAGTTCAACTATGAAGGAGATACCCTGACCTAAGTGTCAAGCAAGTTCATCACAGCAAGGGGAGATGCCTTGATCTGTTTGAAGATGTTGTGGTTGACAGTAAATAGCAGCTATCATTAATAACCGTAAAAATAAGGTAGACTGTTTCAATATGTATGCTGTCCTGCTGCGTGATATCAGGAAGAGTGTTTGTGCTGACACAATTATTAATGTAAAAACACGAGCAAAATAGGAAAGAAAAGGCTTCACAGTAAACCAGAAGTCGGAACGAAAGCCTGAAATTCAGAGGTAGGACTTTAGGAGACCCATAGCTGGTTTCTGAAGCTGTATTTTTTCCCACATCCTCGAATTCTTTCTGGAGAAATCCTACAGGATTTCATCCTGATTGGGAATAATGGAATGGATCAAGGGGTTCAGACTTTCCAGAAAAAAATATATGTATTCTAAGTTTTAGACATGACATGGCGTAAATTCTGGGAAATTTCTTTGGTGGTGGAAAGCCTGGACTCAGAGTGCTGGGAGTGTGTTCAGTGGAGGTACAGTTTCACGCTCGCCCCATTTGTGTATTCTTCCATAGGCATCTGCTGTTGCCCAGTGTTGGAGTTAGGACCATGGGGGTTTAGCCTGATTCTATAGGGTTGTTCCTACACTCTTAATGCGGACAGAGGGGGAAATTCAGCGCAATAGGTCAGGAGTTGTTATTCAATCCAATGAACTTAGTGCTCCACTGTCTGCACATCATGACTTATTTCAGAGAGATTTAGATAGCAAAAGAGGTCTGAGAGTGGTGCAGTTAGACAAAGATCCTGCATGTGCTTGTTTGGAGAGGTCAGAGCTTGTGAAGGTAGTAAGGAGATGCACCATCAGCAATTAGCAGAAGAGAGAAGAGAAAGAAGGATAGATGAGGTCCAGATTTACTATCAGAGTAAGAAAAAGGATACGAAGAGAAGCGAGCGAGAACAGAAACAGTGAAAGCAGAGTCAGAGAAGAGGAGAGCGTACTCATGCTAGCACTGGTTTAATGGGTTACACTATAGGTTTAATTTCATTATTAGGTCACGGTCATTGAAAACAATAGAAGTTGCAATTATTTCAGACAACAACAGAGTGTTTTTAGCTACTGCTAACTCCCAGAGATATCTCCTGGACGCTGGTAAACGTCGTATGTCTCTATGGTTAAAGAAATAAACAAACAAGCCTGACAAATGTTGAATAACTCATCTGTTATTTGTGGTGGAACAAATAAAAGCAGAGTGATGCCTAGGGGGAATTGTGTTTGAAGACAGATAGAAAGGAAAACTGTCAAATACTGAATGCAGCATCACTTTGGAAGTTCTGCACAGGACTGAGAACTGCTGAAAAAATACTTAGCAGGTGAAAAGAGAAGGATATTGCCATGGTTTGACCCTGGCTGGATGCCAGGTGCCCACCAAAGCCGCTCTATCACTCCCCCTCCTCAGCTGGACAGGTGAGAGAAGAAATTCAACAGCACAGACTGAAGAGTATGTATCTGCAAGTTAGCTTCCAGTTCTGGACCAGGCTTTCTTAATTTCACGTGTTCTTCCCTTCCAACAGGCTCTCTTTCACAGTTACCGCCGAAGACAGTTTTAAACCAGAAGCCCTACTGTTGGTAGGCTCCTCAGTCCAGGAGTTTCTGTCCGAAACCAGGACAGATACTTAAGCTGAGCTCATTTGCCTCTTCCTTTTAATTACCAAAGAAAGCAAATGCAGAAAGAGTGCATGGTCTAGGATAAGGCTGTGTAGTGTTCCTCATCAGGAAGGAGAGCGACCCTGCTTTGGGGTTTTCATCCCTATCCCAGCTCTCTCACCAGCTTGCTGAGTGACCCTGGGTCACCCACCTCCCTGTGCTCCAGTGGCTTCACCTGTACATGTCTGATGGTTAATTCCTCTGTGGGGTCCCCGGTGAAGGGTCACTTGGTAAACAAGGCAGCAAAATGCACCAATGGTAAGAGTCAGAATAAAGCCTTTGCAATATGCAACGAAGACTGAGAGCGTTGCCTGACACAGAGCGAGGATACGGCGGTGCAAGCCATGGCGCTGCGGTGGCACAGGGCTCAGAGCAGTTCTCGGGGGCTGCTGCATGGGGTCCCTAAGGGTGCTCGGTGCCCAGCTCCTGCTGAAGGCCACTGTGGACTGAGGAGCCTACCAACAGTAGGGCTTCTGGTTTAAAACTGTCTTCGGCGGTAACTGTGAAAGAGAGCCTGTTGGAAGGGAAGAACACGTGAAATTAAGAAAGCCTGGTCCAGAACTGGAACTTAACTTGCAGATACATACTCTTCAGTCTGTGCTGTTGAATTGACAGTGATTTTGCAAATGATTCTAGATAAATGTGGTGGAAAACATTTGTGTTGCCAACGTGAGGGGCAGGATTCTCTTGACTATAAAAGGAGTGGAGAGAATCAGCTGAAATGTAGATACTTGCTGTGTTGGCATGTAAATTTTGTCAAATGAATCCTGACCTCGATGTTTTGAAATAGCAGTGATGATGTGTGAGGTCTCCAGGCTCCTAAGCTTGGACTTTTTTTATATGCTTGTTGTGGCTTCCATGCACTTAGGGCTGACATTGCTAACGCTTCCTCTGCCCCAGACTGTGCTGGGAATCTCGTGCAAAATAAAATCAGAGTGCTGTTTATAATCACCTGAAGCCAAGAGCTGGAGAAAGTAAAAACCGTTTCACTCAGCCAAATATTGAGAGACTTTGCACTATAGCCAGAGGATCTGACAGTGCTGAAATGTTGGTTTCAATTCAGTTCCCCTCCGCTGCTTCTTCATCACTCGCTTGCCTCCCAAGCTTAATTCAGACGTAATCTTGGAAACAGTCACATTTTACACTAGTGAATAAAGACGACATGCTGCCTTGTTCTCCCTCTTCCTGATTCCACCTTCCCTTGATTTATTAAACCCCTGAGTTTTGATGACAAACTATTTTTCATCATACTTCTCTGAAGGGGCATTTATCACACATAGATCATTGTTGATGTTGATCCATGCCTTCTCTGGAGAGCAGTGCTTGTGGATTTCTTGCTTATATTTATATTTGTTCACAAGCTGTTCTGAAGTAAACAGTACTCATGCCTAAGTTTATTGACATGATTTTCATGTGGTTTGGGCGTTGTTGTTCTCCCCCCCCCCTTCCTGAATTGTTTCACCATTCTCTGGACGGGTGTTGGCTGAGGTACGAATCACAGAAATGAAACGGTATTAGTGCATTCTTTAGTGCTTTCAAACAGATCATACTTAATAGAACAATAATGCATTGTGTCGCGTATTGTTCCATAGGCTAATTACCTAATCAGATAATGCCAGGGAAGGAAACTTGTAGCAGATATTAATTATCAATGCATGGACTGGTAGCAGATGGCAGTATTTGCAGTGGAGAATAAGCTGATGGTTCAGTGGATTAATTAAAGCTTACACAACTTCATGCCCTCCACTCAAAACCCAGTGCAATAATAACTGTGTGCTTTTTGAACAAGGAAAACAAGATTTAGCTGTGGTTCTTTAACTGATTATATTTTCCTGCAAGTAGTAACAGAGAGCAAAAGGAATAGTCTGTTTCCCAAAAATAACTCTAGTGGTCTCCCTTTGCCTCAGGAGTGCTCAGTATGGATTTAAAATAATGAGCATTTATTGTAAAGCATATCAACAGTTCTGGGAACAAGGGCTAGGCGTAGCTATGTGCTTTTCTTTCTAACTGTTGGACTGTAGAATCCTGCTCCATTTTGCTTTGTCTGTTGGCCAAATTAATCCATGTTACTTTTCCTTGCATCTCCCTCCTGAACTGTATGAGAACGCTGGGGCATCTTCCCTGCAGATTGGAGATGGTGTGAACTATCTCAGCACAAAAAAAAGAAAAAAAAAAAAAAAAGATGCAACTTTCATCTGGCCAATATCTAAGTAAAAACCATTCTGGCTCAGAGCTGAGGGAAGAACAGATGTGGCCAGTCTTCCACCAGGAGAACATTCTCTGCTGCAGAGACATTGACCCGCTACCCTGAATAATCCTCAGTGTGTTAAGTGCAAATACTGCTCAGCAGTGCTTGGTCTGCTCTGAGAACCGTAACTTTCCCCAGGGATGATACACAGAGCTGCGGTGCTTCCCGGGAACTTCGAGAGGCTGCTAGGAAAGGCCAGCTAGAGCCCTCCCACGCCACGCTGATGAGGGAGGGCATTTGCCGATGCTGCACGGGCAGCTGTGAATGAAACATCGCTGCACCAGCCAGGAGGGCCAAAGGGAAGGGAAAACCAGAGCGGCTTCCAACACCCGGATACCAGGGAGAAAGCTGTGTGCAAAACAGAGTGATAGACATCTAGGCTTGTTTGGGTAGCGCGGCTCATCAGAAGCAAGTGTTGAAAGGAAAAGGGTTATGGAAAGAAATACCTTATTTCCGTTACAGCCAGGTTTGCTGTGACAAATTGGTTAGGAGTGTGAGGGAGAGGCGTGCTATTGCATGATCTATTCATAAAGGAAGAAAAAGCAATAACTGCTCCGACACTAATGAGGTATAAAATATCTCACCTGACAGCCACCAACACATACAGGTCTTGATTTTTCTCTCGGCAATATGAGCTCAGTCTAGATTTTATTATCTCCTGCTGGCTGTAAACTTTATGGGAGAGACAAAACCGAGACACTAGGCTCCCTCTGTAAGTTATAAATAAGTTTAAAGATGCAACAGTTAAGTTTATTGTCAGTTTTTGAACTTCTGACAGTGAATATCTGATTTGGTAAGCGATAAACTCACAGTACCTGGCACTTTTATGCACACATCTCAGCTTTTGCCACTGCTGCTTTTGCATAGATCACATCTGGAATCCAGTACCTTGGCTTTCTGCGAGCCCCAATCGTCCTCCCACAGATACCAGGGTAAATCAAGAATAATTTTACTATGGGTTATAATACACTGCTATAAAATAGTTGAAGGGACGGGACAATTTGCCCAAAATGTGTAATATTGTTATTTACATAATCTAAGCCCATAAAGCCCAGTGCCTGGTCAGTGGGAAAGAAATCGATATTCCCTCAGAGTCCAGAAGAATCCCACACAGAGATACTTTCCTTCTTATTTAACAAACAAGTTTTCTTTTTTTTTTTTTTTTTCTTTTAATTTTTTATTTACTGTGAAGTCACTCTAGAAATGAAGGATGGATTTTCCTGAGTAACAGAGGGATTTTGTTTTCCCTGTCTGTCTTGCTACCTCCCATGATTTTAATGCATTTGGATTTCTTGACTAATTCGGGGAATTTCTTTCCAAAACACCTACAATAAAAGAAACAAAGAATCCCACATCATTTGAGGGAGGCATTAACCAGATTTCTTGCAGTCTTTCAGTTTTCTCTGTGGAAGGTTGGAAGCTGTCCTCTGCTGGCATGTGCCAAAGCGTTGTCACCCTGATTCGCTCAGCCTGCTCCCTGGATTAGTATTTCCAGGGGGATTTTCAGGGCAGACGGACTAAGGGTGATGTGGAAATGGGACTTCCAGGACAACAGTGCCCTGGAGTCGCACGTATCAGGTGCTAGTAGTGGCGCTGGTAGGAAAACTTTTTTGGCTTGGTTTGTTTTAACAGCGCGTGCCTTTTTCCTTGGTTCTGGGTACGTGAAGAGACCCCATTCTGCATATATAGATCTGTCCCTATATCTTCTACTGAATGTCTGGGAAGTTCAATAGCTCTGTGTGACTAAGGGCTAATGGAAAGCTTAAGATTTAAGAGACACTTAAAGGACCAAAGTCTTGACAGTTTGATGTCATAGGGCTGGATTGCTCGGAAAATATTCACAGTCAAAGAGAGCAGGAATTATTACCATTGTGTTCTGACTCTCCGTTGCACCCATTTCTGGGCAAAGCTCTCCAGCTGTGAGAGCACTGGTTTGATTAGTTGACTCTACTTTTATTTTCCCATCCTATGACACAGAGCTAGTCCTACAAAATCAATCCCAGCAAGACTTGGTGGCACTTTCCTGCTGACTCCCTGGCGTTTCATGACTGCCTTGAGGCTAAAGCTGCCTGATGTGGCTAAAACCACTGTTCGGCTTTAATTTTAAAATATTGTTTCTCAGAAGTTCATTCAATATCTTTCTCATAGCTTTCACCAGTCACAAAATGTGTTTCCACAGTAACAAATAGAGCAATGTAATTGCCCGTGCACCCTGCCGTAAATCCTTCAGGTGGTGATTTTTAAAATGTGGATAGCATAAAGACTTGGACAACTTTGCTGTTTCAAAGTAAACTTGCAGATTTCAGAGTGTCAGCCAAGAGATTTCCCACCGAGTTTCACTCAGCTGGAGATGTGAATATGTCTCTGACATAACTCACGCTCCGATTTTTTGGGTTGCTGTTGTGTTTACGTAGCTATCCTTCCTCTTCCCTGTGGTTGTACCAGCGGGTCAAGCACAATCAGACCCTGGGCAGGACTTGCCGAATTGCTGGCTGTTTGTTTGCTGACGTGAGCCCCAGCAAGAGCAGGAGTCAGTCAAGGAGCAGCTCCTTGCCACGTGGGGAGCCCAGGTGGTGGCAGCTTAGGGAGAGGAAGCGGGTATAGCCTCGCCGAGCTCCTCCACGTGTTGTAATCTCCTCCAGCGGTGCCTGTTCCCGTTTAAAGAGGCATGCGAGTGACCCCCATGTAATCGTCACAAGCAACCAGCAAAAATGCTCATGTGTTTTCAAACAGATTTCATTAAAGATTAGAAAATAAGGCTGGACAGGCTCCTGAGAAGTCCCCTAGGCTTGAGTTAGTTCTGCTCAGCACAACCTTCTTGTGAACTTCCCTCAGCATCACCCCTGTTTCAGACAGCCGTTTCTCTGCCCTGCTCCTGTGAAGCTCTAACTGTGGAGAGTCCTCAGCCTTTCTGGGTGATGCATTACAGAACTTACCTGTAAGTAAAGGCAAGGTAGGGTTTTTTTAATCTAACATAAATCTCCTTTCTGCAATTGAATTAAAACCACTGGATTGATAGACTACTGTGTGTATTCGTGCCAAGGACAGCGCGTGATGTTTCCAGCAGGCTGGATAAAAATTGTGCAGTTCAGAGTCGGCTTCCACAAGGCCCATTTCAACCTTTGCCGTCGAGCTCCTGTAACAACCCGGTTAAGATGTGTAACGCTCAACTGGGAATCCACTGCATCTCTGCCAAGCGGTTGTGTGTCATCCCGGCAGCGCCGGCTGCACGGAGGCACAAGAAGGTGATTTGTTCCGTTTCGAAGGCAGGAGTACTGCCGGCTTAGAGTTGACTGGAGGCGAGCACAATATTCCAGACTCCGTCTTTATTAGGTATCTCTCTGCTATACCAAGCTGCTTCATCAGCCTGTCCTTCAGGCTGGAGACGAATAGGCTGGGAAAGGATGCTCCATATAAGGATTTGATATCAGTGTGATAATATATATGGGAACAGCATTAAGTCTAATTTTTAGTATATTAACCTGTCTCCTGCCCTGATTACTAAAATCTTGTCTGGATCAGCAGAAGCGTTCACATCAAACAGTTACATGAAAAGCACATAGAGTAACAAGAACAAGAAATATATGCCGGTAATCCATTTAAATGCAAATAGCTGGCTATTTGACCTGAGGTGGAAAAGTTGAAATATGTTCAACATTAAATTCGTAGATCAAACTATCAACAACAGTAGTTTTAAAAAAATATGTGCACATGCTTCCTTAAGCGAAGTATTTCAAAGTTAAATTCAATAGGTTTCAGCTGCTGCAAAGAGAAAACAGACTGGTTCTTATTAGATTTAACTAGGGCACACCACTTAGGTACAAATACAAACAGTCTTTTCTGTTTGGACTCCCAGATTTTCATTTGGCTTGCAAAAAAACCCAACCTCAAGAGCAAGACTGCCAAAAGGATGACTGGTTCATTTAATTGAATAAAGTAGTAGTACCAAGCATAAGTTCTCAATAATCATGAGATTAACTTAAAAATCACAAGTGTTTTTGTTTGGGGTTGGTTTTTGCTTTATTGTTGGGGTTTTTTGTTTGTTTGTTTTTTAAAAAATACATATATTATTTTGTATTTATCTTTTGGGTTATTTCCTGTCTCTTTTTGATTTTTAAAAAATATTTATCTTTCGCAGTCCTGGAAAATGGAACTTATTTTTCACCAGAGGGTGAAATTATTTCATAGTCAGCTGGTTCCAAAAACTGCAGCTTTAAGAAAAAAAAAATAATTAAATATTCTGACTGGCTTCAAATAAAAATTTCATTAAAATTGCTATCACTGGACTCTTCAGATGGCCTCAGAAACTATTTGTTCAAGATCTCATTTCAGAGATATTTACAACTGGTTTGACCAATTATATATAACACTTTTTTTTTTTTTTTAAGCTCAGCTCATAGTCTATCACCTGATGATTGGTAACTCTGAAATCTGAGTTAGTTTCTGTTTAGGGTAGCTGAGCTCCAAGGAAAAAAATCATAACTTAGCCTACGCACCTTCTAAACTAATTCTAGACAAGGGAATTTTTGTTCTTGCCAATTCTTGCAATGAATTTTGACCATTCTCCAACTCACCTGACACAAGTTCAGTGCAGCTGGGTTTGGGAGAGGGATTAGCTGCAGAACAGTTTAGCAGCAATCTTGCATCTCTGTCAGAAATGTTTCTAACCTCCCTCTGATGCTCTGTCTGTGGCTACGTTGCCTGTTCCCTGCAAATGATCCTCTAGGCTCAGCTTCTGGTGCCTTTTCACAGGAATTTGGAGTCATCTTCCATCTTAGGGACAGAGATTTTCCAAATTTAGGCTGTCTGAACTCTCTTTGAGTGCAGTCTGGAAGGGGTTATTATTGTGTGCCCAGCCAAAATTAGGGGCATCTTTCTCCATCACAGACCCAACTACACACCTCTCACCATCATTTTAAAGTCTGTTACTTTTGCGACCCTCCAGCAAGATGAGGCTGCTGCTGAGGAGAGGAAATAACGAGCCTTACTGAGGTGCTCTCCAAAATCCATTTCAACGAGTCTTCCTTCGCTGCAAAGAATAAATTCACACAAGAATTTCACTTGGGTATGTGAGCACGCTTGGCTGAGATAATTAGAATATAATTCTTTTGCCATAGCCCTGTTTGTGTGTTAGAAAGTGGGAAGCTGGCTACCAGGGAAAAGGATTCAATGCAAGTAGTTTCTGTTATTGCGAATACAACTTGTTAGCAAGAAGTATTCCCGAGGCTCGCCTGGCCCCTGACTGTTTGTACACTCACCTTTGCCTGCAGTGTGGTTACACAGACACCTTCCAGTTTATAAACAATATACAACAATAAAACATTCTTAGCACTAATGTCATTTCTGTACCCGTGGGGATAACATGAATATCAATTTGTATTTTTATTGACTCATTATTTAAAGATCATCTGAAGTCTTCGTGGCAGACTGTGAAATGCTCTTTTTGAAAACAGATCTCTTTCAGAATATTTTCTCTATTGTTCATCTCTCTGTTAATTTTAAATAGATTGGTTTGGAAATAGGATCTTTTAACAAGGTAATCGTCTGGTATAAACAAGAGTGGCTGAAAAACAGTTGCAGGAACATTATTTGCAACATTCCCATGATCTTGCAGGTTATGCACTTGGCCCTGGCTGACGGGATGTGAGATAGAAACTAATCAGTGAGGAGTTCATGTGTGATTCTTGATCACATGGAGCTGGAAATTCTCCTGCTGAAGCATCGCTGAGTCCTCTGCTTTCTTACCATGATTACGGAATCTTTCACTTGCACTTACCAAATGAGCCACGCTCCCACTTGTGGTCACAGCCCTGTTTCCACGGGCAGGTGGTAAGTTCAGTCAGGAAAGCGGCATCATTCACCCCGCTGAGCAGCTCACGGAGAGGTCTCTGCAACCCCAGTTAGACTGCTTCTGCTACACAAGTTGTAATAATTGCTTGGCTATCTCTACTTTTTACTGCTCTCTGCAGTGAAGTGCATCGCTTTCAGGGCTGGATGATGCCTGGGTAAGATTCTGAGGGATGAGCAGTCTGTCCTGTTAAATAGCAGTATCCTCTCAGCTGTGTGCCAGCTGGTGTGAACCGTAGGAATAAAGTTCTCTCGGCAAATCTCTCCATTGCTGATCCCTCTGCCTGATATAAAGTCATCTTTCGGTTAACTTGCCGTATGTCTCCTTTGCTGAAGTATCTTTTAAGTGATGTCTTATAACCATGTATTTCTACATCTTATGAGAGTTATCTCCAGACTTTTAATGAACAAGAACGTGACTCATAACCATATACCAACCTGGCAATTTCTTCAAGCTAACTATTTAGGATAAAACTTGCTCTCCTGAAACACTGAGCACAGAAAGGGTAGAACTTTTGGACTCTAAAGAATGAAGTTGCCTAGGGATAGACATAGGCCTAATTAGTCTACTTGTTGACAGCCCTGGATCTATACAGACACCTGTCAGCTGAGCATCCAGCCTGCAGCGATGACTGCGGTAAAACTGGCTATGTAAAGGTGACAATTATCAAACCAAACAGCAGGAAGGACACAAAGCCAACCCCACAGGAAAACTGGACACATTTGTGGCTCAGGGAAGTCCATTGAGAAAAATGTCTTTACAATTAAGCTTACAGTAAGGTAGGATGGGACTTAAACATTGTCTCTTCTTGTATTGAAAGTGTTCTTGTGAAAGGAGAAAATTGTAGGTCAGAAAGTCTTCTTGCTTCTAAATAAAACTTTTCATATGATCAGCTGCCAAACAGTACATCACCATTCCCATCTTCTTGCCCAGAGCTTTCAATCCTGAGGAAAGAAGCTTTCCCTCCCTCTCTCCTCTAGAGAAAGCATCTCTGATACACTTTTCCTATCAGCTTCCTACCAAAATAACTCTAGGGTCCATTAACACCTGGAGTTTGAATGGGTACACAGCATGTTTCAGTAGTGAGTTTTTTAAGGTGAAAGAGCAGAACTGATGTGTTGTATCTTTAGGAAATATACTGCTAGCTTAGTCATTGTAGATGCCAAATTAAAAAGAAACTGTGGATTTCAGAATGGATTTTTTTACATCATTATGATTCAGAGTAGCACATTGCTCTCCAAGTATAGAAAAGAAGTCGACAGAACATGAAGAGCTTTCATAACTAATGACTTAATCATTAGGTTTTGACTGGCTTTTTTATTAATGCAGACATTATGACTCTGGGTAGATTGCTAGGTGTTTCTTTGGCCTTTGATTTGCATGAGTAACCCCTGTTAGCCCTGACACCTTTTGAACTTTCAATTCAAATGTTAATTTTGGAAAGGAGGGAGTTGTGAGCAGGAAGGATGGGAGAAAGGAAGAGACAAACATTTCTTCATGCGCACAGCACTGCAGCTGTGCTATCCCAGCCCCTCGGGCTGGGCGTACAAATGCCCCATGGGCGCACGAATGCGCTATCCCCGCTGACAATGCCTCATGCAGGAGTGAGACTTGAACAGCTCGGCATACCTAATGCTTGTGGGTTGCTTTATCCTTGTCCCTTTCCACTTTTCCTGTTCTTGCAGGTAAAATTGCCTACAGAAGTAATGACTACAGACAAAAAACCACCACTAACTTGGGGTAACCAGAGTCAGCAATCCATGCTGTGACTAGCCAGTGCAGCTCAGCATGACAGCACCCCTAACCTGCTCCTCGCCCACTGATGGCGTCTCCCTCTTTCTAGGCTGTGCTGCTATACGTTTAAGCACGGCAGCAGGCTTTGCCTGTGAATACTGAGGCGAGAAAGGCAGGGAGCACTTCACCTTTTCCTGTGTCAGCCATCCCTATGCCTTCTCCCCATTCAGCAGCAGACCCAACTTCTCCCAGAAGTTCTTGTGAAACTATCATATCTGTTGAATCACTTTTTTATTGCTCTGGACATCCTTCACTAGTTTTTCCTCCAGTTGGGCTTTGGACTTCTTTTCATCCCTGCCAGAGCAGTGCTTTCATATTCCTGTTGCCTGTCTTTTTTCTCCCCGCTTCTTGAGTGCTTTCTTTTTGCATTTCATTTCAGTAGTTTGCCCCTTACTTGGGCAAGCAGACCTTCTGCAGCAATTCCCAGTCTTTCTGCAGGATGAAATGGCTTGTTCTTGAGCTCTTAATGAGTGTTCTGTAGAAGTCAGCCAGCAAATCTTTCTCTCCCATGGCTGTTTCACAGCTGATTTCTTTCAGACAATGAACAGAGATGTGAAAATCTTGGATGCCTTTTAGGGTTTTGGGCAGATACCATCTCCATCGCATGCATGCTTTTCATTTTTTTCCCTTCAAATTGGTCCTCAATCTTTTTTCTTCCCCATGTGTCTTTGCTGTTTGCCCCAAACAGTGTGTGAACACATCTGGTTAGCACTCATAGCTGTTGACGGAATTCACTTGAATTCAATTTGATCAGGTTGATTTATTTAAGATCTGTTTCCAAAGCAAAAGGTACTGTACAAGTATTATGTCTACAAGTTCCATAGCCTAGCTTGGAACACACTTATTGGATAAGCCAAGTGAACAGATGTATGCAGAAACTGCCACCATGTCATTTTGCCAGTCCCAAAGGAGAGGACGAATGAAGGTGGAATTTTTAACGTATATCAGCTCAGGTCTGTTAATTCTGTTAGTTCCCCTATTTTTTAGTGTTCATCTTAACATTTTCCAGTAAAGTGCCTTAATTTTGCTACATAGAGGTACCAGCCCGATGACTATGGGTTACGGGACATGTCACCATTCCTCATGAACTCCTTCTGTAATACATGTCCAGTTTCATTTGTTATTGCAGTGGATTGTTTCAGCCCGCCCTTATCCGTTTTTTCTTGACAGTCTTTTTTCGTTTATTTCCAAAACTGCAAAAAACAGTATCGTCAGGAATACTTATAAATTTTATAAACAATTTCCCCTAGTAAATTAATTCCTGCCACTTTGTAGTTCATACAAAGCTTGTGTTATTAAAATAAATGTGCACTGTCCTTCATAACTTGTTTTTAAAAGCAAACTCCGCAGAACTGTTGGTACATTAGATTTCAGCATGCCCTGATGTGGTGAGCAGAGCTCTGAGACTGGACTAGAGCATTATGCTCTGGATGAAATATTTGGAGGTTAGAGCAGTGGAATATGGAGTTTCTAAAGAACATGTGGTGTGTAAATTGCATTTTTTCCAGTCTTAGAGCTTGATTAAATTTGGACAGTTATTTCACAGGAATGGCAAAAGACATTGACAAGAGTTTATTCTGTTCCCAAATGTAAATGGCTTCTGCAGAGGGTGAGGGAAAAGTTAGTGTTCAGAGAAATGAAGACCAGAATTTTTTACAATCAAACCAGCGTAATGTACTTTTCCTTCACCATGATTTCAGCAATGACAAAAGAATCATTTTTGGTTGAAATTACCCGCAGTCTGTCAGTCTTGGATGGCCAGGCAGAAAGACACAATGTGTGAAACTTCATCTCCAAATGGTGGCCAAAATTTGGAATAATTGATAATGAGGAATAGGTTTCCACAGCAAATTCAGCCTCAGTGCTGTCAGCTGTGCTTGCAGTAGGTGTAATTGTGTACCAAGCCATTAGAGGACACTTATCTCCCATGTCCTCAGTCAGGGTATTACACAAGTCAGGGTAGCACACAACAGCCAAGAGCTCCGACTAGAAGGTTAAATCATAAGTTGGTTGCTAGAACAGAAAATCAGAGCTAAAATTTCACGGTAACACATGCTTTAGTCATTTTTATTTCACTGCTACAGGGACTGCAATAAAATTCTTTTGCCTTCTGGTCTGTTGATGTCCCTTTTTAATTAATAAGGTACTATCCTCGTTTAGATCTCTTTCTTGTTCTTCAGGCTTGCTTTCCCATGTAATAAGAAAGATGAATCAACTGAGACTGAGTTGATGAGCACATGACACAATGCCTAGCTAAAGCAAATAATATAGCTTCAAAGGACAGTAGTATAGGAGAGGTTTATATGAGAGTTAAGTAGGGATTTAAGGTTATTTGTATATTGGAAAATTCTGATTTTGTTGAAATTTAACCTGCTCCAGGAAAGAGCCAAGGTCAACACATATTCCATTGAAAAATTAGTTTGATAGATTTTGCTGTGTAACTCTGGAATTGGATCTACTTATGTCACTGAGTCCTTTTCCAGCACAGGCAACCAGTTGGTAGATGCCTGGTATACAGGAGACTAGAGAGCATCTCTGCACATCGTCATGCGTGTCGGGCTACAGAAGAGTCTGGTATGTTTGTATCAGCCTTTCTCACAGTGGCATCACATCAGCGCTCATAGTCACTCTCTGATTGACCTGTCTGTCAAGATACATTCACTTCACTGTGGCTTTCAGGTGAAAAGTCCCATTTTGTGACAAAATTACAGCCAATCTTAAGGCACCTTGCCTTCAATTTCACATGCCAGTTCTTTCAATAAGCTGATGTGGAAACGATCCAAAGCTTGATTTTGACACACTAAACAACCAACCAACTTCCACTCTGGAAGTACTTTTTGCTTTGCTTTTTGTTTTAAAATTTCTTTTCATTTGCCGAAATAGCTTCATCTCTGGTGAAAGGGAAAACAAAGTATGAAATTAGGCAAAATTTGATCTAGTTTTTGAGGGATTTTCAGTTTCTGAAAACTGTCATGTCTTTTCTCTTGTGTCTTTATACGGAAGGAAGAGAAGTTTCAAAATCTGGTAAGTTTTCTTTGGGTGAGAAAATGCTTTCCCTCTAGGTTCTTGTTCTGGTCATGTATTCCATGGTGATCAAGGGAGGCAGAATAAATGATTAGGAAGGAAAGGTGACATTTTTTGTTTTGACACATGATGTGAGAACTGCAGCCCTTTCGTCTTGGTTTCAGTGGGACTTGGTGATTATATTACAACTGTTAAATGCACAATAGAAATGTCGGCTTGGTCACGGATTCTGTATGTTCAAGGCTAGTACAGACTGCTGGTAATTTGCATGTGCAAATAATTATTTCCTTTGCTGTCTTGTTGCTTTGCTCTCATGCATATGGCAAGAGCACTCTTGGTAAGAAACACTCTCTTTTCCAATGATGTGAGTCACTCGGTCTTCACAAGGTCAGTCCAATCTCTCAAACGTTCTCCAATTCCACTGCAGCAATCAGCTCACTTGCTATTGCCTGGTCAGAACATGATGCCTCAGTTGGTCCAATCTGGTGTCCTCCTAAAGGGCTGACCCTAGTCCTGAAAAAAAAATGAAGGGAATAAGTCCACTGCTTTCAACTGAAGAAAGTAGATCTGCTTTGAAGTTTCTAATTCAGTCTTTTTAGCAGAATTTGACACTATTTTGAATTCTGTCCAAGCCTCCAGCAGCTTCAAAGAGTGTCAGGGACATGTATTGCAAAGCTACTGCTATGCAACTCAATGTACAATATAACATGTCTGAGAGGAATATTGATTTTTCACAGAACATGAAAAACCGAAAAATAGGAAAACACTTTAGCATGACCTTGGCCTTCTGCACGAATAACCTAATGTTTATGTCTCAGCTTACTTTCCTCATACTTCTCTGAAGGCCTTTGTGGAGCTTTTCTCAAGACAGTAATATCAGCTGCTGTAATATGGAAGTGATTTAGCAGCTCTCCGCAGATTTAGGTTGCTATTTCATTTTCATGTACAATTTTTCCCTAGGTGAATTGAGATGCATTCTGGGGCATTGCAGGATAGTTTAGCCTCATCTGAAACTCACTTTAACATCACACAGTCCAATGTTTGTCTCCCACTTGAGTAATGTTTGTTTTGACATCCTACTTAAGGGCTTCTGGGGAAGAAGGAGAAAGGGCAGGAAGGGAGAGGCCTGAAGAAAACAAGCCTAATGAGACTGAATACTTAGCAAAGTACTTGAGTACTGCCATCACTAGGCTCCTCAGGCGGCAGTTTTGTGATGGTTTTAAACTAATCTAAGCTGCAATCCCACCTTGTTCACACTTTCGAATCTCCTGGAAGTCATGGCAGCAAAATCTGGGTGTTGGGCTGCAGGGAAGCCTGCCTTACTAATTCAGACAGCTGACATGAGAAATGGAAAATCTCTGGACAGGCCAGGTGTTTGAAGTATGATTGTGGAGAACTGGTTGCTTAATTGAAATAAAAAAAAAATATTTTCCTTGGTTAGAGTTTAGAATAAGTCCATGCAGTGTTCTTTATATCTAATATAACGTCAGCACTACTAAAAAAACCCTCAGTTGAATTATTTTCAAACATGGTTTCCATAGATTAGCCTGCTAAACTCATAATTGGAAATGTAATCACGAGACTATCATGTTTTTCAGTACAGCAGAGCAGCCATAAATGCCACGACAGTTAATGATGCTGGTGAGTCCTGGAGACCCTTCCAATATTATCGAAGGTCATTTGTATTTATGTCTCCACTGACATGTCCAGTTGTTGTTATGATGGACGAAATGTGCATTTCTGAACTTTGTGCTATAGTGCTCCTGATGCATGGGATGAAGTACTCCAGCTGTAGACCAGCGTCCCACAGATGTTTCCCAGTAGGTCAGAAAGAACGGCAGAGCATTGTAAGAACAGAACCACTGTGGGTGTTGAGAGAGCATTTAATCTCTGCCTGGTTCAGGTACCATTCAGCTTCTGTTCTCTTAATTTCATTGGAGACTGCAACATAAAATTCTATTGCGGCATATAAAGGAATGGGATTTTGTGTAAATTTGAGTAAGATGAACTTTAACACTAAGTTCTGGGATACTGCATTGATTTTTCTATATGGAATTAATAGAGAATATATTTCTTCATGTAGGCTTGTCTCTAGAGACTATGGTTGTGGAAGACTAGGTAAATTAATGGAGGAAAGGATATAAATACGGTGATGAATTCTTTTTGGATGCTAAATCAATAAGTGTAATTGTGCAGATTAAACATTGCATCACTTAGGCTCTATTTTTTAGCATAACAAGAGTGTAAAGAAAGAAATTAGAATTAAAAAGTAAAAGCTTGCTGTAAAAGTTTCAAAAGGAAATGTGTCTGTTGTCAAGGTTGGACGAGGAGCACAGACTTAACACTTTATGCTGACCAAGATTTTAAAAAGTACAATTGCAAATTATTTATAAAATTAGCTTAAAATTAAAGATGGAAGGATGGACGTAATCAAGCATTAAATCTGCTGGTAGCATCTTACCGCTCAGCTTAGGTCCTGCTGATAAATCAATGGCAATCCCTGAACTAAAAAGAAACATCAGAAAGAAATGCAAGCTCAGTGGAGGATGGAGAAAACACCTCTTCTGAGATTTTTTAATTTGATGCTGAAACCAACAGAACAAATGGGCAGAAATAAATAACCTTCTCCACCTTTT
The DNA here is from genome assembly GCA_009819775.1 of Phoenicopterus ruber ruber. Classification (NCBI taxonomy): domain Eukaryota; kingdom Metazoa; phylum Chordata; class Aves; order Phoenicopteriformes; family Phoenicopteridae; genus Phoenicopterus; species Phoenicopterus ruber. The sequence continues at coordinate 30,337,802 of CM020221.1, read as the reverse complement.
CTGCCCTCCTTGCAAGCTTTTGAGACCACGGCATCCACCAGAGTATCGCTCAGCCTTTATTTCTCTGACCTTCAGAGAAACCCTGACCGAAGTGTGCCACAAAAAAAATTAATATTTCTCACCTGGAGGATAACTTGTCTTCCCGCTGCTGCACACCTCTGAGCGTGTGCTCTTTCTGTTCTTGAGCCTGTTTCCTTTCATCCTTCTTTGCCTTTTACTAAAGAAAAGAATCTAGTCTGGCCAAAAAAAGAATATGTCGTTGGCTGTGCTGCTCTCAGCCTGCGACCGGGAAGGCAGCTATGTCTTCAATAGCCTGTCAGCGATGTGTGTTTGCCCGGCTCCAGGCAGCTGATAAGGACGGGTACTGAACCCCTGTCTCACTTACATGGGCACTTTATGCAAGAGTCTGCAGAAATAGCAGCAGCACATTTATCTTTGCTGTTCTTTCTTCCTTACTCTCTGGGTATTTGTCTTATTTTGTCTCCAAGAAAACATATTCATACTCATAAGAGAGATCAACAGCAGCAGCTTCAGCAGCTCATTTTGACTAATGTTGTCTTAAAAGAGGACAATTAATGCCACCTTCACTACCAACAGAAAAGACAGTGAAAGAAGGGGCAGCATCACAAAAACTTCTCTATACCCCAAGAGAAAGGGAAAACCAGCTAGTGTTAAAATGAAAGCTTTCTTTATTACTTTAAGTTTTAAATGTTTTAACTATCTGGGGTTTTGTTAGGGTTTTTTAGTTTGCCACGGATGCTTTTTCTGTTCCTTTAAACAGAAGGCTATTAAAAGAAGCACTTGCTGTGGAACTAAGCTGACCAAGGTTTCAACTCAAAGTATTCAACCTCACTTAAAGGATGAGACATTTGATCCAACCCTTTTGATCCTCTGCAGGTTTTTTGTTCTACTAAAATTAATGCAATAATTGACTCCACTGGATTACAATGGGAATTCAGGGGTTTAACCCTGTTCAAACTGGTTTTGTAGTCTCAGCCGAATCCTTGCAGTTTGGAACATTCCCTAACCGTAAAGCAGAATGTCACCTTCAGAAGAGGAAATATGCTTTTGGCACTATTTTTAAGTAGTACCAATATGGCATCTCAAACAGCTCTAAAGCAGCCATCTGGATTTCCTCAACAGCCTGGGCAACTGCTGTTTAACTAAAACTACCCTCAAGTCAAGGAAATTTTAAGAGCAAAGCAGTCATACAGCAGGGCTATATGATACCATTAGCCGAAAGGCCTCTTTATCTCCAGTCTAATAAAACACCAGCAGACTCTAAAAGATTATTTACAACAGGGCATCATCTGGTCCCTGAAATTTGAAGCCAATAGCAACAGACCCACATTTGTTAAGTCTTCCCAATAATTCTCATCACTAAAAATCTATTCCAGGAACTGTTGCTATCCATGGCAAGTTATCAGCAAGCTTTTCCTTGAGCTTTTATAAATAAAGATCATTAACCTTTAGCTAATGTACAAATAACATATTTAAGAATTATTATTATGGCTGTTGAGGCTTGAAGATGAAGGATATGAAATTAAAAAGCCTTGTACTGTTTTTTTTATGATTGACATTGCAACTTTGACATGCTCTTGACAGTCCCTGCATACTTTCATTTCTTGTCTCCTTCCTTTGTGTTTTGACTTATTCTCTAGTTAAAAATAACCACCATGCAAAGATTTCAACCCTGTAGTTCTTCTTTCATTTAACATGTCAGGTTGTGACAGGTGTATCTGTTTCTAACCTGAGTCTTGAGGATGTGGAAGGTTGACACAAATGACCTTAATTACATGCATCACGTTTGAATAGCAAACTCCTTGGCAAAGTAACACTCCCCCAGCTTGTTTTTATCACACAGGCATGCAGACTTGGAGAAATCAAACCTTCTATCTGTCCCCAGGGGTGTTGCAGACACTGAATGACCACTGAATTCAGATGTAGTTATCTTGGGGTGCTCAGCTGGAAGCTGCCAGTTATTTTGAACACAGTGTATTGTACTGCTATACTGGCTGCATATGTCCCCCCTATTTCTACTGTATGAAATGCACAGCGCACAGGGAGTTAGAGGTTTCACAGCTACCAAATCCACATGCCTGACTCTTATTTTTCACCCACTGTTAAATGCAAACCCAGTCTGTATTTGAACTAATAGTGAGGGAACACTTGGGTTGTTTGCTCACTTCTTGGGCAGGGCAATAGTCAGTGCTCTGTCTTTATTTGGCTTCTGGTCAGTTGAAGTCATGAGTCTGGTGCAACACCCAGCTACTGAGTCTGACTCCTAGGCTGGCTACAAAGAGTGGCTACAAGCTCTGGAGAACCTTAGTGCTACGTGTCAAATGGGCACTTAACTTCTTCCATGACAACAGAAACCTTTTTTCTTATCATGACTGAAATTCTGGGTTCTTCCCAAGATTAGCAATGAAAATTACAAAAATATCACGTGACTGAATCCTTTTTGTGGTGGTGCTGTCTGTATCTACCAGATGGATCTTGTTTTTCCAAAGCACAGTCTGCACAGAGTTAAGATTTGGAAACCTGGTTGAGTGAATCAGCCAAGCATGATGCAAAGATCCAAGAAATGTAGAATCAAAATAGCTTGGTATGTTTTGCTTGGAAAAAATAGTGGTTTAAATTTTCACCAGTATTTTTTCATTGAAAGCTCGGATGAATGTTTTGGAATTTAGGATATCTTGGTTTAATTTTTTCCTGGTAGAAGTCCACTTTCTAATTGTCTATAATGAATATCTGTAAAACACCCTCAAAATATAAAGCATTATTCAGATGTGAGATTTTATTGCCGAGTACCTTCAGGCACGTATACATTACCATCTCTTCTTGGGTCAGAGGTGTGCTTTTGAAGCAAATTCCACTTACCATACTTTAGTTGACATTGCAAAGCAATTTCAGAAGATGCAAACTGTTTGGGAGCCCGTGTGAAGTAAATCTCCCCCAGAATAAGCTTACTGAAGATGTCAGGTCCTCAGTACCAGCTGTTTTGCTCTACAGATCCATTCCCACTGGAGTAAGCATAGATGCAGACATTATTCAGACCAGTTAGAAAGACTTAATAGTTTACATCCAGTTTGCACAAATACCCACCAATGTGAAGCTTTGTCCAGGCTACCCTCATCTTTCAAGTTTCCAAAACCCGTCCAGCAGTTCACAACGTGCTTTCTGATAGATTTCCCATGTCTGTGTTCCCAGACAGAAATACCTTCAGAGTTGCAGTGTCTCTTTTTTAGTCCTGATTCTGGCTGAAGCCCAGAAATACATAAGGAATACAAAATGAGGAGGAAAGCTCCGTCAGGATGAAACCACACAGAGGTTAAAACCATTCATACAGAGGTCAGAACCGTATCCTTGCAGATTCCTTTACAGAAGTGCAGTGACTTGAAGGAAAAATAGGCACGTACCTCTGGTACGTTCTCTGTTAATTAGAACACCGTGCTGTAAGTTGTATGGGCTTTTATTGCTATTAATGTGCACGGCACAAGCCATTCTTAACTCTCTGCATCTCTGCAATGCGCTCTATACTACAGCTTAGAATAATCGTGGGATGTTTCTGCGGGACTTGTTTAAGCTCTTTGTAAACTCCATATGGTTTTAATGAACAGAACAATGCAGTTGAACCAGTGCAGAATACACATGAAGAATATCACAAAAGGATTGAGAAGTGTTTTGTAGCGTCTTGCCTAGTTTTCTCTTGCTTCACTGTTTCTGTTTCTCCTTTCATTTGCTTTTATTGAGTTCCAATTTTGTTTAGTCCCAGAGGTAACTGCTTGGGTGCCTTAATATGTTCAGCATCTCATAGCACACATATATGCTTTCACTCCCTGATTGCACCAAGCAGATACAGAGATTTTATAGTCAAGTGTAACATATTAAACTGCTATGATCCAATTCTCCCATAACACAATGAGAAATACTCACTGCCATCTCTGCAGCACCTGCTCTGACGTGCTATCTGGAGAAGCTGGTCCTGCTATATCAACTAAATTGGGTGTCTTGGGACACGAGTCACCCAAGCTGAGTGCCTAAAATGTGGCTAAGTGTGTAGCTCTTACATATCTTGTTAGTGGTCCTGGGCACAGTGAAAACACGTTCTGAAGATGTATCATTAATTCATTGCCCATTAATGGCCTGCTCTATGTGTAAACGTCTCTGGACAGTGCCATGTGTTGAATCTGCTTCCTTTATCATTGAAAGATATTATCTCTGGCCCAGCTCACACTTTGCTGTGATTACACTCAAGCATAAGAGTTTTTCCCATGACCTTTGTTTTGGAATTAAGGCCTTGGAAAGATCTCAGCATTTCTAAAATATTGTTACCAAATCAAGCCAGAAAAGGGACTACAACTACAGATGAGAGGTTGCAGAATAGTAGTCCATGTTGGCCAAGCAAACAGGAAACCCTGAAATGCAAATATAGCACTATCAAAACCAGATTAGATGTGAAGACTTTTCATGTGGGAGACTCATTATATGTTATCTTTAGATTAACTACATTTACATAGGTTTCATCAAAAAACTTGAACTAAAATATTAGTGTACTGATGAGTATATTTGAATTTTGATCAAAAGCCAAGGGATTCCTTGTAAAGGCATCTTTACCTACAGAGTACTTCAGATGTCCCCTTTAGAGAGATGCCCAGAAGATATTACCAGCGTCACAGCTGTCAAGACTTCTGCGTAGCAGCAAGGAAGCTATGGGTCTTGATTAGCTTTAGCTACTTTTTGCTGATTTTATTCAGGTGCATCGATCTGGCAGTACTACCATAGGTCTGACTCCTTTTATGCTGCAAGTATCTTAGCATGTATTTATATTACATTTTAAAAGCCAAATACTTTTAAGAGAGAGAGAAGCTCAAAAAGATGATGCCAGTACTCTAGTGCTAAATTGGACGCATTCACATGGTTTAAAAAGAAACAAACATTCAAGATTTCTCTTCCTGACGCAATCTGCTTTTTAGATCTAAGTCTTTCCAAAACAAAGGACTTCAGCAATGGACTAGATATCCCTGCAAATAAATCAGGACAACTTCCCTGTTGGCAAAAAATGAGGGCTGTTAATACTGTTCAAATATCTAGATAAGCAAACAAAATCATCATTAAAAAAAAAAAAGTCAAAATCAACCAGGAACAACAAGATTAATTCACCTTTTTATTCTGTCTTTGCAGGATAGTGGAAGGAGCACATACAGACAGCTGCTGTGTTTCAGGAGTGTGGTTATAACTTCCAGATGCCAGGTGCTAATTCCCTAAGACATGCCAACTTCATCACTTGAAGCCTTCTGGAGTTTTCTGTCCATCCTCTTCTACAGCTGAGTACTTGAGGATTTAGTGCCTTCTCTATGCTTTTCTGACTGTCATCCACTGTACCAAATAAATTGTGATATTTCATGACAATTAGGACTCTCAAAAAACTGCCTGGTCATCTTTCAGTTGGCAGGACAAGCTTGCTTACGTTGTTTTCTTGGTACTTCTTCCTTTTTGACAGCATTTGGCAAGTTGTCCAAATTTGTCCCTGGGCAGTATGAATGACCCCTGGATGCCTGTGGAAAATGTGGTGCCTTCTCTTGTGTCACGAGTGCGTTTTCCATCTCCCCTGTCAGCTGGTGTCTGCAGTGGTGCAGAGCTCTGCGGAAGGGATGGGCCACCAGTGCCATACTCTCCGACGGTCCTTCTGACTTAGTTTGCAAAGTCTGGTTTCAGCTTTTTGCATGTTCCAACGTCAGTTCAAATGCTTATTTGCACTGATATGCTCTTTACCTCATTATTCTAATGTTCATTCAGCCGCTTGAGGGCTGACACCATAGCAGCGGTGCCTGACTGTATGGGGCCATGACAGAAGTTTGCACAGGGACAGGCACGTAGCTCCATAGAGTCACGGTGCCTTTTCCATTCCCCAAGGCAAGATCTAAAGGTTGTCCCAGAGCAGTGTCACTTTTGTCTTCAAGGCTACTGTAATGCAAACAGTAATCTTTTGAGAGAGGATGGTGCATCGCAGAAGAGGAAAAAAGTAACTTCAAAATGAAGAGAAACAACAATCTTCCTGCAAGAACTAGAAAAACATTTGAGAAAAATAATCGCTTTTTCCTACATGAACTGATGAGCGCAACAGGGAGCAATATTTTTGAAATATGCTTTAGATGCATCTTTTCTTTAGTGTTTAAAGGAAATAATTAAGTTGGGATATTTTGGCAAAGTGAGACAGTGTCTGAAACAGAACTTAAACGGCAAAAAGGAAACTTAAAGATTCCTAAATCTTTCATGTTTCTACGAGCACACTTGAAAGGAGGTGAAAAGGAGAGATCAAGCTACTTCTAAAATGCCCACATATCTAAATTCCTCAGAATTTGATCAGATATTTGACCCTGTACCGATGAATTCTGAAATTTGGGTACTGCTCTATTTGGCAAACTGATATGGAAGTGTCCTTGCTGCTGAGAATTTTCACCAGGCTTTTCTCTAGGCAGGACCAGGCTGAAATCAGTTCTGTCTTCACACAGGAATGCTGACCCTATCGAAACAAGGGAATTTCTGAACCACGAGATAACACTGGTTCATTTAATCTCTGAGAATGGTTAATGCCATTTGCAACAAAGGAAGATGAAAAATTGCAGCTGTGTCACCAATTATTCCAATCCGAATAAAATTAAAAGGTCTGTCACTATTTGTGCTCTAGGGTATAAGTTGTTCAGGGGAAGTACTTATTCCTGAACTCAGCTGGTGTTCACTTCATATCTTGAAGCACAAAATATGTTAACACTTTTAATTTTATCCCAGCTATTATAACTGCACCTATGCAATCTTTTTATCTCTGCCATGACATTTTCATATCTCATTATTCTACCAGTCCTTCAGAGTAACTCAGATGATTTTCCTGCTCCTGGTTTATGGCCATACAGAAGCTTTGTGACCGGCTGAGTTATTGGATAGCACACCAGAAAGCTTGTTCGTCATCTCTCTAGAGGAAAAATTGCTTTGTGACAAAGGTATGGAATTGCTGTTAGATTTGATCTTCAGGTCAGTAAAGTATCAGAAATACCATGAAGTGCATTAGTGACTCTGCTACTGTTAATGATTTATATAGGGCAAATGACAGGACAAAACTCCAAGTGAGCCAGAATTTTGTAATTACCAAATTACAAACATCCTTGAGCATCAGAAGCATTAAGACAATGAGAAGTCCTCAGCATATTTCCTTTAAAAAAAAAAAAATAAAAATCAAACAACAAAACCTGTGTTGGACCTTCGTAATTTTGAAGACAATACTGAAAATGAAGAGAGATGTAAATCAAATGAGTAACATTTGGGACATCCTTAGGAAATCATCTTAATCACTTGGAACAAATCCTCAGGCACATGCTGCATGCTGGGTGATTAAGATAGGCAGGACTGATTACTGTTGAAGAAGTGGATCGACAAATGGTTGTTTCACCAGTCAGTCTGAAAAGGCTAAAAAAAAAAGCTGCAAAAAGAACATGTCACTGAGCAGAAAAATAGTATCACTATTGCAGTAGTATTAAGTTTAGGCAAATTCTATTTGAATATCATATAAGCACTGGACTATGAGACACATAAACTGGAGTGAGTTAAAAATGAGCCAGCTGAAATTATAAGGTGATTCACTTACAATGAAAGAGAAGAGAAAATATTAAAAGAGATCTAGACCTTTTGAAGACCATGAGCTCAAAGAAAGGTGGGGAAGGGTTTTGTGAAGTGTACAAGGAGACAGCTTGAAACGAATGAATAAAAATCAAAAAAAAAAAACCCCAAATACAGGCCAACACTTTAAACGTTCCTGACAGTACAACATTTGACATTAAATTAGCCTCCTCAGGCTTCTGAGAATATCAACATCATCTGGATATTTTATAATGAGCCTAGACAAAGAAGAATAATTAATATAGACTAAAAGGCTAAATAAGCTGCATAACTACAACCAAAATAACATTTTGATATTTTAGGACAAATTCTCATCTGAATTGACAATTTTTGGGGGGGAAAAGGTTGTTCTCACTATTCCCTCTGGTTTGCAGAAAGGTTTTCCACACAGCATTGTAAGTTCTTTAAAGACCCCATCAAGGCAGTGGAAGAGCTGGGGAAAAAACCCATGTGGTGTCCTGTGTGGTGCCCCTCATGTAGATTCCCCTGTGCTTCTGCTTCCTTGGAGCTCTGCCGAAGTACACGAATTGAGTTCGCCTCTGCACAAAGCACCGAGATCCTTGGATGATTCTCTCTATATGTATAAAGAAGGTCTAAATTATTCAGGAGGTTGAGTCTCACCAGTCTCCTGAAGCACTTGGACACCTTTGCAAAATGTTCTGTTTTCTCAGTGTTCATTTCCCGCGTAGTAGACTTGATGGCCAGCGAAGCTTGTGAAGCCTAATCTCTACCTGTTTGTTACTCTTTGACAGAATATATTGCCTTTGTGAACAGGTTTTGTGAAGGAGTGGCTGAAGGGCACTCAGGCAACTTAAACTTCACTGAGGGTCCATCAAACTGTATGTGAGTGAAGGTTTCCTCTGGCCTGTCATGGGAAGCTGACTGCAAACTGGAGAATTAGAAGCATGGGAAAAACATGAAGGCAGAATTGGGCCAGGATTACAAGGAAGAAAACACTGCTAGAGGCAGTATTTGTTAGAGAAAGATCCTCAGTAGGAGTAAATGAGAGAAGGTACTATAGTATCAGCAATTAACATGCTTGATATTTGGCATGGAAAAGACTTTTTCAGCATTTCGATTTTGAGACCACTTACACGAAGTTTCCACAGCCATACCTAAGCTGTTAAAAGGACTAGAAATACGCGCTGTATCTCACAATGCTACATGAGCTGGATCTGTCGAGTGAGCACTGCTATCTTTTTTAACCTTTTTCTTCCTTTTTTAATGTTCCTCCTATTGATATAATTTTCTTGTCTGTATTACAGGGACAGTGAGGGTGTCAACTGAGATCACTACCCTAGTATGCAAGGTGCTGTACAGAAGAATGTTGCTAGAAACCACATCCTAGCTAAGCAAAGGTGAGCAAAAGACAGAAGTCTTGGCCTTGCCCACAGTCTGGCAGGGTCACCACCAAAATCAAGCTCCACTAACTTTTACAGAGAAACTTGACATAGTCAAAGATCAGCCTCTGAGACCCACAGGAACCCACATCCTGAGGATGCCCATGTCAGCATGCTGTGGGTACAGCCACACAAGCCACCTGCACACAGTTGGGGTGGGGAATATTTTAGGTTCCTTATTGTCAGTATGGCTTTCTATCACTTGTAATGTACACTGGCAATGTAGATCTTCACTTTATGTATGAGCAAAGCCAGTCAGGCTTTCCACCCATCCTGTTATATCACCAGGCTTCCTTAGAAGGAGTACACATTACCCTTAGACCAAGAGAAAACATAAAATGGAGTGAAAGCATGCCAAAGAAACCTGTGGGTGAAGAGGGAGTGAGGAAAGGAAGGAGATAAATTGAGACGGATGGCAGCTAGGGTTTGGAAAGGCAGAAGGTACACCATCTCCGGTATTTTTTTTCCATTTGCAATGTTGAATATTCTGTTGTATTAATCAGTGTCACCTTCACAGTGGCCACTTGGATGTTAGCAAAAAATGAATAGCTAGAGCATCACTGGGGGGGATTTAATCAAATAGTCTCTGAAGCATAGCAATGAATTAATTTGTTACACACATAAAATGTAAAGCCACAGAAATATATTCCCTGCTCTTTTTACCCCAGAAGGATTTTAATGCGTGAGTTCTCTTTAATACTCACTTCTCTGTCAAACAGAAGGGTTACACACCTTCACTGCACAATGCTGAAACTTCACAAACATTTGCATTGCTGTCCTAAATCAGTGATTCTCCTTGCAGCCACCTAGCCCGTTTGTATGTAAAGCACAGCTGTACTTTGAAACTGAGGAAATAATGAACCCGAGAAGTTCCCGAATGCTAGGCCAATGCAGTATACCCTGTCCCCGTGCCTTTGGATCCTGCTGCCATTTCTCACTCAAGGAATTCGACATGGAGGTTAATGGCCACTGCTGAATACCTCTCCTCCCCGTTCAAATCCTGGTACGGCGGAGGCATTAAGGAGAAAATATGAAGGCTGCACTCAGGGCAGCGTGTTTAATCCTCAGCGTCTGCAGATGTAGCCGTGTATTCCTGACTGCTGAGAAATGCAGCCTCACGTAGCTTTGTGGTAGTTGCTTCCCCAGAGGTAACCTGGTGCCTAGCTGACTTTCTTAAGGACATGTCCTGGTTCTTCCACAACATTGGGCTGAATGTGGAGCTGACTGGGAGACATTCTACATCTTGTACTGAGAGAAGGTCAAACAAAATCAAAAGAGTCCTTCTGCCCTTAAAAAACCTGTGTCTCCATCTCAGCGGTTTAATCTGTGCTCCCTTGTGTCTCTTGAATGTCAAATAGTGGTTTCATTTGTATAATTTATAGTGTGGTAGCACTCCAAGGTTGTAGCTGGGTTTGCTCAGTTCTAAACATCAGTGAAGTAGACAGCAAGGTCTCTGCTCTAGTGTACTTCCATTCTACAACCCCAGTTAGTGGCACAAGAAGAGAAAGTGATACCTCTATGACAGAGAAGAATGGCTAAAGGGAGAAAAGTAGGAGGAAAATGATCAGATCGAGAGCCAGAAAGACTAAAGAGAGGCTTCAGGAAGGGGTTAAAGTGATAGAGCTTTTCAGTGGTAGATGATGAGAAAAGAATAAGATGAATTGTCCGCTTTTCATAATCTGAGTCAACTTAATGAGACTGTAGTGCACGACTTCTGAAACATCAGTCTTGGTGACTGGTTTCTCTGAAAGAAATTCAGATGCCCTTCCCTGCAGGGCAGTGTGACAGCCATGAACAAGCTACTGTAGTTTATGGTATTTGCAAAGGTATCAGGTTTATGGAAGTCCAACACACAGTTCAGGCAAAAGTCTCTGCTATGTGTTTGAGCATCCTTTGTGGTGCTTGAGGTGCCAAAAGATGTTCATCGTCTTTAGGAGAATCAGCTTCAGTGAATTTATGACAGTGTGTCTCACTGCTTTCCTCAAGAAGGAGACCTTGTTAGGAATGTTCCAGGAGCAGGGAGACTGACCAAAAAGGAAAGCAGATTTTATCACTAGAGATCAGCTGTAGCTCAGGTTGAGTTTGCTGCTATTATAAATGACTTGAGATTTATGCAAGCCAACAGTGCAAACAGCTGCTCCTTGCTATTGCAAATGACTGCTACCTGTTTTATTGTTCCCAGGCAGGTAAGCACAGTGCTATGAAAAATACTAGCATTTCAAACCTGGACTGCTCAGATAATGCACATTACTGCTTCAGAGTCTTCTTACTGTCTATCTTTGCAACCAGCTGGCTAACAGCTCTTCTTCCCACCCATAAAAAGCAGGGGGAATCTGTGCACCTGTAGTCAGCAATTCAGCAGCCACGGCCATGCTGGCTTTGCCGCCTTCTTGTGTTTGATGCTGCTGCTGCTGCAGTTGTTATCATGGCAATTCCTGACAGCTCTGTTCAAGGGATTGATCTGAGATGCCTCAGTTTCGGTAAATCCATCTGTACCGTGAGTGAATTGCACAAACATGAGGTTTACCATATTGGGATCAAACACTTTGGGCCAGTATTGCATTGCTGGCCTGTTCAATGACATTGCTTTGCCTGACCCATGGGTTTCTCTACACATCATCTCACAGCAAAGTGTGTAACAAGGGGTGCCTTGAGAACAGGAATCACCAAATTTTGGTGAAGAGGAACTATAACTAGGAGGTTTGCCCAGTGATAATATACTTCCTTTGGCATCTTCTCGTGGCCTCTGTGGCAGGCAAAATCCTGAGCTGGGTGAACTTTTAGTCTCTTCAAGTATTATTCAGTGTGTTTTACTCTTATGTAGTCACGGAACAGCCCTAGACAGCCTGTGCTACCATGCCGTTTGGGGCTGAGTCACTGTGCCATCTGGTCAGAGGTGCTGGAGTCAGTCGCTGCCTGCTGTAACCCCAGAAGAGCTAACAAACGTGTCAGAAAAAGCATTGGAAGTCGTGGCAGCACTGCCTGGCTCCCAGGAGCCGCACACTGGTGTGCCGGTCATTACCCCTGGCTGGGAGGTCCCAAGGCATGAGGACCATGCCACATACTGCTCTGCAAAGAGTTCAGCACCGTAAAAAGCAGAGCGTGCAGGCACACCATTTCTCCCTGTGCCTCATTCTGTTAAAGCTTCAACACAAAGAATGTACTTGGTAAATTATATCATCTTGGTGAGTGTGAGGGCAGAGGGACTCCCAGGGGTGCAGAAGAAGGAGGTTCTGTACCCAGCTCAGCCACGGACTCCTCTTGGCTTTGCCATTTTCTTGCTCTCTGCTCCAGTTTTTCCTTGATGAGAGAAGGATAAAAATTGCTTCGTTCCTTAACAAGTGAAGTGTGTGCTGACTGCAGCTGAACGGCACCTCTTTTGCCCTTTCCAGGACTGTGCGCAGGATGGGCAGCTAAGGACACACAGTGGCACTACTTCATCCACATTTTTATTATGTTCGGTTTTGGATTTCATCTCCTCTTGCAGAGTTTTTGTGGCAGCCAGCATATGGTGCTATAGCACCTCACAACCCGACTGATGTACTAGCTGCCTGGCAAAACTGCTGCTGCTACTGCTGTCAGACACACTATTTTTGCCCTTTAGTGTTAGATTTTTTTAAAAAAACTGACAGGCTGTCACCCAACAGCTGGTCTTTTCACAGGTGCCAGAAAACTAACCCCCAGAAGGATCCTCATTTCCATCAAGGATTTTGTAATAAACAACTGTTTAAAGCAACAAGACCCGAAAGGGGAAGAGCTCCAGCAACGGGGCGAGCACGGCCAGGGACGCGTGTTCAGTGCTCACCTCTGCTACACAGCCAACCTCTGCTGTCCATCACTTTGCATGTCAGTGGTGACTGATTTAAAGCAAATTCATTAATCCTGCTGCTGCAGAATTAAATTCCCTGTGTTGAAACTGCATATTTACCCACATCTTAACGTGAAATAATCACAGTGCACAGCAGAACTACTGTTGATTGCTCTGTCCGATCATATCCTTAGTTAGTGTTACACAAATTTAGCGAGTATTGCTGAGGCTCCAGGACACGAAAGCATTGAACAGAATGAAGCCCAGGACCAGCCTCCAAGGATCCTGGGCAAGTCAGCCCCATTGCAGGCATCTTTAAATACAACGTGGACACTTATTTACCCCAGAGCAGAGTAACGAGGAGTTAATTCCGTGTTACACCCTGCTCTGATCATTGCTGAATGAGAAATCCTAGATAGTGTTATTTCAAATTCTGATAAATACTTACCTGCCAGCCAACAAAACTGGGAGATATGGACATTAATCTAACTTGTAAAAGACTAATGAATTTGAGTGTCCACAATTTCAAGTCTCTCAGAAGATGTGGTTTACTGAAGGTCGTGAGGATATCTCTGTTGAAAAATCCAGCTACCTCCTTCTTTTAAAAACTTAAAAGTTTCCACCTTTTAACTTCCAGCTCATTTTTCACGTTTACCACAAATTTCCAGGCAGGGTGGCTTTGCAGTTCTCTCAGCCTGTCCTGTGGATAGAGGCAGCTGGTCAGAGGAAGCCAGTAGCTCCTCCTACTCTTTCATATAAGGGCCACCATTAATTTTGCATCTATATGGTGATATATGAACATCTTTGCTTTGGACCAGTTTTATCACTGTCACAGAAGGTGTCATCATTGCCTATAGCAATGACTGCTTCCCTCAGCAATGTATATGACAAAGCGTCTCAGTGATTTGCTTTGAGAATGAAGTTCAGAGTTTGAAAAGCAAAATCAATTTATGTTCTCACGCATACCCGCAGATTATGAGAGCATTGTTATGAGATCACCCATAAGAGTTAGGAAACAGATCATTAGAGTAATTCACTCGATATGGTTACGCCAAAGTTAATTCACTTTTCAGCCATGTAATAAGATCCCATAGGGTCATTACTTCTTTGCTACATCATCAAAAATAATGAGATTCATTTTTCTCAGTTTATGTGGAAATAGACACTGTCTCTTATCATCCTCAGCTGAATGAAATCGACAACTACACCAGTTCCTTTCCTGAGGTTTTCCAAGGTGAAAAATCATTATTTAAAATGTGAGATTTGACACTTCAATACAAGGGGTTCAGATTGTCTTTCCCTGACAGTTGAGGCTTTTATCACTAGCAGGATGTCTAGATGCAACTGTGATAATAAGATTTCTTGTATATTATTTCTGGGAAAAAAAAAAAAAAAGGTATTTGTCAGGTTCATTAATAAGAGAAAAATAGGACACAAAAAACTATGCTAAGATGAAAATTGATGGCCATCACAGGTAGTATAAATCAGTATATTTTGCTTATGTGCTTGACAAGCACTGTCTTAAAACATGAAGCAAGGCAGAGAGACTATAACTTACTTGAAGGATCTATCAATTTAGGAAGAGGATATGCTAGGCTCTTGGTAATGATGCATGTGCAAAAGGTACACGTAGCTTCACCCATGGAAAGACGCACTATTTCAGCAGACATCCCATGGGATAATTGCTTCCAGACTGCATTTGGCATATAGTTGAACAAAGACCTTTTCATAATCATTTTAGGAACTTGCACAAACATAAACAAGAAACTGATGGGACAAGAGATCCAAATAATTTTATAGATCTGGCTGCTGCTGTTTTACATTTTGGTCCACATAGCCAATTTTCTGGCCTTTGCTCTGTTACCTGCCCTCCCAGTTGGTATGTTCATGTGAAAGGATGGACTTGCAACCCTCTCCTCGATTTTCACACCTCAGCATGAGAATTACAGGGAGAGAGGGACCATGCTTCCTATGGTAGTCTTTTATTTGTCATATTTATGCAGTTAGCCAAAGACTTATCTGGGATGTGCACAGAGGGTGAGAGAATCTCCGTGTATTTCACCTTATGGAGGTACACAGGCCAACTCGTGATTTGAAGGCGTGATTTTCCCTGCTGTATTCCCTCCAGCAGGCTCAGAATAACACTTGTTAAACTTGTATAGCATCAGCTCATTGCTAGCAAGTCTCAAGCTTATAGAAACCTTGCAAACTTGCAACATCTACCTGGGTTTTCATCTTTGTCAGGCTCCAGTCAGTACTCTAGTGTCACTGTCTTCTGCTGCTTTGGACAAGGTTTTGAGAGTATTTCTGTTATAATCCTCTTGCATTTCAAATGATTTTGCATTTCCTCTCATAAACAATGTCTGGGGTTGAACCCTGGCCTAGTGAGCACCTTTTTGGTTTTGTGACTAATGCATGACTCTATCGTGGTGCGGTTAGTAATTGATTAGCTCCTTTCCAGTAGTACGCACTGTTCATCTCTTTGAAGATGCCTAAATTATATTAGCCCAGCTACTGTGTGATTATTTTATTTACCGGTTCTGATCAGCTGATTCATTGGAAATGGAGGAACTGAAAAATACTGACATTTTCAGTTAAATAAAATGTCCGTTAAGAACTGTTTTCATTAGAATAGCACCTCTTTTTATACCATTTCATACTGCATGGGCTGGGTTCAGGAACCTACAATTCAGCCCAAAGGTGTACAGAGTCTGAGACCTGTATTTATTTATATTAAAGCAACATCTTGAGATTCCAATCACTGTCAAGACAGAGAGATGATCCTAGTACAGAAAACACAGAAAACCTTTTAGTCTACATAATCAGACAGGAATGGGGCAAGGGGTGAAGACAACTGGAAATACATAGAAAATGTGTCTTGTCCAGCAAGGTCATAGCAAGTATGAAGACAAAATCTTCATTTCCTGGCTTTTATTTATCCTAAGTGTTGGGAGGTCTAGATTTGGGGGCGCTGCTGGCAGAAATGCCTCCATGGAAGGAGAATAATATTTATAGCTACAGTGAAAATCAGAGTTGCCTGATCAAAGAAAGATTGTTTTACAGCAAAGGGATTTGGGAGACTCCTTATTTCCGAGCAGAGTAGTATTTGCAGGGACTCTGCACAAGACCTCGCTGCCCCTCTGCCCACGCAAGGAACCTCGTTCCTGGCCTAGACAGGCACTAGGGGTCTTGCACCCACCAAACCGTTTAATGTAGTGTTAGCTCGTACTCAGAGGCTGGTTAGTAATGTGTCGTGTTGGCTTTCCACAGAGCTGTCAGACAACCCGCAGGGGGACCAAAGGTGCATAGCTCTTGAGACAGTTCTCTGAGACAAGTACACGTGGACGTTACTGTAGTCCTTACCAGTAACAAATTTATGGAGCCTCCTTTTTACCCTTCAGCTGTGAAGAGCAGGTGGTAAAAGTTGACTTCCTCTGATAGAAATCCAGGAGAAAAGCAGCTGACAGCCAGACCCCTTGGGGAGAACCCGTCACATGCCTAAAGGACACTGCCTGTCTCCATGCAACTCAGCCTGCGTTTCCCGTACTGACAATATATATAATTCGAGCACCCAAGATTCCTGCGTTAGCAGCAAGACAGCCTTATGTAAATTCCACTCTTGTAGGCAACTTTGTGAAAGACTCATTGTGCATGAGATTGCAAATAAGGAAATCTGCATTTGAATGGCAAGCGTCTCCCCCGTGGTAAGTTTGCAAAGTCCCATTGAATTTTAGCAAGGCTGTATCAGTTTGTGCCGGTTAAGGAACTGATTGCTCCGGTTTGCTTAGTACATTTCCTAGCCTAGACAATAGCTGAATGTAAAAAACACTCCTTGTATGTCAGCTTAATTAGAAGTGACTAATTTAATGAACACAGTGTAATTAATGTCTATTATGCCATGCAAAGATCTTATTGCAACAAACTGGATAGATTTTTCTTTCTCCTGTAACTGTAGCAGCCTGATTGCATTTGATCAATGTAATAAAAGGTCTAGTTGCGTTATATTGTTTGCAGGCCTTCACTGGGAACCTTAATTGCCTATTTACTCCTGCATCGTGCGTCGGCCATGCAAATCCTTAACCACAGCGTTCAGCACGGTGTCTCAGTGGAGGTTTACGTGATGTTCTAGTCTGAGACTATTTCTCCATTAAATTCTGAATTCAGGTGATTCTTTGAAGAGAGAGAAAAGAATAAAAAAACCAGTAAGTACAGAGAGGTTGCAGTGTATTAAGTCCATTCAGCCTTCTCTGTGGAAGGGAAAAGAAAGGACTTAGTTTACAAACGTTTTTAAGTTGTGACCTTCATTTCAGAATAACTAATTTTGGTAAATGTCAAATATAATCAAAACCACAAGGTGATGAGTCCAAATTCCTGTTGGGCTTAAAAGCCAGCTTGAATAAACAATCCACAAATATGGGAATCTTGGAGGCAGAGCTAGGATTTCTGTCTTGAACCTTGAATTATAGATTTCTCTCCAAACATGAGAGTAATGCTATAGTTCAAACTCCATGCTCAGAATAATTTTTTCTAGGCTTTATATCTGTGAAATCTAATATCCCTGGTATTGAAGAACAGGAAAACTAGTAAGGAAATGTTTTTTAGATGACTGAGTTTCCTAGAAGAGTGAGCTTCAGCTCTATGATGTTGAACATCTGCTGTTGACTTTCAGGATCTTTTAAGAGAAAGGTCTTGTGACAAATTCAGAATTAGCCCTCAGTTAGACCTGATTCTATTCTCATTTAAATTAGAGTAAAGAAGGAGCAGCTTTTTTCAAGACAAGGAAATTTCATTGACATAAAAATAGTAAAAACAAAGAAAGAATCAGATCTTGCTATCTCCCAATATTCTACCTTAATTCAATGAATCCAGGTGCATTACTGGCAGGGTTGAAACATGAAATTAGAGTGGGATGAGGAACTCCTTCTTTTCAGATGTGGAGAAAAATAAAAATGTGCAATTCATGCAAATCATAAAACGCCTCTAAAGACCAAGAGATCTCACAATGAAGAAATGAACTATATCAATGAATAATGTGCCTGAACAGAATAGAGTATAAAATGAATATGTATCAAGGTCATAAATAATAAATAATAAAGTCACCAGAAGTGTTATCTTTTGAACTAAGATGAAAAAGGAAAATATTTAAACATACATACAAATATAAGTAACGTGGAGAAGCAAGTACCTCAAGTTGTATGAGCTAAGACAGCTCAGATTCAGATACCTCAAATGACACTTAATTGTCTTAATTTTCAACAGTATGAAGATGTCTTTCAGTATTTAAGGACAGCTACCTTACCAAACCTTGATAGGAAGTTCTTGCAGGCATTCCCATCTTTTTATTGTTCATACTAGATATGCTTAATTTCGTCCCTCTTGGTATATTAGAAAGCATTTATCCTTAATATGCGTAAGAAGGACTTTCTGATTTTTTTTATGGCACATAACAATAATCTCCAATGTCATAGTTATCCCTGTAGACTAAAACAAAGGTTTCCAATCTTCAGAGCTATATCAAGGGTTCCAGTGTTCTTGTTCTCACCATTATCTGAGGCTCTTTACTTCCTTATAATTTTCTCAATGTAGCATCAGAACCAGAATGGCTGCCAAAAACACTGCCAACAATTACAACTTACTTATAAGCGTAATCTTTGTGAAATAACCTATTTACACTTAGCGTGTGTCTGCAACACTAGTGAAATACGCAGCTCTCCACAGTGCACAAAACAAAGCGGGTCCAAATCTGATCAAAAAATTTGGTGGTGAGCTAAATTAGAGCTTCTCACCTCTGCCTGAACATGACATCCATTCAATTCCGCTTACCAATCTACTTTCCACTGGAGATAATAGCAAAACGTATATTGACTGCAATAGAATCCGATTTGGCCTTTTGAGTATGTAAGCTCTCGCTATTACAAATTGTGATGGAGCGCTGGGGAAAGGCCTGGGGATAGGACATCGTATGACTGTATGAGTCAAACCAGTTAAAGGATGTTACAAACAAAAGAGGAATCCACTAAAATATGTACCTTCTTGCTTTGTATCGGGCCATGACTGAATCATGCCTTTCACCAAAGAAGTCGGTTGAGTTTTGATACTCAACTTATTTTATATCTTTATTTCCCACCTAAATGCACATACTTAACGTTACAGCTATAGCTCACTGTGTAGCAGAGATCCCATCAGAACCGAAATCGCAGTGCCAGTCACCTGCTTCATTTATTTCTTGCTGTGAACCTAATGAGAAAACACCCAGAGCTACCCTGAGAAACGGAGAGGAAAAATATCACTTTTCCAGAGGTACAAGAAAATTCAAACTGTTCTGAACATGGGAGCCAGTAAGAGCAGCTGAACTACCAAGAAATATCATCGTGAAATAAATAATCAGATTGTGAGTGTCAGAGCCACAGGAAGAAAAAAAAGAGAATTGGGCAAAAACTTACCCAAAGCCTGGTGAAGTGAATTAAAGTTTATCTAATGGCTTCAATGGAAATTGCGTCACAACACTTTTATTGCCACCTTCCCTTGTGAGTGGAATTCTCTCGGAATGCCCAAGTAACGTACACCCTCAAGGTTTTTCACTAACTCCTAAATGTGTAGCAGAGCTGGTATCTGAGAGATGAGCAATGCCACGGATGATAACTTTGAGAGGAGTATGCGGTGACAAACATCACGTTTACACGGGAAGGTGGAAGTTAAGATGATGGCAAGATTTGGTTGAGGGAAGAGAGTGAGGCAGCAGTTCCCATTGCTCAGTGGATGCCTGTTCCTTCTGTACTGAAATTTCTTTGCTCTGCAAAGTCAGCAGACACCGTTACGGGAAGCGCGGGTTGAAAAGTTATTTTCTATTAAAGAATCAAAACAGTTGGAAAATGTTAACTTTACCTATAGCTCTTGTGGAGTGCTTGAACTTTGACAAAAACCTTGACCATTGTTCATCAGAACTCAGCTTCTTTTGGTCAAGCTCAAAATACTACAAAATTTTTTAAATGACCTATATTCTTATGGCAAAGCCAGTTTTTGACTCTCACAGAAAATTAAGGATAAATTGCTGTGCCTTTATGACTAGTGATTTTTGGTACTTCAGATAATCTAGGATTGTTCAGAAGGTTTTATTCTGAAAAAGCAAAGCTACATGCTTTCTACAAATGCATTGTTAAGAGCTCTCTAATGGTTCTTCACATCTGCCAAAAAAACGGGTCACAACAGAACTCTCTGAATATCGCCAACATTTTTAAAAAAACACATTCTGATCCCAATTTGGGGAAGTGCAGAAAAAAATAAAATCAGGATTTTCCGTACTTTTGACTCTATTAAAAGTACTGAGATGTTGCCATTCTTAGTTACAGGTGGACTAGACGGTCATTGTAGGTCCCTTCCGACTGAAAATTATTCTAATTCTGTTCTGTCCTGTTCTATTCTATTCTTTTCATGTTGGTATAGCTGGGTGCTGGTTTAACATGGAAGGCACTTAGACACCAGAGAGGCTGGTGGCAGCATGAGCTGCAAAGACAGGTGTTGTAGCAGAACTGATTTCAGAATTTCTGGGAGAAAGAATTTCTCGTTTCCTAACAGTGTCATTGTCTCCATGTCAGCAATATGAAGTTTGAGCTTGATTGAAGGCCATCATGCTGAATAATGTAAAAACACAAAAAAGAAGGACTTTCATTCCTGCAGAAGGACATTAGCATTAAGAGCTAGGATCTGTCTAATTAGATAGCGTGCAGAAGTTCAGCAATTACACTATTATTATTTTTAATGAGTGTGCATGTCAAATTGCATAGCAAATATAAATTGTATTTACCAGAGAAGTATCTTATAGGAAAAAGAATAACGACTGGTTGTTCAACTGCAGAGAGCAAGGAGCATATATCTGAGCATGGGAATCCTCATGAAAACAACATCCATTCTGGCATTGCTCCCAGGCAGAGCAAGCTGTGTGGTAACTGATTAAGTGTGTAATCTAAAAATGATTATGCTCTGCTGTTACAAGTCTGGTGGGTGATCAAATAACTCTGTTGCTCCTCCCCTATCTGCAGCTTCATCTCAGCTAATACAAAACATTGTTTTTTTCTTGTTGTGCCCTAATCTTATGATTCAGTAATAACAGGCGTTAAGCCAGGTTGGCTTCTTGCAACCCAGCTTCAAGTTGTTGTTTGTCTGGTTATATTTCCACACTCGCTTCCACTCACCCTATGGTGGATACAGATGCAGGTACATTCTGTTCTCACTGTGTCAGTGACCACATTCTGCAAACCCTTATGTTTGGCACCATGGACCCCTGCGCACGTACCAAGATTCCTCTTTTCTACAGGACCAGGATGCAATTAACACATCTTTACAAAGACCAGAGGTTGTGTTGTGTAGGTACGGACTTAACTGCCTGGTTTCTAAGGAAAATTTATATTTCTTCCTCTTGATAGGTTTAAGAGGTATGGAATTGCACAAAGGTCAGCGAAGGAGAAATAGAAAACCTGGCCTTAATTATTTTGAGGTCATTTGTCATCTCTTCTCTATATAGTTTTTTGCCCCACATGGGCTGCAGCTTCTAACACATCATCTAAGATGATGTAGTACTGAGTGGCACTTGACCAGGTTAGAACGACCAAGCCACAGGGAAGGATAAGGATTTTTACACTTGCATCACACAGAAGCAAAGGGAACAACATTTTTATTTCACTTTCACACACTGTAGGATGTCAGGCTGTGCTTCATTTTAGGACATTCAGTGAGAGAATTGAGTGCAGAGGTAAAGGTGCCTTAGTGGGAGATGTGCCTCAGTGAAGGAAGAATAAAACCTGACTGCAGACACCAGGGTGTATGTCAGAGAGAGGCCAGGTTACAGCTGTGGATGTGCAGTGATGAGGAAGGGGATGAGAAGTTTCCTTTGTTCCCCCACGCATGTTGTGCAGCCTGTCCTAGGATTCAGCCCCAGCAGCTGTCAATGAAATCCCGCCTGCAAGAGCTCCAAGAAAGGATGGAGGACCCAGAAGGTACACGAAGCAGTGCCTCCACCTGCATATACATCCAAGCCTTAAAATCTTTTGTAACAATGAGATTATCTCCCCGTATAACTCGGACCATTAGAGGTATTCTGAGGATTTCCCCCAGCAGCTTACTTCCTTCATCCACAACCTTCATTAGCTCTGGCAAAGTATCGCGGTGATCTGTTTTGAAAAAGCAGGGGGGAGCTGAAGATGACAGTAATTAATATACTCATCAATGAATAAAAGGAAAGATGTAAAAAAAAAAAATGGAGGTGAAGAGAGGTCCTACCTTTATTTTGGGAACATCGCAGCACTGGGATATCCTAGGATGTGCCCAGTAAAATAAGTTTCTTATTGCCCCATCACAAGTGGCCACTAGCATTGCTTTATTGAATGGTAGTGATGTGGCTGCCATATGCCTGTTCCTTCCGTCTCTGAAGAAAATGAAGAGGTTTCTGGGAAGAAGACAGGCCAAAGGTATGCCTGGGATGGAAAACAAGTTTTCTCCCCCAACCTAAGAAGTAGAGGAGGCAGGTAATCTCCATGTGGGATTTGCCATGCTTTTTATTATAATATATGCTATCATTAGTGTCTACTTTGTCTAATTTCCAGAATACTAAACATGAAAGAATGATCAGAACAGCACCTGACCACTTTCTTGCCATGTATCCTAGTGGTTTAGTTTTTCCCTACAACCATTTTGACAGGAACCAGATTCTAAAGGTATTAATGTAGTTTAGCAGGCAGGGGCGTGACAGCCAGGCTTGCGGAATCGTATCTGCTCACACATTCAGAGTCGGGATGCTCCTTTCAGCACACTTCAGTTTAGCTGTGTTTTGCTGCCATTAATTCACTACTGTTTCCTGTCATGGTGACATGAAAGTCACATCCCCAGATAGATAGTTTGGAAGAATTCTTTAAAAAGTGGTAGTCTCCAGGTGGTCATGATGAAATTTTCATTTTTTTCTGGCAGTTTCCAACCAAGGATATGAATAAACTTTTTAAGTTTTCCTTACGTATTATGGTGCCTAAGGCAGGAAGACCTCACGGTCCTTGTCTCCTTGCACATGGCAGTACAGGTTTTCAGTTCGGATTCACTGCTGAATATTTCTGTGCTCCTGCAATCCAACTCAGAGAAGGTCCGAGGAGGAGCACGCTTCCCTCCACTGCCTACTGATAGCTTTGCTTCTTCAGCCACATACTGTGCAGTCGTGAGCCCTTTCCCCTGCACACTTAGCAGGGGTGAGCATATAAAACTGAGGCCCAGAAATTTGGGGTTCCCCCATAGGTCCTCCCAGCTGTCTGCCGTGCCTCCTTGCAAGACCACCGCCTCACCGTGTGTTTATGCAGTGCTTCGCATGCTGGAGGCCCGCTGTTCCCAATGCCTCCCGAAAACACGGTGATAAACGTACAAAAAGAGCTTGTTATTTCAAACCTTAGAGTCATCACAAACAATGGCTGTTTTTCAACTTTTCTGTCATCTTGCTGTAGATAGGTTGTGAGGAAAAAACCCTGGATTTTCAAGCATTCACACTGAAAGTCATTTCTTAAAGCAAAATAGCTCATTTATCCCGCACAGGATAAAGCCATATAGAAAACAATGGCAACCTGCCTTTTGAGGCGTCTTGTATTTTTTGACAGCCTTAGCCCACAGCCTTTGATTAGATAAAGGCCTTAATATTGCATTACAGCAGAATTACCTAGATTATGCAGCTGCTTGTTGCAATTGCGTTGACATGACTAGCTTCTCGCGTGAATGTATTCTGGTCTTTCTAATCTCTTTAGCATCAGCAGCAGGACATTTTATTTGCAATTGATTTTTAAATTTAGGAGTAATTGAAGTTTAAGCGCAGTTACCTTCTTGCAACAGGGACAGGTTGATACTGTTTAAATCCTAATTATGCACTGATTAAAAGTGATTGCATTGCCAAAGTGAGCAAGGGCTACAATTTGTTTCATTCTTAAAGGCTCAGCATAGAGAATTAATTGTATTTCCAGGAAAACAGATCAACATAAAGAGGAAGCAATTAAGAGTTCATTGTTAAATCATAAATTTCCTAGTGATTTTTGGAAGGTAGACAAGGTAGACTTAACTTTGAGAGCAGATCTTGTGGACAACAAGGATTAGCCATTTAATAGTTTTGGTATTTGATGATACAAACTTTACCTACCGTCAGTCATACTAAGTTTTGCTTAAACGTGTAAGGCAGAAACGGGCTTATTTTGATTTGGGAATATACAGTCTTGTAGTGATCTGGTGTTTGCTTTGTTTTCAAATTTAATAATGAAATGACAGCCTGCAAATTGTTTTCATATAATAAGTAGGATAAACAAAACCAGTCACACTTTTCCTATGAGCAGGAATAATTTCATAAACACCATAAAAAATAAGAAAGCACAAGAGGGAAACCAGAGCAGCAAAATACACTTCTACAGTAGTGACGGGGCAAAACCTGGAGTCTAAACAGGTTGCAGCCGGGAGTTCTGGATCTGAGCTTTGTGACTGTCACAGGCAATGTCTGAGCCAGGTCTGAATGATCCCAGACTTTGGGAAACACTTAGTCCAGACCTGTGTCTGCATAGTATTACTTTTATTATTTATTTATACATAGGACATGTCTGTGTAGTGGGCTCTGCTGTTGCATTGCATCTGATCTCTCACTGATGGAATACCAGAATTCCCAATAAAGGGTACAAGCAGCATATGCCAACGTCATGGTGGAAGCTGAAAGGTTTTTTTGTCCTCGTTGTGGGGTTTTCTTTTCTCTTCTTTCTCTATAGAAAACAGTGTTTTCCTTAATTCCTACCAGCCTGTTATTAGCAGGAGAAACTTCAGTCATGGACAACAGAAATAGCAAATGAAGGTTGCCACTGTGCTTTTATGATTGCTTGAGCTATTTGGTGAGACACACACAAAGCAGCTAAAACACGCAGGTGCAGAGAATTCAGTGAATAAGGGATGTTTCCAGAGACACAGAAGGTTATGACAGAGAAAATTAACACTGTTTCCAGAGTGGCTGGAAGCAAGAAAAACCAATGTTTTTCCTACAGCAGCAGAGGAGCCTGAAGTGACGTGTAACTTTTGGTTGCTTTGACTTTCTCAGTGGGTTTTTTTGCATGCATTATTTAGACAAAATAGCAGCTAAATACCACAGTAGCCCACCCAAGCCTTTGTTATTTTGAATTCCAGTAATCCTCTATCACTTCTGAGCAGATTAACTCCTGGTCTGTAACCCATGAAATCTAAGTGGCCATGTGCTTTCTGTCTGAAGGAGTCTCCTTCAAAGTATACCCACTGATTCAACTGGTTCCCTTTTGGAGAAGGGGGTGGGCCCACAGAAACATGGTGCCATTGTGATCAATAACGTCACTCTGAAGATGAGATTGTGCAACATTCACCGCAGGCCAACTAAAGAGTCATTGAAGGCACCTTTTGGCCCTTAATTTTCTTTTTGATGAATGAACAGAATCTGCTGGAAGAGAGGACCATTGTCCAGGGCATGAGCTCAACTCACCACTGTTTCAGACAAGTGCTTCACCTCACCACTAGGTTGCTAATGCTGGTTCCCCAGGACACGGGGAGCTCCAGTTTTTGTCAGACTTTGAGAAATGTCCCAGTATTTCAGTGCAGAGAACAGTGCCACCGCTGGGTTAGGCTTCAGTGTGCTGACAATTAGTAGTAAACCATGTAAACGTTACCCAAAACTTCAGGAAGGGCTCACACACAGTTCATTCACAGGTTCCTCCTTTTAGGATATTAAGTATGGGGATTTTCCGCTCTGTAGAACAAATTGTCACTGGGAGATCACTCTGGTACAGGAGCTGTATGAATTCTGCAATCTTCTTCATATCACTTTACCAAGTGATAGATACAGCCAGCTCACTCTCTCCTTTCCCTTTCCTGTGACCACAAAGAAAAACACCAGTTCATGCCAATTGTGAAGATTAAGTTTGGTTTTAGCCTGGCTCCTCATGAAAGCAAGGCTCACCCATTACTCTGCATGTCACCTAGTGACTTTTGAACCCTTTTAGCCAATGTTTACCCAGCGTAGCAGAGGAGCTGAGGTCCCAAAATATATTAGTTCCTACACATTTTTGACAGTTCAGTCAAAAACAGGAGCCCAAATGTCATCGTCACTATTTTTTCTGCTGTAAGGACAAAAACCAGAAAAACAGTAGGAGAATTTTACAATTACATAAGAAGACAGTAGAAAAATCTAAGTTTTATTCACTTGTAATCCGTTCACTGAGAGATGCACATCTGTAACAAAGCATGCATACAGAAATCTGTATTTATCTTATACTTGTCAACTAGTAGTGAAATCGAACACCAGGGTTCAAGTCAAAAGAAAAATACTTGATTATGGACTAAGGAAAGACTTGACCCATAGTAATAATATGAAAAGCAGTCATCGAAAAGCATGTAGCTTCAACTGAAGGGTTAGATTTACTGGGGTGAACGCATAGCAATTCCTCTGAAATAAAACTGGCCCAAAAACTGAACAATTAAATAGCACTTACTACTTCAAGTAGTCCTTCATGAAGCCATTGTCATTTTGTGTGACTCTCTTAAAGTCAGTGGATTTTCTCCAGATGTGTACTGGTGGTATTGAAGTGAAACCGTCAGTAATTCTGAATTCTGGTCATGAGTTTAGGTAGCAATTTCTTTCTCCTTAGTGACTTTCTATTGTGGTTGGAACATAAACCACTTCAATGGCTCCACGCAATACTTGTTTACTGTCTCTAGTAGAATAATTTTTCCCAAACCTTTCTTGAACCATAATGATCACCTAGGGAGCTCTGACTGCAGTCCATCCTGGGCACGGGCTCAGGATATTACCAAAAAAATTGATTTTGCCATAATTCTTTTTATACGCATTGGTTTCTCAATTACATGATTTATAGAATCTTTCAGACTCAATTGCTACATTTGAGAAGATGCAGAAAAAGAGCAAGTCTAAGGCAGGGTGGGGTCTAAGCCTAAATTTCTTTTGGGAATGCTGTTCCAAAGCCCACTGAAATAAGTAGACTTTTTTTTGCACTGTCTTCAATGGGATTTGTCAGGATCAGAGGACATTTACAGATCGCAGAGTATGGAATTAGAATCATGGAAGCGTTAACTTGCAATATATGCATAATAATAGAATGGTGGTTAGAAATCAACATTGGCGTTTGTCTTATGAAGAAATAATAAAAATATGCTACTCCTGGGATTTAACGCAGAATAAATACAAAAAAACAACACCCCAGGGCTAATGTTTTTCTGTGCTCCAAGAATTAGGAGTTTTTTAAGACTAATCAAAACCTTTCACACACTATTTTTTCCCTTGTTGTAAAAGGATCAAAAGTTTGAAAATGTAACTCTGAGATTATTATGTTTGCATGAATATTTTACAACCTATAAACAAGACCTTTACTTTGTAAGCAACTTCTGTATGGAAAAAAATCAATTTCCCATAAAGAATTCACAGGAAGAGCTGTATGTTCAAAATGTACTTTCTATTTATTTCACCTCAGAAGGCCGTCTGCCCAACTTCCTTTTCAAGAAGGAGGATAACTGAAAACATATGCTTGGTTATTCTTTTTTTTTTTTTTTTTTAAACTTCTTGAATTTCAGTAATAAGGAGATAAGCTTGACTCAACCTAACCTAAGGACGAATAAAGACTTTTGATAGAGCTGGAAAACTTTCCACAGTTTCAGAGCTAACAAAATGTAACAACAGAGCTGTTTCACGCATCTGCTTCTGCATTAGCTTTTTCCCCTGACTTGTACCCAGAATATTATGAAGCATCCAGCAGACATGGCTAAATCTATTAAAGAAAATGATCTGAAGTCATGGTACATCCCAATATCACTTTGTGACGAAGCAGTTTCTCTTTACAGTCAGTTATGGACACGTACCTGGTATCCAGTGGAGGGGGTCAGCATGGTGTCCTTTTGCAGTTTCCTTATTCAATAGCCTTTGCTTCTGTTTGGAGAATCTGTTTCTTGTTAAAATGTTTGAATAAGCAACTGTGGCCTCCTTGAATATTGCCACTCACCCACCAAATGTTTGCAAAACACTTGTAGGCTTCCCAAGACATTCCTGAATTGATGGTGGTCTCCGATGATTTCCATGAAAATCCACAACCATAAAAAGTCAGATACCTTGGAGTTACAAGGACAGTGCTTGCCAACAGCTTTGAAATGTGAATACACATTGCCAAGCTGCTTTGAAATAAAGCCTAAACAGTATTTTATTTTTATTTAACAATATTAGAAAGCTCTCTACTGAGCCTGTTCAGATCTTTTGCATTGAGTTCATACGGAATGAAGTAAGAAAAACAAGCTCCTGTTCTACATTTGTAGCATTACAGAATATTGAGTCTTTTACGCAGCTGAACCCAAAAGCAGGGTTTGGCTCAGATGTTTTGCTGTAAAACCTCTATCTCCTCCTGCAGATTTTTCCTACCACTGTACAACCCAGCTGAGCAGACTATATTAACCAATTATTTTTCTCTTTTGAGCTGGTTGCAAATGTAACCACTATTTGCCTTCTTCCAATCTTACCTGCCTGTACTTTTAGTCAAAAAAAAATGTTAGGACCTAGTCAAAATGCTGCTTAGGAACAGTTAGATTTTATACAGACTGTCTCTGCCGCAGCTGAATTTCATCCCAAATCCTGCAGGTGAATTTAATCCCTAATCAGTCCCCTGCTCCATGCAATCAGCTGTACAGAATTCAAGCCAGTATAAAAGTCTTCTTGTAGCCTTGGCCTTACTTTGGTTGAGCTTAGTCATATTTAGGTGTTGTGCAGTGATTAGTGGAGAATACCTGGGAACTACTTTCTTATAGATGGGCAGCCTGAGCAACAACTGTTATCTCTGGTTCAGCAAGCAAAGGTAAGTGCTATGAAAAGGCTCTATAACAGACTATGAAATTAATTGTTTAATAGAAACTTTTCTCAAAACTTTCAATGGTATGCTTGATATTCTTGAAAGTATCTGATTCTGTGTCTTTTAAATGACAATAACACCAATGCTACAACCTAAAGAAGCCTCTCAGGACTTCTCTGTAGGTACTGGGTACTCTTAAACAGCTGCAGAGAGTAATTGGCTTGTGACTAGTTGCCTGAAATTGAAACTGTGCACTCAAAGACTGTACCAGGCAATGTATACTGTTCAGTGCAAAGAAGAGACTCAATCAATGTCTTGGAGACAACCTTCACTTCAGTATTTCCTAACAAAAGCTCTGATTTGAAAATCTTGCTATTCTTTAATGCTGGGATTTGTGTTCAGAGTTATCCATTTACATACTTTCTTTCTGAAGCTGACACAAATCCTTCCATAGCTCTTGGTTTCCATACATTCCTGACTTCTGGCATAAATTCAGAAAGAAGAAGAAACCACAGGGTAGTGTTTTCTGTATGTTACATAGCAGAATGGAGCTTGGGAAAGGAAATGTGAACAGCCACTCACTTGCTAAATCTAGCAGAAAATAAAGTGAAGAATTCCAGCCCTGAAATCTTATAATTAAGACCTTGGCAAGTTGTTGGAAATTTTTTCATTTTACTTTCCCATCATTTTAGCAATGCAAGAAGCAGAACATTTTACTGATAAAAATGGCTTAATAATACAAATCTCATAGGACACATTATTTTTAGGCCAGTTTTTATTACTAAATCTATAAAAAAAGAAACTCAAATATTTTGATACATCAGCCTTTAAATTAATACAGGAATATAAACATATAATTTTGTTTCAAACCATTTATGAAGAACGAGTAAGCTTAGGAATAACAGTGGTGCTGGGCTTCAACCTCAACTGTTGGCAGCACCCTTTGGAATGAAGGTTCAGTTGAAATAAACAGGCTAAGATTCCTTTAATGCTTACGTCCATGTATGACTATTACAGAGAAAATCAAAGCAATAAGTGTATGAAATTACTTTTTAGACAAGATCATCACAGGATAAAAGTGGGCCCTTTATTACTGTTGTTATATGCCTGATCAAAGGCTGATAGCATTTTAATTACTGTCAAATATATTAAACACAAATCAGTCCCTCTTCCAGCTCTTGCTCTTCAACAGGACAGGTCAAAACCAGAAAGAGATAAAGGGAAACAGATCAGCTGCCAAGCTGGGTGCAGAATTCAATTTCCTGACTCTGTTTCCTGTTCCTTTTTTCCCCTCCAGTTTCATGACTTCATGTAGGACTTACTTGCTGGATAGAGTTATCTGAAAAAGCCTGGTTCTCCCTGTCACTTTTAGGAGTATCTACATGCTACCCCTGGTGTGTCATGTACATCCTTTACTGTACATTCCAGAGCGCTGGCACAGGCTGCCCAGGGAGGGTGTGGAGTCTCCTTCTCTGGAGATATTCAAACCCACCTGGACGCGGCCCTGTGCAGCCTGCGCTGGGTGACCCTGCTCTGGCAGGGGGGTTGGGCTAGATGATCTCCAGAGGTCCCTTCCAGCCCCTACCATTCTGTGATATGACAGGCTGTATGGGCCTCTCTGCTGTTTGGACGCATGGGGAGAGAATCAAGCCTATTGTTTCTAGTTTAAATCACACTCTTGGCCTGGTAGATCTTTGAGGATAATTATCTCCTCTTAGCTCTGCAGCATGGGCTCACCTCTTCATGAAACCTCAGGCTCTTCTTGGCTGGCTGTTGATCACACTGTAACCTGCTGAAGGACAACCCAAGAAGCTGAAGGTGGGTTATTCTTTAGAAATTAAGTCACTTTATTGATTAGGCTTGAGTCTTCTTGCTCAGTCTGATTTGAAAAGACAACATGAAGGTCCCTTATCTGCTTGGAAATTATAAGGAAGATAATCTCTGCAGTACAATGAGAACAAGTAAAATGTAAGTGAATCATCAGTTTCTAGAACAAGGTAGTGTACAACACTTTCAACTAGTCCTGCACTTTGTGGTTGCTGCACAAAGCAAAGTGACAGTGAGTCCCACGGGTGGCATCAGGGGAACACATAAACAAACCAAATGTTCGTATTTCAAAGAGACATTGTAGCCAAATTAAGCCTTTGCAGCAAGGTCGGATAAAGACATAGAAAGTGGTCTATTTTGTGAAAGAAACTGGATTTCTGTCCCAATTTTTTACAACCTAGAGCGGGTTGCACAGGACTACATCCAGGTGGGTTTTTAATATCTCCAGAGAAGGAGACTCCACACCCTCCCTGGGCAGCCTGTGCCAGGGCTCTGTCACCCTCACAGTGAAGAAGTTTTTTCCGCATGTTTAGACAGAACTTTCTGTGTTCCAGTTTGTGCCCGTTGCCCCTTGTCCTGTCGCTGGGCACCACTGAAAAGAGTTTGACCCATCCTCAAACAGCCAATCTCAGGTGCACATAGTTTGCAGTGTTATTTTGGCAGATATAACTGGCTGTAACAAAGCACTTTGGGAACTGGAGATGGGTGGGGTGGTATTTTTCATTTCTCAAAATAAGAGCACAGAGGGCTAGTCTGCTTCTTGAAATCACTTTGGAGAAAGATTGTGTTGAACAATCCAGGCTGGGAGGGGAAAATGGTGAACAACACTGATAAATTGCTAAAAAACCCCAAACAAACCCCAAGAACTGTTTCCATAGAACTTTTAAACAGTTCCAAAGTGGAGTGTTTTCTTTGTTTTTTTTTTTTCTGGTGAAATGGGTAACAGCATTACAACTGACAACTTGAGCTTCCCCCCAAGTAGGCAAATCTACTTTTTTTATTAGGACACTGAATTAAAAGATACATTAACACATGAACTTACAGAACTCTTGGTTCGTGCACATGCCATTCCCCATCATAAAAAGATAACTCACCTGTGAAAGTAGCAGCTATGCTGTGAGTGTACTCTGCTATATCCTGCGAAGGTTATTAGGTTATCCAAACTGTCTTCATTCATAAATCTGACTTGTGTTATATGAAAAGTGATTGCATTGACTGTGAATTCTTGTCTACCTGGTGAAAAGATAGAGTTCCTTGCGCTAGTGCTGAGGTGAGCATCAATTGCTATTATTCGTGATTATTTGTGAAATGAGCTAACTCTGGAGATCAATGGACAAATGTCTTTCCTACCAAAAATCACTATTAAAACTAGTGCTTTTGGTGGGAATACACGCAAAGGGATCAGTGATTAATTTTGCAGGAATGTCTTTGTGCTATTCTAAGTTTCCCCTCCACATGGGGCATTCTAAACTGGTTGACCCAGCTGAAACCTAAAGACCTTTTACACAGCTAAAGAATCACAATGGAGCCAGTCAATTGACACAAAAGGTCAAGAGATGCCATTGGAGCTGGAATTGGTTAGGAATGTCTTGATGTGCTGGAGTTTTTGTAGGAAAACTTTTTTTTCCCAACTTGACCTTAGATGGAATTTCTCACTGAAACACAAGAGATGTGTCACAGAAAGCACAAATAATCTCAGGATCAGAGTATTTGCTTAAGAAAAGGAATTGCAAATCCATGATTCAGACCAAGAATATGAACTTGTGTTTTCTACATCCTGGAAAAGTATTGTCCTTATAGCTAAGTTATCAAGTTTGGTCTTATTGAAATGTTCTGTTTGTAAATCATAATAAGCAATGAAGTCAAGAAGGCTTTCCCTCAGGTGACAGGTTTAATATTCATCCTACACATTATTCCTCTGCTGGTCTACTCTCTTGTCAAAAACCATTTCTAATTGTCTCAATTTCATCCTAGCATAGACTTGGATGGGGAAAAAACAACCATTCATAGCAAAAACTATCCACAGTTTATTACCTGGAAGGGCTTCAGTGTCGTAACCTGTAGTACTACATAACATTTCAAAAGAAAATATATCAAGTGCAAAAAGGAAACATGGATGGAGTCAGATAATGTATTGCTTTTGTAGTTTGTCATTTATTATAGGAAACATTACTATGACTCCAGGCATCTTGATGACAACATTCAGTGATAAGAAGTCACTGGAAAGATGAGTAAGGAATAAGGTTAGGGAGAGAACAAAGCTTGGGACTCAACTCTTGCATTTAAAAAGTAGGTTGTAGCTGTTTGCCTTGCCTCTGGGTCTGAAGTGAGAATGGAAATAGGTGGGCACCTCTAAATGATCATTTAAATTTCTACTAGTTTGAGATAATGTAATGCTACCTGGACATCTGTTTCTCTCCATTGACTGCAGCAGTACAGAGCTTTCCACAAAACAACTTCCATTGTCATTGAATCTGGCTGTGATGTTTAATAGTGTAGCTTTATAATGCACTCCAAGTATTCTGAGGAGCACCAGGTTGAAACAAGGCCTGTTTACCAGGAAATAGCTGTAACCTCTACTGCTGCTAGAGTTTGCAGTAAGGAAAACTATAAATCATCCAGTTACATTACTTCTGAACACTACTAATCAGACTATTTACCCTTGACCCCTATATCTTGAGCTTACTTTTTGTCTTGAGCAGCTCCTCTGGGAGATTTGTAGTGCAGAATGGATCTAAGGACATGATAAATCCATTACCCCTCCAGTAACTAAAGGTGAGGCTTCTTGACTCCAACAAATCCTTTTCAGAGCTAGTTTCTTTAACTTTTACAGAAGCTGTTTATCTGTACAGTTGCATCTTGCTGAAGGTGTCTTTGGAATGACCTCCTTTCCTTTGCCTTCGGGTAGATAAAGTTAATCCCATTGTTTGTGGTTTTCATAGCATGGCCGCAGTCAGTACATCCTGTCATGTGGTGATAACTCAGGGTCTTTCCAAGATCTCAGGAGACTTCATTCCATTTGAACGCTTTCCATTGAACACCAAAAGTCAGCAGGGAAATATCCTTCTTTGGCTCCAAAGGTCTGTAGACGCAACAGTGAGAATGTTTCTATTGCTGAGATACAGCAGAATCTCTTGATTCAAGGCACAGCTTTTGTACTTAAAGCTTAGCTCTGTGCAGGATGTTGCTGTAGTAGCATGATGGTGAGATGGAAAGAGGGAGAAGCAGAGGTTGAGGAGCAAGCCTTCCATTGCTAAAAAGCTGAAGTGGAGGGTAACTTTTTAAAATAGCACCTATGAGCCTTAAAGTAGATTGAATCCACATATCATGTGTAAACACAAAGCAAAATTGCTGTGGTTTTATTATTGGCAATGTAATACCGGCTGCCTCTTTAAAGTTGCAACCCTAGAAGCCCTATGACTATACAACCTTTCTTTCGTATAAAAACCCACCGAGTTCCCAGCCCTTGTGTCTGCAGCGAAAAGCTGAAAGATACCTCAAAGTTCAGAAAACAGTCATTCTGAATTTTGTATGGCTAGAGTTGACTACAGTGAGGGAAAGAATGTCTCTGTCTTGGAGAATTTTAGTCAGAATAGTCAAGATGAATAAAAGAAAAATCACTGACCCTGTTTTCCAGATGAGGAAAAAATAAGACAATGAGATTAAGTTACTTGCTGGAATTCTCGAGGAAATCCTGTGCCAGTGTAGTGAGTAGAGACTCTCTTCTTGAAGCCGGGCAAGTTTCTTGACTGCAAGGTTCCCTCGTATCGTATGCTGAGAGCAGGTACGTAGCAGAGACAGCCCCAGCACCCTACTGCTCTAGCAGCCACCCTTTTTGGCTCTTTCAGGGTTGGCTGGAGACTCTTTACTTGCTTTTCCAGCTGCTACTGCAGAGCTGTATGGCTCATGTTGGAGGGAAGTGGTGACTAGGACTTAGCTTCTGAAAAGTTTCTTTTCAATGGGAGAAGTATAATGGGAGGTGTTTGGGAATATTTTAAGAATAACAGGCTGCCCAAATATTCTTCAATCAGTAAGTCTGAAGTCATTGAAACTTTTGTTTTCATTGGATACAGATTTTCATGTTCTAGTTATGATTTGATTGTTAGAGCAGGACTCTCTGCTGCTTTGTCTGCATACCTCTTGCTCTACCTCCTGCCCATCTCTCTTGAGCAATTCACAGCTTTATCTCCCTGTTTTTGTGTTTCTTAGCTTCTCTCTTCTATACCACAAAGTAAATGAATCCTCATTGGGAACCCATTTTCTGTTTCTTTGTGCCCAAATTAACAGGCTATCCCACAAAATATTACTTAAAACTTTATAGTCTGGGGAAAAAAACCACTTTATTTTCCTATTTGTATTTTCTGTGATACACATAGAAATAATTTCTTGTTGCATTTACTAGTAGCTCTGAGTGGGAAGAACATTAAGCTAGCTGTTTTCAAGAGATGAGAATGTGTTGGTTATGATAAAATTGAGAAATCACTGCAGTTTTTTCTCTCAAGTATTTTCTGATTTTTTTTTTTTCTGGAGCAAAGGGCAAAAGTCTCCATTTCAGCACAAAGGGAATTTCAATGAAACTGTTCACCTGCTCCAAGCAATTTTTTTTGTGTTATTACTTTTTAATACTTGCCCTTTAGCATGTCTTCTTCTGTACTTTGACATTTAGCTTTAATCTGTGTGTAGCCATAAACATGACTTCTATGCTCAGATTGGAGTCTACCCTAGTGCCCTTGAAGGAGCTTGCAGAGGTGAAGTACATCAGAGGAACATGGCAACAATGTCGTTTAAGAACAGATGGTAAAAAACAAACACCATCACAAGTATTTTATTTTCTATCTCAAATATTAAGATCTAATCCAAAATTCCCTGCATACGAACCCAAGAGATTTAAACTAGAAAGAAATTCAATTCATACAAATATCTTTTCATTGTAATTAGGCAGGAAGAGATCTACATAGCAAGCTGTAAATGTCAAGAGTCCATTTGGCTTTTCATTCCCAAGAGGGTTGTGCTGAACACCAAAGAGGTATTTGAATTTCATTCTGATGAGCTAACCTACATCCTGATCCTCTGTAGCAGACAAAATTGGAAAAGTAGGACTAGAATAGATTTCAAGAGCTCATCTAGTGCAAGTCCCCTTGTCAGACAGGATCAGCTGTGTCTGTGGCACTACTGCTTGATGCTCATCTAGTTTGTTCTGAAAGACTCGAAGGTTGGCA
The DNA here is from genome assembly GCA_009819775.1 of Phoenicopterus ruber ruber. Taxonomy (NCBI): domain Eukaryota; kingdom Metazoa; phylum Chordata; class Aves; order Phoenicopteriformes; family Phoenicopteridae; genus Phoenicopterus; species Phoenicopterus ruber. Next base: position 30,302,011 of record CM020221.1, on the reverse strand, counting down.
GCTTCACCATGAACTTTGAAAAGAAAGAACTCCTTTTCTCTTTGTTACAGTCTATTGAGTACTTGGAGATCAGAATTATATTCCTTAAGCTTCCTTTTGATCTTCACTTTCATCCAACTACTCTGCATGAGTAGATCCCTGGAATGTGGGTGGTTTATGTACCACTTCTAAGTGTTCCTCTGTAGACCTGGTTGAGGATTTTATTAAAACAGTCTTGTAGAAGCTTTTGCTTTTTTGTTGTTAACAGGTACAAACCGCACATCAGAATCTGTCTTGACCTTTTCTCATTAAACACATGAGTTTTTATTAGACTCATGTTTACTTAATCTTAGAGTATTGATCTTTGTTCCATTTTATTTAATTAGGTACATAGACAGTAAGGCCAGAAGGACTGTGGTGACCATTTAGCATAACCCTCCCTAGATAACAGTAACTTTTGTAAGAGAAGAATCATTTTCCCACTGAAAGATTCACTGACAGAAGTTCTGAAAAACATGTTATCAAGTCCAATAAAATGTGGTTGAACTTTATTTTTGCAAGTAGGGAAAGAAAAGAAATGAACATAATGGATACTAGTCTCCAAATAGTTTAAAATAAGAAACTTTTTTGTACATCCATGGATCCAGGTTCCACCCAGAAACACTATGAAGCTGAATAAAGTGTTTTGCTGGTGAAATCAGTGGATCCTGGAAATCCTAACAGGAATCCTAAGATTTCCAGCACGAGTAGAAAATAAACCATATTGGACTGAACATGTCTAGATAAGGTTTAATGAAGTATAATTAACTTCAGCTTTTAATCTGAACTGAGAAATATGACACAAATACATTTTTGACTAATAACTGTTCAGGTTACATGTACACTCAGCTGAAGATGCATAAGTGGTCCCACCAACTGCTGTAGGCTTTCTTGAATGCTGGCCTTTAAGTGGATTTAAAGGACTTAGGCACTTTACTTAGTTCTTAGTTATTTTAATCTTCACTATAACCCACTATTCTCCTCTGTCCTGGGATTTAGTCTGTATTCCTCACAGAAAGCCTTCACTGTGAAACCAGTAGTGAAACTTTAGGGATTTTGTGGAATCTGAGTCTTCTTTTGGTGCTAATCTTTGCATGGATAGGACTTTTTGTTTTGATTAATTTCTTCCTTTTCTTATGGGTGTCTTTTAGGCAGGAACAAAAAATGCTAGGGTCAAGGGAATGCTTTCTGGAGAGGAAAGGTATGGCACGCTTCTGAACAATGGCCAGACACCGTGTTCAGACACGGTGTCAAAGAACTTTCCCTCAAAATCTCATACGCTTTGTCCCAGGCAATGGGATGTTTCGTGCAAGGATGGCCATCATACTGCTTCATATATATATACACACACACACTCTTAATGTAGGAGACTGATATATGAACTCTTTTAAATGAAGGAAGCCAAGGGCTGCTGGAGAGCCTTCAGCAGAACTCTGATACACACCTCGCAGCCAAAGTGTAGAGACAGCAGGCAAGCCCTGTTGTACCGCTGCACCAGTCTTTCTGATAATCAAAAAGTGGATCAGAGAAACACTACTACCCAGATAATTTTCTGGAGGGTTCCCTCCTGCGGAGATCAACTATGTACTGCCCAAGGAAAGGGAGAGAAAATGTACTGTTGGACTGATAAATGCTTTTGTCATATTTAATTGGCATTATTCGTTTAGCCCTTTCCATTTCCCCTGCAGAGGTTAATCACCAATGCACACAAAAAGGGACTAAAATGTGGTCTGAGCAGAAAATGCAAAATATCTTGGAATTACAGCAGTTAAGGAGCAGTCTGATTTATCATCCACATTCTCTCCACAGCGCTTGAAGGACTTTGCTTTAAAATTATGTTAAAACAAAAACAGCCAGAGAGCTATCTTATTCAAAATGTATAATTAAGGCTCTATTCAGGGTTTGTTTTGGTGGTTGTTGTTGGTTTTTTCCTCTTCATTCTTTGGTCTTTCAAATCTATTTGTTCTTTAAAGAATATTTCCTACACTGCAAGACAATTTCTGCTGCACCATGCTGCACACCATTAAGAAAACGTTTCTTTCCCTCCAGAATGGGAAGAATTTCAAGACTGAGATTTTGTTGTGTTTTTAATATATTTCAAAGCTATATAACATCTCTATTTTACCCCTTACTATTATCTGATATGTCACTTGTATCCTAAGCAGAGATTTTTAGTTCAGATCTCCATGATGGTATCCATCAAAGCCTTTTGGGTTTTTTGGTTGTCTTTTTGTTTGGGTTTTTTTAGCACAACAGACATAGATATCTAACAGTATTCCTTCAGAGTATGATTGAGTGTTGGGTCATGGTAAACATCTGTCACCATATGCTCTTTTCCCCAGCTTGATCAGATCCAGACTCAACAGTCCTGCATAGTAATTTTTATTCTAATCATATCTGAAGTAACTGTTCAGTCTGCAATTTTTCTTTAAGCCTAGATCATGAAATATGCTTCTGCACTAGCAGCACCATGTGGTGAATATGTTCATCTCTCTGTATGTCCCAAAAGATATCCATCTGCTTCTCAGCGAGTCTTTTATGGTTAGTGTGAAATGGTATCCTCGCTATGTTGGAGACTTGTAATTCTTGTGTCTGTGCAGATATTCCAACCTGTGCCCATCACCTGTGGCTGGCCCTGGTCTTTCTCTAAGCCAACAGTGGGAGCTGTCTAGTCAATATGTTACCACTATAGTTTTATGGTAGATGTTGGCATATCTTCACATACAGCTCTCTGGACCAGATGTGTTTGGATGCCTGTATCCATGTTACTCTACTGGTATGTTTGGGCTAATATCTGTCTCTGGCTTTAAGCTTGATGCGGTAGCTCAGGCTCAACACATTGGAAGAGTTGTGGATTGTGGTCCAGGACATGCAGGCATACAGAGAGCGCAGGCCTGTAGTGCCAGGCTCAATGCATTGCTTTGTCAGCAGTGTTCCCTGTGCTTCTGCTTCCAGGAGGCCTCAGAGCATGGTGTCATTTCCCCAACCTCTTCTCCAAACCGTACAGCACTTCCTGAAAGCATGCTTCTGCCCACCATCCCCCATTACTCGACTCAAGTTGATAACCAGCGACACCATACATCGTTCACTTCATGTTGTTCCAGAACCTCTCCTGAGAAGATGGCATCCGGAAATATGTCCCTCAGCACAGATACTATCTTTCCTCAACAACTGTTATCCTAACTGCTGCTGTGATTTATTGCTGCTTGTTGTTGACTCTGGAGTAGTCAGATGCTGTTTACTTGTTGATTAGTAAATAGAAGTTTCATAAATGTAAACTAGTCTTTTCAAAGTAGCATGAAAGATATCTAACATTCCTGATGTGAAGCAAGTTTATTACCAGTCTCTCTTCTGAGTAAGATGATTGAAAGTTCCCCCCGTGGCCCACTGTTGAGCACTAGTGACCTCAGGTATGCTTTGGACATAGAACTTGATGTTCTGGACTCCTGTAACTTCAGGGCTGCATTGCATTGATCACTTCCATAATTCATTTTTTTCTATGAATGAGATATCACTGTTTTGCTGCCAAAGGAATTGAGTGAGTGATATCCCTGGAGCTGATGCTTAAGGAATATTTTTTAAGATCTGAACTCTTCCCAACCAATAGATAATTTATTTCCTTTGCTTTACTGGTTCTCAAGAAACTCTCTGGCAGTAAAATATTGTTTCTTCCTTTTAATATCAAATATGTTTCTTCAACAGTTTCATTGTGTTAGCTTCATTATGCTACTCAGAGCTTGTAGTGTATTATCTAAAATGCAAAGGTGATCTCTGTACAGTAAATTCTAAATATCGTCTCAAAGTTCAAGATGAAGAAAATTAGCTAAAGGGAGTTACCAAGTATGCACAGTTTAAATTTTGATAATGCACAATGTGCAGTCAAGAATGCAATGATGAGGCTTTTCTGGGTTTTGTAGTAATAATTTTTTTCTAGGCAGGGCAGTTTGTATTACTGACAGTTTTTTTCAGAAAGTCTTCTACTATCTACTTATTTCAGGGAAAATGAACCATAAATTTTAATACCAGTGCTGATGAATTCAACCATAAGAGTACAGGTACTTTTCAATTTGAGTAGGAAACTGATCTTGCCCATCTGGTCCACAGTTCAACAATGTCTGTTTTTTCAGAAGGGCTGTTAGGAGGACCACAGTGTTGTGGCTTGGTGGCTGGTAGCACAGGGTGCTCTCCAGAGTGGACTTTCTGTGGACCTGCATGCACCAGGGTCTACTCTAATACATAGCTACAACGAATGCAGGGGACCCAACCCCATGACCGACAAAATCCCTCTGAATCCTACATCCCACCTGAGTTAAGCACTTCAAAAATAACCTTTGGATTATGTCTGTTGGTGATGACTGACCTACCTTCAAACTGCAAGCAAAGGAATAATGTATGTCTTATCAGTCCTTTAGCGAGATGCTTCTGTCCTTCAATACACTTACTCCTTTTTTCCTTGAGTGTGTCTGCCAGTCACTTCACATCTCAATACACAAAATGCTGGAGTTTGCTAAACAAGTAGGAATTCTGTATTGACTTGCAAAGCTGTAGACGTGCTGTGATCTAGAATTTAGGCTTTGGGGTATTCATCATTGTTCTTGAAGTCATAAGCTACTTATCTCCAGGGGACAGAAAAGAACAACTCTCTCTTCCGAGTCATTACATTTAATAATTGAAGATCTACATGCTAAGTAGAGTTTCTTTCCCTGGAAGCAAAAGCAATTCCTGCAGGCAATATATAAGGCTAAACAGGCACTGTGTCTCATTCCGCTTACTCTAATGCTTCTCCGACTGTGAATTTTCTCAGATTTTACCATATGCTGAGTGGATTATGAATGTAGTTAAAACTGCAGAGTAGAAACATCGAGCAAAACCAGCAAGTCAATTTAAAAAGGACTTTAAAAATGAATCACTGTTGGGAAATTTTTTTCATACAAAAAAGTCTTTAAAAAAAAAAATCAAACTAGACAATTCTGAACATCAAGTCAGAAAAAAGAGCTGAATTCTGTCTCTGAGTTTTGAGGTTGGTTAAGCTGGGGGGATGGTGTTTTAATTGGCTATATTTAGTTATATGAAGAGGGAAGGAAAGTCTTTTAGTTTTGACTATGGTTATTCATGGGTCAAATCTAAACATAAAATTAGCCTATATCAGCCCATGTAGCAGTAGGCCTGATTTTTTTTGAACTGGTTTAGAAAGCACCTTGTAAGAGTTGCTATAAAGAATTTAAAAAGCTGAATCCTTCAAGAACGGAGGAGGAGTTGCACTCTTGCTTTGAACATGTGCTCAAACCTTTACATGCTGTCCTGCACTGGCATCTCAGTCTAAATATCTTTGGAGAGTAGGAAGTTTCCTACAGGTTTTTCCAAGGCAGAGTCCTCAAGTAAAACCTAAATTTAAGCCAAAAACCTGGACTTGAATTGAAATCTTGCTGAATGCTTAAGAGGGTTTAAAGCTCTAACTTTGCATTAGGTAATAATTCTAAAAGGGAAACTTGAGCTGGAGCCAGTGGGTCCGAGGAAGAACCAGATAGCCCCCAGCACAGTTGCCAGCCCAGATAATGTGTGAATACGCCTGTGTGTTCTTAGAGTATGGAAATAATGTCCCTAAAAGCAAAAATATTTTTCCTTGGAAAAAAACCCACTATCTAGCTACCCAGACAATAGAGTTCCTGATCATATTCTTGTGTAGGAATTGTGTTAAACCTTTACAAACTTAGTTGTATGTCCATCGCAGGAATGAGCAGCAATGTACATCTGAGTCCTCTGCTCTTTATATGGCTTTGACTGTGCTATGTAGGGGTTATATTTCCATCTTTGTTTATAAAAACTACATTTTCAGGGCTTGAACTGCATCTTTCTTTCTCCCTGAGTGAAGGACCGGTTCAGACTATGTCTACTCTGGTCTTGCCTTGCGTAGAAAATCAAGGTCAGGACACTTGAGCAGACCTCAGATCTCGGGAGGGAGGTAGAACAGCTATCAGCTTGGCTCCCTCTGGCAGATGAATAAAGGGAGTGGATCTCTTCCCAGTCCGGCATGATCAGGCACCATTAACAAGGTCAGTGCTGGCCTGGGGCAGAAGTTTCCTATGGTCTGTTGCTTCCTTCCCGAAGTAAAGGAAAATAAACTCTTTCTTTGCAGCTCAGCTGAGCCTGCATCCCTCTGCTGTGCCATGAATCATAGCAGCAAGTGCTCCCCTTGTGCAGAAGAAAGTCTGCTCCTGAGAAGCTGTTGGAGCCCCCAGGGCAAGTGGGTGACTGTCCCTTAGCTTTATGCCTGCGCTTTCCCTAGGAGGGGGGAGAGCTGGCAGAGGATGAAGCACAGCAATGGGACCCAGCCAGGCAGCTGATGTGAGAATGAGCCACCCTTGGGGGAGTGGGATCCCTGGCACAGCCTGATGCCTTGCAGCATGTCAATGTGCAGGAGAATGGGATGGAGGAGAGACAACATGGGAACAGGAGAAGGAGCAGAGCTTTACCTGGGAGAGAAAGCTAAGTACTTTTTGATAGGAAGAGGAAAAGTAGCCTAGACTCCACTGTGCTTTTGATTCACTCCTTTCTCTTGCTGCTGTCTTGCAAACAACTTGAGAACTAAGGAGCAGCCAAATTTTTACTGTTGTGGATTTGGGACCAGCATCTACCAGAGTCAGCAGGAAAACCTCCCCTTCGCTTCCATGAACATTGGATCAGACTTTGAAAGAGTGGCATTTTTAAAACAACAGAGGAATTAAGAGTCTTTGAGCTAATTAGACATGCTGGCACATGTACTGTTCCGTCCATCTGCCATGCTTCAGACAGCTATGTGGCTAGGAACAATATTTCTTCACATTCTCATGGCAGATATCATATGGCTTCAGAAAAATCCTCTGGCCATAACTCCACTGCGCTGTGTTCAAGTTTGCTCTAATATTATTGTTGCATCTGATTTCACATTAACCAGTTTGTGTCTGTCTTGTGATTTCTTTCCTTTCCAAATTCAACAGTGGGTTGATTTTAATAAGCTTGTGCATTTCCAAGTAGCTAGCCAAAAAGGTATGAATCCAATGTCTGAATGAATTCCCTGGCAAAAGAATTGTGGGGAATATGATCATGGTATAAATCATGTCATTCTAGAAAAAGGGCCCAGCTCCTTCAGATTCTTATTTTCCTTTTCTCTTTAGATATCTGGTCCAGTTAGGAAACACTGGATTTGTTTACTTGGTTTAAGTCTGCATAATCACTTTATGTGCTTCATAGGATAATTCATAGTAGTTATTTAAATATGCACATTCAGAAAACAGTAGCAACAGCTGAACATGGGCATTCATATAAACTTGGTCAGAGATTTTGCACTGAAGACCTCTTTTCTGTCAGCAAGGTTGTAACAGACAGAAGTGTAGGCAACTATCTGCAAAACTTAATATTATAGTAGCAAAGCTCCTAGTTAAATCAAGCAGTGATTAGGTTAATTCATCACTGCTAAAGAAATGAACCCAGACAGTAGTCTGATTAAATGGGATTCTTACAGTGATTAAAAGCTTTTTTTTTATCCCTTTTTGGCTCTGATAAGAAAAACAAAGCCAAATATCTTCTTGGAGGAAATCTGCCTTAAGTGCAAGTTGACTCAAGGGAGGCCTTTCCTTCTCATGACTCTGCATGAGCCACCTGAAACTACAATAAATGATCTGATTTGTTCCAAGCTGCCACTGAGTTGCTCTGCGTCTTTGAGTGACTTTCTTTCAAGCCTCAGTTTCCCCATCAAGCTTTGAGTGCTTGAGTGCTGAGTGATGTTGGGCTCAGGCCTGTCTTTCTAGAAAGACCTAGAAATCCAAACCCATGTATTTTCCAGCACCACTGTGGCAGCCCAGAGAGCATCTCACTGCTTGTTTTTCGGTCACTGATCAAACAGAGTGTAGATCTATAAAATCATTTATCTTCAGGTGAGTCATTTCAGGTAGTAATAAAAAAAGAAGGCAGCAACCAGGCTATGGGCACCCCTAAGGAAACCTGCAGCTTCCTAGGAATGTGACAGGAGCCCCATATGCCATGGAGTGTGGTGTTTAGGGAGGAAGGAGCTTCGTTAGGGTTTGGGGCTGGTTGTTTCTCTGGGGAGCTGGGGTGTTAGCGGAGATGTAAAAGCCTGCTGGAGGAAGGTCTGATGCTTGGGGTGGAGAAGAGGGGCCAGAAGAAGGGCATGCAGAGGTGGGGAATGAGAGGCTTTGTGTGAGCTCATGAAGGTGTGGTGGGAGAAGAGGGGCACAGGCAGGCACCCCAAGGGATGGAGGAGATGCTTTGGTTCAGTGCCAGCAGGCTGGGGTCTCCAGGGAAGCGTGGAGCTTGTTCCCTCAGTATTGTTGGGTCCCTATCTGACAGATGAGGGCTTTTCCGAGTGGAAAAGGTTTTAAGCAGCCCAGTGGCCATGTCAATTGGTAGGAGCAATGTGAGCCTGAGTGATAGTAACTCCCTGTCCCACCATGAGAGGTGGCTGAGGGAGACAGCAGCCATGGCAATGGCCACTGCACCCTTCCCAGACTGCAACATGTCCTCTGCTGAAGCTTTATAAGCACTAAGAGTTCAAAAGGAAAACAAAATAGAAGTTTTTCTTATTTTGCTGAGATGCCCAGGGAAGAAAGCAGCTGTTCAGGGGTCTGACCTGTCCTGAATAACATTTCAGCATCTTTTGCTGTCAGTGGAAAGGGAGTCTTTTTCACTGAGACCTGCTGATACCTCCATGATGTGATCCAGGTAACTTGTATCAATTAATCCCAAATAATCACTCTTTTCTCTCTGGAGGAGGTCTTGCAGGTACTGGCCACAGCTGTTGTGGAGGTTCATTTTGCAGGGAGGAGGAGAAGACAGTCTTTTGTGAAGGGAGTGAAATGCCTTGCCAGCAAGCATGCATGCTGATCTAGTCCACCTGCATGTTTAGGCCTTGCAGGGACTGAATTTCATTTTAATGAGTTATGTTCACTTCAAGGATTTAGCAAATGTCAGAGGCAAAGCAAGTGTCCTGGGTCTCATCCCATCACCAGCTTTCCATGCAATCCTGTACACCTCCTCTCTGACAGAAGTCTTTCATAAAGTAAATAGTACTGTCAGGGAAAACTGTATGGGTCTGGCTCCACCAAAATCAGAAGAGATACTGCAATAGGGTGGATCTCAGATTAGGTCCTCATTCGTGCTCTCCTTGGCATATGTGCTGCTTGCACCGAAGGAAGCAATACCCTGACCATCTCTCTGCCTCACCTCTGAAGCTCTCTTTTTCTTTTTCTTTTCTTTTTTTTTTTTTTTTCATTTTATGAACAGGGCTTTCTACACACTTATTTGGGCTGCTGCCTCTCAAGGAGAGGTAAACAGAGGGGGAAAAATTGCCTTCAGGCCAGCTAGCAGAGATGTTTCCCCATAAGTCAGATGGCTTTATAAGACCTTTCCTACTGAGCTGATAGGCTTTTAAATGAAATCCAGGGGCCATTTATGAATAGACTTGTCTAGCGATTACACAGGGAGAAGGGACTGTCATGTAGAGAGCCTCATTCACTTCTCTGTCAGTTTGCTGGCTGGAATTTGTTCTATGGAATAACTTCAAACCTAATTGCATCATTCACAAATAGCAGAAAAGCAAGGCAAAACTACGTACTCCCTCTTGAGTGATGGATGCTAGCAGCGATTGTTAATAGATGCAGAGCCTTTTCCCTTCAAAAATATGCATTTCTTACGATCAGTGATCAAAATCTTTAATTTTTGTTCTCAGTCAGTAAATCAAGTATTCTAAAATTCTTCCTTTGAACATTGAATATGCTATGTAACATTTCTTGTGTTTAGTGCTTCACGTCTTGGAGGTCAGATAATGAATCATAGTAAACTGTTAAGGAGAGGCCTTTTGTTGCTTTGGGGTTTTTGGTTTGGTAGCTTTTTTTAATCAATAAAATCCAAAGTGCTTGTCAAAAGAACAAAAGGTATTTCCCAGTCATAAAGTGGACAATTAAAGGCAAAAATAGATGTTACAGTTTGTCCAGAAGGGATGCAATACAGAATGGCAAGGCATTGCCAGAAACAGAGTCCAGTGGGCTGCTAGCTGGTGTAGCAACAGTTGTATCTCCTTGTGGGGCTCCTCTTGCTTCTTAGTTTTACAGGTTACCCAGTAATAGTCAGTGATATTGAAACTTGTACCACCTTGTCTGCTTAGCTTCCAATAACGGGAGTGGCAGATGTCTGCTGCAGAAGGATAGATTTAGACAAGTAAGTGACAAGAGAAATTAAGGGACGGAGTGAAAGTGTTGCTTTTAAGCAGCTCTGCCAACAAAGGATCTGTGAACGTTACTACAGAAATAAAGCACCAGTCTTATGGATACTAGACTTTGTGTATATTGTGAAATCCCTCATAATACCCTTGCAGGTTATAACCACTTTCTTCTACAATGGGGGAAAAAAACTGCACCCCAAACCTTCTCTTAGTCCTACACCTGAACCATAGGTAATTAACAGATCATAGTTCAAGAATAACCAGTGGAACATACAGTCTGGAAGTCTAAAAAAAACAAGGGCCATCATTTTTTGTCCCATTTCTCCTTTATTGAGACCAGCACACTCAATTTGGCAAAAGCTTATCTTTTTAAAAGGCATGTGGTCTTCAAAGGAGGATTTCAGAGACAATCCAGCTTTGGTAGGTTTTCTTTATCAGTCTATTATTCTGATTTTAAAACTATGTTTCAAATTTCATATTAAAATCTCTATTTCAAATTCAAGTATTTTCTGACTACTTCTATATTTGAACTTCCACATTCAAAACATTTATTTTAGCTAGTGAGCCAATGTAATTTTTCAGGTTGCATCTGAACTTTTTTGTTTGGCAGACAATCTTTCAATTGTCTGGCATTCAATCTCACTGGAAGAGGTCCCGAGATTTTTGCCTCTTCCAGATGTGGTTTTTATGCCTCCTTAGGTCCTGAATCAAAAAATAGCTAATCTCTATGATATAATTAGCATTAAATGAAGCACTTATCTTCCTGTCAATCCCTCTACAAAAAATATCACAGGTTATATAAAGATTCTTCTTAAAAAATGCCCTTATGCCTATGGAGAAATATGAATTTTGAATATCTACCCATCTGAATGTATTTTCTTAATTTCCTTTGATTGTTTATTACCAGAAAAAAAATCAGCACATTTTGCCTTTGGGTTCCAGGAGACTAGATGTTTCCTCTGTACTTCAGGAATAGAAATAACAAACAGAAAAACAAAACAAGGCAGTTCTAAATGGTCCTGGTTGGAAACATCAGGAGAACCATATGAGCAAAGAGCCTATATATCTTTAAGTCATGGTTTTATATTCATTTCAGGTCAGCAACAACTGGAAGTCATTGCTGCATGATAGCTATTTGGACATTCTGTTTTAAAATATGGCACTGGTCTCCTTCTAGTGTCTGTTATAGTGTATATTGGTCTACAGCACAAATCACCCCCAATTGACACGTATTAGATTATGAAGTTAATATTCATGGGGCAATGTAGAGAGTATTGTTGCTACTGCCCTAGCTGTATTTGTTTTATTTGAGACAAATGTTTCATATAAAGGCAGTAAAGCTAATATCACACTTCCTCAGGGGGGTGTCTCAAACATGACTTATAAAATGAAAGAGAAAAGAAAATACTTGCACAAAAGTCAAAAAATACGTTTAGCCAATTACATGTTCTGAGGGGAGGCTGGTCAGGGTCCACAAGGGCCAGGTACACTGTCCATTCAATCTGTGTTTTTCCTGGGAATTTATCAGTATTTGTGCCATTTGGTGATATCTGAAGCAGCAGTGGAGATATCAATCAGAAACAACCTTGAAGGCCTGGTGTACTAATTTTGATGAATTTTGTTTCTTGTTGTAACTGATGCTAGCCTTAGATCAGACACTCAAACCGTTTTCTTCATCAATCCTCTATTTCCAGGGTTGTGATAGAAACCTGGTAATTTCTATTGATTGTTCTTTCATGAAGGGAAATAGGAGACGGGTACCTCTGCCCTCTGTGTCCTGGGCTGAGTATGGATCCCTAGCTCTGGATGGTCAGCCTGCCAAGAACTGGTGGGCTCTGTCAGCTATTGGCTTTCTGACTGTTCAGCACAGTTTATCTATAGCATTTTCTTTCACATTACCTTATTTCATCTTATTTTCTCAAAAAAGGACTTCTCTGTCCTATAGTCAATGCACCCTTACTCTGTGTTCCTTCAGTCTAACACTGCTATTCTTCATATGCTTCTGAAAAAGGAAATTCTTGGGAACATTTTGAAGTGATGATTAAGTAGTGCCAAACTTAAACCAGTGCTTTAGGAAGCCAAGCTTGTTTTCTGTCATTTCAGCAATCCTGCCCTAGCCCCGATTAGATAGGATAGTAAATAACAAAAAAACCAATGTGAGGAGATATGACAGAATTCAGGAAATGCAAGAACCAGCAACTGCTCTCAAGTCAGGCATAATTTCCTTTTAAGTGTATGTGTTTATATATGTGTATTTTTATACATATACTTGGCAAAATACTGTATTTCCCTACAGTTAGGCAGATTCTTTCTGAAAAGGCAGACCAGATCTTTTCTGTCCATGGCAGAAGCCGAGCGTGTCAGTGCACTTACCAAGAGCCTTGGCAAAGCGCAGAGGGCAGCTGGAGTTGAGAAGCGAGTTAGAAGAGCTAAGCTTTGTGAGCTTAAACTGTCAAATGGTGATAAAATATTACTTAGTGCTGTGAGTTGTATAGCTTAGCAGGGAGCTGTGAGGTGTCATCATTTGGACTGCAAGAAGTGAATAGCAATCTTAAGCTTGAAAGAGTGCTGATAAAACATGTTAGGGGCAAGAAAAGTTTCTGTGGGTGTACGTATCTCTACTGATGTTATTTTACTTACGTGCGTGTCACTTCAGAGCTTGTGAGAGGTGCTGATTTGACAGCCTTAGTGCCAGAACACACCGATTACCTGCTGAACATGCCCAGTCCTGACAGCAACGGGGCAAGTTCTGATATGCCTGAAAGGGCTATCTTCCAACTCGTTCTTTCTGCCCAACTGGGATCAGATTTTCAAAGGCTCTTTGCTCCCTTTCAGGTACTCAACAACTTGGTATCCAATGTGCCAAAGGCTTCTGAGAATTTGGCTACTGACTTTGCCAAACTGAACTCTGCCCATGAGGTCCCCAAGTCCCGCTATTGATATCTTACCAATGCGGACAATTTTTGCCAGTCTTGGTGGTCATTTCACTGATACGAGCATTTGGCCACTAAGAGCAAAACTGAGAGGAGTGGATATGTTTTATTAAAGCCATAGTGCAGCCAAAGTAGCCTTTAGAGTGTGTTTGCATTAAGGTAGAGGTGACTGAAAACTTGCCCCCCACAGCTCTGCTCAGAAATCTGTCCATTCCAGTTTCTTTTCCATTGTCCGATTCCATCTGCAGGGCACAAAGCTGCTGCTATTTCAGAGATACTGTGCATAGACACTGCACTGAACCCATTTTCGTAGAGAATATTAATTCCAGCATCCACTTTCCCCACCCCGAAATGGCTTCTAGGCTCTACTTCTGTATGCTGTTAGTAGAAAAGGATTAAACCAGTAAAAAAAGGTACATCGTATAAAACATTTCTGGAACGCTGTTGCTTCTTGTAGATTGCATCAGTGACTGGTAGAATATCCATAACAGTTGTATGTAAGAGACTGTTCAAGGTTCTTTACAGAAGAACTACAAAGGAGGGAGAAATCTGATAAATGTATGATTTTTTCGTTGGTGGGTGTGAAAAGCAAAGCTTATTGCATCAATGCAAATTTCTTATCTGAAGTCAGTGGAGTTTTTGCTTTCATGAGATCAAAGATTTTACAAACCCTAAACAGACGGAAAACTCTATGGCCTAAGAAAATACCTATAATTTTATTTTAAGATAAATAAATGAATCTGAAGAATGACATATTCCCAAAGCCACACAGAAGAGACTGTAGGGAGGGCTAACACTAAACCTGAAGAATCCAACCTCCCATAGAGCCTCCAAGCATTCAACAGAAAACCCTGCTATCAGCAATATATTTGGATTTAAAAGACTAATTCTTACTTACTGGGTATTATGCTACCTTCCTGCCATTCATTATGGGACAGATAGAATCTTGTCATCTTGTTAATACAATCATTGCCATGGTTGTGGCATTGCGGCGGGCAACGAACATGAAATATTTGAAGAGGGGTTAGATTTGACACAAATTCAGACAGATTACAATCTAATCCATTTTGCAGATCTCATATGGAAGTCAAAATTAAGAAGAAACTAAAACATAAATCACTGAGCTAGTGCACTATAAAATAAGTCTGTCCTTAAAAAAGCAGTTAACTTTATAATTCGAAAAGCTCATTTTTCTGCAGACTATATATAAAGAAAAGTGATTATATTAAAATATTTGTAAGGAGTATTACAAATAAAAGTAAATACAAAAAGCCATAGGCTAAATTCCTGTCCCCAGTAGATAATGCCAATCTCCCACCAATTCCACTTGGGGTTCAATTTTTCCTTCCATAAGTTACTGAATTCTATAGTCACCATCTCTGTTTAAACCTCTCTTGAGGCTGTTCCAATGTTTGCTGGCGTAAGAAGTACGTAACATCCTAGTGGAGCATGTAACCTCCCTTTTTAAATGCTCTAAGGAAGATAGATATTAGTATTTGGAGAGGGTGAGACAGAGCTGTCCGGGAATAGGGACAGCTCTTAGCGAGGGATGTGCTGGGGCAGTGTATGACCTGGGTGGGCTCAAAGGACCTGCCAGTCCTGTATAAAGCTGTGGCAATTTTTGGAAAAAATAAACCTTCCTAAAAAGCTGTTCTTCCTCCTCCTCCCCACCAAACCACCAGACCTAGAGAGCTGGCAATCTACGCTAGCTGATGGTGTGGTAGCGCATCTACACTAGGTGATGGTGTCATGCACAGCTGCCCAAGGAAACCCAGGCTGGCACAGCCACACGGCACGGTGCGATTCCCTGCTGCAGTACTACCTCGTATCTGAGCTGTTTGCTGTGAGGTAGGGCACAGGAGGTGCAGTTAGAGGGCTGCAGGCTTTGAAACCACACAGTTTTGACAAGTTCTGGTGCCTATGTCTTGCCTGCTAGTGCAAATGTATCTGTCAGGAGCAACCAGCAGTGTACAGCATGAGAGAGATCCTCAGGGCAGTGGGAAGAATTGTATTGTCCTGACTAAGCCTGCTGTGGCATGGAGGTTGGATCAGGAAAGTCACAGGAAAATTTGCTTTGGTACAGAAATGTGCAAAGCAAACCTCTTGTAGAGCGTAGAGGTGGATTTTGCTGGCCATGCGGCTGAGTATTCTGTTTAAGGGCATCCATTCCGAATACAATGTGCCTGTGCCTGGTAGTGTTTAGTTCAGAGATTTATTGGTTACTACTTTCCTATTTGGAGAGAAGTGACTATTTGATATATTATTTGACAAAGCTGGCAGCTAATTCTGGACATTAAAGGAGCTTTTTAGTGCTGGAGATATTTCAAAGTTATTTACATTTCTCCTTTATAATTAAATGTCACTAGTTCAAACAGGAGAAACAAATGTTATTTTTGGGGTGGCTTAAGTGACTGTTAATATCTTCCAAATGACTCATGGGAAATTACAATGTGTTTGGGGGCAAGGGAAACCACTCCTGCAGTTGCTCCAGCTGGTTCACCCTTACCACCCATGTTACACCGCCTGCCTAGGCTTCCGGCACTCACAATTAAGCACGTTTTTTCCACGGGAGGATTGTCCCAATAAATGGTACATTTGTCAAGGCTAATAGCACCTGCCACCTCACAGGAGTGTTTTGCAGGTAATGGCATTAGGATAGCCAGATATACCAAGGAAAGGGAACTTCGGTATCTTAAAGTTCAGCCCAAGCTAATGGATGCAATATCAATTCCCCGTTGAGTCTTATAGCTCATGCTAAATCTTGTTGCCATGGCTCTAGTAGTACGAGCCATTTAAAGATAGCCCAGATACGGTTTCCCAAACTGCAGCCGTGCCAGTGTAGGCTCAGAGAGAGACATCGCATGTTAACACATACAGACTACAAATTTAATTCTTTGAGTCTGTGAGGAAACGGGTTCACAGAGTCCATGGAATTACAACTGTGATGAGAAAACTTCACAGCAACAGAAATAAGTTCTTCTAAGAGTACTGATATAGGAAGGATTCAAGCCATAGATCAGGCTGACCTGAAATTTCAGAAATGAAAATAAAGCCAGATTAGTGACAGATGTTTTAGGAAGGATTTGGGCTAGAATTTTCAGCATTTTCATATTGCATTTGTTCAAAAAAGCCCCCAAGGAATACTTCCAGTACTACATGGGGAGGGATTGGGAAAATATATGAAGTTTTCAGTATTTTCTGACTGCAGGATGTATCCTTTTTGCATGTCCAGGTGTCGTGGTTTAACCCCAAATTGTAACCCAATACCACGCAGCTGCTCGCTCCCCCCCTCCCTGTTGGGGTGGGGAGGAGAATTGGAGAGAAAGGAAAACTCGCGGGTTGAGATAAAAACAGCTCACCAGGACAGCAAAGGAAAAATATAAAAATATATTAATAATGATAATATATACAAGGGTAAAGAATATATATAACAAACGATACACAATTTCTCACCACCTGACGACTGATACAGCCTGTCCCGAGCAGCAGGCAGGGAGCAGGGGTATCCCCCCCAGCTATCCCAGAACAGCAAGTTCCAGGGAAAGCAGGCGAGGGAACAAACAGCCAAACAAACGAAAAACAAAAAGGAAAAATAGGGAAACAAAAAGCAACCTGAAGGGAAGCTTAAGGATTAAGGCAAGTTAAAGGTCTCAAAAGCCCAAAAGATCTAGAAAAAACTAGTGGCCCACCGACCGACCCTCGCTTATATCGGGCATGACGTCTATGGTATGGAATACTCTCTTTGGCCAGTTTGGATCAACTATCCTGTCTCTACCCCTCCCAAGTTTTTGTATCTGCATGTTAGCAGAACCTGGAAAACAGCAAAATGTCCTTGGTCGTCCAGCAGCAACCAGCAACATCAGTGTGCTATCACCGTTCTTCTCACACTAAAGCCAAAACACAGGAGCTGCTGAAAACAAAACTAGCTCCATCCTGGCCTAAACCAGGACACCAGGTCTTGATAATTAACAAATAAAACTACTTGTGAAGAAAAGAGAAACAGCCAGTATCAGAGAAAATCCCAGCAGAATTCTCTGTAAATAACATGTTTCTCCAAGTGGTTGATCAGCTCCTCTGAAAAATCTCACTTTTGTATCAATAAAAGGTTCAAAGGCAGTGAATCAGAGAGAAACTTGACAAAGATATTAGCACGTTGTCTGAAATGGCAGCCCTGCTCTGAGCGTGAAGAACAGTGCAGTGCGTGAGGGTAGGCTGGGACAGGGCTTTCCACCACTAATTAGGAGAGAGGTGGGGAGAGAGAGGGCTGTCTGTCACTATCCCACACACCACTTGCTGACACAAGAAAGGGTGCTATTTTTCACACCCTATGCTGGACATATGAACAAGGGAAGATATTTTAAAATCTTAATGAGAGGCCATCATTTGATTTCCTCACTTCTATCTTTCCAAGGTAGAACAGAACAAGATTTTGGTACCGAATCCTTGTTCATCCTTGTTTAAAAGAATTACTGCTTCTGAAATCTCTTCTGACACCAGGCAACCTGCAGGGCTACATGAGATAAGCAAAATCTCTCCGTGCCTTCCCAGAATGACCACAACCTCTTCAGGCTCTTCATATCATGTGACATCACCTTATGGTCCAGGACAGCGGCAAGCTAGGAGGATTTACCAGTTGCCTAGCCATGACTGTATAGAAAAAGCTACTCTTTTCTGATCACAGAAGCTTTTTATAGCCACAAACAAGAAATTCCCTTACCTTGTTTTTCTTGTGAGACAAAGTGACTGAGGAGCTTAGTGAACCATAAGTTGTTTCCCATGAACTCATAACCATATTCGACTACTTGGCTGTGCTATGTGGGAACAAATATCCCTATAGCCCATCTTCAGTAGCACCCAAACCCAGCTGCCTTGGGAATAGTAAGGCTTGGGGAAGAATACAGATTAGAAAAGATATAGAATCTCCCTCTAACATTCTTGCAGTCTCTAGGATATTTCCAGCTCTGAGCCTTCCTGAGTCAGATGTGGTTTTGATGATCTCCCATGGATTTTTCTTCTGTGAACTTGTCCAGTCCCCTTCCGATCCACTGCTTGCATCCTGTCATGGTGGAATAAGTATAAACAAGTTGGCAGAAGCTCCCTGGGTCTCCTGCCTTCTGTGCTTTACCTGAGGACTGAGCTTATCTGGAGAAACACAAAGATGATGAGTCTGATGGAAGAATTGGTTCTCTGCTGATTCCCAACCAATTTAAAGCTTGTAAGCACTGATGATATTTGAGTCAATTGAGATAACATCTGATAGATCTAAAGGGAGCAAATTGTGACCCCACAAACACTTGCACACCAATGGGGAGTAGAATAGTTTGCCAGTACATGTTCTATACTGCAGGACACCTGCCTAGTTATTAATATTCAGCTGTTTTTTGTCTTCAACTGCCATCTATAAGATAGGGTCAAAATTCTCACTTGCCAGAAAAATGTAATGATAAATATTAAACACATTAACATGCTCAACTACTGGACTAATGTATGGATGAATAACAAATGTCAACTCTTTCCCTGAAGGAAACCAGTGGGCATAAAGTTGTCAGATACAGATTTCCAAGTGACTATCTACCATGGAGACCAAGGAGTATAGTGACAAAAATAAGTGTTATCTGTTGTTTAAATACTTTTCTGCCTCCTATTACAACTGCGACTCATAATTAAATAAGAAAATATTCCTTAAAAAATTCTATAAAGGCTTGGTCAGGAGATACCACGTTTGTGGAATTTGCAACATGTTTATGGGATTGTCCCATAAATATTAGCAGCTCAGCAGGTCCTTACAACCCTGCAAAGTCCCATCAGCTTCACTGTGGTATGAATTACCACCTAGAAATTGTGCTTGCTGAGACATTTATTATTCTTACTTCTCAGAACTATCGACCATTTCTACAGCCTTG
Organism: Phoenicopterus ruber ruber; assembly: GCA_009819775.1. Classification (NCBI taxonomy): domain Eukaryota; kingdom Metazoa; phylum Chordata; class Aves; order Phoenicopteriformes; family Phoenicopteridae; genus Phoenicopterus; species Phoenicopterus ruber. The sequence continues at coordinate 30,282,941 of CM020221.1, read as the reverse complement.
CTCATTCACTTTATGCCACTCTAATTGTTTTCTGAAAGAAGTCCTTGTCTGCACAACTGAGCACTAGAAGAAAGGCTGATTAGCTCCTTATTCATTTAATGACAGTATTCAGCACTCAAGAATGATTTTACAGTAACGGTCTTGAGGACACCTTCCCAATCAAGTGATTTGTTTTTTGTTTGGGTTTTTTTTTTTTGTTACAGAAGGGTGCAAATTCTATCCTCTCAAAGATGAGTAATGGCCTGGCACTCCTGTAAATGTGACATGTGTCCAAACCACAAAAGCAGCATGTACCCAGAAATTATCCTCTCACAGAGGGAATTTGTGTATCCTGCTTTTAAAACTGCACATCCATCTTGGAGATGGCCTCCAGAGGGTATCAAATGTACAGTATCAGCCTTTTTATGCCTTTTATGATGATTTCCAAGAGTAATTGGTGCTCATTAACATTAAACTTGCTATAAAAATATACTTAGAGTGCATCATGAACTGGTAGGAGAGTTTGAGGGGGGGTTTTTATTCTTTTATGGTTCCTACATGGCACAAAATGATAGTGGAAGAGAAAATAATGTAAGGGTCAAGAGGCCTGGGAGTTGTTTTATTTTGCAGGCTTGGACAACACATCCAAGGAGGAGCTATTGATGGCAGCAGTATGGAATTAAAAAGAAAAAAAAAAAAACTTTTTATGACTCCTTGTACTGTCTCAGGCAAGAAGCCATAAATCAGCAGCAAGTTCATAGCAATAGATCACAAAACAGGTCACTCCAACACAGGCAGGATTTAATTCTGGCCTGGCCATGGGCAGGTTTTGATACTGCTGCTTTTTCTTAGCGTAGAGTGAAGTACTTGGTGTCAGTGACACTGAGGGTAGTACACACAACAGCAGCGACCCGGTACGCTTGAAGATATGATCTCCTCTTCTTTCTCCTTCCCTCCTTTCTTCCAGCTGGCTCATGATCATCCACTACTGATGTAGGAAGAAAGGAAGGCAGGCATAGGCCTGCCTAGGATGAATGTACCTCTTCCACTTGTTTCTTTTCTTTCTTCCTTTCCTAATTTATTCTGTTCTTTCTTTTCTTCCCTTCCCTCCCTTCCTTCTTTTTCCAAAGCAAAGCAAGCATCAAAACCCAACCATTGCAACTGGATTTAGCCCAACCAAACCTAATATTCATGTAACATCCCACTGTTCCTGTGGAACTTCACCTGAGTCCACCAGTTTGCCTGTGTGGGACCACCTGAAGCCTCTGACCTAAGATACTTAAGGTTTCTTTATAGCCTCTGCTATATAGTTACCTAATTCTCATCAGAAAAAGTGCTAGTCCCTCCTTGCCCTTATGCAGTAAGTTAACATGACCTGTGTTATTCTACCTCCTTTCTAATGCAGTTTTTATGGGGTATTATTATTACTTGCTTCCACAATGTTAATTAATGTCATGTATTTTGACAACAGTTCTAAGTCTGCTTAACCTGTCTAGCTTGCTGTATGCAACTTATTATTGATTCAAGCCCTTTGCTAGACCTTGAGAAAATATTAGACAATTAGTGAGTGGAGTGTGTCCTTTCTAAAAGCCATTTTCTTCAAAGGTCTTATAGGGGTAAGACCTCATTCTCTTTTCTGCATGGACCTGTCTTTCTCAATTTGTAGCTGCCAAGGAGGAAAAAAAATATATTAAAAATACATATTCCCATTTTTACCACTGAAAAGAAATACAACATTGTCATAAGGAAGAGAAAGAGGCAGAGCTCTGCACAGGCTACTAGGTAACAGTTTGTGGAAGAGACATTAGGGGCCTCATCTGACTTTGACCCACCACATATGCTCCAGCTATTCCCAGCCACTACTTCCCCAGACCCCTCAGGGTATATCATGCAGAGTTACAAAGGAGAATTGTCCTGGCTTCTTGACTTCTTGGTTCCCCTAAAGTGAAAAGCATCATGTTCATACTGATCTCCTTAGGCTTGGTTGTCGTGTCTAGGACTTTGTCTGTATCTTAAAGGTACTCCATGGTGTGGGTTTGTTTAAACAATCTCCTCATTTTCCCTGATGAGGGACAGCTCCTTCCCTAAGTACACTGCATGGATGTAACGTGCCTTTAAAGGAGAGAAAATACGTCTACAGAATGATGCTGGTACCATCCTGAGCCCATACAAGTGTCATCACCTGACTTGTGGCCACATCTGAACTGGTCTCCCACCTGTTACAAATCTCTAGATGTAGCATGGGTAGAGCTTCATGCCATCTTTCTTTAATGTCCAGTGCTCAGCAAATAGCCTTTTGCATCTCAGCTGGTTGGAGAGAGCAGAGTGTGTGGGTATTTCAGGACAAAACAAAGTTGGCTTTAAACCCTAGTGAAATCAGTTTATTTTAACTTGTTTGACTGTTCTCCAAGGCACACTAGAAACATTCAGCTAGTCAGTAAGACCTACAGGTGCCCAAAAAACCAAACAAATAAAAAAAAGAAAACAAACCTACTGACTTGTCTGCTAGTTGTCATTCTAGACCAAAGATGGGTTAGGTCAGTCTCAGATCTCTTCTCCTTTGAGTTGGGGTACTCAGCCCAGCCTAAAGCATCTTTAACATTAAGCTAAATTACACTGTTTGACTTTGCAGTGAAAGCACTTGTGCAGTCAGCCACAGCTGAGAAACTGGTTCCGAAGTTGTCCCATAGTGCCTGCAAGATGTTCAGGACAGGCTTCTATCTGAGACTCCAAGAATGACTGTGCATCCATCACAGTGCTCAGAGTTCAACAAGGCATTGCTGAAAAGGGTTTCAACTCCCTCATCTGACTTTGTGGTAGAGGAGTTAGGAGCATTCCATGTGGTTGATTATAGGTGGGAGGCGGTTAAGAAGCCATTGCTCCTCTGCTGCAATGTTGTATCTGGCTCAAAAGCAGAGGCTTAGCACATGCTAATGTCTCAAATGGGAATGCAAATTTAATGTGATGGCAGGGGTGGTGTAAGAATATAATCTAACTCAGTCAGCCATACGTGGAGTGCCTTGGCAGCTGGTGTGGCAGTATGGAAATGCTCCCCACCCCAGGAGAGGGGAACAGAGAGAGACTGGACTGTGCCGGGAGGCATTGCTCGTTGGGTGGGAAGGCACTCAGACATTAGAGAGCTGAAGGGAGAGATGAGAGAATCTGCATGAAACAGACTCTGATCTGAGAGAAAAATGAGATTGTCACAATAAATTGTTTAAATCTGTGTTTTTGTGAAGAATGAAATAGTTTACAATGGTGACATCACATTATTATTCCTGGGTATCTCAGTTAACACCTCATTGAAACAAACCGGGCAGTTTACCCAAGAGTTATTGTCCAGCTCTCTGCAGACACACAAAAAACATTATGACTTTGATCTTCAGCTCACACTGAGAGGCTTGTCTTCACCATGGTTACCCTCTAGGCAGTTTCTTTTTAAGGAAAGCCAGTGGAAAAAAGAGTTCAAAAGACTGAGAATTGTATCAGCACTGCCCACCATTGTGTGCTCCTCACTAGTCCACGGCTTGCTTATATGTACCAGTGGACAGCAGAGAGCAGATTGGTTTTTCCTGATAGGTGGGAAATCAGGTAAATGCCTGCACTAGATGTCAGAGTACAATTCTTCACGACTGCCTAGTACTTCAATAAAAATCTTCACATCCATCCCCAGAGGTACAGAGCAGTACAGTCGTGAATGATTGATATTCAGCCTGCTATAATACTCGGACTCTGTACCAGCCTTTGAAGTAGGTTAAACAAAATAACCAAATTTCAAGTGTAGTCAGGTCAGTGGTTTTTGTTTGCTGGTGGTGGTGGTTTTTAATTAAGCGGGGGGGGGGGGGGGGGGGCAGCTGGTGGAAGCCAGTTCATGTCAGGTATATACCTAAAGCTCTACATATGTTTCAGAAATTTGCCTTAACGATCCTGGAGTATAAGAAACCAGTGTCCTTCAGTTATTTGATCATACATGAGTGCATAGATACATAACACGGCATCAACAACCTTCTCTCCACTTTCCTGCACTACTGAGATGAGCTGGCTATGCCAAAAAGAGAAAAACTTGATAGGAGTTAAAAGGCAAGTTTGTGGTGATTGTTGAGTTTTGGAGGTTTTTTATTTAAATAACCGGGTCTTGTTTGCTGAGAAAGCCAGAGATCGTGTCAGTTGTGTTTTCTGTGACAGAAACTTCCCCACGGAGGCTGAATGGAGACTAGCATTATCAGGTAGCTTGCAAACCACCAGTGTGATAAGAGAAGACTTCTCTGTTACCCCTGCTTTGCTGAGCTGACGTTAAAACTTCAAATGCAAGGTAGCACGCAACCCAGTCACCTGGGTTCAGAACAGTGCATTCAGAGTAAAGCAGGCACAGATACCCGTTTCTAGAAAAATCAGGAAAATGGAGAATCTATCTTAGGGAGCTATAAAAGTTTGGCTTCTTTAGTGGAGTGGAGACTGAGGAGAGCGGTTACCGCCAGTAAGTGCATTAGAGATCGAAGTGAATACCAAGGGAAAGAAAGAGTAAAGCTAAGAAAAACTTTAACGTGAGATGAGTGTGTGGGAAGTGATGAGTGGGAATAAGCTGTCCATGAATGTATGTTGGAAGCTAGAAAACTGTTTTCCGTTGACCAGAGATGTGCTTTTTCTGGAGAAACCTTCCAACTAGGTCAAACAACTGCATATCGTTGATGAATTTTGGACTGAGATCCTATGCAATGGTTTCTTGGAGTTAGCAGAAGACTGGATTCCTAACTCTTCTAGCTAGATGAGAAAACCAAAGCCGTAAGTTATCATCAGTCTGGAGATCAAGCTCTTGTAATGAACGAAGCATTATGCTGCTGCTGTTTCATAATTCGTGATTCAAAACCACCATGTTTTGATCTTCCTATAAAGGCACAATATAAAATGAATGCACATAAACTCAGATGTAGACACATCTGTTTATTGCAGAGATGCTGGGTTTGTATTAGAAAAGTAAGAAGGAAAGCAATGTTACCTGCAGCTTTTTGGCTGGACTCCTAGATGTGGCGGAAAGTTTGGTCAGTGGTGTTGATTTTGGATGACCTGATGGTTTGTGAAACTCGTTGAACAACAATTCTCCTTGAAAATATTCTATAAACATAGTTTCTGTGGTAGTTTTGCATATTTCTTTGTCTTTTTTCCCCTAGGTTTTCATGAAAACAAGAACAAACCAGGTAACATTTGAAATTTTAAAAGGCAGAAAACACTTTCCATCAAGCAGAGATTTTATTTTTATGAAAATGTCTATGATATTTAAAGTCAAGTTTCAATAAAAGGGCAGTTTCAGAGGACATTTTTTTTATCACTTTCAATCAAGTCATCTTTGGGAGAAAGAGTTGTTGCCAGAGGTTTGCTGCCTGTCACCTGTGAGTTTTCATAATTTAATATACAAGGTTCAGGGGAGCTCTGAACAATTCAAAACACACAGATGTGCTGTGCCTGTGGAAGAAAAAGCGAACATGTACACTATGTTCACATAGACGGCGTCTGCTGTATTCATTCATCACTGCACATAGTTATAAACTGCAACACTTGGGCTTGCTTTTAAACAAAACCTGTGCTTGTTCCTTTCCTTGTACCAGTCAATTACAAAAGCTTCCTTGTTCTCATTTTTCTCCCTCTTTGCCTGTTTTTTTTGTCCTTTTCTGCCTGCCCCTATCTAAATAATTTCTCCTTGAAATTAACAGCCTAACGTGTTTCTTGCCTCACAAGTCAGGCATGCAACACAACGCAGTGCCATGAGGGTACCTAATACAGGAAAGTGTATTCTGACAGCACCTTGCATTTGCTGAGTGCAAACCCTATTGGGATTATTTGATACGGTGCTGTTTTAGGAATAATTTAAGATTTAGACGATAATTGAAGAGCAAGCCATCCTGAATTCCCCGATTACGTGAAAGGACAAGGTTCAGGGAAATCTGAGATCATACAGGGAAATGAAGACGCACAATTGGAAGGACAAGGGGAATTATCTTTCCTGTTCACCGCTTTACAAAGCAAATCTGTTTAAACCTCTTTTCAAATAGTGAAACCATAGGGTCACTTGACTTGCGATTATAAGGATGATCTATGAAAAGCTCTGTGGTAGATGAATCTTTGGTGTGAATCATTGCAGTTGTCTTAGGAAATAGATTATACCAATAAAGAAACAGCTCACAGAAAAGGATATTGCCAAAATACTGAGGTTTTTTCTTCTTCCCATAGAACCAGGAAGGGCCCTCAGAGCCAACTGGACCTTCATGCTACTGCAGTCAAAGTGGAAAACATGTTATCTATTAACTGGATGTTTTAATTAATTGCTATCTCTGCTTCAGCCATCACTGAGAATTCAATAGAATAGCCAAAAGGCAGCAGTTCTTCAGCTGATTTTCAGGAGTGAACTTATATACAATTATTTTTTTCTTCCTAGTTACTCTAAGACATAGGTGCATACCTACTTACATGAAGTAAACTTTGGGTTTCTATAAAAGGAGCTGTAAATCCTGCATCTAGGAATAATTTAATCTAATGTACTGCAGTAATGTTTTTGGAAACAGTGTCAAATATTGTGGGATATTTACTTATGGAAAAAGAGCCAGGAAAGAGGTCAGACGGTATTCTGTCAGGGCAGTCAGGCTGTTCCAGAAATAGGTAAGCAATTCTCCTGTATTATAAATGCACACTGTGCTTTTTGAAAAGGGGGGGGGGGGAAGAGTCCAAGAAAGGTTGTTTAATCATACTTTTCATTTTTGATAAATGTCCTACACTGTCTGGCTCTAACTCACAAATTCCTTATCATCAAATCCCTTGGGACGATCAGGTTTTCTGTGGTGAAGGTAAATTAATAGTTTCAGGAGTAATTGAGTAAGTTCTGTCTTAGCTTTCCAATTTGCTCCCCAAATCATGTAACAGGAGCTTGACAAAGAAATTGAAGGTCCTGTAGTATATTTTTTTATTCAGTTGATTTAAAGGAGTGAGAGTGATATCAAGTCTCTTTACAGGTTTATTAATCTGTCATCAGTTTAGTAATTGCTATGATATCAGAACACTCCCATGCATGAAAATGGGGAGACGTGTGTTGTACATAAACTACAAATGAGCTTGAAATGCACTGATGAAGGTGTTCTAGTTCAAACAAACTAATTCGGATCTTCTACACTATGCTATATGGGAGATAGTCTGGATGATCACGCTATACCTTCTGGCTTCTTAACATAAGAATCTGGTAATTAACTCTACCTTATGTAATTATGAATATATCATATGTTTTAAATCCATGTCACAATTTGCTAGTACAACAGCAGGTATCTTAATCTATTTTTTTTCCTTTTCATTTTTCACACAGATCAGTAGATGTTTGTTACAGGTATGATTTAAGGGGGACAGTATGTGTAGAATGCCCCAGCTCTCCCATCAGTAGTGTGAAATTTCGCCATACCTGCATACAGAACACATCTCTTTCAATCCTGCCACCTGTACCTAATAATCATATTTAGGAGGTGTTATTACATTCCCATACTCATTGAGTCCTTCACGTCTTTATCAATATGACATGGATGTAGAGAAAACCAGCTGTGGAGACAGTGGTTTTTGTGGGGTTTGCCAACTGTCCTTCCGGAGCTGGGCCCTTTGACCTGTTGATTGATGTGAATCACAGCTACCAGACGTATGTGATTTCGTGACATTGCTGATCTGGTTTCATTCTCGAGCAGAGCGCTGGTGGTGGAAGGCGAGGTGCTCCTTTAGCTGCATCCCTGCTCACCAGCCTCCCAGCATCCTTTCACAATTTTCTTTCCAAACACTAGGACTTCTTACTACCCCCCATAACTAGGCATTTTACATAACCCTGGTCTGACGTCCTACTTTGATCTATCCCTGAGGAGTGCTAATTACCTATGGAAGTGCTATCTGATGTCAGCTGCTCATGGGTAAAGGAAGCTGTGCAAGTCTCTCATTTTGAATTATTTGCACTGTGTGCAATCTGAGATATTCAGAATCAAGGTCCAATCTTGCATTAATTTTGGCATGTGAGTAGTATTTTTTCCTCCCATGATAAAGTGTATGACAGGAGCAGGAGAAACAAATGGGGAAAGGGAGGAAGAGATATGGATTTTCCCACATATCAAAGTGAGGATTATTTTTAAAGGTCTGTGTTTAAGACATTTGTCTTAAGACATGTTGCTGCAGTTATTTTTGAGAATTCCTCTGTATTTCCAGGAGTTTGTTTGACTCAGAACAGCTGAAAAACAGTGTTGGCGGCATGTAGGTTTTGATCCGTTCCTCTCACTAGTGAGGCTGACCTCTCCTTGTGAAATGCTGAAGGAACGTACTCTTGCTCATGGTCAATGACTAACAAGCGGCGTAAGAGAATGATGTTTCACTTCCTGGTTATGAAATAATGGATAAATAAATAACCGAAATTATCAGTTTTTTAAATCTTTTTCTTCTGAACGTTCAATGTGGGGGATTTCAAGCTGATTGCTAGCTGTTGCAGAAAGATTGAGACTGAGCAATGCGAACAGAGTTTAAGAAAATATACTGAGCTGCATTTGTTTTGTTTCCATTGACCCTCACTAGCATTTCAGCTGGTGAAAGAGAGGACATTGAGATTCTTTTAAATGAGTTAATGGATTTGTCTTCTCCTCTATGGAGACTCTTTTGTTTGTTTGGGTGTACGGAGAAATAAGCGTGATAGGAATGTTCTTTTACTTCCAAGATGAAAGCTAATAGTGTATGCCGCTACAGCAGAGACATGTAAGGTTAAGCAAATAAATCACGCCATTATCCAACAAAATATTCTCTGAGTAAAACAACTGGTTTTGAACACTGGACTTTCCAAATGTCAGCAAAACCCAGACAGGTGACTTGAGAGTCTCGTTTTAACGAGCCCTTTTTAAAGAGCTCTGCCAGTTTGTGTCAGGTATATATTTACTAGCTTATGCCAGCAAATGCGGATTTCTAGGCTTTCAGATTAACAAAGACAGTATTCATCTTATTTGTGATTTGGAGACAATAACTACAACATTAAAAATCAAGTGATGAATTTCTGCAGAATAGAGCTAGCGAAAGGAAATGTCTCCGATTTTACCTCTGCCTTTGTCCTCACCATTAACCTGCTGATTCTCCCATCCCAGTGTGCGAGTTTTGCCACTGATTTTTCACCATCAGCAGAAGCGTGTCTCACATCAAACTGATCACCCTGTCAGTGCAGTCAAGTACAAAATCAAGCCGATTGCATGACTTTGTGTCATTTGTTATCTCCTGCCAGCGCACTGCAATGTATTGGCTTAGTCATAATCTGTACAAATGGCATGTGCGAGCAAAGTATCCTGGAGATCACTTTGCAAAAATGATGAGCTACCAAAACTAACCCAAGGCAGAAGGCAAACCAGGCAGCAGTTTTGCCTGTGCTAGCAGATCTAGATCTCCAGACAAAGAAAGCGGGAGAGAGAAAGAGGCAAAGATCTCTCCCAGGACAAATAGACCCCTCCTAGCCTCCCTTCCTCTCCCACACCTGACCTCCACCAAAACCCTGATGGCTGCTCCCAGTTTTCCTCAAGTGTCTGAGGTGCCTGAAGCTTGCTTTGAGGACTCCCCTGACAGAGAACTATATAAGAACAAAGTGAACATTTATTCATAAGCTGCAGTGGACTTACATAATGTGTCTTTGCCCCTGCCAAGTGTTTCCCCCCCGGGATTAATGCTATTATTGATTGCATTAAAGGAATTAATTATTTCTACTTCTTTTTTGGTAACGCTTTACAGTGAACTTGATGTCTCGTTCTTGCTTCAGTAACAGTCATTAAATAGGACAGTACCTTTTAGCTGCTGAATATTCTGCTTTCAGCTCAGCCGCATTTTAGGACATTTGCCAGAAGTGTTCGCAGACTTAGTTAAGCAGATGCTTAAGTGTTTTTCTTGGATGAGAACCAGTGATTAGAATTTCACAAGACTGATGCATTAGGATCCTAATACATCACTGGAGAGGAAGGCTTAATGGAACAACACTTAGTGCTTTCTGGATAAGATTCCTTGCCATTAATAGTTATTTTCCCCATATTTTAAGTGGGTGTGAAATAATTAAACTTCAATCAGTGACAGTGATGTTAAAAAACTATTAATAAATATTTAACAGGTGACTGAATGGGACAAATTGATACTTACAGGAATTGCCCTAAATTATTTTTCTTTTGTTTATGAACAATGAAATGATTTAATTTACCTCTGACAAGCATCTAAACTAGTATTTGGATCAGAAGCATACAAGTGGATGGCAAAAATGTTAACTAGCAATGAGTCTCAGAAGCAGATGACATTAGTGTTTGTGGACCATCACCACATGTTTATCCAAGTTCTTTCTGCTATAATGGAGGATCAACTGTGATAAACGTTGGCTTCCAAATTCAAAGCTTTGAGTTCAGGGATATTTCAACTTGTCATTTCACTCTGAAGGATTAGAAACAGAGAATGGGAGACAGATGGATGCAGTCTGTGAAATACAGAATTTAATAAAAACTAATCCCACATTTGGGGAATAATCACAGCTAGGATTGTGACTCTGATGTCTTTCCAACCTCGACAAGTTGGAAAATACCCCCAGATTCCTTCAGGCTGTCCCCTTTTTCTTCAACCTTGAAACTCTTGGTTCTCTTCTGGAGAGATCAAGAAGCCCAGATTTAGTTGTCACCTTGAAAACAGGCTTTAACAAGCTGCAAGACCACCCTCTTCAAGCCACAGTTGCTCCTGACTCAAGGCCCCCCGGGCATACCCAGCGTGCTACCAACTAAAGAGAACCAATCCCCTTATCACAGTGATGGCAAGCCATGGGCACCAACAGAGATCCGTGCTGGCAGCAGCCACTTGGTATTTACTACAAGATTTTTAACCATGCATTTGGACTAGATATCACAAAGGTCCACCATTACTGATTTATGGGCATAGGCACCCTGCTTCCTATTCCCTATAGGGATATATACAAAGAGATATGAGGAGAAAACAGCAATGCAAGATGTAAGAGGGGCCTCTTTTGGAGCCCTAAATATTTTTAGGACAGAATACATACATGATATTCAGTTGTCAATATAGAAAAATATAATCTGCCTGCTTCTGTCTGGCTTTCTCTTGCTGATAGAGTCCTGACTTTTCAGAGGGGAAGCACTTGGCAGTGAGTTCCAGTGGGCATTTTATTCATTGACTTTTATTGATGTCAGTTGTCAATTCTGGGCAGTGGCTGAGGATCTGGCCTTACTCTTCCTTGTAGCATTGCTCGTAAGATTGCTCAATTTCAGATTTAACAGTTCCATGAGAAATCACCTCAGGAAATTATATTCCCTATTCTTTCTGAATTTCTGCATATGAATCTCACTATCATTCTCCTAAAACATTTATCACAAAAGAGATTATGCTTAAGCACTATACTTAATAAATATTCTATACATTAATAAAATAAGTAAATAAAAACAAATACACTAACTACCTTAAAAACTAACCTTTTCCAAGTATTCCTTCATGTATCCTTCCAGTTAGTGCCATTTAACAAAGAATCAAGTTTTAACACTAAGACCTTCACCCAGTTTTGTGTAAGTTCTGCCATGGACCATTCTCCATAACACACGGCAGTGTCACATATGAATAGTATGCACTATATTGGCCAAAAACCAAAGAGAAAGTTTATTTTTGACTAATTGTGAAAAGATTTTTATGTCCTTTCTATTCAAATACTTACATGGTGAGTACTGGAAGAGTACCCAGCTTTTGTTCATTTATCTTGATCACACACACTCAAATAAGCTTCATTAGCTCTTTTGCTTTCTCTGTTTCTGCCTCTCTCACCACCAGGATAACTGAAGAATGAGAATTAGGAGTCAAATCTGAAGACTTTAGATCTAATCTAAACAACACCGAATTTGATAGAAAATGTCCTCTTGACTTCAAAGATGATTGAATTGGGCTCTATTATATAAAATGTCTGTGATGGATCTAGGAAATTAACCTACTTCCACATGAAACTGTTCAATATCTTAAGCGCTCATTGTAAAAATATAAAAGCACCACCACTATTATATATCTTCATTAAAATGGTTGAGAACAGCAACTATTATAATCATAACTCTCAAAGGAATAAAAGATTTTCTGTCTAAAAATAGAATATCTTCTAAGACAGACCCTTGATGCTTGCAATTTTTACTCCCTTGCCTTCAGTCCTTAGCCAATTATTAGCCAAGATCCTCTTTTTGCGTGTAGTCACTTAACTTAGTGTCAGTTTTGTGTAAACAGAACATGCGGTTCATTAATCCTGCAGTAACAGCTAGTGTGTAACCTTAGGTTCTTCAGCAACGTACAAATGTTTGACAGAAGACTAACTATGACAATTAAAATAACATCCTTCATCAAAAATGAAACTGTTGCAAAGAGCTGTTTCACTATTGTGTAGCTATCAATCAGGCACAGCTGAATGTGAGCTAATAAACATGGCACTTCCTTTCTGCTGCCTACATGGAGGAAGAATAATAGCTGAGAAAGGGCAGGAATGGGAACACCTGGAGCAGATAATTGCATGCTGCTTACTGGGCTCTCTGGCTCTATTTTGAAGCTTGATACAATAATAAGGAATAATACAGCAACCGCATAGTCTAGGGGAAAGGAGGATCAGCAGGGCAGGTTATTTTCCTTTCTTCCAAATCCATCTGCTCAATCTTCATGTTTTGAACTGCACTGAAATGCCCCCAGAACCAGAGATGTCGTGGAAAGCTACAATCAGAATTGTGTCTTGCCTTACCCTTCATGCCTTGGTCCTAGCTTTGAATCCTTCTCTGAAGGTAGCAGCAAAAAAATAAATTCTTCATAATCAAAATATGCATTTAGACCGTGCATCCACAATTGCCGAGTCTCTTGTTGGAACAGGTTCCAGTTTACAATCAGCACAGCTTCTCTGTGACCATGCAGCAGGATGGTTGCACTTCGTGGAAGGACTTGAGGACCCGCTTTAGGACTTATCTGGAAAGAAGTCATGGGCAGCATTTCATACCCGAGGAAACCATGAACACCTGCACTTTGCTTTGATAGGAAGTTAGGAGATTGCTGAGAAAAACAGATCCAACAGGTTGGAAGTGCTCCTTGATGCACAGTGCTCCTGGTCAGGCACAGTTCGATGAACGCAGCACACTTGTGAGGAGCTGACACACAAATCTGGGGAACTGTTTTCCAGATCTGGGGGACAGAAAAAAAAAAAATCCCAAAGGTTTCAGAGAAGCAATTTCCCTAGATTGTAACAGAAATCACTGCCACACTGGTCCTAATTATAGTTCTGGCTCATGAGGACATTATAGTCCTGAGTACTGTTTACCCAACACAAGTAAGAGAGTTTTCCCACAGAGATTTCATGGTCTTTAATTTAAGGTACAGTGAGATGTGCAACAGAACTGGGGATCTTGGGAGAAGGAAAGATAGCACAAGGATGTGTTATCATGGCTCACCTGCAATGACTGACCTGATACAGGGCCAGTGTAGGAACTAGCACACAATTAGCAATATCTTAAGATGGCAAAGTATGAAGAAATAAGGGAGAAGATGACTGTTGGAGTTTGCAGGAAAGCTCACTTCAGGGTGAGATATACTCAGTTACTTCCCCAGACAGTACAAGAGCATAAAACTTTGCTGGTTTCCTGTCACTCAAGCTTTACCTCACATTCCTACAACCAACTTTACTATGTCTTTGAGCTCCAGGAGTCCAGAGAGAGACACAGGTTTTTCATGCTCTCTCAATGCAGAGCCAATTGGACCCTTCTGACTTGTTGGGGGTGGAGGGGGTAGGACCCCCACCACTCCACCCCCCCATCACACACACTTCTTATTTCCTCCTTGACTAAAAACGCCCAAGGACTTTGCAGGCAATTAATGTGTTGGCTTTCTTCCTATCTATAGCTTGTCTCTGAAGGGTATCAATGCTGTGACACACTATATATCTTGGTCTGTCAGGCTGAGACCTGTGTGACTCTGAAAACCCTGGAAATTTTAAAAATAAGCAATTATAGACACTATCTTCATTGGAGTAACGGAAATTAAAATGAGATGCTGACAAATTGATCAGCTCTCCTGTAGGCCAGGCAAGCAGAAAGGAGCAAACTGAAAAAAACCTAAAAGCAAACAAAAAAGCAGGTTCACCAGCCTTTCATGAGAGCAAATAGCAAAGTATTTGGCATGCTGATTGACTCTCTATCAGTCTGCTTTCTATGTGCCAACCAAATCACTGCAAATATTTGCCTCCTGGTAACAGACAAACAGCAGGTCAACGCTGAAGAATAGATTTTGTTGGTTTTGAAGTCAAAATTGAATATTCCTTATTTTCTGGCTGCAAAAATTAACAAAAGGGTCACGGAAGTCAAACAGTAATTATCACGGTAATTTCGGCAACTGAGATTGGAGGAAAGGCGTGGGGGAGGTAGTTCATATTGATTCAAAGCAGGGTCGGTTCTGCATGCTAACACCAGAACTAAGCACATCTTGATTTTGAGGAAATTTGGGTTGTGCCAGACAGGCAGTGTCTGCCTCAAGAGCAGCTCAGCACAGTCTATCCAGCTAGCTGAGCTCTGATCTTCTACCTATAGTGCCTCTTGTTTGGACCGACACTACGTATTCCCATGTTGCTGCCCTCCACCCTGTGCAGAAATGTCCATAGAGAGTACGAGGGTCCATGTGGAGTTAGTGAGAGGATGAGAGGGTGCTCATTTATAAGCTAAAAGGGAAGAAGGAGCTGTGGGTACAGAAAAGCGCAGCACTCTTGGGATACTTTGTTAAAAAATAAAAAATGAGAAAGACGACCTTCTCCCACGCTGGGGAGGAAGCTTGCCAGCTCTTCCCCTCTCTCCCTTCTTTCTTGAGCATATTAATATTTTATCACTTCTTATTTACTAGGTGACCTGGCTCATATGTTTTTGACACACTAGAAACAAAACTTTCCTCAGTGCAACAGGAACAGCTTTAGAGGAGTCTACTAAGGCCAGAAAAGGAGCTTTATTCTGTGATGGGGGAGGGATGACACCAGTGAAGAAAAACAGTGTGAATAATTCATGCAGCATATTCAGATGCCATGTGGATCCTGAACTAGCCTGAACACACTGTTTGCTTTGCATTCATAATGTTTCATTAACTACTATAGAGATGAGCAAGGCAAAGTCATTAAGCTTAGTCTAATGTTGTTTTAACACCACTTGTTGGTTGTATTACCATGCAAAGACAGTGACTACAAAGGATTTGGGTTCCTTCCTTGAGATTTTCTTTTCAAAATCACTCCCCGCATGGGGTAATGGTTACTGGAGAGCAACTTCAGCCTCCCATCTCCCAGCTCATAAAATGTGATAGAGTCATCTGAGATTTCAGTGCAGGGGAATATCTGAGTCCCTGTAAAGAGGGCTCAAGAGATCCTTTTCAGGGAAACACTAAGCAACCCTCTCTCATAGCATGCCAGAATGATTATGTTCAGACTGAATCAAGTTAGAGAGAACAGTAGGTTCCTAATCACCGTCACTGATGTCTAAAAAAGGAGTTATCACTGAAAGGTGCAGCTCGGCGAAGTGCAACCAGCCAAGGACCCCGTTGTGCGAGTGTGCTGAACATGGCCAAGAGGAGCTGAGCCCTCCCGGATCCTAGTGGTTCCTGCTACACAAAGAAAAAGCCTAGAAGACAGATTTTGGCTGAAAAAAATTTCAGCCAAATTTTGGATAAAAATCTCCCCCACAGTGTTGACTCACTCGTCCCAGTTGAGACTACTTTTAATTGTGAACATTTTCATCTGGAACATTTTGTGACCTTTGCAAGAAATATATTTGTAAATAACTGTGGGTTTTTTTCCCATTCCTGCAGAGCTTATCCCACCTCTCCTTAGCTGTTAACGTATTGCTCGGGTTTTATATGACTGTTTTAATATTCAAGTGACACAACACCCTTATTGCAGGATCCCTTAGTCCCTGTTCTGTCTCTGAAATGAAAAGCACTGTTTTGTCTTGTTTTAGAGAGATAAATCACACAGGTTTGCACAAGCTGTAGACTTAGCTGAATTAATTTTCAAGAAATCAGGTGCTGTGTTAAGTAGCACTTGTTGAAGAGCATCTCTGATTTTTGATGATGGCTGTAAAGTGAAATGAATAGATGAGGCTTGCACATTACACAAACCGGAGCGAGGACTTTTTCTGCCATGGGTTACTCTTGGCACGATGCTCTCCCTGATGGCTTTTTCTT
Organism: Phoenicopterus ruber ruber; assembly: GCA_009819775.1. NCBI lineage: Eukaryota > Metazoa > Chordata > Aves > Phoenicopteriformes > Phoenicopteridae > Phoenicopterus > Phoenicopterus ruber. Next base: position 30,266,726 of record CM020221.1, on the reverse strand, counting down.
CCTTCCCGTTGGCTGAAGCACAGAGGAGGTTGGTAAGGCTCTTACTGCCTCTGAGGCGATGAACCTACTCGGTTTAGCGCCAGTCATAGAAAATTATAACTGCAGTCACAGAGGTTGTGAGTTCAGGCTCTGTGGACGATTCCGCCCAAAGCAAGTTGTCTCATGAACCAACCTTGTAACCTAAGCGGGATGTAAAGTGGACTGGAAAGGAGCCTGGTTATTTACTCTGTGTACAGTGTGCCATTAAATATGAAAGTTTCCTGAAATGTCATGCCAGTTCCTGTGATTATTTTGCAGCATTGCTGCAAGATTAATCGTGTAAAATTCATAGCAATTGTGCTCGCAAAAAACACACATAAAAATCCATGTTTTTCAAGAAGAGAAGTAAATAATTTGTCCCAGTCCATGCTCAGCTCCATTTCAACATTAAGTAGCACAGCTCAAAGCTAGACCAAGGGTTTGAAGGTCTCTGACTTAATTCACACTTATGATTGTAAGAGAGGAATTCACTCCAGGGAGCACACAAAGGGCAAACAGTTGTATAGAGAGAAGGGAAACATGAAGGAAAGCTGCTAGCTTTCATACAATGTATTTCATTCCCAGAAATCTTAAATAGCTTAATGAAGGAAGACAATGACTTTAGCCACATTTTACAGGTGGATAAACTGGAGCTATAATTTAATGTAAGCAAGTATTCTTCGTAGGCAAGGACAATCCCAGGGTGGCTTCGTCCCTCTGACACAAGAAAAATCTCCAGCATGCCACTTTGTCACAGGTCTCAGAAATCTATATCATCCATCACTTCCTTTTAATGAACTATGATTCCCAGCAGGCATCACTTATCCCTGCTCTCCCCTTCCCGAGGAATGGTGGGGGCTCATGAGGGACAGAGGAAGCTATTGAGGTGCAGGACCTGCGAATTAGATCGAGGTTTTTCTTTTTTCTGCCTGTCTCCCCTTGCAACATTAAATGAGTGAGTCAGGAGGGACATGCAAAGCTGAGACCAGGTGACTCTGATAACTTTTTTGTTTGAAAATTACTGTTGCCCAAATATACAACGTACAATACGGACTGGTCAGTATGTTGCTGTGGGTCTTGTGACTGCCCCCTCATTATTGTATGCTGTGCAAATAATGGAGTATCCTGCCTTGGCTGACGTTACAATCTAAAAGCAACTTGATTTGGCAAGTGGGGCAGTACAGAAGCACAACTTGGGTTGCCAGTAGGCTAATAGCATTAAAGTTATTTAGCACTAATATACAATCAAGCCTGGACCATAATTGGGAATCACTGGAAAATAGGAATAGATGGTGAACAGGGGAGGAAGCAAAAGGCAGGGTCCAAAACTCACTCAAGTCAGTGGAAACCGGCTCATGTCCAGGGAGTTGAGATGGAGGAAGGGGTATGGCAATAGAAGCACCTCAGGGACACTGAAACAGAAATCCAGGTGGTGTGTGAGTCACGACAGAGACATGGGTGTTGGGGAGAAGGTGTGGGCAGAAATGGTGTGCTGAACTGACCAGAGCCAATGCAGATCCATACAAACTCCTTAGAAACAGATAACCAAATACTTTGGCATCTCAGGTCAGTTTTTGTATGAACATTTGGGTCTCTTCTCACCGAACCCTCACAGTTAAGTGTATGGTTTTGTTACAAAGGTGATGTCCAATTTGTCAAGAGTATTGCTGCCTACTCACATCACCAGATTTCAAGACTAGCTTTGTGGCCACCCTACCAACATTTACATCAACCAACAATCTGCCTCAGGAAAATGTCATTGATTCTATTCCTGAACTTCATTGTTGTTATGCGTATTTCAAGGAATTGCTTAGATAGGAGTGCAGGTGGTTTACTATGTCTGTCACACTAACTTTGGGCCCAGACATCTCCCATCTGAAGTCAATAGTAAATTTCCATAAATTTCAAATAGAAATCAGAACTGTGGTCAAGTAACAGATGCACATCTGTTTTGGAATGACATAAGCAGTATATTCAGCTCCATTAGACCCTGCTGGAAAAAAAAACCAACAATATAGGAGGACGAGGTCATGTTGAATCTAAAGTCATTGATCTTTGTTTTCATGTGCTTGAGTTCCTCACGCACTGAAGCAAGAGGCAGTGAGCTGCTTTGGAAACAGTAAGTTTGTTTTCCCAATTTTGCGCTTACAATCAGAAGAGGAATCTTAATGGAAACCATACACCAGGAGTAACCACATTTTATTTACGTTTAGGAATGGAAAACAGCGATGCATGTCAAGCGCCTCTTCAAGTGATCATATCCTCCAAAATCTGGGATTTATTTTATGGACGGTAGAAAATTCACTGAAGGGATTTATGTGGCATCTGAGAAGGCAGAACAATGGGTGAATGGAAAAAATGCAAGATACGAACAGTGCAGCACTTTTATGGGCAGACTCTGTTGCCTGCTCTTTGATATCTGAGTTTTCTTCCAAGAAGATTACTTGATTGCTTGACTATTCTTAGCTGCCTGAATTTTCAGTCACCATTATTGTCATGACCATTGCAGTAGGAACAACTCCATTTCATCCCAGACATTTTAGCTGATATTGGACTTTGTAGGTTTAAAATTTGATCAGGCACTGTCACCTCTATGTAAATTGGAGGAGGGCTGTCTTTCCAAGAACAGTCATTAAAATATATATATACTTATATTTATTCTTTTCTCATGGTCCTATGGTTCAATATTCCCCTTTCTTCTGGCATACTCACTCCATGTGGGTAATATAAATATAAGTAATTTCAAAATCTGGGCTCTGAAAACATCTGTGTTTATCCATACAGAAGCAGATCTTAAATCTCTTGACCATGGACAAATTGTTCCAGACACTCTCCTGGCAGATGTCCTTCTACCCCACAGATCTTCCCTGTTGTCCCATATCTCTTGGAAAACTCTTTCTCTGTGACTGTGCCTGGGAGTGCTGTATCAGAGATGAAAAGCCACATAACTCTCCTTTCCCCTCCCAAAGCGGTGGGTTCTGCTTCCTTTCCTAGCACAGTCCTTAACACAGGTGAGCATTGACTGCAGCAATGACTACAGAGGAAAGCTGCACCTCACCTAGCTCTAAACCCCAGGGACGGCTTTGGCACTAGCAGTGCCTCCTGCAGATCCAACAAGATCAGCAAATCTGGGATTATGCCTCCCATAACTGAGCAATTCAGGGAAATCTTCAAGTAACAGGACTGGTTTACATAGAAGACCTCAGTTTAGTATGAAGATACCCAAACTAGCTGTGTGTGAATGAGCTGGGTACTGGAAGTAGCCCAGCCCTAACAGCATAAATCTAAGCACTAATACTGATACTTGATGTGTTTATATAGGACAACTTTTACTTAGGTAATTAAATTTTGTGAAAATTGTGAAAGCTGTGAGAGAAGCCTTTCCCCATTGAGGTGCTCAGTAAAACTCCCATCAGCTTCACTAAGTAAGAACAGCAGTTCTGATTTCCGTGATGCATCCACCTACTCCAGTCCCTCCGTTCCAGCAGTGGCCAATAGCAGATGCCTCTTGGAGAACATAAACCAAGATGACTGTATGATGATACTTTTCCCAAAATACTCTCACAGCCTTCAGGAAATTGTGGTTGAGAGACTTCCTGTGCCAGAGGTGTATTTCTGCATTTAATAGCCCTCCGTGGGCTTGTCAACAGTGCCAGGGTTTACTCACTGACTCCTAAGAAGACTTAGAATATATTCTCACGTGGGTATTTTGAGACATAACTACACAGTACGTTCAATTGACTGTAATAATAAGTTAGCCCCCTTCAGGGACTATACTTTCTATTACCAACAAACCAGAAGAGGAAGAAAATATTGTCTGAATTTGATCCCATCAGTGATCCATGGGCACTCTGTGTTGTTTTCAGCAGCAGGAATAGCAACGAGGTTGCCGTCTGGCTAGTTCAAAATGGCCTGTCCAGTTCTGCTGTGGTCTCACCAGTCACTGTTAGGGCTATCACAAATTGCATTGCACAGGCACAACTACATTTGGCCAAGCAAGGTATTTCTAAGATGGGGGCTGTAAGACAGATAGATGGTCAGAGATGCCCAGAGGAAAGCAAGGCATACGTCCTGGCTTTGACTTGGAGTCAGTGAGGGCTGGAATGAGGTGGGAGTAGCAAAACATCATTCTGGGAAGGAGCACTGTAATCTTTCTGAAATGTTAGTATTTAACTAATTTAATAACTGAGTAGGGGTGGAATTTTAAACAAATCACACATAAAGTTATTTTTGAAAGTCAACCACAAGGTCAGAAAGTTGTATGTTCACGAGGCAGCACAAAATCAGCAATAGCAAATAAGTAATGAAAATTAGGAAATGTAGGGAGTAAGTCATGCAAAAGTGAGTCCAAGAAAAATAAGGGAATGATGCTTCTCTGTTGACATTTACCTGCACTTCAGATTCTCTCTAACATCTGTTTCTGGGTGAGACGCTATTTCAAAGCAATTCATTCAGGGTAGATGAAATATTTAGTTATTATAATACTTGTTTTTCTTAGTCTTCAGTGATAGCTTTCATCCATTGAGAGCTGCCTATCTATCATCTTTTTCTTCTTTAGTAAGAAGTATTTGAATTACTGCAAGGGTATTCGCTGAAGATTTAACAAAGTAATTTATCTATGCTATATATTGACTTGACAGTTGTTCAAAGAGTCAGACAGGCCTTCTCAGGGATAAGAGAAGCAGTCTTTGTCCAGTCTGTCTATGTGTTACTTACAACACTCCCTTCAGAAAGCTACTCGTGCCACCAAAGATGCAGATCCTTAGATAACCCTGATCTTACAGCTAAAGAGATGAAAGAGAGAAGATTCTTCAATGAAGATCAATACAGCCAGGGGGAACCCTATAATTCACCCAGAGCGGCTTTCTTCTTCTTTGATTCCAAGTCAGTTTTGTTATTTTAGGAACTTGGGCATGAAAGTCTTTTTGTCTCTGGTATTTTCATATAATTCTGTGATGATACTTCAACAAAATTATGCCACATGCATCTGTTACAGGATTTTCATGCATTTAACTTTCTCTAATTCACATACTTTTTCTCTTGTTTGAATGATATGCAATATAGAATTATATTCATTATAACATTCATAGCAGTAAATGAGCATGTCTTGCATGAGAGAGGCATCGCAAGCTTTTTAGGAAAAAAACAGAGTAGGTTATGTGGTCATGTTCTTTAGGAAAAACGCAGTTTCTTCAACTCAAAATTAGAAAAGAAAAAAGAATTTTTTTTTTTTTACTTTTTGGAGTTTCATCAAAACAGAAAATTCAGAGTGAAGCACGAGGAACAGGATGAACAGTTCAATAGAGATCTGGAATTTTAATTTTACATGTGTCTAAATACTTTTTGAACAATTTTAGTTATTTTTGATTGAAATGTGCCCCTAAAACAAGAATAATTTTTGTCTTGCTGAGAAAGCTATCCGTGACTCCTATCATTGTTTTGCAAATATATCATCCTTTTTATGCTTGTACCTTAGCCTATACAACAAAACTCAGGGACTGAGGGCTAACCATAAGCACAACTGAAATATGCATGTATCCAGGTCAGCAGTTTATCAGGACAGCGTTGTAGCCATGGTCCCATCCTCTACTTTGTGGTTTGCAGTGTGAGGAACAGCAGGGCTGTCTGCACCTGAAGGAGGGATTTGGGTGCACAGGTTGACAGCAGCTGCTCTTATTCTCTGGCTGACAGCAGGAATATCAAATCCAACTCTACTCCTTGCAGCCAGACCCAACTTCCCTCCATCTATTCCCCTTCTTCTACACGGCAGCCTCCTCCTAGCCAGGATTTGGACTGTCATCTTTGGGGTAGCAAGTTTCAGCTCTGGAGCCTGAGAAGCCTTGAGCTGGCAGTGTTGAAGCGTGTTCAATGCTGGAATTGCTCTGCAGGTCCTGTGAATGTATTGTGTTACTGACTATTCACAAACATTTAGACAGTGTTACCTATTTCAGCATGACTTGCCAAGGCTACCAGATGATATTTTTTCTCTTCAACTTAGTGGCTGAACAAGCACATTTACCATGAATATCTGCATGTCCAACTGCCTGTCACTTACCCATTAATTTTTGTGAATATACACACAACGGGGACTGCGAGCCAGCTCCCTTGGGAAAGCTTCAAGCTCCTCATCCTGTGACACAAAGTGAGTGTCATAGTGGAAGATAATCTTCCGTGAGAACCCCAGCTAAGCAAATACCAATATCCCAGGTAGAAAAGACTACATGCAATTACCAAACCCATATGCCTTCCAGCCAGCTGAAAAAGCTCAGTTAGAAAGATTACCTCAATTGCTTCATAGCTTGAAGTTTTAAGGAGCTAAATTTTCAGTAATAAACTCATAGCATTTGTGGCAATTGGACTTTTCCCTCCTCCAAATACGTTGACTTCTATTACCTAATCGTATCAAACCAAGATTAGAAAGTTTCATTTTCAAAAAGCAAAGAAAAACATAAAACAAAAATCAAAAAGGATACAAAAGGTGCTACCAAGAAATTGGCTTCTCAAAAATTCATGCTTTTCCCTTGGAAGAAGCTTATTTTACTTGCTGTTCTTCTGTGGAATGTAACACATTAATCTTCAAATCCCCGTATGAAAGATGAAAATGGGCAAAAGTACTTTAGATGTTTGTCACTTTAGGTGCTTGGAGACTAATATGCTTTTAAACTGCTCAGGAAAAGCAGATCTGATCAAGCAGCTGAATTTTGAGAGCAAACAAATGAACAAAAATATTAGTCAAGGTCCTCTAGTTTACAATATAGTGTGTGCAATGAGTAGAGAGGACTAAAAAGAGAATATTGGGAAGGGAGGGTATTTAGCATCTCACACAAATGTGTTTTCATAAAGTTTATTCTGAGCTAATACAAGAAAAATTCAGAGACAATCCAGTGTCCTTAGGATACATATCTCTAGGAAACGAAACTTGCATAATAAAAACAAGATCTTAGGCATACAGTTGGCTCTTACATGTTCTTTATCTGTCTGAGGCTTTGGTCTTCTTACCAACAAACTCTGCTTTCTGCTCATGTCTCACTCTCCAGCAGCCAAGGGTGTTTTGTAGGCTGTTACTATAAGAGGGAGTCTAATTCTCCAACATCATGCTGGCATGTGAATAAGAAAAAGACAAGTGTTCCCTGCTTTCCTAGATCTTATTTTGTCTCAGTAGAATGAAATCTACCCATTTGGAACTTCTCTTTAGACTAAGAGGCTGACAAATATTTTAACCTTTTAAAGAGTAGAAAAGACCTGGCTCATTAAGTAATTGCAAATACTCCTTCTGTCTTTAATGATCTTTGAATCAAGCTGTAATTTTGGGTAGAGATGAAAAGCCTGATAATATCTAGTTGGAAATAGATGAAATTTCTTGCAGTGTAGAATGAAGATTCTTCATTTCTACATTTGAAGGGATGTTCAAATGTGAACACTTAAAATTAAAAGACATTTTTTAAAATGTAATGGGTAAGTAAGAAAAAGGTCTATAATGCCAATCAGCATTGCTCTGTGGAAAAGAGGTCTTGTGACTCAAAACCTAACCTGTTCTTTGACAAGGATGCAAGACTGGATGATAAAGGTATCTCTGAAACTGTAAAATTCTTAGAATGAGATATTGGTAGAGCTGATCCTGTCTAGGGGTACGGGAAAGAATTAATAATCCCTTCATTTCCCCCAACTGTTCTTTCTGTTAATCTATGATGTTACCCTTTTTGTAAGTGTTTGAAATAGAATTGCCTCAAAGGTTGATTAAACATCAGAACCAGTGAAGAATACAATATATGGACAAAGAAGTGACTGACAAATCCTAAAAGAGATCTATCAGTAGGAAATCATTAGCAAAAAGGGGTGGTTCTCAGGCAGATTGTCTGGGAGTGATTCTGCCTCAGGGTTATGCTGTTGTACACGTTTCATCAAGGAGTATCGGGGAAGTACAAAGTCATTTTTAAGTATGGACAAAGCCTGGTAGCCTGTTAAGTAAAGATAAGGGCAAGACAATGATACAGAGGAATCTAGCATCATTTGGTTATCATCTGGCCTGCTCAAATAACTTCAAGATACCCTGCTGCAAAACGGTATGTTATGATATCATGGAATACAGGGATCCCAAAAAAGGATTTAGGAGCCATATTCAAGAAACAAATGAGTGTAACTGCTCAACAAAGTGATGTGTTCGTGGGAAGTCTCTTTAAGAATGGGTTTCACGAATGCCTTTTGAGGTATGTGGGTTACAGCTGAAGGTGATGTGGAGAGAAGAACAAACCACTTCTTGAAATCCAGTTCTCCTTTTCTATGATTCTTGGCTTATATAAACAGAAGAATAAAGAGCAGAAAACAGGGAAGGACTTTTCAATTTGTAAGCTCACTTTTTACAGTATACTGAGTGTAATCCTGCAATACATTTTACACAGAAAGCAGATCTATACTGTGCAAAAGACCCCCGAATTAAACCTATCTTGACCTGTAGATCCAGATCACATAGCAAAACACTTTACAGAGACATAACCTCAAGTCTCAGAAGCAACTAGGAAGTCCTGCCTAGAGGGACCGTCTCAGAGCAGTATTTTCTACAATTAGAGTGTAGAAAACAGTGTGCAGTGGAAGTCTGCTTAATCTGGAAAAGTTACCAAACCAGACATAGTTTAGTGAGAAATAAATGACAGTGTTTGCTTAAGTGGTGGAGGTAATTGCTCACCTAATTAACTCTCTAGAGATGTGGTGACCTCCCTACTTCTTGAGGACTCCAAATCAAATTATGAGCCTGATACTAATTTATGGGGCAATGCTAAGACCTCTGGCATACCTCTGAGTGGGAAGACTTGGCTAATATAGCCTTCTGTCTGTAAAAATGTGGATCTCATAGAATTCTTCTGAGCATCAGTTCCCATCATGGATTCGCTCATGTTTCACAATCTGACCTGCTGAGGTCAGGAGGAGCAGGGCGCAGTGAAGCTTGGAGCACATCACTCCGTGGTGGAGGCAGCGCAGGAGGCTTGACATCGGTTTCTAGGAGTCATCTCATGAAGAATTTGGTCTTCCTGTAAATTACGAAGAGTTATGCGAAGCACTTGAACACATTGAGGCAACTAGTAGAGACAGCTGAAAAATGTTCATTTTTTTAGCTGTCATCAAAAAAATTCCAAAATTTTGAAAAGCCAAGAAATAGTTTGGATTCAAATGAGGAAAAAGTGAATATCTTTTACTCCCTCCTGAAAACTAAAAAAAAAAAAAAAAAAAAAAACCACCACCACACACCAGACCAACCTGTTTATCAGTTCTGGGCTTGTTTTATGGAAAAAAAAGTAAGATCTTTCTCATGAAAATGCATTCTATGTCCAAAATAGAGAAACTATGAACAGAATTTTTCAACCATCCCAAAGAAATTGTGATTTATGTTAGAGATAAAGCCAAATAAGACTAAGAGTGGGGTTTTTTCCTTCCATATGTGCTTATGTATGTATAAAGGAAGGCATGCATACCTGGTTTCTATGCAAGCTACACATTCACATCCAGAACACCTATTCTGGGGGCCTGCGTGGACGTTCTCTGGCTTCCTGTGAAGTTCCAGAGGCTTTAAGATGTGTTCAGCAGAAACTACTCTTTACCCATAAAAATTCAACTGCTGTCACTGATGTACTTGAAAGCAGCGCAGCCTTTTAGGAGCAAAGTTAAATGCAAAACAGACAGCTACGTTGTAATTGCTTCTGTTACGAGAGCGAGCATTATTTCATCTGGAAGCTTTTGGCTTATGGCTACACTCACACTTAATCATCCTTTTATCTCTGTAATATCTTACAGCAGGCAGAAGTCTTCACATAGCAGGTATGTCAAGCAAAAGTTGCGTGTATTTGGCACCATCCAATGGCATACGTACCTGCGGGTTTTTTTCCATTTTGGCTGTAAATGGCATGGCAAGATAAATTCAGCTACATTCCTTCCTTTAATGGGAATGGTATTTCACCACGCTGTGGTACCTCCTCTCATGTTGCCGCACACAGGCTGAGAAATGCAACAGATTCTACAGCAGTTTTAGGATTTGTCTTCTGAAAATGTTATTTTGAAGCTGTGGAATCAGCCATGCTCAAAATGAAAAGTGCTCTCAAGAGCATGGAAAGATCTAGAAGCTAAAATTTCTTTTTTATGGCCTGACCCCAGAAAATGTTGACCTCCTGCATCTGTCCATTTTGACTGACAAATAAGTGGTCAGTTTGGATAAAGCCCAAAGTTCTGAATGAATAAGTGTATTGGCACGAGCACCCATGGAAACTAGTTTATTTAAGAAAGTATTTAAAAAAACATTTGCCAAGAGGGAATTTTAAAGACATTGTCCTCAAAATCTGGATTACGTTCAACCAAATAATGAACAGATACGTACTGTATCACTTGTGACCAGTCAGAGCAATGAAACTTTGTTTCCACAATACTCTAAAAATGGTTATAAAGTGATCTACCGAGGAGAAATGATTCACATGAATAAATCTGAGAAACCACCAAACTGATCCTAAGAATGAAAAAAAAAAAAAAAAAAAAGCTGTAAAATGTACAGATACCTTAGTCATTATTAGAGATTATTCAGCCTCCAAAGATTTTGTTGTTCTTGTTCTGGATGGTACAAATATTACTTCAGACAAATGAATTTGTTTCTTAGTCTTTGGTGGAGAGACTCTGGTGTGACAGAAGATACCCGAGACCTTGCAGATCTGCAGAGAGCTTTCGTCGTTGCAGTCACGATATCTGATCTCCTTTGGGTAGCAAAATTAATTCCTGAATTAACAAACTGCACAGCCAGCGAAGGCTCCAACATAACTGTTCTGTCTATAACATGGCCAGCCAGATTTCTTATTGACAGTCAACTCAAATATTCAGTGAAAAACGTACCCTGTTTTGGTTTGGCAAATGAATGGAGTTTGAGACATGACAAACAAGCTTCTTAAGTTAACATGTTTGCCAGTTTCCCGTCAGTAATTCTCATATGGCTGAACAGAAGGCAGGACAATTGGCTCAACCAGTGCAAAGACACCACAAGCTGATTTATGCGTTGAACGTGAGAGGGAGAGACCCGTTTCGCACGTACTGCTGCGGAGCCCTCCTGGCTATCAACACTGCAACACACAGCAGCAGGTTGTGCAGGAGGAATTTTCTAGCTTCCAACCTACACTCCCTCTGGGCCTCATGTATTTTAGGGCTCTGTCAAGAGATTCTGGGAATGAACAGCTGTGATTTTTCATCCAGGTAGGGAGAGAGGGAGAAATTAGCCTGGATGGGATGCTCTCACTTTTCAGAAACCTGATGCATCTCCTGGTCAGGGAAGGAAGCCCTGCCAAAACCTCACAGCTCCAAAATGGGGCTGGCAGTGATTCGTGAGGGATTAGGGCAAAACTGAGAAAGGGCAGCACTCAGTCACCTGGGTCAGCAGGCAGCTGCTTCTTCAGCTAATTGTGCTTTGCCACCTGGGCTGCTCGTCCTCAAGACGTTATTGTAACTCTGAGCATTGCCCCAAGTGAAGGCCTGGGAGTAAGTGAACTGCATAAGTGGCTGCAAAATGCAAAAGGTGCAGAAATAGTTCTTCGTGCCTCAGAGACCTCTTGTTCCTTTTTCTTCCTTTGTTCCCACTGGCTCTGACTCTGTTTTGCCTTCTTGTGATGGACAGAAAGAATTGGCAGAGCTTTTACCACCAGCTCTTCTCGTCTGCATAAAAGCAGTACTGTGACAGCCCAAAAGCGATGACTTCATTTTCTTTATTTTTCCAGTCCTTTCATGTATTGTCTGTAGATTTTAGCATCCACAGAGATGTGGCATCCTCAGCAAGGATTTCTGCAGCGTGTAACTGCATTGTTCCACACCTGCCGACTTTCCTCCTATTTTCAGCTTCTTTTTCCACGTCTTCTTAGCGGATCGTACCCAACAAGTAGCTGCTGCTCACCTCACCGTGGCTACAGTCATCATTCAAGCAGTGCTTGGTGGTGGGGTACAGCAAAGTCTGCTCTAATTAACAAAGACAAACAAGGCCTATGTTGCAGAGTGAAGATGTGCAAGGCCAAGTAAGATCCAAGAAAACAATCAACCTTTTTTGGGGCAAAGACCTCATGTAAACTGCCAAGAACTGTGGAGCACTGAAACTTCACTGCCATTCTCTCTGTGTGAGGAACATTGGTTTTGACCTGCCTTTTCCAATATAAATGTAATTCAGTGTGTGTGTGTCATGAAAATGCACACACAAAAAGAACTGCTTCACTGCCCGCTCATCCCTTGCTGGGAAGGAACAAATTGAACAAACAAATGGCATATGTTAGTCACATTGCTTCACGCACTGCTGGAACGCTTTCAGATAGTCTGGTGCCTTCAATTAGGATCTCTGTAGAATTAAATATAAATGATTTTTTGGACAGTACTGTGACATCTGAAACCAAGCATGAATTACATGAAGCCAGACAAATGTGACATCCATTAGAATACGCATGTACCGACCTTCATGAAATATTTGTGTTTTGTGGAACTCTTTCTAAATTGCAGATGACTGGCTAAGGTATGCTTTGATTTTTGGTAGTGATGCTATTCATATTATTTGAGTACTCATAATTGTGAAGTGGCTTTTTTAGAGATAATGTACGTCCTCCTCTCATTCAAATGGCACATATGAGACTCTTAAGTGGCATCACTGAAATCGGGCAGACTGCTGACAGCTGACAAGATTGGATGGAAGTGTCTCAGACCGGTCAAAATCTGCAAACAGCTTTGCGAGAAAAAAAGTTCCCAATTTCAAAGTACTTTTCCTTTTGAAGGATATGTACCTATTTCACTTATAATATTAATTTTTCATTATTCTTGCTTTCAATATTTTTCCTGAATGCTTTATATTATGGTTAAAGGGCATTCTCCAACGATGCCAATAGTATCAAATCAAGTATTTCATTTAAAAGATCACTTTTATACATTTCTTGCCAGATGTCACTGCGTCCTTCTGACTAAAAGAAAAAAACCCATCCTTTCGCTTCAAAACTCTCCAATCAGCATTATGACATCTTGAAAATCTCTCATCCATTTCAGGGGGATTAGGACCAGGATCAGCATTTTTACAGTCGATTTCCTCAATATGCCCGAGTTCAACAATTGTAATCCTTTCTCAAACCAGAAGGTGGCAAGCACTATTAAAGTATGAGCTGTATTGAAACAGGACAGGCTCCCTCCCGATAAAATCTCAGCCACCATTGTCCTCTGCTCAAACACTCAGCCTTGGGTTTCCCAGCCAGAGATTTGTGTTTAACAGCATCCAGTAAATCACAGCAGGACAGGACTAAAAAGGGAAGCACGGAAGAGATTTAAACGTCTCTTCCGTTGTAATTTAAGTGAAGAACTCTCTGAGACTCAAGTAGAAAATAACCGCGTAGAAAATAAAGCTGACTCGAAAAAATGAAATTTCCACCCCACGGCAGCTCTGGCAAAGGGAGGGCTCCTAAGAGATCGGGCTGGCTGCCAAGCGCGGCCGCCGAAGGGCCACGGAGCACCTGGAGCTAAACCTGCCCCGCAACCCATACGTAAATGTAGATTAATCTTACAAAATACTAAATAATGCTTTGTGTGGATTTTCCCAGAAAGGAACTAGCCCCGAACCTTATTTACTGTTTTTCAGCAAAAGCTGCACGCTTTACATGTTAATCTGTCAGTCTTAGAAAGTGGAGTAATTTGTGTGTGCAAACAACAATAGGAGAAAGCTAATGTGTTCTGGGGTGCCAAGTTGGAGGTGTTGGTAGGAAATTGCCTCCCCAGCGCTTTATTCTCAGTCATCTTAGTTAAATTTCAGTCTGTAACTTAGCTGGGGGAAGAGGTTGCCCAGGACATACTACACAGGAGTGCTTGAACGGTGAATTAATACATCTAGATAAATCTGTTATACAAGGAAACCAATATAGCCTCCATTTTAGTATTGTTTACGTCATGACTTAATTTTAGCACTTGGCCTAAAGACTTCATGCCAGTCGGATTATTTTCCTGACAGCTTTTTTTTTTTTAATATCATGTTTAATGAATTGGTGGAAAAGAAATATTTCAAATAAAGGACATAATTTCTGAGCTTCTTTTTCAAATCCTGAAGGCCTCAAAGCATGAGGAGGGCAATGCAGTCTTCAGATGCCTGTGAGACTTGGCAGGGGCTGATGACTTGAAAGCAGTGATGATACAATCCTCTCTGACATTAATCCTGGGCTGGGAGCGAGAGACTGCTCCTGCCGTTGTTAGTGTCCTTAATTATACATTGCCACAGCGCAGGTGGCTGCAGTGCTGGGAAACCAAATTCATCCGTACCATGCCATGGTGGGACACTTGGTGGAAAGGTGATCTCTGCCCCTTCCACTTCCACATGAAAGCATGAGAAGAAAAGGATGAAAGGACACGTCAGAGAGCAGGGAGGACGACAGCTCTGTCCTCATGGCAGGCCGTGGCCTCAGCTTTCCCTTTCTCTTGATCAGGTTAAATACTGGGGCAAGAGGGTTGTTTGAGCTTTTGTTAAAGGTATTACAATAAAGATGCATATTAAATCACAGCAGATGCAAGTGGATTTGAGAAAGGATGATGATCCCTTGTGCATTCAAGCCATACTCAGAACCCATGCAGGATTTACCATGTCTGGGGGTCCCAGGCATGCCCATCTTGTACCTCTAATCACCAAACCCACATCCAGGAACAAAAACTGCCCCATCCCACAGGCATGTTTCACATGAAGTGCCCCACTGCAAGTGGCTTCATAGCCCTGAGCACCTTCTGCTCACAGCTCTGCCGTGGGGACTGGCTTTGCCCTGGAGCAGAATAATGACAGCATATTTCACTCCTCATCCTCCAGTCACCTTGCCCCAAGCTGCAAGCCCAGTGCTGTTTGCACTTGTGACTCTGAGCTCAGCAGTGAAAAGCCCTGTGTTTACTGAGCCCATGGGTCAAGGGAACGCAGAGTCCAAAGTCCAGCTACTCCCTGCGAAATGCACGCTGACCTACCGAGCTGGTAACGAATCCATCGGCAGCAGGAGGAATGGGGTGGGATAACATGTGAGAGAATGCCAAGGGATACAGTGCAGTCACAGAGGAAAGCTGATGCATGTAGAGGAAGTTTGAGGCAAATAGGTTTTAATTAGAGTATCATCCAGCCCTTTGGATATTTGCTGAATACTAAGCCAGATTTAACAAGGCATTTCCTTGCCAACCATCGCATACATTAAAGATTGCACAGAAGAAAGAAAGAAATCCTAAGGGAAGCTGAAGCAGAAACCTAAATCAGAGTTTAAAGGGTGAACTGTATCATTTACCCTGCTGACAAGTATCTACCAGAGCAGCAAAACATTATTGCCCATTCACCCTGGCTTCTGTTTACTTCTGCCAACTGGTCATCTTATCCCAGTTTTAACAGGTGTCGCTGCAAAACAGGGCACCTGAATAGGTGCTGCCTTCTGAGCCGGACTCAAAGCAAGCACAGAGCATGGATCAGAAAGGATAAGAAACAGAGCAAGGAGCTCTTTAAATTGGACCTGTAAGTGACAGTTCCTGCAAACGTGAGACTGAGTCTGAAAAGTGAAAGCTGCAAAGACTTCCTGACTTTTTTAGAGAAAGATCCTGCCTAACGTTTCCTCCTGACACTGGTACCCTTTCTGCTCCTTCACACCTACAAAAATGGTCCAATGCTCAATGCTAGGCAGCTCAGCAGTCTGCAGGTACCAGCCAAAGCACCCTCTGGCCAAGCAAAGGAGACCGACTTGTCCCTCTAAAGGGAGGGTAAGGCACTGGCTATGTCCACGATACGGAGAGCTTCCCGTGTAGAACAAAGCAGAAGCCATACACTCGATACCAGGTTTGGGGGACCTCGGCAAACCCTCTCAGATGAATAGAAATTTCACATAAAAATGGATTTCCAGAACAACCGAAAGTGTTTGGGTGAACTTGTCATGTGGTGGGTTTGGGGGTGAAGAAGGGGCAGGAATGGACAACTGGCAGGGACATGATCACATCTTATGTCAGCACTCTCAAATTGGAACTTTTCTGGTTTGTTTCTTTGCCTTCTAAATGGCATTTTTACCCCATTAACATTAAACTAGATTTTAATTTTAAAATACTTGTTAAATAACATGAAAACAGAATAGGTTCACCTAGATTACAAATTTTTCTATATACTTTTTTTCTCCTTTGCTCCATTTCTCTAAATTCTTCCAGGTCAACACAAACACAGTTCCTCCCCTGACTCTTCAGTCTGTCCATTACAAGACCATTACTTATTTAATCATATGTTTATGCTTCAAGATGTATCTGAACCTTTTTCCAACTGTTAGTATCACAATACAGTCTGACACTGTACTGTGACTTTTCTGTGACTGTGCATTGTGACCTTCATACTTTCAAACATCTGCCTTAGACTTTCAAAGAACAAAGAAATATCTGTGGTTAGTTCGCTAGGTCAAAATCAGTCCATCTCAGGGTTTTCTGAAAGCTGACTATATTGTCCCCCTGACTATTGTCTCCAATTGAAAAATGTGGACTTTCTTTTCAAATGTTCAGAAAAGAGCTCGAAAAGTAAAAGAAAGGGGAGAGGAATGTAAACCTTAATGTGCAAACAAATGTGTCAGGGAGTGAATGCAGGGAAAACTCACACTCCAGTTGGCCTCTCCTCCTCTGAAGCCCAGGCTGAAACAGCCCCTGTGACTACTGTCTTTGGCGGCTGTTCAGTGAATCGCAGCTGAAGATGCTCATGTGAACCTGTGGGAATCAAACTTGCCAAGTTCCTCATAGCTCCACTTGGTGCAGTCTCATATTTATTTAATGCTCTTTTTTCCCCTGCTGTGGCTTGGTGCAGCTCTTCTCTGTAACTTCCATTAAGATGTGCAGGTGAGAAGCATCGCGTACTTAGGAGAAGAGCCGCCCTCTCCACCTCCCTGTCATCCTGGTCAGATGTGAGATTCAGACTGGAAAGAAGTCACATGCAGACAGCCAAAAGTGGCCTGAGAGCCTGGTGAGAAAGGAAGGACTGCAGCTGAGGAGGCGGTCGCTGCCAATTGCTAGTTCTTGCCCCAAGAGAAGGCACAATTCAACTACAGCACTGAGAAGTCAATGAGAACTATGGAGTTTCCAAAGCCCAGCGAAATCCTGAGGTGCAAGACAACAGCCCGTCTGTCAAGGAGTTTTTCAGAACAAAGAGGCCCAAAGTCATGATCTCCCCAGACTCCTGGCCCGCATTTTCCCCTCACCTGCCCACCTCTGTTTGGAAAATTTGTGCAATCTCTTATTGTAGTACTAACTTACCTTCCATATAGCTGTTGAGGCAGAATCAATATTGCATCGAGTTCTCATTAACCTTTGGGTGAAATGTGCGTGCTTCTGGCTCCACTAAGAAAGCGGCTGTTATTTCCCCATTCTACAGATGTCCCGATTTGTCACTACATTTGCAAGCATGACCCTGGAAGTCAGATTCCATTACAGCAGCAATCACCAGTCCAGGAGGAAATTAACCAAAAAAGGATTTTTTTTTTCAACAGCAAACAAGCAAACAACAACAAAATGCATCTTGGCAAGGTAATTGAAAGAAACTCATCACTTCTAATGAAAGTTAAAGTGATTGTATTCTAAGCAAGTTAATTATATCACTGTATTACTGCTGCCTGACAGATTAATTTCATTTATAGTCAGTGGGGAGGTAACCCTCACTAGATGCCCATTGCGAAGCTTTTCATTGATTTTTAATGGGCTTAGGTTGGATGTTTGGCCAATTTTGCCTTTATGCCTGTATAATGCTGAGCCATGAAAGAACGGAGAGTTTAGTTCTACTTTTTGTGCATTTTTTTTTCAGAAGGAAAATGATCACCAGTGATGATATTAGTACTTCAAAGTGAACTAGATCCCCCTCTGACAAGTCCAAAATACTATTTTAATAGCATCATACTCTTGCCCGAGGTGTAGTAATCACCTGCTGAAATGGGTTTTCATAGGAAAAAGATGGGTTTTTTCTTGCTCAAAACACTACTATTTTAATACTCTCATTTTCAAAGGGTCACTTTTTCACTATTTTTTTCTACTTAAAAATCATTACAAAAGCTGTAACACAGAATAGCTGAGAGTAGCATCTTCATGGTTAAGTTCTACTTTTCACTTTTAAAGTAACGTTCCCTCCTTTGGTGTGACTTAAAATTGATGATGTTGCTTTCAAAAAGAAAGCATCTTGTCCATCACTTCCTGACTATTTTTCAGCTTCTTAGCTGTTAGGGAATTGTTCCACAATTTTTCCCAAGGAAAAAACCCTACTTTCTACAGGAAAAGATTGAATGGGAACCTTTTCTGCTAAAATCCCTTTGGGGAAATTTTTTCTTCCCTGCTGGGTGGTAGATGTAACCTTTTTCTTCCTCTTCATAAAACATTGAACCATCCTCTTCCCATTTGAATGACGTATGCAACGTGTTTACTGGCTGTCATTCTTTGTGGTCCACATGATAGCTGTAATCTAGGGCGCAGTCTTGCGACAGTCAGCTCCATCTCCACCCTTCTGGCCAGATTTTCAGTTCTTCAGCTGCTCAGCAATACCTGAGATGCTTTCAAATTAAATGAGCGCTGTTTAATCTACAGAGTTTTATGCAGTATTTGCTTTGAGTCAGTTGAGATCTGTACATCCAGAGACCACGGTGTATAAAAATATGTAAAGTAGGAATGGACACCAGAGAGAGAATTATCCATATACAGAGATGGGATTTGCAGAAGAGAGCTGCCCTGAGATGTTCAAAACAGTAAAAGTACATTTTAAAGTTCGTTGTGGGTTTCTTTAATACCCAGGCATGGGCATTTTCCTGACCCTCACTTTCTTTGTCATGGCAAATGTAAAAAGTAGAAAGTTTCTTGTTTGTGTACTTGCTGAAAGTGTAAAAAAGTAAACCTCTGCAGTTCCTGTAACAGTAGGCAATGGCTTATAGGGCTAAACATCTGGTCTAAACCCCCCAGAATTTTAGGCTCCAGCCTCAAAAACATCTGGCTGATCCTTTACATGTTTACAGAAAGCAATGTCAAATATCACGCAGCTTAAATGTTCGCTGACTGAAAGACACATGGGCTCAACAAGGCTTAAAGTTCTCTTTGCTGCTATAAAAAGCTCTGCAGCACCTCACAGTTCCCCGTGATGAGGGTTTGTCTTATTGTTGCTAATCTAACTTTCCATCCCACCTGCTCTGGTTCAGCAGGGAACAGAGTGGGTCTCGCTCCCTGTCCCAGAAGTGGCTGCATGTCAGTGACTGGTATTTAAGTGTAAAACACACAGCTACAAGGGATAGCCTCTCACTAGAATTTCAAATCCAGTCCTTTCACACTTTAGTTTCATATTTTTATTTTATACTGAAAAGAATCAGAGTTGAATCCACTTATCATTCGAAGGTGTCGGCTCAGAGACAGAGGAGTATCTGCTTCCTTGTGCTGGATGTGCTGTGAGGGAAGTCTCATGAGAAAAGGTACTTCAGGAGAGTGAGAAACTCAAAGGCAGACTGGTCTGTAAAATGACAGCCAGTAAAAGACGAAATGTTAGGAGACAGGAGTAGTCCATTGAAAGAAAAGTCTGTGGAGCTCCTGATGAGACCAGGAAGGCTCATTCAGGCTCTGTGGGATGAGGGTCTGGGAAGATCTCAACTCAAGAGCAAGCCCACCCTATGGACTCTGGAGAATCAGACAAGTCACTGATGACCACAGTGACAGCCACAAGATTGTGTGTCTTGCACATGCTATGAAGCTGTGAGCATAGTTCTCATCATGGCTAAAATCACCTCCCCTCCCCAGTTCATGTGGGATCGCAGTGCTGCCCTTGGCTTAGTGCCTCCAGCTAGGCAGCCACGGTAGCTTTGAGAAGTTCCTCTGGAGTGTATCGTATGCATGTTCATATTCATCTTACTCATAAGACAATTATGAGCAAAGACAATTTATTGGTTTATGTTTATAACATTTACAAGGTTCTCTGGATACGTACCACATTCAGTATTGTTTATGGTTGAACTCAACCTCACCTGGGTAATTTCACAGGATTTCAACACTTTTATGGAGGTGTAGAGTAGTTTACACGTAAAAAAGGAATATATCGGTTTGGTGCCTACTCCAGAAAAGAGATGAATGAGGGGAAGGAGGTGCTGTATGACAGAGGTCTGTTAAATCTTGTGTGGCATAAGAAACGTTTGCCTCTGGCAAAACACCAGCTAGGAGGTGTTTATAGTTTCTTAACTGGAAGCAGGTTTAAAACAAAGAAAAGTATATACTTCACACAATGCAGAGTTACGGCTCTCCTTGCTGCAGGGTATGCTTTAGTGGGTGCTAAAAGTTTATGGCTTCAAAAAGGAACTGGAGAAACGCATAGAAGAAACATCCCTTGGGAGCTGTGGTCATCCCCTCCCACTCCACAAATATGCAAACTTCAAACAACTGAAAGTTGGGAAAACAGCCTTCCAAAAGTTGTGGAAATATCATGATGCATTTGCCTTGCTCTTATACTCTTCTATAAAAGCAGGATCCTGAGTGGGGAAAAGTTGGCCTTACCCCACGAGGCTTTATGTTCTACATTTATCCAGCATTGCAAGCTTGAAATTCATAGAGAAAATTACTTCCAGAAAAATTTTTAAAACTAGGTCCTGGGTACACATGTGGCTTTCATTGTTAGTTGTGAGGTTAATTTGCCGAAATCCAATAGCTCGGTCTCCAGTGGTGGCCATTATTGTCAGATAACAAATGTGATATCAGGAATTTTGATAGCCTTTTAATGTGTTTTCTTTTAAGACGATGCTACACAGAGAATTGCTTAATGATCCAATTGCAACAAATTTTAGCTACCAAAAAATGAGCTTATAAGGCTGCTTAATGTATGCAATGCGTTATTACTTGCCAGGAACATACCACACCGCAGGCAGAGAAAGTAAGGCACCATGTTTTCTTCACAGGGGCATTGCTCTTTAGTATTGGCAAGGAAATGCAGTACAGAAAGGAGCCAAAGTATAACTCAAGGTGGAGTCCTCCTATGAGAATGCGCAGGTGACCTTAGACAGGGTGATATTTTCCCTAAGATAGGAGTTAACCAACTAACCTTAAGGGAAGACAGCCCTCCCAGTAAATGGATAGCTGGTCTGAACCTGCCTCCTAACTCAAAGGTGTAGTGACAGTTGAGATCGTAAGACCCAACAATCTCAGCAGTTCGTGAAGAATCCCACTGATTTCAGGGGGCTTTGTATCAGGAGTTCCCCTTCAAATACCTCCACATTTTTCTTTAGAAATGAACAAATTTTTCAACTATAGCTTTTTCTTGGGTTTCCCTTTCGGTGAATATGAAACCATGACACCACTCAAGCAAATCCGTAACACAGGGTTCCCTCATGTTGTGCAGTTACTCTCGTTTCAAAATGGGTGAGGTCCATCCTGGAAATGGGGTGCTCTGAGAAAAGAGTTGTGATTTGAGTGCAGCCTGGAGCTCAGCCACAAGAAAAACCTGGTGTTAGCAGATCCTCAGCACCTGGCTGTGTGCCTGCTCCTACCCTGCAGCAGATCTGTCATGAGTGCCCTCAGCTGAGCCTGCTGAGGAAAAGCAGCACTCGTATGATAGCCCAGTTTGCTCGGAGAGAGAGTTATCCCAGCTTAGCTGACACACAACAAAACCATCAAATGGCAGCCACTTGCTTCTCTGAGCTCTCAGCTAAATCAATCACTGTCATTAGTAGCTGAATCAACTGAAACTAAAAGTCTAAAGATTTTTATTCTAGGGGGATGTTTTTAAAAGCTGCTTGCCTGTTCTACAAAGATACATACTTTTCTTTCTATGGTTTTCATTTATAGAGCTGACATTAAGCCCTGTCTTGCCCTCTAAACGATTATGAGATTTCAGCCAAAGAGCAAATCACTAGTGACCTCGGATTCAAATACAGACTCCAAGCCCAATCCTTTATCAGCTTCCTTCATCATAAGAGTCATCCTCTGTATACCACTGTAGAGGAAAAGGTATTTGCAATTTCTGCTTTCAGGACTAATAAAAAGCTAGCTAAAACAGTCCCCGTGTTGGAGAATATGATCATAGATCCAGATTCACCAGTGTTTAGGGAGGAATTGCCATATTATATGACCTAAAAGGAGCTTACTGTAATGATTAGAAATCAATTACATTGTCAAGAGGTTGTACAGAGTACCTGCAGAGATAAGAAGTGCAATCTGCTACACAGAAAATAATCATGAAGCCAAACCCCTAATTATTTTCATGCAAATTGAAGACTGCTTGTTTAGTTCATGGGAAAGCTTCCAGCTAATATGCTTTAAAATATCTGTGCCTCAGCAGATTTCCAGCATGGATCCACATTGGAGCTAAGCCATGACAGTTCTTTCCTATTTTGTCTGGAAAGATCCCAGGTATGAAGCAGTTGATCAAGCTGAACTCTAAAGAATACTTTGAGTATAGTAGCCTTGAAGGCTGTAAAATGGCTCGTAACTGAGCTCTGGCATTTCCCAGGTGCGGAGGGCTATACTGTTAAACAGCCTTGCAGCAGTTTTATGTGTCTGCACTTTCAGCTGTAGTAAAAGAGAGCTGCCCTCTTTTTTCCTTTTGTGGCCAGTGAACACCAGTGATTGCCCAGGGACTGCTCCCTGTCCTGCCTCAAAAGGACGTTGTCTCTCTCCTGGGCTGGAAGTCACTGACTCCCCCGTGCAACTGCTGCACCCACAACACGACTCCGTAATGACAGATCCATGAAATGGTCCAATTACAAGAGCAGTTACAGAGCAACGGTAGAAAGGGAATTAAGGTGGGAAATCACTGAATGACCTGCTGCCCAAGGAATTGTGACATGCAGTTGGTGCCAATGCCAGATCTGTGCTTACCACAGTAGTGTTAACTAGATCCCACGGTAGGTTTAAGCCTTTTGTCTGTTGTCAGTGGCATCCACCGCTTAGTCCAGCAGCTGGAAAACCGACTGATTGAGCTCAAGATTTCTCTGTGACAGCTCAGTCTTTTCAAGAATTTTGGTGATTTCTCCTTCCATATAGTTTGTTTGTGGTTGGTTTTTTTTTTTCGCATCTGTGAAAGGTGTAAGTATCAAGAAAAAATGAACCAACATCCCCTTGCAAGATATGGATTCAATCTAAGGCAAAAGAGAGCTGTGCTTGAAGGGTTCCAACTTAGACAGAAAATCTGTGGTCTTTCTTATTCTTTCCAGTAACTGTTTTATTATGGACACAGTGCCTTCTATTCATTGGATCTCCTTGTAAATACTCTTGGCCCGTTGTTTTAAAGTCCCCAGAAGGAAAATTTTAACTTGACTTTCCATACATTACAGTCCTTTTTCTGCCACAGCCTTGAATCAACTGGAACTAACCCATTTACCCTGTGATGCAGTACTCTGAGAAAGAGCAGGCAGCTGACCAAAACACTGACCAAACAGTGCACCGCGAAGTATGGCATCTGCTGTGACACCCTGAGCAATCTGCAGCTGGAACGGGGGCACATGTTTCACTTAGACACCTAGAAGTTAGATGGCTCTCTACTCTAGTTGTCTACAGGTTGGATATCTAGCCTAGCTTTGTTCTTGACTACTTCTATCGTGCACAGAAAGTGAAACCTCTGAAAGGTGATGAATTGTCCTCTGGAGGTTTTCCCCTTTCCCTTTTGATTACGATATACACAGTATCTAGCCTGCCTTTCTAAGTTACAGTAGGTGCCCAGGTTGTAGATAACCAACAAGAAGCAAATGTCCAAAGGGGGAATGCAGAGATTAAGCACCCTACAAATAGGATAATCAGTTACAAATTGGCATTTGCCTCTCAAGGATTTCACCCTTATCTGCCACCATCACTTAGCACTTCATTGTGGTGGTGATGACAGCTAGTGCAGTGCAGGGATGATCAGGAAGGGATTTCTATCCCTAGTAAATGTTAGCACAATCTCTGCTACAGTGAATTTCACAGGACTGGTGGCACTCACACATTGCTCAGGTTCAATCCAGTGCAAAGAAGTGGCACACAGTGATATTAGCCAAGTCACTACATATTATTTTACCGAAGGTAGTACCAGGGATGGGTAAAGCAGCCTAACTCCATGATCCCTAAGAATACAAAACCCATATATTTATTGTGAAGACTTAAACTCTAAGATTCAGCCCTTTCTTATGTTTTGCAAATTCTTCCTTTTTAGATAGTAAATTCACTACTGCAGAAACGTGATTTGATGCCTATTATCCACAACCACATGAATATTTAGATGCCTGATGTTCAGCCCCATGAGGCTAAGTACCCATGTGGCCTAATAGTAATGTAATCAAAAGATTTTTTTAGCCCTGTTTGTGCTCTCAAAACTTGACAGGGTGGCCTTAGCCCAAAAGAGAATGAGCTGCTTGTTTTCAAGGCACTTTTCCTTTTGCCGCATACTCTTGGGAAGTCTTATGTCACTGAAAATTATCCACCCCTATGGGCAAACTCTCCACAGGCATTCATCCTCACTGACCTTTCCCTGCACGTGGGAATGATTCCAGCCGTGCTTTATGAGCAGTAGTTCTTCATCCTTGATCTGAGTTGTCCAAGGGGATTTCTGCTTTCGTAATCTTCTTCCTGCTCTGTTTTTTATGGCGAGGAGAAGCAAAGAGGGAACAGCGACTGTAGAGTAAGGAGGTGGAGAGGTAGCTAAACCTCTGGGAGCCACTGAACACAAAGGAGGAGATACCACTACTCTATTTGCAGGAAAAGAAAACTAATTCCATGACAAACTTCCATTAGCAGTGTTTGCATTGGGGGACAGATCTTCCCCTACTGCAACTTGACCATAAGCTTAACTTTAAAAACACAGGTAACTGTGGTCTGAAAGTAGTGGGACATGCTCGTCTACTTAACCACTTTCCTAAAGGCAAATTGTTCCCCTTTTCAGAATCAAACCCTAGAAAAGAGGTTGGGAAAATGAGCCTGGGATAGAAAAACAGACCAGCAGGCTAGAAAGATATAAAGCAGAATAAAAATTTGTCACAGGCTATTGTAGAAAGTCATTTCTAGTTAGGAAAAAGTGACTTGCAAGACTAATTTGAGAATATATTTGTCATGAGCCAGATAAGACAAGCCAACGTTTTTAAATCAGTCCATCCCTACTTCCTTTGGCTGGTAGCAAAGAAAAAGAAACTTTGTGCACAGCAGGGAGAATCCGATGCCGAGCTAATCAAATGTGCGTGCAGAGTGAGCAGCAGATGACGAGGACAGGGTTGGCAGGATGTCGCCAGATTGTTTGATTAGCAATGGGATGGTTCAAAAGCTCCCTGTCCTACCAGGGACTTGGCACAGATGCTGGCACATGACTCAGTCCTCAAGTAGCTGTTCGCTGCAATACTGTTTGAGAAATGGCTCTCCTTCTCCGAAAACAGGAAGGGAATTAACAAAAACAAAAACAAGGATGAGAAAGAAAGGCTACGAGATTTTGTCTATAAATGTTAGATTCTGGCTCTTCTTTCTTCTAATACCATAAAAACTTCAGATGAAATGAGATATTTGAGATGGGATAAAAATCGGATAGACTGAAATTAAATCTGGCAAGAGTCATATGAGGGAGCATTGACGAGTGGGTGTTTTTTTCCCCTACAGTTGATATCCATGTTATTGCTTTTCTGTGTGTCAGTTTAGACCAAACAGCCACAGAAATGAAATGGGGGAAAAAAAAGATAGTTGGGGTTTTTTTTCTGTGGAACAAACATGTTAGAAGCAGTGGCACTATCTTCTGATGCACCTAAATTGCATCTCTGTTCTGGGGTAGCCAAGAAAAAAAAAGCTAATGTTAGCTGATGTATATAGGGGTGTGGAGCAAGTCCCAAACATCAAACCTACCTATCAGCATAGAACAAGTGTAACAATTGCCTTTGATTACTAACAGCAGGTTTTTCAATCTAGGGACAAAACATATATGGACTAAGAGCAATTTTCTGAGCCATCCAAATCAGCCTCTTTAGAAAGAATCAAGACTGTTGATGCTATAGCATCAAAGCTACAATCCAAATTATGGTCTCCAGGCACACAGGTAAATATTGTCCTTGCACTGAAGGCAGTTCGGAAAAATTAGGGGATCTAACATCTACCCTGAGATTTTTAAAGGTACCTTGAATTACAAAATAACTACCTAAATACCTCATAAATAAGATATACATTGATGCTAATCTTATACATTTAATACAACACATAATCAGCTGGCATAAATTTGGATAGCTCTGTTAAAGTCAACAGAGCAGAACTAGTTTTTATGACGTGACAGTTAATCCAGAGTGTACCTGAGACTTGTATATAACAATCATATACGTATATGGAAAAATATTGTAACATGGCGAGCAGTCTTACAGTGGGCTTTCATATGCCTGTATACTTCCTTCCAAATTGTACATGTAACTACAATCTTGTCAGTTTTCCAGCATGTTCAGATGGATATGTTGCTTCTCTCTTAACACGTCAATCTTCTGACTAACCTGTCATAACAATCTATGACACCATTCTCTGACAGCTTACGGCTGCTTTACATAAAATGTGAGGGTTTTTCTGCAATGACAAGTTGGATTCATATTCCTAAATAAGAGTCTGGGGGAGGTGTATGTAAGTATAGATACAAGTGTGTACGTACGTGTACGTAGACAGACACATGCACAAATCCAAAATATCTGCCTGTGAATCATTAGAATTACAATTAGACAGAAGCAAACAGTGCCACGTGGGATATTTCTCCAAAGCTGGGCATCCTTTGTTTTCCAGCTTTGTGGAAGACTCCTTTGTATTCTGTGACCACATAATCCTGCGCACCATCAGCAGAGTAACACCACATTGCTGAGAAATGAACTCCTTGTGTGAGCAGACTTTGCATTTGTTTTACAAGAGAACTGTCTCCAGTTTCAGTCGGATTCATTAATTTACTTTGTGCTGTTCAAATGAATCATATTCCTTTTAGTAAAACAGGCTAAAGAACATAACATCAAATGCCAAAGTAGGTAAAGTTTCTTGATGTGAGTCCCTCTGGAAAGCCTGGAAACACAAGAACTGTTCAAAAAGTTGTCATCTTTTCATAGAAATATGGCTTCTTTGTTCTGCATCACACACTCAGACCTGTCAAGTGATTGCTAGAATTTCCTGATGACAGAACACGTTTCCAGAGCTGAGAAGAGGTCTGAAAACGTGCATTTGCATAGTTCAAATTCACAAGACCATGACCTCAGCCTGCAGATACCTACCTATGCCCCTTTCTCCCTTGCGGTTATTTCCACTAGATGAGTGTGGCTGATTGGTCAGAATGGGAAAACTCATGGGGAAAACAGCAAATTAAAATCCAAAAGATAACTTTGGAAGTTTTGTCTGTGCTTCTTACAATACAGCAAACAGCCGTTAACTCTCCTACTCTTGGTTTGCTCAAAGAGCTGGCAAGAAATTCAGCACAACCTAAACTACCCTCTCTGAGGTTCAGCAATCTTCTGGAGCTAAGGAGAGGCCAGGTGCTGTGGTGACTCAGTCTATTAAATTATTAATTAAACTCTCCAACCTATCAATTGGCAACTTAAGAGTCACACAACATTCTTTCAGCCATGAACACAGCCAGAGCCATGGACAGGTTGAGCTCCTGCCCCACTCCCTGGAACATGAGAAGCACCTTTACTCTCTCCCTGCAGTGCTCCCCAGACCCACAAGGTTCAAATCTTATATGCTCCATGGCCCAAACACACCTAATGCTCCCCAGCAGCTTGCAGCAAATGTAAGACCTTCAGTCTGGATGCTCGTGGACATCAAAGCTATGTCCTCCTGCCTGCAGAAGAAACAGGCAGCACTGCCACTGTCCTAGGACCCTAGAAACAGCAGGGAAAATTTTGAGTGACCTGAGAGAGAGGACCACATCCCAAATACAGAGAAAAACAAACACTCCATGTTTCCCATGACCTTCTTTCTTTTTCCTTCTTCCCATTTCCGAATGAAAACAGTCCCTGCTGGTCTGATCTGGGGGGGGAATCTTTCCTGACAGGCAACTTAACCTCAAGTGCTTGAAAGAGAAAGCAAACAGGTCTCTGAAAAGCTTTTCTGTACCACTGAGAACATCGGTGTCCCCTACTCCTCTCTTTCTAGCTGAAGCTAATCTTGGATGTTTCAGAAGTAGATGAAGAAAAATAGTCCAGAAACTAAGTTGTGTATAAAGAGGGTGTAAAACGTGGTTTTGGCCTTTACATTCATTTTAAGCTACCATCTCAAAACCTTTCCCCTGTTTCTGGACATCCTCTTTGACCCATGTAATCACAATGAACGTCTCTCAGGCAACCTTACCCCCTGCCCCGATCCATTTCTGATAGTGATTGCACTAAAGACTTTGCTATATTTGTGACTGTTTAATCATTCGTCAACAGGCAGCCTGGAAAATGCCACTGCTCTATGGCTGTGGCCATTAGTGAGAACTAGTAAAGTCTGAAATGAAGAATGGGTCAATGTGAACTGGCTTAGATTCTGCCTTTACAGGCACATCCAATAAAGAAATCTCCTTCACATTGGGACTGTCCAAAACCCATTGACGTCAGTGGAGAGACCTGCTCTCAGTGGGTTTTAAATCAGGCTCTATAGCCGAGACTTCCAAAGCAGCCTGGGGGATTCAGACATGTATCTTTCATTATAGAGAGAGTGTATTAAAGCAAATGGAAGATATGTGTCTGAAATCCCCTAGACTGCTTTGAAAAACTAAACTACTGTGCAAGCTGTACAGCTTTCCCCATAAAAATAGCTGCCAGCTCTTGCTTTGGTAAAAGTAATGGAACTGTGTGAAAAGATCCACACAAAGTCCTGGACCCCTCATCCTTTAGGAAAATAGGGAGAAGCATGGCTGGAGTGCTTTGTTTTCACCGTTAAACCCTCCCCGGTTCAAAGCCGCTTAGAAGAGCAACTGGTTTGCTCTGGCTCACCAGGACCGTCCTGACAGATGAGACTTCAGCCCTGCACAGATAAGGGCTTCCATTTCAACCACATGTTTCTGGTTGTCCCAGGCTCGTTGGGGAGGATGAAATAATCACAGCAGTTATGCCAGGGGGGAGGATGATATGGAGCAAGGAGCAGACATGCCCAGATGCCATTTTCTCTCATTTGAGGGTTCGCAACAAGGAGTTCTGTTTTTAACAAAAAAAGAAGACAGCTAAGACCCAGGTCTTCAGCCCAACTTAATTGAATTTGACACACATGAGAGGAGGCTTTAGCATGCACGTTTAGCAGCAGTTATCCCAACTCAAAACCCTGAAGACATTTGAAATCATGGTTCATATTTTCCAAATGTGGGTGCTAATCCAAGGCTGAATCCCACAGAGGCATTTAGGCCTTGGAAAACCCATGGTGGCTATTCTCTCACCTGACTTTAGCCACCAAGAAAGTGCATGTCCAGTTGTGTTGGGTCTGGATGAGATGGAGTTAATTTTCTCCATGGCAGCCCTCATAGTGCTGTGCCTTGTACTGGTAGCTAGAAAGGTGTTGATAACACCCCAGTGTTTTGGCTACTGCTGAGCAGGGCTCGCACAGCATCAAGGCTTCTCTCCAACATTCCCCTCCCAACAGTAGGCTGGAGGTGGGCAAGATCTTGGGAGGGGACATGGCCAGGACAGCTGACCCAAACTGACCAAAGGGATATTCCATACCATATGACATCTGCTCAGCAATAAAAGCTATGAGAAAGGAGGAGGCAGAGGACATTCATTATTATGACATTTGTCTTCCAGAGTAACCACTACCTGTACTGAAGCCCTACTTCCTGGGATGTGGCTGGGCATCACCTGCTGATGGGAAGTAGAGAATAGATCTTTTGTTTTCCTTTGCTTCCACGTGTGGCCTTTGCTTTTGCTTTTATTAAACTGCCTTTATCTTGACCCATGAGTTTTTTCCATCTTATTTTCTTCCACGCCCCATCCTGCTGAGGAGGGAAGTGATAGAGTGGCTTCGTGGGCACGTGGTGTCCAGCCCAGGTCAATCCACCACACCAGTCCAGGTTAGTTGACTAAGGCAAACAGTGAGAGAGAGGTGCTGCAGAAAGAGATTCATCATATTCTCACATGAAGTTACGGAATAATCTCCCACCAGAGATGCCTTGTCGGAGGGAGAGGAAATAAATATCTTGGAAACACCCAAGTCTGAGATGGCTAAAGCTGTCTGGGAGGAATTGCCTTTTAATGTCGTAATACCTGAAGGCACCTGCCAGGACCAAAATGCTCAAGAGGAAGCTGAATAGTCAGTAGGAGGCACAGGGAGCGAAATGCTGCTGTCTCTGCCTGCGTAGGTGCCCATGCATGGGGGCCAGCAAGCTGGGAGCAGGCCTGCAACATCCCCTCATGCACGTTAAAGAACAACTGGCCTGCAGTTCCCCATCAACCCATGTGCAAGGCTGGTCTGGTCACACGCTCAGTGTCAATAAGGCTGAGCCCTCCAGAAGAGACTGCCAAGGAGAGCATCACCATCAGCCTGACAGCATCTCTCAGGGCAGGTCTTAGCACGCACCCTCTGCCTCCCACCCAGCCTTGGCGAGGACATGGGTTTGTACAGCTCAGCCCCACAGAAAAACTGCCTCTGTTTTCTGAGAGGTGGCGAGAAAAACCTTCCTACAGCCCACAATGACAGTCTGCTTATTAGTCAGACAGCCTCTCCTAATGGCATTATTACTTTGTGGCAGGCTAGGACAAGGCCACATCATTAACTGAAGTTCCTTCATTTTAGCAGTCCACTGCCTTCCCACCCGATTTAGAAGGCAGTGGGTGAAGAGTACATCCAGTCGCACACTTCCCGTGCAGCTCAGGTCGCCATGCCACTCGCACACCACAGTTGTGTGGATGCTTACCGTCATTTCCCTTCATTTCTTGCATTCTAGGAGGTCTGAGAATAGGTGAAGTTCTGTTACAACGACAAAGAGCAATTGCATTTTAGGTGCTACTTCATGGCGGCAGAAATACTTCAGACCTCAGGTTGATTCCAGTTTTCAAATATCAGAAAGTTGGAGACGGTCAGCTCAGGGTTTCCAACTCTGACCCGTCTCCTGCAAACACAATCAAAAACTTACTACAAGACTCAGACTGGGCAAATGTTAAGTCGAGTCCAGGGATCTGCCCATAGTTCGTCTTTTTAGTGCAGGAAAAATTGACTCAAAGGGAAAACTGCTGTAAAGGAAAATTTGATAAAGATGATGTCAGGGTAACTTTTGCTCTGCTGAGATGTTACAGCCTGTGCAAGACAATCTCTGAAACAGGTAACTGAGCATTTGAAAAGCAGCTGTTAATCACGCTTAAGATAACAACCTCAGTGAGCCAGCTGTCAGGGAAAGTGATGGATTCGGCTTCTACTCTATGTTTACCTGGAGAAAACTCTGCTGAGAAACAAGTAGGATACTCACATCTCTCTCTAGACAGAAAGTTAATGATAACAGAGGGTTTGAGTAGACAGAAGATTGATTTTCATGGAAAGTGAACTATTCGTATTTCTTTCTACTTTTATCACACAGCTGAACAGTTTAACTCACGAGGAGTGTAAATAAATTTATGACGAATGCTAAATAAACTTTTTCTTCCTTTTTTTTCAATTTCCTTTTCTTTCTGTTTTTAATAAATCTTGTTTGGGTTGAGATTATGTTCATAAAGGCAATTCATGCAGGAGCCGCAGAGAAAACAGATGCTGTAACCTTTGAACAGAAGTGCTGAAAAGCAATGCAAAAGAGGGCTTAGAAATGAAAATTACCACTTTTGTCTGAGGGACTCAAGGGATAGAAGTAGCTCACGTGGGAGGCATAAGATGTCTCCCTCCATATTTACAGCAGAACTGACCCAGGATAGTGCACCCAGCCACAACAGTATTCCCGTTAAATCTTTGGCAACAAAATGCTCCAGGATGGTAACTGGGCGCTCACACGCAGCGCTATAAGGGGGCACCCAAAATGAGACCTGCGTGCCCAGTGCCTGCAAGGGCATGGTGGGCAGAACTGCGTCAGGTTCTCTCCATCCAAAACTGGAGAAAAGGAGGCAAAAAGGAGCCAATGACTCTGAAAGGAGTCGTCACCCACCAGGGCCTTGGAGGCCTCTTCTCCTGCAGAAGGAGGTCATAACCCCTACTCAGCAGCCACCAGCGGAGCTGAGGGTGGCAGGGAAGGAGGGGACTTGGCCCCATGAGAAAAGCAGCTGTGATTATAATATAGCTTATATGATGGTTATGTATATCGACCAATACATACTGCTTTAAGATATCAGTAATATCTGACTTTGCAATAGGGGTAGGAGAGTACAGGCACTGTTGTAAATGGCTCGTGTGGGGCCACGTGTGGAACAGCATACAGTTTCATTTCCACACGTTAAAGGAAGATGGAGTTAAATTGTAGCAGATGTAGGAATCACGTTGGAGAAAAATACAGCAGCTCAGTTTACTTAGCCTGGCAAAGTAATATGGTGCAAAACTGGAGGAAAATTTAAGAACCTAGCAGAAGAATAAAAACAAGAAGATTTTTGGCCTCCATAATCTTCCCAACAAAGAGAAGATTAATATGCTTATTATTCAATACACTGTTTCCCTCCTTTGAATTGATAAGCAGCACTCAGATACTATAAAGAGATCCATTAAAGAAAAAAACAAACAACGCCCACATCTTTCCTCTCTGGTACCAAGATCAAGCTTGGGCCTTTCTCTTTCACATACAAGACTAGAAACAGAATATTTTTGAGACTTGGCATCAGTCTCAGTTTTGAAGCACCAAGTGAGATGCAGAACCCTGCAGAGCTTATTTGGATCTGCTTAGTGGTTTCAGCTGTCATCAGCTAGTTCCTGTACACCCCTCCTATATGGCCCTCCTCATGCCCTCAAAGCTTATGCAATGCCCCACAGGTAGACGGCGACACCTCTATGCTTCTGCTTGCGCTTAAATTTCTACCGCTGCTATGTCAAAATAAAATTTCAAATAAAAGCTGCATCTCTTCTTCTCCTCACCCAACAGAGTCACAGCTGCAGAGACTCCCCGTGACAGAGAGCAACAAGCCAGCCCACTCGCGTCACCAGGCCATTATGCGTCATTACCGTGCATCAGCAAGTGGCAATGTCACCCCCACACATGAAATAATAATGGCCTAACAGATGTGAGAGTCATTGCTTTTTTGTCTAGTGCTGTTGGAAGACAAACTAACAACACAGAGAAGCAGATTTGTAGGGAAATAGTTCTGGCAAAGTTTCTTCAGAGAACTTGATGTGGACCAAAATGGATTGTGTGGCTTTTTTGTTTTGGTTTGTTGGTTTTCTTTTTTTCTTTAATTATTTTTTCTGTTTTGAGAAGTTTTTGTGGCAGTATTTCTGATTTGCATTTCAGCTACTATTAATAAATCTGTGCTGGGCTCATAAGTGCTTCTAAACACACCACAGATTTCTCATGAAACTCTTCCCCTATTATGGAAGACAAGTGCATTTACCTCTTCCAGACAGTCCCTCTGCTTTGCTGTTATGATAGCTTTGTGCCATG
Source organism: Phoenicopterus ruber ruber (assembly GCA_009819775.1). NCBI lineage: Eukaryota > Metazoa > Chordata > Aves > Phoenicopteriformes > Phoenicopteridae > Phoenicopterus > Phoenicopterus ruber. Next base: position 30,233,260 of record CM020221.1, on the reverse strand, counting down.
CAACTTTCTTCAGCTAAAAGAAAAAAAATTCCCTTCATCTTTTGCACGCACAAGGACATGTCCTCAATCAGGAGCAAATCCATGGATGCCAAAACACAATGGACAGTCTTTGCCACCAGCTATGACTAATAATGGGAGACATTCACTGTTAGCATAAGGCTGTGTTTTATTCAACGTCCCCCACAAACACTTTAAGACTGCTCTGGTAAAGCCCTGGTAACTTCTAATTAGGGAAGGAAGCCTCATAAAAATGTTCTTCATAGCAACCTATTCAGAGATATTTATTTGTTAAAATATTGACATTTTGGGATGACATTTGTCTTTATAGGAGGTGTTGGCCACCAGAATAGGGATTCTAATCACGAAACATGATTTTTTTCAATTTACCATGTGCCTCACAGTGACACAGTGACTGAAACAATCCAGTCCTGGATCAGCTCCAGAGCTGTGCCTTGAACCTGCTGTGTGATCCCAAGAAAATCGGTTAATGCCCCTGGGCCTCGTTTTTCCCCTACAGGGGAAACAATATTCAGAGAGTAACACTTGCTCAAACAATTTGCCATTTAGTCATAAGAATATGAAAAATATGCTTTTTTAAGATACGCATGCGACTCTATATTTACATATGTTATTATCCAAAGCTTTTTGCTACTTTCCTGAGCTCTGCTAAACGCTCTGCTTCGACTGACTCATGCTGCTCGCTCCCACTTCACACTTTTGCCCGTGCCTCTCACGTCTGCGGGACGGTGCCGCAGTGACTCCCAGCGCCAGGCGCACACGCTCCCCCACGGCCGTGTGCTGCAGCCCGTCGCCAAACCCCACGCACGGGCGCAGGGAGCAAGGCGGCGCGATGCACTGCCCAGCGGCAGCCCCTGCACGGGGCCGTGGGCGGGCGTCTCTCCTGCTGCATCCCATGCCACCCGCGGCACGTCGCCCAGGGAAAGTCCCTCCCAGCACATCTATCCCCTGGGTGTTTTTAATGAATAAACTCATACCTGTGAAGTAAGTGCTAAGAGTTAACATTAGGCTTACTGATGGGATAATAAATCATATGCTGATATCTGTATCTATGTATATCTACACCAGTCAGGATATGGTTGTCCTGACATATTGTCTCTCTAGGCCAGTTTGCTCAAAGCCGCAGTGCAAACTGGTGGCAGACTGAAATAAAAAACCCAGCACTCCTGTCTTCCAGACCACTGGCCGGTCTCCTGGGCTGTATTTCAGCCAGTTAAAATTAATTCTGCAGAGCACAAACAAAATTAATTATGAAATAAGGCAAAAGAGTCCAACAATACTCTCTCAGGCTGACAGCAGACTCCCCGGGCCCTCTCTATTTTGATAGTCGTTGCTCTCATAGTGACAAGAAGCGACTTGTAGCCCTTGCATCAGGTACTGGAAGCACCAAAACCAACAGTCTTCTGCATCAACACAGACAAATTAACACTATCTCAGCACTACTTGTAGTTCCTCTGAGTGAAACCAGTGTATGCCGGCGGTGATTCATGCGTCGTCGCTGAAACAATAACTCACCCCGTACACCCCAGCAGTGCGCTATAAGGTAACCCGGGTGTGTAATTATAGCGAGCACCGTGCTGACACAGCTACTGCTCCTCACTCCCGTGCAACCATTACATTTCTCTGCGCTTCGTGCAATGTTCTTTCTAACAAAGTGGGATACATCAGCCTTTGGTTGGAGAAGAGTCTGCCTAAAAATGACCTAGAACATTAGCACATGAGGGTTAACAGGCAGAAGGAACCCAGCCCCATGAGTACAGCTGACATGACCTGTGACACCTTTGCCTTTCCTGAAGGGCAGAAGCGTAGATATTGACTTCTGGAAAATAACATGTATCCTTGCGGCACGGTTAGCTGGCCACAGCAATATGTGGGGAAAAAGTCATAAACAGGAGTACAAAAGCAGTAAATGATGTTACGGGCTTGGCCAGCGGTGGGTGCTGCTAGTGTATGGTTCTGCCAAGCATCTCCAGCTGCTTGAGAAAACTTCCCACTGAAGTGCAGTCATGGTGCCTCCTGAAAAAAATCACAGGGGATGCTCTAGGGTATTAGCAAGCCTTTATTTTGGAATAAAGGCAAGGTAGGTCATTGTATGTCACATAAAATAGCATCTCTAATAAATCCATGGCAACTTTAATTTTGTCTCCATCTTATGGCATAAGTACCAGCATCCATCAACAACTTCAAAGGGATTTACAGGCACTCTGTGTGCTGGAAACCAGCCAGCGTGGCCATTTTGAGTTTCTTGATGCCAGAAGGGAAATAACTCAGATGGGCCTTTCTGAGGAGATTTTCGGTATACATTCTGGCCTGGCTCAGCTCCAGGGTATGCAGTGCTGCACCAAGGCTGAGCATTGAGGCAATTCATCCTTTTGACACTCAGGAGAGTTTGAAAAAAAGCTGGGTTTGAAGGTGGAGAACTTCATTTATATTTTATCAGGAACGTGTTTCTCCTTCCCATTACTCAACTATGCAGCAACAAAGAGACTTTTCAGGCCCTGTGTTCTCAATCTGTTCAATTGCTCTAAAGTTATGAGTTATTTTCACCCCCAATAGTTGCCAAAGTAAGTTCCTGGAGGGATGAAATCACTTTAGACATCACATCTTTCTCCAGGTGAACTAGTTCATACAGACTTCCATGTTGCTAATAATAGCACATGTGGTACCACAGAGATGACAGTAAGTGAATTTCTCTTCCTTGAATCTCAGAGTGTTAGGGTGTGAAGTTGGGGAACATATGCTGCGCTGACATCAGTCCGTAGCATGGCTCCTCACTGTCATGCATGCAGTCTCTGCTTAGGCATGTCTGGTGTCAGCTGGCCCATTGAAATCTGAAGGTGAATGAAAAACACTTAAGAAATTCAGAATTAAGAGTCTATAGCATCCTTACATATAACATATGTGTAAGTCCCCAAGGGATGTCATCTTCTGGGAAGAAGTCACAGTCTGTTGTCACCCTCAGGGAAGAGCATCAACGCCTTCGCTCTGCTATCAAAGAGATAATTTTGCTCACTTATCTCCACTTCCACAGCACCAAGAATGGGGTTTTCATGGAAGGGAGGATTCATGAAACATGAAGGTCCCTCTTTAGCTAGCAGAGACACACACACATCCAGTTCTCATCAATAGTTCTCTGCAAGATCCCATCTTGTTCCATTAACTCAATGGAAGCCTATTACCGCTACTACTAAAATCTTCATTTAGGTACCTCATTTAGAAGCTGATATTCGATGGTATGAATAGTCTTCCTTACCATTCCTTATCACAGCAAGTGGCAGTATCCTTTTTCAGGCTGGTCAAAATATATTCATTAGAACAATTTTGCGGTGGAAATCTACTTTGAAAGCTCCCAGTATATCAATTATTTAATAGAAAAATAAATTAATTATTTCCAAGAGATAATTTGATGACAAGTGAAACAACTCTTTATAATTTATTGAGGACAAGAAAGGTAAATTTTAAAATTCAGAAAGGGCACAGACTGCAGAAACCAAGCCTGGAGAGGAAGTTCCATGCGATTCCTTCTCTTAGAAAAACCCGGATACAAGAACTGACATCCTTCAAGGCTGGAAGGGTTTGCACTCTGTCTATCATCTGGACTATAAGCCAACTGGAACGTTGAGGGCAGAGCAAAAAAAGAAGAATTTTATGCAATCCTCAGCAGAAAAAATTACTTTCAAGAGAACTATCTTCCTTTTACTACATATTTTCTTATCCCACAGTACAGGTAGATAATAGAAATCCTTTTTGTTTTGCACAAAATTTACCAGAAGTCTTCCACTGATCCTCAACCCATACATTTTAGAGCTCACATCCAGCCTTTTTATTCCTCCTCTCAGTTTCTTGGCTTCTAAAGTTTGACTATACAAAACACTTTAAAGAATGGGAACAAAAGTTCCTAAGTACCTGAAAAAAAGCCTCTTCTCTAACTTGGCTCTTCTGATCCCTTTTATACATCATAGTACTGATAAGAGCATGAGCCTCCTCTGCCAGTTAATAAACAGCTCCTTCCTTTGGTGCTCTGTAGAGTGAGACACAGAGATTGTCCATGCTCTCATTAGGAATATTACAGCTTTAGCAGGCCCTCAGCTGTGCACAGAGAAGCCTCAGAAAACAGCGGTTGCCTTCTGACACGTCTCCAGGCAGGGGATTCAGGATAACCCATCCGTGCAGCATTCCCAAACCGTTTCCCGGGCCTGTGCTAGGAGTTCTCCTTATCAAACCGCTTTATTTTCACAGGAAAGATGGTGTGAGGGGAAAACATACTTTCCTGATCTGGTACATGCTGGAGTGTCTGGGAGAAAGCAGGGCAATTTGCCAAGCTCATGCTTACTGGGTCCTCATTTGGCCAAAATTGCCTTAGCAGTGTCAGTTGACACCATTGCAATTAAAAATATATTCCCACTTCTAAAAAACTGGTATTTCTTTGGAAAACATAGTGGTCAATGCTGCTTCTTTGCAATATTTCAGTCCAGGATGAATGTTTTTTGGACAGTTTTGCCGAAGCATTGAAATTAAATGTGTCATTGTGTACACACACACACTTATTAGTGAATGTGCTTCTGTAAATATATATGTAAAAAACCATACATATATATGTATGTACATGAAAAAAAAACACACAGAGAAAGACGGAAAAAAATGAGAGATTGAAGTTTGCAATTCTGTACTCTGCTCTTGTGGTTTAAGTAAATTTTATTGAATTAGTTAGACCTAAAGAACACTACTTTCTAATAGAGATTTGTTTTCAATGCTAATGCAATTACTCCTCTTCTTTTCCTCTAAGAAAACTCTTCAGCACTATTGAAAAAAAGAAAGATAAAACCACAAAATCAGTCCCAGCTGTCTAATCTAACCCATAATAGCAGATGTGCGTGGATCCCTTTGACAGAGGAGAGGGAAGGAGAAATCTATAATAAGAAGACAGCATCTACGCGAAGGAGAGTCAACCTCCACTGACTCATTTCCTGGGTCCTCCTCTTTTAGATTATTAACGGAGATTCTGTTTATAGATTAATGGCAAGTCTCCATCATTTACCATAGATCATCACCTACACGGTTCCCCGTTCAGGACCCCGTCTGCTCCTCACCTTGACAGTCTGGACTTGAGGTAGCATTGCTCAGTCTTGGAACTTGTTTTTAAACTTCACCTTATTAAAAGATGTGATGGGGAGTCTGGAGAAGATGGGTTCATGTTCTTTCTCAGCTGATGATTTACACTTCCTGTGATTCAGTTTACCACCTTTGTGCAATGGTATTTGAGATAATCATTTCAGAGTCAGAACCCATGGTTGCACAGTCCTTTTGGCCACCTCTTCACCAACAGATGGTAAAAAAAGCAACCCCCAAACTCTTAGGGAACTCATGAATTACCTCTTGTAAGCAGTGTTATTTAGAAAATGTCACATTAACAGAGAACAAAGCTCAGCTCATACATAGCTTAGGCTTCTACATGTGCTCTGGAGCCAACAGCAACATCAAATGTCTACTTCCGAAAGAGCAATTTATTTCCCTAAACACATGTTTCCACGGGCCTAGACTACATTTTAGGATTTAAAAGTATTATTCAATAGATGCAGAGTCATTCTAGTCCTTTTGTTATGCAAATGATGGTATTGTCTTTGTCAGTATTAAAATCACACCAAAAATCCCCCACAGTTCAATTCTTAAACTACAGGAAATGATCTATTTTTTTAATTATAACAGAAATTCAATTATACACTTACCTAAGACTCTTATTACTGGACACATTCTCCTAGAGGAGACAATTGCCCGCAGGCTGAAATTCATATCTAAGCTCCACCTAGATCATTTTCAGTCAGATTTTCAAAAGTCTCTGATCTTCACTGAACAGGCACTACAGGGACCTCTTTTGAAAATTTTGCTAATAACAGATTTCTTTCCCTAAAGAAGGAGTAGTGTGGAGTTTTATAAGAACCTTCTAATAATGTTTCCTCAAACAGCATTTGCAAACAATAATAGGAAATACACTAAATTTGCAGCCAAAGAGCTTTAATGAAGATGGAGGGTGTTGACAGATGCAGAGGGAAGATGAAGGAGGACACCTGTGAATCTTTACAGCTGAACCTGATAAAAGAACAGCTGATTTTTATAAAGGGTAAGGGAAGGGGTATACTAGAGAGGAAGCTGAGAATAGGAATGTGGTAGGAGGTATTATTTCTATCTCTTTTTCCAGTGATTTAGATATAGTATGAGGATGAATTTTGAGGCAAGACTTGTTTCTAAAATTATAGTAGCTGTCTTCTAGAAAGTACATTTCCTTCTGTGTGGAGCCTTTCTCTTCCTGAGAGTAAGAAGCTCAAGGGAAGGAGCTTTCAAAATCAGAAGTGATGCAACTGATACTGTCTCAGGATTTGTCACCGCTATTCAAGAGCAAAGGGAATTCTGGATGCCTGGTGAAGGTAATGTTACCAAGTCTGACTCATGGCTATTTTATTTTTACTTAGAAGATAAATGAAATGAGATTCTTCCTTGCACCTAAAAGAGATGGCTGGTGTATGCTTTCATTTGAATCTTCACTGGTAACTGTACCATGCCTCTCTTGAACCTCCTGCCTACCTTTGGGAAGGAAGTTCAAAGGAGTTGTCAGATGCTTCTACTGAGCTGGTTCCCTCGGCTCCCAAGCTCATGACTGCAGCTGTATCTGAGGCGCTCAGCCTCCATGTTGCAGCGCTGTCTGTGTGGATTAGGTCTAGGGGAGCAGTGCATTATGCTTTCGCATACAGACACCTTCCTGAGGATATGGCTGAAGTCCTGCTTTGATTTAGCTCTCTCAGACTGTCTGTCATAGTTAAAGAGGCACCGATGGCTACTCAAGCGCACAAGGTTACATTGAACATTCAGAGCTTTAGCTGACTAGAGTTGTCAGGACATCTGCTATGTCACCTGCCATCGTAACTTCTGCAGCAGCCATCTGATTTCTTTTGTAATAGATGTCATCTATGTGTGAATGACTCCCATCGTGTCACTGATGGGAGTGACAAGCAAATCACAGAGGGATTTGCTGTTACTATGGCTCTAAAAAAAGCAGAGAACCCCCTAAAACCTTTGGGAAGTTGTGAGAGCAGACAGGTAACACTCAACTGTTAAAGGGCCCCAAATTTCATCTCCTGCCTGTGCAGGACAGGAAAAAGGTTGTTCCAGGTTGGACTTGTTTGCCTCCAAAGCCCAGATTTACTTATTGTGTCACAGAACTGCCTTCACAAGCGTGACACCATGGGATTAATTTTATCCTGATTTACACTGACCTTCCCTCCTGCCCAGAGCCACAAGAACATAGCCATAGTGCTATGCCCCCCTCTATTTGACTTCCACATCCATTGCATTCACCTGGAGTTTTCAAGCTGTGGTACAAAACCTCCTTCACAGGAGGATGCAACTGTTTCTCAAACAAGTAGGTTTTTCCTCCCCTGCCATTGTGCTTTCCCACACAGGACCCAGAGCTGCTGTGGTTGCCACTGCTGCTACAATACTGGCAATGCTCTTAGTATATCCAAGGCACCACATGAGGTTTTCTTTGATAAAAGACCCTGTTATTCACCAAGAAATGGGCTGATTATTTTACTGTGAGCATGAAAAGCAACAGAGCTAGGAGGACACTTATTTTTTCCAGGGATCCATGAAACTGAGAGCACCATGTACAGCAAATTAAACATGTGTTAAGCCTCCCTGTTTACATTTTGCTTTGTCTCGGGGTGGGGGGAGGGGAGATGACTGTAATAACTTTATAATAATCTCTGATCCGAGTCATGTGTAGAAATTAATAAAATACCTGCGTATTATCCAGTGTTTTCCTGAGAAGTGAAACATGGCGAGCGAGAAATCTCTGTGTGGTTATAGAGCAGAGGCAGGAGCAGACACTGGGCTCCCTGACGGTTTAAGTACAGTCCTGTACATGGAATCAACTTGTCTCCAGGCTTGTGTGCAGACACGCAGCATGTCACAAGGCGTACAAGATGCGTTTATTGTAAAGATAAGGGGGTTGATTTATTTCTTGCGTCTTTTGGAAGACATAGTGTAAACAGGACAGTGGTTAGTTTATTTAAGTGGTTGCATATGTATAATTTAATACGGTACAGTTAAGAGCAGCTTGTTCTTGGAGTTAGCATTCAATCTCTCTGACGTCCTGAGCAACGCCTGGGAGACAACTTAAGGCTACTGAAAAATTAACATGTTTGGATGGAAGCTGTTTGCTACAAGATCCTCCAAACTGAAACATAAGACTGGGATTTCTCTCTTTTTGGGTTTTTTTTTGTTGTTGTTGTTGCTATTGTTGGGGTTGTTTTCCTTCCCCTCATTGCTCACCTGGCACAATTTCTAGTACCTCAAAAGCTAAAGCCTATAGGGTGTTATCTAGGTGCCACTGTTCTCGTGCATTGCTAAGGCTAGCTGTAGGCCACATTTAACTCTTGGACTGGTGGCTCTCTAAGCCATTTAATTTATTTGTATTTAAACTCCTGATAGCGTGCAAAGCATTCTTTTGCTGTCTATAGATCATCTGTCCCTATTCTTATTTCCTCAGTACGATTGGCAGAGTGTTACTAGGTTTATCACATCTTCTGGTCTTTTGAGAGAGAAATCCAGATGCTGAGCCAACATTCTGGATTTTTTAATCTCATTGTGTTTCATTTCACTCATTTTTCTTGAAGTTGTCTCACATGTTGCAGCAGATAAGACCAATGTTGCTAACAAGGTTACCATCCTTGCCCCTTCTCAGTCAGGGTAGTAACCAATCCTTCAGGAAGCCAGCCCTGAAACTTCTGCAGTTCACAACCTTTCATAACAAAGTAAATGTTTCCCTTCAATTTCTTTTTATCTCTTTCCCTCATACTTATTTCTACAAAACTTGCATATTTCTTGTCTGCTGTGCTTGGCATAGGTACTGTGTTGTCAGGTTCCCAGTGCTCAAAGATTTTTAGCTAATGGTTTTCAAGGTTCAACACTTAAGCCTTAGTTCCTGAATTCAGCAGGGGCAGGTAAATAATTAAGTTGTTTGAGGTCTTCTTGCTATTTGTCATTGTCCTCCCAAATGGAGGTGAGAAAATAAGACCCCTCTGAAAACACCAAAGTCTTTGACTTCAATATCATTTTAGAACCTAGGGAGAAGTGATGCATGGAAAAGTATGTGTCAGCCTCCAGCGTACTCTCTCCAGCTCTTCAACAGTTACATTTAGATAGAAGCACTGTAACAAGCATCTTGTTCTAAGTGGTGCAAGAGCACTCTCGGAATTGGCTACAATCAGCGAGAGCCGCAGGTTATGCGGCAACTGTGGAGAACCCAGGCTGCTTGAATATATCAGAGTGGTGTGGATCCCAAATTTTAGCTTCAGTCATTTAAAAAATACAGCCTCTGGGCATGTTGAGCTACTTATATGAATGACATTGTTCTCAAATTCATGAGTCCCTTGTCCCTTTGATCTTCTGTGACACTGGGAGGCGGGCATGATGTATGTGTGTGGAAGACATGATTTGCTTGCATCTAGCTAGGATGCTTCTCATCAGGTCTAAAGATAAACTCTTGTGAACTTGAGTAGGGCATTTGTTCTGAGTACTGGAAACTGAAGCAGGAAACAGAACAGAACACTGTTCATGGGTTTAAAAGTTGTGGAATTGGGCACAGTGACAGATCATGAAAGAAATGCAGATGAGACATTATGTACGAAAAGAGTTTGTGCTGACAAAGCGAAGGACCTCTTGCCAGGCTAGGGAGGAAACATCCAAGTTAATAAAGTAGGATTGTGAGACTATGAACATGCTACCGAAAGGCTGTTTATTGTAGCTAAGAAGGGGGAACCAGCCTGGTTTTATACTCAATGAGCAGCACCTCAGCTCTCTCACCATTCAACACAGACAGTGCAAATTCAGTTTCAGGTCACTAGAGGCTCTTCAAAATAGGTAAAACTCACCAAATCCCTCCTAAAGCAAAATAAGAGGAGGGCACTTTTACCTGAAACCACCCTCTTTGGCAACAATCCAAATTTAAGGTAATTTTGTACCCATTTTATTACTTGAGAGGCTCATTTTTCCTGTTTCAAAGTGTCCTCGTTTCGACCAGGATGGAGCTAATTTTCTTTCCAATAGCTGCTGTGTTTTGGATTTAAGTATGGGATTTGGTATGTGAAGAATACTGATAATACACTGATGTTATTAGTTGTTGCTGCGAGACCAAGGATGTCTTCCAGCTTCCCAGGTTTTGCTAATGGGCAGGTGCAAAAATCTGGGAGGGGTATAGCCAGTATAGTTGACCCAAACTGGCCAAAGAGAGTATTCCATACCATAGATGTCATGCCCACTATATAGTGGGGGTCAGCCAGTGGGCCATCCCCTTTTCGTTTGTGCAGGCTTTCATTCGTTCAGCTGTTCATTCCTTTACTCGCTCTCTCTGGAACTTGCGGTTCTGAGATCGCTGCTGGAGAAATTGCTGTTCGTTCTGAGATCACTCTCAGTTTTGCTCCACAATTGCTGCTCGGGACAGGCTGTATCAGTTGTCAGGCGGTGGGAAATAGTGCATCGTTCATCTTATATTTTCTATTATCATTATATTTTATTTATTATCATTATTAATATATAATTATTGTTATCTTTTTCCTTGCTCTCCTGGTGAACTGTTTTTACTTCAACCCGTGAGTTTTCCTTTCTTTCTGATTCTCCACCCCATTGGGGAGTGAATGAGCAGCTGTGTGGTATTTGGTTAGCAGCTGGGTTAAACCACAACACAAAGGAAGGCATAGGGGTTTTTTTTATTATTTATCATTTCAACAAACACATTAGGAGACTAGCCAAGTAAACAAAGCAAGTCCTCATGAAAATGCCAACATGATATGACCCCAGAGGTAGCACCCAGAATTGACTTCTCATGGCCCAAATAACTCTTCTCCTCCAGAAATTCTGCAATTTCCGTAACAATGAAAGTATACTATGTGAATGACTGTGTGATGTTACTCCTGGGCTCACAGAAACACTCAGCAGCAATCACTGTGCATCTTACCTTGACTCCCTAGTGGAGCTCTACAGAGTTATTGAAAGCTTGTGTCAAAACGGATCTTAAATTACACACTCCTTTTGCAGATGCCTTTTGCTAATCCGAGCCACTTCTCCCGTCACCGTGTGCGTAAAGCAAAGTGCTCTTCTCCCCAACCCAGACCATCTTTGCACGTTTGATTTGCATGTATAATTTGCAAAAAATGGTTGATGTAAACAGCTACTCATTCACTCACTGCTGCTGAGTTTCATTGTCAAACCACCTCTTTTCTCTTTTTCTGTGAGTAGCAAAACCCAAGGTTAAACTGCTGTCACCCAACAGTTTGGTATCCAACATTACTGCTATCACATCACTCGGAGCACAGCCTTTCTTGGAAGCTCTGCGTCCATGAACCAGCTAGGCCTGACCTTGCTCTGCCTGGGACATCTGATGAGATCACAGCTGGAGGTGATATAGCTGTGAACATTTAGTTATGGGAAAGTCTGTGGAGATATTTTTAACAAATAAAAATGGAAAGCTTGCAAAAGCATGATGTGAGCATTGTGTTTTCAGTACTTGAAGTTCCCTTCTTGTAAACATGTGGAAACTCTTTAGGCATATAGTATCAAGATCTTTAGTTAATTTGTTTTCCCAGACTGTTTGCTGTAAAGCTTTGTTCTATATGAGAAGTTATTGCTGCAGTCCAAGGTCATGGAAAGCAAGGGGGAAAAGAGTTGTCTGGATACACTTAAGTGTTTCATTTTTAGATTTTGTTTTCTTCCTCTGTAGCCAATTTCCAATAGCAAAGAAAGGGAAAGCTGATACAGGGATTGTGCTGGGTAACAAGCTTTCTGTTCTTCCCTGCAAATTTCAGGGGTCAACGGGTAAAATTAGAGAGCAAATACGTGAAGACAGCCCATGGACCTTATGATATCTGCTATGAGAAGCACAAAAGAAAATCGACTACAGATTTCTCCCTCTCACAGGGAACCCATGATCTGGTGTCCCTCGCACTGAAGAAGGAAACCTAGTATGCTCTAAAACAGATGGACGTGTAGGGCTTTCCACAGCAGTGTAAAAATGTCACGTTTGTTAGCCAGAACAAGGCACTCCTTGCAATTGCCAAAAAGGGCCCAGAAAAAAAATCTTTCTGAGAAACCAATTTCTGTTTTGAATTATATTATATTATGGTTTGCAGATTGCCTGTAAGTGGAGCACTATTCAGGGGCTGTGGACTTGCCCCTTCTCAAGCATTTGGTAAAGCTACCATGTGAGCTGGAGCCAAGTCCAGAACCAGAACACTGTATAGGCCAATTTAATTCTCAAAAAAAGAAAGAAAATCTACTTGGTTTTAGATGAAATATTGGCTGAAATTGCCAGAGCAAGATCTCAGTCTGAGAATCAACAGAAAGTAATTAAGGGCATTAGAACAGGGTGGACAGGGCACTGTGTCTTCACATACATAGCTTTAGTCCTTACCATCAAATTGCAAGGGACAGCTCAGTCCTGGGCGGCATTTTGCATCAAGATTTTCTTTAAAGAGAGCATGGCGATGAAGCCAAATCTTGTGAAATGAAATTGTATTTACAAAAAGCAAGAAACGTGGGGTAACTGTTACGCTGGCAGTAAGTGAACTTCAATACCTTCTGTACACGCCAAAAGTATCGGAACCTCTGATACTTTGCACAAAATGATGGGGACTAATATTCATTTATGGGGCTGAGCTCACTAATATAATTTGCTTCTGACCAGAAGTAGCTATTGTATTTTTATTATATTTTTTCATTTTCTCTACATATAACTAACTCTGAATACTTTTCAGATTAAAACCATCCTTAACCTCGAGCTAAGTCTCAACCACAGACCCACAAAGCATTGTCGTTGTTTTACATTACTCCTGAGAAGGAAACAAGAATCCAGATTTTGTGTTACAAGGCAGTACTAAAAAGGGGGCTGTCCGGATTCTTGAAATATGTATTCTGTACCACTGAATTGTACTGGTAAATTTAGTCAAAACCGGTTTAGGTCAGACATAGGCAGTTCAGGATTCAGTAAGGCTTTGAAATTGTATAAAATATCCTATCTCTTTTTATGTTGTTCCCAGATTAAGTTTAAATAGACACCACACGCATTCCTTATTTAGGGATAGATCTCTGCCTCTGTTCTTAAATAAGATAATTACCGCATACGTCAGCTCTCTGTCTGTGCCATAAATTCATGGGAGCTGGCTCAGCATTCTTAGTAAAGCTGTAGTCAGTATGTAACGTCTATAGATTAACAGACTGGATATTTAAATGTCCAGCTGCCTGACTGAAAGCATTATCTCTGAAGGATTCAGGGGAGATCAAAATTCACATTGAAATTATGGAGTTAAATCTCATAGTTACTCATCACTTGCAAAAACAGCTACCTCACAGGTCCTTGTTGCAAGCATGTCACCCTGTCTCAGGTCAGAGACATCTTGTTCCCAACCTGTAGCAGGAAGGAAAATTGTGGTTCTTTCCATCTGTTGTTAGATCTTGCCTGCAACTTTGTCTTTAGATGCTCCATCCTAAAGGCTGGACTGGGAGCTGGTGATACAACAGTGTTTGGGACTAATAGCTTTTCTAAGACAGTTTAACTAGCCATTGGGATAAGGCACTGGAGAACAAGGATTTCAGCAAAAAACAGGAATATTTCAAGTTGGCTCTGATTGTGCTTTACAAGCTAAATAACAGTGGCTTTCCTCATAAGCTACAGAAATAAAACAAAACCAGATTCTGTATTTTTGAGAAGCCTGCTCCTTGCTGTTTCAGGAAATTTTTTGATGTGTGGAGAGCCAGAGTGGGAGAGAAACTGTTTTTGTTTGTTTATTTGTGTGAACCCAACTACCATATGGCTCAGAGCACAGAAGGAGGATCTTCCTTCTCTCTCGGGCAGGTTTGTTTCAGCTGGCCATGGCTCTGCGGGACTGCATCTCTGATGGCTGCCCCGGTGCTGAGCAGACAAGCCCCTGCAGCACGCAGTCACTGGCCCTGTAACTGCCTCCTGGAGAGTATGCTGAAGCCACCTCGTCCATGCACAGCCCAGAATATTTCTAAAATTCAGGAGAGAAAGTGGATTTATCTACAGGCCACAAGGTTAATAGCTTTACCAAGCCTGCTCCCTATCTTCACGTTGTCTGATAATAATTTTGGTTTGAATAAATTAAAAGTCTTTTTTTCCTCATAAATTATGCTTTTCAGTGGGAAATATCTACAGACCTAAATGCTTGCGTGTGCAACTAATCTCCTGTACAGCGTTTGGTTTATTATTTGGGTGATAAATAGATGCTGATTCCTTTAGTGACACTGGAATTAAATATTGTATGTGCAATGAGCTGCATATTATAAAAATGTCTCTGGATCTCTCTATCTGATGGCAAGCTTGTACTTCCAGTTCATCCCCTTGGGTACCATGGAGATATTGCATGAGAGAGAAATGGGAACAGTTGGATGCTTCTGGTAATGTTTCTTTAGCAAATCATTTTGTCAGGTTATTCTTCTCTTTGGAATATCAAATCACATGTTATCACGTAACTTGATATTCCCTGAGGCTGCACAGGATTCATAGCATCTGGCTATTGCAGAAATATGTAATACAGTTGTTATTTTCCTGACTGTCAGGTGGATTTCTGACTTATATATACAAGAGTCGGAACGCTGGTTGTTACTCTCCTGCTGAATCTCAACAGAAAACACTACTTTTGTGAAGCCTCAAAGGGGTTATTTTATCCCTAGCTGTAGCAGCCATTTATTTTCAGTTAGTGACACCTTCCCAGCCTGCTTCTGTAAGAATGAACTCCCAGAAGTTGTGTGTGAGACTGTTTTCAAACAGACATGAAAACTAGGAAAGCTGGTCCTGGGCTGTGACCCAGTCCATCTGGGTTCAGGTTTTTCAGTTTTGCCACAAACTTGATACCTTTCCTCAAGGTAAAAATCACAAAGGTTATTTTCCAGGGCTCAGTTTTACAGAGATCCTGTCTCATGCCTAGAGAGGTCTTTTGTCCTTGCCTGCATTTAGTTTTGGCCTGAAAAACCCTCTTCTACTTTACGGAGCGAGGTACTCTACTTATGCCATAGAGATACCACGAGTTTGTTTAAAGAAAGGAGTGTTCAATGCTGTTTTTTGCAACCTCATCTGTCACCTCAGATTGTAGCTGGTGTATTTCCCTGTGTCTGAACAGCAGCAAAAGGAGACCTGTTTAGGGCCATCTTCACACTTACAGCTTCCAAGTGCCTGTGCTGTGCGTTCCCACAGGTTTGCACTGCCGAGAATCCTATCGTGACCAACGTACGTATAGATAGGTATTTAACCCAAATGAAAATGCCAGTCGACCGTGGCCTGGTGTCTCATTCTTGGCTGACACAGAACTGAGAGTACCTCCAGGCAAGCAGGAAGAAAGGAGGAGGGCTTGGGTGGTTTTGTCTGTGCCCTTGAATCCCATATGATTCTGTGCTTGCTGTTACATTTTTGTACCCAAAATCATCTTGGAAAGTGTTACAGTAAAGGAGCTCTAATGCCACAGAGTTCATATTTTTGTATTACAGGACTATGATGCATTTCTGCCAGCAGGTCTCTTGGGAACTTTTTGGCTGCTTTCCCAATTTAGCTGCTAAATAGCTGATTCATTTAAAGAGACAAGAACACTGTGTATCCTCAGGAGTGCATGTTGAGACGTTCTTTTAAAGATATGTCTAAAGACTTCCCCACTTCTCCTGTGGGTGCATCGGATTTATTACAGAACACGAATACAGCAACGGTGGTGTTTGTTCTGCTGTGAGAACAAGGAGTGCACCGGAGCTGCGGAGAGAGGGAAAACGTAAAGGATGCTCCAAGTGTTGCCAGATGTGTTTGTGGCTGAATTATCATCCCAGAAAAAGACTGGCATAACTCAGATTTAACCAAACAAACAATTCTGTAAGTAGCAGAATTTCTAAACCTTGGTTCCTCTCGAGGCTTTTTGTGTAGGTTTTGGGTTGGTTTTTTTTCATAGGAATCCTCCTGTGTCTGGTAAGACACGAGCTCTATGGTTGTGGCAGTTATAGTCACTCCCTCTCTTCGGACACATTGATATGTAACGTTGTTGATCTGCAATCTTCCTGTGAGGGAGAGTTCTAATTGGGCTTTTTCTTCTGTATCTGGGCCACTGCTCTCAAAAAAAAAAAAAAAAAAAAAAAAAAAAAAAAAAAAAAAAAGTAGGAATTTAACATCTTCAAACCCTCTGCCTGTCAGTCAAATTTTCTTTATCATCTAACAAGGGAACTGGTGACATATCTCAGTTCTGCATTTAGGCTAAAACCCCAAAGGAGTAACATCTGTGATTTATTATGTAGATAATGGTCAATCTGAACTGGGGTTATAAACATTCTTGGTTTTACTACAGACCACAGGCCAAAATCCAGGTAATGACAGCGCTGTCCTCAGGTTACATGAGTAAAAGCTGTACACTCACTTGGAAAAAGGAAAGAGATAGATATGTATGAACAGATTGTTACAGTCAGGCTTCACACGTGCAAAAAGAGATGATTATACCACTATAGGCATCTGTAATCAGCAGAGAACAGCCTCCAAAAACCTGTATGATCATTTTGTGCCCTCTCAAAGATCTTGCAAAGCCATTTAGTTACATTCTGCTCTCAAGAGAGCGCCAGGGGCAGGACTTGGGCTCTCTTCTGACCAAAGGGCTAGCGCTCAGCAAGATTGTCCTCATGAGTGTCTACACGAAGAGCTTGTCTGCTCAGTGAGGGCTTTAGCTTGTACCCTCCAGTCTTTCCAGTCTTGGATGCGATCCTAGCATCAGAAATGCAAGCAGCTGGTTCTGTGTTGTCATCCAAGCAGCATGGCTAGAAGAAGTAGTGCTGTGCCAGTTTTACACAAAATCCCAAAATAGAGAGCTAATAGGTGGAGTAGTAGACTACAAAGCCAGCTAGAAAATCAGTATGATGTGGAAAAAAGTGGTTTTGGGGAGAGAAAGCATGTTATTACACATTTTTTTTTCTGTATTTTTTCCTACTCTCTGAAAACTGTAAAAGCCTCACAAAACACAAACATTTTTTGTTGCCTTTTCTTGGCCTTGAAGACGTGTGCATGAAAACGTGCCAGCATTCAAGTTGCCACAGTACTTCTCAGTGGTGTGTTTGCCAGCGCTCTGCTCCACAGGATTCCTGGGTGTCTGATGGGGACCCTGATCTACTGTTGCGGAGTGAGAGTTTGTGGATGTGTTGTCTAATATTACGACAGTGTCCAGAGGATCCAACAGGAGACCAGGGTCCCGCTATCCTGGGTGCGGTGTAGATTCTTGGTTTTGCGGTGAAGAAATGCTTTAGCAGGAGTCTCCTTCATCAAGACCCATAAGCAAAAGACCCATAGGCTAAAAAGAGAACAGTAAATGCATCTCCTGTTTTTCTCTAGTGAGAAAAAAGTAAGCAAAAAGAGATTTTTAGTTCCACTGTTTCTCAAGTTGAGTTTGGGTAGGGAGAGAGAAGCTTGTAAAGTGCCAAGGGAAAATGCTTCAGTGGAGGGACTTAACTGAGATAATGTAAGAAGCCAGCAGTTGAATCAGGACAAGAAATCTCCTTTTTCATGCCATATTTGTTACCAAGTTTTTTCTCTGTGTACTTTGTTTAGTGTCAAGAAGCTGTTTGGAGTCTACTGACTCTGGTAGGTGTTTGTGTTTGATGACAGACATAAGTATAGAAGTCTAAAATCATTACTATTGAAGTCCTGGAAACACTTGCGCTCTCTTTGCTTTTGGAAGGAGATCTTGGAAGATGGAGTCTGTTACGAGGTTAGGAAAGCCTTAAGGGATTTTTTGTTTTCTCTTTGACTCCATTCTTTATATATAGTGCTTGTAGAGGACAGAATATTAGAAACCAAATGAGGCAAGTACAGAACTCAAAATCATAGATAATTTATGATTCTGAAAAGGAAATTAAGTGTGAAGAGTAAGTCATTAATATCAAGTCTTTTTAATGATCATTAATGAAAAAGGGCATGTCTTTAATGCCACATAGAGAGGAAAGCCCTCCAGGCTATATCTTAATGACTTTCTTAGACTGCATGTGTTTGAAACTTAAGGTTTCAAATAATTCTATGCAATGAACAGGATTTGCTTGGGTTTTGACAGCCTCTTAAATGCTCGTGAAGTTGAGGCAAGATCTAAAAATGCTTCAAGCTTAAACAGAGCATCATCAGATGACCTCTGCTGCTTACGTGTTGTGCCACGTTTGTTTCTTGTGTTGCGTTCCAAGTTTTACTTAGGTTTACATTGCAATTTTCTTATCAAGCCTAAAAAGAAATCTTCACAATGCCAGAACTGAAAGTCCTTTCTGTAGTTCATTGCCTTTGTGCAAAGAGCACTTTTAATCCTCCCCGTTGAGCATGAGCTAGCCTGAGTGAAAGTAAACCATTTAAATGAAGAGAAATTTTCTTTTAATCCATTTTCTAGCTCTCAGTTTGCCTACTCAAAATGTCCTTTTGGTTCTGTTGCACAATTCTTTATTCTGCCTTAAAGAATTCTGTATTCTCTAATCAGAAAAAAAAATTACTTTTAATAAAATAAAGACATTTAAGGCAGACTGTTCTATAGTGCTAAGTCATATCAGAAAATCTTAATAATAAAAGATATGTCACATCTTTCTTCCCAGATACACAGATGTTTTATAGGCTTTATAGCAGGAATATACACAGAAAAATACTGTTATCCCTTTACAGCTAAAGCAGCAGTCAAATTTGGGTCAGGAGAAGAAATTAGACTTGAATCAAATATCACTGCAGTCATCTGTCTTGTCAAAGAAAGCACAAATTCCTGCTTTCATGATCACGGCAGAACAAACAAATAAAAAGAGACTGACTTTTTTCCTCAGAAGCAAACTCATTTTCAGCTAACACTTAAGCTTCAAACTTTTATGAAATTGTTTTTACAGGCTAAAATCCCGAAGTTTCTTCTTGGTGTGCCCTTAGCCACGTGTCACTTTTTTCCCAGCCCTTCTGTGGGGTTTCAGCTGCTCCTCATGCCCATGGTTGAGCACAGCCGCCCATTAACACTGGTGGAAAAACTCTCCAGCTCAAGGGTCAGGCGTGGGAAAGGCTTGCTGTGTTAGCTGGAGACATCCCTAGCGTTTTGGTTGGGAGCTTCCCTCTGTTTTGCTATCAAGTTTCATAGAAGATCTCTGTTTTGTTCCTGTATCCCAAAGGAGAAAAAAAAGAGATATGGCTGTTATGTCCTCCATTTCAGAAAGGTTCATCCACTCTTGAATATCACCTGTCAAGCAATCCTATAGCCTTCGATTCGTGTTGCCAAGCTGCCTCATGCTCTACCTTCTTCTCTGTTCATCTACTCCAAGGATCCTTGGTTTCTTTCATTTTGTACACTTTTTCTTTTAGAAAAAGGCTGATGATCTTCAGGTGTACATGCACCTCATATAATTTTTCATATTGAGTGCAGCAGACTCTTCATTTAATGAACCATAGGTTAATAATTCCAGATAATAAACAGTGAGTTAAGACCTATACATATTCTTTCTCAGCTGTGAAAACATCTGCTGTTCATGCTTTTCTGCCTCCTGCCTTGTCGTCATCTTTCAGTTTTACCCCCAATCTCTCAGTCCATCTGACACATAGATTACAAGAGACCAGCTTTTTCACTGTGGCAAATGGGATTTTCTTGTTGACTGATTATTTTCTGTGACCAATAAGTCCCATCATCCACTCACAAGATAAAAAAAGTCATCTTCAGAGGTATTTTGTAAAAACTACAGGGAGATGCCAACATCCATCAAATATAATTTACAAAATATTCTCCTTGCAGATTAATAAATTGCTTCATAGCCTGTCAGCAATGCCAGCTAACAAAATAACGTATCTAATAAGCAAGATGTACAAAAAAAAAGTTATTTACAAGCATCAAAAACATTGCAGAAATAATAAGCCTAGTCGTCTACTTCTGCACATCTTAAAATGCAAGGTCTCATGCCGGTCCCTGTTTTACTGAATCTCTGGGCTCTCCTAAGAGCCCTAAACACAGAGTCCAACAACATCAACTTGCAAACTGGCAAACCTTTCCACTGCAATGCATCTACTGACGCATTTTCTTTTTTTCTTTTCTGTTTATTAACCTTTGATCACACTATCTAAGACTGTTTTAACCAATATCTTGTCCTACACTGTTAGGTATAATAATTTATTCAAACCAAACTTAAAATGCCGTCACTCCCGATTGATTTCTTTGCTATTTGGTGAAGAAATCTATGTAGCCTTTAATATTACTGGTAATATTTGTTCTGAGTTTCCAATGGGAAAGTGTATGTCATTTAGAATCAGATATTTCCTTGTAATATTTATCTGTCAAAAAGTATCAAAGAGCTTTCAAGCTGTAAACAGATCTGACCTTGAGTGTCTCTAGAAGTCCACATACGCAACTCCAGCAGAGTCTCTTGAGAGGTGGTGAAATCTCCATCCTAGAAAATTTTCAGAATTCAACTGAAAAAAGCCTGAACCGTGTGATCAACTTTGAAGTTAGCTCTGCTTTGAGCAGAAGGTTGGACTAGCGACCTCCCGAGGTTTCTTACAACCTATGTCTTTTCCTGTGATTCTATAATTCCTATGTTTCTTCACCCTCTGAGATCACTCATGTTTGTTTCTGTCCCCTTTGAACAGTGCATGTCCTTTAGTAACTCTGTTCAAGTCATAACTGCTTTTCCACACTCATTCTGTCTACTCTATATAGCTATTTTCATTTCCTACATTAATCAGTCTAGTTCCTTGTATTTTGCCATCCATTTTCATTGCAGTAAGAATCTTAAATTGATTTATCTTAACCCATTCAATTTCTCCATCAGATTAAGTCTTTCATTAAAAAGTATTGTCCAGATAACTGCTTTCCTCCATGTTAGCACTTTGGTTTTTTCATATCTATTTTTCTGTATGCTGATATTCTTCTAGCTGTCGCTACATTCTTCATTTTCTTTTTTGTAGGTTTTAAAGGAAGTCCTGACAATTTTGTCCTCCAGAGGAACTGGGTGGAAGCAATCAATCTGCCAGCTTCCCTTGGACTCCAGTGGAGTCCATCTACCAGCAGTCTTTTCTCCATGAATGCCTCCCACTGGTCAGACATTTTAGACTTTGTATTCTGAAGTTTCAGAGCCCCATGGTAACCTTCATGTGACTTCTCTAAGGACCAGAAAAACACACAGAACCATCCCCTTAGGACCACAGTTTGTCATAGACAACCTTGATCCATTGCAGCAAGCCCAGAAGTCATTTGTCTCAGCACGAAGAACAACTACAGGTTTCTACATTGCCTTATCTTTGTTCCCATCAGACAGTTCATCCGATCGCTGACACTGGGGACGTATTTTTCTGATTCCTCCCTGACATGGAGTTCATGATACCATAGGTTTAATTTCTTCTGGTGTAGAAAGGAATACTGGTTCCTTTTGATCTGTAGGTTGTACTTCCTTCTCCATTATGCCTCTTCAGTATATCCCTGTGCTTTCTGTTAGTCGGCCGCCTCAGCTCAATTTGTCCATCTCTTGCATTCTGGGTTTTTTTATACCCTGATCTCTCTGTGGATACCAATAGCCTGTCCTTTTTCATTTGTCTGTAAAACACCTTTTCAAACATCTGTGGACCTTGAATGATCTCCTTAACCCTGTCACACTTCAAAACACAGGATTGTCACCATATCCATCTTTAGTTCCCATGCCTTTTATTTCATCACTCTGCTGCTACTTCCACTCATAACTCCTGAGTGAGTTACTGATAGAGTGATTTATCAACATCCTGTGCTTCTGCATCCACATCTTTCTTCCTCCTTTGTGTTGGGGCTCGGATCTCATACTCAGTATCCACACACACACACCCCCCCCCCACACACACACCCCCCCTTACTTCCTAGGCATCCCGTGCTTTTCCTGGAATATGTATTGAAAAACAGAGCTCACTCGCTGCAGTTTCTCTCCACAAACCCCTTTGTCTGCTCCTGAGTGTCCTTCCCTTATTTGTCATTCCTTTGTTTGCAACCATTTCTTCTGATACCAGTCTAACTGCATATTGTTCATTTTCTGTTTTCCCACTAAATTGAAAATACTTCACAAAATGTCTTTTGAGAGGATATGGAGGGGAAAAAAAACTACACTGTGAAGTTTATTTAACAGGTTTACAGCTAAATACTTTGAAATACCTTTAATTATCATTAGACTCTTTTATTTAGAGAGGCAATCAATATTCCAGAGCTGTAATTAGTAAAAACAATGTGTTCATAATAAAATGGGAGATAATGGTATATATGTTTGTGATTGACAGACATGGAATGAGAAGAAAATATTCTCTGATGTGTTTGAGAGTAGGGAATAAGTAGGAAATTTTTTAAACATGCACATACAGAGATACATATTCCCCTGCCACCAATCCAAGTAATCCTGTCAGGGTATTAAGAGAGTTTAAATTCCTGAACATTAATGTATGCACTCTGATTCACAGGGTATTAAGAGCAAGCATACAATCAATCCTCTGCCTGGCAACTGCTTTTTTGTGTTTTACGTCTCACATTTTCAATGGAAATGGTACAACAAGCAATGATATGACATAACACTGTATTCAATGCTTCTGTTTGCCTTTTTACTGCTGGGACTTTGTTCCGTTTCCTTTGAAAACAGTGGTTTACCCACATCATCCAGGCGAACAGCCCGTATTCCTGAAACCCAATGCTAAAGCCATTACAAAGGTGGACAGCATGGCTGAAATGAAGTTGCTATTACAATATTGTCAGAGCTGAAGAAAACATTCACCAGATAAGTCCAGGCACCAATGTTCGTAGCTTAGAAGGATGCATTGCAACATACAATTCATTTTTTTGTGGCAATGCTATAAGAATTAAAGTTCCAAGTAGCTTGCTGTGTTCTAACTGCCAACAAACTGATTTCTGGAACATCCCACTAGCCTGTATGTAGCTTTACTCCTTGTCTTTTATTAGACTGTAGATTAATACAGTGTTATTAGACTGGAGGCCACTTTGGCAAGGACAATCACAAGCCTGGACTGTTAGGATAGCGCAAGAGCTTTCACTTAGGACTATCGTCTGAAATGAGGATTTTAAATTTTGCTGCCTGAACCTGGATATTTGAGTTGTTTTCCTCTACCAAGAGTTCTTCTTATTGAAATATTTAATTAATTAAATGTTAGTTAGTTACTAAATTCCCATGCAGAGAGGCACAAGGGGTAGTATGGGATTTGTCAGATGAGGAGTTGGATCAGTTTTCATCTTTGGTCACAGACTCACAGAAACACAGAACAGGTAAGGTGGGAAGACACCCCTTTGCAAATCCACGCTGACATCTCCCAATAGCCTACTTGTAATTAATATGTTTGAAAATGTTTTCCCCTGATTATTTTTTTCCTTCACCTTCCCAGAGATCAAGGTGAGGCTAACGAGCCTGTAG
This sequence comes from Phoenicopterus ruber ruber, assembly GCA_009819775.1. NCBI lineage: Eukaryota > Metazoa > Chordata > Aves > Phoenicopteriformes > Phoenicopteridae > Phoenicopterus > Phoenicopterus ruber. The sequence goes on along the minus strand of CM020221.1, from coordinate 30,209,800 downwards.
TTCCACGGATCTTCCTTCTTTCCCTTCTTGAAGATAAGAGTTGAATGAATAGTGAATTAGGAATATCCTTCCTTATCTTTATTCCAAGAATGAAACTATTCTTGCCTAGGAGACAAGACAACTATATTTTACTAACTAAAAGCTGCCCATGGCAGTAACATTTGTTTAAATGCAGAAATACTGCTACCAAAAAAAACCCAACACCCCCCCCCCCAAAAAAAAAACCCAAAAAACCCCAACCAAAACAAAACAAAACAAACCCCACCTAAACCAAAACTCCAAACCCCCAATATTATTAATTTCTATACATAATGGTATAGTTCAAGTACAAAACAAAGCTTAAACCAATTTAAAAGCATTGATTTATATTCCTGACATAACTAGAGCAGAGTCTCCTAAGGGAGGGAAATTTCATGGCTATTCTGATAGCTGTATATATTGATTCTTCTCCTGTTCCTGCCCCACAAAACACCTCCAGACACTTTAGTATTTGTAGTTGTCGTGGTATGCCCTGACTTCTTCCATTAGTAAATAAATCAAGCTTCACTTATATCCAGCCTTGCAAGAGGTGGCCACAAGCTTTGGGATAGTTACAATTTGGGGTTGGATTTTACATTGCAGGTTAAAGTCTAGTTCTAGGAGTTTTGCTTAAACAGCAACAGGATTTATCCTCTGCAGCGAAGCCAAAACAATCCTTTGTCAAGAAATGGAGTTGTTTGCGAGCAGTCATCTTGCATTGGCAGGACCACACAAACTAGGGTGGCCACTTGAGGTAGTCTGATATGATTTCTTGAGAAGATAGGTGGCATCACTGTTTTAACTTTGCCGTTGGGGGCAAATTCCACATTGGGTGATGAATGCTGTGTACATTCAACCCCTCAAAACAGCAAAAAGATTGCACTCCTCTTCCTCCTCAGTGTTGCCCTTGTAGCATGTCCATGGGTAGTTGAGTAGCCTCTGTCTCCCTCCTGCGCCAGAGAACCAGCTATAATTCGATCTTCAATGAAGTAACTCCAGAGTAAAGATCAGTCTCTTTTCTCTTTAAATACACAGCTTTAACATAAATAGTATCTATAATTCACACCTTGCAGATATAAATATTATGTGTTTATAGATGGCTCTCAGGACTTCTGTAGTAGATGCCTTTGATGGTTATAGGCAGCCTGTTGACTTGAATTCTAAGGCAAAAAAAAACTTACAAAAATATTAACCCTTTAGAAATATTTTCAAACATGCATTTTGCCATATAAATGTTCATTTAAAAGACTGTGTATTATGTTGATTGAGGACATACCAAGTACTGTAAGAAATTCACAGGAAATTGAGTTGTATTTTGGTTATACTGGAATTTCCCTCAGGAACTATAACAGAAATCCCCTGGCTGCTGTTGAGGGGAACTAGGACAAATATGAGAGAGAAGTGGCCAAGCCATGGCTGTCAAGCCAAATGCTTGTATTGCGTGGGTCTCAAGCTGGCTACAGGGCTGTGCTGGCATGGGAAACACTGGCTAATTTAAATCCCTGTTGGCAGAATGAAATAAAGCAGCAAGTATTACTGGAGCTGACATCACTGTGCTCCCCGAGACCCAGCTGCACATCCGACTTCTGCAGCCTCTCGGAGCAATGGGAGAGCAGTGGAGCCGCTACTCCAAAACTCTCCGGTTCTTAGCTCTAAGCGTTTTGTGCTTCTTGGCCAGACAAAGATTTTGTTACGGTGCTCACAGCTACAGGACGTTGGGTCATCTGTGTGTGGCGTAGGCATATTATAAGGCAGAAGTCTGCTGGCTTTTACCTCTACAAGGTGGTCAATGAGCGATGTCACCCAGGACATATACTGCACTGTACTCTCTGCTGTGACCTCTCTGAGGCATTGCTCCTTTTTCTGGCAATGAGCTGTGACCCTTGTGTGGATGGCACGTAGTGAGTGCTGGCGGCACAGACTGAACAGTATCTGCAGCCAATCCATCCTCATTTACAGGCTGACTATTCTTATTTAATAGCCTACTCTGATGAGCTGCATAAGGTTGTGTTTGAGAATGGCAGACACGGATCAGCTTCTAGCCTACCAACTTCCAGCTGGCAAGAGACCTGAGCAACTCCACAAACTAAATGAGATGGGCTTAGAATACGTTTCTTGCTGCTGTGCCTCCAAAAGGGGAAATAGCTGTTCCATGACTCAGGAGTGCTGCATGCCCTTCAAGGGGCGTAGGATGGCACGTATGTCTGGTTGGAATTGCGTGGGGCAGTAAAAAGATTTTTATGCGCACGTGCACTCATACAGGCAACTCAGTTGCAGCAAATTAAAGCCAGATGAGCAAGCTGTTTCCTAATAGTAACTTATGGTCCTGGCTGATCTCTCAGGCTTTTTACCAGCATATGCTGTCAATTTCTGAAGTCCCAAAAGGCATAAGATCTGTGAGATCTGGGCTAATGGGCTCATTCGCATTCCTTTCCTTCTCTCAGATTTGTACTGCTCAAAGCTGATGCCTAGCGCTGGTAGGCCGGGAGTTGAATTTAAAGTGGAATCTAGAAACTTGGAGTAAATGCCTGTATTGGCATTTGCAATCTCTTCATACCCCTCGGTTTTCCATCATGCCTTCAAAAGATGTTTAATGAAATGCAGAGGCTTTTCTTCCTGTGTCTGACATGTTCTATATTTTGAACTGTCAAAGAACTATGACACTGTCCCAGCTAAAACTTACAATCAGAAGCGGGAACTAGAACATTGTCAAATTAATGGCTGTGACAAGCACATCGCTGGTGCAAGATGAAGGTCAATTTATTGGCCCTAGGTTTTTATTGCCTCTTTTGCCTCAGGAGGATGACACTGTAGCTAAAGCAGGGAAGGCCTTCCCATATCCCAGCTTTCCTTCCACCATCTTACAAAACTCATAAGGGTTTTTTTCCCACGTTTTGGAAGCATTGACAGTGAGTAATGAAAAGAAACATTTACTAGGCCTTATCACCACAAAGCTCTTTTCCTTTCTTGTCACTTCTCTGTAAAGAGCTCAACACCCAGAATAAAAATAAATGAGTGGCATAAATCTGATAGAATAGGCCATTCTGCCATCTGTGTAAGCTCCGCTTTTGGGACATTTGCAAACATCTAAAACACAAGATCCCAAGTTTCAGGTCACCAATAAAGGCCAAATATAAAATGTTCCACCTCTTTAAGTCCTTACATATAGAATATCTTTTTGGAAAACTCTTCAGTTAAACATGTTACAGGAGACACTGGAGGACTTTCCTGGAGAAAAGAGGCAGGGTGATGGAAGGTTTCCTTCTGGCCTTTAAAATTTGTATATCTGCAAGAATCATTAATCACCATAACAGATCCCTGTCAGTAGCCTCTGAACGGACCTTTCTCCCACCTTTCTTTGAATTCTCTGTGTCGCGTAGGCTTTATGATCCCGGGTTACTAAATGAGTTGTTTGAATAAGCCAATACTTTGGGAATCTCTTCCTATCTCCCCTAACAGGTGATTTTCTGAATGCTCTTTTTGCTCCTTTAGTGCAGCTGAATAATGCAGTCTGTATACAACATTTTTGCAATACTTTTCCTTTACTGAAGACAAAAAAAAAAAGCCTATATAATCTCAAGTTTCATACGATAATATAAGCAAGAACAATAGGGACCATCTTTGTTTTGAATTGCATGAACTCTAAACCACTCACTTTTGAACTGTGTGAAAATATAACTGGACTTTGTTTTTTCAACAGAGCATGTTGTGCATGAGAGACGCTTCTGCCATGAATTAAGAAAAATATGTACTTACACTTCAATAAACATCACAAAGTTCCCACTATAGAAGTTTTCTCTTAGGAGCTGCCTTGTAATACTAGGTCATCCATCCTACCAAGTTCAAAACCCGTTCTTATAATTGCATGAGTCCATCTTCACTTATGAAAACATCTTCACTTATGAAAACTGCTGCTGCAGAAAGCCCTGAAATGTTGTTGAAAAATTCACATGCTGCGCTGAAGCCACAGAACTGTTTCCTCTGTTTTGTGGGAAGCCGTGCCTTACAATGGCCTTTCAAGTTGTCATCAGGCAGGACCCTTTCCGTCACAACCAGGTGACAATACCCTTAGAGCTTTTCCAGTTTGCGTGAGTGCAACACTGAATATTTAAGGAAATATCAACCATGCCCACAGCTTGCAGAAAGGAACAACAAAGATGTGTTTGTTATTTGTATTACGGTAGGGCACAACTGTGATGTTGCAATTCTGTTATTGCAGATGCTGAGCAAAGACTGACAAAGCAAGCTTGAAGAGAGCTGTTAGTGACCGAAATGGGCAGCACTGGAGGTGCTAACCTAAATAGAGGAGATAGGAAAATGGTGAAAGGGAAGCTAAAGAAAAGCTTTAAAAGGTGTGTAAGATGTGTGTAAGATGTGAAACACAAACAGGACTTCAAAGTTTTGTGGAGTGCAGAACTGTCCTTGAAAGCTATGCTGCGTGTTTATTATACAGGCGGACTCTATTAATGTCTGTAATGCCTGTAATGACAGTATTAATTTCATATTAATGTCTGTGATGGGTTAGAACCGTGTCTACTAGGTATGGGGGTGACAGAAATATTAAATTAAAAAATATAGTTTCGGTGAAGAATGAACTCCAGTAAAGAATACATCTCAGGAAACTCTGTTTTGCTTTATAGTATTGCATGAGCAGAAAAGAAAGTTAAATTTATTGCGTATCTATTCTGCGGGTAATGACTCATTCTCTTCTGGAGGAATGCAAGCAGACTTGCAATGCACTCAAACATTACACTAAAAATATCCCATTACCATCCACAGTCTGTCATACAGAAATATTTCTTGAGAGGTTTTCAAAACAGGGACTTACATATTCCAGTTCAGTTGTTCCAATAAGTAGGCCCTGACTACTTTCAAAACCAAACAGCTGCATTGAGGTCTTTAGGTTTAATCCTTAAAACATTAGGCGACCAAAATTCCTGCTAATTTGAATTTAATTCTGTTATGTACAACGCACTTAACCTAATGCTTCCAGCTATAGAGTAGTAGTATGGGGATGGAGCACGTTAATTTAGATATACAGCTGTATAAGCAAAAGACCAGAGATTCCTGTATTGGTAAATGTCTGTATTGTAGCTTTGTAACCAAAAGCTTTTTGATACAGCGATGTGCTTTGTGTGTTTGTGTACAGCAATCTGACTGTCTTTCCCCAGTAACTCTGGAATGATGCAGTTGGTGTCGACTGGTCTTGAAGAAATCCAGTTGTCTCAGTGATACAAAATTCCTCCTAGATTTGTGAAAAGAACAGAAGGTGGAAAAGAGAGGCTTCAGCCACCAGCTCACCCCTTGCTAAAAATGATTAAGTCCACCAAGGTGGCCATTTGTGAGACACAAATTGATAAGAAGCCAGACCCTCTTAATTCTGCTGCTCATAGCATTCTTTTAAACTGTGATAGATACAGGTTTCATAAGGACTTGTCCCTTGAAAACCTTTTCTGTACTGCTTTTTGCCAAAGAAATGCTCAGTTAATCAAAATGAAAACGTTTTGTCAAAGCCTGTATAGTCCAGCTGTCTGAATGTTAGCTGACCCACAGCGTTTTCTCTTAGCCAGCTTGGCATGCTTTTTTCGAGAAAGCCTGGATAGCCCCAGTCCAGGTCTGCTCTGTTGTGGGGATTGCTTTGGGTCTGAGCACTTAAGGTCCTCCGGGGTCTCTCCTCTGAGCTGGGATCAATGAGGAAAGAGAAACCTAAAAGTCTTGGGAATCAGACGGCCTAGATATTTTGGGCCTGTCTTTAGAGAAAAATTCTGATTTGAAATCTTGATAACAAGATGTCTTGATTATGCTTATTTAAAAGAAAGAGCTTTCATAGATGTTTTTGAGGATCCGAATTTTTTGGTTTACATTCCAACATTATTTTTCCCTTCAAAATATTGGGCTTCCTTGCTGTACAAGGGTTATGATTAACCAGATCCTTTCAGGGAAGTAAAAACCATTATTGTTTGGTCGCTGCTGGGAGAAGTCTGAGTGTATCCTCAGTCCGGACTCTATTTGCACAAAAGCATTCATTTCTGCTCATGGTGTTTTGCGAACAGGAAGCACGGGGTCCGTTTATAGTTTTGTTGTGTACTTTAAAATCATTATTGCCACTATAGAAGAGGCCAAAGACCTGATAAGGACCCCTTTATGCTACCATATTTGGTCAAATGGTGGTTCTATGTATACTAGATGTGAAGATTAGAAACTTATTTTTAGATGACCAGTGAGACCTATGTAGTTTAAAAATAGCCAGATGTAGGGACTATACTGTCTTTTTAAAGGACAAAGCACAGCTGTTGCATGAACAAACACAAACCAGCCTCTTCCTCAGAAAAACTGAATTCTATAAATATGTCATCAAGGTCATAAAAACAAACATACCGGCTAAGAAAAATTATTCTGATTTGAGTACGGGTGTCAGCAAAGTCGCTGCCTACTCTGTATTCAGATTGGTACCAATAGGAAACGAAAGGTGTTGGAGAGCCATGTTGGCGAGCTGCAGTTCTGCTTGGCGGAAAGAGGGTGGGAAAGCAGGAGTAGAGAAAGGCACTGTGGCGAGGGCAGGTCCAGAAGGCAGGCAACCACCTGGAGGACAGTTGTTCAGTACTGGAGGATCTAGTAGAGAAAGCTAGTTTGGTTTTGCTCCTCTGATGAATGCACAGTCGGGAAAGTGAATTAAAATGTTGTGTTCTATGGAAAGGTTTTCATTTTAGCAATTGTAGTTGCATTAGTTAAAGAAGAATCTATGTTTAGAAAGGCAGTGGCCTCATAAACCAGAACCTTTGATTGCATCGAGGGTGGTAAGATACATGAATGATCTACCTTTTATAGTAGAAGATACATGTGTTTTGGTATTTGTGTAGTAAGGTACCTTACAACCAGCCGGTTTGTTACTACTGCAGTGTCTTTTGACTAACAAAAAGAAAGTCACTTTGCTGGGCAAAACTGGTGTTTCAAGAGACAACCCCTTTGACTTTTTAATTATGTGTAAATACAATTTTATGCTGTTGTGACGTAAATCACGTGAGGTCATGCTGACTAATGGAACATGGCACTTGAGTCATGGAGTGCATGAACTAATGGACAAGAAATTACATGGGTTGTAATTAGCTCTTTTGGGGTATGAAAAGGGCTATAATATTGGCTTTTTAGAGCCATTCCACAAGAGGTCATCTTTATCTTTGTTATTTCTGAAGTGCCAGGGTTGTGAGTAAGAGAAATTGTTTCTTGTTGGAAATTACTTTTTGAATTTTAGCCCTAAGATCATTTAGGTTATTGGGGGTGGATGACACAGAACTCTGTAGTAATTTAATATGGGGCTTTTTAGAGGAACAAAAGAAATCTTACTGAAACTAAATAATACATTCATCAGAAACTCAGCTAAGCCACTACAAGGAATGAAGCAGATGGTGATAGGATTTTGAATAGAATTGAGAGAAACAGGACTGTTTTTCTGACATAAAGTTATCGCTCCCAAAGCTAATTGCACTCATACACCTACATCCAACCAAAAGAACTCCACCCCAAATCAAACTATAAACAGCCATCAGAATCTTTTTGCTCAAAAGAAAGGACTTCTTTTCTCTGAAACATTGGCTGCTGCAGTGGTGGCTTGTAACTTAAAATCCAGAGATGTCACAGCACACATTTCTACCCACATCTTTTCTTGACTTAAAACCACAAGTACTGGTTTTTAGATTGTGAGAAAGAATGAGGTGCTCTTTTAAAAATATAAGTAAACCATTTTTCACTTACAAACTACAGATTCTCATGTAGCCCATGAAGCTGGCAGTGACCAAAACAGTTACTTCTAACTGATGACCACTTATCGCCAACTTTATTGTACTTCTTGACTGCAAAAATTATTTGTGAGGCCTACAGGCAGTTTTAGTGACAGCATCTAGGCCAAGCCTGACTGGGGAAAAGAAACCACAGGCTTGAGTTCTTTGGATTATAGCTCAGGCAGAGGAGAAAACTTATTTGTACTTGCCTGCATAAGAGAGAGAGTATTGCTCTTCAGGTCTAACAGGCTGATATTTTTCATAGACTCTTTAATTCAGTGTGGGTATGAAATAGTTTTCAATACTAAGTGATTCTTTTGGTGTTACCAGAGTGCCTTAGTGTCTTTTATCTGTCTCTTGGGAGAAAGACGTTTTTAATAAATAGCCTTTCCTGGAAGCAAGATGGGTAGTAGCATTTGTAATTCCAAGCAAACAGCAGTTTTAATTAAGAGCCCAATCCCCCCATGCCTTTATTTGACACTCCACAGTACCGGTTTCACTTGCAGTTGTCATGTTCATTATTAATCTGCAAAATGAGCACTCACAAGATAAATGAGAGGAAAATACTCATAGGGTACGTGTAATTAGCACACAACTTATTACGAATTGTGATGATCTCCTTGATAATTAATCAGGCTTACAGTTGATGTTTGGAGGCAATCCAGACAGAAGATATTTCAACAAATAAGACCAAATTCCTCTGGGGGCAGAGGAAGACACACTGAGAAATGGGGAGGCAAAAATCATAGGTCTAAAAGAAATGTTGTTGGATAGTTTTAAACTAAGGATCTAGCCTCAGCTGATAAAAGCTGGAATTGTTTTATCTCAGGTCTTTGCAGGGAGGACAGTAATGTGCATTTTGGCACATGAAGCATCTAAAGGATGTGCAATGGAGCAGTTCTCCTGGTCTATTGATTCGCCTTCAGGAGAAAATGGTTGCAATACACCACCTGCACAGAGACAGGGTGCACTTGCCATGAGGAGGAATGACAACGCCATGCAATAGTAAGGACTTGGGTCTTGCTTCCATGGCCCAGAATAGGAGCAGGACCCAGAGCCCAGGTATATATGGATGTAGTCATGCTACAGAAAGGGATCTCAGGGAGCCAGGACACTGAGGGGCCTGGTATCACCTTGTCTGTACACAGGCAAAAGAAAGTGTTGAGGGCCACGCTCGTTATTAACACACCTCCATGCACCTTAGACTGGGCTGTCGTGAAAGCCCTGAATTTCTCTCAAGAAGAGAGAAACTCTCCATTTTTGTTTTGTTTGCCCTCCTTTTTTTGCTCTTTCTCCCTTAAAATGTAGCTGAAGAAGTGTTTGGAGTTTTCAGTAGCAGGCTGGAGCCCTGAGACAGGAATAAGGGGCTGAGACCAGTGTGGGAGTGGACCCACGGGTGCCCCACAGCCAGCATGGTCTCGGTGGGACACGTGTCTCTGGAGCTCTGCCACTTCAAAGAGAAATCTTCAGTCTCCTCCAACCTCTTGCAACTTTTGTTCTGGGCAACAGAAAAATGCAAGCTGGTCTGAAGGGTATTTCAGCTCAAAATTAATTTTCTGGTATTCAACACACATTGTGCCTTCCCACTGGCACCCACTGTGGAGGGAATTAGGCCATACATGGGTTCATGTTGGTGTCTTCATTTATTTGGCCTCTGCATGTTACTAGTTAACACCATGTGTGTCTTCAGTCTGGATGCTAATGTGGAGTACAAGATCCAGGCCATTTAGGAACAGCTAAGTGATCACAGACTGTGCCTTTGCTGGGATTAAGAGTAACTGGAACTGACTTTAATCTACTTGTTTTATCTTCCCTCCTACCACACTCTTAAGCACCTGCCTCATAAAATCTCTGCGCAAATGATTAAACACACGGAGGCCCTCAAAGCTGTAAGAAGGCTACAAAATGACAAAGACAACAGTGACAGTTAACTGTGCACGTGTCATCAAGCAATCCCCCATCCAGGGCACACAGATATGGATGAGAAGGCCTACCATCTGTCACTAGCAAATACCCAAACATTATCCAATAGTGCAGCAAAGCTCTCAGCGTCTCCGTGTTGTGATATTCATCAGCTATTCCCATTCCATTTATTCTGTACAAATCATTTTTAATGTATAGGTTGCAATGCAATGCTGAGCTGGTAGAAGCCAGCCAACCTTTGCCTTTTCTCTCAAAAAAATAGATTAACATTTCTCTCTATTATGGCTTATTTACTGTAACTGCTTTGTACGTGTGTGGCCAACAGTGAACTGCTTTTCTCAAGCTTCTCTCTAAAAAAGTAGACTTCTGATGACCTGTTTCTCCCACTTTGCAGAGTCATTAAGACAAAATGTCCTCTTTCACTCGTAAATTTGCAATCTGTCTCAGTTTGTTATCATATCAGTGTGCTAAAGGCACACTATAATTTGCATTCAACCTGCATGAAAAAATGAATGTGAGAGATTACACGTTGTTGCATTCGTGAAGCTTTTACACCTGGAGAGGCAACAATGCTCAAATTTGATTAAAATTGTATTTCCTGCCATTGCCACATCAAACTGTTAAGCACTTCAGACGTGTCTAGAGCGCATTAACCTGCCAAAGCTTGGCACGGCCACGCTTAGCCGTTGCTGCTGAAATAATGCTAATGTGTAGTCTGCATGGCACACAGCGCAAGTCAGTGTGGCAGGACACCTCTGCTTGCTTGAGGAGATTTTCATTTCACCACTATAGTAAAGAAGCGGGGAGGACCTTTTAGCTCAACACCAGACTTGAAGTCATGTCTCTGTGTCTCGTTGCTGCAAAAGCGCCTGATGGAGCTGTTGGACAGCCAATAAATGAATTCAATAAAGCATAAGTGAGCTTACCAAACAAATTATTACTCTGCCTCTTGTCAGAGCTGTTCATGTGCTTAATGTACTTGTAGTGGAGTGATTTCTCTTCAGTACTGCTGGGGACAAACAGCCTTTCAGGGCAGCGGAGGCTTGGCAGCAAGCACAGTCTGTAAATTATTATGCTCCAGTCCTGAGAGGGTGATGGCAGTCCATGCAAAGCAGCCAGGGACAGCCAGAAGGCGGGAGCCCTGATGGCCTGGTCTTCCAGAAATGCAGGTCCAGCTCCCTGCTCTTCCACACAGTGCCTCTTGCTCCTTGCTTGGGAAAGTCATGCAGCTCTTTTGGGTCATTACGTTCCTGGAGGACAGCAGCTGAGAGAGCATGGGGCGTGCCGAGACCGTGGTAGTGAGGCCTGACTGCCCTCACATCTGTGATGCTCCTCCTCGGCAAATGCTGCCCCTGCTCTGCAATGGGCTCACCGAGCGGTTGAGGCTGGCGGGCACCTGCTCCGACCGGGGTCAGCCACAGCACGTTGCTCAAGACATTGTCCACTCAGATCTTGCATATCTGCAAAAACAGGGACTCCACAACTTCTCCAGGAGACCTGCACCAGTATTAAACAGGAACCCTGTTAACAAGTACTGATGTTAACAGGAATGCCTGAAATGAGCCATGAGACAGGCTGGGGCTTCTGCCTCCTGGGTTTTCTTCTTCTCCTGGGCTTGTACTACCAGGTTGATACCTTGACCTCTAATGGGAGTAGTATATTTTTACATTTTCTTTAAGGTTATACCAACTGTTTTGTTTCCCCAAGGAAAAACACTGAGAACTGCTGGGTTTGGAAAGATGAAAATTAGGTTTGGCAAATGGCTTTTTAGAAATGCGTTAACAATTCTTTTCTTTAAAAGTCATTACTAATAATCCAGCTGTGGTTGCAACTGGACATTTTAGTATTCTGCCTTTTTCCTTGTCACTTTCCCCAACTAGTAAAAAGATCAGAATGCATGGCTGAAAGAGAATTACTCTTTTCTTTGCACAATTTGTAATATCAAAAATTTTAATTGGCTTTGAAAAGCCAGACTTATGGTGCAATTTAGTGGTTCTGATGTTTGAAAAAGTATAAAGGCTTTGCAAGTGTACAGAGCAACAGAAGGACTAGAAAACATGAAGGGGGAGAAGAGGGGAAATAGAAAAATCACAGAAAAAAAATTTACTCAATTTCCTGGTCATCTAAAACAATTTTCTTTGTAATATTTTGAACAAGCTGAGCAATTCTTCCATTGAAAGATGAAAAATTATATCCACAGCACCTGCCTCCCTGTAAAATCCCCAAGACAAACTCATGCACACATTTTCATTGAACTCTGGCATTAGCCAATGCTGGTTTTCTTCCACTCAGCATCTGTGGGAAAAGGTAGGGAAAGTCATTTTAGTTCCTGGGACTGCAATGGAGGCAAACAAGGCGTTTGAATCCCGCAACACCAAGCAATATTTAATATCCATCCCCAAAATTTGATTATGCAACGAGCCAGGTAGACATGGCTTGGATGGGCATACTCTGCGCTGGGTAGGAAACTGGCTGGATGGCCGGGCCCAAAGAGTTGTGGTGAATGGAGTTAAATCCGGTTGGCGGCCGGTCACAAGTGGTGTTCCCCAGGGCTCAGTACTGGGGCCAGTTCTGTTCAATATCTTTATCAATGATCTGGACGAGGGGATCGAGTGCACCCTCAGTAAGTTTGCAGATGACACCAAGTTGGGAGGGAGTGTTGATCTGCTGGAGGGCAGGCAGGCACTACAGCGGGACCTGGACAGGCTGGATTGATGGGCCGAGGCCAATTGTATGAGGTTCAACAAGGCCAAGTGCCGGCTCCTGCACTTGGGTCACAACAACCCCAGGCAACGCTACAGGCTTGGGGGGGAGTGGCTGGAAAGCTGCCCGGCGGAAAAGGACCTGGGGGTGTTGGTCGACAGCCAGCTGAATATGAGCCAGCAGTGTGCCCAGGTGGCCAAGAAGGCCAACGGCATCCTGGCCTGTATCAGAAATAGTGTGGCCAGCAGGACTAGGGAGGTGATTGTCCCCCTGTACTCGGCCCTGGTGAGGCCGCACCTCGAGTACTGTGTTCAGTTTTGGGCCCCTCACTACAAGAAAGACATTGAGGTGCTGGAGCGTGTCCAGAGACGGGCAACGAGGCTGGTGAAGGGTCTGGAACACAAGTCCTATGAGGAGCGGCTGAGGGAACTGGGGATGTTTAGCCTGGAGAAAAGGAGGCTGAGGGGAGACCTTATTGCTCTCTACAACTACCTGAAAGGAGGTTGTAGAGAGATGGGGGTTGGTCTCTTCTCCCTAGTAACAGACAACAAAACAAGAGGAAATGGCCTCAAGTTGCGCCAGGGGAGGTTTAGATTGGACATTCGTAAAAACTTCTTTACTGAAAGGGTTGTCGGGCATTGGAACAGGCTGCCCAGGGAGGTGGTGGAGTCCCCATCTCTGGGGGTATTCAAAAGGCGTTTAGATGAGGCCCTAAGGGATATGATTTAGTGGGGGACTTGGTAGTGATAAGTTAATGGTTGGACCCGATGATCTTGGAGGTCTCTTCCAACCAGAACAATTCTATGATTCTATGATTCTATGACAGTGTCAACTGAATCACTGCCAAAGTGATGACGAAATAAATAAATAAAGGTAAAAGGTTATGAAGATGGGACAAGACTTTCTATCTCATTTCCTCCTTGAATGTGAGGGAGCAGGCAGTAAAGTTAATTAACTGCCCCTGAGATGGATGGGCTCTGCGGTGTATTTGCCCGATTGTCAGGAAAGTCATCCTGCTCGGCGTTTGTTCCAGTAATTGCAATTAGCAAACAAGTGATCCTTCTCGTCAATTGATTAGGCTTTCTTAGTGTCAGGGAAGCGATGGCTACCTGACTTCCCCCTTTTTTTTCCTATGCTTTGCTGATAGTTGTCTCGTTATCGACAGTCACCGAGTTATGCTCCCCCCAGTCTGCCACTGAGCCTTCTTGGGCTCTGTCACGCGCCCGGTGGCAATTAGCTGGTAACACGTTGTTGTCCAAAGTCAGTAAACAAGGAGCCAGCAAAAGTGGTAGTGGTGGTTAGGGAGCTTATCTTGCCTCATAGGCCCCAGAGAGCTGCCTGGACCGCTTAGGCTGATGACCCTGGTTACAGGAAGCCAAGCCATAGCTGGATGGTTCAGAAGAGTGCGCTGAACATCCACATTCACACAAAAAACCCCCAAACACTGGCTCCGATGCAAAGCTCTGGAGTCAACAGGAGACTGATTCTCTGAAATTGTTTCAAGCTCCCAAGGAAATTATATTTTAAAGGTATTTAGGTTTCTAAAGATGCAGAATTTAGCCTTCCCACATAACAAATGACCCATGGGGACTCAGGGCAACGAAGAAGCGCTCTGCTATTCCAGGGAACATGGGGAATGCTGTGAACCCCGTATACTGACCAAGGTTGCTTTCCATTAACCACCTCTAGAAAGAGCAGAGAGGATTCACAGCGAAAGAAAGACAAAAAAAATACGTTGCTGTCCCGAGGAGTCTAACAGCCCAACAGCCAGTGCCACGCCAGGTCTCCAGCTCCCACAAATCAGTGCTGTTCCACGGACTTGGGCTGCACCTTTTCACACCAGTGGAGTAATCGGCACAGTGATAGCTTGTACTCTCTTCCATTGAGTGCACTTTTGTCCATTAAAGTTGGTAATGGATTATGGATTGAGCTCAAAATTCCTTCTCAGCATTAATAACTCCCTTAATTACAAGCTGATAATCCAGAAACAAATCCCACCGCTAGCATCCAGTATTGTACTGAACAAGCTGTCCTTTTGTGCCTTCTGGGGAGAATTGAGGAGGATATGTTCTCACACATTTCTCTTCATGACTGTAAGCAGACACGTAAAGCCACTTTTGATAAAGGGCTTTGTCGTATACCCCAAAGCACTTCATCTTAGCAACTGTAAATGCCAGAACACTGTATAAATCATTTTATGGTACCAGTTACTTTATACTTAAAAGGGTACTCATGTCAGATACTGTCTTTGCTTGAGTCTAGCACTGCAGAAAACACTTGTCCCCAGGTGAAATGAGAATGGACTGGGTCAATGGCAATGCCGCACATGCAGCAGAGTGATGATAATTCGTTATAACACACTGAGGACGTAAGTCTGGGCAATGAAAGGTGCTGCCTCAGGGAAAGCTGTTGTATGAGCAGAAACTTTGTGGTCCAGCAGTCAAAGCAGGACAGGAGTGGAAGTTTGGGCAGACAGCAAGTGGAAGGTATTTCTCGATACCCTCCCCTCTTGCATCTGATCTGCTCTGGACACCTTGAGGGAGTCGTGACCCTGCAGCTCCATCACAGGGGTCGTGCCCAGCCCATGAGACTTCTCTGGGAGCTCAACTCTTCATATAGCAAACTAGAAACAGTCTGCTACAGATTCACTCTATTATTGATAATAACGATCACTACCAGTTACTGTAAGATTAAGGCAATATGACATATAATGATAAGGTAATAAAATAGGGAACACATTTTTGAAAAATCATTCCTCTGGCAGTCAACCTGCATTCATTCTCAGCTACCTATCTGCAGATGCACTAAAATCTTCTGTGAAACTTGTTCTCTGAATTTTGGTAAATGAGGCAGATTTCCTCCTTACTAAAGTGTCCACTTGTTAGTGATCTTCCAAGAAAAATTTAAATTCTGAGTCAGAAATTAAATCAGAGAAAAATATTTTCCTCATTTGTTACACATGATCATCACATTCACCAGCTTCATATTATTGTCACACACAAAGTCATCATGTCTCATCATGTCTCATCTGTCTGTATATACTCATTTATCACTAAGATCATACGTATGATTTTTTTAATCCATAATTTCAGGAGCCTACGCTCTCTGGCACAAGTTCCTCAAACTCTTGTGATTCCCAGCCCATGTCTGGAAATCTCAGTACAAGGCAACAGGTAACTGAAAAACCAAGCACCATCATGCCCTGTGCAAGCATGTGTACGATCCATTGCATTCATTATACTTCAGTTCTTAGCATAGAAATTAGCACCAGAAAATCCCTTTTCATTCTTATTGAAGGTAGTTCACTTCAACAAAGCTCTGTAGTATATTCTACGGCCTGTCAAATCCTTTTCATTACAACACTTTTCATTTAAGAAAAAAAATACATTTGCTCGTTTGAAGTCTCGAAGCAAATCATCTTCACTGGATGTGTAAAGCAGTCATGATGGACTAGCATAGGAATGAGGACTGAGTTCTGTCTTTGAGAACAAATGTTCTCTCTTTATTCCTGTCCCACTCCTCAGCCAGTCCATTCACCACTCTGCTACCGACTGCGACTCAGTCCAGAGACTCTAATTTACTGTAGCAAATGAGCCAATAAATCTGACATGTCATAATCCCAAAGCCAAGCAAAAAACATGAGGCTGAATCTTCCACCAGAGTAAATCTGCATAGCCAGGGTAAATACTCTATTCAGTCTTAATTAATACCAGCTGAGGACATGATCAAATTATTCTAGATTGTACCACCAAAGATGTATTATGGAATTTATATGGATTTTATTCGTGTGTATTGATAGCTTAGAAGAGCTGTTCATAATGCATATTGAAACTGGGACCTCTTTACAATGACATGCTCTTTTCTTCTCACTATGAACATCAAATGGGAGCCTGTGTGTCTTCTGTTGTCATATCTCCTGCTCCTGGAGACACATCTAAAGAATCAGTTCCAGAGCTGGGAGAACCTACTGCTTGAGCCTTGACCAGAATTGAGTTAACTGGCAGGGCAGGAGGGGGGGAGTATCTGTCTTGAGAATTAAATTAACTTTCTTGCCTTGGGTAAGCAGGGAAATAAAATTTTCTAGATAAGGGTAGGTCTAACCACCATACCTATTCCCAATGTCCTTGTCTCAGTTATCTGGAAACAGTGTCCGAAGACATTCACTGTCCTCTGCTAGACTCTCCACCTGAGGGCAAGAGAAACACAGCACCAGCCATCACAGCTGGACAAATGACTGCACAGACTCATGCTGTCTACTTATGATCAAGCTCTAATTGATACACCCAGGAGATTCTTGGACTGAATGTGAAAAAGATTGTAACAAATACTCAGGGCAGAGGGGAACCATTTTCTTCAAAAGACTTCCTCCTCTGGTTAAGGTTGCAGAATCATGATCCTGTCCTTCTTCCTGTGATCTGGATATTGCAAGTTCCTTACATCCTGGAGATACATCGTCAGCACATCCAAATATGCTAGCATTTTCTCCATTAGACTTTGCTGTAGTTGCTTCTTGTCTTCATGTCAGCTACTGTATGCAATCAGGCTGCATTGAGGATGAAAGGTATTTTTAAAAAGGGAGAGCCTAAAAATCTATTGAAAGTCTCTACTAATCTCCTCCACACTTGTGTTACAGCTGTGCAACAATTTCCTGGACTCATTATTATGGAAGCATTTTGTGGCCATATTATGCAGTCCAGCAGTTACCAGTGTTGAGTCTTCATTCACTTGTAAATGATACATCATCTCCATTTCCACATGCCTAAGAAAGCAATTCTATTAATACGATTACACTTTTGATGTTTCCTAACTAAGATTGCCTGTCACAGCATCCGCACATCCCAGAAAAAAAGCACTAAGAAGTGTTATCCCCTCTTTTTCACTGATGTAATCTGCTTTCTCTCCATTGATTTTGTTCTGACATCAGAGGGGGGAGTTGTGTGGAGGAAGAAAGTGGATGAGATGAGAAGATAAGGACTGTAACAGCATCTGTCCCCCATCAGAACAAGAGTCACTCCAGTCAGTGTCCTGCAGGTGTGGTCAGTAGCAGAAACCTAGGGAGGGAGCAGAAAGGACGTCCGTAGGGACATCTTTCCCCTGCTATATCATTTCAGCTTCCAGTGGAGACTTGCAGAGGTCCTCTTTTGGAAGATGTATTTGTTTGGTTGTGTTTGATAGATGTAGTCAGATTGTTCTTTCACTGAGCCTGTTCAATTTCTCTTTGAGTCCCTCTCTCCTTTTGTCTTGCCTTCAGCCTGGAGAAAAAGTAGTCTTTTGCTACAGGTTGAAGAGTCCAGGCCTATTTAATATCAATGTATACAGAAACCATTTGATATCTGTGATCATCCTTCTCTTTTCCTTTCCTAGTACTATTGTGTCTTCCTTGAGATAGGGGTCTGTTAATACCACGATGAAGATTCAGACTCAATATAGCATAATGACACTTTCTCTGTCTCTTTCTTTCATTGGTTGTTCTTTTCCTAATGCTTCATACCATTTAATTTGTCTTTAATTTAATACCGTTTAAACTGACCATCTGTAATACCACTATGGTTTCTTTCTTGAACAGCAGCTTCTAATCTAGAGCCCATCATAGTGTTAAGGGCTTGCTTTTTCCGTAACTATTAACTCTCATTCATTAGCATTGAATTTCAGCTTCTTTTCCAGACCATTTGGAAATACGTTGACTAGCGCAGATGCAGTAAGACTTCCCTAGTGGCCTCTCCATGAGAAAGCAGTCCATTTATTCCTTCATTTGTTTTCTTATCTTTTGACAGCTAATTCAATAGAGGACATCCACATTCATTCCGCGACAGCTCAGGTGCTGTAAAAGCCTTTGGAGACATGCCTTGTCAAAAAGTTTTGGTAACTGAAATACACTATATTAACTGGGCCACCATTATATGTGTACTTATTGACTCTTCTGTGAGACTTCATTTCACTCACAAAAAGTTGTTTCAACTCTTTCTCACTGTCGTCGTTTAAACCCAGATGGCAACTAAGTACCATGCAGCTGCTCGCTCACCCCCCCCGACAGTGGGATGGGGGAGAGAATAGGGGAAAAAAAAACCTCATGGGTTGAGATAAAGACAGTTTAATAGGTAAAGCAAAAGCCATGCAAGCAAAGCAAAACGAGGAATTCATTCACTACTTCCCATGGGCAGGCAAATGTTCAGACAACTCCAGGAAAGCAGGGCTCCATCACGTGTAGCGGTTACTTGGGAAGACAAACACCATCACTCAGAATGTCCCTCCCCTTCCTCCTTCTTCCCCCAGCTCTATATGCTGAGCATGATGTCATATGGCATGGAATATCCCTTTGGTCAGTTGGGGTCAGCTGTCCCAGCTGTGTCCCCTCCCAACTCCTTGTGCCCCCCCAGCCTCCTCGCTGGTGGGGTGGGGTGAGAAGCAGAAAAGGCCTTGACTCTGCGTCAGCCCTGCTCAGCAATAACGAAAACATCCCTGTGTTATCAACGCTGTTTTCAGCACAAATCCAAAACACAGCCCCATACCAGCTACTGTGAAGAAAATTAACTCCATCCCAGCCAAAACCAGCACACTCATATACCTAATTTACCCATGTCTGTATAATTCTATTCTTTTTTACAACTTCATCCAATTTCTCTGCTACAGACTGTGAATACCTGTTTATAGCTTTCTAGTACAAAAGCAGTTCTGGATTATTTTTTTAGCAACTGAAAATACTTTCTTTTTAATGTCTCTTGGGTTTTTCCAAATTGTCTAAGAAAATAAAATTTTAAAAAAGTAAAAATAATAAGTTTGAAAACATGTTTAATATCAAAATATCCTATTGGATAATGGGAAAGAAGTGACATTCACCACACTTGATGAATGCACATAGGATAGGATTCTGAAAATGACATTTACTGATATGTCTTGGTAAAAGTAACAGTGAGAAACCCATCTCTCTGCTATTCAGTTTCATCAGTATTTATCCAGGTGAAAGTCAAATAGAGAAGAGAAAGAAAAAAAGAAAGAGAAGGAAACATCTGCACTTTTTTTCTTAAGGGCTCCCTTCCTTATGTATTTTCTATCCCCATATACAATTTTCTATCCTCACAGCTTTAGAGAATGGAGATGGCTACTAGAAACTGGGAAAACTTACAGGATTGTAGAAATTGGAACAGCATGTTGTGATGTCCTTGAAATGTCAACTCTTCCAGACATTGGAAACTATTTAGAAATCATCTTTAACGGGAAAGTAAACTGAAACTTGATTCCTTCCGCTTAACTCCATGCTCTGACAAAGTGGTCAAGCAGAGCAAGAGCATCTCACAGGTCTAGAGCAGAAGTCCGAAGCCCCGCTAACGCTGAGGTGTTGCACAATGCTACATGAAGGTTGGACTCGATGATCTTAAAGGTGTCTTCCAACCTAAACGATTCTATGATTCTATGAAAGGTCCTCTCACATTGCAGCGTCCGTTGTCCTGCGCCTTGCAGGCACTGAGGGTACGCAGCGTCACTGTCCTTTAGGCGTGGTGTGGGTCTGAGGCAACTACTTTATTTTCATGATTTGTCTTGCAAAGTAGAGAAGAGCAAAACTGGTTTACATGAGGGCAAGGTGAACTTCAATACTGCTTTGCTTCAGAACTGCTTTCTTGTCTCTCTCCTTCACCTCTCTCTAACTGTTGCCATTTTTCCCTTAGACACAGCCCGAGTTTCTCATTTTGACTGTTTATTCCCTAAAGCTAAAATGCAACCCCTGCCCTCCTGTCCCTAGTCACCTCCCAGCCTTCATGGTATTTATTTTTGCTCAAATCTGTACAAACGATAGATGCTACATCCACCTATTCCTTCAGGTCTACCTCAGTGCCTCTCGGTCTCTCTACCATTGAATGCCGCAAATGGCTTCTCTTCTTTTACTGTCTTCCTGCTGCTTCTAACCCCCAAGGACTCTCTGGTCTCTTCTCCTTTCTCACCCACTGTTGTAATTATATTTTTCCAGTCTGTCAAGTATGCCAGTTTCAATGAATTGTTTGTTTGCTATACCAACCAACACCACCTGCTTTCTTCCCTGCACCCTTTATAAAACCTATAAAAACCACACAGAACTGACACTCAGCAATTCCTGAAATCCCACAAACCCTAAAGTAAGAAGCTTTAAATGGGCAATAATAGCTGGAGTTTAAAAATATTTATTAAATTATTCATTATGATGATGGAGTCATGGGAGCTGTGGGTAGCAAAAGCCAAACAGTTGAGGGTAAAGACAGAGATTGATTTATCAGGCTGTGAATGAGGTAATGAAAGCCACATTTGACCTCCTTTCTCCACCAGTCGTACTGTCAGACGCCAGCTCTGTGTAACCTACCTAATGCCGGTCTGCGCTCTGTTCATTCCGGCCTCCGTATTCCCTGCAGCTCACGCGGGATGCAGACCTTGGTGAGCCACGCACACAAAACTAGGGCTGGAGCTATCTGGAAAACATCTCTTGTGGCTGGAAGTTGTATTTGAAAATTCCTTGTGCAAGCATCTGTTGTTTAGGATGGACCATGGTGACCAAAATCCCACTAAACTCTAGTCTGTACGCTTAATTTTGGGGCAGAGGGAAGTACTGCAAGGAAGAGAGAAACACAAACACTTGCACAATATTTTCATCTGCAATTGTAATCCTGAGAAAGGAAATCTGGATGGAGACCGGTCCAAGGCTCATTGTGTCTGATGGGCTCTGGAGCAAGCCTTTAAATGATCGTTGTGGTTACACTCGTTCCTCTTCTTACAGCCTGATTTGTTATGATATTGAATCACTCTGATCCTCATCTAGGACCGTCCTCCATGCAGTCTTGAGGGACTTGGACCTCTAGAGACCTTAAATACAGGCAGCGCAACTCTCCAAAGATCGTCACACAAAAAACATTCTCTTAAATCTACAAGGACTTTTTCCCTTAGAGAAGGCAGCAGTGATAAAATCAACATTAATCCTGCATTGCTCCATTCCATTCTCAGGAGAGAAGTCCCAGTGAATTATAGTGTGAAGCCATTTTCATTTTATCATGTTTTAATATCTGTCAAAAAGTTGTAAAGAAAAAACTACATTTCTATTCTAGCTAGGAAAAAAGAGTTAATAATTTACAGGGATTTAATGGAGACTATTCCACCTGGCATATTAAATAAAAGAAGACGAAGTATTCTAACCGTCTCAATATTATCCTTGCTTTACTGCTCTCTAAGAGAAGAGGCTTAAGCGATTCCTAAAAATAACGGCACAGGAACATTTCTGAATCTGTGTTTAGAAATTTCAGACGCTCGCACCCTGATCCCACAATAAGAGGAGACCTGCGCTGCCTCTCATCTCCCTCTGGGCTCTGCAGAAAGACGCTTGGCTACGTAGGCCAGACAGAGCAGCGCTGCTCTCAGCCATATAACCAGTACGTAGCAGCTCTGGTTTGACATAGAGTCTTCTTTTTGTCGCCCCACAGCACTGCTCACTGCAGGGAGAAGAGCATCTGCCCTGATTCTCTAAACGCACCCCGGAGCAGTGCAGCAGCTGCTCCGCACTTCTTCGGTGACTCTCTTCACTAGGAAAACATTGTGACCGACTCCGCAGGAAATTTTATTATTAAGGTTATTATGGCTGAGAGTTACCAAGCCTGGTAAATCCCTGGTAAAATAACACACAAAAGAAAGGTGGTTCCTGCTGTGCTGTGTCTTCTGTATGTTTGGTGTCAAATGGAAATGAGTTGTTTTGCCCTTCTTTTAATTGAATGCCAACCTTCTACAGTAGATACCACAGACATCTGTATTGACTGTTTTCTCTTCCGTAAAATGGCCACAGAGCTTTGAGGGATGCTGGACAGTCCCAGAGATTAATACAGAGCAGCCTGGAAGTTAAATTGGCTGTGCAAGGTGATTTTTCAAAGATTACGGGTTCCATTTCACTCCCACACCCTGCCGCACCACGATGAAGTTGCTCCGAGACACTCAACACCAAGAAAGAGACACCGTTTTATCTAAAGAAAAAAATATCTATAGTTCTCCTCCTGCAACACTCTCCCCAGTCTCAGGCACAGCTGCTAATAATAAACTCTGCAAAGCAAGTATCGGGGTTTGAAAGAGAAATGACAAGAAAGAGAATGAAAGCAATGGAGCCTTTGACTGTTACTTGCTCCCGGAGTGATTTGCATTTGTTTTCAGTGCTGGGAACAGGCAGTAAGATCCAGTAAAGTCACCAAATACATTGTAACCCCTGTGTCAAGTTTCTGTGGAGAATATTAAGGTTTAGCTTTGTTTTTTCAACTTCCTAGTGCTAGATGTTTTCATCACTGTCTTCTCTTTTTGAGGCTGGATTTTTTTGGTTTTGGTTTTCTAGATGACCTTTGATTTCTAACCAATTCCCTGAATAACAGTCATAATTATTGCAAAATCCTGGTTTCTCATTTGACAGGTAGTACAAAACAAAGCTGGACACATGGAGATCAGCACGTTGACCAGCACACTGAATACTGTTGAGACTTTAATCTCAGCAACCCTCAAAAGCCTTAGTTAATATACAGTCGCTATGTGACCCCACAGCTTTCAGAGTCCCTGTAGCAAATCCACAGCCTACAAAGAAACACACATCTGTTAAGCAAAATGCAGTCACCTGCTTTCACACCTAAATTAGGCCTGCAAATGCCCAATTTCTTTTAAAGGGATTTTAGAAGAGGCAGAAATCTGTGTATTTGGGGATAAAAATCTAATTTGGCTGAAAGGGAACAAAGAACAAAATTTCCCCTGGGCAAGGTACCCTGTAATATATCAGCTTCTTGCAGTTTGCGTGTTTACAGTCCGCTTCTGGATGCTTTGGGGGGAGACTGGTCCTGCTGCTCTGGCTGCTCCTGTTCTCCTGAGCTCCAGAAGATCACACGTGGTGTGATGGCGTGACGGGTCTGAACCTCACGGTAGAGGGGAAGGGAAGCAGGCAAGTACTGACAGCCATGCAGGGAGCACAGAAACCCTCCAGCTCTTGCTGCTGGGCACCTCAGGGAGAATGGGATGAGAAGGACCTCTCTGTCCCTTGTGTTCTCTAGGAACGACCTCCTGACATAGTCCGGCTCACTGGGGACTTTCCGAGTGAGGAAAATGAAGCAGCTTTTCCCCCTCCCTGTCTTTCAAAGCCTGTTGCAGCAGCAGACATAGAAAGCTTCAGCTTTTCCCTCTCAGCTCCCCAAAGGCAGCCCCGGGGAGGCTGCCACATCCTCCTTGCCTCAGCTCTGGGCTCTGCCATGGCACCCAGGAGGGGCTTTCACAGTTCAAGGTCAACACTAAGGTGTCACCTCCCTCACAGCTAACCATGTTCTGCCTCAAAGTGATAATATCGATGTGTTTCTGCAGCCCTTCAGGCAAACCCAGAGGCTCCTAGCAGCCAGAAAAACACCTTCTCCAGAAGAGCCCCAACTCGGTACAGCCCTGCGGCTTCCAGCCCAGCGGTGCCATGGACCTCTGTGCCGCCTGTGCCAGGGAACGCCGCAGCAAAGGGCACCAACACATTTGAGATACTTGATCCAGGCAGGCAAAACAGACTGAACAAGGGGGGGGAACCAGAGTGTGAACAGTGTCATCCTGTCTCCTCTCCCTCTTCACTCTATTCCAGCCTGCTCATCTTTCAGGATGTTGCATTATAAAAGCAAATACCTGGAAGCTCAGCATGAAACACATCACCTTTCTGGTGTACGTGATCACTAGCACAGCCCCAGAGCTGACTGTTGAAATAGAAATTTTCTCTGACAGATCTCCTAGTCTGTTTTATGCTCTTCTTTTTTTTCTAAAGAACAATAGCCCCATGCATTAGGTTTTAATTGTCCCCTGTAAGAACACCACTGTTTCCTGCTCCAGACTTGGTCTTTCTTCACTCAGGTTTTTACCTCCCTTAAGCTGCAAATGAGATCCACTGAGCACTGCAAAGAGAAGCATAATGGACTACTGTTAGGCTTCATTCTAGAGATAAACAAAAAAATGGGGAATATGCCAAAGGCAATAACCTTGAATTGTCTGAATTGGCCACGTTACCTAAGAGTCATTTTTAGGAAAGTCTGTCATTCAAGGTCCAACTGAGTTCACATAGTGCAATTTGCAGAACTAGTGTCATTAAAGGAAAGAATTCCTGCTCTGCCTGCGCTCACGTGAGCCGCAGATTGTCCTCCTTGCGAGCTCCCAAGGGACAGGCTTCAAGCAACCACTTTGGGTGGTTCATTAGACTTCTATTCTGAAATAGAATGCCAGTGATAAAGAATTTACAATTTTTTGTTGTTGCTTTTTTTATCATTGGAACAGTTCCTCTGCTTGTAGCTTACACAGGATGAAATGCTGTTTCCGAATCCTTTTGTAACTGCTATAGGGTGTTGACATTGGAATTTGATTTATTTAAAGAAAAAAGAAACTCCAGTATGTGACGTCCAGAAATACTACATAAAGATTTCTCTTCTAGCTTTTACAGTTTCTATTTGACTTTAAATTTCAGGATGTTCATTTGTAATGCGTAAATCTCTGTATGTGATTAGTTTAGCTCCACCAAGCAAAACTGCAATTTAGGAGGACACAGACAAAAGAAGTACAGAAAAGGATTTTTTAAAATCCTTTCTTCTCTCTATCAGAATACATACTTTTAAATTGTAGGGATGTATTTTTGCTTTTTCTTTTTTTTATCATAGGATTGAGTCATGATTTTGTAAAACTCCAAATTCAAGAGAAAATTCAGGTTAGCTCTTTGAAGACGCGTGACAAGATTGAAAACAACTGCTCACTGAAGCCCAGTTTGCTGCCAAAATGCTGCCTTATGACAAATGCATCATTTTCTAAAACCATTAATCTGGCTTATATAAAAATACTCTGTAACACTTCTTTACAGGCTCAAAAACTAACTTCACTCTTTTTTGCGGGGAGAACATTCAGGAACCGCAAGGAAGCCATAAAATAAGCAATCAAGACCCAGCTTCTTAAAGTTAGAAAAATGACAAAATTGTTTCCAAGACTTGAAAGCTTCTAAGGTAATGGAGGAAATGCTGCAAAAAATGCTCACGGAGCAAAAAGGTGAAGGACTAGGGAATAGAGGCTCCTTTGGCAGCCCCTACTCACCCTCCTCAGTCTCCTGGAGGGTTGTCACTTGTGTGGAGCCGAAGGACAGATTTGGATCAGTTCCTGCCACAGAGCTGGGAAGAGGCAGGGTGTCCCAGAAATCCCAATTTACTGTTCCCACTGCTGCTGGGTCTGGGAGAGGTGGGACTACTCCCTGTAGCTGTGTCTCCATACATCCAAAAACCAACTCAGCCAAAACAGAAATGTCCTATGCAAACAGGGCACAGCGAACAGCTTGTCACCCCCTCCAACTCCTCCCAGGCTTTGTCAGCATGGGAATGCACACACTCAGGCACTGCTATTTAGCTTCCTCCACCCAAGCAGAAAGATTTGCTGCAACATCTTCCCTCCCTCCCATTCCAACTCCACGTCAAGTCACCAGCAAGCCCCTGCCAGACATCCCCTTTCCCAAAAGACGCAACAGCTTCTCCCAAGCATATAAGCACACCGTTGCCATTTGCACTGTTACAACACGAGAACGAGATAGTCTCATTCACCCTCCATTCTTTTCTTAAGAAAGCTCTTAAGGAAATTCTAGTGAAGGTCCCATCTCCCTTCCATATCTTCAGGAGTGACACCTTCTCCTTTGCTGTGAGGTTATTGATGGGGAAAGCAAAGACTCCTGCTCTCCTCTGAGTTCCCTCGACAAGCTCCTTCCAGTGGGACCCAGGAGGAGACATTGCAGCCCTCATGACTTCCCAGGGTACAGCAGGCTCCTGGAAAATTCCCGCAGGTGTCTCTGTGGGATCCAACATCGAGATTCCTCAGTTTAATAAATTACTGCCCAACACCTGAGTCATAATAATTAACCAGTTTATCTTCTTAGGACATAACAAGTAAGGAGTAAATCACAGCATCAAGGAAAGAGGTTTAAACCAATATGTTTTACCTCGTATTCGCTGTGGAAATTTCCTACCACAGATCTGCTAAAGGCAGTAACTCACTAAACCACAGACTCAGTCATGCATTTGAGTCTGAAGTGTGGTGGGATTTGATCTTCTCAGTCCATATGAAGACGTTAAACAACACCCACTGGAAAACCCATCATCTGCAACCTGGAACAGGTCCTGCACAGCATCTTCCTCCTCATGCGTGGAAGTGATCCCTCCCATCCAACACATGCTTTGAGGCACATCATCTGAGGTACAACAAATGGTTTCCATGCTAGCAGTCCTGTCCCTGAAAGGAAACTGCTGCGGAACAGGTGCCCCAAAGGAAATTGTGAGGAGAAATTGGCCCTAGGCTTGAACTCTACTCTTTCTTTGTAAATGGCAAAGCCAGAGCCGTGACGATCAGACCTCGCCTTGCAAACATATGAACAGCCTGTTGAGCAGCTTGGCAAATGACTTGGCTAGCTTAAACAAGTCTGTTTCTAATGTCAAGAGGAGACCAACCACACACTCACTCATGCTACACCTTGAGGCACGTGACTTCATGAACTGCGTCTGCCAGATAAAACATTAGTGTCTGCTCTGAATGAGACTCTCGCCTGTATATCAGTGCCAACAGTGGATTGCTCATTTCATCTGCCTCTGATTTCCCCGCTACTGACAGCAACAGATCCCAGAAAATTAGATGTGATTTAGACAGTCAGCCAGTCCTAAAAACTGTGGCTCTTCAACCATTTCAGCTACTGAGCCTTTTGGAACAGCTCGAGCTGTAATTAAGTGTTCAATGCTTTTGCATTTTTTATATGTTGATGCAGTTTTTTCATGTCCTTGTTAATTTGCCAATGAAACATGGCACGTAGAATTCACGTGTTGTGCTGGGGACAAACTGTTTAGAAGACAGTGTCAGGAAACTAGAACACCTCTCCCATAAGGAAAGGCTGGGAGAGTTGGGGTTATTCAGCCTGGAGTAGAGAAGGCTCCAGGGAGACCTTATTGCAGCCTTTTGGTACTTAAAGGGGGTAATAAGAAACATGGGGACAAACTTTTTAGCAGGGCTTGTTGAGATACAGCAAGGGGTAGTGGTTTTAAGATAAAAGAGGGGAGATTTAGGCTAGATGTAAAGAAGACATTTTTTACAACAAGGGTGGTGAAACACTGGAACAGGTTACCCAGAGAGGTGGTAGAAGCCCCATCCCTGGAAACATTCAAGGTCAGGCTGGACGGGGCTCTGAGCAACCTCATCTAGTTGAAGATGTCCCTGCTCATTGCAGGGGGGTTGGACTAGATGACCTTTAAAGGTCTCTTCCAACCCAAACTATTCTATGATTCTATGATTAAAATGTTTCCCAGTCAAAAAAGCATAAGACTTTCATGCAAAATGATTCTATAATCTGTTGTCCTGAGGGGTACTTCTGATAAAATAGGTTTGATTTTTATCTGTGCCAAAGCCAGCTAAAGGGGAACTGTTTATTACTGTATAATCTCATGGTTAAGGGCAATCTGCATATTTGAAAAGGAAGCTTGTCTCCCTATAAATTCAGATTGTTGGAGTGGATCTTCAACAACAGAACAGCAAATTGGTCATTTCTTCTGGCACACCATCTGTCAGTGCAGGTATTTTTTTAAAAAAAAAGGTTTTGTTTATTTCACCCCTCATCTGGTCTTCTTTAGAACAGTGCACCTTTGATCTAAGGACTTCAAGGCACTGAGTAAAAGCTACCTCATTTGCAATACCCATGGAGGGATGCAACAAGCATGTCAATAGCAGTTGAACCCATCTAGGTCTGCCCTGGGTGATGTTTATAGTTCCTCATAGTTGTGAATATCATCCAAAGGTTCATCTTTTCTATCACAGTACAAAGTCTAATTCTTGCTGCATGAACACTTGGTCAATGAGAACTCTTCTTCTTTCCCCACCCCAGTGATGTCTTTGGTGAAGAAAGTTTATTTGTAGATGTAATAAAAAAAAAATTTTGTTGTGATTTTCCCCCAACATGGTGTAATGTGACTATGCATTCCATCAGCTGCCATCGGTTCTCCTTGGATATTTCCCAGCAGCCTCATGCCAGGGCCCAAAATGGCTCAGGGCTGAAGTTAATATTCTCCCACTTGTTTGACAAAGAGCAGACACAAGTGATTGAACAAATCTTCCAAAACAGTTGGCCTAATGAGGGAACTGAAAACAACCCATTCCTCATCCCGAGAGCCAAATGTTTTTCCCGAGAGGGTTTTGATTTTGGCTTTAAAAATGTAACAAGAGATTTTTGCTTTTAGTTTTTCCAGGACAAGGATATTCACTCCAACAAAAATAGATAAGAAACTAGAACACAGTTAACGTCCTTAAGAAGTCAACAATATCACATCAAAGTGTATGGCTAACTCAGCTCTTGATTAATGCCAAGTGAAACTCATGGCTCCATAACTAAGAACTCTGGGCAAAAGCAGAAAACTTTCTAGAGTGGCTGCCAGCTGTGTTGTAAACACCAGAAAAAGTGCCATTTCCCCAGATGAGGCTGCAGCACGTTTGCTAACCGTGGAAGTGCTTACAGTTCAGAAGTGTCTGTTTATGTTGCCCTGTGACTAACTGCGTTATACACACCTTGTAGGGGTCAGACAGCAGCTCCACAGGCTGTCATCTCTCTAGCAAGTCACAGTGATCAAAACTGAAACGCCTTTTTCTTTCTGTTTCTTTCCTTAAATGAAGTTTTCTGAAGTAAGAACAAAATACTAAGCAAGAGAACTGAAGTGAAGAAGTAGTGGTCTTGAGCCGCACACTCAGTTTAAAGCAGCACAGAGCTGCTGGATATAGAGAAAGTGCCAGTTTGCATAGGCAGAAGAATCTGGTTCGTGAGGTCACACAATTGAGGTGATGTTCCAGTACCACCAAAAAACTAATAGCTTTTGGCTGACAGTCCCCAGCCAAAGTCGCGGTCTGGGATGGCCGTTCTGGTGTTCTCCCAGTGTCCCCATTGCCTGCAGCAGGCGGGTTGGCAGCTTGTTTCAGGTTTGAGCCACTCTACCTTTACAAAATACTCCCATTTTGGAAAAGGTCCAGAAAGACAATACAAAAATTCAGAAAAGGAAAAAAAGTAGCTTTTCTTTTTTTCTCAGGCTATTATTTACTTAGCCATTTTCAGCACTGTGTCAGGGTTACGGGAATACACAGGGCTCTGTGCGTGAATGACTTTTTGGGGCTTTGTCCTAGAAGCCTCTTCTTTTCTGAATGGACCTCTTTCTGTTTTGCACTGCTTAGTAAGGACGATCCCCACTCCTCAGCACCTTCACCTACCCTGAGTGCTGTGCTCCTGCAACCCTGACGGCAGGCAAAGCTGAGGCTGCTCCACTGCCCAGGTGTGATAGGGACGGGCCATAGGTGCCACCACTTCTCGGAGCCATACAGACCCCCAGTGAGTCCACGAGCCTATTTCCCTCAAACAAAACTAGAGCAACACACTTCCCAGAGCTGCCAGCAGCAGAAGTGCCTAACTTTTTATCTGATTCACAGCCTGATGCCTCTGACCCTGGCTTGCAGACAGCGTGAATGCTCTAGATAACACATGAAAAAATACCTCAGAGTATTGGGAGAGACTGCTGTGTTATTTTTTATTGTGAAAACCAGTAGCTAGCTTTGGCGTAAAGAAAAACTGGCTGCTTTCTGCTTGTGAGCTTTCTCCCAGATGTCCTAGCCCTTCTTTCTGTGTTTGTGGTCTTTTTCTTTTTCCCTCCATGGGTAAAAAGGACATTGTTTCTTTGCACTAAACATTAATGATTCATGTCTCTAAGGGCTGAACTGGAAAATTTCCTAGATTGTACACCTGCCTCCTCTAGGAGGACTAAATGTACCAGCAGTGGGTGGACTTACTCAGGCTCCTATTAAGCAACATCTGTGGGTGGTTTTTTAGTCCAGCTGTTAACATGTGACTTATTCTGCAGTTAGATCAACTATGTCAATGGAAAGAGTAGGCTTCAAGCCTGCTACTGAAGGGACTGATTATAATAATCACTGTCACCATGAAATATCTTGCAAATGCCAGTGGACAGGTTCAGAGCTCCACACGCCAGCCGAATATATGAGACCTTGCTATTCAGAGAATGCCAGGTCAAATGCTGCAAAGTGTTTTGGGGCAGTCACTCACGGACAGCAAATGCCTACCCAGACATTGGCCACAATCAAAGCAGCCATCTCCTGGTTCTGCTACGGAGCGGCACCTCTCTAAAGGACCAGGAGCTGCAACTTGTGCACGTCACACGGGGAACTAGGAAAGTCAGGTTGTACGGCTGGAAGTTGTCTCTCCCATAGGGTACGAAACCTTTTTCCATTTTATCATACAAGTAGAATGCACAAATCAAAGAGTCAGGGGTTAATTTGTCACTGACAAACAGGTTGAGGCGATATAAGGCAGTACCGAACTCCCTGACAAAAGGTAACGTGTTGGCAGCCCAGTCTTCTCGTTGCGGAGCTGCTGGTTTCATTCCGACTGCTGACACAGGCACCCCGAGAGGGAAGGCACAGGCAGATGGGCATGGTAACCTCTTACACCTCTGCATTTGGAGGGCACAAAGTACAGCTGACAGAGCCCTCACACCAAGTGAAGCTAAGCGTACACTCCTCTCGAAGGAGGAACAAGAACAAACCAGCTAAATGTGGCCACGAATTAATTTAGGCTGAAATTTAGGAAAGTTTGCAGTTATAAGGCTTGCAGTTACCAGGCAAAACAAAAGAAATCAGTGACAGCAGACTCACCAATCAGACTTAAAATTTGATTATGTTTTAATAAATAGATATTATTTCTAATTAATCAATGAATCTAATTATAGCAGCTATAGATTATGCAATTAATTATCCATCAATTAATCTTTTATTAACTTGCTTTTAATTACTTCCACTTTAATTAATTGATTTGTACTTTGTTTGCCTATCTCAGTAGTGTACTCCATGACCCAGGAGATCCCTTCTTATCTCCCTCCTCCAATCTCATTTTTCCTGCCCTGCTTTCCATTGACTTGACATTAAACTTGACTTCTTTCCCTCCCCCTCACCAGCTCCTCTTCCATGCACGCCATGGCCAAGGGCATCATATCACAATCAGCAGGAGAGTCCTCCTGCGACCCCAGGAACGTGCCAGGTACATTCCAGACCCCAGGAACTACTCCATCAGCACAAGCAGGAGGGCGAGGGCCTTTCTGTGCACAGAGCAGGGACAAGGCAGCTGCCAGCGGCAGGGGTTGTCTCTGGGGACGGGATCTCTGTCCCCTCCCCTCTGACACCCTCCCAACTCCAGCTGTCCAAAGCATGGGAGGGTGATCACCTTCCCTGCTGGAGCAGCCAAAAGCTCTCTTGGGGAGCCACAGGACAAGACCACGGACAAAGGGCTCACTCCAAGAACCCCCAGCAGCAGCAGTGGGGCTTTTTGGGGGGTGTGATGTGCAAGGAGGTGAGGGAAACAGGGAGGCAGTGCTGTAAGGATCCCATTTTCCCTGAAAGATGGGGAGCCGCTGGGCAGTGATGACACACCAGTCTGGATTACGGCCAAGTCAAGGTCAACTTCAGAGCAGTAGTGGAAATGCTACTCAGAAGTCTACTCAGAAATGCTAATTCGCCCTCCCAGACCTCTTACACATGGAGCAAACGAGGCTCAGAGTCACACAGCCCAAGGAGCCACAGCAAAAGCTCTTCTTACCTCTTTGCTCTCTTTCACCTCTTCTAGCTGGCGGTGTTCTGGTTCCCACGCTACTCGGGGTTGATGTCGTACTAACTGCTTTCCTACTGCTCATCCGCTCATCAGCCAAAGTACTTAACTGCTGCTCAGGAGGCAGGTTTAGATTTGGGAACACTTCTTTGCTGCGCTCACTTATTTTTGCTTTTTAAAACAAAGCACTGCACTTGTCCATGAAATCTGTGCTCTGATCAGATGTTTTCTTCACTTCCCAGACTCCCGGTTGGTATTTGTGTGCTCACAGAGGGCAACAGACACTAGAAATTTGATAAAGGCAGTAAGGATGCTCATTGTTTCTGCATTTCTGATGCTTCGTTAACAGCCATCTCAGTAAACATAACGATACCCACACTGTGAACACACAAGTGCACTCTCAAGAGCCTTCCATTAATCATTTCTGCTGTCAGGAATACCATTTGAATCCTTTCTACCTCTACAGAGATGCCAGACTTGCAAGTCCGTTAAATAAAAAGAAGTCATATCGCAGTTTAAACATTTACTTAAAGCTAAATGAAGGGTGATATGTATAAACAACTCATTTAGTGAAAAGATCAGCATAAAAAGTTGACAAGCAAGAAAAAGCAATTGAAAAGATTAATTTGCCAGGACGCAAGTCTGAAGATAAGTCCTTGAGATGCAGCATCTTGTATTCAAGGATGCCTCAAAAAGTGATATGGTTCTACGAATATTAAGTGTTAGTCAGATTGTACAGGAAAGAGCTATACTGTTTAAAACAAGACCATAATACTCTGAGAATCTCTATCTACATGTTATTTTTTCTATCAATGCTCATACTTTTGCATTCAGTTGAGGACATTGCAATGTAGGGACAGTCAGGAGCACCAATCTGAGTAAATATTTTAAGTGAAGTTTTTGAATTGTAATAAAACCCTAATGGATACTCTTACTTAGAATAAGAGTGTCTGAATTTTATTTTAGCTTGCTTCATGTAAAAAGTTTTTTGGATTAGTCAGAAAATGTCAAAAGGAAACTTTCCAGAGGAAATCCCCATTTCTCATTGCTAGATCTTTTTTTAATAAAATCTATGAAAACATCCCAGGTTGTCTTTCTAAGTTCTGGAGTTTGTTCAGAACAAGTTCACAACTGGAGTTCATTAGTAGTAATATATTTTTACATAACTCATACAACTATTGAAGCTCACCAGTTTCCAGATGACTAGTCAGCACCACCGTGCCTTGAACAAATTGTGCTATTCCATTGCAACCACTCCTCCGCTGCATTGATTCGAGTTTGATTTGGATTGAGAAATTCCTGATGGAAACTAAACATGTAATAACACAGTCTTGCTCTAGTCATTTTTCTGATAACAATCACTCCTTCCAGAAGCACTAAAGAAAATTAAGTACTGCAGCAAATGAACCATGCAAAATTATTTTCCCACCACCAGTGATGACAGGAAGCATTTAAAACTGTTTTAAATGGTTTATTGTACGGATGTAATGGCACATGGGGCAATTGCTCCATTCTGAGAGCTCCATTGTAGCTGTATTATTTGTTATTATTTAAAGATTTGGGGAGCATCTGTTGCCACAGTGGTTAGGTGCTTATTTACTCATTAAAGCTGATAAATTACATGCACTCAGAAATACCTACCCACAATGCCTTCAATTATAAACACTGTAATTTTATCAAATTGGATAGAAAAATCACAACAAAACGATAATCAGGCAAAACCTAAACCTCAGCATCCTATCCACAGCTTAAAATCTTGACAGACTCAAACAGTGGCAGAGAACTTCAGCGGTCTCAGTTCACTGGCA
Source organism: Phoenicopterus ruber ruber (assembly GCA_009819775.1). Classification (NCBI taxonomy): domain Eukaryota; kingdom Metazoa; phylum Chordata; class Aves; order Phoenicopteriformes; family Phoenicopteridae; genus Phoenicopterus; species Phoenicopterus ruber. Next base: position 30,175,919 of record CM020221.1, on the reverse strand, counting down.
GCTGTACTCAGCCTTACACGCCAACTCAGATAGCGACCTTGGAGCTGAACAAACAGGGACTGCATTGTGGCTTAAATAACAAGAATGGATCTGGTCAAAGAGGCTTTTTTCTTACATTACAACCTGGCAGTGAATTCCACCGGCAGGGACCTCCACTAGATCTAACGCGGTTTTGTGCGGGAAAGCAGATATCCTCCCATTTGAAGCTCATTGCAGGTTACTGTCTGCTTTATATCAGCTTTATATCTTTGCTTTATATCAGCTGGATCAACCCACAGGACACCCTTAACTTCTGCTATCCACAGCCCCAAAGGCCTTGGCAGGGATGTTGGGGCCCTTCTGAGAATACTTTGAGCCATTTTACTCACTCACCAAAAATGTAGATTTAAGACACAAAGGATGCTAGATCAAGCATAGGAGCCCTGAGGCACTTCTATGAGGCAGGTAAAGGCTCCTTTGGGAACATCATAAAGAATAAGCTATATTCAAAGTTTTTCTTTGTGGAAAACCAATTGAGCAGCTCCAGAACCAACCCAGAAGGCCATGCAGCAGACAAGTGATGAATTTGGCCTCCAGCCACACAACCACTCTTGCATGACAGGCTGTGCAGAGATGTTATCTCCTCCTCTCCTTTTGAACTTGTTCCACTGAGAAGGAAAGCTCTTAAAGATTCATTAAGCTATAAAGCGAGCAGAAGAGACAGGCTAGTGATCAGGAAACTCACCTGGGAGTGAAAAATCCTGGGTAGCACATCGTGCTTAAAGGTCCTTGGAAGGCAGTGTTTAACAGAAGTCCTTAAACAACTCCGTCCAAGGCTACCCAGGGTCTTTGGGTCTATGAAAGATTTATTAATGCAAAAGCTGTCAAAACATGATGATGAAAATGAACACTAACTAAATAATTCAACACATATATTTTCCTGCTAATTAAAGATTATAATCAAAAGTGGTAATGATTTTTGCAATCATGAGTTAAGTGTGTGGAAGGAAAAAGAACTCACAGAGGGATTTTATTAGAATCAGTTCTGGGGTGTTGAAACAAGGCTGAAAGAAACAGAACATAAACAAGTGTTAATTAATCAGGCATGCTGATAGCTCAGTATCTGCATTTTCATAAAATTCCAGGCAACTCTGTCATTCCCTGTACAAGACCTCCCTCATACACAGTGTCCCCCCAGTAAATTTTGTCTCACTTGATGAATTTCCTAAGCTGGGTAAGGATCTGATCGTAAATCAAGATGTTCAAAGCAAGTGATTTTTTCCATAGCGATACAGTTTAACATCAAGACAAATAAACTATTTCTATGATCGTCTGAAGTTCTAGCTACAAAAGCAAAGCACTTCTCTTTTGTTTTAGTTAGACATACCATCACCCTACAAAATAGCCTTGTAAGAGAAAGGCAATGTTAGAGGAAGCCTGAAAAGAAAAGGTATATCTCTCCTTATCTTTGGCAGGTTTTGTTCAGGGTAATTGTTCAGCACAGTGGCCATGAAGAAAACAAAAGGGTAGTTAATAATCTCAGCCATTCAGGTCTTAAATTCATCCTAGGATATAACATGGCAACAGCCCAAAGAAGTATCTGTTGGCACCAGGTGTACGTGACGGAATCCTGTGTGCTCCACAGAAGGAGGTAGACATTCTCTTTTCTGTGGATCTATAAACTTGTCTGTTGTGAAAGGCACCACTGCAATTCACTTCACTTAAGAATATGTCAGATGGATCCTGATACACTTTATGGGTTATGATACTTAGTGATTTTAGGCTTTAAAAAATGAGTGAAAAGTATTTTATCTAGCTATACCTCTATGCTTCATGCAAGGTAAAGATGTCCATGTAGGAGAGAGAAAGAACATCAGCTTACATTTATAGGGGCAAGTCAGAAGTCCCCTGAGGGATCCAAACTCTTCTCCTTTTGTGGTTTCTTAATCTACCCATGTCCCCACTTGTCCCCGAGTGCTACCCGGCAATACATACAACTCCTTATACGTGTAGGTACTGACCACTGAAGCGCAACTACAGCCTGCAAATGATACAGTTCTCCAAAACTCTTGTACCTACAGACAAGAGGGAATTATATATGTCCAGAACACAGTTACCCAACTTATCCTTGGAGAACAACCCCAAACAGTGGTTTCAGCCATCTGTGCTTGCTAACATCTTCTTGCATCTTCAGACGTGAGGGCAGAAGTCCCTATGTCCCTGTGCAGTTGCACTAGCCTCCATACTCAACAGCAGAGTTCCATGCGCGCGCACACACACAGAGGCACCCAAAACCTTCAATTAAGCTATTCTTGGGAAACCTGTTCCTATTATCCAGTTCCCCTCTGAAAATCTAACAGTTTGTCTTCATGTCACTGATTCCATTTACAAAAACACTTTTTAACGAATTTGAAAACCACTGTATGAGTGTTTTGAGCAACTCTGGGGTCATACCACTTACTCAGAATGGGCTGGATTATGACTTTTTTCTAAATGAAGGTCCAAGATGGCAATACTGAGACCCCACAAACACAGAAGAAAAGTGCCAAACAGAGAAAAACAAAAACTAAAGCTAATTGGCTTGTTCTGAGTCATTACCACTGTTTGGTACTGTTCTGTATACTATTTTTTCCTACTGTTCACAAGTAGAGATGTTTTAAAGAGTATTTAAGGTCAGTTTGTAAGTGATTAACAGATTATGAAGAATTTGTATACAATTTGATATTTTTCTTTTCTGTTTATGTAAAATCTTAATGAAAGTAAATCCAAAAATTCATCTTGTCAGAGAGAATATGGAAAAAAAATAACAAAGATTTTCTCTAGCTTTTTGCTGGGCTTGTGTTTGCTTAAGAAAAATTGTTTTACACCAAGGAAATTATGATCTCTTCTGCAAAAGTATTTCCTTCTTAGTCATCCAAGTTGAACTGCAATTGAAATGTTAAGAAAGGTGGAAGAAGAAAGAATTTAAATGGGCAGAATGAAAATAACATTGAGCGGTAGGAAGAATATTTTAGTGTATGTTTTAAGCTTACTCATCAATTATTTTAGAGCCAGAATATATCAAATAAGAGGTTTTCTCATTAAAAATCTGCAAGGCAGCATGCATTACATCAAAGTTAGATATTTTTCAGGTGTTTGAATATCTTGATCCCTAGAAGCTAAAAATGGACCTGATCCGAACGCAACAGAGACTGACTTCCCTATTGCAAGAAGCTGGTGTGTTCATTTCCACCCATGCAAAATGAATGCAAATCACTGCTGATCTGAGAAAACAGATTTTCAGAATGTTTTAGAAGAAAAACTGGTCTGGAAGGGATCTCAAGATGACATCTGTTCCTTCTTTCCACCTTAGGATAAGATCAGCTCTATCTGAATTATTCCTTGCTGATGTTTGTCGTACTTAAAAATGTTCTTAGTAAAGCTCCAGTGATGGAGTCAGTCAGTAGCAATGGCAAAAGGATTGGGAAAGTTTACCAGTTTTCATTGTGGCTTAATTGTTTTGAACGTTAATAATTTTAATGCCTATAATCTTGATGTAAAGGATGAACCTGGGGAATTGCTAGAGGATATTAATTGTGTTTTCATTGCACTGTTGCACTGATTTGCAGAGGTGAAATAGTCGCACAGTTACAATGCTGAAAACCTGATCTGTTTCCTGATTACTCCTGATGCCTCTCAGTGATATTAAAAGCACAGTGTAGTGGTTGACAGGCCGCTCCTTCCCAAGACACAAGTCACTCTTGCAATCAACCTGAAGTCAAGGGAGCAAGAAAGGACCATGTTCACCCACAAAGGTCTGAGCCATAAGAATCTGCAACCATAACATCCTACAAATGCTACAAAAGAGAGTAATACCAATTCCTCCCTGCAAAGCTCGTGTTGTCCCAGTATTCCTTGTACATGTTAGCAGTCCCATTCACATTGACTGGGGTATAGAATCAATGCCACAACAAATAACTTTTTAAGGCATCTTGTCAGCAAGGAAGCAATGCTTAACCCTTCTCCCATTCCATAGGATAATACAGCAAGTATTTTGTTTCATGTGATTCACTGGGTGTCCAAGGTGTGACGTTTCCAGATTATTTTATATAATCTGGTCAGATTATTTTATCTTAACTAAGGATCAGTATTTGCAAGTTTAAAAGGGTATGATTTACTGTCAGCTAGTAAGAATGGAAGACTGAAGAAAAAAATTGACATAGGGGCTGGTTGCACTGATGTAGTTGGTAGTTAGAAAGATTTGGCGACAAAGGTCTAGGGTGACGTTTGCTTCTTATGAGGTTTCATGGTCCCCTAGGCTTCACAAGGGTAACAAGAAGGCACGTGGTAAGGACAGAAATAATTCTTGGTGGCAGAACAAAACACGGTGCAGTGCCAAGTCATTATTGTAGTTAGCACATGCTATAGGATGGTAAAAGGGGCAGATGGTAGCACTGGTTTCACTGAAGTGTAAAATTAGCCATAAGGGTCAAAACTGAATGCTATGAATGGAGCTAGTATCAGTACCGCTCACCTCAACTCAGACTAGAAAGGTGTTGTTCAGGGACAAATGTTAGGTAAGCAAGGATGGGCTCAAACCCACTATAGAGATGTAGTTAGACACTCCCCATAGTCTTTAATAATACTACAGTGGTGGGTGGGTGGGAGCACTGATGCGTGCACAGATGCTGTTATGCTACTATTTATCTTCAGTAAATTTACTTAAAGTGGATTTTGATATTTTTAATTGTTGGGAATTTTTCTGAGAAATTGCTTTTAGGAAGTTACAAATTGCCCAGCTCCTTGACTGAATAGCAAATGTTGTTCCACTTCAATTCAGAGGAGCAATTTGCTGCCTGCTCTGCTGTTACCATTGGAGCACTGTCCATTACACGGCTGGGACTTACTCTTCTTGACATCGGTAATACTTTTTGCTTTCTCAAAAGCCCGGTGCTAATCAAACTCCATTGTCAAAGGGTCTCCCTGGATGACCCCTTTCCACCCTCACTGCATTCTCCCAACACTCCATAGCTCTTTCACTCAGAGGAATCCACCTTCTCCAGGGAAGAACTCTTTTGTCTGAAGGATGTTTTTTTGCCAGTGTTCTACCAGATGAAAGTTCAGGGCAGGTCTTTGGGGATGGCATGACATAGGAGGCTAGGTGAGCAAGGCTGGGAAGACTGCAGCTTGCAATCAGGGAGTAATGTTGTTGGAGAGGAGTGAGTGCAGGAAAATTCTACCACTTCCTGGATTTTTCCACATGTTCTAATGTAAGTCTCCTCCTTCTCAGGCATCTGGGATAAGCAGACTGTGGTGGGACCTCCAGAACTATGTCTCATTTTCCCCTCTGGAAATGGGCAGCTGCAGCGATGCACAGAAAGATGCGGAGCTGGCTTTCATGACCTGAAAACAGTTTATCTGGAATGCTTTTACTCTAATGAATAATGTTTTACTTAAGGTAAGTTGTCCAGTCTTTAATTACTTCTTTCATTACTTCCTAGGGAACTAACTGCAAGCCAAATCACATTCATTGAATTTAAATTGCTTGGATCTGAGAGGCTTTTTCTCTGGGCTGTTTCAGAGCTCTGGTACTTGCTGTGGAAGTTATCCTGTAAGAACAGAACGGGTGTGCTTCCCAGGAACCGTACCTTCTGATTACTGCAGCTCTTTTCCATTTGATCATTAGACGAAGACTGCAGAATCAAATGTAGAATTCTGCTTGACACTTGCTGTGAGTAAGCAAGATCTTCACCACTGAGTCCAGCCCACTGCTTGTAAATGGACATTGTCTTTTCCTTTTATGAAATCCTCTGTGTCTTCATTCTCTCCTCAACTATAGTCTGCACTCCAAATTGCTGTTGACCCCAAATCATATCATTGTGAATATTTCCTCCTCCTGAATGGCAAGTGCTTGAGCAGTTTATGGATCTTGGATTTGGATTCAGTGACTCCAAAAAGTAGAGAGAGATCAGGGTCTTACCACAGGTTCAAATCTGAAGACAGAAGTTTGAAGGTCAGTTCAGTCTCATGGTGTTGAAGTGCTGAAACCTAGAGTGTCTAGACATGCATCAGCCTTTCAACTCTCCTACAGCTCCAGGTGTCTACATGTTACACGTGTCAAATACAACAACTGTGCAAGGGGACATCATGTCTCAGGAAGGAGGAACAGCTTCTAATTTCCATCATTCTCCTTGTTTTGCATGGATTTCCTTCCTGGCTTCCTGCAAGGCAGCATCCAACAAAGTTTATATTCTGATTGAAGTATGACCAGCTTCTCATGCTTGGCTGAACAGAACAGTTCAGTCTGACCCCATAGTTGAAGTCAATTAAGCAGCAAACTCTACAAACACAGTATTATTGACAGAAATGCATGTTTCCTCAGAAGGCAGCTATTACTACCCACTGCTACAGGCAATGCTTAACCAGCCAAAAATCCCAGTGAGGAGATGATTTAGAAAGTCCAATTCCTTTGCACAGGTATAACTCTTCAATACTCAGTGGAGACATTTACATTGGCCATAAACATGCACACACACACGAAAGACAGCAAAGAGATTTCACTGTTTACCTGCACAGAGAGTGAAAAAAGTGTCTGAAGGGGATGGCTTGTCCTCCTGTGATGTGACCACAATATGGGGCAGAGGAGGCAGCAGGAGGTATCAACTCTGCCTCATAAAAGAAAGCAAAGCTGAGGCTCTCGGGACCAGTGAAAATGTTCTTGATGATCTTGTAACACAAGCAGGTGAAGAATAAATAAGTAAAAGTGCTGGTGTCTTGAAAGGTTCTCAGGCAGCAGCCCCTGCTGCTTAGCCTCATGCTATGCCATTAGTATGGAAAGCTTGAAACATACCCCGTGGCACTCCACTAGCAGAAGGCAGCCTCTCAGCAGCTGGCCGTGCAGCCGAGGATCAGTTCTGTGATTTTGGTGAGCTAACAAACTTCACCAGCCCAGCAGGAGTCCCTTTTTGAAGGGAGGGAGAGCGGCAGGGGCTCCAGGCTGCAGCAAGGCTGGCGTCAGAAGGCACATGCCGTCAGCTGCTGGCATGTGCTGTCTGTCGGTGGGCTGATATACCAACAATGTGGTTTTCTTTGTCCCACAGCCAGTGAAACCAGTGGGTTTTGGAGTAGACCTGGACCTCCTTGCATGAGGCACACAGATCACCTTTGGTTTGACTAAATTTTTTGAGGTATCCTGCTCACAAGCAAAATTTGGGTCTTAAATCCAGTCTGACTCTCGGCCACACGCAGTTCTTGCAGATTTCAGGACTGCATTTCTGAGTACTGGGGCGGGGGGAAGACTTGGCTTACAGAACAATAACACAGTTACCATTCAGTAGTAAATCATTACAAGAGGCTGACATGACCCTGGTTCACTGGGTCTGAAATAGGGCACTAAACATTTCTGTAAACTGCTCACTCGAATTAACAAAAGAAAGCAAGAACGCAGAGGCAGAAGTTAATAACAGCTGAAATCTTTCTTAGGTGTGTAGACCCAGACCCACAATTGTTTAGGCACTTAGCTCCAATGAAATCTCTGGGATATAAGTGTTGTGGACCTGATCTCCAGGGTCACGTTAGCATGTCTGACATGGATTCTCACACCTTCCCATGTGAAACCTGAAAGCTGTGCTAGGGTAATAAAATGGGCCACGGTAGTGTAAAATGATAGTAAAGAAAAAGAGCTTGGCCGTGAGGCACTCGCCCCTCCAAATGATTGCTCATTTGAAGTAGTATCTTGACAAAGAAGAGTTCCCTTGTTCCCCACATAGAAACCACAGGTCAGACCTTATTTTAGAAGATGAATTCGAGCTTGTTTTAAAAGGTGAGTTCTGATGTGTCTTTATTTCCTGAAGCCTGAGAAAACACGGGTTTGCAAACACTGCCATAGTGCTTTCTTAAGCAGAAACAGTTCTCAAAAGCTCAAGGTCTTGTTCCCAAAAGCACAACTTGGTTGGTCTCCCTGAACGCAAGCCAAACGGAAATCTAAACCACCACTGAGAGAAGAAATTGCTTTAGTGGCATTAGAAGTGTTAGGAGATCCTTTTCCGGTTCTCAAGATAAATGACGTGGAACCAAGCACAGAGTAGAAAACAGAAAGCACAGAAATTCTCACGTGCACAATGCCACTGAAAGGAGGGTGTTCAGCTTCTGGATAATATGCTACATATTGTTCAATGAATAAGACAAAAGTGGAAGATCCTACTACCTGTACAAGGTAGCAGAGGAAAGCGGTGGCATGAATCTCCCTCCCCTAGATATTTAACTGCACACTAGCAAGGACCAGATCAGTAGGACGGTTCCCAAACCAGTGCAGCTCCAAAGACTTGACTCCAGACTACAGAGGGCTTTTACCCCCTTAATATCACACCCTTGGAGATAGCAAGGATTTGATTCTTTTTTCATTTAAATCCCTTTCAGGGGGAATATTGCCAACTCCTATAGTAAACTGCGTTTACTGACAAACTAAAGCTGTCATTTTTAGCCCCTCAAATGTCAGGGACAGAGTTAAGGAAAAGGCTGGTTTGTTTATAGACATTTTAACATGACAGTGGAGAGCAGCCAGCATAAGAAAGTTCATCTTTCCCACCCATCCTTATGTCCCATGATCAAAATTGGAATCAACTCGATTTATCTCCAAGAAGATATGTAAGGTTTTGTAAAATGAGAACAGCATCCGAGTCATTCAGATGCTCTCAATGACTGCTGGTGACAGCAAAAATTCATGAAGAATGCACGTGCTTTGAGCATGTCCAACAGAGATTGCTGAGTCCATCAGTTTGGTGGTTGTGCTTAACAGCCTGCTGGAGCATGACCTGCCCTTTGCAGCGCCACAACAACGAGTCTGCTGCATAACCTCCACCAGGTTAAGGGCAATCACACGATGGCAGAGAGGAGTTGTCATCCTTGTGGTCACCACAGCTGAGTGTTGGAAATCCCAGCACAGCTCGGATCATCAGCTCTCAGTGACTGGCATAAGTGAGGGCCTTTCTAGCCCTCGGAGCCTGGCTAAATGCAGCCCTATGACCCAACGAAGGATTTCCCCATCCTTTTGCAATCTGCACAAACACATACACAGACACACATGAACACAAACATACTCTGATTTCTGTGTCCTCATCATCTGCATGCTGGACTCCAGCTTAGATAATTTAACTGAATAAATATTTCATCACCCATTCTGCTTAGAGGAGGGATGACCTGTCCCAGCTCCCAGGGAGGATAATGAAAGATGACACTAATCTGAGCTATGTTGTTCTCGAGAAATTGGGGTGGGAGAAGAGACTGGCAGATGGATTGTGAACCTCATTAACTCCTTCTTCAGCAAAAACTTGCAGGGATAAAAACACCCTCAGAAGTTGCTTTTTTAAGTCACTTAAAGGAAGAAGCTGCAAGGGAAAAGCAAGACTGAAAGTGCTGTATTATTCTGAAGGAATACTCGTTAGTTTTGGTTCATTAATGCCTTTTATTTTGAAGGACTGCTAATCTCTTTACAAGTTGAAATACAGTCTGTGCACCAGGATCCTTTCACCTGCCAACCAAATGCAGCAGTTTCATTGCATCCATCTACTACAAATGAGGCTTCAGGGCCAAAAGCAGGGAAAACTATTAGGCATGATGAATGCTGAAGAAATATAGGTTATCCTGTCATGTACAGTTGCAGCTGATCTATCAGAGGAAAAATCCTGACTGTCAAGGGGAATAATATGGTATTAAATGATGGACAAGTGTCTACAACCATTAATTGATATGAACCAGTGAAACACTTACGCTCCAGGAAAAGGTAGGATTGCAGATACGTCTCCTGGAAGCTGTTCTCCACTGACTTCTGCCTAGATTCCTCTACCAGACCAATGTCCCAAATCATGACGGAACAGAAAGTCTCCTCCCTAACTTTTTTCCTTATCATCCCCAAGAGTCAACACTTAATTTCTCACCTTACAAGACTCAAGACAGACATCATCATTTCTCTTCTTGATCTTCTTTTATTGGGAGTAAGAACTCAGGAAGACCCAGGAAGATCATGTGGTTCAATGACCATCACGTATTATATATCTTCTGGTAGCAGCAAGACATGTATCTGTTTCAGCTCCCTCTGGCAGGGTACATAATTTCCAAGCTGGAGTCCATGGACTCAATCCCCCGTGCTGATGGCTCCTATAGCAAGCCAAAGACACCCAGCTGTGAGACATTACTGTTCTATGTCCAGAAATTATTAAGAAACTGTAGGATCTATCAGACAAAAGAGATGTTGTTTGCTGAATCGTAAGAACTCAGGCTGTTTAACTTCCATCCTGAATTCTTCTTGGACACCTGCCAGCATCTCTTTATATCACAGTTACTCGGAATGTTTGCATGGAGAAAAAGATACTGGAGTACAATACACGTAGTCCTTGCTTACAATACAAACTATACATCTTTTGTAAGCAAGAAGGATTTCGTCATGATATTTGAATGACTAAACTAAAAGAAGGAGCAGATGCAGCAGATATAAACATTATATATTTTAGAGACTAAGGTATCCTGAATTCACCCTGCCTCATACACTCAAGTCGCTGTGACAAGATCAAAGTGTTTTCTTTTGCAACATCCTGATCCAAGCAACGAGCAACAGAGAGGTTGATGTGGCAGTTACCATCGTTCAGGGACAGTAGATTGCTAGTTGCATTGCAGATTGCAGCGTCCTTTCAAACAAAGTGAATCAAAAGGCAGAGATTTTCCTGCAGTCCTTCACTCTCTACCTGCATTGTCCTTGTTAGTCTTAACCAGTAGCTCCTGAATTAGCTACCTTTAGGAAACTTAGAGCAATTACTCTTAAAACAAGAGTCTGACATTGTCCTTATTCTACCCTTCAGCCATGTTTCTGGATTCTGGGATAACTTGATTGTCCCGATACTTATAGTCAGTTTTGGATGCAACACACTTCCCATTTTTGTAAATAAGGATTTTCACAGATCTGAAAAGAGTTAAGCATTCAAAATCCTTATCAGGCATACTTGCTTGCCTGAACTGTGTCTTGGATACTTAGTTATATACCTTGCACACATATACATTGGTACCTTTGCAGTCTTGGTCCAACGATGATCTTCCCTGGTTGTGCTGGATGAGCCTGTTGTGAAACACAGCACACACTGTGGCAGAAGCAACTCTCTCTTCTGGAGGAAGAGGATAGTGAAGAAAAATAGGGAGGGTTACAACTGTGTTAGCAAAAGTGACAAGTTAAACTTGCAAAATCTTTCCACCATTGACCATTTGCACAGTACTGACACCTGAGGGTTCTTGCATAGAACATGAAGCTGACTTTGCAACAGACTCTTGTCACAACACAGATACAGGCAAAAACAAGCTTATCTCCTTTAACACAAGCAGAGTCTAGTTCCAGCACCAAGACTCTGCTCAGGGAACAAGGGATTTTTTTTAGTTGTTGGGTTTTCGGTTGTTTGCTTTTTTTTTTCTTTTTTAAATGAAAGTGTATGAGGAAAAAGCAAAGTTATGGAGAGATGCAAAATAAGGGCTTGGTGGATGTTCTGCTTTCTCGCACCCGTGTTAATCAGGCAGGTTTTCTGGGTAGTGTTTTGCTGAGTGAGAACCAACTAAGAAACATTGGACTAATGGGTCTTGTGGTTAGTTAAGTACTTCACCCAGAACCTAGTGGTCTGTACAGGCTCATGTTGCCTTGTTGGGTTTGGGATTTGTACTTTACACCAGTGTTACACCAAGATTCGTTGGCAACTCTGTCTATACAAGGAATGCAGAGCAACAGTCCCTGTCCCTGGTTCTAGATCCTCTGGGAGGACTTTGGGAACACAGTTGTTGACGTCTGTGGGAGCAGGATCATGTCCTGTGACCTTACCAAGTTTCCTATGCTCCTCATTCTCGCCTCATTTAAAAGCCACTTATGAGACTTTACTCAAACTTTCCAAATAATTTTGCTCTTGAATATAACCAAGCCTGGGAAAATTTCTTTTCATAATGGGAAGTTTGAGAAAGTTGTATGTGTGTGGAAAATAAATACAAGAGGGTATAATGCAAGCTGTTATAAACCTTCACTCTAGCATTTCTGCTAGTGACCGTTGCAAGGACAAAAACAAAACCAAGGAAATTTTGGAAGTGGATACTTGCAGGTGTGAAGGAGGAACATCACAAGGAAGTCAGTCACATTTTTTGTGGGTTGGGATTTGTGTAACAAGGAACGTATGTTTGTTAGGCTGCATGGGGAAACATTTTGACTGGATGCGAGGAGCAGATGTATGTACAGTATACAGCTACCTGGGAATAGGAGGAACTGGAGTTAGTGGCATGAGAGGTTTTTTCCATTGCAATGCATCTTGCTTGAATAGGCAGCTGTTAGCACGCTGGGTGACTTATAACACCGCTGGTCAGACACAAGGTAAAATTAAGGTCCCACGTTTGATCTCCAAACACTAAGATGTTCAGGTTCTTAGGGCTCAAGACTTTGACTAATATAAATAGCCTTGGAGATAACAGTCAGTGTTTCATCTCCACCTGGGGAAATTCGACGGTTATTTGAAGAGTCTTTTTTTCATTTTATGTTGCTTTTCTTTAGGGAGAAGGCCCTAATCCTACTGCAGCATTTATTTAATATAACTCTTTTAAAGTGGCTTCTTGCAGTTTTCAGGTTTGCTTGAGGTTTAGAAATGTTAAAGAAAACAGTGTAGAGCCTTTTATTCTCTCTGGCAGCATGAGAAAAAATCATTAGATTTAGAATTCTAAATGAGAAGATATATCAAGGAGAAAACAGGCCCCCAGTCTAAAGAAAAAGGATGCTTACATTCTTGGAAGGACTGTGGAAAAAAACTAAAAGCATTCCTCATACACAAATGTTTTAAGGCATTGTGAATGGATCTTTAAAATTTCATCTGAGTTGAATCCAGGCTTTCAAATTCCAACCTGAGGTGACTTGGATTTCTTTGTTAATTACATTTAAACAAAAATCTTTTTATGTACTCCTAAACTAACAAGAATAGAAGAATAAAGATTAGAAATGTGCAATTGCAAATGCTTTTGGCCCTGAAGCTCTGTTTTTAAAGAAAATCTAGCTAATACTCTTCTCCAAAATTGGTGCAATCTACAATTAAGAGAACGGCAGGAGCTCCAGCAACAGTGGTTTTGTACAAATGGATAACTTTTTTGTCATTACTTTTTTCTTGCTAACTCAGACTTTCATTTCTACCAAGACCAAATAGAGTGAAAGGAACCGAAGTTGTCATTCTGGGCCTGCAAGCTCTCTTTCCCTAGGTTCCCACAGTGTCTAGAGGGAAGCTCGCACAGACCGCTCCAGAGCCAAATGGCCCAGAAGCCCTGGGACCGCCCCAGGCAGCCGGCGTGCGCTCTCCTGCTCCGCACAGCTGCAATGGGGATGGGGTGTGGGTGACGAGCACAAACTCCTGCTCTCACATTTCCAACGAAGGCAGCATGACCCCACTCATAAGCTATCAGTGTAGGCCCCGAGTTCTGCTCCGTCTGTCCCATCAAAGCTGCTAACCTTCACCTCTCAAAATAACTAGCATAATGCTTTGCCATGTTGCAGCAATGTGTAAAAAGTCAATCCTCTAAAGGTTAGAAAGGTCCTGTTCATCTTCTCAATGTTTCTATGATTGTTGCAGTCTATTCTTAGCCTGCGTACTTCTCTCCAGGAGGAAAGGTTTAGCATGGGATTTCCTGGCTAGAGATGCTGTGTTACATGATTTTGATTGCCAAAGAGTCTTTATTGCTCCAGTCCTGTACTTCGTCATAATGTCATAGCCAAAATCAAGTGCTCAGAGATGGGGAAAGGAGACATGGTGCCTGAAGGAGGTGATTTTTCTTAAATCTTACTCTGCCTGCAGCTCCTTGTTAGCTGCTAGATCATATCCACCTGATGGATGGACTTGAAATGGACCTGATTTGATTCAGAACTAGACTTTAATTTAACACTAATTTTCTGACCCAAGTCTTGTACTGAAACTGTAGGAAATGGCTTGAACAATGCAGAGCTTCAGCTTCTGGGCAAAAGCAGAAAACACGAAAGTAAAATAATCTTGCTCTGCTTTCAGCTTCCTGAAGCATTCAGAGCAGTTAAATGAATAGATGACTTTTCCCGTGGAAGCAGCCAACTAAAGCAATGAATTGGGAGTCTCTACAGAGCACATTCCCAGAGGGAACTGCAAACCAGCAGCAATTGGCCTTCTGGTTTGGACGCAGAAGGAATAGTGATTTTGAAGGAGTTATAGCTGTATTCAATTAAAATGTTTTCTCTGTTATCTGAATCTGATATTGTCCCTTCTTTTGCCACATTCCAAGAGGTCCACTAAATCCCACTAGCCCTGACTCCTTTCTGGACAGTTTGCTCAGCCGGAGGCAGGGCCTGGCAGTAGAAATGCAAGGGAATTGATTTCATTACCTTTGCCTGTACATTGCAACACAGAAGCCCACCTGGAAAAAAAAAAAAAAAAAAATAAAATTTAGAGAGGGATATCTCCCAAAATTTTCCCTTTGATTTCAATGGATAGCATTAGTTTTGAGTTCTGATCATTATTACTGTAGGACTTTGGGATATTTGCTGAAAGGAATTGACTCGAAATCCCAGAATATGGTTGTTTAGAGGCTTTTTACTGGTCCTTTTGTATCCTATTTTTTAAAAGTTTTCAAAGAACTTTGCTTTTAAAATGCCTTGCAAAAAATTTCACCTTCTTCTCCTACCAGATGTATGAAAAAAAGCTTCCAGAATTTAACAGTTACTTTATGTAATCCTTCTTGCATGTTTAACTGTATTTTTTTCTTTATTTTGTTAAGACAAAAATAAAAAGTGTTTTTAAAAATATATATTAATATTGGTGTCTTTAGGTGCATGGAGGTAGAACCTAAAACCAAACAAGCTTTAGCAAACCAAAACTTCTTTTAACTGCTATTTTGTATGTGACAGTAACCAGCAGCAGATCCTTGGTGAAAGAACATAAGAAACTAGACATACATACAGTGACTCTCTCTCTGGCATCTCATCCCCAGAGTTTGGGTTGCGGCTCTCTGTGGGCATATACACCAGAAAGATGGACGAATCTGTGCTTCATTCTGTCACCGTCCATTGGGAAAGCTCCTCATTAATTTAACTTCTCTGAAGGATTCAGAGAACTGAAAGGAAGACAACATCCTTGGAGGGATTTCCCCAGATGCATGGCACAGCTACTTCATCATAGCAGGAACTACACATTATCTTATATTTGATAAGGTATTACTAGATACATCTCAGATACTGAATGTAAGATACACATATTATAGACAGTTTGTTTACAGACACTAGTCTACCACCTCCCATCCTGCCTGTTTTGCACAGACCCAACTTTCCTCCCTCTTGAGCCCCTCAACTTAGGGAATATCCTAAGTCATATATTCAGAAGGAAGCCCTGGTTGTGTGTATAATGTTAGCTGTATATATGTACAACTAACCTGGCTAATGGAGATACCTAGAGATACCAATGATAGATTTCAGGTTTCATCATAGTGATGTATCGTGCTTTTTTGTAATTTCTATAATTACACCTTCAATTTTTTTCTAGAAAGCCATCGCCTCCTCTGTCAAGTACAGGGTTTTTGCCCCAGCCTCGTGAGGACTGTGATATCATTGTTGCTTTTTAACACAAGACATTTTTAAAAAGAATATTAAGGTGTACTTGGATTACAAGCAAAATTGATTTTCTCTTAAACATAAAGTACAAATTGAAGTGGAAATGTCTCAAAACTTGAAAAGTTTCAAAAGTACTATTGAAGAAGCAGGGCCAAAAAATGGAAAGCAATCATTTTTTTAAACCATATATTGCACAAAAGTTCTAAGCTAAACTTTAATAAACAAAGAATTAATTCAAAAGAGGGAAACGGCTGCTCTTAACGTGAAAGTTAATATAATAAGGATTACTGTGATATTACTTCAATATGTAATAGCCAATCCATATTTATGGATGGACTAATTAAGGCACTGAAAGAAAATGTCTGACATTAAATAGAAAATAGGAAAGTAAATCAAAGAAAGTGCCTGAGAAAGGGATGTTGAATAATTAACTGGCTTGAGAGTGACCCAAAATTCTTCTTATTTTGTCAGCATTACTATTATTATTTTTAGTGCTTCCCAGTCAAATTATGCTAAACCCATACATGAAGTCTTCGGAGAGGAAGTGCTACTGGTCCATTTTAGGATGGTATGAACAAATCCATGGAGTTGCCATTATGGGGACCCTAGATGACTAGCATTTATTTCTCCATAAATGCTGATGGGATTTTAGTTCTTCACTGCTTTACGAGCCACCTCTGGAAGAACAGCGTTCCAATCACATACACAAACCCTGCACATGGAGGAAATAGGCTTGATGACTGCAAGCAAAGTAGCCATCTGGGCAGCTCTGAATGGTTTGCAAGTGTGAGGATGTTATTTGTCTGGGTAAGTGCAATGAGGAAGTGCAGGTGCACTTTACGTTCATTTATGTTCATGCAGTTCATATACACAGCGCCAGGGACACTGTCTCATTATGTTGGTGAAGTTATTACATTTGAGAACAGCTGTTGGACAAAGTGCGTGACCTAAGGCTAGATGTACAGAGAAATGTAAGCACCCAGGTCCTCCAAGACATCTCTGAGATGCTGCCTAACCCAGAGATTTCTCATTCCTGTTTGTTCAAAGTCTTCACAAACGAAGTTCTGCAGCTTCTCTAAACGCTGGTGCACAGCATGTAGGCTGCTGAACAGGAGCAACAGAACCAGCACATTCCTGTCCAGGCATCCTTCAGCGCTTAGGGAACCATCTCAGAGCAGGACTCTCACTTTCAACACCTCACCCAGGCTGTCCCGTTCCTTACTGCTTCCACTGAGAGCTGGTCTCAAATCCCAGCTATAACTGGAGCTGGCAGGGTGAGATGTTGAATTTGGGCCCAGGTGACTTTGCATTCCTGGATAAGGGTACGGGATGAGAAGAGCCCTCCCCTATTCACTGCATTTCACCTACAAGAAGAGACTCAATTCAGACAATTCCCTTCAAGGATCTACACATGCTGAGTAGGGTGTGGGCTCCTTCTTAGCCACTCATAGACATCTGGCTCAGATGGCTGGCAGATAACACTCAGTCCACACCCATCAACTCAGTGTCTCCACCAGTATATGGCAGCTGCCCAATAAAGGTGTTGATTTGTAACTCTCATTTTTTCCTGACACATTTTACGGACAATTAGGTGCCTAATTCAGGAAGCTAGAAGCACAAGAATAAGGCTAAACAAAGTAATTTATGGGGCTTTACCTACAGATCCTTCACTGATTTCCCACCTGAAATGTTCTAGAAGCACCAGAAACAGCCTGCCTGGGCTGGCTTCAGGGCAGGAGCTCTGGAGTTCATCCACAAACCCTGCTCTTAATCACAGCACTTCTCCGTACTGATCCTGAGCTCATTACTGGAGCCAAAAAGTCTGTGTTTGACAAGGTCCATCAACTGGTGTTGTTAAGCCAAGCTCCTTGCTGAAGACCTGTTCAGAGAGAGGTCAAATAGTGGCCTCAGACAGAATCACAATATTTTGAGTTAATTCCTCCCCCATAAAACTACACTGTGCAACAGAACTGCATGTCCAAGAAAGTGCTCCATGTTGATTTGCCCTTTGAAAAAAGGACTTAATGAGAAAATAAAGTGTCCCTCCACTGGAATTACATTTGAAAATGGAAGCACAGCAAGGCAATTTACCTCAGTAACTAATTTCTCATGTCAGTAGCTTAGAAGCATCAATACTTTAGCAGTCACTGGTTTGGATAATTGGAAATAAGGGTGATTCTTTCACAGAAACTGATGTGAAGACTGACTTGGCCTGGATTTTCAGTCTGTGGGTTCATTTTCAGTGTCAAACTGAAAAAGACTTGAGGAAGTATTCTCTACCCATAAATCAGAGGAAATATAATTAATTATTGAGTCCAGCCCAGGAAAAAAAATCTATTGCAAAAGTAAGAAGGGGTAGGGCACTGTGTTTAATTTGAGTAAAGGTTGCTCAAAGTTTGTTTAAAAAAGAAAAGCTTAAACTGTTCTAGACTTTTCAACCATTAAAAGTTCATTAGTGTTGCTAAGGTAGCCTGAAAACTTAAGGGTTCACAGTGTCTTAAGTTGGTTATGTCTGCACACTTTTGGCAAGCTATGTTATCTCTTAGTGCCTTGCTCTGTTATCATTTATTACACACTGAGTGGAAAACATTACACAAGCTGGCAATGTGCGAAGCAGTGTGAGTCCCACAGTGTTGTTTTTCAGAGCATATATGAACTTTTCCATCAGATTTTAGTATGTGGAAGTTCAAATCGTTATACTTCCATAGGACTTTGATAGAGTGAGGCTGAGAAAACTTGCAAACTGCAGACTATTTGCATTTATCTTTCTTTCTTAAAGCATAAAGAATTTCCACAACAGAATAAGTCATTAATATTAAAATGGAGGTAAATCAGCAACATAACCACTAAGAAAACCACATTGTCAGATCATTGGGCAATACATTCAAAATACTATAAAACTGAAACACTTACTACTCTTACAATCCTGCCTTTTCCAGCAGCAGAGCAGAAGCGTACACACCAGACTAGGTAACAGCTATTCTGTTGCAAACCTGAATACTCCTAAGAGAAGAAAATTTTTCTTCCCAGTAGCAGCTTTTTTCCTCAGGCTGTGGTTGTGACAATGTCAGCACTTCTCCTGCACGGAGGGAGGTCTGGAGAAGCTGGCTCCAGCATGTTCCCATCCTCCATAGATCAAGGCTGTGTTGCTGGGTATTTCAGTGGGCACTTGGAGCAGCCTCAGCAAGAGGTAATGGGAACTGTCGGTACTGTTCCCTCTGCTCTCCTTTTCTACTATTTTATTATTCACCTCTACCTTACACCATGATTTGCAGATCTGCAGTTTGGCCTGGGGGACTCTGTCTTACTGCCTTGCAAGTTAATGAAATTTTGCACGTTGGCAGTTTGCATCTTTGGACCACTGAGGTCTGTAATGTGCAAACGCAGATCAGCGCAGAGGGAGGAGGTCAGTGTCCTTCACACTAGCTCTCCTTGAGGCACCATGTGCTTGAGGTCACATCACAAGGAAGGGGATGTGCTCATGAATAGTCTTATCAACAATGAAGTGACGCCCACGCTAGTACAGGTGTCCCCATGCATATCAGGTGCTAGAGCAAAACATACCATCCCAACACGAATCTGTACAGTCCAGTCTCACTGTAGGATCAGAGGCCTTTCCTTATCGTCCCGATGGCTCCCTGGATTTCGTTTTGCTGACATTTCATACAAGACACCTCGGTTTTCAAATACAAAACAAATGGTGTTGCAAAAGACTCAGAATAAATCACCCTTCAAATACAAGTGACATAAAATTGAATAAGTCATGGCTGAAGAACAGGCTGCAATAAAAAAATTCTCTGCTCATTTTTTTTATGAGCATTATCTACGTGAATGTCTGTAGATACATATTTAAAGTAAATATTATTTAACGATTTCTCATTTATTTATAGAGCATTATCTTTTATATCCGCAATGAAGAGACAGCGTGTTTTCCCCTTAACTATATCATGTTCAAGAAAGATCTGAGAGCGTGTAAGAGAACTTGCTTAATAGTCTTAGGTTTGTCTCCAGCAATTTTTCAATCTGTCTGTCTCCATCTGAGTATTTATAAAACTTTACTCATGGCAGGCTGTAGATTCGGTTCATGCATTTTTGGACCCTGCATTTTTCTAAATTCAAAAACCACTTCAAATTAAGGAACAGAAGAAACAAGTGTACTATTCCTTTAACACTTTCTTGTTCCTATAATCCCTGTGATTTTCCTAGCTATCACGTAAGCAATGCCTTCACAGAAACTGAGGCAGGAGAAACAAGCCAAAATGCTCAACCAAGCATAGATGGCTGCAGGGCTCTGATTTGGGGCAGGGGGGAGCAGACCTTGCTGTAGTGAGTGCTGATAAAATGTACTGAGAGCACTAGGAAAAAGTGATTTTCATACTGTACATCAGTGCAGAGTTTTGCAGTGCACTGAAAAGCTCTTGAAATCAGTGACCACTTCATGAAACCGAGGCTTAGTCATTCCCAGGGCTACTGCGAAAAAAGCTCAGTCCAGCCTGGCTGATGGCTCCCATGTGGCCACCTGTGAGTGGTCTCCAATGGGTCCTGGCTGCTTTTGCCAACCCATCTGTCCGGAGCAGCCCTGTCTCCATGCCCGGCTGTCCGCATTGCCCTTCTGAAACCCAGCTTTCCTGATCATTTTGGCAAAGCTCCTTAGCATAGAATCTGTTTTCCCAGCACTAAGAAAGAAGGAGATGAGCAAATCCTACAGGCTTTCCAGCCCTGAGACCCCACATTTCCTGGTCCTTCCCCTTAAATCGTAAGATACGCTGCTTCTAGTATCCCAAAGGCTAGATCTCTGGTGTAAATGAGCATACCTTCCATGTGCATTGCAGTATTACATTAACCCAACAAGGATGTAACACGGGCCAAATTCCACGTGGGAGTTACAAAGTTACGCTGAAGCAAAAATGGCAATATCCAGATTCACATCAATGTAATGTACTCAATGCTATTCAAGTCTTGCAAAAGGAGGATTCACCCTTTTATTTTGCAAGGAGATGCTTAACAAAATCACACTTTTTGCTGGAAGTTTATACTGGGTGCATCATTGTTGCCTCTCCAAAAAACAGCTCTCATTAAGTGAAAGAGTGAACAGACAGATGCCCTAATAATAGCTTGATTTGAAGTGTAAAGTGGGTTGAAGTACTCAGCATGCCATCTTCTAATCAGGAATGAAGGTTTTAATGCAAGGCTTCCTGACAATCTCAATTTTGTAGTGCTTATATAAATGACTCCGTAGATGTGTGTATGTTTTGTTAATTTACTGCGTGGGTAAAGGAATGCATTTCCTGGTGATACAAAATGGGATCTGACTACAAATGCAGCCAGGGTTATCTGCTCCTGTGAAAAATGTTAGGTGATCACATCAGAAAGCCCCACCACTTACAGGAATAACTAGCACTCTGGAAATTATTTTGTCCCACCAGAAATACAGTTGAGGATCTATTGCCTTGAATAACACAATATTATACAATAATCTGTCCATATACCAAGGCAGCGCTTCAACTGCTTGTAGCCTAAAGTAACCTCCGCTCACCTTGAACTCAGGGACAGCTCGTGTAAAAGGTCCTGGGAATTCAAGTTCCCTTTGAGCTTGTGTCCTCAGGAGACAGTCAGAGGGGCAGAAAGGACTCACAGACTTGGGAGATGTTCTTCATCTCACTCACCTTTAAACACGTCTTTCCCCCTCTCAATGTTGAAAGGTACCTAGAAAGCTGTTGCAAAGACCATAGCTGAAACAAGAACTGATTCATGGTTCTTCCCTTGGCCACACTTAGCTGCAGTGTCCGGTCTCTAAAACTTCCCACAAATTAGGTATGAAAAAATTGCTTTTCATTACATTTGTGCTAATGGAACAACCGACAAGGATGGGGAAAATGGGACAGTCATTGCACCCCAAGGTATTTTCAAGCTCAATTTCTGCTAGGTCGATCCAAGTCCCTTCCAGAAGTCCTATCAGGCTTAACTGACTCATATTCTAGAAGTCCTCTAAGGATAAAAGGAGCAAGGTACATGCCATATGGTCATCCCATTAAAGTAACTCAAGAAAAATCGGTGGCAGCTCCACAATGTTCCTCCTGGCTAATGATTAGTCAGGAGGAGAAGTCTGACTGCAGGGCCTTTGATCCATGAACATATCTGTAGTAATTGGGGTCATGGTACTTCCTGTAGCTAGTGCATTTTAAAAGGCCAAAGTCAGTAACCCCTGAGTAATTGGGACTGTTAGTGAGCAAACGACATGCTTTGAAGCAATGACATTATATCAATTATGTGGGGTGAAATCTAGAGGTGAAAGTTTGTAGGAACAAGTCAGAGCTAGAAATAAAACTTGGGATAAACCATTTCAAATTAAGTCCAAAATCTCAGATTTGGTCAGTTTATTGTTCACCAGTAACTTGAGCTCCAAAAGGGGCCCCTGGAGAAGTCAAATCTGACACCCCAAGCCATGAAGCGAGGACACGTGGCAGCAATGGCACCATTTCTGCCAACAGGAGAGGGGAAAGAAAGTGCTGCTAACCCAAGCCCCTCCTCATGGGGTGAAAGGCTGGTTTTAGTGAAGTCTGGGAGGAGGGGTGTAGGAGGGATAGCAGCTTCTGGTCACAGCTGCTCCGAGCCCAGGATCTGGGCCAGCCCAGGATCTCCCCCCCTGAGCGCAGTGTTGCTCTTCAACCACTCCAACAGAGCAGTCCCAAGAGCAAGCAGGACAAGGCGTACAGCACCAGTGGCTTACCTTCAGCTCGCCGCTGGGGGACATGCCACATACCAGAGCAAGGAAATAATCCAGGCTTTAAAAATCAACCCTCCAAAAGAACAAATGTGTCCCCAAGAACATAGTATTATAAGGGAAATAACCATGCACTTCCATTAAGAAATTTATTCAAACCAGCCCAGCGGTGCACTATCAATATGAAACAGCATACACTCCCATCCTCAGATCCTATTTTCCTAAATTTTTGCAGAGAGATGAAATGGTGCCAGAGCTACTTTGATAGATGACAAAAAAAAATCTGGAGTCACCTTTTTTCAAGGATTAATTATTAACTATAATAAGGAGAAACTGCAGCAGCCAATGATTGTTTTATTCTCCCAAGTCCTATTCGTAAAGAAGATGATATTGTACAGAAATTTAACTTGTATAATAATAGATACATGCTGTCTCAAAGGGTTCCAATGCACTTTGGAAACAGTACAATATCAGCTCAGATATGGGCCAAACCATGCCCCTTCTGCATCTGCATGGTAGTCACCACGGCTTTGCATCACCGTTCAGATACAGTCACATCTGAAAATGGTTTGGAGCACTGGCAAATCTACAGGGCAGCGCTTCCTACAGAGGACTGTCGCTCCGGGGCCTGATGCATGTGGGTGCCACAGCACGCTGTGTTGTGCCGCAGCAGGTGAGCGCGCACTTCGACAAGCTGTTCCCACCTCTCACCACATGACAGCCAACCGTTGCTCTGTGGGTAGCTACTCTACAAACTATGATTTAAGGCACATGATTTAAGTTGCACGCCATTTCTTGCTCAGGGTCTGCAGTGGAGCTCTTTTCCTTTGTCTTATGTATTTCTCACTATACTGGAAATTTTCAGGCAGAAGGCAGATGCCAGAGGAAAGATCACTGCATAATGTACAGTGAAAGGAAGATGGAGTATTATATACATAAATACATATAAACATAAGCACATGATGTAGGAGTAGTTTGCAAATGGACTTCGCACAGCATTCATTGTGTATAGCTCATTGGCTGACAATAGATTTTTGATCTATTATACTTTGAAATGATCTTTTTTACTTGCATAAATTGTTCCCTTCTGACTGGGACTGAACACAATAGCCACTCTCCCCAGGGAATACAGGCTGTGGATAAAAGTAGGGTGGATCCTCCTGGGTCCGTCCCTGCGCTGGCCTTTCCAGGTGGCTGTGCTTTGCTGTGGCCTTTGCCTCGGCAAACACGTGCCCTGATGGGGTTGGTTCAGAGCAGCCCAGACATATTCCTCCTCTTTCTCCTCATCTTTGCTGATAGATTGACCTGCTGACATTCGCCTGTGAAGGAGTCAGCAAAAGACCCCTCATATTACAAATGACCCCCACATCTTCCATTTCCACCTCCCTGGGTTTTGGCATCAGAGCTGGAAGAACAATGGTGAGATTTGCTTTCACACGTAGAAGGACCGACTAGAGTAAGGTCATCGTTTCCGCATTTTTCCTTAATAGAAATAGTTTGAAGGTAGTAAAAAAAATATGTCTGAATATTTAATATTCATAAGAGGTTTAGTCTTCTTCCAACAACCTTGAATAAATGATAGAGAACGTGATAACACTGTAGTGGCAGCTCATTCTAATGATCAAAGCAGTTCATCATTGGGGAATAAATGTTCTACCTAAGCAAAAAAATTGTTAATCCCTAAAGAAATTTATTACTTAGAAGGAAAATTCACTTAAAATCATCCCATTAACTCTGTAAAAAGAAAGAAGGTGGCTTATATTGTATCATAGACTTTCTTACAGTCCTGCAGTATATTTAGCTGAAACAGCATGAGCGAAAACTGGGAATAAACATTAGTTTCTGCAGTTTGAATATCATTGAGGCATTTTCCCAGCTGCACAGTTCGGTACACAGTACACCCTGTTCACAGTACTTTGCAAGCTTCTTCCCTCTGAAATGACACATAAGCTGAGAAAAGAACTGACCTTTGGTTTGATTTACATAGAAGATTGATCTATCTTCTCCACCTCAAATCCTTTGTTTTTTGACCTACCAACCCAAACAAATCCTTTTTACATTAATCAACCGTGATATCCCTCCTCTAGCTCCCCAGTGAAGTCACTACGTATCTTTCTGAGGGCAGAAAGCTCTGCAGATTTCTCTCATCCTGGCAAGTTCTTTACGCTCCATTCCCACTTTAACAAGCATTTTAAAGCTCTTCGTACCAGAGAATCCCCTTGCCCAAATAGTGATCCCCAAAAAGCATACACTGTCCTCAGCCTTCCAAGATACACTTCCAAATCTCCTCTTACAAGTGAGCACCTTACAGCATTCCAGCTATAGAGCCTTGAAGCTCATCTTTTCATTCCTACTTCTGTCTACTCAGGGGTGGCATCTCCTTTGGAAATGCCCCATTCCTCTGTATATGATCATGCCTGCAATACCTGGCATCAGAGTGATTTCTCCTTGTATCTCACCGAGATTTCTATTTTCTATAGTGAGGTAGTACAATTTTTTTTTCTGACAGACCATATTTTGCGAAGAAGAAAGCTCCGCTACTGGAAAAGAATGGCAGGAGAATAACGTCTGAGATGGCTGGTGCAGATTCCTAATCACTTGCAAAATCAAAAAAAAAGGTACAGTGCTGGATTTTAGTCCTCCTTATTTATTGGGACTGAACCAGATCCAATTAATTTTATACAAACTGCAAAAAAAAATCTACAGATGAGAAATACTGAAAACTCTCTGAGCTAAGTATAGTCCTAGCCAGAAAGTTTTTTTTTAATTAGCAAGTGGATGGTTGGATGGATGGATGGATGGACGGATGAATAATGCCATGCAAAAAGCTATGAACTTCTGAAAATCTACCTAAACAAAAAAGGCAGATTTGTCTCTGCTCTGATAGCTTTCTAATCCATGTTCCATGCCACAGAAATACCAAGTAAAATCCACGCATCCAGAACTTTGTCTTTTGTTCTTGGTATGTAGAGCGCATATAATACAACATGACCCATTCCTACCCATAGCAGTATAGTACGCTAGTGAAGCATCACGTGAATTAAGGACAAAATTAAATTATCCATAGTAGAGATGTACAGAATTTCCATAGTACAGAAGACAATGCATGGTTCTTCACTACTCTTTTTCTAATCTAACCAAGCAGCTGCCATACTATTAATTTGAACTTACATAGTATCTTCCAGTTGATTTTTATTATGCCTGTTGTTACTGATGCTGATCTAACCTCTACTGTGTTTCTCTATGAAGAAAATATGGAAAGAGAGAAGCTGATACCCATGAGAACAAAGATAAATTACTGGGAATAAATTATCCAGTTTCATGTATCAAAGTTTATTGGAAATAATAGGAAGAAGATTTATCAAAAGGTCTGGAGAACATGTGATCCTTGATTGTCAGCCTCTATTCATTTATAGAAGATTTATCATTCTCAGGGGGATTAATACTTTTTTATGGCACTTGACTAGCTAGTCATTAATCATTGTATATTTTCTAGATCCTAACTAAACCAGAAATTTAAAAAGTAATAATTAAAATCTTTTAAATTATATCCTTATAGGTCTTGATTCATAGGGGCACTTCGGGACATGCCATAGTTTGTTGATTTAATAGGTTTGCTTATCTACCCGATTCGAGTTAACCACCTTTCTGAAAATCAACTGTACCTTTCAATTTCATTACATAAAAGCAAGCTGGATCCAAAGACTCAGTGAGCTCACTAGTTCCTTTTCACTGACTTTAATTGACTCTCTGGTACTTTCAGTAGAGCAAGTGGTGTGGCCACCCGTGTTACAGACTGAGTAGTAGTTCTAGAAAATGAACAGAAAAGTCTGAGAAGGATGGAAGATTTCTATACGCAGAGAGGATGAATGACCCAAGGTCTCTCCAGCTTGGAAAAGAAATAAGAATATACCTAGAGCTGCATCAGGCCTTATAGGCACTGTTGTTAAAATGCTTCCTAAGCATCCTTCCCTGGCCCTCATCAGAGACAGGGTACAGAGCTACAGGGACCTCACTGACCCTTGCTTGCATGTCTGTAGCCATCGTTCCTGCAGAAATCCACAGGTCTGTTTCTGTACTGACCCAGGAATTAACCAAGAAACTTTCTTCTTGGCAACAAGCTTCTTGATTGATTTGTAATAAATTTTGAAGAACACTGGGAACAGATGCTGTGCTGCTTTATTTTTTTGAAGTATATTCTGTATTATTTCTGTCTTTGCATATCTTCAAAATGGGAGCGGTATTCCTACTGATGTATGACTTCATTCTGTCATTATCTTCCCTGATGCTCATCCCTGGCAAAGAGAAATCAAACTTCTTATTATAAACATGATATAAGTGATAATCATTGCTGAAATCAAAAAAAAAGGAACCTGTTCACTGCTACACATGAATAAAAGGTCCCGACTATAATTAGTTTGCAGTGTAAAGAAGAAGCAAAAATTAGCAAAAAATACACCAGAGGGGCTCAGAAATGAACAAGAAGACACAGTATGTAATGATGCTTAGGTGCCAAAATCTTTGCAAAAGGGATTTTTCGGGGCAGAAAGAAGAGAATTGGTGCACTCCTGCATTTTGTCTAGGGATGCCAGCAAAAAGTCAATCCATCTGTTCTTTTTCACTCTTACTGGTACATGAGGAGAACAATATAGACTTCATTAGAGTCCATCTCTGTTGGAAGATACAGCTAAGAAGCTGTGCACCCAACTAGTATTAAACCTGATATAAACTTTAGGCTTTCTACAAGCAGTTTTTTTCATGTCAAAGCCAGTTCTGGGTCAAGCAGCTTACAGTTCTCAAAGGTTGATCTGAAATTCTGAAATTCACACGCCTGTGCTTGTCGGGCCAAGGCAAATTAAAAGCACTTCATGAAATGTTTAAAAGCCACGTCTCAGAAAACTTCTGATTGCCCTATTTGCCACAACACACCTGACAGAGACATATACCTGAGCCATAAGGCAACAATGCGAAAGGAATTCCTTTCCTTTCCAGAGGTTTTTTTTTAATATTTAATGCCCATGGATTGGATTCGCTGAACTCAAAGTGCTCTGGCTCCTGTATGAAGGAGCATATAATCAGTGGATTTCCACTTCGTACAAGTAATTGCCCTTATTATTTTCCAGTGTAATTGCTCTGCTTGATTGGAATTGCAACATACAAACCACGTAGTAGCCTTGCTGGCAATACAAAGAGCCATCTTTTGGAAAGCTTTTTTGATTAAACACATTTCCACGCTGAAGTCTGAAGCTAGCTAAAGGTTTTCCAAGGAAACATATCTTTCTGTCAGAAAATGTGCCAGATTACATTTCTTTCATGGGAACACATTGATTTCAGTAAAACTGAGCATCAAAAATGGAAATGGAGCATGGGACATCTTGTACAATAATAAACCAAGTGATGTAAAATGTAAATTTAGAGATAATATTGGAAAAGCTGAGATCTAAAGTAATAGATTTTCAAAAATGCTGTCTTGATGAAATTTTGAAATATGGTAGTGATGGTTTTGAAATCTGCTGTGATTCAAGATAAAAAGATGTCAAAATTTCAGAGCTTCTCATGAAGTAGACATCTATTCCCTTTTAGCTCTCTTGAGTGTAGAGTTTATCAAGTGTCAATGCCATTAAAGTTCCTACATTCATTGCCATCCTCACACTACTTGGGGTTGTTGGATAACCAGAGTCACTGTAAATAAAACACTGGTACCCTGGAAGGAGCCACATAAATGCACCGGACTCTTAGAAATCATTTAACTTCAAGTCAGAATCAAGGGGAATAGCTTCAATTATGTAAAAGATGGCTCCAATATCTCTTCAACTATCCCTCCTTTGGTCCATTTTGAGATTTAGATACACGTTTAATAAGTATTCAAGTATGTGCTTTACTTTAAGCACAATAGTGTGGACATCTACTCATGGGCTCAGAGTGATGTGTATTATTATACCTAATTAATAAAGTTAGTCTACAAGGTCTTGACAAAGACATTGTTTTCCAATGTATTTCTAAAATTCCCAAAGCATATAAGTCCCCATCTCGATGGGAGGAAGAAGGAACTACAAGTGACACAGTACAGTTTAAAGGCTCTCTCTGCTAGGGTTTTTTTTAACCCTGTAACTCTATGAAGATGAAAATGCAGATACCGTTTTCTTCATTCTTTAGGGTTCGTGCTTTTATTTTAGATTCTGTATGTGTCACTAACCTTGGGTTAAACAAGAATCATTTCTGCCTACCCAAAGTCCTCACCGTGACAGCTTTACTGCCTAAGTTCTATTCCTGTAGTCGCTCTCTGTGCTAAGCTGCTGACAGCTACAGGGAAGGAAAAAGCTCAGATTTGCAAAAGCCAGTTATTTGAAATTCTTTATATTCTCTTTCTCATAACCCTATTACACTGCTGTCAGTTGTTACCAGCCCTTACTATATTTTCTTTCCAAGCAAATGTAATTTCCAAAGAACATACCCAACTGGCAAATAGGGAAAATTAAACGCACTGTCCAAAGAACAAGGTTAGCAGTGTTATGAGCTCCATATATTTACACCAATTAGCAATGTGCCACCAGCCACAATGGCCTAACCATCTCAGGTCTAGGCGAACTTTAGGAGCTTTTCCATTCTTGAATCCTGCAAAGACTGACAGACAACACATTTTCCACTTGTGCTGTGTCCTTCTGTCATCTGGGTAGATCCTTCTCCACAAGTAACCAGAACAACACTGCTCACCTCCTCCCAAAACCACTCATCAGATGATAGGCAGCAGTGTCTAATGGTCTAGTCCTTCTAGACATTGA
Organism: Phoenicopterus ruber ruber; assembly: GCA_009819775.1. Classification (NCBI taxonomy): domain Eukaryota; kingdom Metazoa; phylum Chordata; class Aves; order Phoenicopteriformes; family Phoenicopteridae; genus Phoenicopterus; species Phoenicopterus ruber. The sequence continues at coordinate 30,146,833 of CM020221.1, read as the reverse complement.
GCTCAGAAGGCTTTCTGCTGCTCTTGAGAGAGCACTCAGTATCTTTCACAACCCAGTCATGCTGCTGCACGACTGCACTGGAATTGAATTCACATGGTACAGCACTGGGACAGTTCATTACTCATTTCTGTACTCTTGAGCCAGCCATGTCCTATATCTTTGATCGCTCAAAATATTTGGCAGTTCTCCACCACAGGATGCTTAACAACAAGGCCACAATGGCGCTTAATCGCCCTGCTGTGATTCCAGTTTGGCCACAAAGCTGTCTGCTTCCAACTCAAGAAGGAAATTAAAAAAGTAATGAAAAAAAGAACTTGTACTTATTGAGAAACAAAACTGTAACTAGTACTTCTCCAGCTCATCAGAAAGTTATGCTTTTGACTGGAATTATATCTTCTGCCTGCAGTGATATCTTTTGTCTGCTTTTATCCACACACATTAGGATTCTAGGATCATTTTTTCTGAGCAAGATTAGTTCTATACTTTCTGCCTCTTAGCTTTCTTTAGCTTCATTAATAACACCTATGCAATAACATCTATGCAGTATTTTCTGCTGTACTATACGAAATCTGGCAGCTTCTTCCCACAGAAATGAGTTAGTCTTTCATATGTTAAGGAGAAGCAGGAGCTGTCCTTCAGTGTATGTAGCAGTCTGCGCAACGACTGTATTTCCATTCAAGTTATTTCTTTCACTTAAAGCTAAGTACAGATGGAAAAATCCCCCATTTCCTACTTATAACTGATGGGCTGCTGTTGTATTTTTGCATTGCTAAAAGTGTTTATTACATGCTGTCACATGTGCAATAAAATATTGTGGCATCTGAACTTCTAGCGCAAACACATACAGAATATAAGTGCACAGAGTTAGAAAAGGCCTATTGGCAACTCTGATCCGTCCCGTAGGCACTGGGGATTTTCCTAGTGGTACCTTCCTTCACTGCAGGCTAACCTAAGGCTGCAGGACCCTGGTAAAGCTAAGCCAATCTTACGGCTTATAGTGCCTGCCAGAAGCTGTGCTCTTGGTCCCTCCCGCTCACGGCTAGCACACATTGGACCTTATGGCAAGTCAGTTTGGGAGCAAAGCTGGCATACAACTAAACCTGCTGAGAAGTGATCCAGACATCAGGTGATATGCTGTAGACTCTTACCGCTATGGCTGACATGCCATGGACCAAGGTAATCTCCAATGGAGCTTGAATATGGGATATTACTACACAGCCATCTCTTTTGAGGTGGATGGTACTTGTTAAAAGCAACATAAAAGACTACTGTAACGTTCCTCCCACACACAATGCAGCTGCTCCTCTTCCTGTTCAGTTTCTCATGAGGGGTGTGGAGTTTAGAGAGAAGGAAATTTGAGAACTCGAATAGCGTGCCAAGGTCTCTCTGCAAACACATTCTTCCTCATAGCAATGACACTACAGCATGCAAACACCTTGAGGAAATGCAGGAGCATTAGCTGCCACAGTACACAGCAGACATTACCTTACAAATGTTGGTATTTGCTAACAGTCACCTCCCAGAAGGATCTGGCTTTCCCTGGTTTAGATGAGGAGAACCAACAGGAAGGGACAGGCGAAACTGAAGCAGTCTTAATCCTTTCTCGTCTCTCTGTAGGACTGAGAGATTTCAGCCAGATGGAATCTAACAGACAGAAAGAGGGATGCACAGATCAGTCACTGGGTTTGCAACCTCTCACAAAATCGGGGGAGATGACTTTAAGCAAGTGCTTGCATCGTGTAATTGGTGGGGAAGTGGAGCACAGGATGGAAGGGAGATATGAGACAGATAAGGTTTCTGGAGAACACTGTCTTACTGTTTTTTCATTGTTTGCATGTTCTGATTGTTTTGGGAACAATACACTGAAAGTGCTTGTCCAGGTTGCTAGCCAGAAAATAGCTATAAAAGAGACTGATTCTCAACTTTTTGATCCTTCCTCTTCCCCAGAGAGTTTTCTGCTCTGGATTTATGGATTAGAGAGGCAGAGTACTCCATCCTACAGTCTCTGTGGGTCATGAAGGGGTAAGGGACAGATTATGAGCAGCAGTAAGAGTAATACTCTAGCAGTACTGACATGGCGGTCCCGCCACAAACGAGAGGTCAGGGCACCTCAGCTCACTGTGATAGCTGAGGTCCGAGCAGGTAGAGAAGGGGCTTTCAAACTCTCATTTTGAAAGTCTGCTGTAGATAAAAATGCAGTAGGCTGCTGAGGTGGCACACGTGAATTTGTGAGCTAACTCTTTTTTTAGTCATCTCTCATCGTCCCTTTGGAAGTAGACCACATAGGTCTGCAAACAACTGGTTTGAAGTCTAAGCAAATGCAATCAGCCAGTGAGGTGAGCACAAGTGTTTTTCTCTGACTTTTGGTATCATCACTGAGGTATCATCTCCAGACGCTCTTGGCCTCTCCGTGCAAATGGTCATCCCTGGGCTGCGGGGCTGTGGATCCAATCCGCTTTGCGTTGCTCATGAGGAGATGGCCCTGAGCAGCCGTTCACGGGTGTTTCTGAAACCATCTCTTGGAAGGTTTTGGTATAACTAACCCTGCTCTCGAGGTAGGGGGAATATACTGAGAGACCTCTCAAGGTCCTTTCAGTTGTCCAGTCCTCACTATAGCTTTGCATTTGAGGGCAATGCTGCCGAAGTCAGGTTAAGCTGTCCCTCAAAACCTTTCTGGCTGCTGTTTCCTACTCTCGTGCCTCGCCTTCTGTTGAGTCAGAACAGCTGTTTGGTCATAGAATCATAGAATCATTTATGCTGGAAAAGACCCTTAAGATCATTGAGTCCAACCGTTAACCTAACACTACCAAGTCCACCACTAAACCATGTCCCTAAGCACCTTGTCTATGCATCTTTTAAATACCTCCAGGGATGGTGACTCAACCACTTACCTGGGCAGCCTGTTCCAGTGCTTGACAACCCTTCCAGCGAAGAATTTTTTCCTGATATCCAATCTAAACCTCCCCTGGTGCAGCTTGAGGCCATTTCCTCTCCTCCTATCACTTGTTACTTGGGAGAAGAGAGCAACCCCCACCTCACTACAACCTCCTTTCAGGTCAGTACATAGGGCACTACATCAGGAACATTATTTGTCCAAAAAATAGTTCCGTAAAAAAAAAGTATTCATGCCAACATAACAGAGACACAGTTCAGGGGCAAACAGGCTTTCCTCTGCAGAGGGAGCCCTGGTCTCTAGGACACAACCTGAGATCCACATTAAGTCCTTTGGCCTTGCCAGTCCCCTTCCTCTGTTATCAGGATCTTTGCAGATCAGCCTATTCTGTGGAGCAAAATTTGAACGTTTCCTCAAATATTCCTGGGGAAAATGTCATTCTGTGCCCTCTCTACTGAACCTGCTCAATCATTTACACACAACAGCCCCGGTTTCAAAGCAGGATCTTACACACCGCTTAGCCACCAGAGATAGTTTTTTTTATTTTGAGTTTATTTTGGCCACAGTTTATGTTTGCTTTTGTGTATTGAAAGTTCCAATCCTTGGCCGAGCCATTTCACCAAATATCTTAAGGATCTGATCCATCCCTTGTTGAATGGTGGCAGAACTCCCGGTGACACCATGAAAACAGGATCAAGCGCTTAATCTTTTACGCAAAGCATGAATGCATTTTTTCAGCTCCTAAACGGCAAACACCACCCAGGTCACTGCATTTTTCTGCTGTGTGTTGTTTAATATTTGCCCAGCGTTGGGTTTGCTCTACCTTGTATTTAAATCCTTTTTAAAAAGGAAAAAAGAAAAGAAAAGGGAAGAGAGGAGAGGAGAGGAGAGGAGAGGAGAGGAGATGGAGGTGCAGCTTTCATGGCTTTTTCAATTATGAGAAAAATCATGAGTTCATTCTGACACTAATAATAATTACTGTAGAAATTATGACCAAAGAGGATGCAGACAAAACCCTGGGTTTTTTGCAGAGAAATTTGGAGGCTAGCATAAGAAGTGTCATGGAAAAGAAAGCAGGACAATACAGTGCTAAAGGGAAAAATGGGCCAGATCATATCTAAAGCAAACTAGCCCAAGTTCAATTGACTCCAGTGAAGTTATTACACTTTACCTCAGTTTTGGCCCATCTACTAATCGCTCAACTTATGAATAGCAATGGGATTTGAGTATATTATGTTTAAATGATGTTGTTTACACAAACATTGGCTGGATTTTGAAAGCTAATAACAATTTGAATTCATACCTACCTTATCCAAACAGCCAGCAATTTGGCATAAATAGTAAATTCTGCCTGGAAACTGAAAAAAAGAGATGAAAAGATTTACATCTTTTTAAAAGTCCCTTGGAAAAGGAAATAGGAATTGATATAGGACTGTGAGCTCAGCTATGAATGTGGAGTAATGTCAATAAAATTATTTTAGATTTTCAGCTTAAAGTCTTTCTCTGGACTTTCCAATGTATTAAAGCAAAGGTGGTTTGGGTTTTTTTTTTAGATCTGCAGTTGTGAAAACTTGGGAAATTGAGATTGATAGCAAAGTGATGAAATAAGCTGATTTTTCGTTTTAAAAGTAGTACATTTTATTATAGCTGATGTTCAAATTACTCATCAAATGGTATTTTGTTTCCTTCACTGAATTTTCTTCTGAATTTTTAGTTTAACTAATCAAGCACCAATTGGCATTTGCTGGCAAAGGATAGAAACCTTCACAGCACATAAGCAACCCATCTCAGCTGCCTGGGAGGGATATCTGCTCTACAGCATATGGGCCCATCCTGCAGCAGTTACAGTCTTCTCACATCTATGGCCGTGGACACAGTGAGAAATACCCAAGGAAGCGGAATTTGCCAGTTCAGTAACTTCAGAAGGTTTTGTGAGGACACTTGGAAGAGCAGCAGAGTCAAAGACAGGAAAACACCTAGCAGATGGCTGTGGCTGGTAGCACACTGGGATTGCCCAACTACGTCACGTACCACACCTCCATATCATACCGCACTGGAGCAGGAGCTTGATTCCCTCTGACAGCCAAGTTATGGTGTTTCATTCCTCTCCTCTGCAAAATGGGCTTTCCTATCTTCATCCCACTTTTCAGCATGACTCTGATTTTCAGCTGAGGTAACTGCCCATAGTTCTTGCCCACAGTGCTGGCATTGTTGCACAGGGAGTGATATAAGACCCATATGTTGTTATCACGCATGAAACATTTCATAAGGTCTCAGCACCATGAATGTTGCTACCTGGAAAACTAAATCTGTGCAATTCCTATCTGGCTATCATAGGCTTATTTCATGCACCAGAGAGAAATGTGACCCCAGGTACTCCAGGTACACCCGTGACTCTCCGAGGAGCGATGAAAGCTCATGTCAAATGCCACTGAGTATCTCTGTGCAATTGTTCCTGGGTTCTGTAAAGTCCCAGGAATGGGACACAAGGTCGGTGTCTCTTCCTATGGTACTGCCACCCACCTCACCTCTTCAGAGGGCCTTTTCCAATAACCTTGTAAGAAGCCATCCCACCAGGATGTTTTCCTGGCATAAAGGAAAAAGAAAGTCACTCCCTGGTAACCTTTCTTCTTCTCTCTTTCACTGTACTTTGTGGATAGGTCAGGACCCTTCTGTGGCTTTTGAAATGCCAGCTGCTGAGCCTTTAAGCAAGCAGCTGGCTCTTTTCAAAATAAAAATCATAAAAGACGTTCTTGGACATCTTTTCTGCCTCTTCAAATGGAGTCTTTATGTCTATGAATGCTCTTCCAGGGCTTTTTTGCATTCAGACAGAAGGGAGCTCCCCTGGGCAGGCTATGGATGCACAGTGAAACTTGGGCCATGTCTGTGTGATGTCTGGTCACCACTGTCAGTGCTAGGTCAACTCATTTCTGAAAAGAAAGTAAGAGAAAATACCCACCCAGTCCTAAAACATAGCAGTAACCATTCTTTAAATGACACCTTAGGTCAGTACTTGTCCTTTTCATGTGTAAATTGGCAGCATTAGTGTCTAATTCTGTGATGACACTAGGAAATTCCCTAAAGTCACTGGTATTCCCTTAGAATAAAAGTAGGAGGGAAAGTGAAGGAGGCCTGCAGCGTGCTTTGAAAAAGCAAAAGTACAGCTTTGTTTTTATTTGAGTGGGTATAATAATGCACCCCAGCTCAGAAAACACTCCCCACCCTTGTTTAGACAAAAACAGAGAAGACCCAGCTTTGTAGGATTTGCACCTGCTCAGCTGTAGACACAGCAGGTTGGGTGGCATTCGATCCACCCAAGCAAGACCAAGAGCAAGAGCCCTTGCTCTCCTCCTCCTGGTGTGTTCTTGAAATGACATGGGAACATGGATCCTCCTGGTGACCCCAGCATTCCCTCCAAGAACGAAGGCACCAGAAGCCCATGGCTGACCTTGGCAGGGCAATAGAGTTTAATTCTTGCCTTGTTTGTCTTATGCAGGCTGTTTCCAAAGGCTTGGATTTAGTGCTGAGATCCAATGTCCTTAGGGTATTTTCTTACTGGAAGGGGAAGTTTATGTGTATTTTGGGAAAATATGTTTTGTTTTAGTTTGCTTGTTGTCCCTCCTTCAGGGTCTATTTTTTCCAAGTGTTAGACAAATAAAATGCTGGGTTTCAAAGGGTCCTACAACTGTACCAAACATGATCCAGATGACAAAGAGAAGAAAACATCCACTGTATGAAGCGGCCAGCTTTGGTTCACCCAGCCACAACTGCCTCAACAGCCTTCCCCATAGCTCACTTCATCCTCTGCAGCAGATGATTAAAATGCCTGTGGGAAATTATTTGCTGATAAGGTAATAGCACTTCTTCCTTCCAAAATATGCTTGCCAACACAGAAAGCCACTCTGACTACTGTACTCAGGTTGTTCCCGGCATTAAATGAGGAGGGAGCTGGAACCTTTAAGCAGAAAGGGGCACAGCAGAGTAGGGCTCACCCCAAGCAGAAAGCAGCTGTAACGGTGAAGTGAATGCTACGGACCATTACCCTGGGAGCTGCCTGGCACACTTGTGAGGGCCCTGCCCCGATGTTGCTCTGCACAGCTATTAAAGAGAGGCAAGTGGGAGTTAATGGCTTTGACCACCCTTAGACACAGCCACGAGCAGCATGTGACAAGCAGCGCGCTCGGGAAGGACTGCGACCGAGCCGCGTCCCCGTGCCAGCCTGCTCAGCGACTAATTGTGCGCTCTATCTAAAAATGTCCTGGAGTTGTTTTATTTCATCCCAAACTTCTGAAAGCCCGGAGTCCTGATACCACGCACCCCGATCATTTTACAGAGACGGATGAAAAGCGAAGTTCACTGTGTACAGCTTTCCCTGCCTGGCTCTGCAGCTCTCCACCTCCAGCTGCAAGCTCAGCAACACTGAGTCTTCAAGCACGGCAAAGCGCTGTGCTGCAGCTGGGCCCAGCAACATAGGAAAGCACTTCCACTAACTTTTCCTGTCAGTCTCAGCACTTACACTGCTGTTGCTCCCCTCCCCAGGAGAGCAGAGCTCCCACTCAACCTGCAAGAGCCACCTGCTTTCCTCTCAGCAAGCCGCCCATCTTCTGTCATGCATCTTCCTTATAGACAAGGTTTGGTCCCCTAGCCCTTCCTCACCCAGGTCGGTTTGCATTGCTAGGATAATGAGCTCCATTTCAGGAGGATCTTCCCTCCAGATGGATCCGAAGCATTTCGCAAACTGTTACTTAATTAAGCAAGCCAAACTCAGCAGGGAAAGCTCTGCTTAACACTGCACAACAAATCTCGTTTGGATGTTGGGAAGCAGATGTTTTACCACCAGCCCAGCACAAGAAATGAGGGCTATCAGGGAGGAAACTCAGACTGCGGAAGAAATATCTGTGCGTATCACAGGTACCAAGTCAGATAATTTACGATTTCATCTAAACAAGCAGCACCGTAAAAGGGAGGCTGGTTCTTTTCCTCCACTGCTCCCAGGGAGGCGTTGCTCCAGACCCTCACCGAGTTCCTGGAGATGAATGTCCAGGTTCTTGCCTCCATGTGTTTGCAGTCACATGAGATCTACCTCACCCCCCCGCAAAGTGGTGTGTCTCTTGTGAAGTGCTTCTGAGACAGAGCAGTCAATGGGGAGTAAGTTAAAATAAGTTACTAAAAGGGTTTTCTAGTTTTTCAGTTTTTCATGTCCTTATGGTCTGTCTTTTCCCCAGAGGTTAAAGCCTGGTTCTTAAAGGCCCCTAGACTTCAAGATGGTAATGGGTGTCAAAACCCCTGAATCCTCCATAAGATATTTGAGACTGAAGTGCCGGAAGAAGAAAGGTAGCAGCAGAAGAAAAAATTCTCTGAAGATATAAAATACTCTCGCTCCATTGGCTTTGGTCATGACATGCAAGTTATACAAGTGCAGGATGTGTCCTCAGATTTTCTTCTGGCTAATTCTTTGACTTTGCTGGTGATGAATAAGGCCCTTTCTTACCAAACACTGTGCTCTTACCTGATGCAATCACACAGACAAAGCCTGCCTGGATGCATGCCTGCATTCAGGAAAGCCATGAGATCCATCAGATGGGAAAACTGGAGGACAACAAGGCCAAAATGTCCACCTACCTGTCGCATGGCCATGTCTCCCACTGCTCCCCATGGCACTGCCACATGGGAAATCGTGGCCAGGAAGACTGGATCGAGGTCCCTCCTACAACATCGAATGCCAGGAGAGCAGCAAGAGTACTGTAAGGCAGAGTACAGAGATTAACTACCCTTATAACACTGAGGACACCCTCACCCAGACTATCCCTGCCCCAAAAACTAGTGTGGAGGTAGGTCAGGAAAAATGATGGGCTTTAACTGGCCACCAGAGGCCAGCTATGGAGATAACCAAAGACTTTTTACCTGTGCCATGAGGTCAAGGACAAGCAGAGGTTGCTGCAATTTCCTTGTCTAGGAGGAGTTACGACACTGACAGTGCTGAACTGAAACAAGCCTCCTTTCAAGCCAGGATGGGGCTTTACCAATCATGCTTGTATCTGATTGTGTTCCACTTCACGTTTTGCAGGCACACTAAAAAGCTGTGACTAAATAGGTAACTTCAGTGTGGAAATTTCCATTTTAAACTAGCATCCTTCCAAAAAAGAAAAAAAACTTTGGAAAATAGACAGCTGCCCAAAGGCTATCTTATTTGCATAATGAGTGCTCCCCATCAAACAGAAAAATTAAAGCCCTTTGAGTTCAGATTTAACATTAGCTACATTCTTGAAAACTGCCCCAGGGTGCAGAAATATGCATAAGTGTTTCTACTCTGGTGCCAGAAGTGATTGTACCTTCAGGAAATGCTTTTTAAACCAGTTTCTGACTCTCACTCAAACTACTTAAATATCTTCTTGCAGTTCCCATGCTGAGTTTTGTTACAGATTCCATCATAAATGCTGAATCCCAAACACTTCTCAAACTACACCCTTTGAAAAGCACAGGAAGTCACACAGGGATAAGGGATGCTCATTTCCAACAGGATCTGCCACAAACCGTAGGCTCCCCCTACATCTGATGGCTTTCTAAAGTCCTCTCATTCATATAATAATGGCATTGATCTGCAAAGCCCTTTGATGCCTGGGAGGCTTGAAGAATGGTTAGAAGTCTTGTTTGGGAAGTTTTCTTAAGTTTCTCATTTTTCTACTGTTAAGGTTTGTATAAATGCAAGGTAAGAAAATTGTTCTTCATGTTTCATTATTGAGAATGCAGCCACCACTGAGAAACCACAATAAGACTTTCGCTCTCTTCAGGCAACAGCCCACTAAACAAATTTAAGTCTGTTATTTCTACAGAGTTCCCATTCATGTGGGATATTTTCAAACGCATAAGCAGCAAATTTTAGAACAAGACATTACAACTTATGAGAAAAAATTGTGACTCCTGTCTTATTTTCCTGCAGTATCGAATTTGATTTTAAAGCAAAAAAAAAGCCATGAACACAGAAAAAGACATAGCTCTGTTTTTTACAAGTATTAAAAAGAAAAAGAAAACAGATAAAAACTAGTGGTTTGAGTCGCTATTTACCCAGAATTTTCTAAATTCAAAGTATATCAAGTATGAAGACAAAGAGAGCACTTTCTTATGAAACTTGTTGCTGAAAAGCACATGGTCCTCTTCTTCTTACATTGCATCTCTCTGAAATGGCACAAAGAATTCTCAGCACATGGTGATCACTTCCACCTTTTGCATTGTCAGCTACAAGAAAATAAGAAAATCTAACCAGAAAGTTGACTTTGGTTAGGAACAGGAGTGTTTTCCTCATCTTCCTACAAAACATCTGCTGAAGTAGGAAACACCACCTTTTCCTCGGTAAAAAGGGGGAGGGCTTCTTACAAGCTGCAAATATGGATCAAATGTTGTTCTGTTTTCCAGTGTTTCTCTGTTGTCTCATAAGGAAAATATACACAACTATTTAACAGTAAGGGTGACCAGGAAAAAGAACCATCAGCAAAGGGAATCGGTGGGCTCTCTCTTTCTTGTTATATTCTCATTAAGACAGGAGCAGATCTAGAAGCTCTGCTTTGATGAAGACATGATCTGCCGGATTCCAAACAGGGGTAATGAGAAGAAATTCTGTGGTCGATGTTATAAAGATCTTGAAGGTCCATTTTGATCTTAAAATCTCACTTGACACCCATTGTGTTAGCTTGCGACTTGAACTCACACTCGAGCTCAAGCGCTAAACCTTTGATTCGCATGATGACTTTAATCTGAAACATGCCAAGTATCTCACCCGATGCTCACACAAACAGATGAAAGGCATTGGCTTGAACTGAGTTTGCCCCCTAACTGGGGTTCACGGACAGTACAGAGGATTCAGGTATCGTGTTGAAGATCATAGCTTAAGAAACCCAGCAGGTGGGAAAATGTTTGCAAAAAATCTCAGTGCCTGCACTTTATGATCAGCTCTGCTAAATAAACAGAGCAGCTCTAAATAGACTGTATTGCTAATTGCTACTCCTTATCCCCCATATTAAACATTTCTATCACTTGACTGAGGAGCAGACTTACTGTCCTGTGGCGAAGTGGCCAGTCACACCCCATGAGTAACAACTGAGAAATGACGGAGTTTAAGATCTAGGCACAATTTCGTGTTTATTTCTAGAAGATTATTATATAATTACGTGCAGTGACTAGACATGGAAAACAATCAGAACCTGAGCATGGAGAATTTCTGTACAGACAAAATGATTGCATTTACAAAGTATATTATTACTGACACCTAATTTAGTCTGTCAGAGTGACACTATGAGGGACTAATTAAAGCAAAACCAGAACAAATGCTTGCACTCAAGAAAAACACTAGGGAAAACACAGACAGATTTTACCAATCTGCACAGAGCTCATGCCTGTCAGCGTGAAGTGTTTCTGAGGTGGTACATTTTACCTGCTTTAAAGCAGACTCTGTTCCACTAAGCTCTCAATTTCAAAAGACCACATCACTGGCACTCATTAGTTGTCCAGACTCGCTTCCTTGACCAAGCTTAAGAGTTTGAATTTTAAGCCTCCAATCACACTTTTTAAAAGTTTTCTTCTGCTTTTCATGGTCCCAGAAATCTATATCCCAAATATGATAAATCTTCCATGCCAAGAAGGAAAAAAACAGAATGAAACAAAACAAAACAAAACCAAACAAAAAATGACAAGCGGGATAAGGACAAGGAGGGGAAAGAGAGAGTGCGTGGTATTCCCAGCACGACTGACTCACTGTCAGTTGCTTGTATGAATTAAAACCCCAAAACTACCAGGGTATTTTGGTATTTTTCAGGGCATTAAATTCATGCAGTGTAGGGCTAGGGCAAAGGGAGAAAGGATGCTCTCTGTATTTGCCAGTATGAATCTCCTTTTGTAGACATTCTTCATAGTGTTTTTCTTGTCCTTATCCACACACGCCTGCACCACCCAGCCTCCATCTCTCAGTGACGGTGGAGACAGCAGCCAGCACAGAGCACATCTGCCAGAATTCCCCTTGCTGAGCACTGGGCAAAAGCCCAGTAGCCCCTTCACAGGAGCAGTCTTGTATGCAAGGAAGAGGGTACAAGAATTTGAGTACAAAATTACTCAAAAAGCAAAAATTAGTATTTTTCATGCACTTTTAAGCCCTGCCTAAACGTTAATTTTTATCATATGTATTCACACGCTCTGGCAGGATAAACACGTGAGTCTGGACTGCATCAGTCAGGCCATGTTGATGGGCGTATAACGCAGAAAGACACTCCTGCTACACACCAAGTAGGGAGACTTCTGTGTTGCTGAGGCTGTCATTTGCCAAGCACGGGGTATTGCAGCAAATGAGGATCTTTCTCGCCAGAGGCTGTTATTTTGACGATGCCCTGAAAAGGCCTATTTTAAAATTCACTTTATCTACATGATTTCAAGACTGCTAGTTACAGAGGGAGTGGGCTTCTGTCCACAAATGCGTTTCTGATCATTGTCATGTTTGTAGTCATCGTTTCCGGCTGAAGCCAAGTACTCCTGAATGGCTGTTTACTGTTCACAGTACATATGTAGAGAATAAGAATTTGCAATTACTCATTCTCAGTGCCTAAAATTACCTCACTTTTACTATCAGCAGTTGGGATGTGAAACCTACAAGGCCTCAAAGAAGACAACACGTTTCTGCTTTATGCTTCTGAAGTTCAGCCAGGCAGCAAGCCCACGAGACAGGACATAAAGCTACGCATCCCAAAATCCACCACTTTGCCACATCAATCAGCTAGGTGACATTCAGTGACAGTTCCCAGCATGGGCTTTGGGCACGGAGCAGTGCAGCAGTGGTGATAGCTCCAGGTGAGAAGAGCAGCTGGACTAAGCCCCAGCAGGGATGGCTCCATCCTCTCCCATGGGCAGATCACTTGAATGGCAGGAAACTTCTTTACCGAAAGGGTTGTCAGGCATTGGAACAGGCTGCCCAGGGAGGTGGTGGAGTCCCCATCTCTGGGGGTATTCAAAAGGCGTTTAGATGAGGCCCTAAGGGATATGATTTAGTGGGGGACTTGGCAGTGATAGGTTAATGGTTGGACCCGATGATCTTGGAGGTCTCTTCCAACCAGAACAATTCTATGATTCTATGATTCTAAACAGGCCGTGTGCGGTGGTTCAAGTTAGGGCAGTGACAAAGAGGTTTAGTGTTCGCACAGGAAGGTTTTCAGAGCTGAAGTATGAAAGACATTTTAACACAGACAGCTAGGAGCTTAAAGAAGATGGCCAGCCCAACACTGGCCTTCTTCCTCAGCTCAACTGCAGAGTGTTTTTCAAAGTCCATCCTTTTCAAATGATTCCTGCAGGCCCACATGTTTCCTTCAGCAAGGCAAAGCTGGTTCCCTCTATTGTTTCATGCACAGAGTAGTTCAGAATAATGTTATTCCCTGGACAGTTACTGGATCACATTCCTACACCTTGTTTCATGCTAGAGCTGCTCCTAGCAGCCTCTTTGGCCAGCGCAATCCATTGCTCAGACCCCATCAGCATTGCAGGGGTTGCTCTAATGAGATTATCTTCCTCACTCAGAAAGGCAGTTTAGTGAAACCAGCCAGCTCTCATAGTAGTCAACAGTCTTGGAAAGGCTGTTCATCAGCCCCATTGGCTCTGTAAGACCTGGCCATGCTTTCCCAGTGCAGTTCTCTCAGTGCAGTACATTTGTTCCCAAACCTAAGTGATTCCCCATGCTTCTGGCTCAAAGTCCTTTCCAAAGGGGAGGAGGAACTTTGTTTTAAAGCTGGGAAAAATAGAACAGGCTGAGGTGAACATACACACATTCAATTTTGCCACTGCTCCTGGTGTCTTGGGGACTTTTGATCCCCTGGGCCTTTCATTTTCGACATGACATGTTGTCAATTCTGAAAATGTGGCAAATACCCTGAGCAGTTGGGGAGGTCAGTACTAGAGGTAGTTCAGCATACAACATATGCATCCAGGCAACATGCCTTTGCTTTCTACAATACCAGCCCAGCCTGAAGGGGCAGTGGCTATTTTCAGAGCAGTCCAGTTTTTATTCATCTTGAGATGGTTTTCAGAGAGGCAGGAGTTGAGCTGTCTTAGAAAATAGTCAGAGGCTGGTGTACAGTTACACTGTATTATCCACAGTCAGATAAATCACTTTTAGGGGAAGAGGTTCATCACAATTCCAGACATGCCTAATAGTTCCACTGTGAGTCTCTGGACAAAGCCCGGGACTGGAAACAAAATGAAATCATTACATAAAATTATTTGTACTACTACAGTGCTTGAGAGCCCCAGCTGATATGAGACCTTACTTTCTAGCGATGCTGTGCAGAGCCAGCCAGAGGTGGTTCCTCCCTGAAGCATTTGCCATCTCAACAGAAAGGAGGAGGGCAGGGGGCACTTGCTCCCTCTCTTCCCGCAGACGTGGGGCTGGAGGAGATGCGGGGCCAGCCAAGGCCGGGGTGCATGACAGCAGAGAGCGCAGGTTTTGCAACACCGCATAAACCAGGTAGTTTGCTGAGCCTCATTTTTATTGTTGTTATTATTAAATACATTACCAGAGCCTCCTCAAGCAGTGTAAATCAAGATGATTTCCTCAAGCTACGCTCCAAAAGGCATATTACACCCCCCACCAAACTTACTAAGTGAAGTACGCATATTATCTTTGCTTATGTTTTTTTAAGGCTCATGAATGCTATTGCAATTGTTTTCATAACACAGATCAATAAGTACAGTTAAAATAGGCCCTGCCTGCCTCAGGCGACAGGCATTAAGAGTAGCTGGGTAACGTCTTTTTCAAGAGATCTTTCTGGCCACCAAACAAAGGGAACTCACGTTAAACTCTCACCTTCTCAGGAAAAGATCTTATTTGCAACTCAGTCTTTGAATTGGTTTTGAAACAGAAGATAGCAAGAGCTTTCACTTGGAATTAAGGAATCAAGTTAACCAGGCAGAGTTTTTTTTAACAGGTTCTAAATCTTAAAGCATTTTAAATTAATCCACATTTAAAAGACCCCCTCCATGAGTGTTGGCAAGTTTCATGTGTCACTTGGATGCAATCAGAGATCTACTAGATATTCCACAAAGATCATGCAGGTAAAGTTTGTGTCCACTTCACTGGTGGACAACATGAAACATAAAAGATACCAAAGGCCAATAAAATAAATGAAAAATATCCTTACTTCTTGCTATGTTGAAGAAATCTTTGAGGGTGTTTGTTATTTGCTCCAAGACGAAATATGCCTTGCTATTTATGCAGCAAACTAGCATATTTCCAAAGACATAAATAAAAATATCAAGGTGAAACACTAAGGAGTTTATTAGCTTAGTTATTAAGAGCTCTTTACACTTAATAACCTAAAGCATACACAGAGCAATTTGTAATCAGCACTTTTTAAGCTCTGAATAATCCATTCCTTAAGCAAGCTTTCCTGCTTCCTTGAAAACATTTTTCATGTCTTCAAACTTTCACCAAGGAAAGCCAAATTCATTAAAGCAACTCCTTAGCTATGATTTTTCCCTCTCCCCCTCATTCCATCATATGTCCCCTTCTCAACTGAGTTAATTAATTTACAATCGGAGCTACAGAGCCTCCTGCCAGGGCAGGGCTCAGCCCTGGGAGAACATTTCACGCAGACGGGATCCAGCTGGGTAAGGGACCAGCGTGACCCAGGGATGTGACCACCGGCAGAGCTGTTAGCAGGAGCCTGAGACGCTTGTTCCCCCTTTCCTGGTTACACAGAGATCTCCTCCCTCCACGGGCATCTCCTCTCCTGACCAGACTTCACTCCCCCATTGCTCTATTTCTCTCTGACACACAAACTCCCATCTTCTCCCATCTCCTTCAGCTCTACCAGTCACTGCACTACTTGAGTACCTTCTCCCCCTTCACTAGTTGGTTTTTTCTTTCTTTCTCCTTTTCTCTTTTCCCCTTTTCTTTGTTGGCTTTCTCTCTTTTCAACATAATCTACCTTGGAAAAATATTTCTGCTGCTAACTAGCATTTGTGAGATGTGCTGTGCTTGTTCAAGCCTTGCACGCACATTACCCAGTTTAGGTTAATACATTCTCTTAATCATGTTGCTGACTGGCTGCAATACCTCATCTCAAACCACACTAGCAACATGCAGAGCACCTAAAGATATCTCAGAGAGAGTAAACGAATCTACAGTTTCTTGCAATGACCATGCAAGTGAGACACCTTCTGGCAAGGGTAACAGGAAACAGATAGAGATAGCTTGCAAATAACACCCTTTTTTTTTTCAGTAATCCATGAAAACATTCCCAAGACAGAGATGAGTAGGATCAGAGAAGTGAAATTCATGTTCAGACAAAACTCTGAAAATCTGTGCCGTTTTCACAGACTTACCTTACATCTGAGCATAGCACTTCAGCTTCTTTCTCTCACTGTCCGTTTAAATGACACTTGTCTCTTTCTCTGGACTGGAAGGCTTTAGGGATCATCCTGGAGCAGTTCCTTAAATTTTCCTCAAATTCTAAAGGTGAAGAATATGTGAGTGTCTGTAACACCCACCTGATAGCTTTCGGGATGGCTACACCACCATCTGGCACAGCAAGATGCTCTGTGACCGCTGCTATAGGCTTTGCATTCGCTCGTTCTTGGTGTTGTTACCATTAATCTCAAACAAATAATATTAGACTGAGAGCATATGGTGAATCTAAGAACCTAATACAGACAGCCAATTCAATTACAGTCAGTAGGAGAAGGGGTGGCTTTGCAAGAAGACAATGACAGAATGAATCAGTAAATGGATGAAATATTAACTGTGTCTACCATGGGCCAGGCTAAGGATCTGTCTCCTACCAAAAAGCATAACTAGAGCTATACCAGGGAATGCTCTGGGCAGCATCCTGTTTGTCTTGGCATAACAGTGCCACACCAAAAAGTCACGCTGTAACACACAGCTATTTTGATTGTTTTTCAAATCTATATACTTTCCAGTCTTTTATGAACACAGGATTGGAGGATGGGGAAGAAAGAGACCCAGGGGCTTTGTTCTGAAATAATGCAGTATTTCCCAAATCTGCAATGATTAAGAATATTTTCATGAACTAACTTACTTAAATTTTGAAGGGAAGATCTTTAAAAACCAAAATAATTCCAATGCAAATATTGTGGTAAGGTGCTAATGCAACAGCTCAGGTTAAAAGTGGCATCAATGTAAACTAAAGGGACTGCTAAAACAGGTCCTCATTCTTACATTTCTGTTGCCAACACTGAGATCAAATAGGATCATGCTGGCAGCAATGCAGAGAAAAAGAAATTGTTATCAAAAATCCAATCCTAAGCGGTCAAAATACAGGATACATTATTCAAATAGAAGCTGACACATACATAGCATCATCATCGGAATGATTTTATTTCATTTGACAAGATCTTGAATTATTAGGAAAAGCTAGTTCAGTGGATAGGAAATTCTAAAACACACATCAGCTTCCTAACCTCTCATAACCTCCTCTTAACCTCATGAACTTATTAAACATATACAAGAAGAGTCTATTCAACAGATCATAAATAGGAAAAGAACAGATTCTGACACAGAGCTCTGTTTGCCGTTTATGGACGTGATTGAAAACAAGACCTCTCTTGCACTGTATTTGGACGATTGAGTCGTACGGTCCTTGTTTGTATTCTCAGGGTCTTAGAGACCATTGGATCTGAATGCAGGAAATAATTTTCTCTCTATTCAGATTCATTGTAGTTTAGTGCAGAGGGAAGGACAACATTTACCTTTTTCTGCAGCATGGGACATATTTTCATAAGCATTTTCCACCCTTTTTTCCCTCCCACGGTAGTTTTAAAGCGTTCTTAGCTTTGATGGCATCTTTTTTCCTTGCTGGTGGTATCTGCTGGAGATTAATGCCGAGTTAATAGAAGACTTTACACAAAACCATCAGCAAGCAAATTAAAATGATCTAATAGTCCTTGCTGGCTTTACACTTTTTGAAACTATTAAAAAGAGAGACAAGCATACCTGTGCCATTGTAAGGAAAAAAATTCTGTAATATTTAATCTGCTTGTGGTTTCTGGGAACCTGTCCAATGACGTATGACTGCCAGGGGAAGACGGTACCGTCTCCCCGGGGACTCCACTGGAGCAGGGCTCCCTGGTCCTTCATCAGCCTCCACTGCACAAAGCCCTGGTGCCTAAGATGGCTTCCCTTAAAGGGAGATTGCAGCGAAGGGGTTATTTGCAGCCTTAAACCTGGGCAGAGACTTAAGTGTTTTGCAGGAGCAGGAGGAAAGCATAGAGCACTACAGAAGGGAGTATGTATAACCCCTATTGTATAAAAGAAGAAGGTGGCTGGTAAAACCTCGTCTCCTTTCTTCTTCTCCACTAACCATTTTTCCTTTAGTAGCAATGATCGCACAGGTCAGAATAAAAAAACGTGGAGTGGAACAGCCCATTGTGGCTCTAATATTGCCTGAAGGAAGGATGCCTGAACTTTTAGTCTTCAGAGATTTGACAGTTCAGCTAAAGGGTGGGGTTTTTTCCCTTTACTTTCGAAAAAAAAATGTCTCTTTTCCACAGAAAAAAATATGGATGGGATTTTTGTAAGAAAAACAATTTTTAATAGATTTCTTTTGGCTGAAACAATAAGTTCTTGGGGCTTGGGTTTCTGCAAGAAGCCATAATATTGTCTGGAAAATCAACCAATTAATAACAGGTAACACCATGGGAACAGCTCCAGTGCAAATCTCTCCTCCTGATGTACGTCTCTTTAGAAGATGTGCAGAATATATCCCCTCCTCCCACAGGCAAGAGGGACTTGGATCATTTCATTCCTCCCATTCTTGCCTTCTAGAAACACTCACAAGCTGAAAACTCCTAAGGGGAAAAAAAAAACCACCTAAGCCACTCATTTTTTACCCTCCTTGGTTTTGTGAAAGAGACTGCTCTTCTGGCTGGTCTGCAGCCCAGCAGACAACACAAGAGGGCTCTGTGGCTGCACACAGGCAGCCCCACCGCATGCCACTCCACTCAGCGATGGATTTTTCCTCATCTGGTCCTTCTGAATCGGCCACCACCACTGACCTTTGGCTGGCGGCACCCCTCTCCCTGGGCCCAGCACGGGAACGAAATCTCCCTTCCCCGCTGTCTCCGGCGGCCCCCACCCCTTCACTCCGCTTGGCCGGGGGCTGAGGTGCCTCCCCGCAGCACCAGCTGGGGGAAGGAGCTGGTGTGGGGCAGCAGAGCGGGCAGCAAACCTGGCCAGGGGCACGATGGGCTTTACAGACATGCCACGTTGGAAGTACTTGCCCTCTCTTTTGGGCCATGTTTACCTCTTCTAAAGAACCTCAGCGCAGGCAAAGCTCTTGCTTTCATTTTAGCTCTTTCTCTTCCAGGATCACTAAAACTTCGGCTGCAGGCAGTGCTGGCTACACGGCTGGTGTCTGCGGTGCACGACCAGGAACAGCTCCCTCTCGGGCCTGATCCCCATCCCCCATCCTGGGGTTCCTCCCAGGTGCTGCAGTCACTGCGTTCGCTGCAGGAGCCATAGCCTGAGCTATGAGGTGGTTCTTCTTCTTCACCCTTTTGTCACCACAGCACAGCTAGTTTTTTTTCAGGAGGTCTTTCTGGAAAATTTCCCTGCCTGTCTCACAAATCTGTGGGATTTGTTCCAGACAGAACAATCTCTCCTTCTCACTGACAAGCTCTGTCATTTGCTCAGGGCCCTGCTCAGCCCCAGGAACGTCAGGTAGCTGCTGGCCCCATCACGGATTTGGCGTTTCTCCCTGTTCCTGCAAGTGTCACAGACACCCCATAACCTTGTTGTGAACACCCTCCTCAGAAAATGCCCCCTGCTGCACAGCCTTGGCTCTTACCTTGCTAACTGGCCTTGCCTTTGCCAACCACAACGTGATTTTCAGAATTCATATGGCATTTTTTCCAAATTCTCTCCTTTGCTCTTTTGAAACTGAATCTAAAGAAAATCCCAACCTACCAAAAAAAAAAATAAATCCAGTAGAAGCCAAAAGTCCCTGGAGTATCTCCGTGGAGTATGGAGAGCACTATTACAGTAACAGTCACGGTTTGTCAGACGCTCCTGGCCTGCCCCAGCGTGAGCATTTCAAGTGCCCCATGTCAACGGCAGGGTAACCCAAGTACATGCAATAGCACCTCACTTCAGACCACGCTCATGCATCCATCCATGCACGCAAGAGCAGCAGGAGCCTGCAGCAAAGAGCTTTAAAGCATTAACCTGCATTTGCTCAAAGGACAGATAGTCCATAACCATATTTCAGTGCAGGGCACTAACCCTGACCTAGGGCTCCCCTCAGTGTGTGGCTGAGGCCTGGCTGTCAAAACTCCTTCATCTCCATCTGGTCTCATCTGCCCACAAGCATACCCAAAGGAAGGCCTAAACACCTCTTCTGCAACAGGTTCTCCAAGGACAACAGTTATGCAGTAAAAATGTCTGGTCACTGTCGCTCTTCTCCCCTGGACAAAGAGCAATACAGTACATACAAACATCTCCAGGTGGATGTCCATAACCAGGTTACTAAATGGCATAGTCGGGGTAGGGCAGGGGATCAGAGCAGGCCTGAGACACAGGCACAAGCCATTTTCCTGGTTTGTTTCTATGAACACACTTAAATCTCTGCACCACAGGTTTCGCAAGAGGAGTCTGCTGCACTGCTAGGACTTGTGCATCCTCTTTGCAATCCATAGCATCCACTAACAGTGTCCAGCAGGTCCCAGAGGGTTGGGTCAGGGGGTACGTTTGCCCCCTGCCAGCAGGGCGACAAGTGCAGAGACAGGCACAGCTGGGGGGAGCAAAGCTCTGGCCCGTTTGCAGACACGCATTCCCAGTCAGCCAAGTCTCCAGGTGGCAGATCAGAGGAGCCAGCTGCTCTGATGTAAATTAGACCTGTTTTCTCCCGCGCGCACACAAATACAAGCCACAGATGAAAGAAGTCATGCTGGAAGCTGCTATTTATGAGGAGCAGTTTAACACAGATGACTTACAGAGCAAATGGAAACTAAGGCTCAGGCTGAGATCCCAGATAAGAGAGGCAAGGGGGAGAGTCGGTGATTTCTAGACATATATCTCATGCACGATGATGAGAAAAATGCGGAGGCCAGCTCGGGGCTCCCAGGAGCAGAGGTCGCATTGAAGTGTCTCCTCTCATGGCTGGAAACAGTCTGCTATGGAGGCAGCAAGGAGAGACGTGGACTGCAATGGGACACTGGGAGGGACAAGGCGGGGAGGGTCTCCTGTGGTGAACCTGCCACTAAAAAGCCAAACATTTTGCCAGTGCCTAAACTCCAGCCTAGCCAAGATCCTCACAAATATTTCTAGACTGCAGGAACACCAATGGCATCCTTAAACCTGAGGGAAAGAGCCTGGGGAAGGGTGAAGATTTGTTCAAAGCCAGAGAGGTAAAGCAAAGGGAGATTGTCATAGAATCATAGAACAGTTTGGATTGGAAGGGATCTTAAAGATCATCTAGTTCCAACCCCCCTGCCAGGGGGAGGGACATCTTCCACTAGACCAGGTTGCTCAAAGCCCCATCCAACCTGGCCTTGAACACTGCCAGGGATGGGGCATCCACAACTTCTCTGGGCAACCTGTGCCAGTGCCTCACCACCCTCAGAGGGAAGAATTTCTTCCCAATATCTAATCTAAATCTACCCTCTTTCAGTTTAAAGCCATTACCCCTTGTCCTGTCACTACATGCCCTTGTCAAAAGTCCCCTTCCAGCTTTCTTGTAGGCCCCCTTTAGGGACTGGAAGGCTGCTACAAGGTCTCCCCAAGCCTTCTCTTCTCCAGGCTGAACAACCCCAACTCTCTCAGCCTGTCTTCATAGGAGAGGTGCTCCAGCCCTCTCATCATCTTCATGGCCCTCTTCTGGACTCGCTCCAAGAGGTCCATGTCATTCTTGTGTTGGGGGCCCCAGAGCTGGACACAGTAATCCAGGTGGGGTCTCACGAGGGTGGAGCAGTGGGGGAGAATCACCTCCCTCGACCTGCTGGTCACACTTCTTTTGATGCAGCCCAGGGTACAGTTGGCTTTCTGGGCTGCGAGTGCACATTGCCGAGTCATGTTGAGCTCCTCATCAACCAACACCCCCAAGTCCTTCTCCTCAGGGCTGCTCTCAGTCCATTCTGCTCCCAGCCTGTATTTGTGCTTGGGATTGCCCCGACCCATGTGCAGGACCTTGCACTTGGCCTTCTTGAACTTCATGAGGTTCACATGGGCCCACCTCTCAAGTCTGTCAAGGTCCCTCTGGATGGCATCCCATCCCTCCAGCGTGTCAACCACACCACACAGCTTGGTGTCGTCAGCAAACTTGTTGAGGGTGCACTCAATCCCATTGTCCATGTTGCTAACAAAGATGTTAAACAGTGCCAGTCCCAATACCGACCCCTGAGGAACACCACTCGTCACTGGTCTCCACTTGGACATTGAGCCGTTGACTGCAACTCTCTGAGTGCGACCATCCAGCCAATTCCTTATCCACCGAGTGGTCCATCCATCAAATCCATGTCTTTCCAATTTATAGACAAGGATGTCGTGTGGGACAGTGTCAAATACTTTACACAAGTCCAGGCAGATGACGTCAGTTGCTCTTCCCTTATCCACCAACGCTGTAACCCCATCATAGAAGGCCACCAAATTTGTGAGGCATGATTTGCTCTTAGTGAAGCCATGTTGGCTGTCATCAATCACCTCCTTATTTTCCATGTACCTTAGCGTAGTTTCCAGGAGGATCTGCTCCATGATCTTGCCAGGCACAGAGGTGAAACTGACTGACCTGTAGTTCCCCGGGTCTTCCTTTTTTCCCTTTTTAAAAATGGGGGTTATGTTTCCCCTTTTCCAGTCAGTGGGAACTTCACTGGACTGCCACGACTTTTCAAATATGATGGATAGTGGCTTAGGAACTTCATCCGCCAGTTCCCTCAGGACCCGCAGATCAGGTCCCATGGGCTTGTGCACCTTCAGGTTCCTTAGATGGTCTCGAAACTGATCTCCTACAGTGGGTGGTTCTTCATTCTCCCCGTCCCTGCCCTTGCCTTCTGCAACTTGGGTGGTGTGGCTGGAGCACTTGCTGGTGAAGACTGAGGCAAAAAAGTCGTTGAGTGCCTCGGCCTTCTCCATATCCCAGGTAGCCAGGTCTCCTGTTTCCTTCCGGAGAGGGCCCACATTTTCCCTAGTCTTCCTTTTATCACCAACATACCTATAGAAGCTTTTCATGTTGCCCCTGACATCCCTGGCCAGATTTAATTTTATCAGGGCTTTAGCTTTCCTAACACGATCCCTGGCTACTTGGACAATTTCTCTGTATTCCTCCCAGGCTATCTGTCCTTCCTTCCACCCTCTGTAGGCTTCTTTCTTGTGTTTGAGTTTGTCCAGGAGCTCTTTGTTTATCCGTGCAGGACTCCTGGCGTTTTTGCCTGACTTCCTCTTTGTTGGGATGCATTGCTCCTGAGCTTGGAGGAGGTGATCCTTGAATATTAACCAGCTTTCTTGGGTCATGTGCTGGTTTTGGCTGGGATAGAGTTAATTTTCTTCACAGTAGCTAGTATGGGGCTATGTTTTGGATTTGTGCTGAAAACAGTGTTGATAACACAGGGATGTTTTCGTTATTGCTGAGCAGGGCTGATACAGAGTCAAGGTCTTTTCTGCTTCTCACCCCACCCCACCAGCGAGGAGGCTGGGGGGGCACAAGGAGTTGGGAGGGGACACAGCTGGGACAGCTGACCCCAGCTGACCAAAGGGATATTCCATGCCGTATGACGTCATGCTGAGCATATAAAGCTGGGGAAAGGAGGAGGAAAGGGGGGATGTTTGGAGTGATGGTGTTTGTCTTTCCAAGTAACCATTACGCATGATGGAGCCCTGCTTTCCTGGAGATGGCTGAACACCTGCCTGCTGATGGGAAGTACTGAGTGAATTCCTTGTTTTGCTTTGCTTGTGCACATGGCTTTTGCTTTACCTATTGAACTGTCTTTATCTCAATTCACGAGGGTTTTTTTTTTCGATTCTCTCCCCCATCCCACTGGGAGGGAGGGAGGGAGCAAGCGGTTGCGTGGTACTTAGTTGCCAGCTTGGATTAAACCACAACAGACCCTTCTTCCCTCCAAGCCTTTATCCCATGGTACTCTACCAAGCAGATCCCCGAAGAGGCCAAAGTCTGCTCTCCTGAAGTCCAGGGTAGTGAGCTTGCTGTGTGCCCTCCTTGCTGCCCTGAGGATCTTAAACTCCACCATTTCATGGTCACTGCAGCCAAAGCTACCCTTGAGCTTCACATTCCCCACCAGCCCCTCCTTGTTGGTGACAACAAGGTCCAGCATAGCACCTCTCCTTGTTGGCTCCTCTATCACTTGGAGAACCAAGTTATCATCAATGCATTCCAGGAACCTCCTGGATTGCTTATGCCCTGCTATGTTGTCCATCCAACAGATATCGGGGTGCTTGAAGTCCCCCATGAGGACCGGGGCTTGTGAACGCGAGGCTGCTTCTGTCTGTCCATAGAGGGCCTTATCTGTTCAGTCTTCCTGGTCAAGTGGCCTGTAGCAGACCCCCACTATAATGCCACCTGTCCCTGCCCTCCCTTTAATCCTGACCCATAAGCTCTTGCTCTGCTCCTCATCCATCCCCAGGCGGAGCTCAACACACTCCAGCTGGTCATTGACATAGAGGGCGACACCCCCTCATCTCCCCTGCCTGTCCTTCCTAAAGAGCCTCTATCCTTCCATTCCAGCACTCCAGTCATAGAAGCCATCCCAGCATGTCTCCATGATGCCAATAAAATCGTAGCCCTGCAGGCGTGTGCACGTCTCTAACTCCTCTTGTTTATTCCCCACGCTACGTGCATTTGCATAGAGGCATTTAAGTTGGGCCCCCGATGAAGCTGACTTACTGGCTTGTCCTCATGAACCGAGTCACTGCTCCGTGCCCGTGAGCTGCTCGGTGCCCAGTCACTGCCACCCCCAGACTCAGCAGGGCTCCTCTGGCATGGAGGGGTTTGGAGAGCAAAAGCCTGGAAGAAGCAACAGTTCCTTGAACACGTTTGGAGAAGAGGAATGAAGTTCCCTTTGCAGAGTGACAGCATATGGGAAATCCCTGTCCCAACTAGCTCAGAGCCCCCCACAACCTCCCCTCTGCACAGGCACGGCCTCCTCCTCTCCCAACCTCTCTCGCTCACTCTGATCTGTCTCTGCAACTGAGCTCTGCTTGCAAGAGACAATTCCATTTTAGTGCAACAGATTCAAACTCTAATTGAATTTTCCCATTTAAATCAAGGCAGGAACAGCTCTGCCAGCCTGCAGTCATGAGAGCTATTTTTGAAGAGAATTGTCAAACTAGCCAGGAAGTCAAATATGACATTTTAAAACCATTTTTAAATGTGAGTGTGTGCACACGTGCACACACGTGTGCATTTCCTTCTGCAAGCAAGAAACAATTACTCCCTGTGCATGACAGAAGCTCAGGTTGCTTTAATTGTGTGGCTGCTGAGACGGCTTCTTTGTGGTAGTTGAAAGAGAAAGGAAAAAATCTTCAGTTTATGTGTGTATTCCCACTTTACGTGACTCACTGCAATGGAAAAAAACATACTGCTTCTCTTCTTTTAGCCCCGTCTCATCCCAGACACCGTCTATCTTCATGCCACTCCACAGCTGCTCGCATGATGGTGTTCCCTCCTTTATGTTCCTTAATTCAAGCGCACAGTCCGGAGGTTATTTGGAATATAGCTTATCCCCCTCTCAGTACAGCACAAGGAAAGACTGGTTTATGATGAAGACATCAGATTACGGCTCAGATCCAGCTTTCATATTCAATACTGATTCAAATTTCTAGTGTGACTCAGTTATTCACCTTCTATTAGGCAAAAGTGCAATAAAACTTTGTCTTTCATCCTATTCCCTCTCCAGGCAAAGTCCAAGGCATTTTCTCTTCAGCAGGATTTACTACAATGAGCACCCATTACACTTCCATCACAAATTACACTGTAAACCTGTATTTTCTATCATTTTCTTATATTCTTTTCTAAGTACTGTATGCTTTTACAGAGCTAAGTGAACTCCTTGGTAGATGCTTTGATCTCTATTTTAATAGGCCTTTACAGTTAAGTCAGCGTTAGGAATAAAAGTCAATACACACATACTGAGGTAGTTTCAATGTCATTGATTTTTTAGTAAGGAAATAGTCATGAGAGTGATTTGCTGGTTTTACCATCTTACAGATAGAATGACTGGCATGTTTTGAAGGTTCAAATGGTTTAATGAAGATGTTTTTCCTAGGATAAAAACGTTTGTAAAAAAGCCTGCATTTTGGTGGAGAACAATTAACATATGCCCATCACAGTTTTGTGTTATAAACAACTATTCTCAGCTGCAGTAAAGTCTTGCTCTGAATTTCTCTCAAAGTAGTATTCAGGACTTAGGAGTTCCTATTGGTCTTGATAATACTTTATATTACATAACATACTGTTTTCTTCAATGTGTCTTGCAAAAATCTTTGTATACTCCGATCAAAGCATCACAGAATCGGTGAGATGGGCAGGCAGCTCTGGAGATCATCCAGTCCACTCCCCTGCTCAGAGCAGCATCAGCTACAGCAGGTTGCTCAAGGCTGTGTCTAGTTGGGTTTTGAACATCTCTAAGGACGGCAGCCTGTGCCAGTGTTCAACCAATCTCACAGTAACAGTGATTTTTGTTACGTTTAAATGGAATTTTCTGTATTTCAGTTCGTGCCCTTTGCTTCTCGTCCTGTCAATGGACATCACTGAGAAGAGTCTGGCTCCATCTTCTTTACACCTCCCACCAGGTGTTTATAGACATGGATAAGATCGCCCTGAGCCTTTTCACCTCCAAGCTGAAAAACATCAGGTCTCTGAGCCTCTCCTCATGTGACAGATGCTCCAATCCCCTAATCATCTTCATGGTCTTTTGCTGGACTCGCTCCAGTATGTCCATTTCTCTCTTGTACTGGGGATCCCAGAACTGGACCCAGCACTCCAGATGCGTCTCATCAGTGCTGAATAAAGGGGAAGGATCACCTCCCTTGACCTGCTGGAAACATGCTTTCTAATACAGCCCACAGTGCCATTGGCCTTATTTGCCTCAAGAGCACATTGCTGGCTCGTGTTAAACTTGGTGTCAACCAGGACCACCAAGGCCTTTTCTGCAGAGCTGATTTCCAGCCAGTCATCCCCCAGCCTCTGCTGGTGCATGCGGTTACTCCTCCTGGGGGGCAGGATTGCCTTTTCCTTTATTGAACTTCATGAGATACCTGTTGGCCCATTTCTCCACCCATTTCTTCAGTCCCTCTGAACAGCAGCATGCTCATCCGGTGTATCCACTCCTGCCAGTTTTGCATCATCTGCAAACTTGCTGAGGGTATACTCTATCCCATCACCTAGGTAATTAATGAAAATATTAAACATTATAGGACCCAGTATCAACCCCTGGAGTACACTATTAGTGCTGACCTCCAGCTAGACTTTGTACTGCTGGTCTCACCCCTCTGGGTCCAGCCATTCAGCCAGTTTCACCTCATGTCATTTCCATTTATTGGCCCCCTACTTCATCAGCTTGTCTCTCAGGACCTAATGGAGAACAGTGTTGAAAGTCACTTTCGAAAGTTACGGTAAACAACATCCACTGCTCTCCTTTCATCCACTAAGCCAGTCATCTTATTGTAGAGGCTATCATCCCTCTATGCAGTGAGGAAGAACGTCTTAATTCCAAGGTCATGGCACTGAAAGGCCAGCTTTATTTCCCAACTGCTTGGAATTGTTATTCCTGGGATAAGTCAATTCTGGCATGAGGAAGGTAGATGTGATTTCTTCATTTCTGTTTTACATTAGTAGGTCTTGTTTACCCTAGATTTCAGATATTTAAATGCGTTGCAATATTCTGGGTTTAAAATTGTGCTCTGACCTTTAGAAGAGAAAAGGATCCTGAGGCTAAAATATCAGTTGTGCCGTTCCAAAGACAGCTCATTTCCCCATACAGAGCTTTTTGTGTTGTTAACAAGGAGCCTGGTTTTTATGCTGTTCTTCATGAAAACAGAAGCTCAGCTTTGGAGTCATCTCTCCTTGAGGTAGCCGAGATGTGAAATTGGCTCATGTTTTATGCCAAATGCAGTTGATAGCTTAGTTGAAAATTGGATTTTCTTTAGAACAGAAAGCAAAGCGGACAAAAGTCAATGGAAATATTCTTTTTGGCATCCCTGGGCCTTGGAGCATCTCTTTGAAGATGGGTTTTCACGAGGAAAGATGTACTGTTGAACTAGGCCCTGAAATTACTTCCCTAGTCTAAACTCTAAAATATTTAACAGTCACATTAAAGAGGAAGACTCTCCTTGCCACATTTAGCTCTTCAAAGCCAGTTCTCTGCAGAGATGTGAAAGAGCAGAGAACAGATAATATTGATACAGACTTATTCAGAGATCTGGAAAAAAAGTATATATGTTTCTGGATCCAACCAACATTGCTCAGAGCTCAGACATAGCTGAGTGTGTGACTTGAGCTGCAGTAAAAGTCCACACTCGTAGCTGTGTGTATATGGCATGTGCAAGATGTAACACAGTTTGGTGACATCCTGGGGAGGGCCCAGCCGAAGGCCATCAGCGCGGTTGGAGGCTGGAGCACACACTGCGTGCGGAGAGGCTGAAAGCACAGGAGATGTTCAGTCTGGGGGTGAGAAGCTTAAGGAGGAATTTGGTTGCTGTCTTCCACTACATGGAAGGAGACTATGGAAAAGGAGCCAGGCTCCTCCTGTAGAAGCACAATGCAAGGACGAGGGACAACAATCACAAGGACATAAAGAAAAACATCTTTACTGTGAAAGACATTAATCGCTGAAACATGGGACCAGAGAGTCTGTGGACTCTCCACCCTCAACCCAAAGCCCTGAGCAACCTGCCCTACCCTTGGAGTTGCCCCTGTTTTGGGCTGGAGGTTGGGCTGGACAACCTCCAGAGATCCTTTCCAGCCTGAACCATTCCTTGAGTCAGTGACTCACAAGGGAGTTAGCATAACTCACATTACCTTGGACTAAGACCGGGTATCCAAACCCTTACTGAGGCTTAGAGATGCACAGGAACGTACTAAGCTCAGCAGGAGCCCTTTCTGCATCAGAAAAGATACTGAAAACTTTGGCTAAAGATTCTTTCAGCAGGCATTGAAGTTTCAGTAACTTTCTTGAATTAAGTCCAGAGCTGTTTCTAATATACGTGAACATTCAGATTCTATAAGCATTTTCAAACAAGCAGAAAATTGCAAAATTACATGTCTGCTCTTAACTTGGTTCCTCTGATAGCAAAGCTGTGCTTCCTAAATATGCAGGACTTTCTTCACAGAAGTGTAGTCTGGATACACTAGTATATTTTTCTCTTGGGAGATATTTTTAACAGATGTTTGTATTGGTTATGGATATACTTTGAGAGGAAATGCTAATTTTTTGCAGTAGTTTGTAGTACAACATGGAGCACCAAATGCTAGACAAGCATTGATTTATTTCTGATAGCTGAATATTAGAAGTATATATCTGTAATATTGCAAAGTTATCTGTTTGAAAAGCCTCTCTTAGATACAGAGCACTCTTCCTTTGCATCTATTGCCGCTTTGTCAATAATTTATCTGTAATTAATTATTGAGATACCTTTTTTTTAAAATATAAGTAAAATCTTGACAGCACAAAACACAGAATCATGAATTCAGTGTTGAACTGCTCAACCAGAGACTGAGTAGAAAGGAAGAAGAATTCTTATTAGCATACAAATAGATGAGATAATGGAAAAGAGAATGTACTACTCAGGAAGCAGTTTTACAAATGTTATTTTTCAAGTGTTCTACAGGATGGAAGTCCCCATTTAATAATGGCATTTTAAAATTGTCATTAAGGCCTTAATCCTTTGATGTGCCACATGTGGGTGGCTGCTGTCCAGATGCCGAGCGAGGCTGGGGAGGAGGTGGGCTTCATGAGAAGTGGGACCTCTTCAGCTGAGCATCACATTGTCCTACAGGTTAACAGATCCTCCTGCACCAACCCCCAGAGACCACAGAGATTTTCAGCAAAGTGCAGCATGACGAATTCAAAAAACTGAATGGGAAAAAAGCATCTGAAGTCCATTCCTTTCAGCAACAAACTCAGATTTCTAAGGTTTCTGTATCACTGGTTAGCAAAGGTAGGGTAACAGGTCCCAAGCAATCAACAACCATTTTTGATTAACGTATATTGAATTTATACTGATACTAATACATATTTAAAGAACTTACCTACCCTTAGCTGAACTGCAGAAATTGAAAGCTACTGTGCTTCCAGCATCTTGCAATGCAAAATAAAATGGATTATTTAAACAACCTTTTCTGGAAATGGTCTGCACAAATGTATGCAAGAAGTTGCCTCCTCTCACCTGGGAGGTGATAATTTCATTGCTTGCAACTATCTGACCATAATTTTAAGGAATTCTTTGTGGACCTCAAAAGAAAGCTTGCATTGCAATTTCATGCCAAGGCAGTGGATAGAATTTGAGCAAGGAAAATCCTCATTAAAATACTCATTAAAAGGAAAGAGCTGCAAATTCTACCTGATATCCTATATCCTTAGCCCAGTGTGGTCAGCATCTTAATCTCAGGAAACTGTAGAGATGTCTGTGGGTGAATGTTACATTTGCAATCACATAAAAGAGCTAATCACTTTGCAGGATATTAGGATATTTTTTGTCTCCACATACAGACTAAGCACTGTGAGTCAGGCCATTGAATTCATTATAACGGAGTTCAGCAAGCTTTTTCAGACACAGAAAGGTTAAATTATAGCTACTGCTCTCAACATTAGGAAAAAAAAAATAAACACATACCTCAAGGACCTAAGCTCTTTATAACCTTTGAAGCAGCAAATTTTTGACAATACTTCATAGAGTGAGTACTGGAAGGCAAACAGCTGCACCAGTACAAGTTATTATCAGTTAAACTATCAGATTCCAGCTGACACAAAAGTCAAGTCAAGCAAATAACACAAACTTCCAAGAGGAGCCATATGCACATGAGGTTCATCCTGAAAGTCACTAGAGTGATTCACTCATGGAAGTCCTGATGTCTGATAATTACCTCTTTTCCCAAAAAGAAGATATTTGTAACTAGGGTGTTCATTGCACAGATTTCGGTCAGAAGATTAAAAGAAAATAAGGACTAATGGAAGGCTCAGCAAAATAAATATCTTATGTCACTGACCTACATATTTACAGTTTCTTTATATCTTTGATCTAGTGGCTAAACCACAAAAAGTCTCAGGAGTCCTTGATCCTACCTCTGGTTTTATCGTTAACATCTTTGTCACAGTTACCCGGGCGCTGTAACCTAGACACGTAAGTACCAACCATTGAAATTATTGGTGCTATTTCACATGTCAGTGCTACTTTACAGTTAGTATCGATGTAAGAAATGAAACTTGGTGTAAATAGACCAAACTACCTGAAGAGTGACAAAGAAGAGAAAGATGGGAACCTGCTGGGAACCTGAGGGAGCAGCAGTTATTTCTGTGTTGCTGGACGATATGGCAGCATTCAAAGGCATCTCTCTTTGTGACAGATCATTGCCATTCCTGCTCCAATGCCCATCTCTTTGTTGAAATATTTCTTGAGCTTGAACACCTCCCAAAATATGGGGGAAAAAAAAATCTGAAAATTGTGTATTTTAGTCTTCTATGTCGTCAATGGAGAGACTGCCTCTCCCCATGGCAGTCTGTAGGTAAGCTAGCAACACGATACTGAAATAATCTATTTTCCACAAATTTTCGCCCACATCAGAGGTGACAGGGGCTGTGCAGTGGACAGATTTGGGGACTGTAACAAATGAGGCCCCCAGGTACACAGCCCTGATGTCCCGCAAAGCAACAATGCAACAAGACATCCACCAAAACGATCTGAAACTAGGACAGAAAAGGATTAAATGGGAGAAAGTAACAAGGGAAGCAGAAGAAAAGGGAAGAAAAAACAAAAGGAAAGGAATGGAGAAAGAGAAAAGCAGCTCAGCAGAAGAACTTCTGAGTCCGAATCATTCTTTTAATAAAACTTTCTGTAAAGTTCAAAAACCAAACTGCATTTTATCTGTGAGCCTGAAAAGATGAAAGGAGCAAGGAGCAGAAGGTTGTAACTTTCATGTTTATACACAAATACTTCGAAAGAACCTGCCTCTGCCTAACACCTTCATTCAGTACTTAGAAGTGCAAACACAAATTAAGCAAAGGCTTTGAAGTACTCAGCTATGCAGAAGCCCCAGCAGAACAAGGAGTTCTGAGCTGAGGCAGAGGAAGAAAGGTGCGTACAATATTGGAGAAGGCGTACAAGTGGCAAGGAAGCACAGACAGAAGAGGTGTATTTTAATCCTCTGAGTTTTGCTTGTACCAAGAGTCACATTGAATCCATAGGGAGAATTTGGCTTGGAATGTAAGGACAGTCCCTGCCCTGTCTTGGCTTGGCAGCATTGCCACAAGCCTCTCTGGCAGCACTGTTGGCCTCATGCTTAGGTCAAGCCTGCTTGATGAGAACACGCTTACCAGGGCTGGAAGGCTGTGGGTGGATGCAGCAGGAAGGGACGTGGCAAGTGGAAGAGCCTCTGCTCATCTTTCCCATTGCTGCTATGCATAGGAGGAAATGTCGTTGCAGTCTAAATGCCAGTGTTATCAGTTGCTCAGCTGAAGGTATCAGACGCCCTCCACATAAGCTCTTGCTGGGCAAGGTGCCAGAGGTCTAGCAACCCTCCAACCTTCAGCAACAGGGCCCCATAGTGCCCCAAGAGAGTCCTCCAAGCAACAAAGCTCAAAATACATGGGATTTGATGCTGTCTTTCTATGCCTGAAGTGTCTCCATGAGACACCTCCATCTCATTCTCACTTCAGCTGCTCTGGCCATATTGCTCTGTCTTCTTCGATTAGACAGCTCAACTCAGCAGATATACTAACACCACTGCTCCAATCCTGCACTATCTAGACAGACTTTACCAAGAAAGAGTGCTACTGAGCTTTCAATGACTGTCAACACAATAAGGCAACCAGAGAGAGAGGAGAAGGAATTAACCTCCAATCAGCAGAGACACGCGACAAATATCCAAGTCAGTAGAAAACACCAGAGAAAGCCAAATTCCAGTGTTGTTGCTGTGCATGCAAGAACCAAAACACTACATCCCAGATGGAAAGCTAAAACAAAAACCTGCAGAAAGTGAGTTCTTGTACTTGTTTTTGGAGCCTGAGGGCTCCTTGTTTTGTGTACAGAAAGGGAATATTGACTTTGGCAGCACAGTGTACACCCTGCAGGGCTCCGAGTCTCTTCCCGCTGCCCCTAGTTCTCTTCTCCCATAAATTCCTTTTAGGAATGAAGGAGCTTTATTAAAAAAAAAAAAAAAATCTGCTTAATGAGTTTTCTCATGTATGGCCAAAAGCAAAAAGTAAATGTTTAACCTCTGACCTCAAGGCTAAATTACAGCATGGTAAGTGATGAGAGCCACTGCTTACTGTTTGCTTTAAGAACAGTAACAACGTCACCGTTTTCAGAGAGCAATTAGCACTCCTGCTGGGTTTAGCACTGAAGTGTTTTTTCTTGGTGGAATCAAATAGTTCAAGGTTTTTTCCCTCAAGTTTACAGAATATCTCTGTAAATGCAAATCCTCAAATTCCTGCTGAGCACCCAGATATTGCTGTTAAAATACATAGTCATATATACATATATGATAGCTTTTATATATATATAAAAATGTGCATATATAATCTATATTCATATAAGTATAAAAGTATATAAATGTATCTACATGTGTATAAATATATGCATGCAGTGGAACAAAACTTGGATCCCACCTTAGAGATATTCAAAAGCCATCCGGACATGGTCATGGGCAACTGGCTCTAGGTGGCTCTGCTTGAGTGGTGGGGGTGGACACAAAGACCTCCAGAAGTCCCTTCCAACCTCAACCATTCTGTGATTCTGCAATTCTGCTTTTCTACCCAAAAGCAATTATTTGTGCTTAAGTTGGCAGTCTTCTAATGGTACCCATCTCTAGAGTATATGAACAATTTAACACCATGTTTATCCAGTTCCTAAGGTCCCAGAATGAGTCTTTCTTTGTATTTCTTTGTTTTTGTTTTTGAGACCTGCTGTGAAAAGCTCATTGTTTTACTGTTAGTAGTCCAATAAGCTTCAGACAGGAACAATGAGCCCAATGACAAAAGCTAAATACCCGTACAGTCAATAACTTCATGGAAGATTTTAATCTCTAAAGAAAAATGCCTCTACTGCTTTGCCCAGAATGACAGATTCTGCAAACATAAATTTTATAATAAGTTTTTCTTTCACTCAGTGGTGAGCTTTTGGTCCTTACAGCTGTCTCTAGGTCAAAATTAGATGGAAGAGAAAACTTTTCTAAGCTTGGCATGAGAAATGTTGTGTCCCAAGTTACTGAGAAATATTAATGAGTGTACTAATGGATAGAATAAGGAGCTTTAATGACTTACATCCAGCTGGCTGGAGCCTTACAATCTATGAAGGACTGCAGGAAGGCTCCCAGAGGGTCTCATGATGTGCTGATTTTCAAATAAATCCTTGGATGGGTTTCCTGGGAGTGCTCACAGACTTAGTAGTTTCAGGCACCAATTCAAGAAAATTGTCTTATTCACTATCTGCCATCGCCAGATATTCAAGAGTTTTCAGCACCCAGCAACTAAAACAAGGGGAACTCCCAATTCCTAACAATGTACTTAACTTTAAGCGTAGGTTTTAAATCCTTGAATTAGATCATATTTTTAACTGCTTTCCATAGTGTGTTTGACCATTTTCTGAACTGGGTTATACAGTCCTAAATCCGGTATATTACACCACATAACCAAGTGAAATCCAGGCTCTTGCTAATCCAACTAGGAAGAAATGCTAGGTTGATTTGGGATCCACAAGGAGCTTTATCACACAAACTGTATTTTGTGTCCACTAAAAGTCCGTTTCAGTTTTGGTTGCTTTGTAGACCTCAAATAAGATCAACAGTTGTTGTGATTTGCTATTGAATTCTTTAATTTTATTGCCCTCTGGCAGTAAATGCATCTGCTTAACAACAACACAAGAAACTTGCCAGACGTTTTTTCAAAGCCCCAAGGACTTAAACAACCCCAAAAGAGATCAAGTCCAGTGGACAGAGGAAGGCCCTAAGGAAACGGTTGTGTTACTATTGCGAGGTGATTCCAGCCATTACCCTTTTTTTACAAATAATGCTGCATGAAGACTGGAAGCTTCGCCCCAAATGAGTCATGATACTGCCACAGATCTACCATTGCATTTTACATGCAAAACACACTTTAATCATTTTTACCTGTAATATTCTGCTGGACAATGCAAGATGACATCACTGCATGAAGTCTCTCAGGTTCTTAATACTGGAAAAATGTTATCTTGGGAAAGTATTAGCTGCTGATCCCCCGAGACAGTCTGGACAGAGGAGCAGCAGCAAGCAGCAGAAAGCCCACTTCTCTCCCCATTACCTGTTCCAAGCAAAGGCAGAATGGCTCCCGGAGAATGGTGTGTCCTTGCTGAGTCGAGACTGAGCGTTGTTGCAGCCACCTCTGCTGCAGGACCTATTGTTTGTGCATCACCAGGAGCCTGCAGACTTCCCAGCTCCAAGGCATACCTCATAGCAGGAGCTGACGTGGCCATCAGAACATGACACTGCCTCAGGACAATGTCAGGTGGGTGTGAGAATACCTCCCAAAGCACACCACTCTAACTTTCCCATGTACTGGTTGTGAAAACACACCAAGTATTGAGACATAAAAGCCTTAGATGTACCTTAGCTCCTTTTTCCTCTCCATTCGTGCTGCTCGCCTGCAGCCCATTCGTGCCACAACGATCTTCTCTTGTTGGCTTGTGACTGCAGTCTGCAGCTCAGCATGGTGGCAGAATATTTAGATGCCCCATCGCACACAAAGTCCATACTCCAACGCATCCAGAAGGGCTGTACAAAAGTTTCACAGTTAAGGCTTCTTATCCTTTTCGTAAAGTTTTTTTGCAAAATCAGAACAGAGCTTAAGATATTCAACAGTTCGTATCGTTAAATTAGGCCAGGCCTCATCCCCTCTCAGGTTGCTTATCTCACTGGCTCTCTGTTGTTATCTTTTTTTTTCTCTTGCCTTAGACCTTGACACTTCCTACCCTTACATGGCATTAAATACAGTGCACACAACCGGGGAATAGCGGTGGCTAGTGATTTCGACCTCTGCAACGCAGCGTGGGTTACAGCACTCGCAGCCCAGCCACCCCACCAGCGGGTGAATAGGGACACATCGCTCCCACCCTCGTCCCTGCCAGCACAACGACAGCTCAGACTTCACAGAGCAGAATTGACCACAGCCTGTCAAGTGCCTCATCTCAGGAGGGTCTCGGCGAGCCTGCCCGTGGAGAGAGACACCTCTGCTGTGACATTCTGTGTTTATGACACACCTCGACACAACAGCTGGCCGAAATGGCTGCCCGTCACTGGACACCCTGAGGTGGCTTGTGCCGTGGTCTCCCCACACCACGTGGGCAGGACAGTGTGATCGCCAGCTGAGGAAACCTGAGAGACTTTACAGCCACTGGCCCTAGTCTTGACATCCTGTTCATAACTTTTAGCTTGAGCATTTTTAAATCATGCTGTCTTTTCTAAGTGCTGTGACCATTTATCTTTAGCAAAGATGGTCACATTTTGTCAGGTTGTTGATCAGGTTGTTGATCTTCACAATACCCTCTGCAAGGTGAACTGAATGGAGGGCATCTCTCAGCTTGTCTGCAATGTCCTTGTTCTCCAGAGGTTCTCTTCATTTCTTTGCTAGGCCAGAGAACCCATGGAATCCCCCAGCAGCCCTCTCCTTCCCTGCCTCATTTTCTACCACAGCACTGGCACTGCACCATCCTGACGTGTGCAGGAGTTACGGCCCTTACCTAGTTATCCATTGGAGGTGCCACACCAGAGTGCAGTGAGCAGTGATGTTACTCCAACCATCCACAGGTGCGGGAGGACCAGAGCTCTGCTGCAAGATCCCTGAAGCCTCCGGAAGAGAGGAATATGTGCCCTTGAGGGCACTGATTCCCCAGCAACCTAGATGCCTTAATCTTTCTCTGTCCTTGTCTCTAAAACAGTGGGTAACAGCAGCCCTTGGCTTCTTAGGGTTCCTGTGAGCACAGATAGAT
This sequence comes from Phoenicopterus ruber ruber, assembly GCA_009819775.1. NCBI lineage: Eukaryota > Metazoa > Chordata > Aves > Phoenicopteriformes > Phoenicopteridae > Phoenicopterus > Phoenicopterus ruber. The sequence continues at coordinate 30,109,775 of CM020221.1, read as the reverse complement.
TAAAGACCGCAAATTGTCCCACTACCATTGTGGTATGGAGACATGGACCTTCCTTACAGCGAGAGGCACGGGCCCATCTTCTTTAGAACTAGAGCAGGGTCCAGCATTACAGTAAAGAAGGAAGAGTTGCATTTTACATTTTTGAGATTTTCATGTTTCATCTTAGCCATTTGAACCCCTGTCATTCACCTCCATAAAAAGGGATGCCTTGAGTTCCTACAAGAAACTAAGCCTGATAGGATACTTGAAGGTAGAAAGCTGGGTAGTCCCAAATACGTTCCTGCAGTGACTGGCAAGAAACAAATTATGCAGCTGAAAGTAAACCAAGATAATCTTTATGTGGTTTAAAGGATCATAAGTCTGGCGCCGACTGCCAGAGAATAGTACAATCAATGGCACCATTGGCCTATCAAAATGGAGAGATGATTTTCATAATGATGCATAAGGATAAAAGACTGGCTGATGGCTGGATGTGTCATCGCTTGTGGTTTCTTATACTGAAGAAAATAAGAAATGCCTCGACATTTTCAGCAGCAGCATTCCAGGTCTTGGCAGACAACTGAGCTAATTATGAGAAAGGTCTAGAAAAAAAAAAAAATCAGGCCCCTCCCAGCATGCCACGACTTTTCTCAATCAGGAATTCTTGTGTCATGAAGTAGGAGGAAGAAGAAAATTTTATGCCCTCAAGTCTTGCTGCTGTCCAGTCACCTCGTGTCCCTCAGATAGCCTGAGTCCGCAGTTCTGTTAGAGGGTCAAGCTAGCCCTCAGTCACACTCCACAGCTTTCCTAGAGCACTTTCTGTAGCAAAATAAAGACATCATGCACTACGAGAAGCTGTCAGCATGCAGCCAGGTTTGCTGCAATTTCAGCACCTGGTTTGGTAGTCCATTTCTGAAGACCAGAGCTTCACAGCCTCTGGGAGGGTCAGTACAAAGCTCAACCCCAAGATTTCTCCTATTCCTGCTCCATATCTACAGGGAGACCAGATGAGCCCCCTCCCCAGCTTCACTCTTTGGTTTGCTTTTAACCCCATGGCTCCTCTGAAATCCACCCATGCTGGAGAAGGAGTTCTCAGTTAAATTTTCAATCAGCAGTTGAAATATCTCAGTGTCTTTCTCCAAACCCTGAGGTATCTGATACTATTTACCAGCAAAGAACCAACTCCGAAGGCTTGTACTGAGGTGAAAATCTCTCTGAATTATTCTCTCTTGTCCAAGATGAGACATTTAATATTTTCCTTTTCTCCCTGAAGACAGTAAAGATGAGGAAACAGTGACATGTACAATGAAAACAAAAATACAGCAGAATATACTTCGCTCCATGAGGTGGAATCTGTTCGGGTTTTTTCAGATCTGCACAGAGCAGACTGGTGGGATCATCAACCGTGACTGATCTCCTGCATGCACAGGCTATACAAATAGTAACGACTGCAGAAAGACTGGAGCTGCTCATTGACAAACACATCTCCCTGACTGCAATTTAAGGACTGAGGATATGACTCACCCTGCTTAGGCTGTGCTCCATTTCATTTTAATGTTGCATAGTGGCTTTCACTCTATCTGTATTTAGTTTCTGATGCTACGGATATGTCTCCAGTGGAGACCGCTTTCCTGCTTTACTCCATGTTTATGATATTTTACCAGGCAGAATGTAGGCAATGTAGAAGTGTTGGGATTCAGGTTATCTCTCGAGTAGCATTGCTACACTCTAAAGTGACTTTCACCCATACCGGAAAGCCAACATGGCTCTAAGCCTCTGGCATATCAGCTTAAAAGCATTTCCTGTGGTCTCCTCATTTCTTTTGAGAATATCCTGTAAGTGATGTACAACCAAGGCACAAATACAATTTCTCAGAGTGCTTAGTTTTCACTTTGGCACAATCTGTAGTTGCTATGTTCCAAAGACCTCATGGGAATTGAATTATCCTAAGTCCTACTGTCCTAGACCCCTTCATCTGATTTAGTTGAAATTGGCTAATATACTCAGAAGCAGAAGACATACACACACACACATAGAGGATGTGACAGTACAAACTACACTGGACAAAGCAGCTGTAAGATCTTAAATTTAATCATGCAAACTGGTATTTACACTAGCATGAATTCCCAGTCCTACCTGTGATAGTCTTCTCTTAAACCTGTCAAATGGTCTCCTGAACCCATTGTCTCAGCCACAGGCTTCAACTCTTTATTTTCTCTTTTCTCTGTTTTGTTTGTTTGGGGTTTTTTTCTCAATATGTGACTGGTCTATGTCTTTCTGGGATTCCTTTTAGTGGCTAAGATTGCCATTGCCAAGAGCCAATCAAAAATGCTAGGAAAGTCTCTTCTAGAAAAACAGCATCTCCCTCCGCACTTCCTGAGTGATGCTCAGTGCTTCCCACAGCCGCCCCATCTGTGAAACGTCCTGACACCCTGACTTATGATGTGAGGAATGGGTAAGCATGTCCTTTGGACCAAGGCACAATACAGACTGAATGCGTTTATTCCGGTTCTTAATGCCATTCATTATTAGAGTCTATTAGCATGAACCAACCCTTGCCAAAGTGTCACCTTGCACTGGAAGGTCCCTGCACTATCCTTGTAGGAACCACCAGGAGACAAAGTATGACATCAAGAGGGTAAAACAACACACAAAAAAATGAAACAAACTTCTGAGAGCTTCTGATGAGGCTAGGGTTGTGAATCAACATTGGAAAAACCTCTGCCAGTAACAGCCAGTTCCACCTTTCCCAGGCAGTCTATCTTTTCCCATGGGTTCTCCCACCTTTGGTAATTGCCTAGATACAACAAAATATAATGTCTGCAGAAGCATTAGTTCAGCTGACAGCTTAGTAATTTTTTTAAAGATTTGGCCAATCTAAACTTGTTTAGTACTCATTCAATTAGATGAATTCCACCATAGAACTAGAAAACAAATTGAGTCTCATGCTTAATATCTCTGCAGTTCCCAGAAAGAGGGAAAGACAGAGAAAACACAATTTCATAACGCAACGTTTCCCAGCTTCCTTGCCCAATAAGCATTTTTTCCTAGGAGCTAATAGAAAAAATTTTATCTGATCTTCCATAATTGCATAGAATTGACCTAGATAACCATAAAGTCCGAACTCTAGAGGAAACTGAACTTCTGACGAAGCAGTGCAGATTTTAACCCCAATAACACATACCTGGAGGTACCCTTTGGACTCCATTTAAACACTATTGTCAGTCTTCATGAATTGAAGGGATAAAGGCGTTAAGTTGACTTTTAACAGTACTGAAGGCTCGGGGAAGTGTGGGAGTTTAAATGATAGATGCTTTTGGTAAGAAGCACATCATCATCATTCATTTCATCAGCTGCAGGAAAAACGAAAGATTTCATAGAAACCCAACAGAGATGATAGTTTAATGCTCTGGTAGGATGTGTACTACAAGAGACTGAAAACACAAGGATTATTTAAACATGGAATGATGAATATGACCTTGTCTTACTCGGGAAGAGTCAGTACAGCTGCATCCTGATGCCAAATGTAAGTAAGAGCAAGGCAAGATATGAACTGAATGATTTGGATTTGCTTCTCTGTATCCAGCAGTGGCAAGTAAAGCACAGCAGGAACTTTAAACACTGAGGAGTCTCTGATCCTTTCCTAAAACTCTTTTCTCCTCATGACAGTTTTGGATGTACAAAGATTAATGGATAGTTTTGTGTGGATCTCTTCCTACTGTTTGATTTCAATAGTATAGTTATAGCTTTTATAATAAATCTGCCTATTTCTCAAGTAACTGCAAATGCTTATCAGAGGAAATTCATATGCACTTACTTGTCTGACACCTTTCTTTTTTTTCTTTTTTTTTTTTCTCTTATTCCTTATACTATAGATGTCCACAGGATTTAGTTTGTTGATTAAAAGTTGGGGCAGGGTTTTGTGAAGGTGGTTGGAGCTATTAAAATGGACATTTCGCAACTTTAATATCTAGGGAACAATTAGAACCAATCTAATAAACAGTATCTCACCAAAGAAGTAGAGGAAAAATACTAAAAACTCAGCTCAGTTTCCCCCCTCCCCTATATCTGCAATACATACATAATAGAGCACAACCCACATTTGTTTAAATAGACACAAAAAAGTGTGAACTTCAAGGAAGCTTGAAAGATGTACTAAAGATACTCCCAGGGAAAGAAAACTTCAGAGGAGCTAATGCACATTTAGGCTAAACTCCACAAAATGCTCAGCTTTACAGCTTCATTCAATGCTTTTCCATCAGCAGGAGGGTATAATGGAGAGGTAGAGCCACAGATTTCAAAACTACCATGATTGCCAAGTCTGATCTCTTCATGACTCCATTCATATCACATTCTTCAGCATATGCAATACTCTGGCTGAATAACAACTTTTTTTTTTTTTTTAAGGAAGACCTTTAATCTTGGAAGATCCAAAGTGGAAGAGCGACATGGACTGGACAGCTCTATCACCAAGAAAAATATACACTGACCCTAGAGGGGGAAAAGAATGGGATTTGAATGAAAAACTACTTAAGAGTGACATTTGTTTGTGATTTGTGCATGGACAGATATAAATGAACTGCTTGGATTCTGTCCATCACTTCCCCAATGTCTTTCATGGTGATCTTCAGCATAGTATAGCGTAAGGATTGGGTTATAGATCCTATTCTGGATGAACCTATTCTTATTAGTACTTGAAAACAATCCTCAGGTTCATAGTTACCTCAAGCCACCCTGGGGATTTCATAGGAAATATCATCAGTGATATAGACTGCAACAGGGTGGTTAGAGATATGTAAAATCTTTCCTGTAAATCTGTGATATCTACAGGGTGGCTGAGTGGTACATAGATAAAAAACAGCTTTACCTTTGATGTATTGAGGTCTTCTCCCTTGGTAGGAGATATCATCAATGAACCATATGTCCATATCAGACCAGGGCTAAACAAGATTAAAGCTTCCAGAGAGAAGGATGCAGGCAGGGAGAAGTCCATTCACTTACTGGCCTCTCTCATCAGTTAAAAGCATTGAGAATTAAGAGCTGCCTTTAAGTGTCCTGACCTGGAAGAGAGCTCCCTCAAGAGCAGAGGTTCCCCACTGCCATCCCCACAGTGGCTTTTCTAACAAGTTCTTTCCGCATCACAAGTACAATTAAATGTCCCCTGTTTTTCTCTTATTTAATTATTTATGAAAAAGAGTGAACTGAAAAGCAGGAAGGCCAGTGAGTGCAGAATCAAATTCAAAGCATTTTAATATAATAAGGCCACCAAGAATGTGAGCCTTTTTAGGAAGGAGGAAAACAAAAGGAGATAACATAGATGAATCTGAACATCCTAAGAAACTCTAACGGGAGAAAAACAAATCAGAAAGTTCATCGAGGAATATGCTCAGGTATCAGAGAGCAAGCAATTTCTTGGGGTCTACTGTCAGAGCACCAAGTCAGCAGGGTTTTGGGAGATCTCTGAATCAGACAAGAGACATCATAATAATTGTCATTTGAGAGACAAGTGCTCTAAAGAGCCTTGAAGAGAAGAGATTTAGATACTGACAGGAGATGCACACAGAAATCCTGACACCACCAACACCTCCAAGGCAGGGATAATTCCTAATCAAAATGTCCAGAATAACGCCATAAGCTAAGATATGTGAGGGAACAGATTGATAGGCAGCACAGAGACAAAGAGTAATGATGAGTCTCTAACCACCTAATTGCAGCTGAATATCTGAGTGCAGCAAATCACACCAAATATAGTGAATATAATCAAATGTACTTCCTGGGCCTTGATGTGCAGGGAAAATATCTCTCCAGTGCTCCTGTACATGCCCAGCTCCCAGATGAATCAAAGTCAAATGCCTGTTTCACGCTACTGTCGCTTGAGACCCAGGCAAAGATACTGCCTATATGAGGGTAATTATTCACAGAATAGCAAATCCCATTCACCTGAAATGCTCCCACACTGAGGGTTATTTGTGCTCTTGCCACTGTGGCTGATCCCTAGCAGAGGTCCGTGGCTGCAGTGTTACGCAGAATCAGAAGCCACAATGTTGGCGTTTTCAGCATAAGTTTTTCCTGCCCTGTCTCTGCACTGTTTTCTCCAGCAATCTGATCACTACCATTAATCCACCTCTCCACCTGTGCCACCAAACCACAAGAAATGAATGGTCCCAGAAATAACCCAACCTCTATAAATGCTGCCCCTTATGCGGGAGGAGTGAATGGCAGCGTTGACATTGCTCTGAGGAGAGAGCAAAGCTCACACATTCTGACTGCTGAGCCGTACACACTGTAGCAAATTAAACTTGACATGGGCTCCTATAAATCCAGCCTTCAGTTCCTATGTCAGGGCATCCATCTGGGCAACGGAAGAGCTGGATCCATACCTCTTCAGCAATATATGGCCTCCTGGGGACCTGGTAGAAGGAGGAAGGCAGAGCAGGTGCTGTCCAGTCAAAGTGCACATGCACATCCCCATTCCTTGGGGTCAATACAGAAGTTTTAAGCACATGCCCCTTGTCCTGTGAAAGATCCACGGCTATCCGGGTTCAAACACCTATCATGGCTTGAAGGAAGACTGCATCAGCCCCTGGTCTCTCTGGAAATAAACAGATCTCTAGCCTAAAGGCAAAAAAGGATGGGATGGGATGGGATGGGATGGGATGGGATGGGATGGGATGGGATGGGATGGGATGGGATGGGGTGGGATAAGCTGCTGCCCTCCTCTCCCAAAAAAAGGAAGGAAGTTTCTTATCGGAAGTTTCAAGGAGTATCAGGAGGGTTACGGGCAGCTTTGTCTCTCTTGGCTTTGGGAACAAAACTGCCTAGAAACCATAATTTTATTGCCACAGTTTGCAATACAGTGGTGAATGCTAAATGATGACTCTTCACATTCAGGTGCTGAGAGAGTGCTTTAGGTACAGTACCTGCCTGTTCTTTTCTAGGGACCTGAGAAAAACAGATGTATTGGCAGCTACTTCTTTTAGTGCAAATATTCCCATTTGTGTTTCCCTCATCTTCAAAGCATTTTAGAGACATGCAATGGTTAGTTTTAGCCTAGAGGTTTCTGTCTAGGTTGGGTAGACTCCTTAGGTGCTTCAACACAGTCTGTATTGGACTCAGATCCTCAACTAAGACTTACCTCATCCTCAATGATCCAGGGAATATTATATTCTAGTTCACAATGCACATCTGAGGACATTGTTGGCAATAATCCTTGCTCTGACCCATGCGCGGCTACAAGGTAACCCTAATTATTGAAGAACTATAGCCCCTCTCTTATAAAAACCAAGAAACATTGAATTCATCCCAGTTCCTCCCAATTCAATTCTTGTCAATGTTTTGGACCACCCTCAGAAAAGTTACTGCAAGACTAATATATACAGATGCAGTGATTTTATTTGCTACCGCAGTATTTTATGAGTGTGCACCGCAGAGCCTAACTTCATGGCAAGAAGATTTATGGTGTAATTACTTTGGTATATTATTGTACAATTTGCAACTAATGGAAAAGAAATTTACTGGCTACACTTCAGCTGTCAGAAAGTCTGTCTGCAGAATGTTATGAGAGTGGAAAGAATATGTGCTTCGCTCCGTGAGTGGGAATGTTAAACGACAGGCATCACTTAACCTGATCAAACATTTTAAACTTGATCAGCTACCCGTATCATAATAAGTAAAGTTTCCTGCAAAGAAAATTAATTATGCCTCATAAAGGAAACAGAAGCATTTGATCTTAAGACGCAAATAAAAAACTGCCCAGCACACCCACTCCCAGGAGAGTCGAGCCCAGTCAATCATCTTTCTAGCCAAGTGTAAGAATTAAGAATTCCACATCCTCTTTTAATTGCTTTAATTGGCAGTGTTTCCCAGTGGACTTTCATGTTTCACTTGGCCTTTTTTCCCCCAAGTTGAAAAAAAAGTATCTGATTAATAATCATGTAATTAGATTTCCACTTCAGTGATTAATGTCTAACATGCAGTACTTAAGAAGAGCAAAAGCAGAGACTTGTCTTCACTTTTGACATAAGACCTTTTTGATGGAGAAAACTTCATTCATATCAAGTGTTTTGCAATTACGTTTCTCAGCAACTTGCCAGATCAGTTCAAGTTAGATGTCTAGTAGTAAACATCCCTTTCATTAGAAGCACAGAAATTAGAAGCATGAAATTGAATGGAGGAGGATGGAAGAGTTCAGTAACAGTTTTCAGAGGCCCTAATACTCAAACAACTTAATTTAGTAGAAACCCAAACTCAAGTCCCTTGGAAATCAAATGAAACTTTCCTATTGCAGTGGAGATGAATAAACTGCTACAATCTGGTGGGCATCTAAGTGAATTTAGCCCGTATCAAATCTAATGTGAAAAATTTTTGTTTGATCCTGATTGGATCCCATTTGGAAGGGACTATGGCTCTATCTGTTCCTTTCTCCAGTTTCTACCCATTGCTCACTGTGTTTGGACAATCCTAGTTAATAGCTCTGGACTCCTACCAGACTGTTGTTATATAAAGGGCAATATAATATGTCCACGTCATAAAACTTTCCCTCACATGAATAGAATTAGATCTATTCAAAAAACATTAAAAATACAGAAGCACCTTTGTTCCATATTAAAAATGCAATGAAAGCGGTGCAAACCTGGAATGATGATAAGTCAGGCTCCCATCCAGGATCGTGCACAGTGGGCAGGCCACCATATCCTCTACTTCAGTCTTCTTCCTGGCCAATTTAAAGTAAATACAAGGACATTAGAGAAATCTCGAAATAAGGCTGACTACGGAGCCCTGTAACCATGTCCGTATTGGAAGGTAAGAGTGGCGAAGTTTTCAGTCCCAAATATCTCAAAAAAATCATTCAAGTCACTTCAAATAATCAGCTATCATCTCATCACATCTTCAACTAATGGGAGCTGAACACATTTAAGCACCACCGTATTTTGTATTGAAGTATAATGGTGACGATCTGCTCTTTGATAAAGTGCTCAACCTACACAGCAGAACGATTTGCATTGCCTTCAGCTAGTTTTCAGTAAGGACCCTTCAAGAGGCAGCGAAGTGTTTACCTTGACTTCTTATTGCTTGTCCACCTCTCCACGTTTCTGATCTCTTCACATTTGCAGACTGTCAAACAGCAATCCATGCTCTGATCTGACAGACACACCTACACAAGAACAGAAACAGTCCAAAAATACTCACTGAGGAATCTAGTCAAAAAAATCCTAGGTAAAATAAATTAATATTAGGTACTAACAATAATAATAACAATAATCATAACAGCAACAACATGGCTTTTGATTGTCTCTGGGCACAGATTCGTCTATTACCTTAGTGTATGTTGTGGACATATTTCTTTGGGATATACATAGGTGACTGTACTTCTACAGCTTCTTGTCTCCTCCCACTGTAAGTGAATTCAATTTCATGGCTTTTTTCTGGAACGGGATCATAACTCATACAGAAGAAACGAAGGCGCTACGAAGCTGCATTACCCTGCATGAGACACGTGGACACTTAAGCATATTTTAGTGCGCACAGCACATTGCAGGCATGTGGGAGCCCGTGACCCGAGACAGTCCGAAGCTATGTAAAGGACAGCCTGTTTTCTCATGCTTGGTCCTACTCCTCTGCTGCTGCACGACGCCAGGGTGCCCAGAACATTGGCCTCCAAGGTCACATCTGCCAGCATACACCTCTCGTCGCTACCCTACCGGAAACCAAAATAAATCATTTAACCTCTTTCTTGCCTGATTTTCCTTTACATAAAAACACAATGGTGTTAGTGTCTCTTCCAGAATAATGAAAAATGTTCCACTCGAATGTTTATGCAAAAAAAGGAATGCCTTTGTGGCAAAATGGAATATATTCTGGAGAAAAGGAACTCTCCTTCTGTAAGTTTATTGCTGATGATGAAGATGATTACACAGAACACCATTTTTTTCTCTATAAAGGCAATCAAAAATTACATGACCCTAGTGGCTGAGGCCTGAAACAGAAAAGCCAAATAATTTCCTAACTAATTACAGTTTTAACAGTGACTTAGGGAAGGGTATTTATGGACCCATTATAAGTCCCCATGGCTCTATAAACTTAACTGTGATGAACATTGACTAATATATGAAATTCTTGGAAGAGATGGGATTATTAATGTGGGCACCAAGACAAGACCACACCTTTCAGCTTCCAGGTTTGTGAGGCTATTATGTGCTGCTTTTCTCTGAGCTAGCTTTCCCTTAAGTACTTGGGTTGGGTTTGGGTGAGGGAGTGGATTTTTTTTCATGCTCCACTGAGCTGGAGGCAAAGAAATCATAAACGAAGTTAGACACTCCCAAGGGGTTAATTTCTTTAAAACTGCAGATCGCTGTGAGGTAGCCTTTCATATGAGCAGTCTTCCCTGCTTCCTATGAATTTAAATGTGGCTCTTAAAAATAATGTGAGTTTGGGGGTGAGTAGAGCTAAATAATCTTGCCCTGCTGAAATTATTCACACAACATTAGTCCATTCCTGAGCGTGACACTAACAAGCACTGTGCAAAGATAGGGAATATCTATGTATGGCATGTTGACCTGAATGCCAAATACCTGAGCCTTCTACATTAACAAACCGATGAGTACTATTACAGTAATTATGTCAAATAAACCAAAGTGGACTTTGAACGTCTGCCTACAAAATGACAGCCAAGAACATAATGATTGATGAAGCCTGCTGCTGTGCTGAAGCTTATTCTGTATTAAACCCCTGGTATGATTTTCTTTTGGTATGGCATGTAGGACATCTCCAATGCCAAAAAGCTCCACTTCTTCCACAACGCAGAGCACTCTGGCTAGGCGGGGGTCAGCTCAGGCTGTAGAAATGGAGAAGCAAGCAAGAGGGAAGCTCTGTCCTTGGTTGTGGTCTTCATGCTGATGTGGCTTCTAACCCAGATTTCAGGGGTACAACACGGTCTCCCCATTTGCCCACACCTACCATTTGTAGGTCTCCACATCTACACAGTGAAGAGCTCCACAAAGCTTTTTCATATTTGCTGCCTCCTGCATTAACCCAGGCTGTTAAGACTCAGAGAGGGCATTTTGGGCCTCAGGAGAAGAAATAACTGCCCTGTCTGCTTGAGTTCCTTCATGAGCGGGCTGCCTGGGAAGTCAGCACAGCCCTCCCACAAGCTCCGTGAGATGAAGCCTGGAAAGATGAAGAGTTAATATATCTCTTGGCCAGAAGGGCTATATCTCTTTTGGTTAGTTGTACCCACCAGATAACACTGTGCTCCAGGAGGAGCAGCTTTTTTTTGTCCTATCTCTGATCTAGGCTCACTTACCAGGTAAAGAATAGATCTGACTCATACATACCGGCTTGCTTTCCTGCAGGAGTGAGGGATGATGACGAAGGTTCCCTCAGAAGTGTGTTGGTGGGACTGGAGTAATTCACACAAAAAAAATTGGGGGTGCCAGAGACAGTCTGTGTACTTTATCATCCTACACGCAGTTGTATTTTCATTTCCCATCAATTACTTAATCAAGTAACTCCAGGGCAGCATATATATGCTATCTAGGAAATTGACTTTCCCCATTAGATGACTATAGCTTTACAAACAAAGTCTGTCAACTAAAAATTATCACTTTAATCCCTTTTTTATTATTATTTTGTTTTCCAGATTGCCATACTGAAATCCCTGCTGTTGCCTTTCTGTTTTATCTGTCCAGAGTGAGTCTGGATCGTTGCAGACAGCCTTTCCCCCTCATCTCACTCATGTTAAGCAGATGCCAATAAGTAGCAAAGAAAATTCTCGCTCTGGACAAACACAAGCCAGATCTGACTGGCTGCCTTCCATGAAGTTCCCCATGCAGATTTCTTCTCCATTTCCAGCTTAATAACAGGGGATGACCTACGTCTCAGTGCATTGGATATTTGCCAGTAGCTGCAGGGACAGCACCTCAGTAGTCTGAAATAAAAGATTAAAACTCTCCAGGACTTTTGTTTCTTCCAATGTGAGGATCTGCGAGGTCAGATTCCTTATCAAAATAGACCTGTTACGCTTTTGCATGGACTTTTCTTTCATCAGTATTCTCTTCTTGGTCTTCCTCTCCATCTCCTCCCTCTGCTGAGCATCCCCATGTTGTCAGAAAGCTGCCTGGCAAAAGTGATTCATTGATATCTACTCTCTGTTCAAAGTCAATATTCTTAAGCTGATCCGTATGCCACAATAAACTGAGGCGGTCAAGGCATTCAAAAGGAAATCTTCAAGCAATCCTTTTACACTTCCTTGGGGCTAATGTAAATATCCAGGAACATTAATGGGTTTACATTTTTTTTAAGTGGATTAATGAAATCACGTTAGCAACTTGTATGAACATTTTTGTTCAGAATCAATATACTTTTCACACATTGAACTTAAAATATTGTTTTGGAGAGTAGAATAGAATAGAATAGAATAGAGGCATAAGTGAAATCAAATTCAGATCTGTGTAATTCTGAATTTTACTGAATTTGTATTTGCAGTCCTTTGTTTCTGCTATAGCTCAGGCTCTAGATTCCCTTTGAGCTATTTTGCTGCTGTCCAAGAGAAATGAAGGCTGCATTATTTTCTGCATTACCTGTACACAGGAGAATATGATACACAGAAATGGAAGTTAAAATCAGGCAGAATGAATTCTTGACTGATACTTTACTGCTTTTCTTTTCATAGAATCATAGAATTGTTCTGGTTGGAAGAGACCTCCAAGACCATCGGGTCCAACCATTTTGTATGTATATTGCTTCAATTGCAAGCCTGGATACTGCCCAGCATTACCAGGATCCTTGCAGACTTTCTTTACACATTTAATTGACAGAGACCAGATTCTAACAGAAAAAAACATTAGCAGTATGCCATTTTCCTCTAGTCTCCATGAAGTGCTTTGGGAAAGCAAGGTGCTATAGAGATATGACTATATTCCCCAATAATTCAGCAAGACTTCATCATATGCAACTTTCTCCTCTGTTTCCAAGTCACTCCCTTTCCTAAATCTCTTAACATCCATAAATAAGAGCTTTGTGATACTTCATGTGCCATATAAGGGGCTCGATTGCATGTAACTTGTTTATATCTCCAATTCTTTACCCTTTTTTTTTTAAACACAGGCCTTCCTCCCCTTTTCCCAATGCTAAGAGTGGTCAATATTAAGAGCACCGTTGGTCAATGAACCCAGAATGATCTGAGATGGCAATCTCATTCACACACACAACCTGGCTCTTTTCCTATAGCAAAACCACTATCATCCACCAGCCCATCTTCCCAAAAACATGCCCAAATCTCTCAACTCCCTTAAAACCCAAGGAGAAATGCCATTTCCTAATGAGGTGAATTGTATGACTTGTTTTTGACAAGGTAAAACATGCCCAGGAGTCATCATCTGCTGCACGTCACCTCTCCCCACATCCCACCAAACCATTCCTTCAAATTGTTTGAGAAGTCTGTCCCAGGAAAAAAGGATCATAGAGCTGGCAGAGAGGCATGAAATTGATTTTCTAATGAAAACAATGGCTCCATGACAATGTAGGCGAAGGTCTGCTGTGGTATGTTTGCACAGCACTTTGCGCAGCAGAGCCACAACCTGTTTTAACACTAGATACTAATGTGATCAAAAGGAGAGGTAGCAAGAGTCAAAATGTTTCTTGATTTCCGTAAGTTTTCCAGCCTGGTAACATACCTATTACTACTAGAAACCTCTTTTTTTTTCTGTTGGTTCCACACATCATATGTATGATTATAGTATCAGTAATATTGATCCTAATATTGCTATGAAGCGTAAAACATGTTACACACTCACTAGAAAATAGGAAAGATCATTTGTCCAATGCCTCTTTGCTCCAGCCTTGTTCAGTTCGTATTGCTCTCTCTGATTTCTTCATTACCTCCCTGTGCTACATCCCAATTGAAATTAAATCGCAACTCCTTCAAGACAAAAAGTGGAGCCCCTGGCTTTGTTCCTGTACTAACTCGACTTAATACTTGTACTACTATTTTTATACTGAAGACAGCTCCAAGAAAAGATCCTTCTTCACATTGCCATGCCAATAGTCCCTATCAACCAAAGTCCTGTCTGCACTGAGTGGCCAACACTAGATGCCTCAGAAAAGGTTACAAAACTTCCATGATTGTGACAGGATTCTAGTGGTCAGCTTAAGCATTCACGTACAGACCTAATAGAATTAAGGACTATCATCTGAGAGTTTGGGAGGCAGCAGGCGATACAGTGAAGAAGGAATCAATGAGATGCTTAAAAAGCATCTTGGACCGCAGACACATTTTCTTGTTTTTAAGCATTCGTTCTGTTCCTTTCAATAATTCATGCCAAGGTGATCAGGGTCCTCAGAATTTGCACAGCCAGAGGGGAGGAGAGTTGTAGCATGTGCAATCTGAGCATCGTGATCCAAATACATACATTTTGGGTACTTCTGTCCCCATAAAAGACCATGCTTTTCTTTTCCTGAAGGCACAGTCTTCTTCTGAAGAGTGATTTTCATATTGCCAGCACAGGCTTACCCAGATCCTCTGCTTAGGAAAGTGCTCAGCCAGACTAGCACCAACCACCCAGTGGTCTGGACAATCCCGGTGTGCTCGGGCAAAACAGAAGCCAGCCAGGCAGGTTGTCTTCTGATGGTTCCTTCTTAAACCAGCAATATTTGATGAGATGGAGCTGTGATTGATAGGACTGTATTTTTTAGCACTGGATGGAAGCTTGTCAGCAAGCCCTCAAAACAGCATAGGTTAGCCTGGAGTCCTCTCCAACTTCCCTGTTAAAAGTAGAAATCAAAGCTGCCATATGCTGTCACCTGGGCTGTCAGCCATAATACAGCACAGAACATAAGCACAGCTGAACTGGGTTGGACAAACAGTCCATCTAACACAGTAGCCTGTCACCAGCAACAGCTGTGATATTTCCCCAGCACACTTTCACAGCCTCTCGTAGTTTGTGTTCCGAATGCACACAGACTTTCAGCCCCAACGCCACCTTACAGCAGGGAGTCCAACAGCAGAACTCCCCCGAACTTTATCACCTTTACTTACAGTGATGATATGTAACTAAGCTAAGACGAAATTTGAAAGGAAATTTGAAAGGCTCAAATTACACGCAAACTATAAAATGAGTAATAGGCACTTACGCATCTTAATGGGACTGCCAATGGCCAATTTGGTGCACTTTAGACCCCTATTAATAGCCAGGCTCCACGGACAGTTGAATAAAAGACACCTTCCTGGAGTGATATAACAGCAAGGGAGGACTGACCAGGGATGAATCCTGTTCCTCTACGTTGCTCAGTAACGTGTAACTACTCTGTAAACACAACAATTGTTGCCTCATCGGCTCCTTCTGGGTGTATCTGCTGCACAAAATGTTTAGCATATTGACCAGGTGGTGCCTTTTGTGATATGTTAATTTTATTAGTACATGTCCTTGAACTAACACTGCATTTCATACATACCTGCCAGATAAGTGACTGAAAGAACTCAGCATCTGGGACTGAGAACTCAGGAGTGGGAGGGAGGACAAGAGGGAGACAGATGCATTTCAGTACAGATAAGGAGCTGCAATAACCATACTCATGCAAAAGGCAGGGATAGAAGTGGCTCACCTTGTAGAGGACATATTTGCACACATTTTACTCTTCAAAATTGATCTCCAGGCTGGAGTCAGGTGCCATTTCACAATCTCCCTGCTTTTTTCCTAATAATGGTGCCACCTGCTTTAGCCTGTGAGGCTGTCTCTGTTGGTGAGACATTTTGGAACAAAAAGATATACTGAGCTATCTCCCAACAGCTTCTCCTTAGCCCAAGACAGGCAGGTGGGTAAACGTGAGGAATTTCTGTCTGTGAACCGTCACTGACGGTGCTAACCCCAGGCTGGCCCTTTCAGGCTGGTGGGTTGGCCCTGGTGTGCCCTAATGGCTGTAACCATTCTGTGGCCATTTCCTAATGCGCCCCGGTTTGCAGGCACCCAAAGGGTGTGCAGTCTGCACACACTGCCTTACCTGGATTCCTTGCTTCCAGAGGAACGGCAAGCCTTGGACTGATCTGGGATCAGGCATGTGCCTAGGTAAGCTTAGAGACAAGAAGTACTCTAGCACAGTGAAGGGTTAATTAAGTTCTCAGCTGCCAAATTGAAAAGTTACAAAACAAAAACAGAGGCGCATTGGAAAGCACGTGCTTGGCACTGACCTCTCTGTCCTGTGGTCCCACTTTGGGGGTCTCTGAGGCACTTCTCAGCTGTCAAGCTGCATGTGGAAGTCAGCATCCTCCAGCGGCTGACTGGTCTTCAGGCTCAACCCCGCAGCCAAGGACCAGGTGGGTCCAGCCGCACTCCGAGGACCTGTGGGGCTCCCTCCAAGTGAGCACCTTCTTCATCCTCTTGCTCAAGGCATACTGCTTCTCTTTCACTCCTCACTTCTCCTGCATCTTTCTTCCTTCAGGAATGCAGCTTCAGCAACCCCATACAGCAACAGTGACTGACTCCCCCAGTCCTCTTTTCCCTGAGCGTGTGTTGCAAACGGAAGCGTAGCAAGAGAAACTTTGCGTGGTCCTCAGAGACATCTCTGAACTTATATTGCTGCTTTGTTCCAGAACTAGCAAATGCCTTTTATTTTAAATAGCCTTTTTGTCAGACACGTATTTGTCACTACAACACTTTGTAGTTGTAAATGATTCTCTTTGCATGTGCACAAACAGAGTTAGCAGCCAGAGTGGTTTTCTCCATCCTATCCCTCCAGTTGCCCCCAGCTAGTGGCCTCACTCCCACCTTTATCAGTCTGAGGGCTTGGTTTCACAACTCTCCAGCAGAAATTAAAACTGAGGTTGGCAGAGCAGTTCAGTTGGGAACCTCATGACTTCTGGTTTTCTGGCAGCTTGGTTCTGTTAGAAGATCGACACAGAGACCACTAGCTCATCTCTCATCTACCACTAAATATCTCAGTAGGAAAAAAACATTCCCTAACAAGTGCTATGGAATGTGTTCTCTGCTCATCTGAATGCAGCTGAGGCTGAAGTTTGATGCTTATTACAAACCTAGCACAATTAGCACGCAGCCATCAGGTCTGTGATCCTACAGCATCAATAATTCCCCAGCTTTTCTCTGGCTGTTCTTTCTTTTTTCTCTTCCTCCCCCTCCACAACGTTTTCTTTTCCTTCCGCTTTCTCAAGCCTTAAAAGACCTCCTGGTTTTTGTATTTCTGTCTACTTTGTTTTTCTTTATGAGGGATTTGCCCT
Source organism: Phoenicopterus ruber ruber (assembly GCA_009819775.1). Classification (NCBI taxonomy): domain Eukaryota; kingdom Metazoa; phylum Chordata; class Aves; order Phoenicopteriformes; family Phoenicopteridae; genus Phoenicopterus; species Phoenicopterus ruber. The sequence continues at coordinate 30,092,569 of CM020221.1, read as the reverse complement.
CCTCCTCTCAATTCTCTTGGCCGCTCCCCGTCTTCCTCGTATGAGCCAAGAAATTCCTGACAGCTGCACTTCCCATCTTGTGTTTTGCCGTCATCATCACTTTGTTTGTGTGCATGCATGTGTGTGCGAGAGAGAGAAATCCAGCCAGCCTAGCGACATGGCTTGAATCCCACACTAATCGGAGGTGGAGTGAAACACTCCATCTCCCCTTGCAGCAGCCGCTCCCCTGAGGACCGATGGCCACAGCACAGTGGCAAAGACCAAGCTCACAGCCCCGGGAGCACCTGGGAGAGCCCAGAGCTCTGTGCTTTGACACGCACATTTACCGCTGGATTTGTTGAAGCCGTACAGCTGCACTTCTCCCTCCACAGTTCTGCTGTTGATCTGTGCTGGCTTTTAACTTTTATAGCAGACAGCTGTGCTGCATGAAGAGATTGGGCAGGATTAAATCAATAAATGTTAAAAAAAATGTTCATTTTTTCCCTTGTTCACTCTGCAGACTCACAGCACATCTTCTTCCCCTACACGCACTGGCTGGTTTTTCAGCCTCTCTCTCTGGCCCTAAGACCTGCACCAGCAGCTGTACAGCTGGTGCTGGTGCTGTGCCAGAGTCAGATGCTCTCCCACATTGACCAGAAATTGTAACTGACAGTGATCTTGGACAAGCAAGAATCATTGTTGATTTAAATCACTGGTTTTTAATAAGAATAAATACTGATTCCTACAAACTCTGTCCATAATCCATTACCTCTGAAACATCCCTCTCTCTCTTTATGACTCAGCATCTGGTATACAGCTGAATCCAAACTTCTACAGCATCACATTAAACCCTTCTCCAGAATGATTTCTTCATGTATTTCCTAGAACTGTACAAAACCACAAGAGCAGTTGAGTAAAAAATGTAATAATTCACAGTATCATAGCAACAAGGGTAAAATATGTGCTTCCTGCTTATTCATTTTGATTAAGAAAATTATTCACAAGGCATTAGATGTTTGGAACGAAATCCATCTTGTGGTTTGTTAATCAGAAGAACAGTATACTCTAGACTATTAAGAGAGGTAGCTTTCAAGACTGAAAGGCACTGCCAGGTATTTTCTACAGGAAGCTGATAAGACCCTACACACATTTGTTTGCCTGATGTTTGATGCTGCCTATCAGGTAACATTCCCATCCAGAAAGGGCTTAAGCATATACTTAATTTTAAGCATACAAGCAGTGGCATAAAATTCAAGATGAGTACTTGTGGCCTTCAAGTTGAGTCCATTTTTAATACTTTTAATATTTTTAATCGCTTTGTTGGAACACAGCTCAGATAAGTAACAACACGCTTACAAGCTTAACAGCAGAAGTAGGTTCAGTGCCTCTCCTCTCCCCACCACCTCCTTGCTCTGCATCCCACTTAGTCCACCCCTGGGACCACCAACATTCCCTCCTCCCTTGGGCTCCCACCATCCACTTTGCTGTACTTTCCAAGATCCTACCTTCACATGTTGCAGTCTCCTCATAGCACTGTGTCCTTGGGCTTGGTCCCAGCCCCTTACTGCTAGACACACTGGATATGTGTAAAGCCCAAGTGAAAGTGCCCACTTTAGCTTTTTATGCTCTACTTGCACCTCCACATCAACACTGCACGCACACCTCACCCAACAGTAAACTTACTCAGCACAAACCTGGGTGACATCAAGGAGCGAGTAAAATACAAGAGGATTCAGTTGATTGCCACTCAGAGGCAGAGTGAACCATGGGCTTACTGACCACAAAGGCGGTGAAGGTTGCCTGGAGACAACTGGAACCCAAATTGGATGAGTTGTTGTTAAATCTCGAAAAAGCATGGTGGCCACCATGCCTCAGAAATTTGGCTCAGAAGTTTTGTATTGAGTCCTTTTTTTTTCTCACCCTCAAATGTTACACTGATATTTTGTCTTTATCATAAGCACATGCACACGACACCCCCAGGCACTACAATGTCTCACTTGAGGGATGGCTGCATTTCAGCTGTCTTTGCGTAGTTTAACAATTTTGGTATTACTCTGGGGCTCCAGGTAAAGCTGCTCCATAATGGTGTTATCTTGTAGGTAATCCAGTATAAATTATTCTTTGTTTGCACACAGGTAAACAAATGTCTCACACATTGCAGATGTTGCTAGCTGTGCTGAAAAATCAACCGCTAGCTGTTGATTTTGGCAGAACAATCAGCACAAAGTATCAAAAGGCGGATATGTCTCTGTCCTACCATGTGGCTTGATCAGCATGAAGCAGATTTTTTTTTTTAGATATGTCCTTTGCTTTGCAAAACAAGACAGTTGAGGACAGGACGCCATCCTAGAGACGTGGTGAGCAGATCAGACCTTTCTTGTTCATCACTTCTTCCAGCTTCTGGAAGATCCACTGGAACACAGTATCACCAGAAGGACATGTGTTTTGTAAATAAGCAATGGCAGATGAAAAGCAATTGAATTAGATCCCCAAAGCTTACTAAGATAGATGATCCTTGAAAGTACAGCTAGGATATTAAACATAGTGAGAGTATAATTCTTAATTTCTAGGCATCTGTGAGAATAGTTACCATCCTTTTGGAAGTATTGTAGTGACTGTAGCTGGTAGATCTCTAAATGAGACAATATTTCCTTTTGATATTGCATCATTAAGATAACTGATTCCTATACCCAGCCGAATGTTTCATATAACTCTTTCCTCCCTTTTCTTAATGTGTGCAATTGTGAAAGAGCAGCACTGTAGGGATTTAGTGGTTGTATCTCTTTATGAGTCTGAACTGTGGCATGGAGGACTCAGTGAGTTTATTGATTTTAATTTCTTATATTTGGGATTTATCTTCTCAGCTTTTACTTAATGGCTGAGAATACTCACAGTGTTGATATAGAAAGTTGGCTATCCAAGGGCAAATTTCAGATCCTCATTTCTTCACCTATGCATTTATTTGTTTGCTTCTGGATGGTTACCAGCTGCCAAGCTTTGATCCAGGCTTTCATCAAGAGTGGCTAAAGGGTACACTCTGTGAGAAGGCATTCCTCTCTCTCAGCCTCCATAGCGAGGGCTGAGAGTAGCAGGGGCCTTAAATGGATTTCCATGAATATCAGAGGGAAAGATCAGGCATTCCCTCCGAAAATCGTTTGTTATTGAAATCTAGATTCTGATCCCTCATTTGGTCTGAAAACCCTGAACCACAAGGCACACAGTAGGGTCTTCTTGTGTGTAAAGGGATCCGAAAGACAGGGGTTGCTGTGCTATCTGTGGGTGGCAGAATATTTCTTTTCTTTTCCCAGGAAGAGAGCCAGAACGGCCTTGAAAGCAAACGGAGAGAAAACTCGGTGAGAAAATCCCCCTTTTGGGCTGTTACGTAAGTACCACCGTCCTGCTTTGCAGTCGTGAGGAAAAGTTTAGAGAGTTGTTGGTCCAAACCAGACTCAGCAATTCTTGGGCCATTTCAGCATAGGAAGGAGAGCTCAGCCAGGTTGGTTTCCTTCCTGGAGCATTTAAGGACTAAGCTAATAAAGTGCTTTATGACTGAGAATTCATGTGGCAACTTAGGCAAGATGAAGAGCTGTGAAACAATAGATGGAGAGTATCTGTCGTGCTTGGAAGAGGTGTTTTCTCCTGTGGATGCACCACTGAACTTTGGTGCCAGGAGGAGCAATCTCTGTCAATGATTTGTTGTTCACCTTGCCCACTTAATGGCTCTTTTCCCCATGGCACTGTTTTTGTCTTCTTTAACTTCCTTAACATCTATGAAGCAAGTATTCATGCCCTATTGTGTCTCTACATTCCAGCACGTAGGGCCCCAGCCACAGGCTGGACATCGCTGCAACCTTAGGTATTGCTGCAACCTTAGGTATTGCTGCCAGAGAGAATTAATGGCCATAGGTTGCAGGAATAATGAACTCTCACCATGACTTTCTCACTTCACCGTCTTGGCCAGTAACACAGGGATTGTTGTAAGCCTTTCTTTAAAGAGCGTTCTCCTTCCGTCCTTCCTTTCTTCCCTGCATTCTCCCTTCCTTTCCTTTCTTTCTTCCAGTACTGCCAAGCCTGGCAGGTTGTTACAGCTTTCTCCATCTTCTATTTTGAGACAGGATCAACACCAGTCAACTGTAGGGCAGGGCTGTGTCCAAAGCCATTTCCAGTTCCCCCGCCCATGCAAAGGGCCAGCATTATGGGTGCTACCGTGGACTCATTCATGGACTCGCTTCTTTCTGCTGTGAGATTCCCTTGCCCGAGCGCTGTGTTTTCCTTGGCTCAGCGTGTAAGACAAGAAGGAATCTTTACATGGAAATCTCTCCAGCTATGGGAAACATTTCCCCGTGCACATGTCCTCGCAAGAGATCTACTGCATCCATAATTGCAGTCAGCACTTGGAATGTGGTGACGTCTCCATGTTTCATGACCAAACATAGTATTTGCAGTTGCTCAAGGGTAGCATAGGCTCTAACAGCATTAACCTATGGTCCTTTATCTACTGCTTTTGTCACTCTGTCCATTCGTACCTATTTGGAGAAAAGTGTTGTCTGCTGCTCACGACGCCAAGCTGCCTGGCAAAGGAGATTTGTCGTATTTGTGGTATTTCTGCTCTTCTCCTTTCAACTTCTACTTTAGGCAGCAGTGAGTGAGTCTTTTGCTACATGGTTCTCTCCTTCCCAGTCCTCCTGGTCTTGCACAAGCCTTTCCTAAAATCCGTGAATGCTCATTGCAAGCTGATCCATAGGATGCTCAGTGCTTCAGCTTTGCTTTGTTCCAGGGACCACTTAAATGAGGACAAGACACTGTTTTATCTGATGAGGGGATAATGCACAGGGGTGCAGTTCTACCATGTTGTCCTCCAGCCCAGATGTCACACCTCACTGAAACCTGTGTCACAATAAGCCTACTGTTAGAGGTGCCAGAATGCACGCTTTGTACAGTAGCTTCAGATTAATCCTGGTATTAGTGAGTCCTGAAAACAACCACAGCATGTTTTAATCAAACAAAGCACAAACAGTTCTCACTTAGACTGGGAGGGGAAATGATGAGGGTGACTTCATCCCTCCACGTCTAATGGAGACTATGACAGATGGAGGAACCATGTGGAATACTAATAAAATGGGACAGGAAGGGATCAGAGTCTTCACTGCGGGGAATGCCTGACCGCGCGGTTATCCTTCACCCCAGGTACCTCTCGGGCTGTCGAACACGAGTCGCCTGCTTTTGCAGCCATGATCACATACAGCTCCTACCACAATCTGGTCATGCACTGACTCCTGTCCAGCTCAGTGCTTCTCACACACATACACCTTTCCTTGCGTAAAGCTGCTTCAGGTGTCCCCTCCCCTAAAAGCGAGATTCCTACTTCCAGTACCAGACTGGACACATTCACTGCCAATGGCTCTAACTATAACATCTGTGTGCCCGCGGTGAGTAGCATCTGCTGATTAAACACAGATGCAAAGTATCCTTTTAGCACTGGGATTACAAAAATTGAAATTATAAAACAGAGCCTTCTCTTCACTTCACCCTTTTCATTTTTTTTTTCCCTATCATATAGATTTACCCAGGCTGGTTTTTTGGTTTCTTTTGGAAAGTGTAACTCAGCTTGAGTTTTGGATGAACATCTTAATTGCACCCACCAAATTAAGATTTGTCTCTGCTGGTCTTCTTCTAGAGGGGGTAAATTAGCCCTTTAGTAGCCCCATGGTAGCTTGGCTAAACTGCTTACTGTGCGGACTAAATTCATTTATGGTTAGTTTGATAGCTTTCCACTACATCGCGCAATATAGATATAATTCAAGAAAACGAAGCATCATTAGCGTTTAATGATTGCACTTGAATCAGACCATAGGTGGGTTCATGGGCTGAAGTCCAAGAGAAGCAGTTTGCTCCAGGCATCTCTGCAGAGAGATGGAGGCTGAATATGGGAAAAGGGGCATATAATTCTGGGAGGGTTTTCAGAGGGCTTTCAGCCAGAAGGAAGAAAAAGGTTTGGTAGCAGAGAAGAACAGCTGAGGGCTGGACAAAGAGAAAGCAACCACTGTCAGGAACATTTCCATAGCCCAGCAGTCAGGCGTCCTTCTAGCTTCAAGCCCTAGTCCGTTTTGCCACGCTCTCAAGACACTCCTGCTGTAGCTGTGCACTGACAGAGCCGTTTCCCTGCTGGGGTCCTGCTTGAGCACGCCAAGCCCTGACCCCTTCACAGGCACCAAGCCCCACAGCAAGGCTGGGGTAGCTTGGAGGATGGAGCAGAGGATCTGCCCTACAGGGAAGGCTTTTTCCTGCACCACTAGACCAGACCAGGCACTGATGCTAGAGGCATATTTACAACACTGTGCACTGACAAATAATTGCTTAAAGAAAAAAATTAACAAACCAGCTCCGAGAGATACAAATCTAAGGAAAAACAAATAGCCCACTGGTGCCCAGCCTGACAGACAGTCAGTCCCCTGCTATCAGATGCAGAAAACAACCATTTACTGTGCTGTGCATTTCATCCACTTTCCAAGCAGCCTGCATCTCTGTAGCCCAGCTCCACATGGTGCTGGGGAGGAAATGTTCAGTCCTGGCTCCACCTGCAGCGACAACAAAACATTTCCAGGCAGAGGAGGCAAAAGCCACGAGGTCCATTTTGCAGGTTACCCACCTGCGTCAAAAGGAAATCTAGAAGAGAATGATGCAGGACATGAGCTAAAATTGGAGATGAGAATTAGCCCCACCCTATTGTGGAAGGAGATTTCCAGCTCACCTATGCAAACAAAACCAGGGGTGAGTTCAACTAATGAACTCAGCATAAAACAAACCACTTATTTTCTGCTATAGTAATTTTTCTGCCAGATTAGTGAGTTGAATCAGCATAGAGAGGGTCCTACAGGTGCCAGCGCTTGCACAGATAAATGGCAGGATCTTAAAGGCTGGACTGAAGAGGAAAGCAGCTTAGTGAGCGGTAGTCAGCAAGGAGATGATCTTACCCCATCTTACGGTACCCTTAGCCATAAAACTGGTGAGACAGGGATTGTACTTCAGCACTTCCATGCACTTCTTGATCTGTACCTACATCTGTAGAAAACAATTTATAATACAGCTGGAATAAAGTATAATCTATGACCTATACAATACAGTCTCTATATAGGAGTATAACATAATCTATACAATATATTGGTTATCTATGTGTGTGTGAAAAGCGGTGATCAAAGGTACATACAGGAGGTCCTGGTTCCTACAGGGCCAGTGACCCTTGTTGTGGATTGCACATGGCTTCTCCCAGAAGTAACACCTGGGGGGTTGTCTCTAGCTGAAGTACGAGCTATTGCCACTTTCTGCTGCTTTGGTTACTGCCAAGTCTGCTGGACACGGAGCTCTTCCAGCCTTTGCAGAGGACGCCTGGCCTCTCTGGGACCCGCTCAGCACCTGGCAGGATGGTGCTGAGCCCGGTCTCCTGCCTGCCAAGGAGAGTGGCTGCCAGACTCCTCTGCAAACGCTCTCCCGTACTTACTGTGCGTGCTGACAGGAGGAGAGAGCTGCCTCGAAGGTGCACGCAGGAGAACCCACCGGCCCTTCAGAACCCGCTCGACACGCCCGCACTGCCGAGCAGGCTCCGCGCAGCGCCAGGCTGGCCCCGCGTGGGGGCCACGGCCACGTAACCCAGCCGGCAGCCTCCTCCGTGCCGTTAGCCCTGCTCATTCGGGAATGAGTCACAGCCTTGGCCGTGGCTTTCCCCGCTTCCAGAGAGCCCCAGCATGCACATTTGTCACTTGCTGACCGCATACCATATGCTTAGAGGTTTTCTCTCTTTCTTGCTCTTTTTTTGTTTGTTTTTTTTACTAGACAGTGAAGCATATGGTGCATCGCTGTCTGATTAGCTAACAGCTTCCTGGTGCCCGTGGGAATTACTGTATCCAATGCTTTTAGAGCAGGTATTTGTACTACTTTTACCTGCCACTCTCCGTATTGATCAATTCCTGCCTTCAGGATTTTATTTCTACCAGATTACAAACATCACCTTACTTTAAATCCACTCTGTCTCCTGGATACATGTCAGCAAGAGAAGTATGGGTTCTGTTGTGTTTTCTTTGACTATTACTATATATTAAAAGAAGATTAATTACAATGACTCTGCTTAAAATGTTGTGGTGCAGTGAGAGGACTTTCAGTTCCCCTAATTTAAGGTACTTAAGGCTACTCCTCCTGTTGTGTCCTGTGTTTGCATTATTTATATTTTTTTTTCTTAAGTAATTTTTGCTTCTGGTGAAGTCTGCTGGGTAACAGCCCTGGAGCCTGCAGGCTCACATCTGCGGACCAGCTCTCCCTCGACTAGGGCTCTGAAAGCATCCCCTAGGAAGGGCGACAGCCGAAGGCTGCAGCCCCTAGAAAGAACTCAAGGTGTTTCCTCCAGGTCCAGGACTGGGTCCCAACCCTGCCAGCAGTGCCAGGCTTGGGCAAAGATACACGAGCAATTCAACACGGGCAGGGAAGTGCAAAATGAGCCCTCTGCCAGGTAAAAAGTTATAAAGAACAAGGAATAAACAATCATCTCTCAAATACAAGAGAGTGAAGAATATTTGTGTATAATCTTGTCTGGTACTGAAATGATACAATATATAGTCTTATACTGCATGATATATAGAATATTTCAACAGAAGGAGAAAAGTTTTCCAGTGCTTTCCAATGAGGCACATTCTTGCCCCTACAAGGTTCCCACACCTAGAGTCCCAAGGCGTGATCAAAAAGGATTGTGACTTTACTTCAAGCCTTCTGCTTCTCAATACATTCTAATACTGAAATTTATAAGCTTCTGTTCACCTTTTTAAAAAAATAAACTAATAAAAATCTGAAAGTCTCCTAAGCACAGCCATTATTGCTTGGCTGCTTGCCATTTTAGACAGCAAGCGGTTCAGCAGGGAAGACTTGAGCATGGCAGTCACACTAACAGGAGATATTTGTCCAGGGCGTAGACTTCTCTGAAGACAACAGCAATACATCATTGGTAAATTTGATCTATTGCATCGCTAGTTTGACATTCCTAGCAGCCACTGGCAGAGAGTTCCCAAAGACTCAGCACTGACCCAGTTCTTCTCCTGTCCGTATCAGCGTGTCGTGGTGTAACCCCAGCCAGCAGCCCACTACCACGCAGCCGCTCGCTCACTCCCCTCCCCAGTGGGGTGGGGAGGAGAATTGGAGAGAAAGGAAAACTCGTGGGTTGAAATAAAAACAGTGCACCAGGACAGGAAAGAAAAATATAATAATATATATCAATAATGATGATAATAATAAAATATAATGATAATAGAATATATAAAACAAACGATGCTCAATTTGTCACCACTCGGTGATCCGATGACCGATACAGCCCATCCCGAGCAGCGATCATGGAGCGAAATATTTCCCAGCAGCGACCTCAGAACTGCAAGTTCCAGAGAGAGAGGGAGAGGGAACGAACAGCCGAACGAATGAATGGAAGCACGAACAAACTAAAAGGCCCGAATGAACAAAAAGAGGACCTGGCCCACCAGCCAACCCCCACTATATACCAGGCATGCCGTCTATGGTATGGAATACTCTCTTTGGCCACTTTGAATCAACTGTACCAGCTATACCCCTCCCAGCCTTTTGACCTGCACATTAGCAAAACCTGGGAAGCTGGAAAATGTCCTTGATTGCTTAGCAGCAACTAACAACATCAGTGTATTATCAACATTCTTCACATATCAAATCCCATACTAAATCCAAAACACAGTAGCTGCTGCAAAGAAAATTAGCTCCATCCTGGCCGAAACCAGGACACAGTGGTAGCATGCCAATCAAGGATGAAGTGGGAAGGAAAGCTTTGGAAAATACTACCATGCTCTTTGCAAATGGAAAACAATGGAAAATTCCTAGCTTGGGTTCATTTCAGAAGTTGTCCAAAAATCTAGTGTCAGCAAGCTTTCAATTTCTGATGAAAAGCAAAAAAAAATATATTCCTAGCTGATGGAAAAAGAATAAATATATATAAAACTGAAAAGTCATGGAGATATAGTAGCTTCCAAGTCAGTTACTGCCAATAAAATGAGTGCTGTTCACTGCAGAATATCCAGGATAGATTACTTTATTTGTTGATATTAAAGAAAAAAATTCAACAAATTGGGAGCATGGTGCAGAGAGAAACTTCCTGGGTCATAAAGTCCAGACTTCCAGTATCCCAGGCACCACATAATTGACTCCTTTTCATCTGAGTTATCTCCAGTCTTCTAGATGGATATGGAAAAAATGTAAAACAGGAGAAGCAATACTAGCAATCGGAAAATAAAAAATGACGTTTTCTTCTGTATCATAAACAAAGCCACATTAGCAGCGGGAGCTGCTATAAGCATAGCAACCTGTACGGCTCCGACAGATAAGGCAAAGACTAAAGTGTAGTGAAAGGTCTGATCAATCTTTGAAGAAATGTGTTGTAGTCTGAATACACCTGTATCACGGGAGTGGCAGAAGGTCTCCTGGACAGAGGCACTGAATGAGAGCGCCGTTGGCTGGGGGGCTGCTTGGTGCCCCACGCCTGCTGTGCTCTGGGTTTTCTCCCAGTCCTGCCTGATGGGATGTGAACGCTCTCCGCTCGCAGAGGAAGGATCTCAGGTTCAGCCCATGGTGATGAAATACTAAGCTTAATGTAACTAGAGTTACACTGACACAGATATGAACAGAGCTGTATCCTGCAGGGTTAAACCATGTCTCTGGCAGAAGAGGTCCAGAGCTGCTCATTCACTGGTTTTATCAAGTGGTTTAACGTCCATTGTAGCAGGCATCACCATCCATCCTCTCCTCCTTGTCCTGCAGTGTCCACTAAGCTGCAGGGTTGTGTTTCCATGAAGTCTTCTTGCCTCCATCACCTTTAATTATTCTGTGCAAATTGAGTTTTGGGAGCTCAATTCTCCTTGGGCAGAAGTGGAAATCAAAGTTTGGTCTCTCTTGACAATGAGCTGCTGGGTGCAAAGGGAGGCACTGATTATATTGTTGCATGGGAAGAAAAGTCCAGTATCCCACACCAGAAGGAGGTTCAAAGCTCTGAAACCCAATGAAGAAGAGTTTCGAAACTACGAAGGCAGATGGGTTCTTATACTTCACTTTTTGTCATGTTTACAATAGCCTGGGCAATTTCCTGGGGAGTTTCCCAAGACTGGGTGCCTGACTCTACGTACATATTAAATGAACTCTAAATAGCACTTAGGCAATGAGGTGCTTATAAATAAAGTGCTGCAAAGTGAAGCTTAAATATCGTGCGTTGTTGGTGAAGGCAAAAAACCAGGTCTCTTAGGATTAACCCCCAGATCACATTGTCACGCAAGAAGCACCAAGAGTCTTTCGAAAAAAACACCTCTGGATTTTCCTGTGACTCCACTACTCAACAGCAATGAGGACTTGATGCAGCAAAACACAGAAGTGCGTGTCTGGCCATAAGCTGTTGATCAGTCTTGCCTATGCTCAAGATTTCCCCTCCCCGCTAACAGCGGCGAGGTGCAGGGGCCGCTCCTGGGACTGCGTGCTTGTCCCCGGCCACACCGGCGAGGCCAGGGCCGGTTCCCTGGCCCTCTCTCTGCTCCCTTGAACAAGAGTGGCAGACTCTAATGCTTGATCACTGGCGTCTTGAATAATGGCCTTGATTTCCCAGAGGGACCTGCTAGTGATAATTCCAGCCTGTGCACCTGATAATGGGGATTTGTCTTGGATATTGCTTGACATGTTTAGAGGCAGAGAATGAAAAAGCTGATGAGTATATTAATAACCTTGATCTCTTCACCAGAGGAAGGAGTTCATATGAAGCTTTCTGCCTCATAAAGCCTTTCCAAAACTATGCTCAGGAAAAGAGAAAAGGCTATTTTTAAATACATCATATTCTTAAAGAGGCATTTGCCTGGAACAGACCGAGCTTTGGAAACCATTGTTTAATTGCAGCCTAATAGATAAAGCATCGCTTTGGGCTTTCTGAAAACTAGAGTCCAGTCTCTTTGCAACAAATTTGCACTACTTGCGGCTTTTGACGAGAATTTGTTTCCATAAGTTGTTCCTGTTAAGCTGGTGGGTCCATGTGGGAGCTGGCAGTGTCTCCTTTCCAGCCCACAGGGGAGATGAGAATCAGCCCTGTGTCTTTTACAGGAAAGGAAGGAAAGGGAGAAGCAATAGCAAACTACATGAGGCAGAGGGAATTGATTGCAAGCAGCCAGATATAATTGCATTGTGGAGGACATTTAATATTTCATCTTGATCTTTGCCGTATCAAGAGAGTAAAGAAAATCACCATATGAGGGAGAGAGAGACTGTAACTTCTCTTGATTTGAATTGTAAATTCCCACAAGCAAAACCACAAGTTACTTTCAGACAATCTGTGCTGCTGTTGCCTGAATGTGTGTATGCGACCCAGATTGCAGGGAGAACCAGAAAGCCACTCCACCTGCTTGGAGACAACAGTGGCGCTAAGCCATCATGGCAGGTCCCCAGCACAGCAGGTATTTAATCCAATTGCACTAATGAATTTCTCTCCTCCCTTCACTCCTGGGTAGCTACAAACATACTGGCACGGGGCTCTCTGGTTAACCACTGCAAGAAGGAAAGAGTTTTACATCCCACAATCTTAAATGGCTCCATCCTCAAAGCCAGACCTTTTAAACAGCACAGCATGGGTTTCAGTTATGACTGGTGTAAGTAATGTGCACACACATGGGAAGAGACAGTTACTGCTCAAGAAAGTTTACAGTGTTGAAAGGAAAAGACGGGAAGGTAAACAGGGGCTCTGGACCAAGGTCAAACAGAAAAGCAAAAGGTAGACTAGAAACAAGGATGCCCGCTATTCTAAGGGCATGTACATACTCAGGGCATGCCCATCCCATGTAAATCCTCCAAGAAAGCACACCAAATCCCACTAAATCCACCCCGCCTCCACTGCCTCCTACTTCTGGTGTCTGGCCCCCAAAAAATGGGCCATACATTTGTTGTGATGGGAGAAAGCCAGAGGCAGCACTTAGCAGGAACCTGAAGAAGGAGAGGAGGACAAGGCATTACTGAGCATCCCTACACACCAAAATACCTCCTTATAATGGACTGGACCACCTTGTCTTTAGCGGTTTGGCCATCTACCACTGAAATGCAGCTCCCTGAGGTGGATCAGAGCTGGCTCAAGCCAGAGCTCATATCAGGGAGGGAATAATTGCCCCAAGAGCTCCACGTGTTTATCCTTCCTGCAGCCTAAAGCTGCCAAACACCTCTCCGTTTGCCTTGATCACTTCCACACTCACTCAGCCGACGCAATCCAGCTCTACATATTAATTATCGTAAAAGAGGGGGAGATTTACTCATTGCTCCAGATGATTAATCAGCTAGTCAGCCATAACACCACCCATGCTATTGTAATTGCAGTCAAATAGTAATGTTATATGCACCACAATCATAGCCGTTACCAAACACTAGAGGAGTCTGGTAACACAAGCAATGTCATCTCTTCACAGTCTCCACAATTCAAAATTATCTACAATCTGGAATAAGTTCTTAAAGACAGCTCATGAGATCAAGGTCTCAGCACAGAGAAAAACTGAAAACAGACCAGTGATGGACTTCAAAACAAAAGACGTTTTATGGACAGCATGTGGTGATAAGGATGTAAATCACTTTCATTTGTGGTTTTCCTGACCCGGTGCCGCATGTGCATAGACAGGAGCTGGTCTCGAGGCCAGCGCACTGCAACATACCGTCGCAAGCATTGCCCTGCTCCCTGCTGCCAGAACATATCCCCCCAGCCTGAGCACCCTGCTCACCCCGGGGTGCGAGGGGCAAGCGGCCCCTTACCGCCTTATGGAGAAGAAATGGGAAGGGGAAGGTCGAGCTCATCAGCACTCCATGCATCCAAAATCTGCTCTCGAGAGTGACCACCGCAAAGGGTTGGAGCAGTGATCTGGAGAGAGAAGACAGATTTCTTGGCCGACAGCTCTCCTAAAATACACCTCACTATTCCTTTTGTTATCCACTCTGGTCTCGGAGCGGCCTGTGAACAGTCAAGACACAGAATTTGTTTAACAGAATTTACCAGCTTTGTATCCTTCTTTATAGCTCCTTCTGGTTAGCTGAGCGTGTACCCTAACCCCTAGATAACCTTCTGAGTAATTCTCTGTGCACCGGCCCTCTTATCTCATCGACCTTGCCACTTAACTTACCACAGTGAAATGTCTCTGCTAAATTTCCATTAGCCTCCAACCAAAAAATGAAAAAGATGACTATTTGCTCCCTGATCCTACTCCCCAGCAGCCACAATGTGCATTTTTTCCCCATTCTCTATTTCATACAGGAGCAATTTCTCCTCCAACTTTCTAAACTAGCAAACTTCTGACAAGGGATTGGAGTCCTGGGTCCTGAAACTGGGCTACAGCAAGGAGCAATTTTCACTAGTTATATGTTCATATGAGTAGACAGAGTATGTATTTACTGGGGAAGGCAGGTGAGAATGCCCCCAAGCCAGGTCCTGCATAAACACAGGGACCAATAGTGCTGTCCCCAAGGCCATACACACATACACAGTAGGCCAAGGCACTATTTACCCAACAGCCTCAACCCCTCAACCCCTCTCAGACTCCAAAGCTGCTTCAAAACATCTTGTGCACTCACATAAAGGTCTTTTAAACTCATCATAAGTTTGGGCCAAGCACCTGAGCTCCTTCTCACCACTCGAGACAGGCTAGACAAAGAATACATGGCTATCAATCAGCCTCATAGTACTAAATCTAGCATCCTAGCACTGAAACCAAAAAGTTTAATGATGTAGCCAGAGCCCAGAAGAAAGGATATAACGTAGAAGCAGCAGGAGAACTTACAGTCATTACAGCAGCTTTAAAAAAAGTCTTTTGTGTCTTTTTTTTTTTTTCCAGTGCATATTTTGCCCAAGGCTGGTGGTGTTCACTTGTTGAGCAGCTCTTTGGTGGTCTGCGGGAAGCTGATCGGTCTTCGCAGTGGGGCAGATTTAGTTCAGAAGGGATAATTTAAGACCAAGGCTATCAGCCTGTTGTCCAGCTTACAAAAAGTGGCTGAGCCTGCTCAGTGGCTGCCTTCCAGTGGAATGAGTAGCTGCTTGACACAGGGATCTTTTCTCAGCTAAGTAATGAGTTGTATTGATTTTCCTCAAAAAGAAAATTGGACTTTTACAAACAACGCAACAAGCTGCTTGAGTCAGGATGTTGCTGAAGTGATCTTGTGACCACCGCAGGCTCTTGTGCTTATCATGAAAGAGGAAAAAAAAAAGTCAGCAGGTTTATTCTGCAAGGGCAGGTTACACCAGTAAAAAACAAATCTCCCTTCTAATACATTGGGCAAGCACCAGACTAACATGCCCTGCAGGGACAGTTGACATTCACCCATTTGGAAAACAGCTGCACAAACAACCCTTGCGCTTGTTCTCGTGTGTCAAGGCCCAAAGCCTGCATCAGGAGTCCACGTCTCTCTCCACGCGGTCTCTTTGCAGGGATAACGTGGATGCTCTCACTGCTGGCCGGACACCTGTCCAGCAAGGAGCACCGAGCTACTTCATTTGGGCCACCTGAGAGCCGCTTGGTAGCTCATCGCTGTCAGTCTGGGCAAAATAACTCCAAGAGCAGAGCCCCTGAAAACATCTCTCTTCACTTTCCCGAGCCGTTGAGCATTTTTGACCTCACAAGAAAGTCTCATCACATGGCAGAGCCCATGCGAATGTCCTGTTCGCTTAGACCAGCCTATTCAGATCTGGCCAGCATAGGTTTAGTTCTTACATCCTAAAGTTTAACATGATTAGCTATAATCTCCATTTCAGTTCCCATACCTACAGCATATTCTTGAAGCTGACCTGACAGGAGAAAAATATGCAGCCAATTTCTAAACTGTCAGTGGAATACGATTCCTGTCCTGGTACCTCTCCAAAGGTCCCGGTGGCCTTGCAACTCTTTCAACCTTTCTGCAGGACACAGGCCACTAGCACTGAGGTTTTAGGGTGGCTGGGAACTGCCTCCATTTCCTTCAGCACACGGAAATCCTGCCTCCGCCGCTGCAGTCACTGAGGCAGGACTCAAGGTGCTCCCCATCCGACATGAAGATTGCGATGCCCGCACAAGGTGCTGAGTGAACCCTTGACCGGCACTGAGCCCCCCACTGCCACAGCTCGCAGGGTGTCTCATCTGAGCTGCACAACTGCAAGTGAAGAGAGCATCGTCCTGTGGGGCATGGGGGTGGGTGTAGGTCCCTCCCTCACTCTCTTTCTCACTCCCTCCTTCTTCCCACCTTCCTCCGTTCACCCACTGTGGGTACTTTTGGCCCATCTTTGCACAGTCACCCTCACCAAGGGACAGGGGCTTCCTGGAGCAGCGTGCTCAAGCTGCAAGGCGTTGCCTTTGCGGAGCTGAGCCCTGAAACTCGTCCCCTGAAATGGGAACAGACCTATGGCAATGAAATAGGAGAGCCCCAGGCCAGTTCCTACTGCTAAGCAGGGAGATAACACAGCTACCGCCTTCTCCTTAGCTTCCTGCAACGAGGAAACAAGCTGAGCGACAGCAGCTCGGGGAGGAGCTGCTTCTCGGGTAAGCACCGCAGGGGTGCACACCCAGGCCCTAGCTGTGTGCACCAGCACATTCAGGCTTGTCCGGACCCCTCCATCCCATCGCTCTGCTCCCCACTTGTGGGACAGAGCACTCATCTCTCCCGCAGAGAGTGCCACTCTCTGTGTACCCTTTCAGCCAAGCCCGGGCACCCTGACTGGCAAGGATGGGTCAGTAGCAAGGGTAAATTTCCACCCTCTACTCAAAAGGGATCGCTGCAGAGCATCTGAAGGAAGAAACCTACCCACGATGTGACAGGTGGTCTCACGTGGTCAGGCTGCCCCCAGAAACCCAACCCCAGCAGGGTTTGTGTCCTAGCCCCCTGGGGCTGCCACATCCTCAGGCATCAGTGCCACCTCCAATTCCTAGTTACATGCTCACAGTCCCCCAAGAGGCACCACCAGTGTCACAGCCGGCAGGAAGGCAGTGGGGGGTATTCCCTCAACATCCCACTCCCAAGGCTTTGCTGTGCACTGCAGTCTCATGCACCCGTTGCTTCCAATGGCCCCAAAAGGCAGCAGGACACCGACGCAACCACTAGCTCTCCAGCAAAGCAGGAGGCATCTTCAGCCTCGCACTCAGCTGTGATAAGGCAATATCCATGAGCCTGACTGTTAAATGCCATGGCATCCAATTACTCTTTACAGTTTGATTCAGAAATCAAAAGATTCCTGTCTCTGTCTTAAATGATATCTGTGGACTCTGGAATTAAGCACTTACGGGCAGTAATTTCTCTGACCAGGCATGGACACCTGTAGAAACCTACTGGGCAAAAATCCCCTAGCCAATGTTTGCAAAATTAGAAAACTAAAGAAAAAATCAACAGCAGTAAGCTCAGCAGGGATGAGAAGTGTTAATTTTGTGTTGGTAAATGGGAATTACAAGAAAATGGAAAATAAATAAAAATGCAAATTCAAAGTCATAAAAAAGCACAATTAAAAGAAGTAGCTGACACACTTTCCTGTGTCAGAAAGGAATGCAATTATAATCACAAAATAGGCTTTTCTAATATTTTTCATATCCGTCATTTTTGTGTTTTATTTAGTGCAGTATAAAATCCGGAGAAATATTACAATCTCTCCAGTAAACTGATGTCTTATTATTTAGTTCTAAGACATGAAGGGAAGAAAGATTTATAAAACCTCCAGCTTACAAAACAAGAGAACATTTTCCTTTCTAACGGGGTAAAGAAAGATCATGCCAGTAAGTGGTGAACTTGCCAGCACCAGGAATGGTCAGCAAGATGCTCTTGCTGAACACGTGGACACACTATAAGTAGCTATATCTGACCTAAGTTTAAACAAAATAGCTTTGATGATGTGTGTAAGGAAGAGGGGCACCACGGTGTTGCAACGCGCTCAGCTCCCGACCGTCTGCCTGACCCAGCTCCTGCACGGTGCATTTTCCCCAAGCACCAGCAGCAATTTTCTGTGCCCGTCCCCATCAGCATTAGTGGCTGAACAGCACGTGGAAAGGAGGGGTGAAGGACTGAGAGGTGATCACCAGCTCAGGGTAAGGCATAATAATCCCATTTTTCCAAAGATTCCTCATTTACAGTGAGGAATTCCTCTTCCCTTTAATGCAGACTGTATTGGTTTAGTGACGAATGAGCTTCTTTTGATCCTGTTTAGGGAAGTAACAGGAGATCTCCAAAGCTCAGACTAACACTGCCTTTTCCAGAAAAAAAAAAAAAAAGAATCGACAAATTTTGCTCCCTGCCTTAATTTTGAGATGCCTGATGTCACTTGACCATGTTCACACAACACCTGACTTCCTTCCTAAAAATGGAATAAAGGCAGCAAACTATCTCCTCTCCCCTTGCTATCATCCCTTTAATAATTCTGCAGAGTTAGGCTGAATGTGCTAATTATTTTCCACGTGCATTAATCATGGCCAAATCGTGCTAGCGAAGGAAAATGCAGAGCCTGCTGTTCCCTCTCAGCACCCTCCTCTCACCCTGCTCTCAGAATAGTCTCAGCCTGGAGGGCATCCTGCCAGTGTGATTAACAGTGTGAAATGGGGAAGGGAAGGAGATGGGAAGATGACGGAAAAAGACCTTTCCTTAAAACTTAGGCATGGCTTTTGGCTTATCAGAGCAAGCCAGCAAAACCTTGAGAGCATCCTGCACTTGCAGCCATGAGCTTCCTCAGCTCATGAAACACAGACAAGTGCGCGAGCAACAGCTGTCATCTTCTGCAGTCTTATTCCAGTCCCTGCCCAGAGCTCCACTCCAAACTTACATATCCAAACATTAGGTGCATGAGAAATACCTGCCAAGCTTTTATCTTTTTCCATTGTGGCTGTGCTTATTAAAATATTCAATAAAGGCTTAATAATTTACAAAGAGCTGCAGATGGTCAACCTATTGCAGTAGATTTGGATGGAGCCCACCGGGACAAAAGGTAGGAGGAAAGCGGGTTATTCCCTCCTTGACTGGATTTCTGTCTCCCAACTTTGCAGCTCCACAAGCAAGCATTCCCCTCAGAGCTGGCCAGGAGGTTCCCTTCACCACCAACCAAGAGAAAGTGAGTGCTCAGAGTGATTCAACTTGCCTTAATGCAGGCCTCTAAAACAGGCTGAATCTGTCGAGTCCTGGATCGGCTGGACACATCCAGCCGAGGAGGTTCCTAGACCACCTTTTGGGAAGCCTTGGAAGACCATCACCCACTTGGCCTGGATTCTGGAGACAAAGTGAAACTGCATATGTCTAATTTGGAACTGTGAATGTCACATTTCAGGCTTGATTTGGCCATCACCACTCTCTGCAGGGAGGCAGCTTGTGCTACCAAGCAAGGAGAGAAGCACAAGCTCTGATCCTCAGCTTGTAAACTCCTCCAAAGAGGATCCCTGCTGTTGGCTCTCCTCCACAGCAGCTGCTGCTGCGTCAGAAGAATAGGTTCTGCCAGGAAGATTTTTCCATTTTCCTTTTCTTTTGCCAAAATCCTCGAGGACACTGTCACTTTAAAAAAAAATGTATCCAAAAGAAAGCAGATATGAAGTGGAGACAACCTGGCAGAAGGACTGGGTGACAAGTCCAGGAAGCAAGCACTTAGTGCTGGGCTATTTCCAGATGCATCGTGGTCATGCCACATATTAACAAGCTGCGACAGGCATAAGGATGGGCAAACGTTTGCCTACAAACCCCTGCTTTATACATAGATACAGTCACTGAGAAGCTCGGGAGCATGTTTCTAGTCCCTGTCTTTGCAGAGCAAGACTAGATAGTAGGGTCCCAGAAGGGAGGAAACCCAGAATTCAAATAAAAAGCCTTCAAAGGCTCTTAATGCAGCTGAGCATGCAGAAACACACACACATTTCATGTCCCACGGCAAAAAGGTTAAGATGTCAGTGCATGTCTGAGCACTTCGTACACAATGCCTGAGTTCTTCCCAGGCAAGCGCAAAAGTCTCTCCTCTTGCTGGCAGTGTCTGAGAGAGGTGAAAGCAAGACCTTGCAGAAGTGTTTTTGCGGAAGGATGTTCCTCTTCCTCCAGCCTGGAAATCCAGATCCTCATAAGCCTTTGCACGGGCGCTTCACATTCTGTATTACAGCTGTTTAATGCTATAAGGGCTGCATCCAAAACCTGCTGAAAAGTTTATGCTGTGAGGTTGTCGGGTCCTGAGAGGACCGTCCTGGATGACCCACTCTGAGATAGCCGACGTTCGGGATACCCTTGGGCTAAATCAAGGTGACGTGACACCAAACAATCAATTGAGACGTTTTATTTATGGCAGAAGCTATTTAAACCATGCATCTTATAAAGGGCGAGAAAGAGAGAGTAAGAAAGAAAAAGAAAAGACCCAGATCACCACCCTGGGTTCCAGCGACGTCTCTGGTCCGGTTTCTCCGGATGATGGGTGCGCACTCAGCCTCTTGGAGCTGCGCTATTTATAGGCCAGTCCCTGCCTCCAGTCCCACTGTGTATGCTAATTTGTTGTCTGTTGTTCTCAAACCTTCTAGAAAGGGGTTGGGGGGGGTCTAGTGATTTCTATTCCTCCCCCCCTCCTCTCAGAGGCGCAGGGACAATGCTGTCCCAGACTTATTTTTTGAGATAGCTACCCAAGATAAGGAAATTAGCCCCAGAAAAGCGCTATCTTGCCTTCACAAGATCCTCTCTTCTAACTGCACCTTATCTTGTTAGTATGGTAACATTCTTTAGCGCCTTCGCAAGATCCTCATTTTTAACCATCTTTTCCTCTTCTGCCGAGTGTTTGAGACATTAACTCTTTTAGCTTCTCAGTCTCTTACAGAGGTGGATCAGGCCAGCAGCAGGTATGCAACATGGCCTGAAATCTCAGACTTGCAATGGTTTTGTTCTCTGGGAATAGAGAGACGTGCAGCAATCTGCTGTGACAGCAGGTGGCTTGAGGAATATTTACTGAAAGATGGATTTTCCTCCCTGTCATGCTCAGAGCAACGCAGTCAGGCAAAACAAAGCGATCACAAGAATTACACACAGTGACAGAACCAAAATATGTCACAAGAAAAACGCCTTCTGGTGTTGTTTGGTTGTTTTTGTAGGGGGCATCCCAGTTGGGTTCTGAAAAGCTCCCAGCATTCCCATCAGTTATTTGATCAGTTTAAAACAGCTCAAAGAAATATCACAGCTTTCTCCCTATGATAGTGATCAGGCGTGGTTTTGGCTGAAATAGCTCTTCTCTTCAGTATTGAGGACTTCTCTTGAAGGCATCAGCGTGCAGGGACATGGGATGTTCCAGCTTACAGGGTCTATTTAAGTCCCATGAAGGTTAATGTGTTCCTGGGCAAATCATCTTGGAGACCAGCCTACCAGGCAACGGCAAAGAGGATGCTCTGAGCTTGCAAGGTGAAGAGTTGGCATTGCTCATCACTCTCAACCCAAGGGACTTGGTAGACCTGACTGCCCAGCCCTCCCTGTGCCACGTTACAGCTCTCTTGGTCTTAGGCATCACGCCAAAGGATTTGTGTAATGGGCTAACAAAGGTGATAACAGCTAAGACCCCCAGAAACCCCCTTGGGAAATGCAGCTGACACCTACTGACCTTCTCCATTAGATCATGCATTGCTGACTCCTGATGTGATCTTGACCTCTCGGTCCCATCATGACATCATCTGCATTTTCACACAGGCAGAGGCAGACGAACTGAATCCCATCAAGCAGGTCCAAGATAGAATTTTCCCTCCACAGACATACTCTCTTTCATACTTAGGAAAGCCTCCAGTGCTACCCCATGTACGTGCTCTGCAGGCTGGTGGCCTTGGTGCCTTCTTGTCACTGCGTTCTCCACAGACTCTGGTCATAAAGGAAACAGGCAGGACTTTCCCTGACACACATTGCGAAGGTGAAGTGAAACCATCAGGCAGGGCTGGAGAAGCGTGTCCTCCGTAGGGTGCATGTTCCTGTACCGCTGCCCGAGGTGGAGTGCTCTGATCAGTACATTTCAAATAAAACACGCTCACGTTTGTCAGCTCCAAAGGAAAAAAAAATCCCTCTGTAAGCTTTCAGAAGGAGGGCCAGAGGACTGCTGGATCACGGCTTGGAAAGGGCAAAGGTTGAGCAGAGCTTAATATTAGATTAGTGAGAAGTTTAGACAGAAAACACTCCAAACCCACTTGTATGCTGTCTGAGTTAGTACCGAAGGGTACCCTGCAGGTTTTCAATCATTTGCAGGGCTTTGGCACCAGCATCAATGTTTGCAACCTGAACTCACTTTGAACACAGTGTTCCCGGCAGCCGTTGCAGCTGCTGGCTTAAGAAAGAAACTGCTTAAGAGGCTGAGGCAAAGACACGTGTGAAAAGGAGCGACACCTACCTCGCTGCTTCTGCAAGATTCTCGGGAACAGCGCACCGGAGAGGCAAGGATGGCAAAAAAGGGCCTGAAATAGTTGAACAGAAAGACAGCTCTGATACGGCCTCTCTTGCAAGGACCATTCCTTCTTCTCCCCATCCCTTGATATTGTTCCTGCTTCTGCTTAAAAAATAAAATAAAATTTAAAAAACACAGAAGTTGACAGTATGTGACTCCTTTTCCTGAGTATGTAAATACCATTGCTTATGGGAAACCATGGCTATCCACGTGCCATTCTCCTGATTCTTAAAAACTCTTACATGCTCTCAAAAAATCTTCCCAGAACTATGACTGAAGATGGTTGGCAACACGGCAAAGTGTGAACCTGCAACTCAGCAGCCCGTGGGCAAATGCTGCTCGCTTGCATCCATGTTTCCCTCCGAAGCTGGCGGCTTTGGATTCTGCACAGCCTGGTTTCTGCCGTGCCTCTGAGAGCCTGCAAGCACATCTCCGGCCTCCAGTGAGAGGTCCCCATCCCTCCTCCTCTGAAATGACAGGCCGTATTAGACCGTTCAGTATCGCATTTGGTTCTCATTTTCTAACAGACGTCCAAGATAATATTTTTAGAAGCAGCTATACTGGTATTTGCAAAAAATAGCCTCTTTTGCTTTTATCCCAAATGAGGTCTTTTCCAAGTTTCTTTTCCTACTTTAGTCATATCTCTAAAGCTGTTTGCATTAAACAATCCAATTCCAGAAGCGCATTAATCAGACTCTCTTTGGGCTCCTGTTGCAGCTGCTGTTCTCTGTGTCACAAGGCAAAAATACAATCAGCTCAGCCATAACCTAATTCTCTTCCCCAGTAGAGGAAGCCCCAATCTGATGGCCGTATATAGGTGACAGCAGGTTCATTCAGCATTTGCATCGTGCCACTGGTGTCTGTGCATCAAGAGGAGCTCCCCAAGACCTGCCCATCACCGTGGGGAGCCCGCCCTTACCGGTCCCTCGCAGCTAAAAAATGCGGATCAACAGCCTGGTGCAATCCATCAAACAGAAAGGAGAGCTGCCAGCATGGGCTGGCTTTGCCAGGGGCTGACCTGCCTGCCTGGCTGCGTTACTATGGGGGCCCCTCAGAAATCTGCTTTGGGAACAGTTTTCTCTGCTTGGCTATGTTTTCAGCTCTGCTGAAAGCCTGGCAGGGTGAGGGAAAAGACATCTCTGATGGCTGTGGGGGCTCTGCTGCCTGCTGGCAATGAAGCTTGAGGCAATTCAGCAGCGCAGAGGTGAGCCGTAGAAACACAGACAGGTTTCTTTGAGTTTTCTTAGCAGATTCCTAGAAAAAGGACCTGGGTTTAATGAGGTGTTGCAGCGGCAACCAGAGGCAAGATGAGCGTAGGGCGCTGGTGCCTTCAGATGGGCAACCCGCAGCCAGGAGAACAGGAGAGCAGAGGAAGGCAGGGAGCCCCGGGGTCTGGCTCCTTCTCCAGGTGTCCACAGGTGCCCCTCTGGCGATGCTGTGAGCATTGGGGATGCACCTACCCCAAGCAAGGACCATCGCCGTGGGCCCCTGTGAGCCCCAAGTCAGGGCTCCCTTCCCCACCAGCAGTGGGGTGCAGACCTGCCTTTCCTGGGCAGTCGGGGACAGCATGTCCCCACGAGCCCACCCAGACCAGGAGTGCCCTTCCCCAGCCCCGGGACCATGTTCCTGCTGGCAGGAACCAGAGGGAAGGGCAGGAAACCAAAAGGGAAACCATGCCTGACCCTAAAGACATCAGAGGTCACTGAGATCAATTGCCACCACACCAAACCCACAGGCAGGCAGCAAACTCCCCACCCCCAACCAGTCCCCGAGAACCACAGTGGGTTTAGCAAGGGGGTGGGCAAACAAGCCCACACAGCCCAAGACCCCCCAAGAGGTCCTCAGCATAGGTCTGGCTTACCCTCTGCCAAAAGGCTGGCTAGGCACTGCTTTACACCAAGCTGATCAGCTTTCTGGTCCTGTTAAGCTTCATCAACTGGCCCATGCTGAATTATTTAAAACCATCTTTTATTAATCTACCACAGCTTTTTTTCACTCAACCTCTAGCAAGTCACTTAACTGCTCTGAATGGACTGCACTAGCTTCATCCCCACGCAATGATGCTGGAGGTGATGAGAGGGACAAGCCACTACTCTGCTACTGCTTCGGAAATGTTTCAGATGCCAGCAGACTGAAACGGTCTGCTGGATAACTAACTAGAGCACTTGATTTACCCTCATGCTTAATGGGAGGTCTTGTCTAAACATACAAATCATATTGCTGGGTTACGACAATACTTTCATTTAGAAAACTCCTGTTAGGATATTGTACATACTTTTAAAACAAGTTTAGTGTACCCCAAAACAAGCAAACAGTGGCTAAAATACTGCCAGTGCCAGCACAAGGGCCAAACACTAGCAGTAAAAATGGAGCACTGAAGGGAACATATCCCCGGCCCAGCCCCTTCCAGTGCCCCTCACCACCCATCGCTAGCCCTCTGGGTACGTGACCGGGGTGGCCCACAGTACCACACTGCCAGGAGAGGAGATGCCTGCTCAGGAGGCCCCAGATCCCCCAGGCACAATGCAAGTTGCTCTGAAGTCCTGTCCCACCAACGAGGGATGTGGCAGAAAGCCCCTGCATGGGTGCCAGGACAGTGATCTGCACCCAGTCAGAAGCAGAGGTGCCAAGAGAGCAGAGATTATGGCCTTGGGGCTCAGGCAGCTCTGGGACTGAGTTTTGAGGATCTACATTTGAGACGTGAGCACCTAAATGAGGTTTATGCCATCAAAATTCCCTCCACACACATACAGGATCAAAACCCTCAGGCTGAGAAGGAGTTTCGGAAATAGTCTAATCCAGCCTCTTGCCCCAATGGACCAGCCCTAAACCTTTGCTATCCCACCTTCTGCAAAGTGTGGTCCAACGTGGATGCTGGGCTTAAAGATCAAAGACTTCAGTAGGGCTTCATCAATTTATCCCTGCTGGGGAAGTGGCCTCAGCCATTCAAAGTCCTCTTAAGAGCTCACACAACTTTCACAAGGTATGCACATCCTATTATTTTTATTCCTCACTTGCCTTTTTAACACCTATCTGCGTTGATCACTTGCTATGGCATGCAAGATTTTCAGAGCAGGGACATTTCTGTTTGACGTGTGATGACGTGTGAGACCTCACAGACCTGATACTAGCCCAGCGTCAGTCACGTGGAGGTGGCGTGACCCTGAGCGTGGTACCAAGCGTGGTCAGACGCACCAACTAGCAAAAGAAGCAGCAGACTGGGTAAAGGTGCCCTTGGGACAATAAACCTATATATCCCTCTCGTGCTTTATATGGCTGGAGAGAGGCCACGACTGGCCATGCCTGCGAATCCAGTGTGCTTTGAATTGCACGAAAAATTCTAAATAATTTAACTAAGTAAGTAACCTTGTGCTAACAAATGAAACCGTATCTACTCCTGCAGGAACAGAGTGGATTTATTTGTCACTCTAGGTTATAAAGCAATGTCAGGCTCTTATAGATAAAGCAAGACACTGCAATATTGATAAGAAATATGGATTTGGTTTATAAATGCAACATGAATTCCTCTCTCTTCTATAGGGAACTAGATTAAACCCTGCCAGCACGCAGGCAGGCAGGGCCTTCAGCTCCAAGCAGATCTTTGGTTTGACCAAACCAAGGACCCTTTTTTCAGTTTCCACTCACTGGCAGGTGGATTTTGGAAAATGAGACTACTTCTAATTAAGTATCTACCTCCAAGGGCAAGCAGCTGACTTCTGACAGCTACATACAGAGGCTTGGGCAGGGGGAAGGCGTGACGAAGGCAGAGAACAAGGTCTTAATACTTCCAAAGTTGATAAACTGCCTACAAAACAAGTCAAGCCCTGTCCAAAGGAAAGTTGTAGAGAACCACAGAGGGAGAGGCAAAGCTCATTTTTATAGAGAAAGAACAGACAATAAATAATCCAGCCAGCACAAACTGACCAGCATGATAAGTGACAGGCATCCAAGTGGCCCGTGTCTAATTTACAAGACTGTACTTGAAGTTCATAACAAAATTCCAGATATTCTGGTTTATCTCTGGCCTATTCAAGCTGTGCTGCAAGCAGACAGCTGAGGGCTGAGAGCTTGGTTTTGCTGTGGTTTTCTTCCTCAGGTCTGACAAAAAGGGAAATGTCAGCTTCATGAAGTTTTATTATCTGTTTTCTTCCCCAATTAAGCCCCCACCACCCGTGCAGGGCACAAGCCCAGCAAAGGCACCGGCTGAGCCCCTGCAGCTCCCACAGGCAAAGGTGCTTCCTGCCTGCCAAAGCCAGGACAGGATCTCACCTGCTTATCGCAACAGCATTCGCCGCTGCTCTGAGCAGCACCGTGGGTGCTGTACGGACCAGCCGAGCATCCCAGCCCCGCTCCCCTGACCGTGCTGGGAGGAGCCACGGCCTCGCGGCATTGCTAATGCCAGAGAAGACCCGACTCAGCATATGCACAGGGTACCTCTGCTACACACAGAGATCACATTTTCTCATGCCTTTTGCTACCTTTTGACTGTACTTCTGTGTCCCACACATTGCCACTGATCGCATTGCCTTTCTCCTCTTGCTGCTTCTCTCACAGCCCAAAGCTGTCCACTTTTCCCTGGGGAAGCCAGGGTTGCCTCCCAATGGCTCCAGTTCAAGGCTGCTCTTGTGGCTGACAAACCACGTCACATTTCTGCACAGCGTGCTCCATGCATGGAGGCTTCCCTGCAGCTGGGTTTCAGCCACGGGGCACACGGAGCCAGGCACGGCCCTCCCCTCCTCGCTGCAAAGGCAAATGCTTCACGGCAGAGGCCCAGGTTGAAAGACATCGGCACGGATACTAACATAAAAGGATTTAAGTCCTAAATCCTCAAAGCGATTTGGTTTTAATGAGTGGGAGAAACGTGGAATTCCTGAGCACGGGATGAGCCCCGTGCCCTTCTCCACCACGCAAATCACACAAAGTTACGGCACCCAAAGCACCAGCAGACACTCAGCAACCCGGACTCACCTGCAGCAGGGCTTGGGGACAGCGGTCCCACTCCAGCTCTGGCGAAGGACGCACGGGAGCACCAGCCTGCACAAGTGGTGGGGAATTAGCTGCCCTCCTTCAGGCAAGAGGTCATTTTTCGACAAGTTTTCTTTTTCTTCAGGAGGCGGGATGTAATTACTTTGTAGAAAGCAACACTGTTTGCTTCCCAGGTGGTGTTTGCCTGCACACTGCCCTGAGAAACGAGAAGCGTGGGAGAAAACCCTTCCCCATGAAGCCTCTTTCCCAGTTGAAGGTGAACGTGGCAGGAGAGTAGGGGTGACAACCCGCACTGAAGCAGTACCTGGCGTCCCAGTGGGTCACAGCTGGATAAGCCCAGAGGAAGGAAGACCACGTTCCCATGTGGGCCAACAAAGATAAGGGTCCCAGAGTAATTTAATTCCTATCCACAGATGATGCTCCCATGTAGCTCTGGTCTTTGAACACTCTCTGACATTCAGAAGATGTTCTAGCTTTACTGCCCACATAAACATCCACTGGGGCTGCTATCTGGGGGGAAGAGGGAGCTAAATATTTAATTTCAGTCTATTTCATCAAATATTTAATCTATTTAATATTAATTAAATCTTGGTCGGAATAAACAACAGCTAAAAATTCTCCTCTTCCTCCAGACATCTGATAACTTGAACATGCCAGTTTATGCTATCCCAATTGAGACGACAATTAATAAGGGGGGTGGGTCCTATCTTTATATTCCCAGTTGCTGGAATTGCTGTGGTGGGTTGTTGGCCTCCTCTAGCCTTTTAGGCTGGATCTTTTACACCAACCATTTCCACACCCTGCTTCACCATCTCTCATTTTCCATGGACTTCATTTGTATCCCCACAAGTGCATGCCCTCACCCCAATCCCACACACCGTTACATCTTCAGTGGTAGGAATCCATGAAGCTAAAGTGATGAGAAAAGCTATTTCCCTAAGGGGAAATAACACCGAGGCCGCTCACGGGTGGATGTGGCCAGTGCAAATCATTTCCCAGTGCCTGGCCCACCCTCCTGACGCAGCTGCGCGTCTCGGACCATCACCCAGCAGCGCGGCCAGGAAAAGGCCTTTCTGGGGACAACGAGCGACAGCTACAATAGGAGCAGATCATTTTCACTGCAAAGGATTTAAGCCAATTAACGCTGGGCTATAAAGGCAGCTGCCACCGTTGCATCTGCCACTACAACCATCTTATTTTACTACAGGAAATTCTATTTGGATCAAACCCCATTCATACCAGTCATACCAGCCAGAAACACATTTTCTAATTAGCCCCAGTAGAGCCAACAGTGCTGAAAGATCGCCCTACATACAACACTACTTACCTTGCTTTCCTCAGTGCGTGCCTGATTTAGCAGAGCAGCATTTAGCTTTTCTTTTCCTCTCCACTGCACTGTTTTAAAGCCATCTCACCCAAACGCTGACTGGTGTTGATGAAAGTAATTATACTGCAGTTCAAAATGTATCGGATGCATCTTCATTATCCTGAGACAGCAACGCCAGAGGCCCTATGATGGTAAATCTTTCAACGTAAGCAAGACAGATTATTCAGTTTAAACTCGCCATTGTAACTCTTCTGGCCCCACAAAATTTTGAGGCTGGCTTAAAAGCCATGAGACATTTTGAAAATAATAAATGTAGGATTAATTTTAACTAACTTCTCTGAAGTTTAAATCCTTGGGTTGTGCTTAGGTTACAGGTCAAACCCACAACGAAGAGAAACAAGGGGACTCCACTCTCCTCACGTTGGCCACGTGGTGGACTTGGGTCACGTCACTGCTTTGTATTTTCGGTAACCACCTGGGGAACAGAAAAACTTCGTAATGCATTTGGAGTCCCCTGCAGAAATGTGCCCCGTCTGGGTGACGGTACAGCAGAGCCAACAAACGGGGAGAAGCTGCCTTTGTGCAGCAGCAAGGCTGCAAAGCGCCAGGCACCACCATGCCTAAATTAACAGGAAGCTTATTCTGGCAAACCTTGCTCAAGGAGCCATTTCAGGTCAAATATCTGTATCACGAAACCAAGAACAAACTCAGCTTTACACAGAGAGGCCTTACCACTCGATTACCCAGGGGTCACGATTGCAGGGATAATTGCTAGGAGGGGGGGAGCTCCGCCAGGGTGTAAATCAGCATCACAGCAGCCGAGCTGCGCAGGTCTGCCGCACTCAGCATCTAACCCTGCAGGTTTTGGTCTGCAATAGGAATAGTATGTCCAAATTTTATTGGTGGCAAAAGTTACCCTGGTAATAAAAGGCCAGAATTCAGCATTTCACTCTTAAAAAAGTTCAGTCAATTCAGAAAAGCAGAAGGTTGGATGCAGTGTCTTAAATATTTATCTATACATTTATTTCATGTTTTTTTACTCAGGGAATTTTTCAGTAACACCTTAAGGTCTCAATCTTCAGATGAATGCTTTGCAGCAACTCCATGCGTGCAGATGAAGGCAAAGCAGCCTTCAGCAGGAATTATTCTATCAGAGATGTCCAGTGGTGGGAAGCTTTTTCTTTTTTTCTGTGGGGAGCAAAAAAACAAACAGGAAAAAGGCCATAAAGTCCTGGTCCGGCAAAACACAACTGTTTCAGTCAGCAAAGGAGCAATCAATTCTTTCATGTAGCAGCTGATTTAAAACAAATGTTTCTCATCTCTGGGAGCCAACTCTATGGCAGGTCACACAGGCTGCTCCTGCAAATGCAATGCCCCGGGCTGTACCCAAACCAATATGGGCCAAACGCTGCAAGTGCTGCACACAGGGAAGCGGGGATGTTTAGATAAGCTCGTCTCACCTCCTGACAAACCCCGCTCAGTTGCTGGCTTTTGACTCAAACACGTTTTTTAAAGCCATTCAGACCTCCCAATGCAGAGCATCGCTGAAGGGAAACACATGTCGGTGGAATTTCTCCGTTAGGGCAAAAGGCATCGCTGGCCGCAGGAAATCCCTGACTGCCTCATGACCCCTGAGCCTCCTGGGAAGGGTCCTTGCTCCTCCCTGTTCCCTAAAATCTGCTACAGGCCACTCTCAGAGGCACGGAGGGAGAGCAGGACCTTAGATCCAAGCCAGTACGGATGGTCTCTCCTACCTTGGCCAATATGGAGTTGACCATCACACTAACAGACTAAACCAGAGCCAGCTTAAGCAGTTTTAAGCCAGTTTAAGCCAGCAAGTTTACATCTTTACTGATACACACCTATGCTCAAGTGAGGAAGATGCCTTCCTGCTCCCTTTTATGGTTTGTCCTCATGCCTCTCTGTTGGATTTGGGTGCTGGGACCCATCTCATGTCCCTAGAGACCTGGCTGTGAGCTGTTGTCCTCACACACTGGTGGTCCTCTCTGGGAAATGAGCACTCCTAGGGGATCATTCTAATTGCCAAGAAGGTCCCCTGAAAAGGAAGGGATGTTGAATGACCAGCTCAAGCACCATCATCTCCATTCAACATCTCCCACCATCCCCTGCCCCATGACAGCAGGTCTCCTTCTCCTCTGCTTACAACAAACCTCCCTCCTGGGACCAGCCATGGTCTGACCCAAGGCAGGCGTGTTTTCTGCTGCTCCCCACAGCCCTGTTCACCACCCCCTCTGCTCAGCCTTGGGGACATTTGGGATTGTGCTGTGGCCTTGTGCAGCATTACCACAGTGTGACCCCCAGCTGGAATTTCACATGGACTTCCCAGGGCTCAGACTACAACCCTTTCTGTTCACAGAGGGGTCAGGATCTGCTCCTGGAGCACTTGTGAGCTGACTGAGTACTAGTGGCTAATGCAGGGGGTGGGCTCCCCGCTAACCCTGTTCTCTCTTCACTCCATTTCTACAGCTTGGGGTAAGGCACAGCAATCACAGCTACATATATTTAACAAGTCACAGAGATGTTACTATAAACCAGCTGCAAAGAGCAGTTCGTAGCAGAAACAGTGAGACAGCTCCAAGTGTAGCTGCCTGTCAGGGCACCGGCTGTAACAAAGGAGCAATCTTGGCAGACTTGGAACTTTTCTAGTGGTGAAAGAACAGGGAATGTTAAGAAATAAAATAAAACAAAAAGAGCTTCAGCTGATGAAAAGCCTCACAGGCAGTCGGGCCAGCAATCCAACCCAGAGGGACATCCTAGGGCACCAGGTCCAGCAGCCCCTGGGCAAGGAGATGCTGGGTGGGAGTAGGGATACTTACGGCACGAGATGGCTGACGGACATGGGCTGAAACTCACGGAGGCTCCCCCAGGCACGGGAAACTCATTTTGTGTGAGCAGAGTGATTCGGGCCAAGTCCATCCCTCGCTGGAACATCTTGGAGAGGCTCCTCTGTGTGACCAGCTCCTTGTCTCCCAGAGAACGGGGACCAAAACCCCATGGAAATAAATGCATGTGTCAGCAGGACGAGGAGGTCAGGAAAAACCCTGGGCAGGCAGTCACCGATCTCTGCAAGGGCAACCCTGCTGCTTGTGCAGCTCACCCCTGGGGACATTTCGGGACACTTGCCACACCAGACTATCTCCTGTACATCCCTGAGCCAGCACCTTTGGGCTGTCCTCGGAGGTCCCCACACAAGGTGTGGGGTGCAGGGTCACCCCACATAGGAAAGCTGTGGAGAAACCCCTCCTGGGGCAAAGCTGGCAGTGGCATCTCTGCCCGCTGTTCGCTGTGCGAGCCGGGATGGCTCCCACCCCACCGGGGAGGCAGGTCCCCGTCCCCACCCTCGCACCATTAACCTTTCAGCCCCAAAATAAAAGGTTATAAAAAACAACCAAAGTTCATTACATCCCCTAATGTGTCATTTGCATGGGAATGAGCTGGGAGCAATGAGGCAGCTTTCTCCTGCCGGGGAGGGATTCGGGAGGGGGAAGGGGAACAGACGGGCATGGGGACCTGGCAAGGGTGGTGGGACTCAGCCCCACAGTGAGATGGGGCAGGCACGGAGGTGAGCAGAGCTGGACATGGTTATCGCAGAGCCGGAGGGAGCATCTCAGCGAAGCCCACAGCAACACAACCTCTGGCTCAGAGGCAGCAGGGCTGGTCCTCACCTACCAAAGGGAAAGCGATGGTGGTTTCACCCCAGCACCTCCACCACACAGCCGACGGTGCCTGGAGGCTGCTGCAGCTTGGACATGCCCATCCCTATCAGGCACGGAGGGTTCAGGACACAGCTGAAACCAAAGTGACCGACAGCTCAGGGGAAATGGAGTAAAAGCCCGAGTCAGAAGGTGGCAAAGGCAGCAGGATGGTGGAAGTTCAGACACTGGCCACAAGGACAGGCAGGCAGCTCTGCCCTGGCAGATGCAGGGAGTCACTGTCCCCATGTAAAACAACCCCTTGAGTATTTTATTTGACTGGCCTGAACCACGAGGGCATGCGGTTTTGGGAGGGACACAACCCTGGAGGCATAATTTCAGTTTTTTGCACCTTACTTCTACTTTTGATGGAAAACTGTGAGCAATCAGACATTTCAGCTGTGCAAAGCTTCACCAACTGAAAAGTCCACCAAAGCCCCGGTCCCCCAGCCCCAAACCCACCAAAATACTCTACCGTCTGTACTAGAGATTTGGCCACAAGGACATCAGACAGCCAGAGGGATGGGGCAAGCGTAACCGATGGCTGCTGGATTAGCTCCTGTCCCAGGCACCATCCCCTACGTCTCCCACGGGGTCTGCTTTGTAAAACCCTCCAGGGCCAACAGGGCCAGCTGTGACCAGAGGATGGACAGCAGGACACTCTGCCCGGATCAAGCTCTCCTGGCCCACAAAGGCCACCACAAGGTGACTAAGATGTTCATCTCTGGGCCATCATCGTGTGCCCTACGCCCAGCAGCGATGCTGCTTGCCAGCCCTGGTCTACCTCCCAGCTTGCCAAGCACCTCCAACTGTGACCTCGGTGACGCTGGCAGCGGGGCCGTGAGACCAGTAGTTCCAGCACTGGGCTCTGGTCACTTATTTTCCCACCAAACAAGAAGCAGAACAGGGAAGCAGGGTGACTCCAGGCACCCCAACAGCAGGAAGACCAGGAGCCCGAGCTCCCAAATGGTTACGCGTGCCCCTGGGCAAGACAAAGCACACAATAAAGCACTCGCAGGATCAGCGCCTCATGTCCCCCCCGCTTTGGAGCTACCTGGCACTCGTGGCAAAGAAGCAGCCCAGCTGAAGCCGATGGCAAGTGGACCCCGGGGTCCTCGGGGTGGCAGGTAGCCACACAGCAGCAGCGCTTCGTTCGGTGGGAGAACGATCCCCCATCACTCTCCTGCAGGGAGGGTCTCGGCAGCGCTGGTGTAAGGACAAGCGAGCCCAGCCGGCTGGCTCTCAGGGGCTGGAAACAAAGCCCCACTCGGATGGACAATCCTGTATATAACAAGAAATATTGCCATCCAGCCTAATCGTTTCTAATCCCATCTGCAACCCAATTATTAAAAACCTTCTCAACTCAGTAGCTGTAAGTGCTGCACCAGCCAGGCCTCCCCAGCAATAGTGCCAGGCTGCCTCTCCAGGGAGCAAATCACACCCCGAAACCCTAAGCTCTTTTCTTTAAGAAACACGTGAATGCCCTTACTGTGGCATGAAAGGGGGGGGAAAAAACCCAAGAAATATCAAGGACTCATTTGTTATTATGCCACTGCACAATGAACCGAGCCATTGTTCCCTACCTGGGGTAACAACGCCTTTCAGAAAACACGAGTGCTTTTCCCAATGTGTTCGTTAAAAAATGTCCAGACCAAAGCTGCCAGAGGATCGGTGAACAGCTGGAAAAAAAATAAAATAAAACAGCTAACAGATTATCCAGAAGGCTTTCACACTTGATCTGTAAACGCTCTTTTATTTAATAAAAATAATCATCCATTATAGCAACTTCTGCTCGTGGTTTGTTTCTTTTTTTTCTTTTTTTTTTTTTTTTTTTTTTTACAGTAAAGCACAGTTTATTTGCTTTCCTCACCTCTTGAGGATTCAATTCTGAAAATGCAAGTGAATGTAAACATTGCTCTCCAGGTCCCAAGATGCATCCGGGGACCCTTGGAGTTAATTACAAAGTCAAAAGAGAGAGCAAAATCAACAAAACACTTCCCAAAAGTAAAAAGGTATTTTCTTTAAAGTCTCTTCCTGTGCACCATATGACTCCAGAAAAGGCAAATTCATCTTATACATGAGACACAAACTTTGCTTCCTCCGAACAATTTCTATGACTTGTCAGTATTTGATAAAGCTGTTTTCATAACATTAAAAGGCTTGTAGACTCATTTATTGTGATGGATCAGAAGTTTTTCCTTTTAATATTCTCCAGAAATTTCTGCATGTTAAATTTATTCTGTCCATTTTTGTATTTTTTTTTTTTTTTTTAGCAGAAAGAGCTGAAAGACATTTCAGGAAAGGAGTGTAAAAGCAGTATTAACTCTCTTTCCTGCTCCAATCTCACAATATTTACACATTTCTTTTTTCTTTTTTTTTTTTTTAAAAAAAAAAAAGCTTAATTACACTACAAAATACTGGACAAATTGTCAGTTAAGTTTCTCATTTCGGAGTTTTGCCCTGTATAAGACTGAAAGAGGGATGCTTTCGTATTTCCTAGGAAAGATGAGACTGGGAGATTAAAAACTGAACTCTTCTCCCTTAATTTCAGAAAGGTGGAACAGCCCCTGCGCACAAACCCCCTCCTCTTCTGCAGAAAATCCCGCAGGAGTTAAACCATCGCAAATCAATACAAATGAGATAACATGATATATGGAGCCCTGCTATTTGCTTTGAAACGTCACCTATTTACAGTTGGGGGCGGGGGAAGCGAGTTAGCATCAAACACATTTCGGTGCTGCGGTGTGGTATAATATCGACCGAGATTAACCCGTGGGGAGCCTGGCCGGGGCCCAAGGCTCACGTCGCACGGGAAACAGCTGTCACTCCATCACCTGGGACATCCCTGCCTGCACAGCAAAGCCACCGCTCCGACAGGGTCTGCTTGAACGAGCAACGAGAGGGCAGTTACCGCCTCAGCTGTACTGTATCACAGGCAACACAGAAATTAAACAGAATGGGGTATGATATAAAAAAATAACAACAAAAATAGCCAGTCTGGTGAGGTCTGTGATGCTAAGCTTTACAGCCCAAAAAAATGACCGGACATTGGAAGTTTTGGTAATATTCTCAAACTGTCAGGTAGGGGGAATGGCTCTAGTTGTTCAGCGGTTCGAGTGAGGACTTTTAAGGTGTCAAAGATAATTAAAGCATTCACAGTTTCAAAGCTGCTTGCCTTACAAAAATTAAGACATTCAAATTCAGGGATACAATACTGTATTTTACAAGGGGGTTAAAATCAATTACATATACAACAAGAAAAGAAAAAGACACAACAAAATAAAAAAAGCCAACACCTCTGGGGTGGCATACTCCCTCTTTGTTGTTCATCTCGCGGAGCTGCACGTTGCTTGTCTTTAAAGAGTCAAACTGAGCAGTCATGGAAATATCCACTGAGAGATTCTGGCAAAAGAAAAAAAACCTAACAAAATAAACCAAGCAAGTCAAAAGCCATCCTCCCCTGGAAAGCCGAATGCCACAGCTCGGGCTTCCACTTGCCTGCTGCTCCTCACTGCTGCTGCTGCCCGGCGTTACCGTAGGCTCGTCTCGGGCTTTAAAGGCTTCCTGCTCGTGAGCTGAAGGAAACCATCCCATGCAAGCACAGCACAAGAGAGCCATGCCTTACTCTCCTACAAAGTCTTGAATTAGTCCTGCCCATAGCAAAGGGTCCTTCAAACAATCCTTTTCCTCTCTATCCTGCAGAGGATCCTTTTGAAGGCCCGTCTGAAGTCGTGGTTGAAAATGGTATAGATGACGGGGTTCAAGGAGCTATTGCAGTAACCGAACCAGAAGAAGAACTTGAAGAGGGTGTCGGGCACGGAGCAGCTCTTGCAGACGGCCGTCAGCGTATAGGTGAAGAAGAAGGGGAACCAGCAGATGACAAAGACCCCGATCACCACTGCCAGCACAAAGGTGAACCGCTTCTCCCGGTTCTGCCTGCCCCTCCACCGAGACCCTTTGGTGTTCCTCTCCTCCTCTGCCTTCCTGGGCAAACTGTCCCCAGGCTTAATCTGGCTCAGCTTAGTCTTGGTCTTTCCCCTCGACGGTCTCTCTGACTTCTTACACTGGTTGTTCTCCTGGTGCTCGGAGGAAGAGGTCTCCTCCATGTCTATGCCATTGACCTCTCCCTCCTGCCTACCGCTACCTCCTGCCGCCTTCTCCCCATTGAGCTGGGCTGTGGCCGGCAGGTCCTCCTTGTCAGTCAAGCCGTTCTGCCTCTTCTCGGGGCGCTCTGCCCGCTTGTTCGGCGGTACCCTGGTTCGCCTCTTGGCTATCTGGTAGATGCGCATGTAGACCAGGATCATGATGAGGCAGGGTGCAAAGAAGGAGCCGATGCTAGACGAGATGATGTACCACTTCTCATCATTGATCTTGCACCCTGCCACCCCCTGGTCAGCCTGCTGCCCACTCTTCTTCTCAATGGAGATGAGTGGCGGGAAGGAGATGACAGCCGAGATGACCCAGACAATGAAGATGATGCACTTGATGCGGCGCGGGGTACGCTTGAGGTTGTACTCGATGGCTTGCGTGATGGACCAGTAACGGTCCAGGCTGATGGCACACAAGTGCACGATGGAGGAGGTGCAGAACAGCACATCCAAGGCCAGGTAGATCTCACACCAGACTTTGCCGAAGTACCAGTACCCCATCACCTCGTTTGCCAGGGAGAAGGGGATGACCAGCGTGGCCACCAGGATGTCGGCCGAGGCTAAGGAGACCAGGAAGAGGTTCTGGGGGGCCTTGAGCGCCCGGCTGGTGAAGACAGCGATGATGACCAGGACGTTGCCGAAGACGGTGAAGAGCATGAGCAAGCCCACCAGGCTGATGAGGGTGACAGTGGTGTGCAGGGGGTACGGCATGCCCCAGCCCGGCCCGGCACCGCTGTCGTTGAAGGTCCCGTTGGTGCCGGGAGGCGGGTAGCCCTCCTCCTCCTCCAGCTGCCGCTGGTACTCCATGGAGGAGAAGACGTGACCCCTCTCCGTGAACGGGCGCTCCAGGTTAAACATCAACCCCGGCTGCGTGGACACCCCCGCCCTTCGTCTCCTGCCCCACCCGCGCCGCGCCCGGCTCCGCGGGGCTCCGCGCTCCTACTGCGCCGCTGGCCGGGGCGGGGCTGCGGGGCGGCGGCCGGGGGGCTGCGGGCGCCCGCGGCTCATGCTGGGGCGCTGCCCGCCGGGAGCCGCTGAGCGGGGCGCGGAGCGGCGCGGAGCGGGGCTGCAGCCGGCGGCGGCTGCTCTGCCTCGCTCGCCGCCGAGCCGCTTTATAGCCCCGGATCGGGCCGGGGCTGCCGCGTCAGCCCCACGTGGGGAGCTGCCCCCGGTGCGCGCACACGCACACACACACACACACACGCACCGCGCACACCCCCAGCCCAGCCCTGCGCTCCCCCCGGCCGCCCCCCCGCTCCGCCACGGACACACGCGCCCCCCGCCCCGCGTGCACACCCCGCCCCACGCACACTCACCTCGCTCCGTGCTCACGCCCGCCCGCTCAGCGCACACGCACTGCTCAGCCCCATCTGTACCTGCGCACCCGCTCACCCCCTGGCACCTCAGCCCTTACACACGCACCCCCAGCCCCTCGCCCGCTGATCCCCCGCCCCACGCTCTCACCCAGCCCGGCTCCACGCCCAGCCCGCGGCGAGAGCGGCTTCATCCCGCCCGGAGAGAGGAGCAGCCCTGCGGAGCGGAGCCCGGCGGGTCGCACCCGTGGGGGGGGATGCGCACGGGGCAACTGGGGCAGAGGCAGCGGGGCCAGGGTGCGTGTTTGTGGGGGTGGGTGGGCGTGCGTGGGGGGTGCGACCACCGTGCAGGCGCTGCGCAGCCCGCGGGGCTCCGGGCACCCATCGACGGTGCGGCTGGGGGCTGCTCCTGCCGCCGCCGCCGCCAGCCCGGGCTGCGCTGGGGTGGCAGCTGCCGCCCCATTCCGCGTGTGCGTGGGGGCACCGACGGGCTCCGCCGAGGCGGTGCGGCTCTGTTCTGGGTGCTGGGTGCGCGGCCGTGCTCGCTGGCAGCCCCGAGGGCAGCGCTTCCCCCACGGCCGCGCGTGTCACCCGCGGGGCGGTTGGGCAGGGCTGGGCTCCCGGCCCCGCGGGGGGCCACGGCCGCGCCGCCGGCAGCGGGGGGGGGAGAAGCGGCGGGGCAGCCCCGCGGGCAGGGCGCTGCCCGCTCCGCGCTGCCGCCGCGGCGGGCGGCGGCGGCGCCGGGCAGCGCGGGGGGGCAGTGGCACCTGCTGGCCGCGGCGCCTCACTGCACCCGCCGCCCGCCGGGCCGGCGCTGAGCCCCCAGCCTGCCCCCCACCGCGGGGCCGGGCGGACCCCCCGAGGCCGGTCCGGAGGGGCCCCCGGCACCCCGCTCCCAGGCAGGGAAACGCTCCTGCCGAGGGGCCGCGGGGGGGAGTAGCCCCCACAAAGGGAAAGATGGGGCAGAGCACCCAGGGATTGGGCCAGCCCCCCTGCTGCCATTCCACACCCAGCCCCCCAGGCTGGCTCAGCCCCAGCTGCGCGGGCCCTCCTGCCCAGCAGCACCCACGAGTGCTCCAATCCCACAGCGCCAGACCCCGCAGACTTCCTCCTGGGCCCCCCTCATTTCCTCCTCCGTGATCCCCGCTGGCTCTCCCCAGCCCCACGGACAAGAGGAGGGGAGGCGGGCAGCAGGCCTAGGCGGGCAGCTGCCCCCACACCCTGCCCCACGGGATGCCCCGGCCCTGGGGAGCATCGCCAGGTGCTCCCCCAGCAGCACAGGGGCTGGCATCACCCACCTGCGCCGCTGCAACAGCAACGCGGGACCTTTTTAATAGCGCAAGAGCAATAGTGACGTACCTGGTAGCCCGCCCGTCCCCCAAAGCTGTCAGGTCTCAGCATGTACAGATTACTCACCCGTACGGCGCACGGACTCCAGCCCTCTCGCTCACGGTCTCTTCTCCCTCATTTTCAGATGGCTCTAATGATGCTCACTTGGTGCTCCAGATTCAGGCAGCTCTCAATTAATCGCCGTGCTGAACGCTCGGGCCAATGAACGTATTTCCTCTGCGAGATGGAAGAAGCCCTGTCATCTTTGTCCCTGCGCCGCACACCGTGTTATAAGCCAGGCCCGGGAGCGATGACGCCCGGGAGAGAGGGAGCAGGAGTGGGAGAGACAGGGTCTGGGAGCTGGAGAGCACAGCCTGTGGGGCTGGCACAGAGCCGAGCGAGGGAAAACGAGGGGGAATCCCACTGTTTGAGCAAGGGAGTGCAGGACCAACTGCGCTGGTTTACCTGGGAAAAGGGCAATCTGCAGGGAGTGACTTAAAACCTGTAAATCGAACCCAAGATGACTGACATGCATGCACAAAAGGTCTCTATCTGAGAGTAAATGCGATGAATAATCACAGGCTTGCAAGGGGCAAGTGGAGACACAAAGGATGAAGGGACTCACCTATGGCAAGACCAGGCAGGAGGTCGAGGAGATGCTGGACTTGGTGAGCATCTCCTGCCTTCTGCTCGTTGCAGGGACCTGTGTGCTCTGCAGGTGGATGCATAGCTCTGCCCAGCAGTGGGTCGTCTTCTCCCCAGATGTGGGATCTGCAGGGGCTTGAGGGCACCCCTGGCAGAGGCCTCCTTGGTCACTGCTGGGATGGAAGGACCTGGAGAGAGGGAGGGTGCGGGCCATGCCCTGCCTGACGTGGATAACCCCTTCTCTCACCAGTTTGACCTCCGTTGTAACAGTGCACCTGCACTAAGGCCATCACGGGCTGAGAGGCTTTGCTCCAGACCTGGGCTGGTGCCTTTCTGGAAACACTCTGTGTGTCCTCATGCTGCCTGCAAAGCCGAGCTGCATTGCCTGACACAAGCAGAGAGCGGATTTAAATAACAAAACATGACCAGCTGCCTTGGTTTTCTGTCTCCTTTTGTGGCTGGATACCCTCAGTGTGCCTGAAGCTAAACCCAGACAACAACATTGCTCCTGAGCCACCACATCGCCAAAGCAGAGCTTTGATCAGGGCTCTTTGCTGGGACAAAGAGCACAAGGGGGACACGCGAGGCCAAAAGCCTGAAGAAAAGGGTTTGTTCCAGAAACACGGCTGGACAGAGAGCTCTCTGCAAGCAGGGGACAGCTGCGATGGCATTGTACTGTCTCAGAGAGGGAGAAAACCTGCCATCAAAGGCACTTCCCTCACAGTGCCACCATCATTGTGTGTGCGACATCTCTGTGATTTTATTGACACGAGCAGCACTCAGCGCTGTCTGCAAAGTGACTCAGTAACGCCAAGTGTCCCTTTTATTTTCTCTGCAGGTCATCTTGTGGCTCTGCCCAATTCTTGAGATGAAAGGTTGTCGGAAACTGCTGGGGTGGCAAGGACCATTAAGGTCTCACATGACAACCTGTTGTGCACCCTGTTCTACAGGATGGCCATCTTTACAAGTCTATACCATGCTTAATGATAATTTGGAATATTCATAAAGCCTCAACTCCCAGAGTCCTGGGATTAGGCAAGAAACTTGAATTTGTAGCCCCTGGAAGACTGTAGAGAAAAGCTTCAAGGGGAAAAAAACAGCTAGTAAATAAAAATTTTATATCAATCCTCTGCCATTTGCATCCAGCTGCTCAATTTTTGAATGCGTGCCGCTGCCGGCATTGATGCAAGTTATAAGGACTCTGCAGTTCCAACTCAGTCAACAAGCGCCTGACGAGACAGCCCAGAAAACAGCCTGTTCTCCGGCGGCATCGTGCTCCGAAGAGCCGCAGGAGCCTGCCCTTTCCCTGAGAAAGCAGCCTGGTTTCTCGCAGAGCCCCGCAAAGAGCCGGGCTCACCAGGCGAGGGGGGACAGCCTGGGTGCGTGCTAATGAGCGAGGCTGAAGGCAATCGATCCCCTCCTCTGACGGCTCCTGCTCCACCAGCCGCCGTCCCGGGCGGGCAGCGATGCCCTTTCCGAGGCACAGCGGCAAAGTTCGCGTTCGGCGCGTGTACCTTGAGCATGTCCCTCGCAAACAAGCTGACCTTTACGGCTGGTTTCAGGTCATTAATTAGGCACGCTGCTTCCATGTTTACACATCTCTTCCGCCCGCCGGCTCCGGCATCGCTTCCAGCCTCGCTTCCAGTGGCATGGAGAGAGCTGGGACCACCCTCCCCTGCTGCCTCTCTGGGAGAGGGAGCTGAGAAAAGTTCGTGGGGTCTCAGGGCTGCTCACAGCACAGAGCAAATCACATACGGGGAGATAATCTCTGGAAAGAATCAGTATGGTAATAAGGCTGCAAAATGGGCGTTTTGAGCAAGCAGCCCCAGGAATTGTTTATTTCCAGAAGAGCAGTGAGATTCTGGCAGGGAAAGAAGTAACAAGAGCTGCTGAAGGACCGAGGCTTGCTTTTTGGACAGTCTAGTTCAGGGTTACAAAAGCTGGACAAACCTAAGGCTAGTTCAAGGCACGTCAGCACAGATTCCCAGGGGGACCACATGAAAGGGCCAACCACGAGAACAAGGTGCCAAAATTATTTCTCAGCAGAAGCTTTCAAGAAGCTGACTTGACACAAGCCATCAAAGAGGGGAGCCTTGGTTTGGAGCCGTGGGTGCTCTGCGACCGGGGGTAAACAGCAGTCACTGTTTGCTGTGCGTTAGGAGATCCGTGGTTTGCTCATTTGCACTGATCTCAATATTTGCATATCCATGGCAGGAAGCCCTTGTGGTAGCTGTGGATTTTTATCGTGCTACTGGGTGTATTTGAATAAATCAAAGCAGGGTATCTTTCAGGAAGATTTGCTTTAGTAACTGGGCTCCCTTGGGGGTAACGCACTGAAATCCCCTGGCTTGTCACACCCCGTGGACTAATGACCGAATAGCCCTTCGGGGCAGCTTGGAATTGGCCAGTTTTCCTCCAGGCCTAAGACAAGCCGGCAGAGATGCACCCAAGTCACACAAAGAAATGCTTTTTCCCCTTCTGCTGTGTTAACCCCGGGAGGAAAAACACCACGGGAGCTATCGGGGAAGAGGCACAGACCTTCTGCAGGCAAGCCTGGCATCGTTGGGTCTACCATGGTGCCACTGCAGAGTAATACAAGCAAGCACACCATCCATTTCCAGGGGTGTTGCAAATGCTGCGATCCTTCCTTTTCTTCTTCTTCTATTCTAACAATTTATTTAAAAAAAAAAATCATTATAAGTGTGGCTGGTCTGGCCACCCCTCCATCCGCTTTGGGACCCCAGGCACTTTTCCTCCTGCACACGCATCCAAACCCACAGCCCTTCTTTTCCCTGTCTGCGCTGCGCGTGCAGGTTTGGATTTTGCTCTTTGCATGTATCTCACAGCAATGGCTTCTGCAGAGCCATGTTTTTCAACAGAGTTTGTCTGGACTCAGCTGCTGGATGTACTTTTCCGAGTTATTTGAATAAACCAGTAGGAAGCAGATAGCTGCGACAGCGGTCTGTGCTAGCACCTAATCCCCTTGCGAGCAGGGACGCTGCCGCGGTATCAGATGTTCAGAGGGGCAGGAAAGGAGGCACGCTGAATATTACCTACAGCGGCAGTTCTTCGCTACCCCCCATCTGCAGAGAGCTGGCTCAAACCAGCACAAGATGGATCCTATGTGACCACCTGCTCCTCCGGTGTTTTTTCTGCAAACAGCTTGAAAGCTCTGCTTGCCTTTCCTCATTAGCTGCCGTTCGGGTTGCCTGCCCTGTTCGGCAAGATTTTAACGACCGTGTTTGATTGCACAGCCCTAAACCAACAGCCAAGAGAAACATTTCCGTGCTACAGATTATAGCGTGGCAGAGTTGGGGGTGAGGCTGAGACACGGGGACTGCACTCATGCGAGCCTCTGGTTTATTTATTCGTTATTTTCCCTCTTTTGCCTCTGCCTGGCGTCAC
Organism: Phoenicopterus ruber ruber; assembly: GCA_009819775.1. Classification (NCBI taxonomy): domain Eukaryota; kingdom Metazoa; phylum Chordata; class Aves; order Phoenicopteriformes; family Phoenicopteridae; genus Phoenicopterus; species Phoenicopterus ruber. Next base: position 30,049,298 of record CM020221.1, on the reverse strand, counting down.
GGTGGCCTCTGTGACATGAAAGGCTTGTTTCAGCTCCGCAGGAGGAGTGATGCACAAGAAACCTCCCCGGCTGTCTGCGTGTCACTGGCCTTGTGCCTCTCTGGCACTTCATGCCTAGGGGAGAAGGGGAGAGAGAAATGGGCAGTTTCTCTCTGTAGCACCCGCGAGTACATACACACGTGTTCCTCCATGCTGAGCGCAGGTGAGTGTGTTTTTATGCAGTCCTATTTTCTTTATCCAGTTTCCTACCTGGGAATCCTCCATCCTCACTGCATCCTGCAACGTGGCCAGAACGAAACAGCCGTGGGGCCACCCCTCAGCTCTGGGGAGCAGCTCCATCCCTCTCTCCAGGCTTCCCGTCCTGCCAACTCACAAGACAGATCCCACTGAAATTAGCCAATAACCACAGAAACTTAACAACAACAACAAAAACACCAAACAGTTTATGGACCATTCCCAATACATTACAGGGACCTTCCATACCGCTCACCATCAGTCCCGCGCTCAGGGGACTGACTCACTGCCTCCCATAAAACCCTTTACCAGACTACGATAGGCTCTTCCATACATATGGGACCATATAGCCAAAACACAGCAAAACCACAGCCAAGTCCTTCCAGCCCTGGCCAGGGCAAGGGAAGGTGATACTCCCCACCCCGTGGCATCGCTCCCTCCCGGAGGTCACCCCACACATCCCTGCTCCTGTGGGCGCTCGCTGATCCGCTCCAGCGCAAAGGCAGCGGCTCCCCCCGCAGCGACACCCCGGCGAGCGACAGCCGAGCCAGGAGCATTGCCGTGCTCCCGGGGCCGGGGCCGGCAGGGCGCCGCCGGCAGCCGCTCCAGCCAGCCGCAAAGGGAACGGCTGTCCGAGCCTGCGCCGCAAGCAGCGGCGGTGCAGAAGCGACCAGAAAGGGTTTGCTAACCAGCTTTTCAGAGGAAAAGCAGGTAGTCCTGGGCATGTGGAGAGGCACCCAGGCCAGCATTCAGAGAGGAGAAAGGTTGGGGGCCACTAACTTTCCTTATAACCTTCCCTTAATGAAAGCAATCAAGTTTCTGCAGCTCAACAAGTTACCTTTCATCAGCAGAGCCGGCCCACGTTTAAGGCAAAATTGAGGCTGCCTCACTTTAAAGCATTTAATTTCCCAACTGGGAGAGGTTAACATTCAATTACTCAGCTGAGGAGTAACTCGTTCATTCAAGTTCCACTCCCTAGGGCCCAAGCGCCTGTCTCTGCCCTTTCCCTCCCCGTTCTTCACCATCTCCACCTGCGACTGACACAGTGACGCTACCTCTGGGCCAGGGGCTGCAGTCAGCAATATTCATTCAATCCCTCTTGCGAAGGCAGAGCTGCCCCAGGTGAGCTGTAACTCTCCGGTTCGTTGCACGTCCCCAGCAAGCCCCTTTGGCACAGCCGGAGCAAAGCTTCCAGCAAAGCAAACAGCTCTGAAAAGAGAGGGTACAACAGAGAGCAGCCAAGCTGGGATTGAAGGTAGCAGTTCCCACCTGGCAAGGCGTGGGTCTCGCAGCAGGTTCAGATCGTCATGGGAAAGGGGGAGTGCATCATACACCCCCTTCAAAAACCTGACCGCGGCAAGCTGCTACAGCAGGAGACAGCTTTCCATGCACACTTGCATCAGACAGGTTTGCTGTCTGCGTTTAACCCAGCTTGCTGTGACTACCTGAATCCAGGGCGGCAGCACTAGAGTTAAAAAGATCAAAGACCCAGGGTGGCAGCAGCGGTTCTTGAAGGCTGAGCTGTATAAAAGGTCCAGGGGATAATTGCCTGAAATTGCAAGGTTCCCAGAAAGCAGAGCACATCAGCGTGGTTTCAGAGGGAGGGAGGCCACCGAGGAACACAGCAAGACTTTCCATGTTTTCCCTTATTACTTATTTCACCATCTAGTGGCAAAAGCAAATAACGCTGAGAAGCCATCCAGGAGCTGCAGCCGGCTCTGGAAGGAGACCTCTCTTGGCACCAGCTTCTCCCAGTTACCCCCGCAGCTGCCTGGGCTGTGGACACAGAGGAGGACACGGAGGAGCATCCACAGCCCTGCACGTCCCCCTGTCCTGAATCATGGCCCTGTAGAAAGACTCTTCTGCACAGGCTGACTCCCATCCCGGGACCTTCTGCCCTCCCCCTGCCGCTGTGTCCCTGCTGTCCCCCCACCCCAGCCATGACCCACAGGCTGCTGTAGCTTCTCCCCCTAGGCCCCAGTGGCCACCACCCACCCTCCCGCCCTCAGCCTCTCCCCAAACCCGCCTGCCTGGCTTGCCTGGCTCGCCCTGGGGAAGCACCAGCCCTAGGGAGGACAGTAAGCAGACACTGCAGAAGAGCAGCACTGGGTAGGGTAGACCCAGGTCTCCTAGTGATCAAACCCAGCTTAGCTAAAGGCACAGGCTCAGCTAAGCCCCAGGGAAAGGTGTCAGGGTGAGCAGAGTCCTTCTGAGTTGAGGCTTTTCCTTCCCCGCTCAGCTGAACCATTAGCCAGGGCTGCAGTGGTGGAGGAAAAAGGATGTTGGAGAGGTCCACAAATACCTTCAAGAAAAAACCTTCACTGCAGACTCAGCCAGGTGTTACGAGTGCCTGCGGTGCTGGGGAGAGCTTGCCTTCATCAGCTCTCTCGAGGTGCTTTCTCCCTGTGTTGCCCCTTTGCCATGGGGCCACGAGGAAGGGGACATTTCCCCCATGCAGAAGGGGACATTTCCCCCAAGGCCAGGCCCCCCTCCCATACCCTGGCCACCATCTGCCCACTTGGACGTGGCAGGAAGGTTTGCACGTGGATCTGCTCCGTGGGAGGGAAGGAGCAGGGACCTGCCTCTGCAGGGGGACTTCCCGGAGAGGAGAGCTCGCACAGCACGCACAGCCCTCGCAGCAGGGCCGGGGGCTGCCCCGCATTTGACCTCTGGCTGGCGGATGGTCCAACACCTTCCCGGCCTGCGTGACGATAACCAGGCAAGCGGAAAGCCAACAGAAACGTTCGTCATCCGGTGGGCACAGGAGAGAGGGTTCTTCTCTCCAGAGCCAGGGTTTCCATCCTCGTGGTGATTTGCAGATCCTGCACGCAACATGCTGCAGAGGGAAATCCATCATCGTTACTGCGCTCATTCCCTCGTTGCCTACAATACAATTATCCCTATGCAGACTGCAAGGTACAACTTTTATTTCCCCCCCGCCCCGAGAGGCTCAAATTAAGTTTAAACACCAGCTTTTGATTTATTTGCTTATTCAGCACTGTCAGTTGCTTTTCAGCAATACAAAATAGCTCTCTCCCCAGGAAACATTTATCCTATCTGGGAATACTATACCGAGGGTGGTAATGTGTAATTAGGACAAAGCACTTAGAGAAGGCAGGCTGATATACTAGATGCTGAGAGAAGAGGTGTAATACATCTCCACTTGTGCTTTTTGAACTCGGATTTTCCTTTTCCCTGGAAACATCATAGGTAGCAAGGGAAATTCCTGCCATACAAAATTCAAGAGCAAAATAATCCATGTCTTGTCCTGAAATGTCACAGAAAACTAAATGCATACCAACAAGGATTAATCTCTGCTGCTACAAACAAACTCTCTTCCTTTTTTCCCGAGAAGTCCCTTTCAACCCTACACAGAGCAACGCCAGCCAATTCTTCTGCACGGTTTTGTCTTTGTACTCGGATGAAGGATACTGCAGGTCAGTGCTCTCATCGGCACAGGATGCCATCCCCATCCTCACAAAGGCTTGATGTCCTTAACACCCTCTGCCACTCCGAGAGCAACCGATGGGAGCTACGGCTGGGGGGAGGGAAAGGAGAAATCTCTACTACTCCACATACAATTCTGCTATTCAGCCTGTCAGCGCCAGTTAAATGCAAGGGCAGGAGGACTGAAAGGGAAAGCAAACCTTGAGAGAAACGCTGGAGCTCCCCTACGGACGGGGAGCGCTGAACCCTCCCCGATCTCTTCTTTCCACTTGTTGAGGCCAAGCCATTTGCTGGGTCACAACCACAAAGAAGTGGAAATTGCCGTACAGCATCCAAGCGTTACCGAGATGTAGTCTCAGTGCAATCAGACACATCAAGAGGAAAACAGCGCAACCAAAATCTCAAGACTTAACAGCACCCTTTCAGTTCAGCTAGGCTAAAAATATCCCCCAAATCCTTAGAAAGGCAGCTCAACGCAGTTTCAACTGGCTTTAATTGACAGCCCCTCCAAACTGTTTTGCTGAGGAGACCTTCCTCGCCGCCCAGCAGGCAACGTGTGTGGGACCGACCACCCAGCCAGCAACCAGGCTCAGGTGCTACCAAGGAGGGTTCCCAGTGTCTCCGAGCACTGGAACACCTCGCCAGGCCAGCAAAGTCCTCTGGAGTTGAAGTCACTGAAGATCACCATTGATTCCTCACTACAATCCAATCTCAATTTTCCTTAAGCAGAGCTAGAGGTAAGAGTGGTAAAAAGCAATCATGGCAACTTTAACAAATATCTTAAGAAAATCGAAATTTTTTAACATTTCTGGGGAACTAAATGTCTGTATGAAATGATAGTGTCATTTTCTCATTAATATTTCACTAACAATTTAATTGTGGGAGCATGTGGGTTTTCCTAAAGCAAAAGTGATGAGTGTTATTAAGCATTACACATATTTCAGAACTCTTTACGGACTGCTAAGCACTCTGTGTCACTGCAAAAACTAAGACATTCATCCTTATTCCTAAATGGTTTGGAGCAAAGATTGGCCACAGAATTGTCATTTAATCAAAATTAATTCCTATCCAAGTCTTGACGCGTATCCCAAGCCAAATCATTTATCTGGTAAGTACTCAGACATCAAAACCCCTCACAGGGACCCTGAGACACCATGTAAAAACCTGGCTGGGCTCTATAAACCAAGTGTCCAAGGAGCCAACAGAGAAGCTGTAGAGCAACACAGCTGTGCCATGTGCAGCAGATCCATCTTTTATATTTCCCTCTCCCAGCCATCAGTTCCCAAACCCTGTTTTTCTCCTGGTGTCTCCGCTCTGCAACAGAACTAGAGAAAAGGGGCTTGTAACCGGTATGAAGCAAGTTCAGAAGAGGAACTGGATGCACCAACAGGTATATGGGTCGGAAGCCACTGGTCCCACATCATCATTTTGCTCTCCCAGCCCTTCTCCACTTACTTCAGGTCAGCACAGTGTGGGAAGCACCGGGGTGAGGTAACAGGCTGTTTGCAAAAAGAGGGAAATTTGAAGGAGGAGAGATGGGAGGTGAGAGTGCAAGTGAGAGGATGAGATCAGACGTGACGCTGCAAGAGCTCACAGCGAAAAAAACAGGCACTGCTGGAAAAGCCCCTCCTTCTCATGGAGGATTCTGCTACTTCCAAATACGGTTCTGTTTTAATGCGACATCAACCCCCCCCAAATTTCAAAGGCTTCTTCTCAAGAAGCGGTGGCCTGGCTCCAGGACCATCCATCTGGTGGAGCCACAGACCCAAGAATCTTGGCTGCGCTCTCCTGCCTGGCAGGCTGTCCCTGGAGCTGCAGCGGGGTGTGGGCTACCAACGGCACCAGCCGGGAGACGCTGGCCCCAGGGGACCCGCTTACCACTCTGCCCAACTTGCTTTTAGGGAATTTCCTCCAGTGCCTTTCAGCGCTTCCAGGCAAACCTCTGGCTCTGGTGCTGCTGGGAATCTCTCCTGGGCCCCCACACCAGAACCGTACGGTGCCGGCTGATGCGGCTTCTTGGGAGGCTGGAAATGCCCGGCAGGCCTAAGAAGAAGTACTTTACTTGGAGAAGATTAAAAAGCCTGAAATCAGAGCTGCCTCGCTGACCAGCAGCTCCTTACCTAGCTGAATTTCTTGCCCTCTAACTTCCCACTCAGTTAACATACTTGGCAAGGACCAAAAAAAGCTGAAGGGCATCCAAAAAACTTGGGTCATACAGAGAGAACAGTTTTACTGCGCTGTCCTTACCACGGCTGTTTTCAAACGACGTTTTAAAATTTTCATGGAAAAATTTATTTCCGTTAAAACTGTCCACATGAAGTTTGGAACTCGCTTCAGGCTGCACAGCTGTAATAATGCAGGACAAAAAGCAAACCAGCTACTACTAGGTCAAGCGAAGCAACGACCAAACTACAGCAAATTAAGGATTCATTTGGAGTCTTAACAAAGAAATACTTTACCAATAGAAAGGAAGAGGAGGGTGTTGTGGAAAGAGCTTTTAAAAGGGAACACTTGCGTGCAATTTTGCAGATAGCATCCTACTCAGAGGCAGTGGGGTAGATTGATCTCTGAAGACTCTTAAAAGGTTTTGCAGTGGAAAAAAATAGTTGCAAGGCATACAGTCAGATCATTAACTGTGCAGCCCAGGCTGCCAGCTGCTCGCTCAAATACTCCAGATGGCTCCTCCTCTAAAACATCATCATTTGATCTTGGTAATCAAATTACCTCCCACTCTTACAATCCTAAGTGAGGCAAGGCTTGTACGAAGAGATGATGTATTTTATTTGACTGAGATGGCTTGCGAAAACAAAACAAATTAGCTTTCAAGGCACTCAGTCTCTTCTAATTGTATCAAAGCTAACCATCGCCAGCCCTTTAACACCTTTGTTCTGCCGTTGCCACCACATACAGTTTAAAGCACCAGCTATAATCTATAAAGCTGCCTGGCATCCAGATTTTATACAGTATTTGCAGGCTAAACATTTCAATATACAGTAGGTTACCTACATCCACAACTTCTCACCGGTGGAAATCAGGACCTGTCACCAGAGAGCAGCGTTGGGAGACTCGGTATCCTGAAGCACGTAGGCTGGATTAATTACACAAACATGTAATCTGTTTGTCTCGCCAGAGTCACCCAAGACGCCGTCTGCACATTTTTGAGGCCTTGAATACAGCCTTTAGGACACAGGGTGCCAGAAACAAGACATTTTCTTCACTTTTCACTCAATTAGAGCCAACGTGCGTTGTTCTTCCGAGGCCAGGCTCATCTGTGGACGTTCGCTTCAATCATTTGAACAGAAAGCGATGACGGCTGGCAAGATCCCCCAGTCCCGGCGGCTGCGAGCGCTGTCTGGCTGACACCGATTATCGGCAGGATGCTACGGGGGCCAGGGGAAATCACTTTTTCTTTTCTTCTTCTTTTTAAAAAAAAAACCTAAGAGAATTTCTTACATGGCTTTCTGCAAAGGCTTCAAGAAGGAAAATAAAAACTCAGCCAGTGCACTGTTAGTCTCCAACTTCTCTTCCAAAGAAACAACACCACGAGAAATTTCCCAATATTTTCAGAAAACGTTGAGCTTTGACAGTTTCAAAAGGCCAGCTGAAATATTCAAAAGTCACATCTTCCAAAACTATGCACTCTTACTAGCATGAGCAGAGTATTTTAAATCCTGGCATTATTTAAATCAGCATATTTATGCAAAATTTAATATTGTTTCTCATACCTAGTTGCAAGAGATGATGAAAGTCAGTTATAGCTCATCAGAGGAACCAATTCATTATTGCAGTGGGTGGACTTGCATCTGAAGTCTAAACCCCAGTCTGATCATTGCCTAGTGGGATTATTCCCCACTAGAGTTTAGCACTAAACTTCATCGCCCACTCAACTTTAATTTTCATAACAGAGCTGTACTTTTGTTTCACAAACTAGAAGTACACAAAGAACAAAATAGCTTGCTGAACGCCATGAATTAGGAAAAAGAATCAGAGCTGGGACTAGAAAATGATGGAGAAAGGCAGCAAGAATTATCACAGAATGGAAGAGGTTTTGTTTGAAGAGAGGCAAAAAAACTAGAACTCTGACTCGGAGAAAAAACACTACCATTTATGGAAAAAAAAAAACCTCAAGAGTAGTAAAAAGCAGATGAACAGGAAAAAGACTGTTGATAAATTTCTCAGAATATAAGAACTAGGAGTCACCAAATGAAATAAGGTGGTGTGGTTCGAAACAAACAAAAGGAAGTACTTTTTCACCCAGCATATAATTATATTGTACAATTATTAGACGCAGGATGTTGCAGAGGCCAGAAATACAAATAGATTTAGAATTTAAAAAAAAAAAAAAAAAGAAAAAGAAAGCACTTTCCTTGTGAATTTGCCTAATCTATCAAGGGCTACTAAATGCAGCGATCAGGTGCTGTTTCCTCGTCGCGAGCCCGTCAACCGCTGGCTGCTGAGGCCTGGAGCAGTGCGCCAGGGACTGCAGGTCCCCGTTACGCTCCGTACACGTCTGCCACTCAGCCCCATCGGACAGGGGAGGGATGGGACATGGGGCAACATGACGGCACGGGACAGCCACTCTTGGGATGAGACTGGCCAAGTCCTTAGCTTGTTTTCAGGTTGCTGGATCACTTACAGTAACAGGGATCGACTCAATGCAAAGACAGACCTTTAGGCAGTTTGATCAGACCCTCTACTGATTTTAATCAGCAGAGGTGCGATGCGGGGACAGAGGTACTCGGATTATTGCACGGGTGACTGCTGCACACTACAAGAACCCGTTCCAGTTTTTTAAAGCAATCAGCTATAGCAAGTACACCGGTGCCCTCCTCGTCATCATCGTATCCGAACTGCTGAGACCCTTCTATTCTGACTTCAAAGAACACTAGCGTTTTTTTTCTTTGTAGGACATGATGTAAGCATGACCTTCTTGAAACAGCATCTAGTAATGAGCTTTACAGAGTTAAAAGACATCGGTTTAGAGCTGTGTCATGTCAGCTTGGCAATATTGTCTTTTATTAAACCAGAAGTTTAAATGACCGTGTCTGTCTTCTAGGCACCAGAATTCTATACCTACTTTAATTTTGTTGTTGAAATGCATTTTGCCCTATAATCCAAGATTTATTTTCCTTTTCAGAGAGAAAGGAAGGGGTTTTTTACTATATGCCCTACTGTACTATAACAAAATGAAAGTAAAAGATTTTACCATCATTTGCTTTATAAAAGGTGTCCAATCTACATATGTCTGAGTAAAGCAGTTACTGTCATGCAAATTTTGAAGTTTCCTGTAATTGCTATACATGAAAATCTATATTTTACTTGGAAAAAAAAAAATCTTCTAAAGAGTGACGAGCATATAATGAGAAAGCAGTTCTTGACAATTTGGGGCACTGCAAAAGTACGACTTACATCCAAGTTAATGTTAGACTAGAAATACTAGAAAACTGTCAAAAGACTCAGTGGCAGCTTATTTACAAATATACTATTTATAATGAATGCATCAATACAGAATGACTCTTATAAAAAAGCAAGGCAATCTTTTATATAGACATAACAATCAACATTACAATAATTCAGATTAAAAGTACATTTTTGTAGACTGTTTACACTCTTGTTTAGCTTTTAACCACAAAACTAGTGTGGTCTGGTATTTTTCCACAGCAAAAGTCCTGTGCAGTCCTGGTTAAGACCTAAACATCAGAATAATAAACATAATTTTCTGATCTTTGCTAACGTAAAAACAAAAACCATTTGTAGATACTATCGTTTGTTTGTAATTGTCCATACTGTGCCTTGAAGTTTGTGTTGTGCAAATTACTGCCAATTGCACATTTCTAATTTCTAATTAGAAGCTATTCTGGTTTGCTGATTTGAGACAACCAAGGTTTGAGACTGACAATATGAAAACTTTTAGTTGCATCCAGATTTGAAGACTCCCCTGCTATGGGTTTGTACTGATTCAGAAATACAATTTATTTGGGGATTAAAAAAAAAAAAAAAAAAAAAAGGAAAAATAACCTCTCAAAGTTTTCTAATTGTTAAATGACAGGTATTTTTCAAACTCCCAGGATTAAAGATGATACTTGAATTCCAGGTGACACAATGGGTTTAAGCACTAACCAGCTAGACAGTTTGAGTACTAATTTACTAAATCATGTCCATGAGCAAACATGACCTTTAAGAAGTCTGAACATGCACTTTCTCACACAACATTAGCAAAAGATGGACAAAACTACAGAGAAAACCTAAACCCAAGAGAGGCACTGAAGCAAATACTCTACAACCCAAATCTCTTCCTAAAAAGGGTGTATGAATTTAAAAGTTTCCAAGAACATCTGGCAAACAGAAAAGTGCCAATTACACAACCGCGTGACCCAACTTTACAAGCAGCGTTTCCACTGCATTTATACGAGACAACTTTGGTGACAAACTTAAATATGGGACAGCCAGAGACAGAACATTAATGAGTCTATACTAAAAGAAAACATTTTTGCAAAGAATTACCAAACAACTTTCTGCTTAGTAAATTTAAATGCAATAAGTGACCAACATAAGTCACAACAGCAATTATTCCTTCTTTTCATTATTTAACAAATCCGTAATCTGCTTTACATCTTACCAGACTTCCATAATACTATATAGTCTATAGTACAGTAATTTAGCTTGTTAGATCAAGGCATGATTCAGGACAGTGTCTTTACAGGGCATGTGTATATGTACCTATTCTTATGTACATCGGCACAGACACATACAAAATTGGTATTTTGTCTATGGGCAAGCAATCAAGGTCATGATTTTCACCCAAAGTAAAGATTGTCACACTTTTCAATAACTCTTCTAAATTATTTCCTCCAGTATGCTAAGGGGGATAAATATTTAATACAAGTATCTGGGAATCATCTGTTTCTCCATCTTGTTTTCAAAGATGCCATAAAGAATTAATTTCTCCACCTTGTCTCTGCTTTCATACATATATAGATAGACATATAGATATATGTATGTATGTATACATACACTTGTCAGGATGAAGTTCTTTCCATTCATACTTTAATTGATAAGGCCAAACAAAATTCTTAAACATGTATAAGCCAGCATGTGCGTCCAACTGAATGTCATCAGGCATTAAATACAATTTAGAAACTGCACCAGTTGACAATCCAGCATCCTGGGAAGTGCAACGTCTTATGTCAGGATGTAAGACTGTTTTGAATGATCAAAACAGCTGGATTTATATGGATCTGTGTATAGATTTGGATATAAATCCATGTATGTACTTATATGGATTTATACACATCTATTCCCAATCCATGCCACACATTTAATACCTAAACTTTTGGATAATTTTAAAAAACTTTTCCATTTCTTCTGACTTGATTTCTCGTGTACTATAACTTCTCTCACACTGCTTTTATTCAAATCTCTCTTGGGCCACTGAAAAAATAAGCATTCACCTCAGAATGTATAAAATTAAACTCCTAAAACAGGGCTTCAGGATTATCTGGCATTGCAACAACCATACTAGTACAAAGATAGTTTGAAAAAATATCCTGGTTTTAATATAGTAATGACTTAAAACATAGCTTTATTTATTCCTATAAGTGTAATGAAAAGAATAGTTTGTTTTTAAGCGAGTGTAACGAGCACTACTTTGGTAGCCAACTTCTCCACAAGAATTTATGTGGGAGAGGGTCAGCTCCAATCATACAGTCATTAACCATGTACCTTAACAAGGTGAATAATCAACATATTTACAAACTAAACAAATTCAATCCCATCAACTCCTATAAAAATGGGATTGAGGAGCAGACAGGAAATGAGACCAAGATGCTTGAAAACACAAGGGGTCGCCACTTTTGTTTTAAAGAACCATATTAATCAAACCAGTTTCCCCTAGTGACCTGAGGGTACAAATACGGATTTAGCAGTATATTCAGAAGTCAGATTACAGTCTTGATATTAAGCATTTCAGCATCTTCATATTTTAACACCTTAATGCTGAGAAAGATTAACTTCAGGCAGAACTGTAAGGAACTAGCCTTTTATAAACTAAAGTCTAAACTGAAAAGCTACAGTAGATGTTAAAAAAAAAAAAAAAAAGGGCAGGGGGACAGAGAGACAGAGTGTGTGAGAAAGAACAGAACATTACTTAGTAAAATCCAGTGACATCTACAATAGTTTTACAGCATGTTTAAGCCCTCTAAGGTTTTATATCTCCACCTGCCTTCCATTTAAACTTACTCCTTTTTAACGAAAAGACGTATGACAAAACGGAATGCGAACAGATCAAGGCAATACGTCCAAGTAAGCATGCCTGAAAGCCAGAAACAATATTCTCCAAACTTCTGCAAGTGAAAGACTTCCCATGGCATTGGTTGATTTGACTTTGTTCAAAAGGTACAGTCCTCTAAGTCACACTACCCCAGCAGCAATTCCAATGAGTATAAACTGGACAGTTCTTGAGTAACCGTGGAATGCAACCGCCTCGAGTTCCTACCCTCCTGAAAAAGGACAACTGGCCCTACAAGTGCAGCAATAGTGTAAATCTCCCTGAAGCATCTTCTGCCTTTTAAACAACCAAGAACATCACGATAAAACTGAATGTCCACTACTTACAGTGTTTCTCTTGAGCTACCAACATCTATGCACAAATGAAAAAGGTGCCTCTTTTTTAATAGATCGGTTTAATACTGAAACAGATAGGATGAAGTTAAAAAAAGAATAATCAAGATACTGAACTGAATATTTTGAAGCAAGTGCCCCAGCTGTGGGGAAAAGTGCATTTAGTTCAGCAGCAAAACAGCACAGTGTGAAGATATTGTGCTTGGACACAGAAGTTCCATAATGGAAGGAGGTACAAGGCAAGTCAAGATATAAAACCATAGTACATTGTTAACCAACCTTAAAACTTACATATATTGCAGTGTTTAAAAGTAAGACACATTCATTTATTGTACAAGGACTATAAGGAATCCTTAAAATTGCCTGTTGTAGTTTATGACTCAACATTGTAATAAAAATGTACATATATATTATTTCCTTGCCACTTAACTGTACTGTTAGACCTCATGGACTTGTTACTTCACAAAATGAAAACCGCTCTTCACTGAGTATACTCAATGTTTTTACCAATCTGAAAAGGTTTACTTGTGCTAGAAAAGACCAACCGCAAAAGGCTCAGTTCAGATATGTTATGCCTGCAACTGATAACTCAGGGAAGCAAGACTTAAAGGAATTCAAGCTTTTTTTTCTTTACTTTTTCTTTTGTTTTGACTGCATCCTTTTCACTTGCCAGTTGTTCTGATGAGTGTATGTTTTTAGTATACAAACCGGTTGATAAAAATTCATCAGCAGAGGCATATAAATTCTAGATATGATTGATTAAAACAGAGCAAATCAGAATAAAACAAAATCCAGTGATTTACTCTGACTGTAAACAATATAAAAACACCATTTGCTTCAAATCTCAAAATAAGTTAAAAGAAAATCCCAACCTCAGGACACATGACCCTTTCAGGTTTTGACACAAAAAAAAAAAAAAAAGAGGGAGGAAAACAGAAAAGTTCATTATATAAAGGTTATACATTTCTCTTAACTGAAAGTAAATCTAAGCAAAACTATTTTTGTCCCTTAAATTTAAACTTTGAGTTCATTGGCAATTGCTTTAAATGAACTGGCATCTCCAGATTATTCAGACAACTTCCATCAAATTCAGCAAAGAAAACTTAGACAAGCATTTTTACAGAATAAAAAAAATCTAAATGGCTATGATTCCTCTATTAGCAGAAACACATAATGCAGTCTTAAATTTGCCTTTTTATATTATTTATATATTTATATATATATATAATATAATATAAACCACATATATTATATTATATATACATATACAGACAATTACAACATTAATGCAGTTTGTATTTTGTACAGTGTATTGGACAATCCGATTAGCATCAGACCATGGCACGATATGGTCCCTGCATTTTTAGGAACTGAATGATGAAGGAGGGTCCTCCTGCAACAATCTGAGGTGGAAGGTGGCTGAGCGGGCAGTTCTCAATACTCATTATTGACAGTTTGCTGCAAAGAGCCAGCTCAAAGGGAAGGCTGTGCAGATTGGGGTTGTCATTCAAATACAGTTCTTCCAGATTCTCCAGTGTACCTGGTTAAAATAAAATAATACAAAGTAATATTTTTTTAATTCATGCAGCTTATAACGTTTAGACAGAAGCTCTAAGTCCACTTGAAGATTCTTTACTATATAGAATCTTGGGTCAGTGACTCATCCAAACTCCTATTTTCAAGCGCAGCAAGTTTTTTGTTCACTGGTACCTAAGCAAGAACCAATTTGCTTTAGCTTCCCTGTAAAAATATCCATTACTACATCTCCTTTAGATAACAACTGAACTGAGAATAAACAGAGTAAGAGAACCGAGAAGGACTTCACCGTAACTGTTCAGCCAAGTGCTTTGCGATTGCAGCCAACATTGAATAGCTATCTAGTTAGAAGGGCCTAGAAAATATTTATACCATACAGTATCTATTATTTCTTTTAAAATACCTATGCCATACCCTTTATGTAATTAGAACCCATCCATTAAAGACCTGAAGCTGTAACTGTAATGCGCCACAGGAAGAAAGCAGGAGAGATCTCTGCACAGCAGGGAATTTATTAAATGGAACAAACCTGTGTGAAATTTTTTTCCTGAATTCAAATTTAACAACTTGCCTCTACTACAGATACTGCAATACAGATTAACCGGAAGCTGGAAAACAGAGTAGTTTCTTCTTTCTTAAGACTTCCATTCCTCTACAGCAATCAAGTATCAAAATCAATCCGTATCTTTGAAATACACTCCAAACATACAAGTCCTCCTCAAAACATTCTCCATTTTCTAATCTTATATACCATAAACATCTCCTATAACCTAAAAGACTATTTAATCTTTCACAAGAGAAAGCAGTAGCCAGGGCTCAAGGCATGGAAAACCACCAGAAAGGAAAGGCTCTAGAAGAAATAATGAGAAATAGTTGATAGCATGATAGATGAAGCAGTCACATCTGAAAATAGTTAACTATGCTCTAATCTGTTAAGACAACCAGCTTTAATAATCAAATTGTACTCCTACAATAGTATTTCAAGTGTGCTTACTGATTTTAATTCCACAGCTCGTTTCCACAGCATCCAAACTCTCTCCACTAACTTATGAACTAAATTACAAAGCTCCAGATATAGATTGTTTTAGGCTCTTCTCACAGAGGCTGTAATGGCTCTTCACTATAGATGCTGGGAGAGATAGATCATGCCTTCTCCATCTGCACATCACTGTTTCTGACTTCATTTTGCTTAGTGTAGCTTGTCTCATCATTTTTTTCCTCCATAATAAGTTAAAATCTTAAAGTTAGAGCTTAAGTGCTCAGAATCATGCTCTGGACCTATATGCTTGCAACCAACTATAAAAGAAACGTGGGCTCTCAGTTTCAGATGCTCTGAATCCCACTTAAGCTGAATGTCTCGAGTAGACAAAAAGAATCCTACTCCTCCCTTTCTTTCTGTAGATTTCCTCCTCTTCACTTCCTTTTCTTATCTCAATCAAGGTGAAAAACAATATAATGGTCTATAAACAGAAGTGTGTGCAGAGGGACTATGAGCAGAAACATCTGCTTCAGCTGTCTACACCTTACACAAGGTTTTTGTCTACACCATGGAATTAGAGTAGGACCAGTGCGTTTCCTTTCTCTTTCCAAGAACAGGTTTATGAAATTGAGTGATTGATAATATGCAAATTGTGGGAGAATTTGGAGAGAAAAGGAATCTCACCATTCCAAGTTAACGTGTGTTCGGCAGCTTTCTGCAGAAGAACTGAAAAAAGCTAGACCATTCGTTTCACTACAGTTCAGCAAGATAAAGATCATACGCTACAGTGCTGTTCCTGTGGCACATGCTTCATGTCGGGTTGTGTATATCTAGAAGTTTCAAACGAATTTTGTGGCCTCTACTTATGAGCACAGAAGATGCCTATCTTATGTGTCAGCAACTGCTTTGGCTCAGGCACACTGCATAAAACCAGACAAAGGGATCTTACCAATTTCCTCAGGAAGGTGTGTGAGAAGATTCTCTCCAAGCCCAAGGTGCGTCAGATTGGTAAGGTGACCGATACCTCTAGGAAGGGTGGTCAACTGATTATTAGTCAGAACCAATTTCTAAGGGAAAAACACATTTTTAAAAATTAACTTAATGGCTTTTGCTTCGAATGACAGCAAGTAACAGGATATATAGCTGATAAATTGATGGGTTCTACTCTCCAGCATTTGAACAAAAAAATTTCTACCCTTCCACAACATTTCAGACCTCTATTACGCACCCCTAAATGTAAAAATAAAATAGTGCATAGTAAAACACGTGCCTAAATAGAAAAGCTTTCATGAACATGATGAAATCAGAGGCTATTCCCGTGGCAGTACTGTACTCATGGTACAACAGTTAAACTCTTCAAAACTTGTTTGTTCAATATTAACGGGTAAATCTGGGGAAGAATTATGGGGACAGATTGTGGATGAAGTTGCACAAGATTCTTAACTTTTGGTTCTATGTCCAGTCCCAAATAGTTTCCCTCATCAAACTAGCTGTAATTAAATCAGCATGGTGTAAATAAAGGACGTAAGATGTTTATCTCAGCCAATTATTGTTTCACCTGCAGATCCTTGAGGTAAGCTATTTCATTTGGCAAGGATTCCAGTTTGTTTTCCTCTAGATCTAACTCTCGGAGTTTCCGTAGATTTCCAATTCCATGGGGAAGTTTCTTTAGGAGATTGTTTGACAAGATAAGAACCTCAAAAAAAAAAAAACAACCAAACACACAAAATTTCAGCAACGCAGTAAGTAAATAACAAATTAAGACAGGATCTTTTTATATTTTCAAGTAACGAAGTCCAAGATTAGCTTACATTTAAATTATGGAAGCAAACTGAAAAGATAAAAAAAATCAAATCAGTGATGAACATCATTTTTTTAAAGTCTTTAATGATACAAATACATAGATTTATGACAGAATTATTTCAAATATTATTTTACATAATAATAAATGCAGAGCATTATTTCTTCAAATGACCAAAATAAAACAATTTCTTCCTGGACTTCCCTATCATTTTGTTATGCTTCCTTATAGCTATCTCATAATCATGTTTTACATTATTTGCTGTGCTTGCCAAGACCTCCTTAAAAAGCTTAATACTTCGTCTTCTCCCTACGTCCCTTTGGTTAGGAGTAGCAGCAAGTAAACACTGCATAGGTATCCACTGGCTTTCCAAAACAGCCTCCTACCACACGCCCGCCCCTACTACACTTCATCCTCTTGTTTTTCTCCTCCTTTCTAAGTTGAATTATAAATACCCTAGGTTCAAGAAAAGTATCCTTATTTGCAATGTCATTTAGCAGAGTTATGCATTATACCACAAGCAAGTTAACAGGGGTTACACTAGTATACCATTTTTCCTCTGGACAAGTCTAACAGTCCTTAGAAGTAATTCAGCCTCATAACAACACAGCGAGTAGTGAGGTAATTACTGATTAAACAATGTTATTATCTAGTTATTTAACAGGGCACAGTGAAACACAAGACGTGAAAGAGCACCCAGTGTGGACCCTCATCCTAGCCACACACAACTCCCCGCTAAGCCAGCCGAGGTTGCAAACGCCTGGCTTCTGCCAGTCCCAGCTCGCACTAGCTTCAGGTAACCTGGAAACACTGAAGGCAGGAACAGAATAGGAAACAAGGCTAAAAATCAAAGTGAAAATCAAAATGAGTAAGAGCCAACATCTTAGCGTTAGCACAAGCAGTATTTCAGCGGCCTTCCTTATGCGCTACGATATACACAGAACGATAAGAATAGTAACATTTTAATCACGTATCAAGAAACAAAGGCAGGAACAGAAAATATTACCTACATGCAACGCAGCTGACTTCGCGCTGCTGTGGGAACCTTCACTTTTGTGTAAACACTGCCCAAATAGTTCTTTGTATTTGATTCTTTAATTACAGAGAAAAATAGTGCTAACGGGTCTGCGGACCGTGCAGCTCTCCAGCTTCAGCAGACCACCAGCAAACCCAGTTGTTACAGGTTACTAACTTCCCAATCACATCAATCACAGCTTTAACTTAAAGGGAACTGGGCCACTAAATAGCTATTACTCTGCCATATCACTTTTGCCCCAAACTACAGGAATTATTAATTATTCAGAGCAGCAGTCACACTGGAAATTTGCAATTTCAAATATGCCATTTGCTATTGTATTTTAATAGATTTTTCCCAGCAACTCACAGAGGCTATGAAGTCCCCTCCACTGCCCGAACAAGCACCGCTACCTTTATGTCCCTCCAAAGCAATTAAGTTTGTCTCTGCGGATGGCACCTTGGGTAACAGGACCAGGGGACACAACAGGTTTAGTTCACGGTTTCAACCTACAAGTTCTTGCCCCTCAAAGGCTGAGAATTCCCACCCGGCTGCCTACAAGGTTCACAGTGCTACATTCAAGCCACCTCCGGCTGTAGACCATTTCATTACATTTTTCTGATCCCTGCTGTTTCCGTGCTGGTCTCTCCAGGAATCAAACCGACTTCAGTACCATTGCATTTACAACAGTAACTTTCTGTTGAGAAAAATTTTCTTTCTACATAGTTAGAAATATATATGTACTTAGCCCTTTGTGCACTGACACTCATCTAGAGCCAAAAGAACAACATTCAAAAAGCTGTTGACAACAACCATAAACAGATGCAACACATCTATTTAAGCAGCATACGTACACGTTTATTTGGCTTTACTTGACCCAAAAGTAATATTACTTAAACCTGAAGTAGAGAACGCCTATTTGCAGGGACTCAGTTAGCTGTTCATTTATACTCTTCTCACCTCAAGAGAAACAAGCCCAGATACATCCTCAGGGATTTTTGTGAGCTGATTAGTCGCTAAGTTCAGTTCTACCATACTAGTCCAAGTCCCGAAGTCCAAGGGGAGAGAGGTCAGCTGATTGTCCTGTGATTTAACATATCAAACATTTAGGGTCTGTGCTTGCAAGAAGTCGGCAAGGCATCTGAGAGATTAAACAAACTGCTTACTAAATACAAAGCAGTCGATAATTAAATCAGAAGAATAAAATGTTGATAATTGGCCAAATATTTTTTAAATTCCTCCAAACATAATAAGCAGTCCCAACCTAGAGTTACAGAACTGACTCTGTGTTACTAATATGAACTGAAGTGGAAAAATTAGAAGTACATAATTGCCAAGATTTCATGCGTCCCAGTAGTTGAAACATTTTTTTTGTCCTTTCTTTGCTGAATACGATGGAGGGTGGAGGGGGAAAAAAAAAAAATCAAAACAGAAAATTCACCGTAACTTACAAAGGTGCTATCAGCAATGCTTGAATCCTAAAAATACATGGAGTTTGCTAAAAAAACCAAACCAAACAAAAACACCACAAAAACACCCACCCCCCCCAAAAAAAACACCACCAGACACACCACAAAGAAAATATACCTTAATGGCTCAGAGTAAAAGCATCTGAAATTAATCTGAACATTTCACTGCTCAAAATGTTGCTACAAAATTTTATCTAGACCAGACACAAAACCCCAAAAAAATCATCTAAAAAAACAGGTCATAAAACATCCTGGTAAACATGCAAAGTTACAAATGGATATGTGATAAAAAAATGGTCTTAATGCAAATTGACAATCAATTTGTGCCAAAAGATATTCTAAAACAGTAGCTGAGCTTAGCTACTGCTCAAACATTATTTATTTCTTAAAAAAAATAGTTTAAGAACTTGAAACAAACCCATTCATAGAAAAACATCATCTCTTTTCCCTAGTTCTCTTCACTCCAAGCACATGTAGCACAGACTTAAAGGTTCTTTTTCTGTACTCTACAACTACTGCCAAAAGTCTCCAAACTTAGGTTTTGAAAGAATATTCAAAGAAGATATTTTACATAATTTTATTTATAATCTAAACTGTAACAGTAAAGAGGGGGAAAGAAATAAGCTACTCTACATGTTCGTGTCCCATGTGAATATTCAAGAACTTTGCAACCAACTTATTTTCATTGTTCAAACTCGAGAAAATGTGACAAAAGCTTAACTAACAAAAATAAAGACAAATCAATAACCTCTTGATAGTACATTTTTAAACTAATACAGAATTGTTTCTATACATGACAGCAGCAGTATCCACTTCAGCGAATTCATTCCTTATATCATTAAGTTTGCCAGAATTCATGGAGCAGCAAACAGTGCTCCTCATTGATTTTACACACAGTAGCATGTTTCTGTGCCTCACCTTCATGTTCAGCTTGCTTAATACTTTAGCTCTAGAGAAAATTCCAAAGGGGATTTTATTGATGCGGTTGTGCTCCATATTGAGAGAGTAGATTGTGGAGAACTGGGACGGGCCACCCACGGGATAGGACTGGAAGCAGTTCCTGGCCAGTGTTAAACTAGTCAGTTTGACAAGGCTGGATAAAAGACCCTGTAGAGAGAAGAAAACCACCCAGGAACTTAGGACAGATTTATTTGAATACATCTCTTTTCACTCATGGGTCTAATTGAAATGTTTTCCCCCCCTCAAGTCCATCCCCTAAGTAAGTGTTGCAACACACAAGCCAGTGTTAAATTTGATAAAACTTCCATTGGCAACGATCTCTGCTCACAGTCATCAGCCTTCACTTTATTTCCCCCCTTTCTCCTTACATACTGCCAGATACAAAAAAAGCAAACGTATCACATTTAAAAGGACAAGTTTAGGAGGTTTTGTAACTCTTTTCTCCTCCGAAAGGAATTTTTTTAATAACATATTGCTACATCTCGGGCAGCTCTGAAGGGCGCAGGGGCAGCGGCTGGCAGGCGCAGTCAGCGGCGCGTCCATCCTCAACAGCGGTCCCGGCTCCGGCCAACGCCGCCCAGCTGCAGCTCACTCCGTTCTGATGCCTGCTCACGGTTGAGAGTATCAACTGCGTGCACCATTTTTCAAACAGGCGTTTGATACTTCCAGTACAAATCTTTGTTAGTTTAATAAAAATCCATATTGTGATCACATCTGGTAGAAGTTTCCTTTTAGGCTCTAAGTATTTCAGATAATCTGACAGGACAGAGAAAAAGAATGGGAAGGGAAGGGTTTGGAAATTCCAGGGTTTTTTTTTTCCTGTTTTCAAAATATTCCTAAATAGTTACTACTCCTTTTTTTTTTTCCCCTTCCCTCTTTAAAAAATGAAAAGCAAGAAGCCTGGAGTTAAACTGGATAGCAATGGTTGCTCATTGAACCCAGAGTCTCATTTATTTCGCAATCTAATTAGACTCTAAAATCTCAGCAGTGCGGATCTCGGAGTTTATCTGTTAGTTACGTGCCAAGCACATTGCTGGAACTGTGGGGATGAATAATGAGATCTAAATTACTGCTGAAGCGTCACCTTTGCTTATTACTATGCCAACGTGAATTCAGCCCTATTTGCTTAAGTATTACAGAAATTGGAGATTTATGCATAGCATTATATACCATAAATAATGCAACATCTGCAATCAGGAATGAGTGGTAACAAGATAATGATTCCAACCATATTCCTAATGTCAGTATTGCTGGATGGCAATTACAGTGCTACATTCACTGTAAAAGCTTTAAGAACATGGCTTTGCTGTTTCACCAGGAAAAGCTTTGGCTACTTTTCTAAATAGTTTATTAGCATTACTGTAAATAAAACAGAACTAAATAGGGACTTTTCTACATGTCATGGCTAAAACTTTAACCACTGAAATACAATTCTGGGGGCATCTCGGCAAATATCAGTGAAGCAATTTTCGCCCTAAAGATAAAATAATGGATCTTCAAATCGGTATTAATCTAACCTAATCATTAACTTGTATAATCTTTGATTAGGAAATACTGCTTCTAGCTACACTTCAATTAACAGATATTCTTTGTCCTAGAGTTAGGCAGTCCCTGAGCTCTGTTACAAACACACTTTATTGCTTCAAATGGATCCTGGCATTTCAAAAAGCCATTTTTGAAGTCTGCTTCCATACAAAAAAATATTAAAAATATGTTAGCTAATACACTCTAATAGCCCAGAGTAATTAAACACATTTGAAGGGAAGCAAGAGAGCTTTGGCAGTACAAAGAGAACAATACTCTTATATGTATGAGAGCTGTGGCAGTGCTGCCTTCTCCCAGCCCATCCTTTTAAGATAAAATATTTATTAGGCATTGTGTCAGCAGCTTCAGCTATGTTTTGAAATTCAGAAGTTTCTTCTACAAATACAACTCTTAATATTATAGCACAGAATGTTTTACTTTAAACAGATTACAGTATAAACTATACACTTCTGCAAGGTAGCAGCTTAAGTGTTAAGATACTGTTGGCAAACATACGTGAAGAAGGCAGCAGAGTCGCAAAGAGTTTTGTATTATGACTGAAAATATTTTAAAGCAAGTAATCATCCCTCACATTAGCTTTTTGTAATTATACCGTAGTTGCTTTTATGATATGTCTGGGTGGGGTGGGCTAGCTTAGCTCTCATCTTGAAAGCAGCCTGGTGGCTTTCACTCAGTAGCATTTTCTTAAATGATAGTTTTACCCAAACATTTACTCAATTCTCTGTTTTCAGTTTGTCATTGCTGAGTTCAGAAATTTATCTGAAGGAAAGTAGTTAGTTACTGCACTTTGTTACTACGAGTACTTTGCCTAAATCCAAATGCATTTTGTTTTTTTTTCTTCTATGTATAGTTTCCCATATACCTCTTTAGGTAACATTTTAACTCATTTTATACTAGTAATTTATACAACTTGGGGGAGTGGCGTGAGGATGACAGCTTAGGAAAGCAGTTTGGACCATCATTAAAACAGAACAGAATGTAAACTATGTTGTGTCCTGAAGCCTTCATCTCAAAAGGTTCTAGAGCAATGGAAGAAATATCCAAAATAAGAATCAATCACATCAGATTTTTTTTCTGTCATCAGAGCAATTCTTCCCAGGCACTAATGCTTCAAGTCAAACATTTTTCTCTAAATGTTTACTAGCACCAAAAGTATACAGTATGCAGCCAAGCATCTTGCACTCTGCTGCCCTGATAAACACTCTCAAGAAATTAAAAAACCAAAAAGGTTTCAAGGTATAACCCAGCAGTTTAAGTAGTTGCAAAGTCTGCAGATATCAAAGCTGTATTTAAAAAATGGTCTGTAACCAACTACTGTAGCTAGCCAGGGCTGTGAAACTGGAGTCCACAGGGGCACGTTTCAGACAACTCTAGGGGAAGAGTATACAAAAACGTACAGATGCATTGGGGACCAGGACCTTCTGCCTCTTCACCCCAGAGCCAGCAAAGCACTCTGTTCAGGGAATGTGTTAATTTAAGAGACTGACAAGGTGGCTCCAGAACTTCTAACTATGGACATTTTCCTTGGTCCCACACTAAGCTTGAAGCAAGAGACACCAAGGTAAGACAATCAAGTGCAGCTGGTATGGAAAGAAAAGTAAGAAAACGAATTTCTCTTCCCCTTTCTCCTGTGATCCTCACAGAGTCACTGGAAACTGAAAAATTATGCAAATTTTTATTTTTCGTAACTGGTGGAAGGTGTGTCAATGAGTTGCCAGATGATATCACATTGGTGTCAACAGCACACTTTTCCACATTAAAATGAGAATGCTGAGGCCAAGTGGTTGTGACAAGCTTTACCTACTCTCTTAAAGGCCATTCCTGCCTCAATTAGATGGGGAATGAGATATCCCATTTTTCATTTTTCTACTTCTTCCCCACCTCCATGAAACAGAACCACCAAGAAATACTTATCTAGCTTGAATGGTGGGAACCTGGACTCCTTATTTAAGGTTTTCTAAAGAGACAGGACAGCAAATACAATCACATGTATTGCTCCCACTTTTGACTTAAGTTGTATGACATTAGTTCTTCTATACTAGTTAGCTACACCTAATATGTACAGAATTGCAATATTTCACATTACACACATGTAGATTAAAACAAAGGGTATTCCTCAGAGTTATGATGCAAGACGAAATAATTTCACATGTTCCAATCCCTCTACAAAACATGGATGCCTTACAACATTCCCTCCCCAATCCACTCCCTCTAATTCTCACCTCTGGTAAAGTAGAAATGTTGTTGTTCTCCAGGTTCAGTTCATCAAGTTCACTGCATTTCGCTAAAGACTTCGGAATTGCTGACAGCCTATTGTACCTCAGGCCAAGACGACTTAGACTGGACAGATTTCCTACAGGTAGAAACACGTATTACTATATCATTGGATTAATACGAAGGCACAGAGCAAGGTTTGACTTCTGATTCTTCTGTTGTCTCACACTCTACACTTCAAACTTTTCATACGGTGAAATGGAGCTACCATCCCAAAACAGGAGATACACAGATTATAGTGCTTTCCAACACTGAAGTCAGCCATGCAGAAGTAGATTGTGCATATTAAATATTCTTCTTAAGTTGTGCATAATACAGTATGCAAGCAAGGCTTATGTCCTGTTGTAGAAGTCCTTCTATCCTGATATTTCTACCAACAAACAACTCTATCATGTTCCAGATGTCCCCAAAATGACTTTTTAAAATTACAGATAGCATCATTCAATGCCATGAGTCATATTACCAGAACTTGGGCATACATCACACAGCTCAGGTCCTGGCAAAACAATTTCCTCTACAGGAGAAAAAAAAAAAAAACAAAACACAAAAACCACCTTTACCATCTTCCAAAAGCAACAAAGTCTTTAAAAAGTGATAGAAAAAAAAACTTTTCTGAATGATACTGAAGGAAAAGTCTGGAGGAAGTCCGCAAAAATCTGGACAATAGTGCATGTAAAAATATTTCTGAATATTGCCAGGCCAACAGTCCCAGTTGACATGTAATTCTGTCAGGAAAAAAAATTCTTGAGAAACTCACAACTTGAAAATCTCCCATCTGAAGCTCCCTTTAGCTCCAACCTTTACCATCTAACAAGTACTCAAGACCAAAATCAACTGCTTAAGGATGTCTTTGAACTACACGGTGCTGGGACATTTCGACTCTCCTGCAGGTAGTAAGACCTTGAACTTCACTGAAAAGTCAGCTGGCAAATAGTACAAAGAGCAGTGCTTAGTCTTCTGGCTTATCCCCACGATCAGCAAACATGTCTGCGCACGTGCGTACATCGCACCAGTGGAGCTTGTGAACAGATTCACACAATCCATCAGTTTCTTGCAAAACATTCGCTATTTTACACTCATTTTTACAACCACTCATGGCACAACACATTTGTTCTGCAAATTGAAGTACCAGAAAGACACATTAGAAAAGAAACATAAGATTTAACAAACGGCAGCAAGAATAACCAGAAATAATTTTAAAAGATGAAGGGAGCTTAGTATGTACAGTCTAACTACTCATTAAATGAAAGCTTTATTAATGTCTATGCATATGTACTTGTACAAAGGTTATTGGAACACAGCAAAGGAAGAAACAAATGTAGTGTATGAGATATGCTTGGAAGCAAAGGATCAAGCGAAATGGAGAATGAAAATTAATACAAATGCTACAAGGGGATCTGCTAGACAGAGGAAAAGTCTCAACAAAGCAAGTGGCAAAATACCTCTTTTCTGAACTTGGTCAAAATATACTGTAAGAACGACCCTACATCACTGAGTAGCTGGGAATGTAGCTAATAATAACTAGACATCGGGAATGTTGTATGATTCACTGTAGTTCACTTGTAGTTACTAAAATGGAGATTTACAAGAGCAGTGAAAGTAAAAAAAAAAAAAACACAAACAAAAAAACCAAAACAAACCAACCACAAACAAACAGAACCCCCCACAAAACAAATGAACAAAAAACCCCTCATATAGAACAAAATTATCCAGGTCTTACAAATCAAGAACGAAAAAGAGGATGAATTTTCAGTGCTTATCTGATATTTAGCTAACAAGCTTAGCAACAAGTTTCACTTAGTATCATCGATAACTAAACAAAAGTTAAAACAACAGGTAGCCACCTGGAGTTGCTTAACTAGTAGTATCTGCCATTAGGATTTTTATTGGCATGTTTTAAGTGCTTTCTTTCTGAGCAACTATACAATTAGCTTTTGCAAAAGCAGCAAAGAAAGTCTTCCCTTAACCAAAAAAAAAGCATTTAAAACCCAGGGCTATCAATATGGCTCTCCAGTGCACAAATCTTCATCTTCTGAGGTTAAGTCCTATAGTGCATATACACACTAAAGAGAATAATTGAGATCTCTTGAGCCTACAGTTCACTAGTATAAAGATGTACATTTGTACATAATGTAGCTATTTCATGCTGTATTTGGTGAGATCTGGCATTGCTGGCTGTATAGCAAACTGGCCTCACTTCACACGCTACACATCCTATTGCAAGGCATCGAGATCATCAGGATTTGCCATTCTAGGGATGAACAAAGCACACCCTGACTGCATTTCTCCGAATTGTTATTTAATGCTTTACTAACAAAACGAATGACAAACTTTACACAAAATAAGATATCAGTCTACTATTCTTTTTCACTACTTAAAGCTTGAGCTCGACGCTGATCTGGATTTTTCAGGCAAAGAGAACAAACGTGGAACGGCTCTAACAGACAGCATGATGCCAACTGTTGCTTAGCAATACAACGTCGCTATGCCAATTCCCAGATTGTGAGCACAGGTTGTATGTATGTGGCTCTCTTCCTACCAGCAACGTGGCATTTCAGAAAAACGAAACACGGCAGTCATTAGAGAGAGTCAAACTGTACCATCATTTTCCAGGAGAGAATGACACACGTTGGCTATCCTCATGGCATTATCAGAAAGGAGGCATAAATAGCAGCTCTCAGTAATTTTTTTCTTATCATAAGTAGCATTTCTCAATAGAACTTTATCACTGTTTCTCTACTAGTTATCTTTCTCCTCCATAGAAAAGGCATGCAAAGGCATAACAGAAGATGCATCCTGCGTGCACCACATTCCCTGTGACTTTTTTTTTTTTTTTAAACACACTACAGCACTAAATACAGTTATTCCTGAGAACAAAAGCTGGAGCTGGAGCTTCATCAGTAGCACCTCTCCCACTGCTCCTGGAGGGGCTGTCCTGCACCCAGCTGATGCAGGCAGTACAGGCCGCCTCCTCATTTCAAGCCAGAATTCATTTATACTCAATTTATCACCATTTAGTCTTTTGTCAACAAGACTCAGATATCTTTTCATCCTCATCAGAGTTCATATTCACACCTCATTGTGAACGCATCGCGGTGAGAAACGCTTATCAGCTTTTATCTTCACATGCTGGACAAGCCAGATCTTAGTCTCCTCTTCACAAAAAAGGATGATCCTTAGAGCTCTTCCCTCTGCTCAGTGTGTTAAAACTTACCTTTTTTTTTTTTTTTTAATTTATTTTATTTTTATTAAAGGAATGCTCAGTACAATGATGTTAATATTCGCCTCCATGGTCCACGGGCCCGCTGCCAGGCGGCTGGTTAACACGCTCAGCCTCCTCGCCAGCTCTCTGACCACCAAGTGACAAACGCTGGTTTATAACAGAAACTGCTACAAGTTGTTAAAGAGCACACCGTGCACACTGCACAATCAAAAGTGATCCCATTTACAGCTCCCTGAGCTCAGGATTACCCAGCTGATACTCATATTCCGAGCTGCTTTACAGTGCCTGCACTCATCTCCATCTTCTCCAGTTCAGCTACTGGTTTCTGAGAGGGCACCATATTAGGTACTCCGCTGACATGCCGTTAGGCTAAGTCTAAGAAATAAGGCGAGGAAGGTAACAACTGATCATGATCAGCTCAGTCAGACAGTCATCAGAATCATTTGCGGTTGTACTTTTGTCACTGAAACCATAACTCAGCGGTTCCTCTAAAACAGCCCCTTGCAGGTACAGTGACTCAGAAAATGCAGCACTAGATGTTCATGAACCCGACAGTTTGATAACCACAGCTGAACAGCAGCTACTAGCAGGAGAAGCAACAAGCAAAACCCCTTCCAACTTGTTTTCTTAGGGAGCCCATTACAAAAGACCTTGTAAACTCAACTGCCCCATCCATTGGCACTTCTAAAAATACAATACTACCACCTGACTAAGCCCTAAACTTATGCCAGGCCTAAGAAAGTCACTGAAAAAATTGTTTTAGTTCAATTTTTGGCACAAACAGTCAATTTGGGGAATGAGGTTTCACACAGCCACCTTGTTTCAGGTCCATTTTCTCACCAGCAAAGTGTATCAATGCCCATCACAGAATCACACAGAATCACAGAATGGTAGGGGTTGGAAGGGACCTCTGGAGATCATCTAGTCCAACCCATCAGTGGGCTCCACTTTGCCCAGCTCTCAGGTTTGAAGCAACGTAAGTGCAGAATTCATTATCACTTCACTGGAGTGACTCCACGTCTCTCTCAGGGTTAGCTGTTTAATTTACACAGAAATGAATTAAAAATACTTGGAAGCATGCAAATCCAGAAACACTAAATTAAAGTCTGTTACTATAAAAGGGACTCTAAATAGATGGTTTAAATTAAATTCTTTATTAAAGGTACTTCAAAAATATTAGTCAAAGAAAAAACAGGTGTTTGCCAATCCCAAAACTAAGGGAAGACTGGAAATAAAGCAGGAAACCATGCTTACAAAGACACACTTTATAGAAAGACCACCTGAAGTGGTTCTCCAAGTAGGAGTAATACATCTCTTTCTTGAATATTTCAAAATCAAGAGAAAAAGGAACTGCTATGTTGAATAATATAAAGAAATTCAAATTCCTAATTCAAAGTCCTACCAATGCTTTCTAAAGGGAGCAAGAAATTCTCTCTTCTTCTGAGATTTATGACACCTCTTCCCTTCCCTCCCTTAGTTAAAATAATCCTTCAAATTCCCTATCCTTAGATGAAGGGTCATTACTTAGTGCATCATTACTAAAAGTTGGGATAATTAGTCTGTTTTATATAACTTAGTTCATCAAGCTAGTTTGCTATCAGGATCAGTTGCTTTCTCCTAAATAAACCAGAAGCATCAGATGAATTTAAAATCTGTTCACTAGAGAAAACTCTAGTTTTTTAGATGTAGGGGTACATCCAAAATTAATTAAAAAGTTCAAAAAAAACAATTAAACTTGATGTCACTGTTAAAAAAACATACATGAATTAAGCTTAATACACCACATCGCATTAATCTTGTAGTGAGAATAAAAAAGATGACAATATGGAAGAAAAAGCCAAAAGAGCTTCAATGAGTACGTTACAAAGCAGGTGGGACCTAAAGACCTTAAAAGAATTGAAAATTGTATAGGAGAGACTAAACAAGCTAGAGATGGCCAGCTATGGATAGAGAATAAACACTGCGTTCAAGTATTTCAACAGTGCTCCTAGTCTAAAATAGCCGTAAGTCAGAAGATGCCTGTATCACACTTTGTACTTACTATATATTAGTTTTTCCAGATGTCGGCCATACTCCATGACAATTGTTGAACAGTTTCACAGATTTTTAGGTGAAAGGAGCTGTTGACATGTTTAATCTAATCTCTTGTCAGAAAGCAAACCATTTCCCCTGATAGCTGTAGAGTAAAACGAAAGGCTTCAGATAAACCATTTTAACCGTCAGTTGCATTCCACAAGCAAAGACGATGTCTGCCAATGTCCAGCACTGCGTCAGCGCAAAGTCACTGGTCCGGCAAGACATCCTGAAGGTGATCTCAGTGAGCACGTTGCAGAGGAAAGCAGAACAAAATCCCATAGTCATTACTCATCTGATCTGGGGGCAACCCCTTCCTAAACCAAAGCCTGTAGATTCGTATGAATGTAAACTTGCATCACCAACCAATCATTCGAGGGAGGTCAAATCCTTTCTGCAACCTGCAGGGCTGGAACATCCCTAATATTTAATATGCTCTGGCTAAAGGCTGATGTTTTAGGAAAACTGGGAATGGGGACAGAAAGGTGGTGGGGGCGGGAAGGCAACCACTCAGGAAAACTGTAGAAGAGAAGAGAATCCCTCCTGATCATTGCTACCAACTACCAAATCCAAAGCATGCAATGTAATTATACTCTTCCAGATACAAAGGTATAGTTGAACACAACACAAAGCTTGACTTACGAACTCCAGATTTTACTGGTTTAACAGTGAAGTCATTTTTAGTGTATTTTAATTTTTCTTTCCAGCCACCAATACCTCCTGATGTATCAGGACAGTGTAGGAGGCAGATTCAGACTCACGAATTACAAGGTCAGCAGGGTCCATCATTTTTTCAAGATTAATAACATCGTTATTTCAAGATTAAGGCTAAAGACTGACCATGTCAGCAGTTGTTTTTCAACTCTGACTCAAGACCATCATCATTGCCGACTGCATAGCGTGAAAGATGCACACAAGATGCTGCAAAACTTGAGTGACAGAGGCTCAAGTATCTGACATGCACCACACACACCACCTGCATTAGGCTAGGGAGCACAAACTCTTAGTGACATGCTTCTGAAACTGTCCCAAGCTATGAAAATTCAACTTCATTTAACATGCGTTCATCAAAATGCATGTAACTAATAGACCTGCTTGTCTCGCTTCTGATGTGTTCCTTTGAATCACTCTTCCCTCGTGCCTGGTTCTTACATAAAGAAAGTAAGATTATGGGCTTTTTCTTTCTGCAGTATACAAATCATTCTGAAAATGCTGAGCTGCAAATTGGTCTCCGCATCTAATTACTGTGTGATGGTATGTACATTCACTAAAATAAACTGTCCCCCTCCTAGTCTTACCAGGAAGAATATTCAACCAAAATACAAGTTAAAAAATATTTTCGTAAATACACATCAAATCAATAAACTCAGAATTAATAAGCCAATAGAAGCTAGTCTGACTTCTACAGAAAAACCGTACATATGTATTTAACTATATCAGGCTTGCATTGGAGATTTATTTATTAAAAAAGGAAGTTGTAATTAGCTGAAAATTATACAAAAATACAAAAACACTTCACATTGCAACAGAGTCAAAAGCAATTTTGGGCTATCAATGAGAGTGTTGCATTTTACTCAATTCATACTTCATACAATAACACAAAACTACCGAAATTTATTTCATTTAATTTTTCATTGGTAGTCTTATTTTCCTTTGCAATTGACTATTTAAAACATTTCTGTGAAATTTATATAGATGTAAATCGCATTGTAGGAACAGTTTATACCTAACTAGCAACACAGAAAAATATTAACCTTTCCTAAGTGATAGATGTGTTTAATTTTTTAAGTTTATCCTACTATAAGCATATAAAATGTATAATACATAAATACACATTTATAATTTTAGCTAATTAAGGAACGTGAGAATTATTGTACACAGACCAGAGATCCACCTAGTATCTTTTCTCCAGCAAAAAAATGCCCAACAGCAGATACCAAAAGAAGAACTTAAGAAAAGGGAAAGCACACCCTGAAACTTCCCCAAGAGCTGAGAGAAGATTCAACAGCGTGTGGCTCCGCAACTTCACAAATTTAGCAGCAACTGATACATTTTTCTTCTGCATAATTGTCACATTGCCCTGTGAGCTTTTGGCATCTACAACAACCTGTGCGAATACTGAGACCCAAGAGTTCCCCACCCATCGCGTGCAGTACAGTCTGCTTTTTACTGGTTTGAGGTTGACACCTCACAGCTTTGCTTCGCCCCTCCCGTTCTGCTGCTGGGGGAGGCAGTGAGCAGTCACTTCCCACTTACCCTCGCCTGCCACTCACTATTTTCCAGCCAATTTCACTGCTTTACATCTACTAAGTCTAGAATTGAAGCCAACAAGAAGCTTCATTCCCTTTATGAGGCCACCATGAGAACCAGCAAAGACTTACAATAGCCTGAAAATGAGAATAAAAGAGTGGGAGCCACTGCTTTCCACCAGATAAAGGAAAGACTGAGCTTATTGAGATTGCCCAATACTAACAGAATTTAATTAAAAATGTTTCATTAACAGCACAGTCCAAGAACAAAACCTTAGCCAAAGCACTGAACGCTGATCAGATCTCCCAATGTGAGCCTATGGAAATGGGCTTGATCCTGCAAAGTGCTGAATGCTCACAGACCAAAGCACTAGGTCATGTGTTTAAATTTTAAGAATATGAATATTGCCATCAAAGCTAGAGTAGGAGGCTTGGCTCTATCAGAGTGGTGAGTAATTAGTAACACCAAACCCATCAGTCGCATACAAACATCACCCCTGAGCACCGAGGGAGCTGCAGGTCCTCTGCTGGGTCTCATCAGGACCAGCGCATTTGTCAGACGTTTCAGAATAAGACTTCTCCAGTTTTTGCTAAGTCTGCTAAACTTCAAATACCATTTTAAAGTAGTTCCACTTTTCCACAGAAATATCTTTACTAGGACTTCTAGGGACTTAAAGCTCTCAACCACAGTTTGGATAACCTGAGCTGTACCAATTACATATGCCCAGTTCTGGTCACGATGCTTCATGTTTTACCAACTGTATGTTTTAAAAGCACGACTGTGCTCTCAGAGGTACGCTGGGGCTAAATGCGTCAGAAGCCTAGTTTGTAGCAAAATTTCAACCAGCAAAAACAGCAAAGCTACTCCACGTAATATTTGCTGTCATGAAAGCTGCGATTTCAGCTTCTGAGCTAACGTTTCGCAGTGAAGGGCAGGAGTATAGTGTGGGGCTTTGACTATGCCTCTCATTTTCCTAACCATCTCTTAGGAACAGTGCCATGTCAGACACTGGAAAGTGTGTCCAGTGACGGAATTTTTTGTGCTTTTAAAGCATCTTTTTGGAACATTTACAACTGACTACTCTTCTTCTTATTAAAATGTCTGTTGCCTTAAATGTCCATGAATATGGCACATTTGACTATAATCAAACTGCACATGTAAACACACAAAACTAGAAAATTACAAAACAGATGAAGAATCTGATTTTAAAAGTTGTAATGCTGTTTCTGTTCAATTTCTTTCTCAAATAACTGTTTCTGTGCTTTTAAATAAGAAATTGTGAACACATTTGTACAGAATGCTAAAATTAAAAGTTCAAAGAGGGAACACTCACAATGTGGTATTTGCAGCACAAAATTTTCTAAGCTAGCTTGTAATCCAAAAAACACTCTACTCCACCCAAAATTTGCTTTCTCTGTCTCAAAAGTCCAATTATTAATTTTAATATAAATGGTAAGTTCTTCACCTTCTTTTATGTATCTTTTGGATATATTAAGTGTGCCAGCTAAGTATACAGACATAAGACATTGTGTAAATAAAAGTAGAACATACCCCCCCACCCCACCCCACCCCCAAAAAAAGGGCTGCGGGGGAAAACGCGCAATTAAAACACTAAGCAGCTAAGATCCCACTATGATTTTGATTCTAGACTTGAGACTCTTGGAATGTGCTAAGCTGTTCCACAAAGCTCATTTTTCTTACAGGAAGTGATCTAATATACAAAGTACTTTACAATTTTCAATCAACAGAAATACAGATATGAATGTATTAAGCCAATATCTATAAAGCAAGACATTAGGTCACTTCCTGACAACTAATATCTAAAATCGACATTTGTTACTGCCCGAAAGTGTGCTTATAAAGCGTTAGTTGAAACAAGAACTTTGTATTTTTACAGAGTGGGTATATTGGCTCTGCTACCTCTGCAATCATTGCTGATGCATAATCCCTTCCCTGCCACTCCCCTGCATGTCACCCTCCAACATCCCTTCCTCGCAGCTCCGGCGCATTTCAGTACAGTACTGTTAGTTAGAAAACAAGCCTTTTTGCCTTTTTTTTTTTTTTTTATTGGCAGGTCCAGAAATCTTTCTGTGGTAAACCCAAAACCTGGTTAGATAGTCCAGCAGTCAATTTAAGAAGCATTTTGCAAGGATTTTGGGTGGGGGAAGGAGGGAGGGGGTCCTTTTTGAGGGGAGGAAGAAACAGAAAAGGAAAGGGGCTGTTTGTTTTTCAAAGCAGCTTGACAAAAACATCCCTCTCAAGAAAAAGAGCAGGCCTCCATCAAAAGGGTGTTGGTGGGGGAGGAGAGGACAGACCTGGCAGTAATGGAAAGTCTGTTCCGTAACAGGAGGCTCATAGTACATTAAATATTTATAATAAGCAAGTGTGCTTAGTCTTTTTTTGTACCCGGTCTGCAACCCCCACCCCAGTTTGACTGAACCGGGGAAACATTAACAGCACTTATATATAAAGCGTACTGAAATCTGGCAGCGTGTAAATGTTGCAAGAAAAGCCAGTTGTGCCAAACACCAGGTAGATCTCCACGAGTAGGGAAGAGAGAGAAACCGGAGCGAGAGATGGAGAGGCTGGAAAGGCCGTCCCGCAGCCGTGCCGAGCGGCGCACGCCAGGCCGCCACGCGCCATTTACTCGCCGGGTTTTTCTCAGTACTCAAAGTCTCTCACTGAACAATCCTAACCACAAAGCAAGCTGCAATCTAAAAATCAAGCCACAACTTGCTTTAATGTTGAACCAAAACTGCGATGACTAAGAAATAAAGCCAATGTTGCTGAACTGGCTACGGCTGCCTTTTCTGTTACATGCATAAATGTAGGTTGATCATTATCATTTAAACTGGAGTTTAAAATTTTTCCCTTAAGTATTCAATTCTGGCTTTTTGCAAACTATATGTGGAACAAACACCGATTTCTGATTTTATGTTTTTACTCTAAACAGAAATGCTCAGCTACTCCACGTTGGTCAATACAAACAACAGGTATTTTCCAGTGGAGTAAAAACTGAACCAGTGTAAGGTTAAAGACACAACAGCACACTGCCGTCTCCTACCATTATTCATCTGTCTTTGGTGGTTTGTTGAGATACACAGCACTGATATTCAGCTCAGATAAGCATGTAAAGAGACAGCTATATACATTTAAAAATAAGTAACTTCAAAACACTATAAAGACAATGCAAAGGAAAAACAAAACAAAGAATATAGGCAGAAATCCAGTTCAACCAGGTATGAATCTGACTCAGTACAAACCACCTAAGCTTACAATAACTTTCTGAAGAAACAGATGAGTCCAAACTATCTTGATTGCAGAGTCAGTAATTTCCTATCTATCACAAATGACTTAACCGCCTAAGTAACTTTGTGCCTCTCCTACCCAAAGACCTTTCCCGGTAAGCACGGTCTTGCAGCATACTGTAAGAAAGATTTTTGTGGTCCTCAGAGAAGTTCAGTGACTGCTAGTCACTAAACTACTCAGTAAATCGTACTACTATTCTGCACAAGAATCAACAATAGTGGTCTATAAACCCTGACAATGGAAATCTCTCACTTGCTTAGACAATTTTTCCCATAATTAGTAGTTTATCCAGAGAACTCGCTTCCTAAATATGACATGTACACTACACAAATTTTATTTAAAACAACTTTCAATAAGATTTACGAAATAGCTACAAAAATAAAGGCTGTGCTTATGAATTGTGTAAGTTAGAAGTAAATTCCAGATGGAACGGGATCTCCAGAGTTTAAAAATATCATCAATCCAGGAAGGAAGTTTAGCTCCAGTGGATACTTCATCAATGTAAACTCTGTTCAGGTCAAACTTTCTAAACAAAAAGCCACAATAGCTTCACACTCAACAATTCACTGCTAGAAAAAAAGCTGGAGTGTTGTTAAGTGGTTCCTCACTCTTCTGCTCCTTCACTTTACTATGCATTAAAGTACATTAACGAAATGTTCAATATAAATATTGTTTAAGTGATAACGTTCATTCTTCCAAGTATGTTCTGGTGAGAAATAAGAGCTTAAAATCATGATGGCCTTGCTTTTTGTCTTTTTAAATCACAGCATGCATCTTTCTCTGCCATCTGTTTAAAACCAATTTAATTAACTGGGAAAAGTCATATTTTGTTGTTTCATCCTATATGAGATTCTGAAACCGACCAGGACACTGTTTATTTCAGTCTTATTCCTAATCTAAGTTGCAAATCCTCTGTATTTTATTGCATTAGAACATGGACTTTATGGACTTGGAAGGTTTTTTTAGTTGTTCTATGGAAAAACATAGTATATACGGAATTCATTTAAAACACTTATCTTTTTAGTTCTATTTTTCTTTAGTCAAAGACGTTAGCTAAAACCAACTGTAGATATTTATTCATAACCGCAGAACACCTTAAACCAGAGTTAGAAGTGATGGATTTTTTTCCTTATAACTCTCATTCCTAGACAATGCTGCATTCTGCAGCACACCTAGATTTAATAATGTAATTCAGAAAGCTAGCAACTACATTTAAGGTAAGACGCACACCTTGCTTTTGATCTCAAGTGTGAAGTTGCCTTGAGCTGAACACCAGTCATTCTACAGTCACCAACCAAATACTCATTCTTAAATTTGTTCCTCTTACTGAACATTTTGAAGTAGTGATTTATTTTCCCTTCTCCAGCCTCTTCACATACCTATGGTTTCTGGCAGGTCCAAGAGCTCATTGTGCTGCAAGTCAAGGTTGGTGATCTGCGTGCAGCTTCCAATCTCTTCTGGAAGATGTTCAAGCTGATTGTGCGCTACATCCAGCGTTATGAGGTTACACAACTCACCTAAAAGCACACAAGAAAACCAAAACATCAAGTTCTTTAATGTACAGCTCTAGACAATTACTTCCACACAGAGATTAATAGAATCAGACAGATTTTGGGATAATCTGAAAAAAGCTATTGCTACCATAAAGTTACACATATAAAATAAGGCATTACAGGATCATAACTTCATCAATCGGATCTAAAACCTGATCAACAATTTTTAAAAACTCAGATAAAGCTTTAATAGATTCTCTGAAGAAATCTTACTGATTTTCTTCTGACAGTTCAAGCTGTGGAATACCAGTACAAAACCTATACTTCACACTTGTTTCAGGCTGACCAGAAGTTTAAAACATCACGGAGTAAGTGGATTGTATTGAATTTTGAGAAATTGAGATCCGGTTTTACACCATTAATTACTTTCAGGCACAAAAACAACAATTAAGAGACATCAAAATTATTTGGCTGACAACCTAGATAATCCACCCAAAGTCCTGAGTGGTATTTTTAACCATTTTTAGTGTGGTGGGTTGACCTTGGTGTCTACAGAGTTGTTTCTCTCACATATTCTCACTCCTCTCTCTGGCTGCAGTTGCTGTTGTGCAGTAAGTCTTTCCCCCTTAAATATGTTATCCCAGAGGCGCTACCACCATCACTGATGGGCTCGGCCTTGGCCAGCAGCGGGTCCATCTTGGAGCCGGCTGGCATTGGCTCTATCGGACATGGGGGAAGCTTCTAGCAGCTTCTCATGGAAGCCACCCCTGTAGCCACCCCCGCTATGAAAACCTTGCCATGCAAACCCAATACATTTAGTCATCACAAAAAAGGCAACATACGATAAGTAAACTGTAAACCTATTTATACAGATTATTGTATTTTAAATACGCAAGCAGAGCTATAGCAAATAAAATTTTGAAATAAAAGGCTTATCTGTTAAGCCTTAAAAAAGATTGGACTTGCTTGGAGTTTAGAGCTACTTTACACTGAACTGCTTCACTCCTGACATTGACACATTAATTTAAAAGTACAGCTAGGCACAACTCTCTACATAGAGAAGTTTCACCTACTTTAATGACAAACATACTGTGTTCTGAGCAATAGCTTGTTGGGTTTAAAAAAAAAAAAAATGTGTGCATGAATACAGGTGGATGCATTCACATTTTTTGCATCTAATGGAGTTGATATTAATGCAAATGATTTGAACAGCTTCAACTCTATCCAGTAAAGATGAGGTCACTGTATTTGAGCATGACTCAGTAACAAATTTGGAACAGTAACAAATTCCTTTTGAGGAGCGAATGTCTATTTTTAAGCTTCAGTGTTGTATCTTTGACACAATCCTTTAAGGATTTTCCCACAGGCTTGCAGGACTAACTTGGGCAAGTTCTGACGTGTAGACTGTCTACCCATTAGATCGGCAGATAATCACAAATGGTGATTTAATAAATCGTAAAATATTTATGAATTTAGACTCCGTATTAAGTTGCAGGTGTCATATAGCCACAATACTTACTATATATCATGAAACCGTTGTGAAAGGCCAGCAAAAAAAAAGCCAACCACAACAGCTTCATTATTCCATTTTTCTTAGATTGTTAACATATAACTGATCTTATTTCTTGCATTTATTAACCCAAATTGGGATGTTTTTCTAGCAACTAGGCAGATGGAAACGTAAAGGTGGTGCTTAAGCAGCTTCTCCATCACTATGTGTGTGCCCTCTCTCTTAAGTCAGCATTCAAGTGTATTCCAGGCAGCCAGAGTCAATAGTCAAACATGCTGTATCCAGCACTGCATAAACCACACGTTTTGATGCCATTAATATGCAGAGGAAAGCAAATTTAAGAAAAAATTGAGCAAGAGTTAATGTTCTATGGTAGGGGCGTCGTCTTGTTATTCATGAAAACAAGTGGGCAAAGTGTAGAAGGCAATAAGAGGAGGAAGAAAAGCTTGAGGAAGACTTCAAAATCCCTCCCTTTAAACAAACAAAAAAAGAACCCCACAAATCCTTATTAAGATAACGCAAGAACCTTCACACACTTTGGGGCAGTAGTTTTCACTTCATGATTGCTATTTTCATTTGTTTTCACTTCAGACCTAAACCAATGATGTCAAATTTGAAATGTGGCATAAATTTCATTTCATCACACTGATTTCTCATTTACTTGACTCTTCCCACTCTACATCTGCCGAAGTCGAAGAAAGACTTGGGTTTTCGCAGCAACATTTGCTGCGCTTCATTTTTGCACCTGCTGAAAACTTTGACAACAGCAAGCTACGTGTTCGAAACAAACATCTCACTAGCTAATTCTGCGGAGGGAAAAAAAGAAGAGAGATGCCCATGTTTATTTAGCCAATTAAGGGCAAGCTAACACTTTGGTTTAATTTGGATAGCCATACTTAATAATATTATTAAGTATGCAGACATTATTTTTAAAAGTGACATTGGTAAACATTTAATAAAAATTTTGAATGTTAAAATAGATTGAGGACTGTCCAACAAATTTTAGACTTTAGAGCAGAAATCAAGGGAAAGTTAAAGCCCTATCATGAAATACAATGACTTAAGGAAAGCAATTTCAAGAGATATTATAATATTCAGCTTTTAGTTTACATTGCTCAGTAAGGAGTCTGGCTCTTGGATGGAATAATACTTGTGGTTTGAGAGTATCTCACCAAAACGTCCTTTTTTCCCCCTAAGGACAGAAGGAGAGGGGAGGTGAAGTGCTGGTGGCACTGAAATTCTCTCGGTACTTTAACTTAGATTGCCGAGACACAACACAGAGAGTGTGCAAGTCGACAAAAAGCACTCAAGGTACATTTCTCCTATTGTTCTCCATGACGCATGGAAAAAATTCTTGCATACGATATGCATCTCAACAAGGTAAAAAAATGTTTAGGTGATGTGGTAGAG
Source organism: Phoenicopterus ruber ruber (assembly GCA_009819775.1). Lineage (NCBI taxonomy): Eukaryota > Metazoa > Chordata > Aves > Phoenicopteriformes > Phoenicopteridae > Phoenicopterus > Phoenicopterus ruber. The sequence goes on along the minus strand of CM020221.1, from coordinate 30,010,151 downwards.
GCTCATCTCCACACACAAAGACACACAGAGGACCAGCAGTGGGTGGGAGAACCCAGATAGTCACTGGGCTGTCCCAGGAGAGCTGTCAGCCCCATGGCCAGTGTGAGACCCATCACAGTGAGTAAATGGAAGGGCTCTCCAGAGCACCTCTCAGAGGGCTGTCACTGCATATGGGGCTCGAACATCTACTGTGGGGCGTGAGGAAGAGCAACTTGGGATGGTAAGAGTTGCTATAGGATCTTTAGGGAAGGGGAAGAGGAAGGGGAAAGGGAAAGGGAAAGGGAAGAATCAATGTGGTTTGGGAAGGACAAGTATGGGAAAATAGATGGATAAGGAAATAAAAGGGTCCAGTCTTTTATAAACCAATGCTGGTCACACCCTGTGGCTGATCAGCACCATCTACCCTGTCTTCTCCTTAAACTATTTCCATTTTCCTGGGTGAGAGGCTCTCTGTTCTGCGTGCATGGAGGTCTGAGTACCAGCAACACTGCAGTTAACGTGACCAGCACTGCCAAAAACATCCCGGTATGTGGGACCAGAACCACCCTGGGCACGGAGAGCGTGCTGCTGCCCGGCCAGCAGCTAAAGAACAGGGGCAGCTCTTTCACCGGCCGACTGACGGCAGTGATTCACCCGGTGAATGGATGCACTGTGCGCTGCGCTGCTGCACAACAGCAGCTCTTTCAAAAATTATGCCAGGATAAACACATGGCATAAACAATCGATATAACAAATAATGATCTGCAAGAACAAAGAGGCCAAACTTAAGGCCATCTGCACAATGCTCTTCCTAGGAGCCGATGTAAAGCCAGCTTGTTTCAGCGATGGAAAGTGTCCTTATTGTCTGAACAGCGGCAACTGTACTGAAGGAAATGCTTCTCAAAAAAAGGTGAAAACAAGTTTCACTAAGATACAACTGAAATCTAGCATTTTTGACTGGCCAGGGTAAGAAGCATATGTCAAAATCAAAAAGAAAGTTTTCCTAAAAGATTTGCTCGGGTACAAAAAGAAAAATGGCTAATGAGTGAGGAGCTCATGATCTTATTCATATTAAAAGAATCAACATTTGCTCTTTTCCAGTGTACTACATAAACTTTGCTGAAACACGTTCGTATCTTAATCAATTTAACAGAAATACGCCAGCTAGAAATGCGCTGCAGCTCAAAATCAGCCTTACCCAAAAAGCAGTTTAGTAAAGAAAAACCCATTCCCGTTCATCATGTGATCAACTCCAGCATCACTTCACCAAAGGACTGTTCGAATACCTGAATTCACTGGAGTAAGGCAAGCACTACTTCAGAGAAATACTAATCACAGGTAAAATAAACTAACTCTTTTCACCACAAGTAATGGCCAAAATAGACAAATCTTAAGCTCACAGTAGTGAATAAAGGATTCTCTATGGACTACCTGCAACTGCATTGAAGGGACAAGCATCCTCAGGACAATTAGAAAATAAACTAGGAAGGTACTGGAGTTTGTGGTTGGGTTTTTTTGTTGGGTTTTTTTTTTTTTTGGCCTTTTTTAAAACAAAACCAAACAAAAAAAACCCCAAAAAAACTATATCGTACTGTAATTGCAAAGGAAAAAAAAGCAATTGAAGCTCAAAATCTGCCAAGAAAGCAGACAGAAATTGCATGTACTAGCTGGCTTGACAATAAAAGACTTTGAAGTAGAAGTAATGCCCATATGAAATACATAATGCAGTTTCTCTAAAAATAACCTTCACAAAATGGTTAGTTACACCCTATTATGTAGTTTTTAAAAACTTATATTTTAAAAGGTTCTACAAGATAAAAATCTCAGACAATTCACACACATTTTTCAGGTAAAATATTTTGTGAAGTCTCCCAACCACCTTCCAGTCAAAAAATATTGTTAAAAACACAGCTAAGTATACATCTCAACAGTCCTTAAAAAAGGTGGGGTGAGCAATCACCTCACTGTTGTTCTCCTATGCACGGAGACTAAATGTTATAGTATGACAAAGCTAAATATACCTGCTGAAAAACCCCAGCATTATGAAATGACTAATATTTTCTGCATAATGAGGCAGAATTACAGTCCCATTACATGGCCAACCTTGAAAGCCTGTTACAACAAGAGGACCAAGTTACATGCCCTGACTTACATAACTCTGAAAATTCTTCTTGGCCATTTAAAAAACAAAATACAGCTTCATTAAAAAAACATAAAAGTACACACAAATTAAACAGTCATATAGGGAGAGAGTACAGGTCAATAGCAAAGTGGCTTCAGTGTCTCCTACCACTAACTTACTCGGTGGGCAACACTCCTGGACGGCAAACACAAGTTGTAATATAGCCTGTTTTCCACTGGATTAACTCTGTGCCTGCCCATGATTAAGCAGATTGAAAATTGTGAAATCCTTCACAACATGATAAATCCTGGGCCAGATGACACAGCAAGATGATCAAGACTCTTATGGAAAGTACAAGGAAGAGGAGAATGCAATTATTAGTGGGACTTCAAGTCGGTGTGTCAGAACACTGGTTGTAAGCTAATTTGTAAAGAATAATTATCAGAAATCAGCAATGCTGGGAACAAATTACAAATATTTCCCATAACTTTGGTAGTTATTCATCTCTCACTAGGTTTTCTGCTGGGAAAAAAAGGGGGGGGGGGGGGGGCAAAAGAATTTTTAGTCTGTCTATAAAACTCTTTGGGATAAGTGCCCTGATTATAGAAAAAAAAAAAAAAATTTACAGTTTCAGAATCTTTTCCCTCTCTATGAGATTTGAGTAAATCACTGTAACAGACAGCCTGAACTTTTTGCTGCGTGTTACCAACAGCCCAAAAGAACAGTTTAAGCAGTCAGAGCTATTTTGAATTATTACTGCACAACTATAATTTACACAGAAGAGCTACTGGGTAGAAGAATGCAATTTTAATACGGTCACAAGTCACTTATGTACAAAAGTTAAAATATTCATATAAGTAATAAGCACAGTAAAATATTTAGAATTTGCAGAATGTGCAACAGGATCTAGTTATGGGAACCGCTCAAGAACACAGAAGCTAAGCTCAACTGAAAAGAAAAAATAAAAATCTGGTCTAAAACAAGCTTCAACAAGACACAACAGCAAAACACTTTTTATTTATTGTTTATAACTGAAAGTAACAAATATAAATAAAATTAAAAAACACGTTCAAACAACATTTTAAACATGTCAAACATGTAGAAGAAACAGTCTAAGCAAGGGCTCAAGGCAGGATTTGAGATGGGCAGTAGAATAAACCAGCAGGAACCTCACGAACTGCCAAAACAAAGGCGAAGTCTTGCACCTAGCACGGAATAACTCCGCAAAGCGGTACAGCCTCGCGCCAGCCGGTGAGGAAACAGCTCTGCAGGGAAGGACCGGGGGGTCCTGGTGAAGCTGAACCTGGGGTCACATCTTGGATCCTGTCCATTTTGAGTGTGGAACAAGTGTGCTCGCTCTCAAATAATAAAGGCTAATCACCTACCAGGCTGCGTTAGCAAGGGCAGCCTAAGGGAAGCGATTATTTCCCTCTGTTCAGCACTTACGAAAGTATTCAAACAGTTAAAATAATTGCAGCGTTGATATTTAACAAAAAAAAAAGCTGGACTTCTAACAAGCTGTCAGTATTTACTGGAATTACACTTGGGGCATCATCCCAATAAGCTCTGCAAGTAGATCAAAAAGGCAGGACTACTTAATCATTCTCCTAAAGCCAGTCTGAAGAAAATGTAATCGGGAGGAATTTGACTAGCTGACAAGACGAAACTGCGTCCCCACAAGAGCTTTCACAGGAATCAGAACCCAGACACCAAAGCTGAAGCCAGCCAAAATCAAGTTCTTCACCCTTCCTGCAGCTCAAGAAAGCAACTAGAACTGGATCAAATAAGCAGTCGTTTTCTCTGACTTCTAGGGAGCAGCACACACGTATCAATGCCTATATTTATTCCACTTCTGTTCACAACTTCATGCTTTTATCACATTAGAACACAAAAATATAAAAATATTCTCAACCACTGTGTTTGCAGACATTAGCATATCAACTAAGCCCACGAGCACAACTTGGTTTCCTTCAAACTGCTGAAAGGGCTTCTTAGATACAAATAATGTAAATAATTATTTCTCTATATTATCAGGTCTGCTAAAAAAAGGGGAAATGAAATTCAGAGCATCACTGAAAAGCTTTGCAACTAACAAGTCATTTAATAAGAAGGCACTATATTCAGCATGGACTAAGTAGGCACAAACAATGCAGCTGCACACATCTGGTTTGCTGTCTATGCTACTGAAAACCAAACAGGTGCAAGTGTTATGAAAAAGAGTTTCAAAGTAGTGAAGAAACCACAAATGATGTAAATATTGGGTAGATGGGGGAAGGGAAGAACAGAAGAGAGTCTCAGAGACATTCCAAGTCTGGTGTAGGCAGATTCCCTGAATTACAATCTAAAAATATTTCCCTTGCAGAACAGCCCTGACCAGATTCTCCACAGAATAAGAGTTGCATTCACAGACAAAAAACACAATATTTGGAGTCTTAAGAAACTTGCAGAAACTATGCAAATGCAATTTCAACCGTGTTGACAATATTATTTCTATTTGAGCTGTGTGTGCTAAGAAGACAAAAATATCCAGAACTGGTATAAGATGCAACCTTGTCTTTGCAAAGAAAATGTTATCAACTTGATTGTGCAAAATAGTTCCTTCAACACAACATGGAAGAATGCAATAAAACTCTTGTATCAAGAAATGCAAAAAGCTTGCTTAAGTAACAGCCTGCAAATTGAAGCATTTGCTTGGCCTTATCCCAAGACAGTTCCTCTGGTTTTCATCCTTCTCGTGCTGACTGTCTGACTCACCAAAGCATTCACATTCTTCCATTCTAATCTTCAACTTTTTGATCTCAGTGGAATGGACAATTTACCAGATATGGCAATGAAGCTGGAGTCCACCTTGTGAACTCATTTCCACAATTATCCCTCCAGACTGTGTTTTGGCAAAGCTTCCACATGGAAACCTTTCCATTAAGGTTTTATTTCATGGATGTCACCAGAGATTCAACAGCCAAGTGAACAGGTAAATTCTGCTTTTACACTCGGTATGTATATATATTCAACATCTGCATAACAGTGACCTTTTAGTCTAGGGCTGACCAGCAATAGAAGTCTGCTGATTGATACTAAATTATTCATGACAGTAAGGACAAGGGCAGAGTGAGATATTGCAGAAAAACTTCACAAGATTAAGTGCCTGGGCAACAAAATGACAGATGAAATCAGGCATATAAAATGTAAAGCAATGCGTATGGGGGACCAGGGACCCGTATCTAGCTTCACATATGAAGTGATGGACTTCAAACAATCCATTAGCATTCAGAAGCAAAATCTAGATAAATGATATACAGATCGTGAATGGCACAGAGATGAGGATGACTGCTGACCACCTCTGTATGTAAGAACTAGAGTTCAGCTGCCAAGAACAATGTTCAAACCAAACTTGTGGACCTTGCCAAGGACACAAAGAGTTTATAGGAGTTTAAACGAAAAAAAATGGTCAAGCCCTTGGAAGAGGAGTCTACTGAGAATTACTAAAGAGACAAGATGCACCACACTCAGGAAATCCCTGATATGAAAATAGCTGGATCTGGGAAAGGAGTCAGGTTAAGCCTCATATATACACTTACGCTGGTTTTACACGGGCGTTTGCTTATGGCTACAGTCAGAAGCAGGATACTGGGCAAGATGCACTCTGAAAATTTATCACCACTGTTAGGTAGGATGCAATTTATAAGAAAGACTCACAGAGAGCAACATAGAGTAGCTTTGCCATCAAGAAACTTGCATCAATGAATTCTCCCCACCATACATAAAAAAATAACAAAAAATTGCTTCAAGAAGGTGGGGCTGAGCTGATGCTACCAGGACTCCCATATAAGCTACACAGCGTTTTGTGGAACAAGACACGGAAAGCAGGGGGAAAAGGAAGAAAAAGAGATTCTGAAAATATAATCTGATGCATTTTCAATGGCTCTCTGCAGACAGTAATGCATCCTTCTTCAAACCACCTGCAGTGCACTTCACATGCTTTTATGCAACACGAGCAATCCTACCCGTGAGGTTTCACAAGTGAGCTGCAGCAAGCCACGCTGATTTAACAGCTCAGTGTGGGCAATAGTAGCGGTCCTGCTCTCCCTGTTCCAGCCCGTGCTGTCCCACTCCTCCACCTATACCAGTTCCAGTCTTACCTGAAACTTCACTGATTTCAACTAATTAAAGTAATAGACAACAACAGTAGCAAAATCATGAATATTATTGTGTTAGTTTAGTGAGATCAATTGGCTCACCAAGCAACACCTCAGATGAAGGAGGCAGAAGGACTGAGCAGCTGGGAAGCTGTGAGGAAGGGAGTGGATACAGCCTCTTTCAGCATCATGAAGCTGTTACACATCAGCACAGCCATTTCACGAAAACTCCCCCTAATTCAGCTACTCTTGAACAGAGCTTTTGGCTAAACATGCAAAAAAATTGGATTATAAAAAACCAAACACAACCAAACCTCAGAATATGTTTTCAGTTAGATGGAATTTTAAGTATTTTTAGATCTTATTCAAACAAATCTATTTATATTTGAAAATACAACAATGCATATCAAGACCTCAGCTTACTATGCAGTCTATTAAAATCATTTCAATCGCATTACAAATGCAGATGCAATACATATGTTGCTGCAAAAGTGTTACGAGAAGTCCAATAAACGACTCGTAGCAATGACTTGCTAGCTGCCTAGCCTGAATTTGCCGAGTTACTAGAACACTATCTTTTTCCAAAGTACAGATAATACTTCCTTCATTTTTTGGTTTACTGAGTGAGTTCAGTTGAGTAAACTACTGTTTACAATTAAGAAGCCTTCTGAATATTGAAAAGAGTGGAAACCTTATTATCATCATCCTACCTATAATAAAGCAAGTGGATGCAAGGGAATGAGAGGTACTGCACTCTAGGGGAAAAAACAAGACCAGAAACACACACATCTGTTTACTAACTATAGATAATAACACTTCCTCTTTCTCACTAAAACGTTTGTTTTAAATGCAAAACAACTTTTTCCCCGGTGTAGTCACCTCATTTAAGTTTGTGTTGTTTAACTACTAAAGACAGTTTAAAACCCAAAATAGAAGCAAACTTTAGATTGCTTCCCAGCAGCTCAGTGCTGGGGGACCTCTTCTAGGTTTTCCTCAAGACAACACACACCGTAACAGGTCAGTTGTTTTAAAGCAGTTTCCAGGACCACCTAAAATCTGATCAACTCTGTGTTTTGCAAACAACATTGTTAAATGTTTTACCTTCACTCAGGCTTTTAGGAAATGTTTTAGAGTTAGTTTCGGGTTTCCCTAACAGGAATCTATTTCTAACAATTATTAATACTGTATGCTTGCACGGGAAGCAGTAGATGTTCTAGATAAGCATATCTAGAAACTTTTTTTTTTAAATCACATGACCAGTAGTATAGTTTCTCTATGTCATCTCTCAAACAAGGAACACTACCATAGGATTGGGGACTATCAATTCAAAATTTAAGACAGGAGAAAAAACAAGGGGAGATTCTGACGACCTCACAGTCATCTAAACACTACACAGACCAACAGAATTTGCAGGAAACATTAACAAAAGGCATGAGAGTAAGTAGAAAACAGAGACAAATAAAAAAAATGAATTGAAAAACTATCAGGAAAATATTAAATTAGTTTGGCATAAAGAGTTAACAGTTTTCTATAACAATATGGAAGATCTAGTTTATTCAAGTCCAGTCAACCTAGACTCCACGAAGATGTCTGATGTAGTAGCATGTTGAAATAACAAGGAGACTCAGGTGACAACTAGTAGAAGATGTCAAGATACCTGAGGAACTGAGTACAACTTGCTATGGATGTAACAGGACTGAAAGTAAAATATTAGCTTGAATGGAGGTTACCTCTCCAGGACTCTTAAGAATCCACCTCAAGACCAATCTTGTACAGTGTCTTCAGCAATGACTTAGTCAGAAAGCAAGGGTCTTCTAGCACGCTAGAGGCATTGGAAGAAGGAGGTAGCTAAAAGCAATGGAAACGGTATGAAATTTAGTAGTGTAAAAAAGAGTACATTTCTACTAGGATCTCAAGGTTGACCTCTGGCAGAGGAGCACAGAGAAGGGAAAGAGTGCAGGTGTCTTAGGTGGTCACAAGAGCATCTGTATGAGAAGGCTAACAAAGCTGCAATATGATCCAGATGCACAGAGTTATCTCCACGGAAGAGGGAAACTCTTATCTGGTATGGTACATTCAAACCAATCAAGCACGCTCAGCGTTCAAAACATAAGACAACACAGAAAATGGATAGCGGGGTGACAGAAGGAATGCAGATTTTATGCAAGACTAAAAATTGTGGTCTCAGTAATGGCTGTGAGAAGATATGACTGCTGTCTACACATACAATGGGAGAGCAAATGTAAGCAACAGAGGGAAACTGCTGCATCTAAGAACAGTGAAATAACACTGGCACAAAAATAAACTAGTCATAGACATACTGGGTGTTGGAAGAAAGGTCTCAACATCAGACCACTTAAGACTCCAGGACCTACTTTCAATTTCTTTCAATGAGAGTAGAAGGAAAAGAAACTTTATTTTATAAGGCTGGAGACTGAAGATTCCTAGAAAAGTAATTAAATGGGATGATTGCTTGCAAATCAGGCAACTCTTTGTTTTAAACCAGCAAGGTCCTAAACTTGGAAAGCCTTTTATAATTATACTGCTATTTTGCGTTCAGCAGAAGTGAAAGCCATCATAAGTCTGTAGCACCAGGGTGAGACTAATTCCATCACACTCAACCTTGGCTCTTTGAGGGAACAGTAGCAACATCCCACCTTTCAAGCTGAAGTCTGGGGGGTTAATTTTTTTTGTCCAGGGCAACCTTTTGTAGCACATCTATCTCCAAAAGACAAAGTAAAGAAAACCCAAGATTCTTCGCATAGTTGTGTACTAGATAGCTATGATGTGTTCCTGTTGCCAAACTGCTGCAAGACTCTTCCTTGCTGGACAAGTCAGCGGGTTACATAAGCTTCGAATTTTTTAAAATATGAACAAGCACACTAGCTTACCATCAGATATGTAAGCCTTAGGCCTTAGAACAATAGGGTATTTTTAAAAAGAATTTGAAATACTCCGCATGATATTGCTTTATAAAAGATAATGGCCTCATTTTACTTCCCGCTCTGCAGCAACAAAAATTTCTGTGTTACTTACAAGCTGATAATATAAGAGTGTTTGCTTGTATATAGCATTTAGGAACTGTATTATAAATGTACAAGGGATTAAAATTGTTGGGACTTAAAAGGCAAGGGGTTTTTAAAGCACACATGTAGAATGTAGAGAAATAACAAGTGTTTAAAGAAACAGAGAAATTCCATTAGAAAGTAAGAAATACATTTCTCAGCAGTTTCATTTTTCAGCTGTGTTTCCAACTCAAACATCATCTCTGTATTAGAACAAAGATTCATGAAAGTGAGTGAGTAGAAATCAATTACAAAAATGAAACTAGCTTGTTTGTTTTTACTATTTGAGGAAAACGGTTTTCAAATGCCTGTTCTGTATGTCTTGGCAGTTAAAATTGTTTGTGTTACTTAAACTTAGAAATCCTTTAATCAATGTATTTTTTTCAACTGATTCAATGGCAGGCTACCTAGTCAGAGAAATTTACTTCGAATAAAAAAGGAAAATGTTGAACATAGCGATTTCCCTTCAAAATTCTTCATAAGAGTGACAGTTGTCTTGCATTTGTGCTTCTAAAATGCCTTCCACAATGAGGTGCCGACCCGTACCAAGGAATATGGGCATTATCACAATACAAATAAAGGCATGACTAACTGCTGGATACAAAGACAGAAGTAGTTAATGTTCGCAAGCTAGAGTTTGATAAAGAACACTGCCTGTATGCATATCAAGACAAGAATAAAAAAAATACAAAAGAAAGCAGCAAGTGACACATTCCTTCCTGATACATATATCTACTAAATTTCTCCGTGAAGCTGTTACACATGATCTCTTTCAAGACTATTGTGAACAAACACATACAGAAATTATATACTTTAATGTAAACTTAACCATAAGAATTCAACAAACAAAATAGTTAAGAAACAAAGAGGTTCCAGCAGCAACAATAATGTCTGCAGTATCAAACACACCTACAAAAAGTTTCTAAAGGGCAACACGAAACACTGGAATGCAACATCTCACAAAAGTTTTTTCTTCACACGCTAGTATTAATTTAAATTTATGCAGTACTATCCCCAGTTGAACCCCAGAAGCTGACTCTTTGATAGATTACATTTAATAACTGAGCCACAAACAGACCCAGGTAAAGTACTGACAATTGCGTAATAGAGCTCAACAGCTAAATCGGCCACAATTTCTTCAACGTATGTAGAAACACGTAGGACGTCAGGGGTTTTTTGGAGACATCAGCCCCATGCTTTCCAGTATGATTCTTTGATTAGTAAAAGATTCAGAGAGGTTGTTGGACTTAAACTGAAGTGTCACAATAGGTCAAAATTACAATTCCTTAGTTCTCCCAGGGGAAATGCCCAGGATTGCCAAGGTGCTCGGGCCAACTCAAAAATCACGTCAATCAGAAAACATACCACATTAACCATTCAATTTTTGCCTAGCAAAAAAGTGTTTCTGTGGCTATAGTAGAATCTATTCCAATAGCTGCCACAGGGAGCTAAAGACTCAGCCCAACAACTGACAGCCTCACTAAATTTCTTCACTCCTGTTACCATGTACAGAAGCTGGCTGTACCGGGCATTGCTGGTAACACGATTAGCAGTTTCAGATGTGCCCAGGAGTTCCTGCCATCAAGAACATGTTATCTTATGTATCTTACGTACCAAGGTGCAGGAGAGAGAGGCAAACACTGCTGCTGGTTTGAAAAAGATCTATTAGGGATCCAAACAAGAGCATTTCCCAAGCTTTGCAAAATTAGTGAGCACAGGGGCCACCTTCAGTAACACTTAACATACTCGGGCACTGGCTTGGTTAACAGGAAAAAGTCCCACATCAGCTTTTAAAAACAGGGCACAGGAATTATTACTTGCAGTGTTATAAAGGCATTTACAAGGTTTTTTTCCACACTTGAAGAAAGTCAAAGCAGTTTCTTAACTGCATAAAGTTCATGTTCCCCCTCCCCCTGAAGAACTAAGCTATGCTTACATTTTAAAAGCTGGTTATACATAGAAAACAAACCACCGATGATAGAATCTCCCTTTTATGAGGCACATACGTTGTTCAAATATTGCTTGACAACAGTTTGATAAAGAGACATTTTCCATGAATCAGAACCTATAAGGAACAACTTAGGAGTTCTTGATACACAGCTATTCCAGCACACTTTTTGTAATAAACTATTTAAATCAATAAGCTACTTTCATACTATGTCACCATCTTTCAAACTTTTTTAACAATGTTTGGAAAAACAAATATTATTCATTAAAAACTCGTAAGAATCATCAATCATGCATACAACATTTGGTCACTTTATATTAAGAGTCCATGTATTAATATATTCATGACTTACAAAAGGTAGAGGCTTTCACGAATCATTAACCTACATTATTAACTGTTACGGCATCCAACAGCTTGCTCATGGTAATAGCATGTAGCGACCTATTCTACCTTGCATGGTCACACCCCTCTAACATGCCCATGTGTTTATAACTTGCAACAGTTCATAAATGATTTATAAAGAAATCTTAAAGTGAAATATGGCCTTGTATCTTTTCTTTTTTTTTTTTTTTTAAAAAAAACCATCTGGGCTCTGAAGACACAATATGTGAAAGCAGAAGGCAAAGATGAAAGCAAGATACATCTGATTTTAAGATGATAGTTAAAGAAAAAGGGCTTTTGTTACTTTAAAAAAATATATATCCAAGGTATTGATTACTCTCAATACAAGCTAACATTGCAACAGTATGATCAAGAGCATAACTTTATGATGTTTTAAATGGAGAAGGGCACCTGGAGAAGTGGCAGTTCATGTATACTTAACTGAATTGCAAAAAACGAACTTAAGCACAGAATTAAGCTTTCAATCAGTGTAACCGCTTACCAATTTCAGCAGGTAGTTGCTTGATTTTGTTCTCTCGTATGCTAAGCATGGTGAGTTTTGACAAGTTTTTGATATCCTTTTCCACAGTAGTTATACGATTAAAGCGTAGGTAAAGAGTGGCGAGAGAGCTTAGCCTATACACCACCGAAGGGATTTCTCTAAGTTTGTTATGCCGCAGGTCAAGCATGCGCAGTTTCTTCAAGTTATCAAGAGAGTCAGGCAAACTGGTAAGTGAGTTTTCACTCAGGGCCAGTGTCATCAGGTTCACAAGACAACCCACCTCTGCCGGTAGGGACTGCAGTTTGTTACTGTATAAATAAAGTTCTGTTAACTGCGTTAGCTCTTTGATAGCTGATGGAAGCATGTGTATAGACCTCTTGGACAAGTCCAAGCGCATTGAATTCTCTTCCCGGCATTTATTTAGCTCTTTGATCACTTCAGCATTGCTGGATTTTTTGCGGGTACCTGTGGCTGGATTAGGTCTTTTTATCGTATTGTCCACTGAAAAAGCTACCCCAGGCTGCGTGCTACTGGAGTCCTTCTTTCCATCTTTGGCATCTTTCCCTTTGGTCTTAGGCTCCTTTTCTTTGCTCTCTTTCCCAAATCCTCCAGAGGCTTTGGCCTCCTTCTCCCTTTCTTTTGACGACGGGACTTTTGGATCCTTCTCTTTGCAGTCCTTTTCTTTTCCTAGATTACTACTCATGGTGACTCAACGTTTAGCAAGCACCACATGAAATCCGTTTCTGAAGTTCACAAGAACAATTCACCGCTGAGGCAACAAAGATCCTTAAAACATGCAAGCGTTGAACCAAGGGAGGAGCTTCAGAGGTGTGATACCCATTTGCTACATATTGGTTCTGAAGGCACTCTTTCCTAATCCTGGTACCAGGAGATTCAGCTGCAGATATTAGGTCGTCAAATGCTCCGTATTAGTATTTCTGTAATACAGAGAGAAGAGAAGCCAAAGTTAGTGTAAATATAAAACATAACTTCCAGTTAAATGTTCAATGTTTCTACATCAAGCCTGTGCTCACTAACTCAAGTTAATGATTTGTCCTTCTCTTCAAATGTCAACGAAAAACCCAGGGCTAAAACAAAAATACTACACATATTGCTCAGAAGACCCACTGGGGTAGAAGAGCTATACTAATTAGTATACATGAGGAAAGAAAAATTACAATTCTTAAACATAATACTGCCTTCAGTACTACATTTGAGGCACTGTCTTATGTCTTAGCTAGTTCTTAGCGTAACACTCTGGTCATCAACATGAATATTCTCTCCATGCCCAATCAGTCAATAAAGATCTCCTGTAATTTTAAGTGCCTGCCTCTTCAAACAAACCTGTACAGGCTTATTCTTTCAGCACAAAAGAGTCTCAATTCTATCTACAGTGAAATCTAATACGCTACTGTAACACAAACACTTTGCCTCAAGTTCTCCCTTCCAACCAGCTCTGAACCGCAAGTCTCTGCTTTTAACGTGGAGCCGAACTTTGTCACCAGCTTCATGTTCTTTGAAGATGCAAACACGAGAATTTTTAAAATAAACCTATCAAAAAGTCAACTGAAAGCTCAGAAGAAATAATATGTTATGCTTCAAGACAAGCAAAATTATGAAGAAATTTCTCATGAGAGTAGGCTATAACATATCTTTAAACAGTATCTTGACTTCCCCCCCGCAATGAATAGAATGCAGCCTAATAACTGAACAGATGTCCGAAACCTACAGAGCCCCATTTACATTTCCACAAAATCATCATGCATCATAGAAAGTAGCTTTGCTTCATGTTTGAATTCAAAACATATGACATGCCCAAGAACTTCATGATTCTGAATACTCTGGAGAGGTTTTTGAATGTATCTTTTGTGGAAGAAAATAAATGGTCAATCAATGGCAACAATAATTTCATGTCCCTGTGTTAGTCCATGGTTTAGCCTAGAATCAACTTTCCTTTGTAATGCAGCATTCACCGACAAAGAAAGTTTGCAGCTCAGAAGAGCACCTTGTTTCCCCAGCCACAAGAGCCATGTTAAAATACCCTTAAAACCTCCACAGGAGCTGCATCACTGTCCTGGCATTCCATCTTACGCACAAGTTCATAAAGCTTGTAATCAAAATCAATTAAATAATAGGTTGCATGCTTATGCCATCAGCAAGAACTAGAAATACAAAATTTTTTTAGCAAAGCTCAAGTAACCATTTTTAATTGCATAGTTATGCTATGTATGCTTCCTTCAAGTATAAACATGTGCTTGGAGAACATACAGGAGCACACTTTGCTGAATATATTCGTTCACATAAAAAAAACCCTAAAGAAAATCTGTTTAAGGACAGTAAGATGGGGAAGCCACTTCACCTCAGCTGCAAATCACGTTGTTTAGTAACAAAGCTCAAACGAGAACCTCCCCCGGGAGGTGGCTTCCAATCCTTCACCCTGATTCATTACCGCTGCATCACAATGTGTGCTACAAACCCCGAAACATCAAAAAACCCTATTGCCTCCAGTTACTGTGTTCTGGACAACTCTGTTGGAAACGACCATGGCCGTTTGCTAGCAGCAGCAAGCAACAACAACTTTTAACCTGGAAATTTTCTCCAATGCAAAGTTCTCTAAAGCAGCACAAGCTGGTGTCTTACTGCATCCTTAAGATTTCCACCCAGCTTTTACACCATCCATTAACCTGACCTATCCTCAAGATTACCGACCTCACTACATTATATTTTAAAACTTGTTCTCAGCACTGTATAATCTGTGTGCTTGTAAAACTCCAACAATAGGAAATGTAATGACTCCAAATGCAAAAATGAAGCTGACTAAAGGGTGGGAGCCCGAAACATCTGACAACATGTTTTCAGTACAAAAGGTAACACAAAGCATCAAGAATTTACAGAGTCAGTTTCTAAATTCTGACAATATAGAGAAAACTCAGCCATGCAGCAGTGCCAGACAGCTACTGCTCCACATCCAGCCCCTACAGTGCAAAATACTCCCAGGGTTGCTGCTCTCATGAGCTTTCAATTTAATCGAATTTAGGACCCGCCAAGAGATTTGGTTCATTTCTTATGTGCGCTGCAGCTGAAGGAGCCTCAGAAAGGAAAGACGGCTGGAGATTAGTGCTGCTGAAAGCAGCTCAGTTGTACAAATGCTCCAAATAATCTTCATGCATTTCACTGTCTTAGTTAGCAATTACTTTAATTGTACCTAAAAAAAGGGGGCGGGCTCCCTGTTTCAATATGCCAGTTTAACATTTCATTTTCTGGTAAGGAACAAAAATCTTTTGCCTATACAAAAGGATAAAAATTGGAAAGTCATTAAAAACATCATCGAAACATAGAAAATTCAGAGCAATACAAAGGGTCATGACCAGAGACTTCAACCTCTCCTCACGGTTAAAGATGTTAGGAGGCAGTCGATGTGCACGCAAGCCACAGGCAGCCCGTTTCTAACAGGGAGACTGGAGCCAAGCTGGCAGCGCAGCAGGCCTTCAAAATACACTCCCCGTTCAGAGTGACAAAAGGCTAACAGTTAAATGTACTGCACCTGTGTCATTTTTATCTCTTTACTGAGGATTTTAATTACTGCCTGAGACTGCAAAATGTGTTTAAAATAGCTTGAGAAGGTTTAGCCTCTCTTTCCAAATAACATAATTCTCTAATACCTAGAGTAACTACAACCAGCAGTTCTAACAAGAAAAAGCTTATGATGAGAACTTCTCCAGATAATACACAATAAAGGCCAACATTGGGGGAAGTGCATTGAAGAAAATGCCTCAACTGGAACAGCCTCACCCCTCCAGAGTCTGAGACACCGGCGTCTCCCCCTTCCCCTGCTCACTCACCAGGGCTGGGATTCCCAACAGCAGAAGGCTCCTAGAACCACCTTCTAGGCTGCCCTGCAAATACACTATGATCTTCTTGTACCACGACGCACAGGCAGCACGGGACCTAAACAACTATACAAAACTCATCCTGTTTCTAGTACTTTACAAATTTAATACTTGCCATTGCAACCTATCTAAAATAATTTTTAACATATTTGCATGCAGTATAAATGAGAATACGTATTTGATGCTGTATGCCTTCAGTTCGCAGGACTAAAATCTTGCCGTTTCATACATTAATGACCGAGTTTTGAGACAGAACTCAACAGGGCAACTACGCTCAGAACTCTTTAATCCTACCAACACGTATACAAATGAAATGCTCAACTTCACATAAGCATCTCTACAGAACTTTTGTTTCTATTGCAGATCATTCAAGCTGATAGGGTTACTCACATACATCAAGTGAAGCATGTATGCAAACTTTCGGCGGACATGAGCATAATTACATATACTACAGAGGAAGCTAAATATGTTTCAAAAGGTTATTCATATTTTTCAAGCCCTTTTGGTTAAAGGACAAGAGTCACCATCAATTCTAAACTACAGTCAAACAAGCATTCATTGTATCTCAAAAGGAGAGCTTCTTTTAGAGATATTTTTAGCAAAAGGAAATTCAGTGAAATTAGCCAGTTCTGCCAAATACTTCCATTTTCCAATGCTGTTCAAACTGACTTCCTGTCAATATTAATTGACATAAAAACATTTAACTATTATGTACTGGAGAACTTGAAAACTGAGTAAGATTCTTGCTTGGCACAGTATATGAAGGAAAATAAAACTTTTAGAGAAGTTAAGGAAAATAATCTCTTCCTTGTTCTGAATTTTTTTTTTAAAGTAAAATATTTGTAAATAGCTATAAATAACCAGCATCAAAGTTTTGATTCACTCCTCCTGATGTCTGATGAACATAATCCAGATGTATTTATTTTTTTTTCTGTCAACTGTAACTGACAAAACTTCAGAAACACAAACAACTTCAGCCTAAACTGTATCACCTTCCTTAGCTGCCTGGAGAAGAATAACACACTGATCTTGTATATTTTACTGATTTTTTTTTTTTTTTTTTAAATATGTACAAGTAATTGAAAAGATATTTCAGTTACTCTGAGCAATACAACCCAAAACATTCATGCAATAAAAGCTTTATAAAAAAACATGGTAATATAGGAACAGTCATGTCTGCAATTCTAGGAATAATACTAATCACCTGCAACTTGGTAATACAAATACTGATGCTTCCTGGTCATTACCTAATATAATCTGAGGCTTGAGATAAAGGATTTCACCCAACTGCTATTCAAAGAAGGCTGTAAAAGACTTCACTCTCTCCTACCCACTACTGCAGAACAACTTTACTACCTCAAAAAAAAAAAAAAATCCACTGCCAATATTACTTCGCCGCTTCGTAAAGTTTTCCTCCCAATTACACCTTTTAACTTTGATTTTATATGAATAAACTCCCAAGCAGGCGACTGGCACCCGGGCTGAAGTGGCGCGGGGACGGCGGGGTGACCCAGCGCCAGGCGCTGGAGGAGGCCAGCCAGCCGCAATGGGCACAGCTCTCCTCGCTGACGGCACCACGTCCCACGGCAAGCCTCGCCGCTCCCGCCCCGGCGTGGTGGGACCCCTCGAGAAGAGAGGTCAGTCCCTGCACGAGTTACTTTCAACAATCCCTCCGTTCTCAGAGGATGCGTTACGTGCCTTGTGACTTGCAAGTATATGAGTTTCCTGTATGTTCACAGAGATGGCTTGAAGAAGAAATCGTTAATTGAAATAAAATATTCTCCCACTGCTGAAATATTTTCCTCTCAAGTGATGAGGCTAACCAACAGCAGTCTTTTCTGCCAAAAGAAAATCATTGTGGCACATCATCTTACAAAATGGCCACTTTACAGCTCCACTTAAATACTTACTGGTTCCTGTTCTGTGTTTCAGTAGACAAAACAGGCACTTTAAATCATAAACATTTCTAATATTCTGAGCATGTGATATTGAAGGCATCATTTTCACTAAAGCATAATACATTACAATCAAATAAAACAGAATTTTACTCCTTCTGTAACACAGCAGGAAACCTACATGCCAGCATTTGAAAGGAAAATTCTTTACTACATGTATAATTTTGTATCATGGAAGAGGAGTGATTTTTTTCTCTCTGTTCCGTGTTTGTGCTAAACTTAACCCAAAGGGCACACACCATGGCTTGGGCTTTTTAACCCCAATAACAGAAGAGGACCATTGCAAATATTAAACACATTGAATAAATAAGAAATCAGCTCATACTTGACACTCCGGAGTAAGCAGACAATGATTCCACTACATAATAAAAAAGAAAATGTTTTCGAGATCACAATTCTGATCTAGGAAATTCTGATTAGTCAGACCTAAGTGGCTTTTAACAACAAGTCAGAGTTCAAATGCTATCTAGTAATTGCAGCAACACCTGTTCACAAACAACCAACAGGAAAAAAGAAATCTACCTTCTTAAAAGTATTTAGCTTTTACTTAGAATAGCATGGGATATATCAAAAACATTTCATATTCCACTACACCACAAACATGAACACATCAAAAAGCAATGGATGAAATTTAAAGTTTAGCCCAAGCGGCTACAAAGACTTTCCATTCTCAATACCACATATGCAAAAAAAAGACGGTCACTACTTTCATTTCAAAACCCAAATAGCTTAAGCCAACGAGTCACTTGCAAACAAAGCACATTCTCTCCTACAATTTACTAGCTTCAAACATCTGACCTACAGCGTTTTCATCTGCGTAAGTGCATTTGAGCTTCTGCCGCTGCAGCCGCCACAGACCAGCTGGGAGCAAACTGCTGAATCAGTGACCCGGCGGTTGCGTGGCTCCTCTCCACACAAAACCCCGCTCAGAGGTACGGAGGCAGCACGGGAACAACCAGCCATCGCACCGCCATGGATCAAAAACGTCGCCTAATCTATCTCGACAAAAGTAGTGCTCCTGAAATATGCCAGCTAGACACTTTCTCTTCTTTGGGAAGAAAACTCCTTTATTTCAGAGTACAGGACGGTCGATGGCAGAAGCATAATACCGTAATGGTTCTTAGTGCCAGCTGCGATAGCTGGCTTGTTCAACAGAGAAGGCTGACCATTAAATTCATCTCGGTCCTGTAAATGAACGGCCAGCAGATGGTAGTTTACAGACTACCAGTGTAGCCCGATTTCAATATATCCGGATGCGACCCCACTTTCCCCCCTAATCCCCTCTCACACTGAGGGAGCAGCTTGTCGCCTCCCTGCACGCGCAGCCCAAGCCTGTGGAGCCGGGTCAGGGAGGGGGCCTGGACCCCGACAGCCCCCTAAGCCCTTTAGGGTATCTTCATCTGCCAAAGGACTGCAGCCAAGACTGTTCCCTGCCTGCTTGCTGCTTCCACGGCTGCAGAACAGCTGAGCATAACCCAGTCTCGCATTTGAGCAAAACCTGGAGGTTGAGGGAACAACTGAACAAACATCAGACCAGGGGGGCAACAACTAGACCGTTTTTGAAGGCTTGCTTATGCTTTACTTGTGGTTTCTTAAATCTGCAGACACATCTGTAACTGTAGGCACCTAATTACAAACCTAGGTGCAATTAAAGCTGAAGATACTATAAGTAAGTGAATCGGTTTCAAGAGGTGTTTGGAGGTTGATCGCTTTGTACTTGCAGAAGCAGGCATATCTCCCAGGACATCCCATCCCAGCTTCCGACACAACCGTGCCCTTCCACGGCAAACGCACAGGCACGCGGACGTTACCGCCGGTTTCGAAGCTTTCGAATCAGTCTTTTCGTTCACTGGTCACCAGCTTTGCTGCTCTCTGGAAGTACTTCATTGCACTAACTGCCAGGTCACATACCAAAGTCCAGATCTATCATGACAAAAAGGCTCCACGCTAGCAGACAGAAAGTCACCTATGCCTTAAGTTCCTAGGGGGTAGAAATAATCTTTTGTGCCTTGCCTTTGAACTCATCTAGCAAGTACAAAAATATACATACTGTGATTCATTCTATGCGCTCCAACATTATTTTTATGAAGCATTTTCTCTTTTTCTCCTTTACAGGAAAAAAAAACAACTAGTTCTTGGCCAAGTCATAAAATACTGTTTCATGTTTTTGTAGAAATAGACTCTAAGAGCAAGTACAAAGAATTCTGCTAACTCCACGTGGCAGCTTATTTTAATATGTGAAAAGGTACTTTCTGCATGTGTGGTCCCCCAGCATGTACCTTTTGGGCCGCATGTCTCCATTTCCATGGTAACTCGTTGTATCAGCAGGCTGTGTAATCCTGCATAATACATGAAATTTGAAAATTGTAACTTGCTAGATGAAACAAATTTCCCGGTCTTAGTACAGGTCCTAATAACTAGATATGCCTAAAAAAAGGTTAATCAAAATAGACATACTAGTCTAGGAAAATTCAGTTATCTCATTTTTGTGACTACACAAATTTTGCACCTATCGTGGCATACAACCTTCCACAAGAGCAAGTGCTCCCAACCTACCCAATACCCTCCTTTGAATAAAGATGACCCTGCTGTAGCAAAAACTTACTTTCCACTATAAAAATACTTCACTATTACCATTACGCAGCACCCAGGCGCTACCATTCCGATCCCTCAACAGTTCCTATAAACAAAGGAAGCTGCTGCCACACACAGCTTTGTCACAAGTTTGATAGAAAATGGCATTGGTCTCACCAAAGGTGATGATGCAAATTTTAAACCAACATCAAGTATTTTTCTTTTATTCATCATTTCCTCTGAGCAATAAGAACAACGTATCAAAACAAAACTGACCAAACAGGAGACAAAACAAGAATGATGGGTAGGAGAGAAAATAAACACACAAAGCAACAATAGACTAATATATTATCTACTAATTATCTATATTATCAACAACTTAAGTTACATTGATCCTAGAGAAATTGGGACAAACCACATGCTAAATCCCATCTCAGCTAAATAAAACATTTCTCTATTACTATCTAGGGTAGCATCCTACTCTGGCTCCTACCAGCAACACAGAATTATTATCTAGCAAAAAAGCAAAAATATTGTTTATTGTAGCATTTCTCTTTGTTTCTTTGTCTCTGAATTTGATGCATTAAGTTTGCTCGTCTTTTTCAACATGCTTTTATGTAATAATTATGATCATTGCACAAAGGTCAGTGCTGGATGACTCTCAGTCCCTTGAATTTTCTGACCATAATTAGTGACTGTGTAAGTCATAAGATCCCTTTGCAGAGGGATACTATGCTAGGAAAAAAGCCCATCTAAAAATCAACTTAAAATGCACTTTTAACACAATTCCAACATGACAAGGAGCGATGACTCGTTACCTTCTATGTTCTAGCAAGCAAAGCCACAATAACTACATATGGCAGCTCGGCACTGCACAATATCTGGCCCCTGTTCAATTTGTTTTCTAGCTAAGATTATTTGCAGTTCTTGATCTTCAGCTAAGATGAGAAAAGCTTGGATATATTTGTTTTATTGAACATCTAGGTTAAATATAACTAATGTATAGAAAAGGATATATGCAATAACATCTACTTTCCAACTAACATACGTGAGTTTGGAAGATATACAAGTCTCTGGTAAAGTCCAAAAAAATACGTATTTACCCACAAGTTTCCAATTATAAATCTCCTCACTTTTAGAAGTCATTAACATATTTTGCATCTGACCTGCTCTAAGAAAATAAATATCTCCTTGAACAGATCAGCATTCTTCAAAGAGAAAAGATAACAACCATAATCGGAATCAAATTTGCTCCAATTTAAGTGTACACTTCCGCTTCATTACAACTAAATTAAATAAAAAGAAAATTTATTTGAAAACTGCACAATGATCAGCTAGAGTTGTTTTCTTCGGGACGGCGTATTTTTCCAAAAGTTTACATTATATATTTAAATATTACAGGAAACCAAAACAAGTTTAGAATATTCTGAATGAAAAATCAAAAAGATCTACACATCTTCCCCCATTACTGCTTAACCAATGTTTTTCCACTGAGTTTTTTCGTTTGGTTTTGTAACCTGACCCTTTCAGATAAATGCGTTTTACCCGGCAAAAGCAAACTGATTCAGGCCAAGTTAGTATATAGATAGAACAAGAGTACAAAAAACCTGCTATGTTTCAGATAACTGGATGTAAGTTAAAATACTCTCATCTCTTTTCCAGCAAAGATTTGCCTAAACATGATGTGATGGACCACTTGACCCTCTGAGTATTCTTATTCGGATGCAAGAACTACAAACTGCCAAAGAGAAATGGTAGTTTTCCTGTAGCATGTGTGTCCAGTCCAGCTTAGATTCTCATTATTAACCGCTACCTTTCTAAGGTTAATTGCATTCTGCTTATCCAGATTCTCCCTGCAGTTTCAACTGGATTTTGCATTATTCCCTCCCTGTCCTTACCCTCTTGTGCTGCATTACTGCACGTGGTTAAACAGCTTCCACGTTCCAATGGACAGACCACCGTCCTGCACCGCTGCTTGAAACGATGCTCAACCACAGCTGGAGAAGCCGAAGCAACTTAGAAATACCTTGGGGAACTTTGTAAATTAACAGCACCATAAAAATGTAGGCTCATTATACACCCTGATAAGGTGATGAAGAATAAAATTGCTCCCAAGCCTTTTTCAAAGCTTTCAACTGTTTTCCCCCATGAGCAAAACAGAATTAAACATAATGACATAAAGCAGTGAAATACTATTTAAGCAAATAGGTGCATATTACAGGTGATTCAGGTAGCACCGTATACAGCTACACACAGCCAATGCTCTGGCAAAGGCTTCTTCAGTCATGTTGAACTTTTTTAGACTTCACTCCTCAAAGCTGACATTTTCCAGGAGCTGCCTGCCAGCCCTTGGGGGTTTTGGGGGTTGTTTTGGGGTTGGGGAGAGGGGCCTTGAGGGGACATGAGAATAGAGGGAAAAGGGACAGCAATTTATTTGGTTCACTTGTTTATAAGACTGAGCGCTGGTAAAAGCACATTGCTTGGTTCATGTCAAAGGCAATCTTAACACTGATTTTGTAACAACTATGACATTTTTGGTTTAGATTAGGGACTTGAAACCTATTAAGATGATATCTGATGCCACAGTGAATTTCACCACATATTCACTCCTGGCCACTCTGAAACCTCTAATAAGAAAACTGCGAGGAACTCCTCTGGCAACAAAGAGCCGAGTATTTCATAAACCCTGAGCCTGTTTCACCTCCTCAACTCCTACACGCCGACTTCTTTTGATATAAGGCATTCCCACAGAGCAAGTCAAACACAGAGTGGCTGAACAGGCCTTTCCTATTTGGCTGAGACACCCTCCTACCGTCCTCCCCACCTTCCATGGGGTCACAGCGGCCACGCAGAGGAGAAAAGCTCCTGCCTGGAGCACAGGCAAGCTGAGAAACACGGGGAAGGGAAAAACAGGCGGGAGCTGGAACAAGAACAGGGACGGGAGGCTGGCGGGCATGGGTGGCGGGCAAGAGGCAGCTGGTAAGAAACTCCACGTAAGAGAATATCACAGATACAAAAATACTGAGACAGTAATCAGTCAACAAGCACCACTCCTGCTCCTACACACTACATGGAAGAAGGGTCTTAAAGAAGGCAAAAGTATGTAGTAATTGGAGATGTATCAAACACGTTCTGACAAGCATGGTCACCTAAAGCCCTAGAAACCATCTTATTCACACCTGTCTAATTTTTGACTGCTTTATATTGCAAACTTAATTTTCATAACATAAGAGTATTTTTATTTAGTTTTTACATGTCCTGTCCCCCCCCCCCCCCCCCCCATCAACACTTAATGCTTTAGCATTGCAAAACCACCAAGAATGACAACATTTGAATTTCTTGCAAGTTTATCCACATTCTTACGGATTCCAGTGACGATCCCAGAGATTTCTTTCCCAGGATAGAAGATAAAACTGAAACAAACACTGAAGAGAAAGCAAGCTCTGTTCACCTTCCTATGAAGAACCACGTAAAGTCCAGACCTGCCACGAATACCCCCCGTGCTCACTCCTGCTGTCGAGGAGCCTTACCCACACAACACCTGAAGCCCCAGCCTGACACCCAAAAGACTCCAAACAGCACTGAATATTATCCAGCTCATAACTAGAAGCCTGATTAAAAGATATTTCACATATACTAACAATTCTGGAAAATGCATGATAAATTGAGTATCTTCACAGGAACAAGATGTTTTCCTTCCAAAGAAAAAAGAAGAAAACCACTGTGATCCCTTCCAAGCGGATTCTTCAAAATCTGTTCAGATGAGGCATCCTTTTTTTTCTCTAAAAAAACAAAAGGTCTTCAATGATATTTTTACTAGAAATAGTGAAAAACATGATTTCTGCTTGCCAAAAACCAACTGGATGATATACTCTTTTGCATGCTTCAAAGGCTTGTGTATTGTAAAAGTAGAAAGTACCAACAACGTTAATCTGAAAAAAGTCACGGAAAAAGTTTAGACACACAAACTGAATTAAAAAACACTGTACAAATATCATACAATAATAAGCCTTTTACCTCATCACTTTCTAATAAATGAAATAAGATAATGGAAATCTGAAAACAAATATGAAAAAGGAGGCTAGCTTAAAGCTACATAAAAGTTCACATCACTATTGTGGCAAAATAAAAAACAAAAATCTTACTGTATGCCTATTTATAGTGAATGACATTCTTGCACCTTATTGCCCTTCGTTTTAGACAAAAAAGAGATGTCATTTATAAATGTCTAAGTAACTCAGCAAGGAATCATCTGATCTGTTTGTGAACATTTAAAAGTTTTAAAACAAATGACTAAGAAAATGCAACCTTTACACTAGCTCAGGCACAACATAGCGCTCACCAGACCTGCTGGTCTCCAGATACTTGTACCTTGCAAAATCTGTACATATTAAAGAAACGGGACAGAGGATTGTGCTAGACGGTGCGAGCTGAGAACAGGTGATTCACTGCATTCGGATTGCCCACATCTGCTCCTCTCTGGCTTACACAGAGGTGAGGACTGCTCTCGGCTCCTCGCAGCGCGTCCCTGTACCGCACCCGACCTCCACTGCACGGCTCGCCAAAGCGATGGAGCCTGGATTTTCGCTTTGATGGGTATTTCAACCACCTAAGTGACACTCACATGAGTAGCACAGGCTGATGTAATCCAGATTAAGAGAGAATTAGCCCTTTTCAAAACAAGCATAATCCAAAAAGTATTAGACACATGCAGAAAGCATTCAGAAAAGGTATACAGACTCAGGAACTGACTAGAAGGACTGAACAAATTTTAGTGTGACAATATGCTCCAGAACAATATGTTCAAAATCAAGGTACTATATTTATATATGAACACTATGAGGATACAAGGAGAATATCTGAGGAAGTGAGAAAAGAGCTCCTGAACAGAAGGAAAAAGAAGAAACTGAAACACTGGGGAGGTGCCTGAACCTCTAAAAATAAATAAATAAAAATTAGTTTAACAAGGAAGTTGATTAACTAATTTTAACAAATACTTGCTACATATTTGTTCCTTTTTTACTCAACCATTCCCAAAATAGTGGGAAGGAAAAAAAAAAAAACAAAACAAAACACACCCACAGAATGAGACTTCCAAGGAAAACAGAAAGGACCAGAAAGGGAGCATGAGCACAGGTACAGGTAGAAGACAGAAGACAACCACCAGCATCTACTTGAAGTGAGAGCAGGAGTACTGGGTACACACTGCAAGGAACTGTAAATATGACAATGTATAGGAATAACAACCAGAGCGCAGCGGCAGACAGACAGGACAACAGGACCTAAATTGGTCTGTCCCCTGCAACGGGGCATGGCCAACATCACGTTCTCAGCACACGCTCCCTTTGCAGCAAGGCCCAACGTGCCAGTGCTGTATTCCTCCATCCTGTCCCAAACCTTTCTCAGTCTCTCCCTTTGCTGCAAGGCAAGAAACAGACAAATTACATCAAGTCTTTTATTCCTATGCAGGGCTGAAGGATTAGCATGTGTCTGATGAAACCTTCTCCTCCCTATCAGCCTCCAGTTCCTGTGATTCTTGGACATGAGGTTGTGCATACGGGGGCAGCTTTTCTCCCCCACGATTCCTCCTTCCTGCCCTTCTTCCATTCTCTGACAACAATTCTTCAAACAGAAGGTGGAGAAGCAGCTGCAGTCTGAAGAGCTGAATATCGCTTGTCTGTATCATACAAATTCCTACCAAACCAAAAGCTTCTGTAATTCTTACATGGACAGTGAGTAACATAACTGGTCTCACAATTGTCAGTATTGGCTTAGTATTAAAGTATAATTAAATGCTATAAACATGTGTTCTAAATTTCTTTTTTTAAAAAACAAAGATACACATATAGTCACTTTATATTAAATCAGCATCCTATGGGGATCAAATTCAGACATGATGCAAACAAGGAAATTTTAACTTAAAATGATTCTTGCTTGCTAAGGCTAAATTTGATCTGTGGTTGTGAGGACTACCAGTTGGAAGCAGGACTGAGAGAAAGAGGTTTTAATCACAGCCTCTGTTGTTTGACACATTGTTTGCTGTCCTCTAACTCCTAAATTCCTCATGTCAGATCTGTGCAGATGATACTATTTCACTGCTCACTTCTCTCACAACCAACCTCCAGCTTTCTTTACAGAGCAAATAACATTACCACTAAATCCAGGCCAGATCATCCCTGCCACAGTCAGGCTCATTACTGCAGGCTGCATTCGGCATACTTGATCTGATGCAGTACCATCTCTTTCCTACTTCTAGCATTTATTAATAAACTTTAATTCAAGCGCTCTTCGTCGCTCCCCAGAAGAATATGATATCTTCAAGGCATGCTTTTGTGGGTCCACTTCCTCTCTTGTATTTACAATCACACCATAATTCTCCAGGAATCCGCTAGAAAATTGCCTATCCCCTCCATCCTTTGGCCATGGTACTAGTATGTCTAGATGAGGCTACAAAGTGTTATCTAAAAAAAGTTCAGTGCCCAAAGTATTTGTTGCCCAAATAGCCTCTCCTTCAGCAAGAGGAAGCAAATCATGGCCCTGCAAGGCAATTCCAGCCTGTGGACTGCTACCAAGCTACGTTGCCCTGCATGCTCCAACATAATATTCATGCTAGCATATACAATATATGAAGCTGCTAACAGAGACACAAAAGCTTGAACATTAAATAGAAATGAAAATCTCTGGAATGCAACAGAACTTACTAACATTCACCACTTAGTAGATGACATTTCTCCACGTGAATGAGAGCAAGACAAAGAAATGCAAGATATCCATAAAAATAACTTCAGCAGAAATGAAACCAAAAAACTATCAGTTTTAAAACTAACTTCAAAGGCTTGGGGTTTTGTTTAAGAACAAGCCCTACAGAGTTCATGTGACCATAAATCAAGACTTTGGATATCTGCACATGGCACCACAAATGCAGTATTTTTCAATGTCTGGGAGAGACCAGAAAAAGCAAGAAGGAAATAGCTGTTTCATTCTCCCCACTAGATTAGATCAGCAAAAACAAAACCTAGCATCTATGAAAAAGAAAAGCATCAGTTATTTAGAGTTTGATCTTTCTCTGAACTTGGAATTCAGTTATCAACTATCAGCAACCAATTTAAATTCTACTACAAACACAGTATACTGTAAAATTGGAACTGTTACAGACCCCCAGAGCAAAGGAAGATAGGCTGCACCTACTTGGGTTTCCCCTCTGGGATCAGAAATAATTGCAAATAGTAATTGTGTTTGATCACTGGTTTGGGGATCTGTATTCATATACCAATAAACAGTTCCCAAACGCAAGTACAGAACTAGGGAGCAAGTCTCAAAAAAAAAAAAAAAACCAACAACAACAAAAAAGGCAACTCAATCAATAGTGAAATTAGATTATTTTTCAACAAATTCATTATTTAGTGTAGTGCTAAAGTAAAACGAGAATGTAAAATTTTACTATTTCAGCTAAACGACACAGTGCTTTTCTTTTATCTTTTACGAGAAGATTCAAAAACTTGCATATGTCCTTACACTCAAAGGCATGCACGAAGCCAACAGAGGACACCTGAATCTTTCCACTAAAGAAACTACGGTAGTAAGACCAGCTGTTCACCATAGGTATCTCAAGAAAAACATTAAAGTTTGAGACTACTGCAAGAAAATATAGTCATGCTTGGTTAAGTGGGGGGTTTTGAGCCATTAAAATCTGTGCTTTCCATGAAATTTAACTGTTAAGAATCTAGCAACTAAATTGTCTTCTTAGGAAAACTAACACAAACATTTTAACAAGAAGTAGAAGCTACAGCCATATACCAACATGAACCCCACATCTCCTGGATTTTCCTTTAAAGTAGTTTTTCAAACACTGAATAAACCAAATACTGCTTAGCTTAGGGGATACATGAGGCCCAAAGAAAATTTCTCTAAACACAGGGGAAAAAAAGCCAGACATTTCTAGACAGCAAGACCATTACAATGAGAATACTTAAATCTTGAAGTCCTATTTAAAACATATGAAAAATAAAAGAGGGATAAAACAGCAAATCTAATCTAAGCTGAAAAAAATACCATCTGTTCCAGTTACAATTTCTTCTTCACCTATATTATCATCAGGAGCTCTCAATTTGTTATTTATTATTTCTAGATATTGTTTCAAATATCAAAAAACTTGCATAAAAGCCACATTGCTTCTTCATGAACCACTACATGCCATCAGAAGTACCAAAATAAAGCTGGGAGTGATCCACAAGTGAGTTTGGTGAACTTCACAAACAGTGCAAAGTAATCCTCCCTCTTTTTTTTTTTTATAAATATATATATAGCTCACTTATAATGGTACAATCACAATGGTGTCAGCATATCAGAACACTTCATACTGAAGAGTGAACCTTACAGGCAAATGAAAAGCTTGACTTAAAAGAACCAAATTCCTTGCACTGGCTAATTAGTCTGCTCTGTGATCACGTTTAAGCTTTCACATCAGAAAAACTCATTTCACTCTGTCACTGCTTTTCAAGCTGGGATATTTTACTTACATTAGGCTGCAAGCACTAGGCAGTGCTAAAAGCTGCATATTAATAATAATCAAAACGAAACAGTACTCTCAGATGTAAAGTGCCCCTGGTCACATCAGATGAAGAAAAAGGACCATACAACCAGTCCCCCCCGATCTGACTGATAACACAACTTATGGTGCTCACTAGCTGGTAATTAGAGTTTTGGCAGCAAGGAAAATCAGAATCCAAATTAATCCTAAGTGTTGGGGTTCTGGAATTATCACCGCTCTAATGGATCAATGTAAACCTCATATTAGAGCAGCCACCTGAAAAGTGGTCAAAAATTGGGTGAAAAGTAACATTTCCAGCATTGACTCTGGTTTATTAATCAAGTTCTGACGATTTACGTTCAGTAACTGAAAAGCAACATGCATTTGTACTGGATGAATATATACACATGCCTGCAGTACATACAGAAGAGCCATCAAAGTACAACCCCACAAATGTAAACTTGTTAACTAGTTCCTTAGTCTCTCATTTAGTTCATAAACCAAGTTATACAACACTGATTTTATATAAAAATCATAATTAAAATAGATAGCCAAGACTGTCACCCATCTCACCCTCCACTGCTTGAGAACATTGCTTAGAGAGGACAGAAAACTTACTCTTGATAGGGAGACAAGGGGCTGAGCAGTCATTTTACACTCTGTGCTTAAACAGACAACTTGAAATTCAGTCCATGAGCTTTTATAGCCACACACAACCCACGCAGAACTCTCTCTGCAGCTCATCATCCTTTGCTCATCATCTCCAAACATGACGAACAAGTCATGGCTTTGTCATTGAAAAAGTGCAAGAGAAAAAAAAAATCAAACCATTCTTAGATTCCAATTTAGAAAAAGCATTAGATAACAATCAGCAGCAAAGTAACACTCACATACAAACCTTCCATGCTCCCTCCCTCTAATTTTGTTTGAAAACTTTAATCTCTAGATAGATTCACAAACAGAATAACTCAATAGTCCAACACTCCAGCATACCAGTTACTTGGCAGTGTAACTGACTTTACCCCGGGATAAGAGAACACAGATAAGCAGTTGCAACGAGTACCTTTCATGCTCTACACACCATTTTACCTTGCATTAACTTGTTTCTGTGTCACAAAATAAGAAACTTACAGCAAAGATTACAGAAATTTATTCTGGAACGTTTATTTTTGCTACAACTCCGTGTAGTGTATTTTCACTGTTAATTAAGGGGCTTCAGAGATGAAGAAGGATCGAAAATGATATTGTAATAGTACAAAACAACAGGGAAAACCAGTAGATGCAGCTTTAGAGCATACTTTTAGATTTCTATTGTATACAACTGATGAGTTTATCTTAAATATTTTTGAAAGACAGCCAACAAACTGGCCTAAAGAATCAACAGTGTGCAAACTGTGAAAGTGTTCCTGCTAACATGAAGCAGGTTTAAGTAGTTTCAGCAGACACTGGAAGTCACAGGAGCGAAAGCTGTGACAAACACAGATTTGTCATTCCAAGACTTCACATGTTGAGAATAACGCATAAACATTTGCCTGAAGAGACTGAAGCTGTATGGCCACAGTTTATATACACCATTAACTTTGAAACCAAGATGAGCACAGCCTTCTTTTAGTATTATTAATACAGAGGATCATTAAAGAAACAAGAGGTCACATACGCACTACAACCACTTCAGGATCCTTTCAGGCAACATGAATACTTGTGATCATACCACATATTCAAAGACCTAACACGCTACTCTGCGTGGCTTTCATTACCCATAAAAATTTCACAGCAGTAACCATTTCACACCCGTTTGCCTCGCTCCACCTTTCGCTTGTCTGGAAGGAGCGAGGAGTTCGGGCTTGTGATCCCCCTCCGCTCCATGCTCGTGGCGAGCTTGGCAAGGGTCAGCCGGCCAGCCGGGCTCTCCAAGGCACCTGCTGGAACTGGGTTTCAGCTCCCACCGACTCACAGCCGGGAAGGCAGAGCAATCCCATTGCCGTTGCTGCTGTTAAAAATCTTCCCTGTGATTCCTGTGCCTTAGTTTCTCTACTCTAATGCAAAAGGGATATAGTGTATATCACGTAAAAAGGCCAGAAGGTTAATTCAAAGCTATAAAAGGCTACAAGGTCTTTTTGATACTGTAACAGCAAGTTTAGAAATGACTTTGATTTTCTCAGGGCTTCTGAAGCAGAACGCTTCACCAAAAGCAAACATACATCTCGAGAGATGCGAGCAGCTGCTCCAGAAGAGAAAAACTAGTTCCTTATTCTCCTCTCTTTCTCTTTTATTTTTACACAACCTGATTTTGAGAAAAATGTTTAGGTTTCATTACCACAGGAGGGCAGGAGCATGTAATGCTAGTGCCGATTTCTTCTTCGAGAGAGGAGAACAAACAGCGGGAGCTGGAACGCAGAAAGAGCCAAGTCAGAGACCCGGAGCGTGATGAAAATTCAGTCGTACCAGCGGAGTTAACTGCTTGTTAATGAAGGCGTATGCATCCCATCTGCTGGCTACAGAAGAGCTGGAACAGTTTCAAAAACATTCCAAGACAGACATACCATCAGATATATGATGCAAACGTGTGATCCATACTCAAAAGTTTACCCTACTGATTTCGGCAGGACCGAGTACACACACACAGGCACACGCAGGCACCGAGGCTGCAGGATACGAACCGCGTCCTTGTCACACATTAACTGTCACTGCCCGTTGAGAATAGAAATCTTTCCAGTGTAATTTGTTTATTCATTAATTCTGATTTCAGGAGAAAGTTCTGGCTTGCACCCAACAGCTAATTGGTTCAATAAACAGCATCTCAGTTTAGAAGAAGAAGAAAACATGATACTACAGCGAGAGCACGTAACTGAAGCCTCGATATCTGTTTGGGTATGGCTTAGGGCTTCTCGAAAGAGCTGGATTGCAAAGAGCCAGTGTTAAAAGACAAGACAGAATACAGTTTAAATGCAAGAAATAACTGCCAACATTTCTTTGAAGACTTCGTATGGGGAAGAGAAATTACTGCTGGAAAAAACGTGCCTAATGGTGACCTAAAACACCGAAAATAAATTTATGGATGAAGTCATGGAAAAAAAAAAAAATCAGGTTGTTGTATTTATTGTTGTATTTATTATTTGAATTACAACTCATGGCTATAATATTTAAACTTTTGTTTCCTTCCTAACTAGGCCTGCCACACACAATATGCTATCAAGAAAGCTGCCAAACAATTGTTTGAATATTCCAAAAAGCAAATACGTAGCCCACCATGAAAAACAAATACGATAACCTGAAATCTGCCATCATCTGCACACTGTCCAAGAGTTCAAAAGAGTTAGAGGGACTTACCAGAACAAAATTTGCTGCACAAAGACAAGTTCCCAGGTATCTTAATTCATGTTATTTATTAACATAAATTTCCCTTTTCATGAAAAGAGATAATCTAAAATCTTAAATTCAATATAACTCATGTAACTGCCAGTATTATAAAGTTCTCTTTAATAAGAAATATTTTAGGTTTTGCAAATACTGTACAATAGCCATTAGATTTTAAAATCTATTAGAAAAGTAATTGTCACAGATTTAGTACGTTAAACGAGAACATTTGAACTGAGGATTCATTTAACCCATCCATCCCTTCAACAAGAAAACTGTACAAATCACTCCAAATTATGCATATTTTATAGGATTTTTCTTGGCTTTAAACGCTTTGATTGTACAATCATTTCTCTACAAGAAACATTTTAAAAAGTCATGTACTCTAAGTGCTATGTCAGAAGAAACAGCAAAATGGGTTTTCATGATAAGTCCTTCATATTCTGCTATGATCAGCATTTTGCAGGACTACATAGATGGATTCTGTGGTAGCCCTTCACTTCCTTGTTTAGGAGGTCACTTTTTTGCACTATTTCTTTTTATAAAGATCTATTTTTGACTGCTGGCGACTTTTGTTTACATATTAAGCCACCTGATGCCTCCAGGAGCCATATAGTTTGCTAGTGAAGTCATTTTCTCTCTGCTACACATAGTGACTCCATGTAACTAAATGCTTCTGAACAGGACTTGGCATTTACGGAAATCTGAAGAAGACTCCTCTCTGCGCGGTTATCCCTTAGAATTAAAAGAAACACACAGTTCTGCTTTTCTGCAGTGGCTGACTCAAGGAAGAGGGGGAAGGGGAATATAAAAGAGCACAAAAAACTCTACCATCACAATTTCAGAAATACAACAGTTCATCTAATAAGGAAAATAAGGATTACTCAATTATTTCCTTGCCTTGGACAGCTGAGGGTTGATTGGGGGGAAGGGAGGTGTTGAGGTGGGGGGAAGGCATTAAGAGACATTATAGGATTTTTTTTTTTTAATGAGGATGGAATAAACTCCAGTATTTTGCTGGATTAGGTATAACATGAAGGAAAAATAAGACTGAAGCTAAGAACCTCGACCCTTCCACAGCACAAAGCACTTTACCCAGCACCTGCAGTCATGCTGTATGTATAGCTTTAGCCAATTATCTACAAATTTACTAGGACCTTCACTGCTGTGCTATAAAAGCTTTAAGTTACAGTGACATACTGAATTGCTTTCTTTTGTTTAAAAACAAAAAATCTATACAACAGTTAAACCAGTAAAAAAGACTATTTTTTTGCTTTAAGTATTTTGACATAACATGAGCATTTCCTCCCAGGACAATTATCAATAAACACGACTAATGCTGTGTATTACAAAACAGATTATAACCTAACTTTCAGCATCAAAAAAAAAATACAACAGTAAGAAATCTTATTATACAGAAGACTGGACAGTTCACGTGCCACAATTACACAGGTTACCACTACGCCAGTCACGGGAGAGAAGCCGCATAGATGACTGGGACACAGATGAAAGAAAGGCAAAGGAAAAGAGAGAAGTCCAACTCCCCACGATCATTGCTGCACCTCAGCTACAAATAAATATAGGGCCCTGGTCTTTTTGGCTGCCAGTCAGGTATTTCATCATAAAATAAATATGTTTATTTTTCTTCCCAGTCAACACAACACGACAGACCAATGGATCGTTCTGACCATTCAAACTGTCATGAACCACCTCTTCAATTTCTGATATAATTCCTATTAGGATGGAAACACCAAAAACATAGATCTAAATACAATAGCAAATCCTAAAGTGTTTTTGCCATGTTCTTTGAGGTATTAAACCAAGATTATCTGTAATATCTAATGGATAATTAAAATCCAAGTACATGTAAAGTATAAATATACTATAGCTTAAGGTTCTCAGGTGTCAGGGTTTCAAGATTATTTTTGTTCTTTCACTTAACATTATGTGACCTTGTATTTCCATGCTCATCACTACAAATACTTATTCTAAACTTCTAGTAGACACACGTTTTTGACAGGATAAGTGTTAAAAATACTGTATTATAGTAATATGTATGTTGTTTGCAGCACTATGCAGAATACTTCCTATGTAAGTGAATCATCATATAGAAGTTCTAAGTAAATTCATGGTTTCTTGCAATACTATCACTTACTGTTTCAGAAAACTGTTTTTGTAACTTTAGTTCCAACAACAGTATCATTCATCATATCATTGACCTGAACAACTACTACCGCTTTAATATGTGCAAACAAGTGAAAGTGACAAGCTACTAACATCAGATATATTAAAAAAAGAACATTTGATTTAAACATACCTTTCTTGCTGCTGTTTTCACAAACCAAACCGTGTAAGACAGAGTGAACCCTAGGATTACAGCTGATTAGCCAAAAAATATAAATAATAGTTTAATATATTACCCTTCCCGAAATTTGACACAATACATAAATAACAAGGCTGTAGCTACAAGAAATGAATTCAAACCTTTAAAAGATGGCATTTATGGTTATTTTTAAAAGTCTCCACGCATCTCCTAATCAGTAAGAGTCAAGTAAGTGATACTAATCGCTGTTCTGTTTAACAACTTCGTAAAGCAAACTTCTGACAGATAGGTGATGGCAATCTGCCACCAGTTCCCAAAAAGAGTGTCTGCTTTCAGTCACATCACTGTATCGACACTTTCAAAGGAAATTCAGGGTGCTTCTGGTAAAGTTATTCATAAGTCACCGAATGTTTCGGCACCGAAACAACGGTGGCACGATATTTTGCATTCCTTATGCATAAAATATTCCCACAGACATCTATAGAAGTCCTGGAAATAAATGCAAAACCAAGTCTCAAGCAAACATGTTTTGCAACCCCAAATATAGTGAGTTTAGAAATAGTCAGCGAAAAACTGCTCAAGCTTTGTTTTTTTTTCCTCCAAGTGCCTGTATCAACCTGTGGGCTGAAAGGAGTGGGAGACTAGAACATGGGTAAGTTAAAATTGCACCTCATCGCAAACAGGCTTCACTATTTAATAAAGATGCGCTTCAGAACCCCTCTCCAAAGCAATACCAGCTACGAACAAGATCTATGCTACAGAAAGAAACTATTTTAAACCCCAACAGTCGAAGCAGTGAGAGAGTGAACTGAGATGTGCTGCAATATTTATGCAGCCATTATAATGCAAATGCATAAGGTATTAGAAAGGCTATTTGCATTGGTGCACAGCCCCTTCAGTCTACATACAATGCCAACAGAAAGAACAATTAGGATGCATGCATAACAAAAAGCCTCCGACCACAGGGTAGGCAGGTCCACTGAACCGGATACAATATCTATGGGATCATCAGGGCTCCATGGAAATAGTCTTCTGCTGGATCACTCCATACGTCTTACTCAGAAGTAGAATATGAAGCATTTTAAGACACAAAAGCACGTAGAGGATTAGCATGGCAAAGGTAAGAGCAAGCTACAACCAATTTACTGCGAGCACCAGTCGCATGTTGCTCAAGATGAACAACTGGGCTGGAGCCCAGCTCGCATCCCAGGGCTGCTCCTCTCTGCAAAACCCCACCACCACTAACAGACAAGTAGCAAACTTTCAACTATGCTAAAAAAATAAAAAGAAAAACACAGCTACATACTTTCCTGTGGCAAAAAATACTCTCTGGCACTTTTTGTAACAAAAAGGGAGGCAGGTGTGCAAATTTGCATCTAATGTACATCCACTCTGAGAATACAGACTACGCTTTTGTAGAGAAACCAAAAAGCAAACAGATAGGTGCAAGTCATCCCTTTCTCTTTTTTTTTTTTACAAGACTAAAGAACCAAGTATATAGGCATGTCAGATTGTTTTAAGAAGTTCTTTGACCATGCATCCTAGTATTTATCTACACCAATTCACAGCCTCTTAACATATTCTCACGCTAATCAGCATGTCTACAATTATATGATAGGCTCTGTTCTCATATGTATTTCTCTGGTAGAGCAATACAGATAAAGTACTTCTTCAACTGCAACGATCTTAAAACAATCTAAAATTAACAGCGGGGTATAAAACTATCATTTTAAAAGAAGTTATAAACACTGGATAATTTCTGTACAAAGCGTATCTATTACCTAGAGGTTAATGACGGAAAAATTCTTAGTAATTAAAACTCCCTTTTTATCCAGAGCCTATTGTTTTGCTATACCGAAAATGCCTTTATTGAACCAAATTTGGGGTCGGAGAATGCCCAGATTTAATTGTATGTTACGTGTATTTCACAACTCAGTCAAGCCCAAGCAGTGCAGCAAAAACCAAGCAAATTAAGGTCAACGGCTAATAGCGCAAACATTACCTGCTTATTATACAACCTGTTACATTTTATCCCGGTACATTTTGTAACATAGCAAGACTACTGTATCAAACAGACCAGACTGTATCAGCCGGTACAATTTTAATGTAAACAAGTGGTCTTTTTATCTCTACAATCTAGTTACAACTGGCTGTTTAATCTTCACTACTGTGTCCTCCCCAGCCCTCTCTCACACACACACACACACAAACCCACCAGAAAGCAAGCGACAGAAATATCTCCTCCAAGATGCAGTTGCACGCAGCAAAAATAAACACAAGGTATTACAACGACAGAGAGGAAAGCAAGCCTGGCTTCAATTAAAAAGCATCCACAAAGCTGCTGCACAGAAAGATAAAATGAAAAGCAACGAGCCTCGAAGCATTTGGGGTGGGAAATGCCGCCAGCCAAGCTGAGCGAGAGGCACCCATCACCTGCTGCGGGCCGGGAGCTACCCTGCACCCAGGCAAAGCACGGAGCCGCCCGAAACCCACCGGCTGGGGAGGGCAGGGGACAGGCGGGTGCGGGGGGTGAGCCATCCTGGGAGCTGCGGCGGGCGAGGGGAAGGGGCGAGCGCTGCCCTCCCCTCCCTCCATGCACACAAGTTTTCGTCTTTCTTCAGACCCGAAGGAGAATCCGCTGCTAGAGAGAAACAGCTCCTTTTTAGCACCCACCCAAACTCTCCACGACAGTATTTTGGAAACATCTGAGATCTCTTAATGCAGTTTTATTTCCTTACCCTCATATTAAACCTTCCCGAAAGAGAGCTCTGTTATTTGCAGGGGCTTCCTCAGCCTTGCCAAGAGGGTGATCACATTTTGTGATCATTCTCATTCATAGCAAACAGAAGATACTTTTACAGCCTTAATTCAATTAACATGCATGAGCACCATGCACACATGCAAGCACATACATCCACCTATTTCATGGGTGCTGTATACAGGTCGGCAGCAGCTGGCTCGCACGGTGACAAGCCAGGACTGCCACACGCACACGGCTTCAGCAGAAACATTCTTTTCTAGAAAGCCACGGCCAACTAACAATCAATCCAAGGGGTTTCCTCAAAGGCACACACCCCCCTATCTTCAGAGCAATTAATTTCTGTACATAGGCTAAGAGTTCAGGAAGACAGCTGGAGAAAATATTCGTCTGAAGGAATCCCTTCAATCACACAAAATTCCTGGAGGAGAATACACCCGTCAGTGCGATTTAAGTGTCAACATAACAAAGGAACGCCCCTCCCAGCACCTCCTGCCTTACAGATATGTCACGCTGGAAAGGAAAAACTAGACCAGGAACAGCAGCTATTCGCAATCAGCACTGTTTATCAACCCTACCCTTGCCATCACCCCTAAGAAAAAAAGGGGATTGTTTAACATTTCTAGAAAGAGCAGAATAAAGGGATGTGGCAGAAGACAGCATCCTCTTTGAGGATTCCTCGGTATTCCTCAAAAGAAAG
The DNA here is from genome assembly GCA_009819775.1 of Phoenicopterus ruber ruber. Taxonomy (NCBI): domain Eukaryota; kingdom Metazoa; phylum Chordata; class Aves; order Phoenicopteriformes; family Phoenicopteridae; genus Phoenicopterus; species Phoenicopterus ruber. The sequence continues at coordinate 29,971,931 of CM020221.1, read as the reverse complement.
CTGTGGACACAAGGAAAGCTTTGTCTGGAATCATCCTTCTGTATTACAAGATTATATATGAAATTAGTTTTGCCTGATGTACATGTTTTGCCTTGCCACATGTACAGAAATCCTGATGGCTGACAAACATTAGCCTAAATTAAAAGGAATCCAGCTTTAAATTACTAAAATAATCTCCCATTTTACTCATCCAGAGCAAAGAATAATTACATAGAAAACCAAAATAGTCAAACCCAAATCATTCAACAGGAATTAAGAGGATAAGGGTGTTACTAAAATTAAAATGTATGCATAACAGTGTAATAACAAATTCATAGGATACAGTAAATCTTTCCCAAAACCAGGCTAGGATTATATCAAGATCACCATACAACATATGCCTGAAATATGGCTGTAAATAAGTGTGACTTAATTTGACCACCACCTACTTTAAGCCCTTGATTTTATAAATAGAAGCATCCAATAATGACTAGTCATTAAAAAAAATGCAGTTTAGAAGGTAAAAGAAGAAATAATAAGCAAAAAGTCAAACATGCAAACAAGAAACAGTAGAAAATTAAGACTGTGAAGGTAATTATTAAAACCAGCTTAATTTCTATTTTGCTAGTCCAAAAAAATCCCGACCAAGTACGGCAGCAGTGACAATACACACAACTACAACTCCTTGATCATGAATATTCTGGCTCGAAAGTGTCTGCACATGTGCAGAACTGAATAAAACGTATGCTTCCATAGCCCCATCTCAAATAGGTGAGTTAAAAATGACTAGTGCTATTTCAGTACTTTGCAATTGTTTTCTCACACATTGCGACTTTTTATTCCATCTCTACCTGCTCCTAAATAAGCCGGTGAAGTCAAGCAGCAACACAGTTTCACTTAAGTTCAGTTGTGCTGAATTTCTGTATAGCTCACGCCCAGTCACAATTTTAGTCAACACACATGGCTGTTCACCTTACCTAAGGTTACTACAGCTTTTTAACCGTTTCCTAGAGAAAGACAGGTACAACTCGGTGAAAACACCTTCTACAGCCACAAATACATGCGGGAAGCTGTCACTCGGCTTTCTCTGCGACACCTCTCCGTTTTAAATACCGGGAAAATCACCTGGCTAGACAGGAAGGCGATGACTTTTGAAACGAGATTCTGCCTCGCCGGCTCCATCAGAACTGCCACAATAAATACATGGGGTGAAACAGGAAAAGAGCCTCACGCCTGTACGAGAGGGTGGGGGACAGCACTCGCACACACAGAAGCAGATGTAATCATTACCCCGAACGCCGGTAATCATTACCCTGAGCGTCGGTGCCACTACACACAGGCGAAGCCTCCTAAATTTCTCTCTGCCAGCTCTCGGTACCGGGAGCTGGAGGGGAGGAGGCGAGGTGAGGCTGTACAGCGGAGCTTCCTCCTTTCTTTTTTTTTGTTGTTGTGGTGGCGGCGGCTGGCCGATGCCATCGCCCGGCAGCACGGAGGAGCGGGGCAGCCCTGCCGCCGAGCCCAGCGGGGCGATCGGCCGCCCCCGCCCCGCCGCACGCAGCGGGCGGCCCCCGGCCCGGCCCGCCCCACCTGCCCCGGGCCCCGCGGCGGCCGGGCGGGGCTGCACCCCGCCGGGGCACGCACGCACACACACACACACACTCGCCGGGTGCCGGTGCGCGGAGCCCGGGCGCGCTGCCCCGCCGCCTCCCGCCGCCGACCCCCGCGCTGGGGCGGCACGGGGCGCGCCCCCCGCGCGGTTACCTGCCGCCCAGGCCCTCCCCGCCTTTGTGCCCGCGGCCTCCCGCCTCCCCCGCCGCCGCCGCCGCCCCCGGCCGCCGCCAGGCCCACCCCGCCCGCTGTCAGCCGCCGCCTCAGCGCGCCCCGACGCCCCCGGCGGCGGCGAACCCCGCCGCCGCCCCCCGGCCCGCCGCGGCCCCGAGCCCGGCCGCCCCGTACCGTGCGGCTCCGCCATCCTCCCGAGGCGCGTTCGGCCCCCCCTCCCTGCCCGCCCCTGCCGGCCACCGTCTCTGCGCACCGAGCCGTCACGGGACTCCCCGCCCACAGACCTCCCGCGGCACCACGGGGGCGGGCCCGCCGAGGCGCGGGGCGACCGACCGCTTCCAGGTTACGGCGCCGCCGCCATGTTGGCGGCGGGCGGAAGTGGCCCGGTTGCCCCTGGCGACGGCGAGGCGGCGGCGGGGGGGGTGTACGGGCTCTGCACCGGCTGTGCGGGCGGCACGCCGGCCTCCCGGGGCGTGCGCCGGCCTCCCCGGGCGGGAGCGGGAGCGGTAGCGAGGCGCGCTCAGGCAGGGCTCCCCGCTGTCTCTGCCGCTTGTCTCGGGGTCCCGTAAGCCCCGCGGGGCCTGGCCGCGGCCCGGGCCGCCCCTCAGCTCCCATCGCTGTGGCTGCCGGGCAGCCTGAACAGGTAACGGGCCCCGCGCTGCCTCACACTGGAGCCCCCGTAGTCGCACATCTCGGTGAAACCTTCCGTCGTGTCACTGCTGCGACACTGGGGAGAAACTTGGGTCAAGATTTCCCTGAGTGAGGAGGACAGCCCATAGCTCGGTCGGTTACTGACTGCAGCTCGTTGAAGTATTACAAGAAATAGGAACTATCTTCCCGCCAGACCAACTGCTTGACTGGAGAGTTTGCCCCCCAGGACGGACAGGATCAGAAATTCTAATAGAATGAGTTCGTATGAAGTAGCTCTTCTCGCTGCTGTATGTGCATCGCACGGCTACCCTGCAGGTCACCTTTAGCTACTGAGACATTACAAAAGAGATGGACCAGGGGACTGCGACATTCCCATGTTTCCTTTCCCTACAAAATCGAGACCATCCCCAGTTGGCACCACCTATAACGTCACACCAATGTGCTGACTATTCTTTCTGTAGGAGAGATCACAAGCTAAGCACGACCAAGCTGCCCTTGCAAGGAATACATGGGAGCTGCAAGAAATGGCGGTGGCCGTTCAGAGGGTAGCAACCATACCTCTGCGTAGACAAATAGGCTCAAGTGTGACAGAGCATCTGCGATCGGTCGTCATTTGATTTCGGATGGGATTTAAAAGCAAGTTCTTTGATGACTCGCTATAACAGATCTTTCCGTATTTTGCTGAGAAAGGTTTAGCTTTTTAATGCTAAATTCTCAGGCAGTTGCAATCAGTTCCCCTTTCAAGCCTAGATGGATTCCGCACTGCAGTAGTAGCTCAACTTCTAATTTCTAAAACACATTAAAGCTAGTGGGAGTCTACAAATCGATCTCAGTACTTGCTGGTCTGTACTGGTCCCACTGGCTCACATTCGAAAGGAACAGCAGCCACCTCAGCAGAATCAAAACCATGAGTAAATGTGGGAGCCGTTTCCTACATCAGATAGTCAAGTCTAAGTATCTGCTATTTTCATAATTTTTTTTACAACTTTTGGCAACCATCAAGGCTAGTTTCAGTGAAACAAGGCTATTCACCTTCAATTATCTGGGTTCCGCCAGTTTCCTTTGTGTGATTCTTTGGCAAACCAGATAGCTCAATGTGGTAACACACTTTTTTACTAGTAAATGCTGGACAGCGTTAAAAGCAGAATTGGCTTTTCGGCATAATGGGTCACAGGGCAGAAACCAGGTGTAATTTCCTAGTGACAATACTTCTTACAAGGACTGGATGTTTATTTGTTGTTATTACTCAGTAAAACGTCCAGTGCAGACAGTGCACCGATCCCCTACAAGACATGGAAATACACGCTTTGTCCTGAGAAGCCTGGAGCCTGAAAGACTTTTTTCTTGTGTAGCTTATTTGAACACACACAGATGTCTACATATAACTACATCTTCTGTATTAAAGACCATAGTGTGTATTTACCACACATAGGGAGGATCTGAATGTTTTGTTGACTGTGTACTGTACCTTTACATTTCTCAGGCTCTTTGTGTGCAAAGTGCCGCTGCCCAGTTGCTTTAGCATTGAAGAAGTATGTACAAAGGACACATCCTATGTGTACTCTGGTTCTGTTAGAGATTTTACTGGTTTCTACTCGCTTTGCTTTCAAAAAAATGATTTGAAATCTAAAAAAATGTTACTTTATACTCAAAAAAACTGGTTTGCTCTTTTCATGACAAAACATAAAACTGAAAAGCTGATATTAAGTGGAGCAGGACAATTGTCACTAGACAAGGAATCAGCCAAGAAATTTACACTGATAACTCCACCCTTCTGCTGCAGTTCCTTAAATATGTCTTATGAGATTAGACCGATACTACAGTAATACTTGTGCCAACAATCAGAACGAACAGACATTTTTGCAAAGGCAGAAGTCATACACGCAAGATTTGTTTTTAATCTGCACAAATGGAGTAGTTAATTTTATACCCTCCTACTGGATGCTGGAGAGCTCAGCTCCAACCTACTCCCAGCCTTCATCAGCACTGTTTGTCCCCAAATCTTCACCAACGCAGACCTGGTCCAGTGTAGAAGGTGAGTACAAGAGTCACAGTGCTTACAAGTATTAGTTAAGGGCCTCAGCATCAGGAAACTACACTGACGGGCCCATATTTTGAACCTTGTGGTATTGCGACTGAGTACAACTGTTTAAGAGACCCACAGACAGTATGTCAGATGTTCCTCAGTCTACCTTGCCCCAGACAACCCGTAGAACTGTGCAAGGACCTTGAGTTACTGCCATTCACACTGAAATGAACAGGAGGGGAAAATAATTAATGAGCATTTCATAACCTGCATATGTACAGGTTCGGAATTAAGATTTCACTGGCAATTTCATTTGGACATTGCCTAACTTTTAAACACTTTGCTTTGCAACCTTTGTAATAGTCCGTTAACGCCTGTACCATTTCATGTGTTCCTGAAAAGGACAACTGTCGGTGCAGGACCACGCAGCACCACAGCACCTCCGTGGGTCATCAACAGTGCTGGTTCCTTTATATGCCCAACACAGACCTCTGCCCCTTTTACTCAAAGCGAAACAGACAGCAATGGCGGTCTGTTATCCTCCATCTAGACCAGCAGCGGAGGGGGATGAGTGTTGGAATTTGGACTATTCAGTGGATTCATAAGACCATTCCTAAGGCTATTTAGTATTTACACAGTTGGTTCAAGCATGTTTCTACAAAGCAGTGTGATTTATTAGGAGCTAGCTCTTACACAATGAACTCAAATAAAGCAATTAATTAGTTAAGCTTGCTTAAGCTGACCACAAGATCAATCTAACAGCTTCAGAATCATCTTTGACTGAATTCAGATACCTCTGCTGTAACAGCCCTACTTGCCTTTTCTTAATTTAGTGGCTGCCAGACTAATGAATTGACCCTTTCTCTCTTGGTCATGTGGCCTTTTCACTACCTCCTCCCAACTGTAAAATTTTTCTCATCTAACTACAAGAAAGCCCGCTCTCCTCCCCCAGGGAGGCAGCTGCCGCCGCCTCGTCCAAGGACACTCAATTCTAGTTGTTTCTGTACTGCAGGCTGGGGCAGACAGCACAAGAGGCAAATTCTTTGCCAGCTGAGCCAACATGAAGGCCAGCCTCAGGGAAGCTCTGTTCCACTTCCAGCTCTGGGAGTCAGGATGTCCCAGAAAGCACAGCCCGTTGTGCCCCGTTCCACCCATGTACCCCTCTGCTCTGCCCTGTGTGGGGCTGCCCCCCACAGCTCTCCCCTGGTACTCCATTCCCTTCCCCTCTGCCTGTGCCTGACCTCCACTTTCAGGCTTCGATCACCTGTTCCTTCCTCAGGCTGTCTCTCCTTTCTTAACCTCCAACAGGCCTCCAACTTTGGTTCCCCATGCCAGGTCCTAGTTCAGTCTCTTGTCTGGTTCTTCATCGCATGGGCTGTCCCTCTGACTTTCCTGCCTCTTCCTTCTCATCTCCCTGTACTGGCAAACTGAATTCTGCTGTGTCTTCTGTCCCTCCCTTGCTGCCAGTTCCTTGCCAGCCAGTCAGCATAAAGCTCCTCTTATTCCCAGTTTCACTTTCTTTGTGAATCTCAGTCTCCCTCTATCACATCTCAAACCTCCAAATTCCCAGTCCTAGCTTTTATCTTCCTCTCGTCTACACTTCAGTCTACCCAGACCTTCCTGCCCTTTCCTATTCCTTTCCCTTCTCTTGAATCATCGGTTTACCAGAGATTTGGCTTCAGTCTCTTAGCCAAGGGTTGCAATGGGCTTAGTTGTTTTGGGGGAGAGAAGCATGCTTTGAAGGCTGATGTCACGACACAGCCCATTTCAATTTGTGAGCATTATACCGATCATGAAAACAGTGTATGCCTTTGTCATTGCTTTTCTATCTTCCCCTTGAATGTCACCTTGGCTCCACTGCCTTTATTATGAGTATACAAAAACTGGGAAGGCTGGAATAGTTGGCACAACTCAAGAGCTGAAAGGGAGAGAGGAAGGGTGCTAGGCACAGAAACCGTCCCTGGGGGATGCACACAGACATTCAGAGCCAGTGTCAATGTCTAGAAGCTAATACTCCAACAGAGTGGCTGACAGCAAGATCCGTCACATTGAAAACAGAGACTGCCCCACCAGCGCGAAAGCTTCTGCTTGGTGCGAGATGCTGTTGCAATACAAAGAAGGATGCAAAGAAGGGGAACCTCAAAATGTGGTTCTCTGTTGAAGGACTACAGTACAGTAAGATGTTGCTATTTTTACTGTCTGTTCCTTTTATGTGTTCAGAGTCAGGTCTGCTTACTTGAGTGACAAGAAATGATTTTTGCTTTTTCCTCCAGTTGGTTCTACAAAGCAAATGTATGATAAAAGGACAGAGTTTGATTAAGGTACCTATGTTCTCAAAACCAAGCAGCATGATTGAGGGTTGTAAAACTATCATGCAAAAACCAGTTCTAGTCCTGCCAGCTTCAACTTTCAACTCATTAGCCACCTATCTATGTCTGTTGGGCTGTTAGCAATTTTTCAAACAGACTTCCTAGGCCTTACAGGAGCTCTTCCAGGTGGAAAGACAGGACATATCAACGCTGAAACAGCACATCCAGAATGCCATGCATGAAATTATTTTCTCTTATTTACATGCAAGCACACAAACTTTTTCAAGTATGCGCTGTGTCCTAACTGCCCCAGGGCCAGCAGTTCTTCAGTTTATTTAGTGCAAGGGAAAACTGCAAATCCAGCAAGCTATCAAGCAAGCTAATCTTTAGTTATACAAATGGAGAGTCAACCAGTTCAAACAATTTATCTTTCAAAGTCAACACTACAAACAACAGAAACAAGCAAGAGCTTTTCCATTCACAACAGACAATAAAAGGTATTTTTTTAGTGTAGATATTTCAGACAGGATAGTATCAGCTGTTAGAAACTACTTTTCTCTGCAGTGAAAGACAGGGAAAATTAAAGGCTTCAGTTGTCTGTACTTTGAAAGGGGAGAAAGGCTGGAATGAAAAACTCAGTTAAACTGAAACAGATGCTGATTATTCCAGCTCCAGTCAGGCCATCCCTAAAGAAACCAACCTTTCTTGACTTCATTTCATTCTTCTGGTACTTGCAAATCCATTTCTGACATCCCAGGGAAACTCGAAAGGACAAAGCAGGATCCAACAGGTCATTCTGTGCTCTGGTGGACAAGCTTAGGTCTGCAGCACCCGTATTTCAGTATGCAGTATGCCTACCAAGGACTAACCATGTCCAGGACTAGCATAACTCCCCAAACCAAGGGGCAAGAGGGGATGCGTATGCACAAAAGCTAGTTTCGATAGCTTAACATAGGTTAAGCTTCTTCTATAGTCAATACAATAAGCGTGTGCTTGGGCACTCTGAATCATATTCTGAAGAAATTACTTTTTCCATTGACCTCATGTAGACCCTGGGGAGTTGAGCTTTCCAAGCAAAAAGCCACTTCCTCCCCAGGAAAGTGCATTCAAGCCTAAGTGGCCATGGGTTCACCAGCCTTTTACACTCTGCACAGTGCTGTTGGACTCCGATGCTGCGTGAGCACTGTAGATCTGCATGCCTGCAGGTGGTACAAGACATCTCCTACCATTGTACCTGTTTCACTTGGCTCTCACATCAGCCTTCTAAAACTGGCTGGCACCAATAATCTGGTATGGTGTGGCTGACATTTCATTTTTTACACTGCATGTCGTTTCATGCCTTCAAAGGTCCGTGAAGATTAGTACCAGGCTGACTGGTATGGCACGGTATGTAGGAATGCGAGTGTAGCCCAAGTTTTTCTTTGCTGAACTTCATACAAGGGCATATCCTGCCTCCGTTCTGCATAAAAGAGGGAGCAGGCTTCCACTTCCCCATTGTCCTCTCTGATCTTCCAGTCCTCAACAGCCACAACAGGGTAGCAGTGCAGCCTGTCCGTCAAAGAGAGAGTCTGAAGACAACCAGTTCTGTACTGTTAGCATTTTTAGCTGATAAAGGTGTGAAGCCAAAGGAAGGAGGCTCCCGCAGTAGCCAAGAAAGGGGAAAGGTCTCTAGGAGTGGTGACCCCAGGAAGGCAGAACAATTTTATTACAAGTTTTTTTAAGATTACTGTAAACAACTCAACTGTGTCCTAAAAGTGACTGGGAGTGGCAGCACATCCATGCTGAGCTGTGTAAAAAAGCCAGCTGCCCCATGCCCAGGCAAGTATCGTTGCCAGCAGGTTAACCAAGGCCACAGGCAGAAGCAGTTTTACTCAGGATTACATCTTGTCACTGCTGCAAGCTCCGCTGTCTGAAATGTGGAAGAAGATGAAGATCAGCTGAATAGGAGAGTCCCTAGGAAAACAACCAACCCTCATTCACATTCTCACAAAGAGAAAAAAATTCTTTAAAAGTAATTTGGGAAGGGAAAATTGAGTTGGAATAAAATATTTGCCTGTTGATCTTAATAGCTGCAGCTCTGCTATCTATTTTCTCTCCCTCTTCCAGACTGTCAGCAGGGATTGAGTGTTCTCCTGGAGCCAGGGATGGATTTCCTGAATGGTGACAAATAGCAGTAAAGCCTGAAGTCGATTCCACGGTGAAATCAAAACAGAAAATAGTATGAAATGAGTAATCTTACAGTTCAGTTACGGGAAGCGAAAAGAACAACCCCAACCCCAACAATGATGCTGGCTCAGTCAGGGTGCCAGGCGTTATAGGGAGTACACCTATAAAGGAAAATTTCAGTTGAGGAGTTCTGAAAAAAAACCCTGAAAACTAGATCATTCAGGTGCAGAATGATCTTCCAAAAGGACATCATGAAACTCCTTCTGCCCAGAGCCATGAAAACTAGAGCAGAGTGAGTGCAAGCAACCCTAATATTTATTATTATGGTGGTAGTGCACAGGAGCCTTGATCTTGATCTTGTGTGCGGCGTGCTGTATAAAAAGAGTGTTCTGATTCAGAGACTGAAAGCTAAATGTAAGACCAGAAAAATGACACGCATTTGTCACAGACGCAGGGAGCATGAGGAAAGAAAAGCAGTCAGTGTGCTGCCAAGTTTTTTTATAGGCCATACGGACAAGGAGAGCGTTGGAGAGAGCTCTGAAGGATGATTTTTTCAACACACATTAGTAAGGGGTTGGTTGCAAGGCTGGGAGGAAGCGTAGAGATGTTTGAAATGGTAACAAGTAGGCAATGGAACGGGTCATCACAAGCTGATCTCAGGAAAGAGCAGACATCCCGGTAATACTCTGAAACAGATGAACAGGTATGGGCTAGGGAAAGATGGGTCTCGAAGAGGCAGGCGTTTGAGACACAAGAAAAGAGAGAGTTAGTAGACAGAAAAGAAAGAAGCGACACAGAGCGACAGGCTAAGAACAGTCCTGCATTGTGAGGACAAGGGCTTGGTTATTCAAGAGTTTTCTTTCCCCCTCTTGTTTCTCAGGGGGAGGAGCGGTGTTTCAAGGGAAAAAAATACAATCATTTGATTGTGTTAAGAGATTTATGGTCTGACTTCACCATGTGTTAAAATATTGATTCTCTTTCTAACGTATGCTTTAGATATTGACATTATTTTTTCTATAGAGAAGACTGACTTCTGCATACAAAAGCTGGGACTTCATAGTAGGATCCAGCGATGCTGGGTAAATACAAAGGGACGTAAGTGAAGCACAAGTCGCAGATTTTTTCCACTCAATTAAATAAAGATAGCAAGAGAGACACTGAGCAGTGCGTGGCAGTGAGAAGCTGGAATAATTAAACAATAATATGACAGACGGTGCATTTACGGGCAATTACAGCATGCCTCTGCTGGCACTTTAAGGCACAAGGCCAAAGACTTAAGCGATTCAAACCACACAAGTAGAGCCGTAACCTCCTAGAAATGCCAGTTTAGAGCATCTGGCTTGGGAGCCCAGCGTGGGACTTACACGTAGCAGTAAGACAGGCAGTCAGGTCTCTGCATTTACGGGATGTTACTGCTAGAGATAGAGCAGGAAGAGCAGCCCATCAAAAAGCTGTTTCTGTGTCCCTTGGATAATACATTTCCAGGCACTTTTACGTACGTAGCAGTGAAAGACAAATCTTCACACTGAGTAAGGACATCTCCTTCTTGCCTTGTGCATACAGCTTGAGGATACCACTGCATCAAACAAGGACAGATTTAAAATAAGTATATTCAGAAAGCTCAACTAAAAGAAATCACTCATCTGTCAACTCTCTTCCAAAACCAAGGACTGGCTTAAACATCAAGCTATCAAGCTTCAGGCTCTGAAGGCATTTGTGATACCCTCAGGGAGTCACATGAGGCTTTCTGTTCCCCGCCTTACCCCACCCACTAAACCCAAACCACCTTCCTCCTCCTGCCTCTGAAGAAGATGATGGGCTCTGTATCCCATGGTACCACTCAGCAGCTTAAGGGGACAATTGCATGAAATCTGCACGTGTATTTTTGAAAGCATTAGTATGCATTATTCAACACACATCACAGTCATGCTAGTACACTACATTTCTGACCTCATCAGCACATACAGAGGTGAAACCAGTTCTAGATTTTTAGAAAAGAAGATGATTTTAAAAAGAGCGAGAGATCTGCCTGGAAAGCAAACACAGATGAGGTGTTGTTAAAAGCTTCTTAAACTGTCAACAAAGTATTTACTTAAACTCAGAACAGAAAATCACCTTCAAGATGGGTAATTCTCATGAAAGTGGCTTTATTTTTAAACACCCCATGTCTGGAGCTACACAATTATACAGGACTCTGAACTAGAATTTTTGTTTTTAAAGCAAGGACTTGATTCCAGACTTTCTTGTCATATGGAAAAAATGGAAAACATGAACTTGAAAGGCTCAAAAAGCAGAATGAAAATAAAAAGCATTTAAAATGTATAAAGACAAAAAACAAGCCTCATAAACAAATGAGACTGGCAACATTGCTTCACCTAAATGCTTTTTTCTTCTACTTAGTACGAGATGTTTCTCAAGACTTAAAATAAGTGTTTTGTATCTGCAGGGCTTTCAGCAAGCGGCTGCCACGTTACGAAACTCTCTGGATTCCAGCAATGCACATCTCTGCTGTCTGCTGCACTCAGAGTATCTGGGAAGAGAAGGAGGAAAACAAGCTTATCATTTATAAAATTATTGCTGGTTTTGTGGTTGTGAGGCTTTCTGCAGTGTACAAGAATAACTTGTTTGTGACATCAGTAAAATAAGGATATGCAACCTAGAGCGCGTTGTTCTCTCCGTGGATACCACTCTCGTGCTTTGTCAAATAACATTGGGTTTTATCTGAAGGTCAAGGCTCAGGACTTCAGAAAGCTGCCTGCCATGGCGACACAACTTCAGACCTGGGCATCATTGTGCTGTGCGCAAGGACGGTCTTCGTCTGACTTCTCCAGCTACACGGGGTGGCACCAAGACAATGCACTGACTCTCAGCACAGTCCCACTGCAAGTGCATGGTGCTTTTCCCACATTGAAGGGTTTTGGCAAAGTATTTCAGCTTTCTAGCTATTTCTGGCAACTGGAAAGGCCCATGAGAGAAATGAGTGTATGTTCGAGCACATGTCGACCCCAGAGGCAGAAAATGGCAAAAAAATGGGGTAAAACTACACTTTTTTTAGCAGAAGAAAAGATCGGTCCCTCATCTGTAACTGGATGTCACATCTCTTGTTGTTCCTCTTCCAACAAAACAAGGGGAATTAGATCCTCTATGCCACGCTTTCCCCTCCTCTCAATTATGGCTAACACCACTCTAGTGAATAAATACCAGCCTTACTCAAAGCTAAACCCACTCCTGCTTTTAAGGCACTTTGAAAAGTACGATATTCAGCTGCAGACAATGCCCATGCCTCTCTCCTCTCTCTCATCCAGTCCTTCCAGTCCTGAAGGTGGTAACTGTGGTTTTTCCCAATGGAAAGAGGCGTCTTAAAAGCAGACTTACTAGAGACTGTCAAAAACAATCTCCACAATCACGCCTGTCTCAGTGCTATCAACTTTCTAGATAGGCTGCCAAGTTGGCATTTGACTAGCTAAGAAAATGGATTTAGCACACGATGCCAGATTCCACTTCTCAGTCGCTAAAATGCTCAAGTAACCAACTGAGTTGACCATTGTTTCTTATCACCAAGCAAACAAACCCCGTTGGCAGGAAAACTGTGTTTTGAAAGTGATTCCCTACATGACTGAGATGGGCTCTGGTTGCTGTAAGTGCCAATCCTCACATAATGCTGGACTCCAGGTGGTCATCGGCACTGTGAAGGATGCTGTCAAAAAAAATGCCTGCAATTTGATTTCAGTGTCTTGCTTTCAGTTCATCTTCTGTTGCTCTGCAGGCTGTATTCGTTACCACAGGAATAACTAACTGTTGGTTTCACAGTGCAAGATTTTGAGTCATAACTGGCTTTTACATTCATTTTTAGCCATAGCCAAGATGCTGGATCGGGTTTTAAAAACAAACAAACAACTACCAAATTACTGATCTGCAAATTGCATGTACTGTTTAAAATGCCCTGGTCTACAAACACCCACAGTCTTCATAAATCAGTACCTAGTCCTTTCCCTTCCCATCCGTACGAAACACTAATTGGCACACGGACTAGCACACCGGACAAAAGAGCTTTTCCCACTGAAATCAGTGGGAACGCTTCTGTGCACTTCAAAGGGTAGAGAAGGATGTCCCAAGCAAGCACATCCATTTTATAGCCTCATCAATGCCGATCTTCTGACCTGAAAGTGGAATATGTGAATCACAACAGAAACGGGCCCACTTCTGTGCTGCCCCGGACCAAACCAGAAGTGTTATCTTTGGCCGACTCCACAAAAGGCAGGAAGCAGGAGACCCGCTCGCAGCCTCTGCAGGTTCTCTGCTGCCCTCCAACCCTACAGCCAGGCCAGACTTCAAGTGAGGTGGAAGCGGGCTACCTGAGGGACCGTCGGTTTCCTACTCTAGGTTGCCTTAGAGGAAAAAGGAAATAGTTCTGGAACAATGCAGACACGGGCTTTAAATAACTATCAGAGAGGTGCCGCTTACTGGAAGTTAGAAGTTTTATCACAGGTCTCCCAGCAAACCTAAGCCTCGGATCCCATAGCTGACAGGTCCGCAGCGTGGTGCCTGAGCGCGCAGAGGGAAGCACGCGGCCAGCTGCAGCAAGGCAGAACGGAAAAGAATGATTAGCAAAAACCATTTTCTCCCTCATTTTATTCATCCGCGGCCAGTCCCTGTGCGGTACTAAGAAGCAAGCTCTCAACCTCAGAACAATTAAGGGAATCATCACCGCCTGCTGAGGCTGGGTTAGCAGGATTACGAGCCTTAACTGTCAATCCCCAAGCAAAGGCCAAGGCAGACAATGCGTGCAGGGCACACAGGCAAGCTCATTAGCAAAGTCTAAAATTACAGCACATCCCGGAATTGGGGCGGTGCTGGGGCATCGCACGGACACAGGGACAGTCAGGTGAATCCTTCTCCACGGACCCCAGGTCACACCTCGGCGTCGCAGCAGGGGGTTTCTGAAGAAAGCTGCTACCAGCGGCTACTGATCCTCCAAAACCGAACCGGGGGGCGGGGGGGGATCTCAGGTGCACTGGCTGATCAGGTTTGGTGACATTTAAGCCCTTTAGAAAGACACCAGCTTTTACTACTGTTTACATTTTAAACAGTAGCATGATTCACATCGCGAATCCCGAGGCGCTGCCTGAAAATGAAAATCAGAACGTGCACGCCCTGGCCAAGCCCGTCTGTTGGACGGTGCCTGCTGGTGGGGAGGGGGGGGGGGGTGGGGGGGTGTATTTAAAAAACAAAAACCAAATAAAGAAAGCGCCCCAAAGCCCGAGTTTCGCGGCGAGGAGGAGCGCAGCCCGGCGGGGCGGGGGGCGCGGACAGCCAGCGCGGGGGGGGAGGCAGCGGCACGCCGCGGGGCCGGGCAGGCCCGCGCAGGTTTAACGGCGCCGCCCCACCGAAGAGCCGCGGCGCGGCGGGAGGCTGGGGGCTGCCGCGGGGGCCCGGGCCCGCCCTGGGTCGGCTCTGCGCGCTCCCACCAGAGCGAGCCAGGCCGCGACCGCTCCAGAGAGCCCCCGGCCCCGCAGAAGCCGGGCTCCGCGTCCTGCTGCCCGCTGCCCACGCAGGACGCCACCCCGCCCGTCCCCGCGGCGGCTGGCGGGGAACCGACAGCCCGGCCCCGCTGCCGGGGCAGCCCCGGGGGAGCCGCTCCCGCCCCGCCCCGGCGCAGCCGTGGGGCTGCCCCAACGCAGCAACTACAGGTCCCGGCGGGCACCGCGCCACGCAAAGGACTACAATTCCCACCATGGCTGTGGGCAGCCAACACCTCCCGGAGGACTACAATTCCCAGCATTCACTGGGGCACCGGAGACGGCCTGAACGCCGGGTGTGCGGGCGCGGCGCCGCGCAGTGCAGGCAGGGAACTGTAGTTTTCTTCGCTACCGGCGCAGCACCGCGCATGCCCGTGAGGGCGGTGCCAGGGCACCGCGCCTGCGCGCCGCCGTGCGGGAGCCGCCATGCCGGAGGGGAAGGCCGCGTTCCGGGAGGTGCTGCCCAAGCAAGGTACTGGCGGGGGGCGCGCCTCGGCAGCCGGCGCGGCCCGGCCCCGGCGCTCACCCACGGCCCTTCTCTCCCCTCACAGGGCAGCTGTCGGTGGAGGACGCGGCCGCCATGGTGCTGTGCAAGCCCAAGGTGCTGCCCCTCAAGTCGGTGTCGCTGGAGAAGCTGGAGAAGCTGCAGCGGGCGGCGCTGGAAGCGGCGCGGCCGCCCGAGGGGGCACCGCCACCTCAGCCCTAGCCCCGGCCCCCGGGAGGGGCGGCGGGGACCGTGCCCGGCGGGGACCGTGCCCTGCGGTGGCCGCCCCCGCGGCTCGGAGGTACCCGCTTTGTAACGGAGCTTGCGGATTAAAGGCTGGCCGAGCACGCAGGAGGTGCCGCTGGACTGGGCGGGGGGGAGGCGGGAGGCTCCTTTCTGGCGTCTTTCCTGAAGAAACTCCGCTCGTCGCTTTCAAGGCGGCGTTTTAAATACGTGTTTAGGCTTGCCAAGTCCGACAGGTAACAGAACCCCGGCAGGCGCTGCGCCAGGGCCACGGCCAGTCGGACAACGGCAGGAGGCGAGTTACACAGCCCCGCCGGACTAGTAACGGTGTAGCAGGCTCACTCGAGTGCTGCAGCATTTGTCTCCTGGAGCACGTCGTGTTCCCGGCCCCGTAACGGCTGTTCCCAGCTTTTCTGAGCACCTGAAATCTTGACACAAAACCAAATAACGTAAGGGAGCAGGAGAGGCTCCACTGTGCTGCTGTAAGAGAGTCTTCCTTAGATCCATCTTGTTCCCGAGAAAGGGCTTGGCAACGCTGCACTGTACAGACACGTTTGAAATACCTCCCTGCCAGCCTGGACGCTCCTACGCAAGTCACTTGTTTTCAAAAACACATTTGGTAAATACTTACCATGAGTTTAATTACTCAGTGCTCTTCTGCATATTGTAATACAAAAGGGCGGTGTTAGATGCACAGCTTAATTGCACACACTTCAGATTTGAACAGTTAAATTCGTTCTGTTTGAAAAAAGAGGAGGCAGAAAAGAGAGCTTCAAAAAAAATATTTTTTAATATGTTTTACCAGAACTTTTCACTTTTCCAGTTACATAGAAAAAAGACAAGTTTGGTACACGGGGGCTAAAACCAACTGTTCTCCCCTGGAAAAGATGAATTAATCTTATGACCCAACTCCATTTTCTTGGGCTCTTTAAAACAAAGAAACAGCTATTTTTCCTCCCAAAGCACAGTATTTCTTCAGCAGCAATGGAAATGGGATCACAGCAGCTTAACTTGACCCTTCTATAAAGCTTTGTATAAACCAGTGATTTTATGATGACAACACTGTCCTTGAAAGAAAGAGCGGCAGTCAGACATCAATGCAAACATGGAATGATTAGGTCATAAACATATGGCACTTAAAAAGATAGCTTATTTAAAGGCACCACCACAGCAGAGTGGCCAGTTGTTCTACTATATGCCCAAAGAAGTAAGTTTTCTTTCTGAAATTTATAAAACTATTTTAAAAAAACGATTTGTACCCAAAACATGTGCTTTTAAAAAAATATGAACTGTGCTAAGCAACTCTTAAAATTTTGGTATTATATATGTGTATACATATATACATACACACACCGAAAAAGCATGCGTGTTTGTATATATATAGATATCTATTTTCCCTTTAAACTTTTAAGGCTTCACGAGTTGGTTCTCACATTCAGTAGCTTTCTAGTTTAAGACGACCTCCATCTCCTTCACTCACAAAACGCTTTCTGCCCCTGTAAGAAAGGAGAAAGTGTCTTTTCAGTAAGTTCAAAGTAGCATGGCTTGTGTTTTCTTATCTATCACTGAGCAGAATCTCCTCTTGGTCTTGGGAGTCACATATAAGGTGTGCAAGTTCAGCAAGATCAGCTGACATTCTTGATCACTGATAAATTTCTTGAAATCCCTCTGAATCTTACATCTAGGTTTATTTCTAAACAGCTTTTCAAAATTTGCATTGTCAAGTGCTTTCTACTTTACTCACCTTTAAATGTTCACATTTGCAAAAGATGCTAGTTTGAAAGCCTAGGAATGGTGTTTTTCTACCCAAAACTGAAGCCAAAAATGCTTCTCAACATATTAATAACTGAAGTATAACTAAGCTTTTGTTGCAGTGATGACTTTCAGCCCTCCTACACCCCAAATCTGCAAAATATTTGATACCAAGATACACACAAACTCACTTGAAGTCTAAAGTCCACAAATGGAGGCTGGTATTGACATAGACACTAACATTCCAAAATCTGAATGTATTGCAAGCTGTCAAGATGGTTCAAGAAGCCTAACAAAACACCCAAACTGGAAAAGATCTAACAAATAGTATTCCCAATGCATAAAATTGCAAACATCATATTTAAAAATTTACATGTGTGAAATGAAACTTATGAATTGTATTGTGACCAGGAAGGCGAGAACAGAATACTGATCACCTACAGTTCAAACAGCATTATTTATGCTATGAATAAGTAAACAATAACAAAACAAAAAGCACTATATAAACCACACAACAGATATGAAGGGATCAGGTGTGTAGAGCTTATTCCACAGAAGCGTCCTATTCCTTTTGACATAAACATTAAAATTGGTTGTCTCGTCTTAGAACCCTATTCATGCAGTTTGGTATGTTTAATTTTTTTTTTTTTTTTTTTTGTAAAGCAATTTTTTTCCCCTTTTTTTTTCCCCACTGTAGCTGACAGTTTTCCACTGTCATCTGCATGGATCATTGTGACGCCTGAATCTTCCATCGCGGTACTGCACTGATCTCTACCAAGCAGATCAGCAAAACAGAGGAGAGGCAGGCCTTCACCCTCTGGGGAGCACGCTGGCGTGCTGCCAGGGACCCACCGGAGGCTCGCTTTCCTCAAGTATTTATCCCAGCCTCCACAAACCAGGTTCCACATCAGTGTAGCTTCTTAATAAACTTTTCACCAGTCCAACTCTGTTTCTCTGTCCTCCATAGTTTCCAGTTCTAATCTGTAATACTTGGGCCCTAAGATCCTGCTTTCTGTTACCTACAAAGGGGACAAGAAGCAGTGCCTTCACCTATCTACAATAAAACAAGTACCTGGAAGGACAGAGGTCTCTCAGTGGTTTGGAGATCATTCCAGCCTGAAAGCATTCCTCTACAAACCGCTCAAGCACAGAATAGGAGTGTGGCACATCCAAGTTAATATCTGGGATTTCACAGTAAACTCGTTCATAGCCCTGCAATGTAAGAATTCAAATAGTGATCTGGTTAGTCTATGATTTTATTACAAATTTTTTAATTACCCTTTTGCACTCCAAGGATTTATTTTTTAATATAGTTTCATGTATACTATGGGCAGTTTCAACAAACCTAAAGCAGAGCAGTTGCAAGTCAGTGGAAAAGCAAGGTATAATATCAGCCAATACCATGGTATTACACAACTACCTACAGAAAAACACCACCTGGATTCTTAACTTCTTTGGAAGCCAGAAATCCAGACAGTACAGAATGTGTATGTTAGCCAGGCTGCTATCGCATGGGTAGTAACACAAGGAAGAAAAGTTAATTCTTCTTCCATGTAAATGAAGAAAATGCGGCCAGAAATCTCCACCACAACAGTTTATACAGTAAGGGGAACACCGGTGACAACCAGAGATGACTTCATAACTTCCCACCAGCAGCGTGGCCAGGTAACTTTTGACACAAGTCTTTGCGTGGTACCTGGCTTGCCCTGGGACAGAACAGCTGTCCTACATTCACACCTAGAAGCAAAGCCATGGATGATTCCAACTGTGTAAAACATTAGCTTCTATATACTGTTCTAATTGACATTTGTAATTAAGTGGGTCCTTATTGTACTTCTTCAATTATGAAGAACTACTTGATAAAAAGGAACGTTATATTTAAGAAAAATGAAGCTATATTGCAGCTGTTTAAATTACTAGTTTTAACCATTTAATTGTATAAATGCAGCTAGAAATCTTTGAAGATTCAAATATTCTGTACCTTGCAGTTCTACAGAGAACTACTGCTCAGAATTCATTTGTACTTCTTCCAGTACATGGGAAGTACTGTACATAGATCAGTGACGTTATTTATATGGGATACAGAACAACCACAGAGAATTTAAAAAAAAGTAGCAGTCAGCAATAGAGTACAAATAGTACTGAAAAGAAGGTAAAAACTATACAAACTTTGGAAGACCGTACCCAAAATGCTCCAAATGCCACACTTACTCTTTTCATTTGGTCCATAGTAATGACAGAAGACCTCCAGAGAGATTTCAACAAATCCAGTATCATTTTAAAGGTCTTTTCTCCAGTTGACTCCAAAACCATCACCACAGCCTAAAACAAATCATGCAAGTGTTTTAACTAAAAAAAACCCCGATGGTTCAAGTACATGCTGTGTAAGCATATGAGGTGCTAAAAGGAGTGAATGCATTTTCTGGGGAGACAAGTCAATTTGTTACATGCACTCACAATTTCAGTGTATTGTGTGAAAAGAAAAACTGATGAAGAGTTATTTGGACAAAGATAAAAGGTACAAAAAACCAGAAAGGACTAGACAGAGCGAGAAGCATTGCCTTTCTGGCTCTGGTTTGAGAGATACATGACTCTATCCGTATGGTTGCTGCAGTACAGATGGCAATTAATTAATTTTGTGAAATTAATTTTGTATCTATGATTATTTTGTATCTGTGATTTTACAAGAACTTGGAAGTCTCAAATCTACAATTCTCTACAACCCCCATCAACTAAAAAGATTCTGTTTTTCTATCGT
Source organism: Phoenicopterus ruber ruber (assembly GCA_009819775.1). Taxonomy (NCBI): domain Eukaryota; kingdom Metazoa; phylum Chordata; class Aves; order Phoenicopteriformes; family Phoenicopteridae; genus Phoenicopterus; species Phoenicopterus ruber. The sequence continues at coordinate 29,952,262 of CM020221.1, read as the reverse complement.
GAAGGAATTTTCTAAAAGGAGTCAATTTACTGAAAAGAAAATTTCGTAGATAGTGGGTGTTCAGCTTTATTGGTAAACAACCATTTCCCAATTTGGCAGATAAAAGAGTACAAAAGGGAACAGTCTCCCAGATACAGCAAAGATGATCTTTCTCTCATATAGTCTGGCTCTGAAATATCTCAGAGCTTTTACAGATGTGCTAGATGGAACAATTCCACCCTGAAAAGGAAGCTCTATAACTCAACAAAAACAGGTAACACCCATTAGAATACCTAGATAGCTGAAACTAAAAGGAAATAAACACCAAAACAAAGCATGGCTTTTTGCTGCTATTCCTCAGCAGAAAATAAACTGAGTTCCTCTTTTTCAGGAATCTATAATAATCTGAATGCAGCTATTTACCCATCTTACAAAAATTAATTCTGGATCTTCCCAGAGCTAGCAGCAGCTTACTTGTTGCACAGTGTGCACACAAACGAGCACAAAAACCATTAACTTTACGTGAAACAACAATTCAGTTATTCAAATAACATCAGAACTCGCAACCGGAGCTTCAGATTCCAGTTGTATTATTTGCATGCCCACATCAAAGCAAAACCAAACCTGTTGGTATTACTGACAATTATTAAAGGGACTCTGAATTCTCCTTACTTCATATACAAGTTCATGGTGAAAATGGGGGACTTCCAGTTCCTGAAGGCAACGTTCAGCTTCCAGTACATCTCCGGAGAGCAAATACTCTTTCAGCAACATATCAATCTATTGAATTTTAAAACAAACAAAAAGCCCAACACTAAGTAGATATAAAATTTAAAAGCTGTCAACTGTTTTGATAATCTGCGATCAACCCAGCAGCAAGTCAGTTCCTGAAACTTGCTGCTACTGTTTTTATAAATGTAATTAAATTGAGACGTTATCAGCAACCTGAAATACAGTGTAAGCCAAATACCTATCCATAATGTTAATACAGACACACAAGCACCAAAAACATGGCCTTCTAAGATGTGTATCACCATAAAAGGTTAATATGGGTATGATTAAGTTTATCTTCTCACCCAAACCCCTCCTCCTATCATCTGTTACGCTCACAACTTAGACATTACAACATGACCTTTTCCTTTAAACCTGTCTACTTAATAGCACGGATCTCTAAACATTCCTGTTTCTTCCTCTCTCTTTTTTTATTACTGTGCTTTTAATCAGTGATGCCAGAAAATAATACTACTTTATCTAGTTTAGCCAGTTTCATCTTGGCTCTTCTAATTACTTCACCATTTTATATTGTAAGCTCTTAAAAAGCTAAGTGCTTAAAGTTTTGCTTAAAGCAAAAATAAATGTATACTTGCCATATAGAATATGTACTAGCATGTTCCCACCACTGACAAATACTACAAAATCAACAAAATGATCTACATCAGTTTTTAAAAACTACTTTGTATAAATAAATTTAAAGAAAGCCAAAACACTCAAGACATCATTTTGCTACAGGACATATGTCTCTCTTTGCTCCGTATCAAACAAGGTAAGCTTAGACAAACAGTAAACTCTAGAGAGAAGAGTTTGTAGAAGTCAGCTACCTCTTTAACAAGGTGTTTCACAGACTGCTGGCCACCTCCTGACCCCCACACGTTGTCTATACGCTTTCCACCCTTTGTCATACTCAGCAACACAGTAGCTCGGTCCAGCGCAGCTCTAGAAAGCAAAGTTAGTGTTTTAAACAGTTATTACAAAACTTCATTAAAAGGTATCTGTAAATTCCCCCACTGCCATTGCTCTTTGGACAAAGCGACCAGATCCCTGGGAAGAGGTCAGGGTTAGCAGCTCCACAGGGACATATGGATCAAGAAGCCAGCAAGCTAGCCTCCCACAGTCTTTCTGCCGCCTTTACAATTTTGGTTATATCATGCTAAGGACAGGTAACAATCCTGTGATGGTAGCAGATCTGAATCATCGATGCAGAATCTGAAACATCCTCCCAAGAAAGAACTTAGTATTTTCTTATGCAGAGATGGATTGTATCCAGGCTCCTCCAAGAATGCAGCTTGGCATGTGTATCTCAAACATAAGAGGCTCAAGTTGCTTCCACATTGAAGAACAGCTTTTCTACTGAGATACTATTTTCTGTTTGGGTCTAAAGAATTATGAAACCTTGAGAATTTAAGCCAAAACAGCACTTCAGAAGGCAAATATGTAGTTGCAAAAAGATGGTGTGAACTAGAGAACTTTGCCGGTTCATTGAGAAAAGAATGAAAAAGGAAATAAGGTGGAAAAAAAGAAATCTCAGATCCAGTTAAGCACCATCCAGCTAAAGAAGGAACAGTTACCCCAATCCTCATACTGGGGGCTAGCCAATAACAATAACTCTAGTCACCAAGATTTAACAAGCAGAGAAGACTGGCCAAGAAATAGCAAAGGCAGCAAAGCATCCCAGATGTGCAGCATGCAGGCTACAACCCTTCAAATCACAGGAGACACTTGTGTAACTGACAGACAATTTTCACAATTCGAACCCTCAAGTTGGAAAAGCTAAGAGTTTCCCTTCCTTTTAGAAGTACCCAACTATCATGATTACAAATGGAGCTTTTAGAAGCTGCAAGAGTTCAGCACCTCCGTATCAAGCCTGCAACATACACTTATGGGGGAAAAAATAATAAAACATGGCTAGTTATTAAAGTGTCCCTCTTTCTCACCCTGACATGGAAAACAATTACACTTCTTGATGAATAAAGCATTACAGAGAAAGTCTGGGAAAGCACTGCACAAGCTTCAAACCTTCATAAGGCAAAACAGTTAATCCCTTGTGTATTTCACAACGTATTTACAGCAGCTGTCCTGATGCTATATTTACTCATTAATCACATTAAAGCTTTTTGTAAAGACAAAACCTTCTATAATCACTTCTTGTTTCAGCTCACTTTTTTCCACCCTCAAACATAAGCTGAACAACAAACCTGACAAACTGAATTCTAATGTATTCATACATTTTTTCAGGCACTTTCAATATTTCGCCTCTGACCTGAGTCATTCTGGATTTTGTTGTTGTTGCAGACTTTGTGGATTTCTTTTTTATCATTTTAAATTAAAAAATAAGAAGTTACAGAGAACCACATGATTTATCGTGAAGTCCCAAATTCCTGATCATCATCTTTGGCATTTGGAATAGGAAACTGTAGCTATACAGAAAGGAAGAAAGTTACCGAGCTTGGACGCAATCCACGGTGCCTTTGTAGCCATCTATGTAGGTACTGCTTAGAATCCCATCTCCAACAGCTCTAGCAATAAACTGGCCCACCAACTGCAACAACACAGAAGCATTTTTAATTAAAGGTTGAATTTCAAAGTAGTTCTAAGTAGACAATTATAACGTGCTTGGTTTTCAGATTTTATTTAAAGGAGCCATCTCCAAGTAAAAAACACAGCCTGTGAAATTGGTAGGAGATTACAGGCAGCAAGACAATCCATAGATATTTTTCAAAATACAGAGTCTATTTCAGTTTACTTGATCGATTTTAGCCACAATTTAAAAGAAAAAGCTTTTGACTACTAGCGTAAAACTTTAAAAATATACCTGTGGTGCCCTGGGAGAATCCAACACCAATTCAGGTAGTTCTTTAAGCAGTCTATCAAAGGATTTTTCCACGTCAGTTTTGCTTACTACTGTCCCGCAAAGGTCGGAGATAAGCTTAGATGTCATTTCCCTGTGACTAGCCTTCCCCTCTAATGCCAAGGAAACAGCCAGCACTGGCACACTGTATTTCATTTCACCAAGGTTTAAATCCTTCAGCATCTCCTATATAAGATTTGAAAAACAAAACAGATTAAGATTCCATTTTTATTATATAAATATATTATATATTACAAATATATAAATATTTATATGTTTATATTTATATATTTACATATATGCTTTTGTTCATGTAATGAATATAACCGCTTAGGTATTCTTATTGCACATTCCTTGCCAACATCTTTATACACTCATTTATAGCTAGCAGTTGGATTCCCTTGTATGCTACAGGTTTGCCCCCTAAAATAAAGAAGTAAAAAGGCACGTGACGTACCGAAACTTCGTTAGTATCTCCATGTTCAAAATATTCCTGTATGATGGGTGTTAAAGTTTTTTCAAACGCTCTTTCATCCAGAGGTAAAACTACTGTTTCATAGACACAGTTCTCCTATTTCAAAATACAACAAAAACATATACCCTTTTGTAAACAGTACTGTCTCTTCTTACATCTTATGCAGTGCTAATAGCATCAAAATATATCTTCTAAATCCTTAATGCTTTAGTCAGTATTCTGCCAGAAAACATCAGGTTATGTCTCTACCATTAAAGTGTGGACAACGTTGGCTAAATGTCATGCTGCTTATACTTTGAATTTACTGTTAGCTGAATTCAACTGAGGCTGAATTTACTGTTAAACAATGGTAAACACTCCAAACGTTGTTCCTAGGATTCTGCTGACACCACATGAACACAGATCAAGGGCCTATGTACTACGTAATGAAGGGAGAGCGACAGAAACTCCTGTCCCAGCCCAGCAGAGACAGCTGTGCCACAGCATAAGATTTAGTTTTCAGCATCTTTCCTTGCAAGTGGCACTCCAGTCCCTGCCAGCAAGCCTGCCCGTTTTCCCTCTTCCTTAGTGACCGTGTGACCGGACAGGCAATAGCATGTACAAATCAGAGAAAAGGCGTTTTCAGAATACTTGTGAGCGAAGACATTCCCTAAGGGGAAAAAAGAATCACACAGCAACTGCCTCCTGTATAACCTGGTCCTGCAGAGTTCCAGCACAACCAGATCTCCCTGCCATAGTTCAGTTCCCTACTCCTCACAGACTACAGAAGTAACATTCAGAGCAATAAAACAGATCACAGAAATTCGAACAAAAAAGTTTCCAACTAATGCTTATTGGAAAGAAGCTTTCCATGATCAAGAATGATAGCAGAATTTCAAAAACCTATCTTTCCATCGCATCAGTCTCCGTTTTCAACCTTAGAAAAGCTAAGCATACAGAAGTTCCATGGAATATTCATTAATCTTTCTTTTATGCACTCATCAGCTTCATTTTTACTAGCCATCTCTGCTAATGTAAAGTGTTGAATTGCAGGGAAAAAATTGATATTGGAAGAAGGGTTTGACATTCCCACATACCATCCTCTCAGCAGCTATGGCTACAACAAACAGCTCCTGCTCAAAGGACACCACCATCGCTCTGCATATGTTATACAGAATTTACTTACAGTCTCACAATTGTATTGATCTCAGAGACTTTAGTAAACTGTGTTTGTAATCAGTGTTTCCCTTCCTCGGTGATTTCATGTTATAAAGCACCCTTTGCCCAATGAGCTTTACTTTTTTTTTCCCCCGATAACACGGCTGTAAGGTACAGTCTCTAAATAAACACATGTAAACAAAATATCCAGGCTATCAACTTTGCACTAGTTTGTAGTGTTTGTAACAAGTAGATACAAGACATTGGGCGGGTTGGGAATACAGGGAAGAGGAAAAATCCATAAAGAATACCGTCCTAGACTAAACTCCCTACTTGAGAAAGTCTGTGTTGTGTTTTTAACGTTGCCTGTTTGCAATATAGAGCAGCATTGCAACATTCACCTCTGTGGAAACCAGCAGTGAAAGAACACACCTGGGAAAAGGGTGCTGCCTAGTCAGGCACAAGAAGGAGGGCTCATGGGGTAAGATTTGTGCGTGTTACACTGTGACACTTCTACAGCAGTTGTCCTTAACTAGCCCATAATCCATTATTGAACATAAAAATGAGCATTTAGTACAGCCAGGCTGACATTCACATAACTCACAAGGTCAAACGTTCATTAACATAAGCATCACAGCAATTGCAATCAATAAAGGAAATAAAAACCAACACTGCAAAGAAATTATTTGCCTACCTGATCATCATCATAATTAGGATCCTTAATATCTACTTCTTCCACATCATACACTTGACCTGGTGTTCCCCAAACTCCTTTACCACCTGCTCCACCTGGCAAAATATGGGACAGTAAGCAAGGACCGCCAGTTTACACAGAATACTTTTGAGTTCCACCCAACAGTCTTTCACTTAAGAAAGATGTATCCCTGCTCGTGCCCACCTCCTGACTCTAACAGTATATGCTAAAAAGGGTGTCTTTGCACAATGTGTTCCCACTTTAGCAACCAGTCTTTTCATCACTTTCCAGTAAGATACTAGAAGCAGTATGCAACTGCACAAGAATTACTGAAGGTTGAAGCAATTGTACTTTCAAATATAACCATGCTTTCAGTTTACATTAGTAACAGTCCTGTGAACCACCAACAGTTCAAATTTGTGTATTAAATTTCCTAATAAAAGGTACTTACCTTAAAGACAGAAGTTAATGATACACATATAAAATTTTCTGGTAAGAATGCCACCTACTATTAGCTCCTATTGCTACCTGCTATCTAACAAAGAACCAAATGCCTGCACAGAGACTGTGGCTTATGAAAATGATTCCCAGTGGAAAAAAAAATACTATGTTTTGGACAGAATCTTTATCACGTTACTCTCTTCACTAAGCTACACCAACCTTTCTTTGGCAGACCCCTTCCCTTTCCAGAACGGGATCGCCTGTCCAGGAGTTTCCCCTTTGGGCTCGTTGGTACAACTACTCCAATCTTCAGTGTCTCTCCGTTGTCACTAACAGAGTCTCCTCTCCCAGAATCTCTAGAGGAATTTTTCCTCAACCGTCTCTTCGCTTTAGCATTTATTTTGGCTTCAGTAATTGAAGTTGCAGGGATCCAATTTCCATTGATTTCAGTCTTTCGTTCCTCAGACCCACCATTTTCTTCATCACCGGAAAATGGAGCATCACTTAGATTCTCAAGTTCTTAAAAAGGAGACAGAGCAAAAAATCTGTTATAGTTTTAAACACGAATACCAAAACACATCGCATTTAAAAAGGATTACAACATTAAATAGAACTCCTATTTCCAACAGTGTTAAGGCAAATAATGTTTTTAAAATATGTCTACACATCACAGTCATAAGGAGTTCCTTATTGCCCCGCACAAACTATCCACAATCTAAACAGAGTGTATGTCAAGAGTTGGAAAGCAAATGAATAAACCATTTATAAACAGGTAAACCACAGAAAACCCCACCCTTGTTAAACAAAAACTATCAGAACTCCTCAGTGAGCAAGATCTAAGTGCCTAGTTCTCATTCCACCCACTCATCTCTTGATTTATAAACAAACAAAACTGCCAATACAGTAAATTCTGTAAGAACTCGCTAATGTTAACAGACTAGTCACCAAAGTGAAATTCATTTCCTAAATCATCAACCAACATTCCCCTCATTCAAGGAATTTCAAACACAGCTCACTGGCTGGAAAAGCAATGATTTAGACTTACAAGAATACAAAAACATCACTACTTTTATTTTTTGTTTTTAAAGTTATGGAAAAAAAAGCCATTTAATACAAAGCCTGGGGAGTTCGGTAACGAAGATTCACGTAATAAGGTCTTTTCAAACAGTGTGATCTCTCTTCTTCTCTATGGATTGCCCCTCACTGTGGCTTCTGTCAAGACTATTTCTAAAATTGGCCATGGTTTATCCCCCAGCACAATCATATGTAATAGGTAACTAGCTTTGTTTCATACCCAACAAACAACTCTCTCACAACTTAAGGATCTCTAAATGTCTCAGAGCACTGAAAAGTGCAATAATTTCACTCTTTCGGGAAGTTAATGCATATTTAAAATTTGGATCTGAAGTCTTTTATTTCACAAAGTTAGGATGTCCCCCACCTGAGCTGTATAGTTCAGCAGAATGTCTCATTGAGAGCATTGAGAGCAAAAGCCTTCACAAGTTCTTCTTCCTCTACTTAACCCATCAAGATAAAAAAAGCACCTGAGGACCTATTTACATTCTAGTTAGTACCCTGGGAGTCCTTGCAAATTGGAACACACACACACAAAGGGAATAAATAGCCTCAGCTCTGTTACACAGCCCTTCTTTTCTTGAGGATTCAGTAGAGTCTCAAAGATACAACCTATAGCCCCAACCCTAGGAAGTACAACGAGGCAGCACATAGAAGCTGCTTCTCCAGCTGTGCCAAGCCTGCTTTACAAAGAAGTTCACTGCCATAAACCCAGCATATGAAGAGTATTTTAAATTTGTATTTGAACTCAGCTGCATGTATTAGTTCACCATTCCAATACATTCTAATTAGCAACGTTCATTTGGCAGTACCTCAGAACTGTATTTTTTCAATTCAAAACAGGTTCATGAAAAATTGTTTTGAAAGCAAAGTGCACTAATAAAACATTTCCAACCTCAAAGTATTTACCCATACCAAAGAGGATACTACACTACAAAATGAAGAAAGTTTGATGCAACTGCCTCCTTCATGATCAAAGAAATAACATTTAGATACTAGCGTTCACAGATGTGAATGTTACAGCTGAACAATAATGCAGCCATTCCAGTCTAAGCTTCATCTTTCCACTCATTACTCCCACAAAAGCATTCCTTTTATGCTTGCAGTAAGCTAAAAAAGAAAAGCATGCATCACATCCAGGAAAAGATTCCCACAACAAGCTTTCTCAGTTTGTCTAATATTTTAATAAAACAATGAGAGATTTGCATAAACCTAGCAGAGGGGGAAAAAAGCAAAACCAAACAGAACAGGTTTCCTTCCTCTCATTCCCCAGGGAGACCCCATCAGCACAACCAGCTCATCTCAGACAACCGAATTTAAATTCTTCATGCCCACTCTCCCATGAATCTCTCTAGTTTAGACCTGCAATCTGGCTGCCCAGGAACTACACTCTTCAACGACCACTTACTTCTTTCTCAGTTTCCAAAGAAAATGGCCAACAATTAATTAACACAAGTCAGTCCTGAATCTGATGACTAAGGGTAACAGGGGAGGCTACGGTCCAGCCTTCTTACACAATCCCGATCTCAGGTTCAAGACTAAAGGAAATCCTCTACAGGAAACATCCAACCCTTAAGACTTAGTATTTCCCACTGCATTACTGAATTATTTTTTTATATATATAACACTATCACCTCCAGCTGCAATCTCTTTCTCCATAATCGTATGACTGACTGGCCCTCTACTATTAGTTCCCTATTGAGGCTGAAAAAATAAGTTAAACAGATATACTAATTTTGAATAATTTTCTAAAACAGAATAGTTGCATTAAAAGTACAGAAAAAAATGATGTGGATCTTCCTTCGAGCTCCTCATTTTTCCATCATATAACATACACATATATAAGCAAGAACGGTGCTCCATAAACTTTAAGGCTTTGTTTACTATGTATTAAAAAAGTTATCCAAACTGATCTTATCAACCTGCTATTAAGCCTACCAGGCACACTTAAAACCTGTGCTTTTATGGTGCTACCTTAAGTAACAAAACATACAGCAAGTACTTACCTAGTCACAAATTTTATTTGACCAAATTAAGTCAATTTAGATATCTAGCAGTTTCCCACCTATTATCCAAACGTAATTCTAAAATGCTGAGAAGCAACGTGTCTTCTATATTAAACTAATTCTGGTTTAAAATTCAAGGTCACAAGGAGCATGTTGCAACTTCAACTGCATTACATACCATCTTAACATACATATGATTTTTTTTCCTGAAAAAACATTTAAAACCTACAAAAACTCTTTGGTATAAAAAGGTCAGTGCAGATCATCACAACCTTTCGAAGACACAGAAAACAACATGAAACTGTGTTAAATAGACTGAGCATCATAAAACATGTTTGTGGTATGGACAAAGCAGTCAATTTCAGGGCAGTCTCTAACACATACTCAGTAATTTTTTTCCCACGCCACCCCACTTCCAGTCAAGCTTTTCATCATTTGCTTCCTCTAATTTTAAGCTAAATAGCTACATAAAACCAGAATTTGTACCTTCTCAAATGCACCTAGACATTCTACTTTTGAGCTTATTCTTCACACCAGCACTACTGGAAATCAGATAAGGAGTCCAGAGTCACTATTATTCAGTAAGTTAAAGAAATGTTAACTTTATGAGTTTAACGAATTTCAAAATAAATGTAATCAAGCAGGATATTATGATATAAACTTGAAAGAAGTATTCTGTACATTTTTAATGAAGATTATTTTTTTAAACCACTACTGTTAAAAAATTAACAGGTAATACAATTTTTCTACAGACAACACTTCAGATCAGCTAAGCAATTTTAAGTAAAAAAATACTGAATATATTACTTACCTGTTGGGGTAACATAAACGTGCTCCTTCTCTGTTTCCATAGTTGCTTAACAGAACTGACTGTGAAATGTAAAGTCTTAACGTTTTCCCTTCAAGGCCTAAACAGAAATGGAGAAGCTTAGGGAAAGAAAAGCACTAGACCAAATCTCAAAGAAGTAAAAAGCTGCAAAGGCTTCACTCACAAAATACAATGCAAAAATGGGGTTTAAGTTATAATTAACTATCAGTAGCCACTGAAAAGTTCCTGGGAAGGTAAGCGGTGCAACATGAGACAGCACCACCCTCAAACACATCTAAGCCTTGATGTCTTGGCAGTTGCCAGTTCTGTTGCTTATAAAGGAGGCACTGGGACAAAAGCCGTTATTTTAAGGATAAAAGCCCTCTGCATGCAGCCTTTTTTAGTTGATAAAAGCCACCTCTATCAACTTAGACTGTCCTATTCTGCAAAGCGGTTATCTATATGAGCATACAATATCAATGTTATAATTGCATCCACAAGAGAAATGTTCTTCAGGTGAACTACACTGATAAAACATACTAATTTATCAAGTTCAGACCAGCCCTTAGAAGACAAGCTGTTCCTACCCTCAAGGACATAGTCTTTATGTTTTACTGTTTGTGTACATACAGCTGTCAAGCTTTCACATCTGTGCTTCTGCACCCTTCAAACACTCCTTGCAACCACCATGCAATCAATCTGCAAAGGATAAAGTTGAACACTTCTCTTTTTCTGTTACTCTCTCTTTCTCCCTCTTCCTAGCAGCTGCTGTTCTACAAACCACCCCATGTCACTGTGAAAGAGACTGCATCATCCATCTTCCCTTTATGTACACAAAAAATTAAGCAGCTCCAGAATTCCCCACACACTTTTTCACCTGCAAGATTTTCACAAATCACTCCGTAATCCTGTGAATATTACTGGTATTTGTGTCTGCCCCGTAAGAATTCAGTGGTTCTTTTTTCCCCTTTCCCATCCTTTGCTGCCCTGAAAACAGCTTACCGTTGAGTGGCAAGATTGTGACACCAAACGACAGCACTCCCTTCCCCTTTTCTTCTCTTTCCTTGTTCTTCCCTCTTATGCCCACTTGCCTACCACAGACCTATTAACTGCACATGATTCATCACAGACCGTTGGCAATAAAGAAACTCTGGTTTAGGGCACAGTATCAAGCTGTCATGATCTTGCATTTCCTAACGTCAACCCAAACAGTTAACAGCTCTGTGTAATAAGAAGTCCTCCCTGCCCCACACCATTTTTTTAGATAAACGTTTTTTTCTGAGTTACCTCAATCAATCATCCAGGAGTTCTCAAGTGTTCCCAGTCACCGTTGGTTGAGAGCTTTCTTGTATGGATCTCAGTCTAACCTGAGTGAACTACCTTGTAAGAACAGTTTTATTCTTCCTAGTGGAATGTTCCATCAGTTGTCCACCTCTTTGAAAAACAAGACAAAGGACAAAACCTGTATTAAGTAACAATCAAGACTTTCATCATTTTTAATCAAGTTCTACCTTTCAGGTGGAGAAATACTTTTTCCATACAGGACCCTAGCTGAAATTCTCCACCTGTAGCAACGTAATAAATAACAGCACAACTTTCATATGCTGTCTTGTTGAGATTCAGCACCCTGCTTTGTTTGTAACAAGGATGATGGAGTAACTGAGCTTTACAATTCACGTTGTCATACTGATCAGGAGATATATTCTCCATTTAGCAATGCACCCTCTCATTAACTTAGGCCAACAGGTCTGCTAGAGCTTCAGGATGCTGGTATTTATCACTGTAGGAAAAAAAATCACTTTATATTTTGCAGAATTATACCACATAGTATTACCAATCAACTAAGAACACAATTTGAAAACCTGCATTAAAAACATCAGCATAGCCCCAAAATTTTATGTTAGAAGATATAATATAGGAACAAAATGGACAGAAGTAAATTTAAGCATCTGCAACACAAGAATGCTGCGAGATCTTAAGATTAATCAGTGATACAAATAGCACTTTTAAAGTAGTAAAGCAGACGAGGGTATTTCCTAAGTCACTGAAAACCACCAATAAAATGTGCTCAGCTCTCTGTACTCACCACCACTGCCTGTACTTCACCTAAATAAGCAATTCTGCCCCAGCAGGTAAACAGCAGCAAATTAACGTTTAGGAACAACACACACTGCAGAAGAAAGCTTCCAAAACTCAGACCTTATGTCTATGCAAAATATCCCTGAGGAACTTCCACACAGCTTACACGATTTTTCTCTTCTCCCTAACGTTAAGCAAACACTCCCCATCACCACGGCTTTGGAGACCTGCAAACACCAGCTGCTGTTCTGCAGCCACGCACAATGCCAACCAGGTAAGATCTAGCTGCCCCATAAAACCCGTGCCGCTGCTAGAAACCAATGGCGGACAACTCCGGCCCCTACGAACAGGCGTGACCGAGGGCTGAAGGCCGGTGGGCGCACGGCTGGCGCCGGGCCCTGCCGCCACTCGCTCGCACGGCGGCACAGGCCTGGCAGCCGTTGGCCCGGCCCGGCCGCGGCCGAGGAGCACACGCACCTCACGGGGTGTGCCTTCTGCAACGTTGCCACCGCCGGAGCCGGCGACGCGGGGCTCGCTGCGCAGCCGAGCCCGGCTGCCACCGTCGAGGGACCGGACGCGGCGGCGCAGCGGGAGCGGGGCGGGCTGGCCAGGGGGTCGGGGGTGGTCAGTCAGGGGGAGCAGCTCCTCACGGCGCCAACCGCGCCTCAGCGACGCCCCGCGGCCTGGCCACCCCCCACGCACCCAGCAGGGCCGCCCGCGCCGGGCCGGCTCCCCTCACACGCCGCTCCCGGGCCGTTACCGGCGGTCCGCGGGCCCGGCCGCTCCCGCCGCGCCGCCCCGCCCGCCCCGCCCCCTCGGGCGCGCGCGCCCCTGCCTGCTTGTTTTTGTTTTCTTCCCCCCAGCGACACGGCCGCCAGCGGCGCCGCGGATTGGCTGGCTCCCGCCCGCCGCCGCAGCCAATCGGCAGGCAGGGATGCCGGTGGGTGGGGACGGGAGCCCGCTCACCCCTCAGGAAAAGGAGGGGGAGAGAGGGGGGAGGGCGAAACCATTCCGGGGGCGTCGGCGCGGGGGGCAGGAAGGAGCCATTCGTGCGGGCGGGGGGCCCGCCGGTTGGGTCCGCGGCCCCCGGCGGTGCGGCCAATGGGGCGACGTCCCGCTGTGCGGGGGCTGCTGGCCCCGGCTCGGCCGGCCGCGCGCAGCGACCAGCGCAACGCTCACGGCGAGGGGTGAAGGAAATGCCTCGGTGCGTGAGGGAGTCGGAGAGACTCCTCCGCGCAGCGCTGCGTGCCGCCGCCGCCGGCGTGGCTCCCTGCTGCCCCAGCCCTGTCCTGCAGGCCCTGCGGCGCGCGCCGGCCCGCGAGGGGTGTGTGGCCCGGCGCTGACAGCACGGCGGGCTCACGCTGCCCGCGCGGGTGCACGAAGAGGGGTCCTCCGGGGCGGTGGCACACGCACCAGGCCAGCGACGCCCATTTCCCTGTCTGACATACCCCCCTCCGCTCGCGAAACTGCGGCAGGTCATCGTCTCCCGACTTCCTAGCGTGTCCTCGGCGCCAAGCGGCAATACCTGCGGCAGGCTGTCGGTTAGAGCCGAAACGACAGGCCCCGGGACGCGGGGGAACGGTTGCAGGCAGAGGGCACGTGAGGGGATGGAGGGGTGTTTGCGGGCCCCGGCGCAGGGCCGGAGCGGGGAGATGAGGAGCCCGCTCGGGCTCGCAGGGCAGGCCGCCAGGGAGACCTCGACAGCTGCGCCTGGCTCCTCTTCAGCACTGTGTCCTCCTCCTCCTCTAACTAGAAATCTGTTTGGTTTTTTTCTGAAGCAAAACCATCACCAAAATAATGTATTACCTCTTATTTGGGTTGCTCTAGGCTAACACGGGGATTTTAGGCCTGTTGCTCCCTCTTCACACGAGACCCTTCTACGTTCTCTTCAGCATCGGCTGTTAGAGGACAGGCTTTAGGCAGGGGGACTGGGAAACACCACAGCTGCCTCAGAGCTGGCAGACAGGAGTCTACTGTTCAGGCAATCCGACAGGTAAAAGGTGCTGCAGCCACCTTCTCCGCTGCTGAAACCCAACACTGCACCACAACCTTCCAAACTTTCTACCTTATTTTAGTTTACATTCACCCTATTTATTCTATACGCACTGCCTGAGGCCAGTCACCTAATTAGAGATGATAGTCTCCTTTCATTGTCATGTATTTTGCCTCCATTCACAGTCTCTCCTAAAAACTCAGCTAACCCTTTGTTTTCTCCCTGTCATTTGTCACTCCGGAGAGCCCAAGCAATAGCATCCAGTGCTATGAGGAAAGAAAATAAAGATCCCTTTTGCATTGCAGGATTTTTCTGCTGCCAGCAAGAGAATCCTCCTCCGTTAAAAGATGATGACTTGACTTTAGTAGTATTTTTACGTATTTTTCCAACATAATTCTACTCCAAATCAGTGTACTTTTGACTGAAGTAAGAGCCAAACTTTCCCTGTGTAAGAGCCTCTGTATTCATTTACTGGCCCAGCTCTGCATGAATCATCAAAACTAGGTTTAAGAATTAAAACAACAATGTTCTGTTAAAAGAATGTGCAGCACGATTGCTGTATTTTTAATGTTAAACACTTTCCCCATCAGACAAATGACAGAAAGAAAGTCATTCTTGTTCACAAAGACACTAAGTTGCAGGTATTTTCAAGTCAGGACAGTTCAACATGCTCACACAAGACTTTTTTCACATGCAACCTAGAGGCAGCCTCAAAAGGTGTTGTTTCCCCATCAATCAAAAAACAATTTCTAGTTTGCTCTTTGCACCTCCACTGACTAGCGCGCACCCAGCAAACCACTACAGTGTCATCACCGAGATTTGGAAAATATATCCTAGCTGTTAACGCAGATCATGGAATTCAGCTTCCCCTGCAAGACAGCAGAAGGGCTTTAAAGAGATTTTGCAGTGAGGAGGAAAGAGGTGGCAGAGAAACCAGACTGAAACAGTAACCAGAACCTGCACAAGAGAAGATGCCACAAAATACCACATCCGTGCATCATGCCAATTACACGTTTAAAGCACCGTGGAAAATTGCTAGAGGATTTTCTGGTAAAATTGAAGACTGGATCTAAGAGGCCCAAAAGCTGGGTCAGTAATCAAAAGAGGATGAAAACCACCGCTCCATCCAGCACACCTCCAGACAAGAACGTGGTGTGTGTTCAGTTTCTTCTGCTGAATGTCTCTGTTAGCAACTGGGTTATCAATCACTGAAAATCTCGTCTAGATTTGACTGCACATACTCCCCGATTTCTAACGCGCTGTGACCTGGAAAAGGGCTGATTGTGCATGAAAGATTTTTTGTATTTTTCCATTGTATCGACCGGTTTGCTAAAAGATATTGCCTCTTTTTGCCTTTCCAACCTCAAAACCGCCTGTAATACTTAAAAAACAGCTGATCACATGCTAATCTCCGAGCTGTAGAGACCTGCTCGCTCCCTCTCGGCCCCCCTCCCCCAGCCGTATTAATAGCAAACATACCACCAAAATCCCTATCAAAACAAAAGAGCGGAATTCCTCCCCCCGTAGGGAAAAAACCCTCTTGCGACCGTTCCTGGCCGATGTGCAGCTCCAGGCAGCCTGTGCGTGCCGCGCAGCTCCGCGCCCGCTCCCCAGCACCTGCGTCCCGCGTTACCTGCGCCCAGCACCGCGGCCGTGCCCCCCGCGCCCAGCGGGGACCCGCCGGCAGCCCCCAGGCCCCTCCTGCGCGTCCGCCCCTAACGCCGCCGATCACCTGGAGCAAAATGCTTGCACGGAGGCGAGCAGGTCACTTTCTAGCCGCCTTCCTTCCTTAGAGCCTGCTGGGTTGTTTTCAAACTCTCCCCTCCCTTTCTCACATGCTGGCCAAGCCCTCCCGTAACACCCAGGGGAGGAATCCATTGGCTGAAGTTCCCCAAAACGCGTGGAACGGCCCTTCCCCCCGCCCGATGCCTAGTGCACAATGGACGCGGCGTGGCTCCGGGCGGCCCCGGCCGCTTCGCTGCCGCCGGGGCTTTGCATCGAGGTTTGTCCGAGCGGAGGCTGGGGTGGCTCACGTAGGGCCTCCGACCCCCGGCGCCAGCGAGAGCAGAGCAGAGGGGAGTTGCTTTGGGTTAGAAACGTCCCAGAGAGTTTTCATTGCGCTCCCCACTGCGGATTTTTCAAAGTTTTACTTTCTGTTTTAAATATTTTCGAAAGGCAGCAGCAGCAGCTGTGCTCCTGACACCTCAGCCCTTCTGTTTGATTACAATCGAGTCTGTTACTGTGTCACTTGGAATATAAATTTCTACACATAATGCAGACGGCAAAAATGTATCTGTTAAATCAATCTGCTCTGTTCAGTTGCTTGTCTCTTGGCCTTCTGCTTTCTTTTCCTTCAGCCTACTTTTATTTTTGCATCTTCTGCAAAGGTGCCTTCATAAAATGAACTGCAAGCACAGCAATCCCATTCTTCATCAGGCAGCGTCAGCTCCAGGTTGAAAGGATACTAAAACACGCCTTCGCCTTTTTTTTAATGCTCAGTAATTAGGGTTGCTTTTGAACAGCCTCCTGCAGCTCCGTCCGTGCGCTGGGAACGGGGCTGCGCTGCAGAGCTGTGTGCGCAGCGCCTGGCGAGGCTGGGCACCCCGGGGAGCTGGAGGGGGATCCCCAAAGGGTCACCCGCTGCCATGGCTTTGGACAAACACTTTCCCGAACCACAGCTTGCCCGCCTCTATCGTGGCTTTCCAGGACTGGCCCCTCACATTGCACGAAAACCCTTCCCTCTTCACATTTCTGAGTACGCCCTCCTGGCAGAAGCGGTAGAATGGGGTTTGCTTTGTAGAACTGTTCCAGGCATGTCTCCTCTGCGCTGCAGTTGTCATCTGTTCATTCTTGCCTTAACAAAAGGCAATCACGCATCTGAAAAGACGCTTTACTGGAACGGGCTGAACTTGTGAAATATGCAGAAAAATGGGAGTACTTGATTTAAGAGTTCCAGACAGGGAGTTCATTTAAAAGCTAACAACCAGCAACACGTAACACCACCTTTACCTCGGAATGATTGTCCTTTTTTACTGGTTTACTGTGGGAGAAAATCCTAGGGAACCATTTATTAAAACAAGGTGTGTTATTGCCTTGTAATTATTATTTGACAAGCTGAGGTCCTGTGATTAATAAATCATGTGCCTACTTTTTGTGTGTGTATAATCACATGCTCCATGTTTATATTGACAGAGAGTTACAGAATATTTACCTTTACAGGAACTTCTGTGCTACCCGGTCTCCTATCACAGGCCCCGTGTGATATAATCCTTTTCATAAACTTATCAAGTTCCGTCCTCAAAGTGATTTAATATTTTGCATGCACGACTGCAGTGGGGAGGCTGTTCCAGAACCACATTGCCAAATGGTTAGTAACAATATCTTCTACACAAAATGTCTGATGCCTCTTTTTGGTCATTTATTCTGTACCAGCACTGGCCCTTAGCACCATCAGCTCTTCCCTCTCCCTTCCTCGGAGCATTTACGCAGAGAAATCCTCCCGCTCTCAGCATTCACTTTGCAAAATGAAGCCAGACAGCCTCTCCTCGAGCACACCCCGGCCTTCGCTGCAGCCTGGGCTGCACCGTTCCTGCTGCCTTCCAGAACTGCATTTCTTGCTTCATGTTTCCACCGTGTTGGCAAGTCAGTTACTCGGTGGCCAAAGCGTGAGCTGCCAGCTAGCTTGTAGGAGAGGGTTTGGCCATTTGTGCCTATGACCGCCAGTTTCTGCTGCGGACTGCTTTTTTCTGTGTAGTATCTCAAGCCTCCTTTGTCCTGAGGTTGCTTCATATTTTCTGTCATCAGCAATTTCACCAGTTCTCCACTAACATTAGTGCCAAGCTCATTTACAAAAGCACTTTGCCAGATCTCTAGGAGTGATGTTTAACGCTCCCCTGGTAACTGCCCTCCAGCCAGACAGCCCTGCGCTGCTCTCACAGCAGGTCTTTACGAGGTTTATACCTTGTGCTAAAACACTTCTCCCTTTTCTTAAGAACTTTCCACATGGCACCATACGAAATGTGCAGTTTAAGTCCACATAGGTGAGATCCACCCCATTTCCTTCCCTAAGCAAATGGCTTGCAGCTTACCTTACCTGAGAAAGATAAATGGGTTTGATAAACCCATTTAATCTCATGCCATTTACCTCCCTCTCTTTCGCTAGCCTTTCCTTCAGCATTTGTTCTGAAGCTTTCCATGTACCGTGAAGCTGAAAGCTTCAAGCCTGTTCTTGTCCAGATCAGTTCACTTCTTCCGTACAGGCTCACTGTGCTCCTGTCCCTGACTGAGGGACCTGTTGGAGACATCGGGCCAGTTCTTCCGGAGCTCTGGCATGCGGGTTAGCCCGTTCCTCTGCCTCCAGTGCAGGAAGGAGCCCTGAGATTTGCTTCTATCCTGGCCGTGAACATTTCCATAGTCCCATCCCATTATCCTTCTCATCTGCAGCCACATGATTAGCATCCTCATCCTCAGTGAAAGTTAAGGCAAGGTATGAGTTTGAGTTTTGCACATACCTACTGTACATTAATCTCTATCCTATGTAATCTCTCTTTCTCCTTCCCTGTTTTCTTCAGCCGTATGCAACTGGGAAAAACGTTTTCCCATTTTTATTGATATCCCGTGAAAGACAAAACTCCGACTCACTTCTGAGACACAGCTTTTATAACCAATCAGTTATTTTGCTGTCTAAAATGGTTCCTTGTAATGACTGCTATTCTCAGTATAATTTCTGAGGTTGAAATTCATTCAACTGCAGTCTCTGCCTTCAAGTTTTTCCCCTTTCCTGGGTTTTATCCCCACTGAAGTTATGCTTAATTAACTAGAGTTTTATCCCCAGTCCTGGAGTCTCATCCCAGTAAAGTTTAGGTATGTAAATCCCCAAGCTCCTAAGGAACACTGACTATATGGATTAGTTCCTGTTATTTATTTAAATATGCCCCTCGGAAGTCTGAAGCTGTATCAGTCACGCCTGCCTTGATCACAGGGATATAATATTTTAAGGAATTTACTGTTTATCATTAAAAAACCTGAAGCATCTCAAGTCTCCCAGAAAAAAACTTGACGAAAGTGGATTTTCCTGCTATTTCTAGGGTAAAAATAAGCAACACAGCGGAAGAGCAGAAGTAGATTAGTTGCTCTTCTTAGAAATAATTTTTTTACCTTAAAAATATAACTGTGCAAGTCACCTTTTGTGGCAGACACCAAAAAGGTGTTTTACCTCAGCGGGGCCAGGAGACTCAGCCAAGGCCTTCTCCTGGCCAGCGAGGTCTAGAGGTCTGCCTGCCTCTCCTCCCCCCGTTGCACATCTGCTTTTTTCTCGGTCTCTCTCCTCTCACTCTTCCGTCCCTCCTTCTGGCTTTCCCCCCTGCTGACACACTGTCCCAAAGTCCCGGCACTGGACTGAAGTCAGAGTAGTGTCGGTGTACAGGGGCCTGACGTTTTCGGCTCTCTTGCTGCAAGGCACGGAGGTTTGGCACCCAGCGCATCCCGCAGCACAGCCAGCTGGGCCAGCCAGAGAGCGTAACATCTTAGAAATGTATTTCTGATCTCCTGGCAGGTGTCTGCACGTATATCTAGGCTCCTTGGCAGGCTTGGACCACCCGCTCTGGAGGGAGTCAGTGCTGCTGCACCCTCGCTGTAGCCAGGGCTCGGCTAGTGGCAGAGAAGCAGCCTGGCTGCAGCGCTGACACAAGCAAAACCACCTCTGGTCCTCAGCGGTTCTTGCATAGCGTGTTCTGGGCTATCGAGGTTGACGTGTCTCTAGAGATGTCCCCTGTCAAGGAAGGTCCTTGCAGTCTTCCCGCCTGCGTACGGCCAGCGGGCTGGAGGGAGCGTGCTGGAGAGGGGGGCTGCAGCGGCGGTGCTCAGCCCAGGGGCACACCACGCCACACCTTCCCGTCCAGGCCGTCCAGGTCGCCGGCTGCCGTGGACTCGGCCACCCTGTGCCGTGGCAAGCGCTTCCCCCATCTCTGCACCCCCCAAGGAGCTGGCCTGGCACAGGAGGAGGCGAGGTGTGTCCTCGCGTTGGGGCATGAGCCGTGGAGTCAGCACTTCGGGGCCGAGTTCCCACCTCTGACGCCGAGTTACTGCATGACCTAAGGCGAGTCACTTAGCTGCTTTCCTTCATTTCCTGACTCTGCTAAACGCCAGGGATAATAAGTAACTTTGTGTGAGTGCTACGAAGCTTTGAAATCTTTAGATGAAAAGGTGCTGTATAATTGCAAAGCATTTTTAATAATGCTAATCATTCGCTTCGCTCTGCATTGCCCGTCAGTCTCGGGCTGGAGCGCTGCAGCAGCCACCGGCGTGCAGTCAGTGAGCATCAGGCTTTGCTGAAGTGGAGCATTTTCCTGAATTCCTTTCCATTTTGACCTCATGCTGGTCCAAACAGGAATGTGAGCTCAGCCCAGGACCTGACAAAAAGCCACAAACTCGGAACAGCGCCGGGCCCTTGCAGGCAGGAGCCTTCTGGAAAGCAGGGGTATTTGAGGGAAGGGATTTAAACAGCTGTGTTGACAACACAGACAAAAGGGATCTGATTCAAGCTGAGGGGGGCTACGTGAAAGGCGGCACGAAGCTGAAATTAAAGCTCCTCCTGGAGAGGAGCGAGAGGGAAGAAAGGAAGATCACTTGGGCTGAAATGCTCCCGGTTTGGAAGCAGCTGCAGCCACGTGTCCCAGGAGGTGCCTGGCTGGCACCAGCCTCCTCTGCATCCCAGAGAGGGCTTTATACTTTTAAATGCTCTCTGCCAGGGTGCAGGGCCTTCTGGGGCAGGGAGCTCGAGTGTGAACGTTAATCCGGAGGATTACAAAGGCAGCGCTTTTGTGAAGCACTGCAGCTAGAAAGAGATGAGGTTATCTGCTTTAGTTGGGCCTGCAGAGCTGATGTTTAACCACAATGTTATTTTTATTTGAGTCACTAACACGAGAGTCGCTAGTGATGCCTGCAGCTCGCTGCAGTCCGATGCCTCCTCTTCCAAACAGAGAAGACTCTGTGCACTGCTGGCAACTCCTGTGATTTTAGGACAACTTT
Organism: Phoenicopterus ruber ruber; assembly: GCA_009819775.1. Classification (NCBI taxonomy): domain Eukaryota; kingdom Metazoa; phylum Chordata; class Aves; order Phoenicopteriformes; family Phoenicopteridae; genus Phoenicopterus; species Phoenicopterus ruber. Next base: position 29,930,922 of record CM020221.1, on the reverse strand, counting down.
TACACTTTGGGGAATATATCCTAAAATCCCAGCGCCTTCAAACAAGATAATTGTAACTTTCGTTTACAAACAATGTCCCTAGCCTTCAAAGTTGTGGATGAAAGATTTGAAAACATGAAACTAGTGCAACCTAAATGCTCAAAAAACTGGGAGGTGAATAAAGAGATCCTGAAGTCTGCAGGCTAATAATAAAAAAAAGTTAGGAAAAGAAATAGTTGGCAAACAACAACTTCTTGGGAAACGGGGCAAGGCTTGGGCTGACTCCTGGCTTTTCAGGACTTGGGGTTGCCAATATGCCTTTGAACTTTGCAGCCATTCATAAATCCTTACATAACAACAGCAGCCGCAACGCACTGGAGCTCCAGAAATGCTGACACGAGGAAAGCGGTGGGAACAGATTATTTTAGCAACCTATGACAGCTCACCTTGGAGCATTAATCTTTAAAGACGGAAGACCTGGAGCCTCAACAACCCGTATGCCCTTAGAAAGGAGCATCTTTTTGCTCCAGGAACTCGTTTTGCACTGTGGTAAACCTCTTGCAGGTAGAGAGGAATTCAGAGGCTCCACAAGATCATAGAAGGGCATTGAAAGAGGTTGAATACATGTCTTGGTCCCTTGCATTTCAGGAAAATCATTCTTCTTTGTTTCAGTGGGTGGTCTTTGCTGAAAGCCTCCAGGACCAAATAAGAGCAGATGTGAGCTTCAAAAACCTCATAAGCACCGCTCTGCCTTATACCATCTGCATCTTCAGGCATGTTCACACAATCACAAGCAATCAAGATACCACAGCGGCGCTAGTTATCGCCTGTCAGCTGACCCACGCTGACTCCCGGTGCACACACCTCCCCTGCTCCTTCTGAGCTAACATCCACTCGCTTAGCCCACCTGCGTGGTGGTTTAAGCAAACATCATTTACATCCCGCTTTGCCTGGCTGACAAGAAGTAATGCATGAAAGCGAGTTCATGCCATTCCTTGCCACGGTGTGAACATGCCCTGAGTGCAGAGATGGAGCAGCTCCTAAGGGGAACGTACCCAAACTACATTTCTGATGCGTTTCTTTCACTTCAGGTTTTTTCCTCATTTCACGGGGCTGGCAGAGCCCAGCGCTCTCTCACGCTGCTAGGCACTGCTTGCATCTGATGCTGTTTTGAATGGGTGCTTAACTTACCTTAAGGCTCAAGTAGCCCTCGATTCACCCAGATTCTCACTGCTGGTTTTGGGATCAGACCCCACGGAGGGGGTTTGGGAAGAGACATGTCGATGGCTGAACAGTGGCAGCTCGTGAATCAGCATCTGCCTTTGCAGGAGGAGAAAAGCAGAGGAGCAGGTAACACACAGCCTACGAACGTGCAGCCACAGGGACATCAGCTTGCTGGTGGGAAATACCCATGAACACCGTCCTTCCAATTTATTTCAGGCCTCTTGGGTCCACTTCATACACAGCCTGGCATCCGTCACACAAGGCTCTGCCAGGTCTCTGTGCGCCCCTGTGGCAGCTGGGCTTCCTTCTGTGCCTGGCACAGGAGGGGAATGTCCAATGGGAAATCCCTACCCCGCCTCACTGAAGTGCCCCTTGTCCCCCACCCTCACCCCCAACCAGGCTAATTCTGAGAGGAAAGGAAGGAGAAGGCTTCTGGGATCACTGACAGCGTCCTGGCTGCCTTGCTGGTCTCTTGGCAGACTCACATCTAGCCTATCCTGCCCAACTGAGTTAATCTTCCCCAATTGCAATCAGATGGAAATAGGCACTGGAGTAGCCCAGCCGGAGCGGTGCTGATCCCCATTAGCATCAGGACAGACCTGGGCTGCTCTTCCTGTTGGTCTCAGTGTATTTTCTTTTTACTCAGCCAAATCTGCTGTGAGCAGACACCTGTTTAAGGCCTGCCTTGTTTCCAGAGCCCCCGCGCTTTGTGGCAAGGGCACCTCGGGGAACACCGATGCCAGTCCCTGCGCGTGGCTCAGTGCAGCCAGTGGCTCAGCAAGCTCGCCGCCACAGCTCGTACCTGCAGATGGAGCGTTATGGGCAGTAATAGTGAACAGGGTAAATAAGGAGGCTAGAAACTCAGCTTGAGCACACACCAAAACAATAGTACTTGTGATTGTAATGTTGGCAAAGTACGTCCGATTGCCAGCTGCTTAATGCTGAAGTCCATGCAAGGCAGCGCGAGCCTTGCTCGCGCACACTCGCGCACACACGCGCGCTGCCCTCCAGCGTGCCCACGTCTGGGGAGCCAGGACCTCTGCGAAGCACTAATAGCACTGCTGTGAAACTGGTTTTAACATCTCAGCAGTGGTACAAACAGGCAGTTTTTTTCCTAGTTCCCCACCACAGGTGTGCAAAACACAGTGTGGCTACGCCCCCTGAGCTCAAGGTGAAAGTTTGCTGCCAAGAACACGTTGCTCTCTGCCAAAGATAAACTAGCTGCAATGCAAACACAGCCCAGCCGGAGAAGAAACCCACAAACAAAACAGGCTTCCTGTGTCCTCTAAAGACACCGAGATGGTGTTTAAGGAAGGTGGAACTAATATGCATGTCCTCAAACAAGGCTCAGGAATAAGGGGACGACAGCTTATAAACAGGAACCTTTGTTTCTAAGGCACCAGGAAGAAACGAGGCTGGAAAAGCCGCCTTCTGACCCAGGGCTGTGCTGCTGATACTTACTGTCTTACCTTGAGGAATATTGGCCAAGACTCTGCCTGGCAATTATTTAAGCGTTTAATAGGCTGGATTCAGCCTGCCCCACGCAGCTTTCTAGTTCACAAAAAGCTTTTGGACATGCCCACTCATTCAGATTTGACCCAGTTAATTAAAAATTGACGTATGCTCCTATTTCAGTTTAAATGAAACTACTTCAGGTAGCTGAACGCTGCTCCCGACAGACAGCCCTTAAACTAGAATAAGCCTGATGTGAACTGAAAGGAGAGAGCTCACCAGCTTTAATCACCTTGGGTATCTGATTAGAAATCTCACCCTGCAGTAGGCTGATGCAATTGGGTGCAGAAGAGCCCTAAGAAAACCATCTTCACAGTGTGGAAGATGGATCCTGGTGGCCCCACTGCCCCCCTGCCCGCTCCCAAGCCCCCGGGACGCCCGGCAGGGCCCTCCTGAGCCTCACGTTGGCAGTAAAAGGGGACAGCTAGGAAGGAAGAGATGGAAACTACCTCTGCTTCTTTCACTTCAGCATCTGGGGAGTTGTGTTTCCATGGTGCTGTGAATATATTAGGTTAGTACGAGACAGTGTGTTTCATAAAGATTTGGGCCAGATTGCCAATGCTGTAATGCACTGTAGCTCCGCTGAAGGCAAGTAGAGGGGAGGTATGACATGGCGGGGGGGAATTCCTGGCCACCGGGTCAGTAAGGCCAGCTCGGGCCCTGCAATGAGAAGGCTGATCCTTACGGATGTTTCTTTGTGCAAGGGAAAAGGATATTTTTTTAGTTTCACTGCTGCATTACACAGTTCCACTAAGATGTTGTAGGGAGAATCCCTGGTCCTTGTCCAGTCCCCCTCTTCTCCACAACGGGGGGAACTTTTCCTCCAGGAATACATACCGCATACTCCCATGGCTTCACGTTGCGGCATTGCATCAGGCAAGCCAGGCACATGCAGAGTGCTCAACATATTGACATAGATAAGTGGAGATTGGCGGAGTCGGATGTAGAAAAGTAAGCCAAGGCAAACCTGTTCTCTCGGGCTGCCCTCGCTGCCACCTGCACAAACACGGCCGAGTCCCAGGCTGCATCAGCGCAGAAAGGCAGGCGGAGGGAGGCTGCTTCGCACGTGCTGCAGCCAGCTGCCGATCAGCCCGGCCCCGCTCGCGTCGGGGCAGTGTCCCCACCGGCTGAGCCGCACAGCGGCCTGATCCAGAGCAGGCAGCACCGTCCCCGGCTCCCCGCACACCCCTGCCCTCCCTCCCGGTCAGCTTCCCAGGGAGGGCTCATGTTTTCGGACAGCCTTGACCTGGTCTGCTCTGCCGGTCAGGCAGGACGGCTGGGTTACAGCCTACCCGTCCAAGCGAGACTGTGCACAGCCTTCTGTCGAAAGGTCCAGCTGGTATTTGGGTGCGGGTGGTATTCCCCTGTGAAGTCTTTCACACCTGAGTTCCCCTTTCCACGAAGAAAATTAAGTGTGACAAATTCTGGACTGGAAACTCTATGTTTTGAACACCACAGTTTGGAATTCTTTTGTTACAGATGTATGATGCCAAGTTAACACTTACAAAATTGATTTGCCTGATTTCTAGAGTGAGACAGAGTCATAGCTGCGATGAGATGGTACCAAAATCACACGTACGAAGGTTTCAGTACATCCAGGACAGAAGAACCGAAACCATTTGTGCTTAAAATACATTACATGTGTGCCTCAGCTGCAAAACAGTTACTTAAAGGACGCTAAAGCACTGACTTAATGAACCGGGGAGGCAGAAAACCCGAGTGCCAGTCTTTTTGCCCATGACCCGTTTCCCTGGCCATTCAGTGGGGCAGACAGACCCGTTTCCCTCCCTCAGCGGGTGGTGGGAGGCACAGCTCATGCTTTGATGGTGCCCCATGCCCTGCCTTGCACGTGGACTGGACATTGCCTTGTCTCAGTTTTCCTCCTAGTGTTTTCCGCTGAGTGAATTCATCAAAGCTGGTGGTGAAGTTTCCCCTTGGCTTTTGATCTCATTGCATTCTTTAAATACTGAGTACAAGCACGTCTTTAAATCCCCCTGACTGAGGCTGGGTGTTTCCTCCCAGGAGCTCCGGTTGCTGGTGATGGAGGTGAGCCAGGGAGAAGGACAGGGAGTGGGCAGGTCCCTGTGGAGCTGGGAGGGCACTGGGGAGGACAGTCTGCTGAAAAGGAGAAAAATCAGCAAAGGCAGAGGGAGAGCACAAGGGCAACAGGGTACACGGGCAAACAGGGGGACTTAGGTTGAGATGAGGTGGAGAAGGTGCTTGGCTGGGGACGATTTTACATGGTGCTTTCAGGATGAGAAGACAACCAGGATGGAGACAGAGAAAAGCCAGAGGGGACAGACAGCTTGCCCTGTTCATTCAGAAATAAAGAGAAAAGGGAAGTGAAGACATATCTAGAGGGACAGGAGTGGGCAATAACAATTAATAGTAATTACAGAGTGAACCACTGAGATGTGTTCACTTCAGCTTCAGCACCAGACGATGGCAATCACTTGCGATCTCTACGGCAGGAGCTACCTGGTAAGAATCACAACTCCTAGAAATTACATTTTAAAGCAAACATTTTGGCCTCCTGCGTCCTTCCTACCCCCCAAACTATCTTTTATTCATTTTGGTTTTTAATAGATCCTCTGGAAAGCTAGAAGCATGTTGTTGCTGGGACAATCGCCCACCAATGTATATGCTTTATAATTCTCTTTATTAAAATCTTTCTTTTTAAGAAACACAAATTGAAACACTTTGCAATCAGTTACACAGATCAGTTAATACTGGTGACAGTTCCTACATAATTAAACAAGTACTAACAAATCCCAACTGTTTACAAGCCAAAACTTAAATTAACAAGATTATATAAGCTCAATAAATAGTACATCTGGTCCAGTTCAAGTATAATTCAACAAATCACAGCCTTAATCCTTAGAGAATAGAAAAACCCTGAATATAACCAGCCTAACACTAATTTAGTGTTAAAGCCAATATGAAACTTTGTCTAATCTTATGGGGCAAACGTTTAATTCTTTTATTTTTTACTTCAAAGAAAGTAAGTTGCAGATTGACATTAAAGACTGTTTGAGATCCATACAGATTTCACAAAGATGAAAAACATAGTCCCTATTCAAAAAGTGCAATCTTTGGTTGAGATGTGTTGAAATAGTTTGTATATATTAAGGAAGCTCCTTTTTTTAAATATCAATATTTGTTTGGCTAGACCTGAGCCTGCTTTGTGCTATATATATATATATATATATATGTATGTATTAATAAACAGCGTGGATTATAGTGATGATGAATTATGCCAACTAAAAAAAAGTCTAGATTTTAAATATAATAAACCAAAAGAAACAACACGTTTTTACACAAGCTGAGGAAGGTAAGCGGCTGGCTACAGTGGCCTTCTTCCTCAGCAGCATAGGTAGTAGAGAGAAGTTGAGGAGTTGAGTGCCTGCCAGCATTGCATGACAGCCTGTTGGAGAGGGAAGAAGATTATCTCTAAGTTCTCAAAGTGCATCAGGCTGAAAACTGATCACAGGGATCGTTAGGAGCTAGTTGAGACTTGGGATGGCTCTTTACTGCTTTCAAATGTTGAGTTTTAGGGGGAGAAAGGACCTTCTCAGAAAGGGAATTGCCCGTTTGGCTGTACCCAGGATTTTGCAGACTGCTGTTGTGTCAGGACAGAGCCCAAAGGGACGGGGTGTCCAAACCACCTCTACAAATGTCTGGTCTGATCACGTCTGCGGGGCTGGGCACTGCACCTGCATCACTCGCCTGAGTCATCTGCCTCCAGAAGAGGAAACTACATAGGGCATAGATGCCATCTGGAGCCGCCTCCTTCCCCAGTGGCAAGCAAGGGCCTGTATCCATGACCCAAACAAGGTATCTGGAGCCAGGACAGCTCCTGGTGAGCCTCGGTCAAGGCTCCAGCTTCTGGAACCCTGGATGGAGACTGAAACTGAAGCCATCGGGGACTGAAGGATACCAAGGCCCACTCTCTCAAGAAGGGATTTTGCGTGTCTAATGCAGCTGGCCAGGAAAACAAAGGAGGTTAAATATGCAAACTGTGAATAAGGGGAGTGAACCTGGTTCAGAACCAGAGGAGGGGGAAAGTAGTTTGAATCATCTCCCGTAAATCCAAAAATAAGCCCCTGGGTAAACACTCGTTTTAATTATTCTTCTGCTGCCAGTCAAAATCTCATGGTTACCTACTGCTTTCCCTGGCTGCCTGTATCCACCTGTTGTCTGTTTTCAGAAAGTCTGATTTAAAGCTCTTCGGCCTGGGAAAGTCTTTGTTGTGGATTTGTGCCGTGCCTATAATAAAGGCAGTGGACCCGTAGCTTCTACTGCAATACAAATAAAGAATAATAACAGTGATACTTTTCTCATTTGAGGTTACCTGGGGATAAAGTTGCTGGAGGCACATGACTTTGATACACAGTCAGCTATGTCTCACATCCAATTAAGCCTAACCACATGGTCTAACAAGCTCCCATTAGGCCGGGGAGAGCCCCAGTTTGATAGCAGGGTTCGCTTCAAAGATTTGATGCTTGCATTTGTAGTGATTTCCTTCCCTTGTGCTCAAGGGAGGGAATTGTCCTGAAGGGCATGAAGGGAACTTCATATTCAGATGACACATGACCAGCTCAAGAGCTGTGCTTTAGAAGACAATTGCACAATCTTTATTGCCATTTTCGTAATCTTACAGCTTGCAATACAAGCTCTTGCCCTAACAGCCCTGTGCTCAAATTTCACTGCAATGTGAAAAACAAGGAGTCAAAGAAACACCCAACCCTTGAAGGAAAAATACCTGGCTTGCAATATTATTATTTTTTTCCATAGGGAAAAACAACAAAAAAAAGCTATTTTAAATGACAGATGGACCCAAGTCTTAACATACTTCAAGTCTGGACAAAGGAGGGTTTAAGCTGTAATGTTTTTCATTTCCCCTTGTCTTTTGGATAGGCCACGTCTGAATCTGGGATGCAAAGAATCCCTCAACTTGCGAGAAGCAGGAATTCCAAATATGAAATCTGAACCCACCTCTGGTAAAAATGAGTGGAAAGCACAGGCCATGAAATGGAGCAGGGCTTCAGGCAACAACACCGGGCACCTCTGGGACACACTGCCTGGCTACAGGGTACTTCAGAGACCAAGCATCGCTGCTGGCACAAGAAATAATGGAACGAATACTTGGGTGGAAGCAGTTTTGGCAATTTAGCCACTCTGCAATATTTTGCGACATCATGTCATTCTTAGGGATGGCTAGAACCTTCTGGGAAACTATTTCCTCTGCACAACATCTAAACAGGACATCCAGCACCAGCGATTTTTACAGAACATACCGTGATGAATATTAGAGTCAGGCAAAGAATGGAAATACGTCTGCAAATCCCCATCTGTCTAGATTGCGTGGGGCATTTTATAAAAGCATAACTCCGGGATCAATTCTGGCAATGGTTTGCATACGTATTCACTTTATTACACAAAGCCCTATTGAAATGAACCAGAAACTTGTGCAGTGCATTTCAAAGGGACTTTGCAAAATACTAAGCAACAACTGTGCAGAAACAATAGCTCATAATAATGCCAGAGCTGCTGGTGCATCCTGTGTTCTCAGTGCAGCACTCTGTGAGCCATCAGTTGTATTCGCCTTAAAAAATTCAGGGAAATAAAATACAAAAACAGTATTAACAGTCTGGCGTCTTTCCATGAAAACCAGGAAAATTCAGCGTTGCCAAGCTGAGGAAAAGCAAGCTTGAAAGAAAACAAAAAGACCCCAAAAGCAAGGATCTTGAATAAAATGTCTAAAAGAGACATGGTCCAAACATGTGGCACTTTAAAAAGCCTCTCATGAGAGCTTCAAGTCTGTAAGACTCAAAGTTGGCACCCTTTAGAATCATCAAAAAGAAGACTTTCAAACACGACTGTACCTGGAGAACACCCCGATCACCCCATGGAAAATGCTGAAAACCAGAGCAGGTTAGCTGTCAGCACGTGTGTTCGATTGCTCTCGCGGCTGTAGGGTCCCTGGGACAGACTGGCTCCCTCTGCGTTTGTACAGCGCGGTCAGTGTACAGTCAGTGCTTAACAACACAAACATTTATCATTTCACCAAGCTCTAAGACACACAGAGATGGATGCTGATGGGGTTTATATTATGCCATCTACTGACTAGTTTTAGCACAGTGGCTTTAGGTGTCCTATGCAAATCCTACTTCTCACTGGGGCAATGAGTGAAATGGCTGCAGATATTTTAAGCAACATTAAAGCCTATTTATAGTCACATCTCCTTTCCTTCCAGCGTCCACTGGAGGATGCTGAGTGCTTCTAAATACTCCACCTGACCTGATGTGTCACATCAGAATTAAAACTTTAAGAATCCCTGAGAATTCTGATTTAATCTAGGAAACCACTCCCAGCACGCAGAGTGTGAGAAAGAATTGCTCCACTTCTTACAGATATGCCAGCATTGCTTCACCGTGGGAAACAGTTTCAGGCATTTTGGTTTTTAATGGCACTCTGGGCATAGATGCATGGAACATGCTCTTTATTACCCCTCCTCTGTACAGTGCAAATTGACAGTTATATCATAGAAATAAAAAAAATAAAGTATCAGCATTCACTCATTATAGCTCTTCCAGTTCATCCGCATCATAGTTTTTTCTTTGCAAAGTGAGGAACAATGCCAGTGTCGTCCTGAGGCAGATGGCTGCCTTCTTCCTTCACTTTCAGGCTCTCTTCTGCAAGCTGGGATAGATACTTCTGCAATCACATCAAAAACAAAGCATCGTTACTAAAACTGAAAATATTCAACATGGGATGCTTTATGCCTTTTCACAGGTCTTACACTCTCTCAGCATCTCAGAAGGGAAGAAAGCACATAGAAGCCCCATTTTGGTGAAAATTCAAGCTAGGAAATAGAGCTGTGTCAGGCAAACTACCTGAACACATGGTAAGCCTCAGAAGTTCCGTGATTTACTCTGTGCCACAAGGGGAACTGGAACAGAACAGGAGGACCATGACTCCCCATCAGTCTGTGTAACTAGACCTCACCTTTTCTCCTTGCAAACTCTCTACTCCCGTATGCTATAGAGCAGGAACTGACTCCACTGAGTCAACTGAATTATGCTAGTACGAGACTGGTGTGTCAGAAAATAGATGCAGTTTCTGAGTAACAATTTAAAGCATATATATTACATTTTCAACATGTCCAGTTCAGAGGTATACCTTTTGGACAAGAACATGTTGTTTAGTCAGTTTAGGAGAAAAGGAGGCTGAGGGGAGACCTTATCGCTCTCTACAACTACCTGAAAGGAAGTTGTAGAGAGATGGGTGTCGGTCTCTTCTCCCAAGTAACAGACGACAGGACAAGAGAAAATGGCCTCAAGTTGCACCGGGGGGGGTTAGATTGGATATTCGGAAAAATTTCTTCACCGAAAGGGTTATCAGGCACTGGAACAGGCTGCCCAGGGAAGTGGTGGAGTCACCATCCCTGCAGGTATTCAAAAGACGTTTAGATGTGGCGCTAAGGGATATGATTTAGTGGTGGACTTGGTAGTGACAGGTTAACAGTTGGACTCGATGATCTTGGAGGTCTCTTCCAACCAGAACGATTCTATGATTCTATGTGTTTTAAGGGAATAATCAAACCCAGTAATAATTAACACAATTTAGCAGTCTGGCTAGAGTATTTACATTTATTGTGTTTCTCTAAGATAAAGCCTTTCAGTGGTTTAAGTACTCAGTGTGATTTAAAAATACAGACATGGCCACTGAGGCTTTCAGCCTTCTGGCAGTGCTCTCAGTTGGCAGAGTTGCACACAAAACGGATGATGAACTGGTGTGGGTCTGAAAATGGTGCTCAAAGTATTTATTCAAGGTCAACAGACCTAGGAATGCATGGAAAGAAGCTTCTTCAGCAGCAGCTAGTCTAGAGAGACACATGGGAAATTCCGACATAATAATGTAGAGATGTTCTTATTAATGACTTACACATATACCACATCCAAGAATAACTGACCTGCACATTATAAGGGTCATAAAACTCTCTTTTCTAGCTGATTATTTATTCTGATTTGTTTCAAAAAGACCATCCCACATCACTGCAAAATTTTATCTACTTGCAGGATTCCCCCAGAGTAGTTTACTCTTTGGTATCCATGGGGAAGAGGTGAAATGAGAAATGGATGTAAAAAAAACTGGCTGTGTTAGGACTGCCAGGTTGTCTCATGCAAATACAAGGTTTGAATGTAAGAGGTAAATCTGAAAGGGACTCAGTGATGGTAATGAATGGGCATACCTGTGACCAAATGACGACTGCACCCTTGTAACTCTCAATATAGAGATTTGGCTGTGGAAATTGCACAACTCTCAGTCTTGATCCCTGGGTACAAAATTCCACGTGGCAGAAAGCCAGAGTACATGTTACAGCAGTATATAGAGATATAGGGTCCGTAAAGGCTGGGAGAAGTGATCCATACACCATGAACTGTAATAAAGCACTAACGCTTGTTATTGGATCAGGTAACCCATTTGTTTTTGTTTTTTAATGATTACCTACCAAAATAAGACTGAGGTTTATCCACCACCTTTAATGACTTTGTCAGCTATCATGAGTACCACAGACACCAATTTTGAAGTTCACAGACCAGACATTCAGATTAATTTATAGCAAAATGACAGTCAAGGAAAAAATATTTTTTCATTTAAATACAAGTTTTGATGCATATTGCATAAAGCCAGTGGAAAACAGGATAAAATGCTGCACTGAGTTGCCAAGGTAGCTTACACCAGATGAATCTGACAGCTTTTTGTGGTAGTGGTGGGAGGGATGGCCAAATGATGGATTTTTTGGACATGGAAAATGCAGTGGATCTGTAAATATAAATACCACCTGGGAAAATCATTTATTAAGCTGAAGAGAATGGAAAATTACAAAAAGTCTGCAAGGCTGACAAACAGTTGGGTTTTTTTCAGTGACTGCTGTTCTTCAAGGCGCACCATACTCAGATGAAGTTGACTATTCTGCTTCAAGACAAAATCCTCATCATCTAAGCAAGGCTTTTGGAAGAAAACTGGTAAACAAACTGTTTAGTTTTGCATTCAAATCCAAACACTGAACATGTATTTTGGATGTGGGTCCAAGGAGATCATGTGAAAGACGACAAGTAGCCAATCAACTATAAAAGACTCATAGCCATGACAGCATTTGGGACAATGTCGTTGTCACTGGACAATAGTATTTGTCATGCAGGCAAGACAACAGAAGGACAGTCTGCAGCAGCTCCCGTAGCTTCACGTACAGTAAAAGCTAGAGCCCATAGTTCTTACGTTGGTGGATACACTCATTAAATTGCAGCATCATGGGAGAAGACTGACATTTCTTGCAGAGTGCATAAATAAGCATTATTGCAACTAAAAGGGTGCTAGTAACACAGAACAATTATTCAAGATTTGCTGAGTTTCCACTTGAGTGGGCAAAAGTTGGATGAGATGTTTACTTCCTCCATTTAGTAAGATAAGCTGTACGGCTCGACAGAACAGTCTGTTTTCATTACCATATTTGACAGATTTAATTTTAACAGCTTTTGTGGTCTTTGTTCTTTTATCTCAAGTCAGTATTAGATATCTACCACAGTGCTCATGGGAAATGTCTTAATGGGGAGGAAAAAAAGGTTTTTTCACACTGACTCAGTTTTAGTTGGACCTTTTTTTTCTTCGCCTTTAACAAAATAACTTAGAAAATGAAAAAAATCCCTCTTTTTCCCATGGAACCAGTTGCCAGGGGCAGGGGCTGGAGTCGCAATCTTTGCTTTAGCACAAGTTTCTTTGGGACAGACTCGCATGGGATACCTTTGGTGAATCCCTCTGGATTTTCTTGTATGAAGCAAAAAAAGACATGCAAACTGGGCACCTGTTTTTCAAGCTTACACTTGGAGGATCCATTATTAGCAAGCATCGCAGCTCTGCAGACAGAGTCTTTGAAAGCCAGAGGCCTTTGTGTGATTACAGCTACCTAACTTCAGGAAAGTCAAGAAGAAAATTCTCCCAGAGAAATGATTTGACTCTGAGTCTCACTAGAAAAGCCAATGCCTGCTAGCCAGCTAGGGAAAGATAACGATAGCTATTACTTGAAGAGAAGCAGAGCTCCAGCATTTACTACGGGCAGAGGGAAGGAACAGAGAAGGGAACAGCCTTGCTTTTTCATGCCTTTTGCTAAGGGGAGGCGAATGCCAACAAAAGTGTCTTCCGCAGTGTACACACCCTGCATACCGGCAGAGACTCAAGGAGATGAGAGGCAAGGCGACCTCCTCTGAGAAGTCCTCAGCACAGGGCAGTTAATGATCATGCTTTTATGACTGATACTATCAACTGTGCATCTGAAAAGTGATAAAGGTAGGGTCTTTTGATTGAACTGCAAGCACCCGTGGTCTCTGTGCGCTGTTATCAAGTGCTGATATGCTTATGGTATATTCTTATGGAAACCACACAAGTAATTACATGCTTCTGCCTATCCTTATAGAAATTATTCAATAGCGGTGTTCTGTGTGGCTGAACCGCCGTGCTGTTCTGTAGCACAGGGAGGTGATTTCAGCGGGTCACAGGAAATGCCTCGGAGAGCCTGTGCGTCACAAAGTACTGCATGCTGAAACACGCTGCAGAAATTCACGCTAATGCAAAAATAAGTCTAGTGACATTATTAAACAAGTGGATTGTTTAATGCTCCTGAAATTAAGAAATAAGAAAGGCTGCTGCTGGGCCCTCAAGAACGTCTGGGACCCTCAAGAACAGAGAATTAAAGATCTGAGTTGCATGCTGTGCTACTGACAAGGACCAAATATAGATGAGAAGATAAAATTATCACCTGGCCTCATTTTATTTATGATCCAGAAGTTGATTTCAAAAATCTTGGAGTCAGAAATTCATGTGCTAACATTTGGAACTACTGAAATGTTTTGCCTATCTACATTTCACTTAGTCTGAATTCTGTCCACAGAATAAAACCTAATTTTTTGTAACATCATCTATCTTACGCACAATCCACCCCATGAGCTAGCTGTTAGCTAGTTTCAAGTGTGTTTTTACCTGAAGATTTTTGTAGTGAACAGTACTTCTGCAGTGACTTGTCTTTGCTGTCTCTTCATTTGTGTAGAACAGTCCACAGAGTTTGCAGTAAAACCCAGTTCTAGGCACCACAAATTCCACACCTATTAAGAAATTCTGAATTACATTAAAGTGTCAGTTGAGACCCTTTCCCTCCACAATAAACTTGTTTTCAAAGGAAAAAGTTGCTGTTTAGTTAAATGACATAGGTACGAAGACTGCATCCTGGATTCACTTTTCTGATTTCCCTAATTTTGCAATACTGAGCTGCAGTTTAAAATCTTGTGCATTGCAAATACACCCTCCACTTCTCTCTTAGGTATTATACATATTTAAAAATGTACTTTCTTGTGCATAATATTGCCTGGAAACTTCACTGTGTAACCTCAAGGGCTAGAATAGCAACAGTACTTACTAGCAGTAAATTCATGCTTAAGTTACACAGATTGCTCTTTAGGACATACTTCTTCCACGTGTTTTACTCATGATCAGTGTTTACACAGTAAAACCAATACTTTTGCTTATACTGAAAGTATAAGCAATACTTCTATGACAAAGACTTTTACATTACTAAGTGTTTTTCGTATATATTTCATATATAGTCCAAGAGAACTTATTTCATTTCATCAGCGACATTAACGGCTATCTTTTGCCATTCATCTGGAATGAAATTAGCAATGATCTATAATCAAAAGCCCGTTTCTTTCAACAGCTACCCCTCTGTCGTATACTCTCCTCACATCTGTTCTGAAAAATAAATATAGCAAGTAGCCTTAAAGTGACATCTTGTTGTAAGCTCTAGGTATTGCAGTGGGCGGCATCGCAGGCCGAGGGCAGCCTGGGCGTCGGAACGTACCCAGAGGAATGCTGAGTTCGGTGAAGACGTCCTCTTGTTCCCAGCCTGGCGGAGAGTGCCTTCTTTTAGACTCTACCTCTGGGTATTCCAGAGATCTCATTTCCAGGTACCTAGAATTTGCTTAACAAATGAATAGATGTATTGAATGAAAACAGTTTTATTAGTTTAAAGAGATGTTTGTGAACTTCTTGGGAACACTTTCTGGGTGGATCTATGAATGAAATAAAATCTAGAAAAAATGCTTTTCCATTCAAATCAGAGGCCTACTCAATGCAACTCCAACCGCTACACTACACTGTGCAGTCACCCCTATTTCTCCCAGTAGACCATTTTTCTATTTCTAATTTCACATTCATTATGTTTTTTCTTTTCATATTTTAATCTCTAAATAGATCTGTAACATTACACATGCCTCTGGCCCAAGCCTGGTCCGACTGCAGCTCCGTAACGACGTATGGTACTGCACGACCAGTGATGGAGCTGGGCTAACACAGGGGCTGTTGAGAAAAGGGGGGCCAGCAGGACCCACCGAGAGCAAATCCCCAAAATGCCTAAGGAGCTGTGTGGGCAGAGCAAACCTTCCTCTTGTAGGACCCCTGCAGCATCATTGTCATCTTCTCCCTGGAGCCACTCTTCTCCCATCCTCAGCTCTCCATGGGACAGTTTCTGCTTTATGGCTCTAGGCCACTTGAAGATTTTGGTTCCTGGCCAGTAGGGATAGGCTGGTTTGGTCCCTGCTGACCAACATTAACGGACACAGGCAGGAGATTCAAGGTGTGGAAAACAGTGGATTGATTTGCTGAGGCAGATAAAGCCAGTCAAAAGAACAGATGCTCTCCCTTCCCAACATGTGAATTGTTTTTATTTAAAAAAAGAGAAATTTGTCATCACAGAGCAACAGAATTACAGATTAACTGGTCTGATTCCTATTTTCAATTCTTACGTCAAAGAACTAGTTCCCTTACCCTGACAAAATTTCTACTGCATTGCAAGTTTCACCTGGATAAGGGATATATTTTCTCATAAC
Source organism: Phoenicopterus ruber ruber (assembly GCA_009819775.1). Lineage (NCBI taxonomy): Eukaryota > Metazoa > Chordata > Aves > Phoenicopteriformes > Phoenicopteridae > Phoenicopterus > Phoenicopterus ruber. The sequence continues at coordinate 29,915,266 of CM020221.1, read as the reverse complement.
ACAAATGTAGTTTTGCCCAAACCAAACCCTTCCTGCCTTTCAAGTCTGTAGTTCAAAGATCTGCAATTTATGGCTACAAGAAGGAATTTTTCTTCATTGTTTTAAATACATCTGTTACATGATTTAAAAGAAAATAATACAAAATCCTGACTGGTCAGCTTTCAAGTTAACTTTAAGCCCATCCCAGGTTTCCAAATCTGCAGCAGAGATGCTGGAAAACCCGCAAGCTTCAGCTGGCTGTTCTTAAGACACCCAGGGCCTTGGTGAAGTTGCAAGTCCCACTTAAGTTATTTCTGGGCTTCGGAGCTGGCAGCTGCATTTGCAGAGAGCCTAGAGCCTTGCACTTCAGATCCCGGATATCAAGTCCATGGCAGAAACCCGGGAAGCACAAGCTCCCCTGGAGCTTCCAGGCTCCCTGCTGGCAAGTTGGAAGCTGAGATGCTGCAAACACCGAAGTAACTATGCTCTTGGGATACCCAACGCTTTCATCAGCTGGCTGCCCGTGAAGAGGGCAGCCCAGGGGAGCACCCCTGCCATCCCCAGTCCCAGGGAGTTTGCATGGCAGTGTTATCTCCAAATATGCAAAGCCTGGCAAGGTGTCTTCAGGCCAAACAGGTAAGTATTGAAAACTGAGCGAGTTTCAAATCTGTCCTGGAGGAAGAAGTTAGTTAAAGATCAGACATTCACATTAAATGTTCCAGCATTTTCTGGTGGGAAATTGAACCCTCAAAAATCTTCCAGAAAATTCTGTTCACAAACCCTTCTCCATCATATGGGCTCCGGTAGCAACAAAAAAGAACATTCCTGGCCAACATGCTCTATGTTGTTTTCCACTTCCCCTCATTATACACAGCCCATTCGCTCAAGTTTCATTTGAAAATGTGATGAGGAACTGAACTCACTTTCAGACACTCAAGATCTTTTTTTTACTGACAGCTAAAATATTAACAGGCAGCTATGATTACATTTATTGGCATTATCTCACAGCATGTCCTACCGGTTATATTAAAGACAGCATGCGGTAGATAACAGGAGATGATAAGGCAAGTCCTGACAAAAGGCACGTATTTGTGTGAACAGGGACTGAGAAGTAACAATCTACGGATGATTTCCATGTTTCTAATGCTTCAGTACAGTGTGTAAGAATACCCACCTTGTCCAGGAGCCAGCCAGACATTACAGATACTTTTCTGTTGACCTTCAGAGACTGTCACTCATTTCATTGACAATTCAAAATAAATTTAGCAGGGCACTGAAAGAGTTCAGCTAAACTCATGTGAACCTTGACATGACAATTATAGCAGCTTATGCCTTTCAGAAAGCTTGCAAGCTGCTTATCATATTTCCTCTACACTATTCAGCTAAGAGCCTCTAATGGTTTAGCTTGGCGAAAGGCACAGGGGTTCTTTTACTGAGCCGCTCCAAGGACAACTCTTGATACTATTAGCAACATTTATTCTTGTTAGCAATAAATTTCAGTCTACTGTCAGAGAAAACATGCAAGGCTCTCTGCAGGCTGAAAAGAAAAAAAACAGTAGTTACCCTTGGCCTCTGGACTCTCTTGGGTTCCGTGTCTTGTTTCTTCACTAGCGTTTTTAACAAGCATTTCCATAACTTCTCTGCTCTCAGCTCCTTGTGATCCCATCTGTTTGTAATCATCTATAAATGTATCAGGGAGCTGGAGAGTCTCTTCTTTCAGATGAACAGAAGGTATATGGTGATCTTCAGGCTCTAAACGGGTGTCAGAGCTCTTATCAATTTTTCTTTCCTTCTGCTGGGGATCAGACTCCTTAGCAGATTGGTCTTCTTGCAATTCCTCTGGCTTCTGCTCAGGGTCCAGATTTAGGCTTGATGCTTCAGTTACAGCATCATCATTATCATCCTCCTCCTCGTCATCCTGACAGCCGCTAGAAGCTACACTGCCCTTTGCTGATCTGAAGTTTGTTTCTAAAGCTTTATGGGCAAATTTGTCTTCACTCCTGGTTAAGTGGCTGTGATCGTTTTTCAGTTCTAACATGGTTGACATACAGGGACACATTTCTGAAGCAGTTTTATTTTTTTGATCAACTGGTACTATTTCTTCAAGCTCAGTTATATCAGGCTCCATAATTAAATCATCTTCTCCCACTTCATCTACTGTCACTAATTCTTCCATGTTAGCAGGATACCAGGTCTCACCTTCTATCTCACTTCCACTCTCCCAGTCTCGGTCCTGTCACAAAGATGTAAAACATTTGAGAGATCAGTGATGATAGATCATCACTGTTAAAAAGTGGGCTTTGAACATCAGTAACCAGGAAGAACTTTGATCTGGCCATGCCTAACCCCTCTTGTATTTTAGTTTCAAAGAACAATATGCCTTGGTGTTGCGATTTTAAACCTTATGCACAAGGACAAGGGATGTCTTTTCAATTATCACATAAACTTCACTTTGTGGAGATCCTGTAACTGCCTTGGGGATTACAGTCTCTCCAGTCTCCTGCTTCTTACTTCTCTGTAAGCAGCAGAACAAGGCACAACCTGTTATACTTTATTATGCAACTGACGCTACTATGGGATCCCCAAGGAAACGAGCCTCTCCCCTTCCTCTACTTCCATCCCAGGGTGGCGAGAAATAGGCAGCACAATGAGAATGTACTGAACCCCAGTCTAGCCACTGTGACTTTCACTTTGCTGGACTAGGTCCTTTAAATTCCTACGGTGACTAAGAAAACGTGGCTACCTTCTGTAGTCATTTGCTTCCACCAGCAAGAGCCCTCTGCCAGGGACTGTGTTGGTAGAGATTGGCCTAGACTTTAAGAAAAATCAGTTTTACAGTTATACTCCAAGGTACATAATCTGAAAAACCTCATACGTGCAGTTATAGACTTATAGGACTCAGACACTAATATTGGACTTTAGAAGTATTAGAATTACAAGGTATATGTTACTTTTAAGACACACTTGCAGCTTAGATTTCAACTCCCAGGCTCATCATGTACACATAATCTATTAATAATCTGTATTCTCCTCCTGTTTGGCCATTCCCATACTTTCCCTCCTAAAACAGCACGAAAACTCTGGGAGTTGACACTGTTCTTGCCAGGAGATCAGTTTTCTACAGCAACAGATATCAATAGCTTCCATATCTGACCATCAACCCATGACCCTACAGATATGAAGCTGGAGAAATTCCAAGGACATTGCTGTCCCCGACTGCGATGCTGCAGTAGGGGTGCTGTAAAGACATTATTTAATTAAAACGAGAAACAATCTGAAGAGGCTACTATCTATAGTCCATCTAAGGCCAATGTTCTGAAAAGTTTTCATCATTAGTCCCCTCCTTCTCCACTAACTGACCTCATCGCCTATTTTTGGGCACGGTTCACAAAGTTACACAGTTCACTTGGGCATACGTTACTTACGGTTGCCAGTGCCAAGGGCTATGCATGTGAAGCAATGTACATGGGCAAAGAGCAACTAAAAAAAGAGTTCTGGAGACTTCAGGAAAAGCTATCCCTTAAAGCAGAGGTCAAGGTAAGGCAAGTTAATTTAGACAACCCCCTTCTTTAACCCCTTTACAAGCCTTCCCATGGGGGTTTAATATTTCAGTTGGGAGAATGTGCTACCAAACCTGGGGTTTCACTCATTTTGTCATGGAAGCTGCACCAACAATGTGTCACCAACCTTCTCTTTTCTTGTGTTCTCCAGAATCTCTCCAGATTCTTTTCCGTGTTTATTAGCTGAAGGTGAGCTCTTCTCTGGAACTTGCTCCTCTTTTCCAAGCTAAAATAAATACAACATATACACGTATAGCAACACACAGTGGTGCTCTAGTATGTTTCTATTCTGGGTTTAGGGAAGCAAAGTCACCACAAGGTCACATTCTTTATTTCTAAAGTTTATGCAAGTCAACTGGGCTGTGGGAAAAGACCCAAGAATTGGATTATATTAGCAAAGCTGCACAAATAAGAATTAAGAAAAAGAAATTGAAACAAAATTAGAGAGATGTAATTTACATCATAGAATTGGCTAGAAGACAGGTGGGGGAGAACGCGAATTTGTTAAAATTTCCAGCCTCCACTCCTCTGTTCTCTACCCACATCTGTTATGTTGGCTCAGACATGGTAAGGAGAGCAGCAGTGTTAAAACTCTGCAAAAGACTTCAACTGTTGTTTACTGATGTAGGATCAGTGGAGAATGCAACTGCTTGCACAGTTGATACTTTGGAAGAACAAAACCACAGTACTTCCTGGCACTTGGTAAAAGAGGGGTGAAGCAAAGGTGTGAGTTCAAGACATTCAAACCTATTTCTTCCTTTTAAAATAAATTATTAGTAGTAGTCCCTGGCGGGGTGTGCCTTTAACAAAGCCACTTTAAAATAACTTGCAAAACATGCAGAGGAGTGTGCAACACTGGTGATTTAGGATGCTGTCTGACATTTCGCTCTGACATCTCCTCCCAAGGAACCATCCATCACAGTGAAGGAGAAAGATGACAAAAAGGTGGTACAGACACACATATCTATGCCATGAGGTAGTGCTGCTGCCTGTTACAGAGACTAGCTGAGTTACAAGATCTAGAGATTTCCACCAACCTTGCCCCGACATGAGAAGAACGAACACAAGGTCAACGAAAAACAACTGAAGATGGCCCTGGCAGCACAAAGTCACAAGCTAGAGATGGACCGCTGGTCAGCAAAGCAGCTCTGCAGCCTCCTGTGCCGGCACCCCCGGGGGTGGATGGCGGCAGTGTATCACCACAGGGGACTGGGGGAGGCAAGGCGGCCAAGAGCCAGTAACAAGATCCCCATAGGGTGGGGATATGAGCATGGGCTATACTGGGACTGAGTGAATGAGGCGTCTTGATCTGTTCCCTCTCCACTTTTTCCCAGTGGAGACTCAAACCCACAAACACTGCCAGTTTACCAACTGGGAGTATTTCTCCAGAGATCCCATAATTTCACGCGTGAGCTAATTCAGTGGTTCTGCCATGGGAAGAGATTCCTGCCAGCACATTGAAGGGAGTGGTGTGAATTATCCCTGCCACAGCTGAGGGAAGGGACATAGGATTAATAGAAACCAATTGTTCTGCTGAGTTGACCAAAAACAAAATGTTCCTCATTAAAAGTTCATTCCCCATTTTAGCAGTATAACTACCAGTTCCCTGTATTGTCCTACAAATATCGTGCATCCCTGTAAAATACCACTTCATTCCCAGATAACTCAATCCACATCACAGGCAGTGGAAGGAGGTGATGGATGCAGAGAGAGCAGCTATGGGGTATTCTGCGCAGACTTAGAAGAGAGAGCAGCAAGGCAATTGCCCCTGCACATACAACCTGCATGCAAACAGCAGATTGTCACTTGGTTTTGTTGTGAGTTGTCTGTCCCCTTCCCCTCACTGGTTACCCAGAGGTTCTGTGCTTGACACAGAAAGACAATGTCCATGTACCCAACACCGCAATGGTGTAATAGATCTGCATGATCCGGGCAAAGACGTGGACAAGATGACCTCCCAAGATCTCTTCTAAGACTATATTCCCTGATTTTATCATGGCAAAACATTGTATGTCACCAGCACCACACCCACAACAATATTTCGGAAAATGTATTACTTCAGCATTTACCTTCTTCTTACATACAGTTTGAGATCTCGATTTACCTCATTCTCGGGAGGTTTGGTTTCCTTCACATTGCTGTCTTCAGCAGCAGCATCTTCCTCTTGATCTTTTTCAGCTTTCTTCACCTTATTCTTGTCACTTTGTTTTTGCCTGGAGCCCTCAGATGCTTTGCTGTGCTTCTCAGCCGCCTCCTCCCTGGCAGCGTCCTCGCTGTAAGAATGTCTGCGTTCCCTTAACTTTGCCTCTTCCTTTCTCTTAGATCTCCCAGGTAAATCCTGCAGCTGCCTCTGAAACTTGTCAGATTTTGACTTAGAGGGTTTTCGATAATAGTCATCTTCCCTGCTCTTGTAGCCAGATAAAGGGTGAAGGGAGCCAGGGGAACCACTCCTTAAATATTTTTCTCTGTGCCCTCTGCCTCCTTCAATCCGTTCATCCAAATCAAACTTGTCCAGCTGTCGGGAATAATGTTTCCTCTCATGTACCCACATGTCAGTCCTGTCCCTCTTCTCGTCCCCATTCTCTCGCCATTCTCTGCTGTCTCTTTCCTCTTCCCGTCGAGAATAAGGGGACTGATCCCACGACTCTCTCCCATTTCCCCAGTCGGTCCTGCTGGTCCCCATCGGGCTGTGAGGTGAACTGCAGGAAGTAAAGCTGGGAGTGTGGGATCGGGGCGACAGGGAGCGGCTTATGGGGCTGCGAGAGCGGGGCCTCTCCGTGCCGTACCTGCTGCAGAGGGAAAAGGCAGCTGTAACTGGCCGACCCACTGTAGCCTACCAAGTTCTTGTACACTGGAAACACATGGGGACTGCCCTGGTGCCTGCGAACCTGAGACCCCAGGCCTTTCGCAAACATGCACTGCACAGCTGCAAACACAGTGAACAGGAGAAAAGGCGGTGTAGCCACAGAGCTTAACTAAATCCTCACAGATCTGCCAAGAATATATTCATTCATTCTTAAAAGCGTCTCATAGGGGTTTACCATTAAAAGCTTATAATATGTTAATACCTTTACAATGACCCTAATGTCCGTACCCTTAATACTCACTCATCTAGGGCATCTCCGAGGCAAAAGTGACAAAGGTCACCTGTTTAAAAGAGATGTTTTAGGACTGTGATTCCTCTCCATTTTTGATGGAAGGTCCAGAAGCCAGGCAGATCAGAAATATACCCAAATACATTGCAATGTGAACCAGCTCCTTCCCTCTAGGCCTCGCAGCACTCCCAGCCTTTACACTTTTCACTCAAGGGGGAGGAGAGGGGAACGGCTTCATTTGTGTGTTCTTCACATGCCAGGCGTATTTTCTGAGTCATCATCATCAGTAGGAAAGAGTTCATTTATTTTCATAACATGCACAGTTTCAATCTGATCTCACCATAGAGGCCCTGCCCCTGCTGTTGTACCCACTTATATTTTTACAGTGATTTGAAGTGAAATCCAAATTAAGAAAGCAAATGAGATAAGAGAGGGAAACACACAGATAACTCTTTTTCTACCTGCAGGTTTACAGACTTGTCCAGGTCCCAGTTCCAAACTATGGAGAAACTTTACCTGTCCACTTCACGCAGCAGGTCCCTCTCTCTCTGTGAGTGGATGTCCTGGATGATAGCAGCCACGTTCTTACCTGGTTTCTAAGTAAGAAGAAGACACTGTTCAGTATGCTGCACTACTCTCCAAGCTAATATAGGTAATTTGTCCTTCAAGAAACAGCACCCATGCATCATTTAATTATACTACTACTGAGAAATATTTGGTTTCAGTGTTGTGGTTACAGTCTTTTCTGCAGCTGGTATCTCAATAACATGATCAAAGCGGTAAAATGATACAAATGGAAAATTAGCTCCATTACGTTGTAGCACTGTCTCTTCATACTTGGCTGCTGTAATAGACTTTGAAAACTAACTTGTCCTTCCCTGATACACATTCACTACAGAGTATTTTCTAGAAATTGGATGTAAGAGGAAACAAACCAGACAATTTTTCTAATATCTGAATTAAATATGTATAGCAGCCTATCTCTGACCCTCTAGAAATGAACTGCCTTCTCTTCATCTCAGAGTTTAGCTCATTTGGGAATATAGCTCTAAAAGACTATGTTTAGACACAAGCGCTTCAGAAAAGCTAAGTGCGAGAAAGACGCGTACAGGAAGTGCTGATTACTTGAGATTCAAGATCATTTACAAAGATGCACTACTCCAGGCTGGAGTGCACGCAATTCGTCAAAACACTTGGAGCATGCACAGCTGAGCAACATAATCATGCAGGAACTCAGAGCAGTCTGTAGTGGCAAATAGCTCCTGCATATTCCCCCTTCCATGTTGCACTTTTGTTTGTTTGTTTGTTTTTAACAAAGAGAAAGGGCTTTTGATTGTGCAGAGAAAAATAATTCCATGACCTGAAAAACTGCCCTTGGAAAGGCTGAAAATCTTCCTGAAATCCAGGCAAACTCCCACACTCTCCTGGGTAATTCCTGTTCTGCCTCTATGTTAAGATGCACAGTCTTCACCACCTCACATCTCAACCCCTTCACCGTACCACACTAAGAAAGATTGCCCTGGTTTACGGACTTTTGGCAGCTGCTTTAAGTCGCCTTAAACTATTATACACGTATAGGAGAGAAAGAGACTTTTCCAAAGGTCAAACCAAACCATCCGAGTTACTTGTTTTTCCTCAAGGCTCATAAAAGGTCCGTTAACCTCTTAACTTGGAACATTACAGAGTTATTTTATAAAAAACTTTGTGCTGTGTTAGATAATACAATATGAAGCTTTTCAGCTCTGCATTGACAGTTCCAGTCCAAGTCTCCATGAAAAAAACCAACTCTCAGCATTACACATGGCAGTACATAAGCTTCCATAAATATGCTCACAAGAGCACTGATTTTTGGACATCACTCTGGTGTTCACATCAGAAGTGTCACACACCCTACAGAAAGTCCAAAGACTATTGCTCTATTCTGACTCTATGTAAAAAAATGTAAAAATCTTGCTTTTTAATTTAGGTCATTCACAACAAAGAAAGAAAAATAAATCATTGTGATGTTTAGCTCTGCCATCACTGCTTGGTGTAGAGATGGTACTATGGCTCAAGCATGAAAGCAGTGAAAAGCATTGCTTCATGCTTAATGCCTGACTAAAAGGATAGGACCATTATATTTTTGCTGACACATGCATCTTACACATGGCTGTGTTTTAGACCTTTGTTAGACCAAGCAATGTGGGGAGCTCGCTCAGAAGGAAGCTCAGAAGGGACTTTAAAAATAATGGTATGAGAAGACCAGAGAAAATGGGATCTCTTCCAAGAGTTAAAATTTAGAACAAGAGCAAGCAGCTAAGTATAAAAGATCATTAACATACATTCATTATTTTATCTTTCTTAATTTCTTTTTCCATAATATTAAAGCATTAATTAGAAATCGGTAATCAGCAAAGATTTTTAGATGTATTCTCCAGGATGTGCCATGGAAACTCAGGAAATCTGATCAGGAATGACTATCTTACCTTCAGCTGCAATTCCTTGTATCTTTTAGACATCCTAATAAGTAACTTGTCATCATTTATCATAGCAGGTTTTTCTTTGTAGTACTGCACCATGGCTTGCGCTGCTTCACTGTAAGCCATTTCCAGAAAGGCCTAGCACAAATGGGGAGAGCTTTAAAATCTACTATATAATTAAAAATACAAAATATAAGAGAGAAAAGGCAGCACAATAACTTTCATTTGGATTCTTCTCATGCAAAATGTCTTGATAGGACAGAAGTAGGTAGCTTTCCAGCCCTGGAGCTGAAATAGTAACACTCAGTCCATTGCTCAGCCTCCTTTTAACTGCAAATAATGGTTTCAACCCAGCTATTAAAGCCAACATACAACTTTAGAAGCCAGTTTAGTTAAAAACTAAATGACTGGAATCTAATCTTTCTTGATATATGAAAACATCGCCTTTCCCTCGCTGCCTCACTGGTGCTTCTACAACATGGTCAGCTGCTGACAGGATGCAGAACTGCAATGCTGCAGCATGCACTGCTCCCGAGATTGTCAGCTGTGTCTTGCAGAATTGCAAGGGATCCAGATAAAAGCAGAACATCAGAGCATGAGCAGCAAAAACAAAGCCAAAAAAGAGTTTAAAAAACCTGAACGATATTAACTAGCACTTTTATTTACATGAAAATTGCATTTGATGTGACTGCAGTTTAACTGGTCAAGGAATATACTCACAGCTGTATAATGACTGCATTTTGAAATGTTACAATCTCAAACATTGCCCACTGGCATGGTTTCTACATCTATCTACACTGTCTGCTGCAGGTATGTGAGAGAAGATTTTCTAGTCTTCCCAGCCTACCAGCACTGGTAGACTTAAGCTACTTAAGGTAGACTTAAACTACCTTGAAGAAAGTCTACCTTGAAGAAAGAGCTCTACTACGATCTGGTGTGGAGTAAAAGGGAGCGAGTGAGGTGTTGGTGCCCCCTGTAAGGGCACAGCATTCCCTTAGCATGTGTGCGCCAGATCACCCAGCGCAGCCACGGCCTGGGGGCTCTGCCACCAGCCTGTGACTGTAATTACACCATTGCGGGATCTCCCTCTGCTGTAACAACAGTTCAGCCAACAGTGTAGGACAGCCGAACCAGACTAGAGCGAGTCATTCTTCAATGCCCACTAGAGTTCAACTCTACGAGTATGGGTAAGAAAGCAATAAAAACCTCCCAAACAGAACAAGAGAAGTCTGAAAGTAACCCTAACAAATGGCTGAGGGAAGAAGGCCAAGTTATTAACTTTTTAAAAAATTATTATTACGATTTTTAAAAGTACAGCTTTACAACACTTCTTCATCGAGATTTCTGGGTTTTTTTAACAAGAACTATGAGGCAGTGGTCATGTTTATGCCATCATCTCATTCTGCGAACACCTTTTTTTTTGTTTTACTTTAAGAGCAGGCTTCATATATTTAAGTTTCTATTACAAAAAACCCCAGATTTTCCCCAAAGACTCTATCTTCATGTCAATGTGTCTTTATGCCAATAGATGTCAATACCGGTGACGCCAAATGCACAGTACCTGATTAGTGGATTTCATGAGGATGTAGTTGGTGACCTTCCCAAACGGAAGGCCCAGGTTAATGACATCATTCTCTGTGCAGCTTCCCTCAGGGAGGTTGCAGATGTGAACAACTCGACCCAGTGTAGATTTCCTCTGGGGAAACTGGGGAAAAAAACAACTCAAAATGATGTTTTTATCTTAGATATTCCATCCACTAGATAAGACCTTACATTTCTGCAAAAAATGAAATGTTCTGTTCTGTGTACCTGTTATTAAGGACAAATATTCTTCTTTAAAACCTCGCATTTTAACATCCTGGTTTAGAAATACAAACGGGAAGGGAAATGTTTAACTGCAGTGCAGCTTGCAATGGAGTCTCCATCCCTGGACATTACAAAGTCCAGAGAGTATTTCTAGAAGAGATGCTCTTGTTCAAACAGGATTAACGACATCATTGCTGCAAAAGGTAACTTGGCACTTCAAACCTCATGGACACCAGGGCTTCAGCTCCCTGGCATGTCACAGCAGAGGGCTGGGCTGCCACAGGCACAGGCCACGGCACTGTACTCGGCACCAGCGAGAGTTTGGAGGCCCCTCGGTGTTCGGAGATGGAGGGTGTCCCTGCCATGGGGAGGTCTCAGCCCCTCCTGACGAGCTCCCTGCGGGGCCAGCACCCATCTGGTACACCAGCACAACCCCTATGGCTCCTCTGCTAAGTCAGACAGCCTTCCTCACCCTGTTGGCATCTGTCTGTCCCACGGGGGGCTCTGTGCCTTCCCCGCACATGAAGGCACCATGCACTACTGCTGAGTAAAAGGCCCTTAGCAGATAATTTGCAAGCAATGCACAAAAAATTTGTATTTTCAAGTATTCCATAAATGCCCATTTATGTGGTGCTGGTGGTGCCTGGAAATTGAAACAGATGCTCACTGCAGTCCCCGCTGAATTTATGGACATTAGAAATCAGTTTAGGTGACTACAGAGGTGTTCAGGATAGCAGGAGCTGAATGTAAATCCTCCTTCTGCCCTGGTGGAACAGACTGGGCCGGGGGTAAAAGTGACCCCATTTAACTCGTGAGAAGACACACAGCCGTACCTCAGGTTGGAAAACCTACTGCTTTCCCCTCTCATTGCAACAACGCGCAGTAGGAGGGACTTTTCCCCTGGGGGCACAGTGAGCACTGGACAAGCAGAGAGGCAGAGCTCCCGAATTGGACTGGCACAGACACACGGCCGCTGGTGTGGTAATTGCTTTCCAAGGGTGGAAGTCTATTTTGGAGTGCTGGGGCAGTTCCCAAAGAGCTGCCCATCTCCCTGACATGGAAAGCAGGCTCTACACTCCTTGTGCAAAGAGGCACCAGGGTACACTCACAGAGGAACATAATTTACCACAGCTAATGACATGCAAAACATCGCTCACACAGGATTAAGTCTTCCCGGACTACTTCCCTGTTTATGACCTCTGCTGTTAGGATTTTACTGAAGAAGTAACTCTACCTTCAGTTAAAATTGTGCCATTCAAGGGAAGATGCAAATCACGTAATCTTGTGGGATCAAGTTCACCAGAGCCATCACAAATGTTTGGCTTGTCAGCAAGTTCACAAGTTACAGAGCTAATGTTATCTTATTTACACCTTCATCCCATTACCTACCCTCCAGGCTTCACCACTTAACCCTTTGTGTATTTTTGCTGCAGCAAGACCCTGTATTATACAGTGGTCTGCTATTTAGCTTGCATCTTACAGAGCCTGCCCAGGTGCATAAGGTAAGTCAAAGAAGTGCCAAAGTCCAGAAGTAAGATATTTTCTCTAGCGGAAACATAACAAAGACCTGATCCCTAAAAAGATGAAGCAACTCAACTCCACTTGAATAGAAAAGGAAGTGATGGCTGCGTGCATCTGGCATGGCAGCGTGTAGCGCACAAGAGAAGAATGCAACTACAGCTAGCAGAGGAAAAGCAAACTTTTCTGACAGCAAATGCAGTCCCAGTGTAGGAACACCCCAGGTCACCTGGCACCTCCTGTTTGTTTTGTTAGATCTGTCACGAGATGGTGTGTTAAGAGTCTATGGGACTAGCGAGACTTAGCTGTTCCCTATGCAGGCTCCAGAGCCAGTGTTCAGATGCGCGCTCAGCAGTACATTAAATCAAACGACTGTAAGATGTTACCACCTCCCCACAATTGGCAATGGCTTAAATTAAAATGCTACGCCATAAATCTACTGTAATTCATGATTAAGAAGTGGTCACATACTCATACCAGAAGTTGATGGGCTGTACCAAGCAATAATCTTGTCAGCTGATTTAAGTTAAATTGGATCCATTCATTAAACACAGCTGTAAATCACAGCCAGAAAAGGAATATACACCTTCCATATCCACAGTCAGGAAGTTAGAGGAGGTGCTGTGTGTCAAGTGTTGAATGTAATTTTCAATAAGACTCTAAGTTAACTTTCTTTGCAACCAATGTCTACAGGGGTTTACCAACGCAGTTGCACAACTACTACAAAAATAAATTCATGCACAGTGGTGAAATGCACCTCATACCGTATGCCATATTATTTCACCAATCCATTTTGTTTATTTTGTATTACAGATTTTTCTTTTTTTCCTTTTTTTTTGTTTCTTGCTTTTCAAATTTTATCCCTTTCTTGAGCTTTGCATGAATTTTTTCTAAAGATAATAAGAAACTGACAGTCCCATCCCTCCAGTACTAATGGCTCTCCATGCCCGAGTGAAGACTTGTAGCACTGTATTTGCCTTTTGAAGAGGGATAGAGTTATTTGCAGATGGATAGCACAGAGCAAGCTCTTCCAGAAATCTGAACACTTTGTTTATGATTACATGCAGGGTCAAGTATAATCTCCCACTGCTCAGTTAAATGGCAGCAGCTTAGCTGAAAGTGAATACTACCGTGCAAAGGTGTAATAAATTATAAGCCACCTGGGTTGCGGAGTGAATGACAGCTGGCAAACTCAATCTTAACACCTCTAATATAGCTCCCTGTCCACCCGATAAGCTTCTGAAGAAAAAGAGGATTTACAGCATCCAGGAAAATCAAAGTTATTGTTTCTTTTATCTCTCAGAGTACTGCAGGTCATTCAGAAGGAGGACTTCTGCGGGCAGCTTAAATGATAAATAGTGACAGATTCTAAGGAGAAATGATACTGGTATTAGCAGTAATTTCATTTGTTGCGAGGTTGACAGACATGATGAAAAGGAACATTCCTCTGCACCCGCTGCTACTCCACCTCTGACCTTGGAGGCAGCTGTCATGAGCAGCTCTGCTCCCTTACACACACAGTGTCTGTGACAGGCAGAAGCTAAAACCCCTTCAAATAACCTCTTGCACAGCAAAACCACACAGTAGAAAATTGCTTGGATTAAACAAATCTGGGTGATGCTTCTGTAAGCAATGCCTGATGCAAACTAGAGTGGTACAGGGACACAACTCAGCCTGGCTTCCCAGAGTGCCTGAGACCATACCAGGATATATACACAAAAGCTAACAAGGCGAAAACTTGAACCCCTGGATTACTGCTGCTATTCCATGAATGCCCTAACATGAGTCCTTGATGTCTCCAGCTTTAATCATAGCTTTCCGATATATGTTGAGCTTCATTTTAACCCTAACGGCTTTGTCAGTATAAGAATCACTTTTAATGTTATCCTTTTTTTCTGGCATTTTTTGACTATTGGGCTAGGAATTCAAGTGCACATTAGAGCAACATAACTGGGGACCTGTGTTGGGGGCGGGGGGGGGTGCGCTAATAAACCTAGACCATGGAAGGCTGTACACCAAAGCAAACTTGCTGAAAGGCTACCAGTGGCAGCAGATGATATATATAGTACACTACAATAAACTAAGAAAAAGTTAGCCCAGTATAATGAATTGATCTGGGACCTCCAGGTGAGTAACAGCGAAGCTGCAGCCACTATTGCTACCTGGGAGAAGGACCCCAGCATGGGAGAGGCAGAAAGCAATTGCTACAAATAAATAACTGGAGAGATGAAAGGCTGGGATCGATACTCAGAGTAAGTAAAAACTAATCCAAATCTTCATTCTAAGCTGAAGCTGACCTTCCTGGGTTGAAAAGACTCAGAAAATGGGGGAAAAAAAGTCAATGGGATACACACAAAACCATTTATGCGCCCCCCAAATCTCTCTAACAAGCAAACAACTTTTAGCATTGGAAAAAAAAACTACAATCAAGTTCTGATTTGGCCAAAATCAAAAGCATAAAAGAGCTGCAGGGAAGTTGAAGTAACAGACTGAATATTCAGATTATCGTCTAAAAGGAAGCCTTCGTGGTTTTAATTCCAGTAAGTAGAAGTGGCTTCTACAAGAATCTCGACACAGAGATCAATCTGTTTAGGTACTCACTCTTACCCCTGATGGAGGAGAAGAAAACGTAGGACCTGGCTGGCCAAAGGATCTTGCTGACGTAGTGATAAAAGATGAGCCGACATTTGGTGGATAATCTAAATAATGGATTACACACATTTCATGAAAATCTTGACTCATATTAATTGCATTAGTGTGCTCAGTAAGCAATGCCCCATTTACATAATAATTAATTTCATAGTCTCTACACCAAATTATACACTGTTTCACTGTACTGTGAAAACAAGTCATTGTTAGAAAGAAAAATAAATTCATACTTTGAAAGGCACAGTATTGGCTTTTAGCCTTTCTGTGCACAACCTCTAAAAGGTTTTCCTTGGAAACTTGTATCACATTTCATTTAAAATGTCTGCTTTTCTCCAGAGACTGACTTCCCTTTCAATTAAAAAAAAAAAGTGTTTTTAACTATGGCACATACAACCATTCACCTTCGATACTAGAGGGATTGAAAACTGCTGCATTATTTGGCGATAAATGCAATGTTCCATCTGCTGAGCTTAACACACAACGAATACCAGTGCTGGAAAAGAAAGAAAAGAATTTTAGGAGCATGCATAATGTGCCATAAATATTAAAGCATAATTATTAGACAGTAAATTCCCGGTGTAAAGCCACTGAAGTAAGGGATGCTCTATTAGAAATTCAGTTGGAAGAGTATCTGTAAAATAATACTTACTTATCTGAAAAAGCCATACATTTTTGGATGTGAAGACTTCCCTTAATGTGCTGATCCCAGTCCTACGTTGAAACAAAGAGATGATGAGCACAGGAAAAATCCTGAGACAAATTTACAAGAGATTGCTTCTCCATTCAGTTTACCTTATTCTAAAAACAATAGTGAGATGGTGAAGATCAAACTGTGTGATGCTGGAGCCAAGCACACCTTCATCCAATGCATTTACTGATTCATTATTTGTAGGTTAAATTATCAGCTACTTTACAAACAGAGAGCTTCTCTGTATTAGTTTTTAAATCCAGTATATTTCTATTAATTCAGTTACTTCACTCTAGCTGAAGAGCTCATCCTGCAAGGCGCTGAGCACCCTCAACTCCTGCGAGGTCCATAAAGAAGGTGCTCAACACACAGGGCAGCCAGGACAGTGCTTATTCGTTTCAATAGATTAGCAAAATTTGTCAAAGAACATTTAGCTATTTACAGGACTATGATCCAAATGAGGAAGTGTATTAAACACCAACAAACAGATCAACTGAAACTCACCGTAATTACATTTCCCCTGCCCTTTTTAAATGTTTAATGAAAAAGAGAAATGCCCAGCATGCCCTAGGCAGGGGCTACTTCAGACCAGCCCTGCAGCTGCAGCAACCACAGCAAACCCTTTTGCAAGCAGCTGCTCAAAGAGTAAAAGAGAAACATGAAAGAGCAAATATATTCAAATATCCCAAAGCCCTGGGATGTATCAGTATCAGGTACTATTTCATTTGCTGTCCATCTTCCTTCCTATATACACGCTGTTGTAACGTTTTTGTCAGGCCACCATCAGCATAAAAACACATGCCTTTGCAGTTAGGTGCCGGTCCTGCGATGCGATGGAAAAGGTCGTGAGGACTTGGTGAGTAGGGCTCACCAGCAGGCCAGAACAACCCCAGCCAGAGCCCATGACTGGCTGTGGGGCTCCGAGGGCCACCTAAGTGGCCTTCTCCAGACCTGACCTATATAGCGTGACCTAGCACACAGGCTCTCTGGGCAACTGGGAAGCTGCTTCTCGAGAGTGAGGTGGAATTTGGAGCTCCCTTGGCAGTATGAAGAGAGAAGTGGGAGCGTGGTCTGCGCCACACGTGCTGAGCGGCTTCTTGCTTCCAAAGTCACTGAGGACCCCGAGTCCTAAATTTTCCTTAGAAATACTAGAAGGAAGAAGAGATCCCAACAGAGGAATTATTAAAATAATTTTATCAAAATGCACTGTTTTGTTTAAGCAAGCTGCTTCCACAAGGCTGCTTAGGGGGAAGCCTTTGGGATCAGAAACACAAAGAGAAAGGGAGAGGCAGACGAAACCGCAGACGCGCAGTTACAATACCAGCTTGAGAAGTGGGGGATCGGCTTCAAGCTCCTCCTCCCCTCGCTTTGGGCCCATCAGATATGAGCCGCGACCCCAGCCTGGACCTCACGCTTCTCATGCCAGTGCCATAATCTCACTGCCTTTCACAGCGAGATGCGGAACAAAACCAGATCTTGACACACCAGTAATTGCCACGAAACAGATGTACAACACCCTAAGCGAAACTGTGGCCCTTTGTTTCCTCTTCTCTCGGGCCGATGGACACCGGTGGCAAGGGGTGGCAGGAGCCGGTGGCCAGATCAGTCACCAGGCAGCCCGTTCAAGGGTCCGAGCTGTGCCCCAGGGCTGCCTTAAAACCACTCACCTTCAGATCGAAGATCTTCTTGTCACACAGGGCGCAGACGTGGGGGAAGTGGAGGGGGGCTGTGCTGCGGAGGTCGCCCAGCTGGTGCGGCGGCAGGGAACGGGCGGGCAGGTCAGACGCGCCGCCACTCCGCTCCTCCTTCTGCCTCATGCGAGGGCTGCCGAAGCTCTGCTTGCTGTGGTTGAGGCGGCCGAAGGCGGGGGGGGCGGCCGCGCTGAACTTTGTGTCAGGTGTCGGCTCTTCAGGGTTGTAGAGCTCGTTTCTTATTTCATACTGCTGCTGACTCGCTGACGGCCACAGGCTGTCGCCAGGCACGAGGTCAGGCTTGTTTTGGCTGGGGAAATTAGGGATATTTTCCCACTGGTTGCTTGTACCGCTGCCATGCAAGACGGGGCTGGGATCTCCCTTCGGATGGGAGCCCGTGTGCGGGTCGCTGGGGAAGGCCCGTGCCGCCCCGTGCTGTGCCACCGCCGCCCCGTAGGCCTCCTTGGGAAAGGCCGCCCCTGCCTCGTGCTGCAGCTGGCTGGGAGCACCGAAGTGACCCTCGTAGCGCGGCCCCACTGCCGAGGAGGCCGCGTGGGCCCCGCCGGCGAGGAAGCCGTGCTGGCTGGGCTGGTCCCCCTCCGAGGCGAACGCCTGAGGGGTGGCGTTGGCAGCATTTTGCTTGTTGTACTCGTAAAAGCCCCCTGCGGCAGCGGAGGCGGAGGCACCCGCCTTGTTGAGACCCACCACCACGGGTTGCTGGCTGGAGGTGGGAGCCATGACGCCTCCGAAGGGACTCATGACGATGGCGTTGGGGGTCTGTGCCTGGACAGGCCCCAGGCTGCCCCCCGGTGTGGCTAAGGCCGGGCTCTGGGCGGGAAAGGCAATGCCGCCGGAGGGGAACCTCGTTCCGGCGATGCTGGGCCCCTGTGGCGGCCCTGCGGCATGGCCCTGCGGGGCGTTCATCACGGTGGGGTGCCTCAGCTGGTTGAAGAGCGGCTGGGACATGGCCACTTTGGAGAGCACCTGGTTGAGGACGGTGGCAGCAGCCGGGTTGTTGGTGACAGCGGTCTGAGCCAACTTCAGCCTGTGGAGCGTGAGCTGCGCCTGGAGCTGCGCCAGCTGCAGGCTCGCCGGCGAGGGGAGCAGGGGGCTCGGGGCGCTGACGGAGAACGGACTCTTCTCCAGGAGCTTGGCAGCGCTGCAAAGGATCAGGATCTGGGTTAGCCGAATTCGCCCGATGTCTACCTGCGCTCGCCTCCCGCTAAAGCTTGGCATAGGATACACAGCCAGCTCTGGAGATTTGGCTTGTCTAAACTCAGGGAAAGCAAGGCGGTGACTGACAATGCAACCATAACCCATCATCTTCCCTTCAACATCCACTGCCACATCCCTTTCAATCAAAAAGTTACTAGGGAGACAACTGTGCCAAAGATTTCTCTTTAAAACCCCAATTGCATCCCTCTGGATCAGGCCTTCAGCTCATTTTAAGTACCCCTAGGACTCACACCTCTACTGCAGGCCAGGAACGGTGGCAACACAAGGCCCAAATCTACGCTTTTTCCCTCTTTTCTCCATTTTACGCAGCCTCTGGCCTCTCTGCTGAGACATCATGGCTCCTGACTGATTTTGTGACACTACCATTACTCCCTTTTCCCACAGAGTGGGGAGAAGTGAAGAAAAGGACATCAAATGGGACTGGTAAAGCCAGCCCCGTAGGTACTTCTCATCTAGCACATCTGGCTGCATAAAGCAAGATGAAATACATCCCATGTATTTTTTTTAATTGTTTAATGGGAGGCATGGCAGCCTGTTCTGTAACAAAGTATTTCGTTTCCCTGTTGTGAAGATGCAAATATAGAGGAGGAAAAAAAGCAAATGATTTGTCAGAAGCTGGAGCAACTACGAACAAATGGTCCTGAAGAGTTTTCCCAGTTCAGCTGGAATGTAAGGCAAAATTTCTGCAGTGCCAGCTGGTGAAAATCAAGGTCTTTATACTTTCTAGAAATTACAGGGGCGTTGAGTGTTCTCCTTCAAGTCTCATTCATGGGATGAATAAATGATGAATAAATTGCCTGCTTGAATTCCAGAGTTGGGAAAATAAGAGATGATATTTTCAGGCATATGGTGGTTCCTGGCGTTGGGAAGCACCTTTGGGACATCTCACCAGTTCACAGCACCACCACCAACCCTTCCTGCCCCCACCCTG
Source organism: Phoenicopterus ruber ruber (assembly GCA_009819775.1). Classification (NCBI taxonomy): domain Eukaryota; kingdom Metazoa; phylum Chordata; class Aves; order Phoenicopteriformes; family Phoenicopteridae; genus Phoenicopterus; species Phoenicopterus ruber. The sequence continues at coordinate 29,895,654 of CM020221.1, read as the reverse complement.
TCAAACCCTGAAAATATAAAACAGGAAAAAATAAATCAAAATGGGTAAAGTCTAGCAAAGTTAAAAGCAAGAGAAATGTTATAATAGAAAATATTAGGCAGCACTAGCTTCCAGGCAGCTGCATTCACCCTGCTTTTACTGCCCCCCCGGCACCCTTCCCAGATGCCTTATCTGTGGCAGAGCCAGCCTGGTCCGCATGTACATACACCGTCCCGCAGCCACGCTCCCTCCGTACGTCATGCTGCCTACGCTTGGATACCATCAGCCATTTTCATGTCCCTACCAGAAAAATGTTAGCCATCACTTTTTCCACCACCAGGAGCCTCTGCTCACAGATGGCACAGCTACCCAGCGCATTACAAATGGCTGTTCATTCTGAAAATGAGAGCAGAGAGCACTCGAATAACAAGGATGTGGTCCAATGCTCAATTAATTTATATTGTAAAAATGTATTGAGTTTCAATTTAGGCCTTTCAAAGCAGCAGGAGCTATGCATCAACCGCCACACAACCCTCACTGTTAATAATTGGCCAATTTGCTAAACTGCATGGATGAAGTTGTAGTTAATGATAAACGTCTTGTCAGCATGCTACATTTGAAAACCACAAATTAGGAAAACATCTGCTTAAATCCAAAGTATGACTAAGAGAAAATGAATGGGTTTCATATTTAACGTTTAACTTCCACTAGCAACTGCAAGGCACATCTGTCTCCCAAAATACAAAACGCCGTTTGGATAAGTGCATCATTAGGTAATGACGAGACTCCCTGCCAGCACAAGCTGACACCAGTGCACTTCAGAGCTGAGGTGCCTTTTGTCTTCCCATGTGGTTTCCATCGCTTACTCTCTGACTTGCACTTATAGCGCAGTTTACTGGAATTTGATTACAGGTGAGAGTCAGGGCGCAAATACAGTCAAAACAACACAGACGCTGTCAGAACTCCAGCCTGTGAGATCCTGAGGACCCACAAAAGCTACCGAGGAGCCACGTGGGGTGCAAGGGGCTCAGCGAGCAGAGGATCCCACACAGGCGCGCACACTGTCATCACCGCTGGGAGACGTGGCACGACACTGTGCCCGGGCTGCACTGTGCTACCAGCATCTGGAGTGTCCTGGCTTACGATGTGCTGCATGGGACTTGCCACAGTCCTGTCAACTGTTTCATTTTATAGCTGGCTATACCTTTTGTACGCTAAGTAAACTGTAAAACTGTTTTAAAAAGTTTTATAGAGCATGCAAATAAGAACTGCTTGGAGGTCTTAAAATAAAAAGAAAAGCCAGCAGCTAGCATATGATGTTTTCAGGCTCAGGAGCCGCAGATGACTCCTGTTCCCAGCAATCTAATTCCACCGTGCTGCAAGCCTACGCAGCAGCGCGCGCATCCCGGCAGCTGCAGCCGCTTCCCAACTCTGGCAGCTACCTGCTGGACACGGGCAGGGGCTCCCTTGCTCCAGTGAAACCATCTCACTTGACGCTGCCGCAAGCCCTGTAGCTCCCTCAGCCTTCTCCTGTTTTGACCAACTTTGGAGCACTGTCTCTAAGAAACCCCCCAGCACATAAGTAGTGCCCTGCCAGAGCACCCCTGGCTGGGCATGCCTGGGGCGCTTGCTGCTCCCCAGCTCCGCAGTCATTTCTGGGCTCTGCAGCTGGGCAAAGGGAAGGCAAGGGCAGGAGCGCCCTGCGCAGCTGCATGGTGAGCTGCTGCCGGCCAGCTCAGGCCAACGGCTTTCGGGCCCAGCTGCGCAGCAGGGCAGCACTCTGCTCCCTGCGCCCGCCCGCTTCATCCCTGGACTGCAGGCCAGCAGTGGGGAGGGCTGGGGGGCTGCGGGGAGCTTTACCTGCAGCAAAACGAATGCCGTAAGGAGAAGCTGCAGCTTCCAAGCCACTCGCAGAGGGACAGAATTAGTGAGGAGGGTCGCTCCCGTGCACCGTTAGGTTTGGGCACAGCCACAGCTTCAAAATCCAGCTGTCTGTTATGAATTTCCAGATTTCAGGGTGTTTTGCGTTGCACACTTTATCCTCCCACAGCAGAAACAGAATATTTTATCATCTTATTAAGGCAAAGAAGGAAGGGTATGTTCATGGGTCAGTGGGAAAAGCAGATACTCAGATGAGAGGCTGGGAGGAGAGCTGTGTATAGAGCATCTTTTAGAGTAACACCCAAATTTGAGGATTTCTGTTCTGTTATGAAATACAAGATGTAAGAGACATGCATTACTGGCGTGCATAGCTTTGAAAATGTCTTTCCCTCTTTCTGTTCTACAATCATAATATTTATGTACTCGATAACATAATTTTGCAAATAACCCTGCTACAGATTTACTAAACTATTGGAAACTGCAAACACGAAGTGAAGATAGCACTCAGCTAAGGCATTTTGTGGGGGCCGTTCACCACTCGTACACACACACCTCCCACCCCAGCTCGTCCTCGGGTTACCAAAATGCAGCCTCCGCCTGCTCGTGGGGGGTCTCTGCCGCAAGATGATTCCAAGCAGCGGAATGAAGCTCTCATTCTCCACCGAGTGCCCAGGGAATTAGCCTGCGTCAGCCAAAGTTAGCTCTATACCGCGCAAAACATTCCCGCTTATAAGGTCAGCAATGTAAAAAGTAAACAGAAGTCGTCCTCTTTGTTTATTTATTTAACAGTAGTTGTACAGCTGGGCTACACCAGCAGTCTCTTTGCACAACTAGGTAAGCCAGAAATGGCCTTTCTTTACTAAAATACTGACAGGCAGGAGCGCTGCCACACAGTTTCCACGAAGAAATCCATAAATCAGGCAAGTTTTCACACAGCTCTGAGAGATAGGAGTTGAAGATGTGCATCAACTATTGCAGTATTCACAGTGATTTTGCAAACACTGGCAAGGCTATATTGCTATAAATCAATTCAGCCCATCTGCTACCCCTGTAATCCTTATTATGCTTTCAGCATCCACGAACAGCGAGCAACACAGTGTTGGAGGTGAAGTATCTAGGCGGACGGATTATTTGAGTAATCCCATCTACCAGAGTGATGAAAAGGCTGAACACAAAACATGTCTATTAGAACAGACAGACTGGTGACCTGGAGCTTGATTGTCAAATGACAAAATTAAGGTTTTTAAAGTGCTGCTCAGCACCTTTCAAAATTAAGAAATAAATTAAAAAATCTAAATGAATCAAGTTATGGTCTTAGCTGCAAGTATTTATTTAGGAAGTATTTATACTCACAAATATTTGAAATGCTGCATAGGGTGTGAATTTGAATACTTAAAAAAAAAAAAAAAGACTAATTCATAGCAGTGCAGAATTTGTTTTCTAGCATTTTCCATGAATCTTGCATGTCTTCTAAGATTTTTGCATTCCCTCCGCTATGACACATTTGCCTTTACATATAATTACATCTACCTGACAAAATCTTTGAAAGAAATTTTTAATATTTTTTGATCCAAAATGTACATGTTTTTTCCAAGCTGTATGTGTTACTGTGTTGATTTCAGAAATAAAATGGCCAAGGATATTAAGATACCCACGCATCCTACATGTATGACTACTCTGCATTAGCACAGTATTAGATTTGAGACCATATTTGCAATAGCATGCTGGTTTTTTCATCCATTAAAGCTGTTTCTGAATCGATTTTTCTAACAGTTAACAAACTTTAAATTTTTAATTCAAGACTCTTGAACACATCAAAGAGAACCATTTCCTAATTATCCAAGCACAAAATCAATTATATTCTGTTATGCGTAAGTGTGAACATCCCTTCCCTGTAATGTATTATTTATTCAAAACACATGGGCCTGCCTTCTCTAAACTCATCCAAAACAATTGCCGCTGTACTAAAAAAGCAAATAAAAACCCCTTAAAAATAGATAAATCAATTGTTATACAGACGAAGTCGAGGGGTAAACCTAGTCTTCAAATAAAAATGCACCATCTGACAGTACTTCAGTGAGATTACATGTTTGCATGTGAGGACAGAATTCGGCCTCTTGAATTCAAGGGAACTGCAAAGCCGTATTTCAAAAGCTGCTAGAAGTAAAGACAAAGTTCAGCAATATCAACAACATATATTAATTATTAGAATAATTAATTTTTATAATGATATGTTATGTTATGCTGTTTTGTTGATCCCATCAAGAATACGGGGTTTACATTCATTTTTGCTTGTTGAATAAACCCAGCACTTAGGTCAATAAAGACTGGTGCACTGGTTAAAAAATGGACACAGGAACTTTTTCCTATACTCTAGACTGCATCTGGCCAATACTAAATGACTGTTTTCTTTCTCTTCAGCTCCACTACAAGTATATTCTTTGGGTTTTAGTGAAATTACTTTCTTGGTCAGAAAAGCTTGGAAAGTCTGCTGACAGGAGAGAACCCCTCCACCTGTATAATTTAAGCTCTGAAATCATCTGCCGCCGAACTTTTGTTTTGCTGAGTTCTGGTTAGAATTGACAAAAAAAAAGAGATCGTGTTTCACAGTAAGTTCAGCTAATGATGGGGATCACTAAAAACCTTAAGCTACTTTAATACGTTTATAAGCTGCAAGTAAAACCCTTCTTATCCCAAATAACGATTTCTAAAGCCCTCCATTATACTATTGAGGGAGTAAAATAAAACATCAGCCAATGTACACACGTGCTTTGCCAAGTGAGTTTTGCATATGTTTGGCAATGGTAAACTCTATTATCTGGACAATCATCCAAGCTAACAGTTAGCTGGACGATGAAATGTAAAATGTTATCACGGAGCTGCTAAACTCGAGGTTTACGAAGCTGACAGGAGTTAAGTGCCTCCCTCCCGCCGAGAGTCCTTTTTGCTCATTTGAAACTTGCAGCCAAAATGTTCTCTGCCTTTGTTTATATGCAGAGAAGTCAGGCAATTTCCACTGGGAAAGGGACAAGATAAAGGGGCAAACATAGCAGCTGTATCTTGGATAACGGTTGTGATCACAGAAATAAAATTGGAAGTGATCTTAGGAGGATGGTTAGACCAGCTCCTGAGGTGGGGGATCAAGCTGAACTCAACCACTCTTGACATATTTATTTAATCTGCTCTTAGGAACATTCTTTGGTGGAGATTTCACGACCTCCAGGGACAATTAATTGCTCAACTCCCCTTAATCTTACAAAGCTCCTCTTAAAGCCTGTGGTGGCTCTCTGCTAGCAGCATAAACCAGTCTTCCGCGCACACTGAGAAGGGTTTCTCTTACCTTTCTGCAGCTCCTATCAAATCTTCTCTACAATCATCCTAGCTCCTTTCTCTGCACGTTTTGTGTGTTGCATTTGTTCGTAATGCCCAGTATGATTGCTTTTCTTTGTAATAGCACAGGTCCCCTGCTAACCCAGCGCCTTTCCTGAAGAGCTATTCCCCAGAGATGTTGGTTGGGAGGGATCTCTGGAGCTCAGACTTCCCACACAGGAAAGGCTAGCTCAGTCCTTTCTCCTTTTGAGCGTCCAATGGATTTCTCGTACCACCATTTCATATTGTCCTCATCAATATTGCATCCAGGTTATGTCAGATCCGGTTTGTCAGGATTACTCAGGATTCCCGTGCTGCCTCCAGAGCACTTGTAAATCCTCTCCTCTTGGCACTAGCTGCAGATTTAATGGATGCTTTGTTCACCCAAGTCATCATTGAAAGTGTCAAATGGACTGAAGACTGTTCCCATGAAGGGAACCATAACGCACCTTTCCATTTTCTCTCCAAACACCAGTAATTCAAGGACATCTTATCCACCTCGCAGCTCTGCTCTGCGTGCCGAAGAGACCATGCTCTTTCCTCCCTGATGGTCACTTCTGCTAAAAAAAACCCAACTGTCCTATTTGCAGTTGCAAGAATAAAAGGCTGGATCATCTCTGGTGAGACTGATTTCTTATTAACAACTCTTGCTCTATAGTTCTGGCAGAGTTGTTTTGGATTGTTGTTTAAAATCAACTATATGTTCTGGTTTCTTTACAGCAACATTTGCTTCTACTTGATTTAGCTGCTTTCAAATGCTGAACCCAGTGCCATAGACAACAATCTGCACTTACAGGGCGAGAACAACAAAACCAGGTACCACCGAAGTCTGCACTGGCCATCACACTTCCTCCCCCTGTTATTCAGGATACATTTTGCCCTGAAAATATGTTTTTTATATTGCGTGGAACTCCAGATTGCATACTGGGCTTATTTCTGCTTTCCCTCATGCAATGCATCTCTCCATAAACATTTAATTAGACGAAGTTCAACTCCTTTCAAGTAAGGGACGTAGTCTAGCGAACGTACCACCTAAACCCAAGGTTATAGGTAACGATTTTCAGAACTTGGGAAAGTTATCGTTTTGTTCCATGACATTTAAATGTTGTTTGGTTTTGATGATGTGCCACAGTATGTCAAGGACGTCTCTGAGGATTAGTGTGCACACGGGAACACTGGTCTACATTTTAAATTCCAATAGGCAGCCATACAAATTCCTTTAGCTATACTGCAACCATCTACCTGCAACTGCTTCCTGAGGAAACGTAATTCTTTATTTACTGAAGTTAAAGAAATGTGTTTTAAAAACTGTATTTTAAATGTATGCTAAGAACTGTCAGAAATAGCTATAGCACCAGGTCAGTGCCCTCCGTAACATGTTGCAAAGATCTGAACGAGCATAGAAATCACGTCAGTTTTACGGAGCTTTCAGGGCACGCCGCGACGGTCTGGCAGTGCCACGCTGCCTGCGCCTGCCTCCCCAGCACCCTTCCTGCAACAGCTCTTACCATCTACGCTTCAAATACCCTGCATGCTGCAAAGCCCCTCGGCCAGATTATTCCCGCCAACCAGCATCCCAGCAGGGCTCCTGTGAGAAGGGGTGTTGGGGGTCCCCAGTAACCTCGTCACCCCAACAGCCGCAGACCCCGTGCAGAGGACAGCGCCGCCGTGCCCAGAGCCCCCTCCTGCTCCTGCCCCGGGCAGTGAAGGGCACAGCTCTAGGGGCTTGCCTGGAGGCAGAGGGGCACAGGAAGCCTTTTGGGAGAGGAAGAGCAGGGGAAAAGGTGGTGTGGACGGTAATGTAAATCCACAGGGTGAGCGAAGAGGCCGGGACAGGGATTAGCGGTGGCAGAGCTAGGGAACCCCGGCGGGAACGGGGCGAGCGGCTCCAGCAAACGCACCCCTGCTTCAGGGACAGCGTCCGCTGCTCTGCCGCGCGGCTCCGTACTTGCGGCGCTGCTCCCAGCCTCCCCGCGAAAATAAAAGAAATCTGGGGAGAAATGATCTGGAAGGCTTATTATAACTTAAGGAAAAAAAGAACATGCAGCCTTCAAAAAAAAAAAACAAACCCCAAACCACAAAAACCAACAAAACAAGTCAAAAACCCTTCAAAGGCTTTTTACATGAGCACATAGACAAATGCCCAACTGAAAAATAATCCTTGGCGTATAGTACTTACTAGAAAAGATATTACAGTAATATCTCACTGCACCTTCTGCTAATGTGTTTTCTGCATGGTATTGTTAACCACTACAAAAATAATAAGTTTGAGTGTATCAATATCTCACACTGCCTGGAGGCACAGCTGTTTTCATTTGTGTGTTGAAAGTAGGAAGCATAATGTGGTAGGCAGATAATTCCTCATTTGAATAAACCAGTTCTATTTCGCCGTAATATAAGACAACATAAAAGCCCTTTTAAAAAGGTAGTATCTTCAGTTTGTAGACAGGAAAATGACATATAACTGTGGAAAGGGTAAAGTACTAAGAAGGATTTTTATTTCTAAGTAGCTTCATTTGTGCTCAAAGAAAGGATTGCCATTTGTGGAAGAAAACAAAAATATTAAACTCGCCCTTCTTATCCTTTTATTTTTAAATATTAGTCCCAATGACAAAAAGCATATTAATAAATTAAGTCTCTAGGAGAACACTAGTCAGCATTCATAATGGCAATGGCACAGGCTACAGAAATCGCGCGCAAACCTGAGCTCTTCTGCTCGTACCCCAGGTCAGCCGAAACGCGACAGCTTGCGGCTCAAAGTCACCCAGAAGCATCACAACCATTTCATAATTAAGGTAGTATCACCACCTCCTCTAAAAGCTGTATAAATGCTGTGTTACCAACCACTGTAGCACAAGAGTACAGGAGGGCAAACGCTGGAACAGCTCCTATCTAAAGTGGCCGGTATGATTTGCTTTATCACTAATATTTAAAAGTAGGCAATTCAAAGTAATAATTTTTTTTAAAAAAGAAAAGAAAGCGTCACTTATTTTTTAATCAGATTTCTGATTAGAAAACCAGAACCTCTGTGGATTTCCTAAGATATATATTACATAACTCTATAATTAGGCCTATTTTTCAGTCTTCCTTTTATGTATATTTTAAAAGCATATAAATGTTATAAATTCCTATTGTTTACATACTCACACACATTACTGGTATACGTAAATTATACATGAATCTTATGAAGCCCAGATCTAACTCAGCTGTTACTGAAGTGTGCTGCAAAGCCTTTCCTGATTTCACTGTAGCAAGAGCAATGCTCCTGTATCCCTTCTCAGTTATATTTAATTTAAACATAAAACATCAAAGAAGATGTCTCTCTTTTCATGATCTCTTTGAAATCAGCCTTTAATACTAGGTCATAATATTCGTACTGTTACATGGAAGTCATATGCAGTATATTTTGGCCTAGAAGCTTTCATTATCTATTTTGCAACGAATGTTGCTCACTTTTTTCTTTAATGCATCCCAATTTCTATGCTAAAGAAATTTTAATGTCTCTTGAAAGATATATAGGAGGTTTTATTTATTTTTCTTATGTTAAAGGGCAACAGTTGGTATGAATCAGACCTGAGCGTGTTCCTTCTGGCAGAAAACAGCCTGTGCCAGAACTGCTGGAACTCTTTGGCTTTGAGAAGTTTAATTTATTGTCTTGAATAATAAACTGCCATTCAATCAACCTTGTGAAACAAAACATAAAACAGGTCAGTGCTTAAATCTTGAACAGGGACCAAAAGAGTTTTCCATAAAGGAAACAAAATTGGGTGAGGCATTTTATATTAAACAACGCCAATTATTTTATTCTCCCTTTTTGTCTGCCTTCAGTATTAATTAGGAGTAACTGACAGTTAATATGCTCCAAGCTCTGCATGGTAAAATTGATTAGCATACTAAGACGGAAAATAAGAATCAGTTTTTGATGAAAAATATCAGGTTTCAGAGCACTGCATGTGGCAGCTGTGAGGAAGGAAAAAGTGTGAAGGTATTAACCTGTCCACGACACTCAGCTGGGCATTTGCCCAGTCCTGCTGACAAAACTGTCAATGCAGACGGCCGGCCACTACTTTTTGCTTAAACAATGCACTATTTCCTCTTCATTTTTGCTTGCTGGTTTTGTCCATTTTTACTATAATGCACACGCTCTCCTCGGTAGCTGTCGTCTGTATGTCTCAGTAGCTTATACGACTAAGGAAAAATAGGTTGTAATTCATTCCGCTGGCCTGCACAGGAGATGTTACACCTTGTGTTACTGATGTGTCTTTTAATCTCAAAACACTCGGGGACTCAGATTCAGTTTTCTGTGTTAAAAGATGTCTCAGAAAGTTGTGACCGCTATTGGTTTTTTTTTTAAAATATATAATTATTTTATTTAAAATTATCTTATTTATTTCCCAGGCTTTACTTCTGAAAATTAAAAACTGTCTTGAAGTATAAAGTATCAGTTATTAAAAACAAACAAACAAAAAGACAAAACAAAACAAAAATGTTGCTCTGATTCTTTCTTTTTTTTTTTTTTTATTCCAAGGGACTCTGTTCATAGTCTAATGAAAGCATTTCCAAATTCAACCATCTTTGAAATATTTTGGTATTTTGACTTCTTTCACATTTTGCAAATAATTCTGTGCCCACTGGTTGTAAACGACATTAATATAATTCTGCTTTTTGTCTACTCACACAGACCATGAGGCTTATTACAGGGTGGTTAACCATGGCAAATCAATAGGATACAATTCGGTATGGAATGTCTTTTAAAGTATAAAAGCCCTGGTATTACAAAAAAGCTAAGCACTGTAAGAAGCTACTGCACAAACCAGATCGTATCGTTAATTTGAAATCCCAGTTAGCTGTTACAGCCAGAGCTGCGCACGCCTGCCTTTTCCCTTCGCTACAGAAAAAGCTGTACTTTAAAATTAAATTTTAAAGATCGCCAAGATACTCTGCTTGGCAGATTAGCGTCCCTCCTTGCTGGAGACGGGGGAGACAGGCATTTCGGCGCAGCGGTGGGAGGACATGGGTGGCACGACGCAATCCTACCTTCTTGCAACATATAGGGCTGCCGGGAGCAGCGAGCTGGTGCGGAGGAAGCGCGGCCAGGAGCCGATGTCAGCGTCACGCACATGCCTCCTGGTAACATCCCGCTGACATTCTACCTGCTTTCTGCACCCCGACTATTTACAAGCTTCCTTCCAGAAAGTCACAACTTTAGGAATGAAAAAAAAAACCACACCCCACCCCAAATGGAGGACTGGAAGGCGGATCACGTGGCCACTGGGAGCCGGTCTTGTTGCATTACACGCAGCAAGTGTGGATGGCAAACAATATCGGTTGATGTTTGTGCCATATGTTCTCGGTCTCTTCTGTATCAGCACCAAAATCCTGTTTCTGCACAGTGTAACGCCACGGGATCCTACTGGAGAGAGGATCACAGTCTAACGAGGCGAACTGTGGAAAAAACGCGGCATGCTAATGAAGACCGAGAGGGACTGACTTTTACAAAGCGAGCTCTTGCTCTGGAAGGCAACAAGCATTACCCAGCTAAAGTTTTAACAATTTCTGAAAACCCACACTCAAATACATCATGTTTTAACCCCTGAGCAATTTGTCAGTGTTCAGACTTGCTGCCTCCCAAGGCCAGTTGAAGTTTTGAGGAAAGACACTGCTGGTTTTTTGGGGTAATGTTACTGCACAAGTCAGCTATCTGCCTGCTCAGAAACAGTCAACAGAAAGGAAATTCACCGTCCAGTGCCAATCCACTGCCCCAAATACATACGAACGCTGACCTGTGCCACAGGCTCTGCTGGGACTCTAAAGCAAGGGCAAGAGGCAATGCAAAACCTGCACATCCTTAATGCAGTATTTGATGAGCTATCTCAGCAGGTCTCTTCTCATTGCTGATCCATCCTTGTTAAACCAAAGCTTTTCAAGAACAAGCTTTGCACCTTCCTAAAGCAAAATATTTTATGCTTTACATCTGGGTGGCAAAATTATTGATCTTTCCCATATTTCATATTATTCAAAAATTAACATAGACACAAAAAATGCTATTTTCCTGTCCCGGCTTCTAACATACCACAGAATATACGTCAATTAAGAAACAATATGAGCTGTTCTCTTATATCCAAAGATCAAAATAAGCCAAATCTTCCTATTTTTGCCTAGGGTACATTAGCCCCTTCAGTCCGTCAGACCTCTCTCCTTACAGCTGTTTAGCTGGCCTCTCTACTAACCTCCTGAGACACAGCAAGAGCTTGTTAAGCTTTCTTTTTGCAATTAACAGCATTAGCCTGGAAACCTTTCGCAGTAGCAGTGGCATTCTATATGTGACATGATCCTTCTATGGAAGATGCTATTTCCAAAATTACATTGCACTAAGGCAAACCACAAACTAAATCGGCCTGTGAATACGCACCTCCTACCTTTAAAAAAAAATCGGAATTCTGCAACACTTCACACAAAGTGGAGCCCGGAGGGGCCTCCATCCAGGTTTTCTAATTTTCTTTCTTGCCTTCTTTCTTCTTCCCATGCCACGTCAGAGCGGTCTCCCCACCTCTCCAAAGGAGAAAACTACTGTTCAAGTTTCTGGCTTTTCTCCAAATAAAAAAGCCCTGTCTTTCAGAGATGGCAAAGACTGTGACTGAAAGGGGAAAGGCGCCAACAGGTGGTCCAAGGGTGTTCCTTCACACATGCAACTCCCATCAGGAAACAGCGGAAAATCCAGGGGAAGGAGAAGGAATTAGTAAAATGTACGGGGCTTTTCTACAGCCTGTCGCATCTCCCCCCGGCACAGACGCCCTCACGCTCTCCTCTGCATCTGCATTACATTAAACAGGATGAAGAAACACAAACCAACTTTCACGTGAATCTGAACTCTCCATTTCATGTCGCCCTCAGGACAATCACGTGAAACACATATGGCAAGTTCAGCCTGGGAACCGTGTTGGGACCTTTCCGGCCAGGAGCAGAGCTAATCCTCACCGCTGCCCGCATATGGCTTGTGACTGAAGGCTGCAGGTTGCTCCCTGCCTGCAGCTGCCGGCCCAATCGGCGGCACGGGCAGGGACGGCCAACTGGACTGTGTCAGCAGATGGACTTGCATTTTTTCCACCGAGTCGGAGCAGGCCAATGACGAAGAAAAGCAAGGCGAGTAACACAGGCGATTTCATTTCAGAAGACGCTACCTAGCATGCAGGCTGCACACTTGCTGATCTCTCCGGAGAGGGAAAAGATTCACTCTCTGAGCTCTGCCGTTTTCCCTAACCTGCATTTTCATCTGTCATCAGATACTCGTGTTCCGCTTCACACCCAGGGAAAGAACTTGCCCCAAAATGACAGTGTTCCAGGCAATCTGGCAAATCTAATCCCTGTGGCATGTCCTCGCCTCATTTATCTGCTGAGCTGGGGAAAAAAAAACAAAAACCACAAAAAACCCCAAAACCAACCAAACAAAAAAGAAACAAACCAGTGGCTAGTCCCTTTTCCCCCAAGGAAAGACCTGCCATTCAGAACAAATCCGTTAATATTCGCTGTAATGCACCTTTCCAGTCTTTCTTGCCACTATAATTAAAAGTGACCAAAAATAATGTTACTTTTGAAAGTAAATCCACTTGAGAGAGAGACAGTGAAGCCTCTCAGCTGGTTAAAGTTCAGCTGGGATCCTCTCCATTGTTTTCAGATAGGAACGATGTGCTAGTCTCAATACCCACCTTGCAGGCACGTGCAAGGTGTCCCAACTGCCTGGGTTGGTGAGACTAGAAAGGCTCCCTGTCCGTCTTTGAGTACTAGTGGGGGTAAGGAGAAGAAAAAAAAAAAAAAAAAAAAAAAAATCTTTCAGACCACTTGTATCACCAAAAAAAAAAAGCAAAGATGAAGTAATGCAGCTGAGAACAAATTTTAACTGAGCACCTGGCACATGTGGAGAGAAATCATTGAGTCAAAGGCAATAATATATCTGATGAGGAGCTGTGAGTCCTGTGGTGTGGCTTTTCAGGAAATTTTGCTCTTTAACACTGTACTTGGGGATTCTTTAGGCATCACTTTCTAATGCAGAGGTCAATCTTTTCATATAAGTTGCCTAGCATAATCTCTGGACTCTGATATCTCTTAATGCATTTAAAAATCTGTTTTTATTACAGCAAGCACAAAAAAAAAAAAAAATTATCAGATTCTGCCCCTATCTCCAGAGCTTCTGAATCATAGTATTACTGTAACAAAAAACATCAATACGTCATTTGGAAAACATCCTGAAAAGTCAGATGCATCAATGCAAGCCAAGCAGGGATGTGACGGATCAATTTGAATATTTAAACAGCAGAATTTAAAAAAAAAAAAGGACAGAGATCTCCAGATATGGGAGCATCCCCACTCAGAGAAGATTATTGAATAAACAACACATCCTGATCTCTGGATGGAACATGAGTCTGAAAATCTCCCGCCATAAACCACCATACACAGGGTGGGGGTTGGAAGAAGCTTATCTCCATATTCCACAGAAATGAGCTCTATAGTCATGCTTTCTATAATACCCTAAGAAATGAGATGCTGGCAGACAGAATTCTGCTTGGATCTGCTGTAAGAATTTCTGTATTTCTATAACAATCAAATAAGTTCTTTTAAAGGAGTTTGCTACATCCATCTCAACTTTTACAATGACATACGCAGTAAAACAGAGCAGTGTTTTCTTCCCTCAAGAAAGAAGAGATAAAGAAGCTGTCTTCACAGTTCATGCAGAAAACTCCACATGTATTTTTTTTCTGCTTTTACTCGCAGCCAGCCACTCCTGAGCTCTCATCCTGCTCCATATAGTAATATTCAAACAAATGATTAAAAAAATCCAGGTACAATTCTTTTTGCAGCCAGCATTACAGCCTGATTCGGCCAGGACAGCAAACTAGTTTCCTTACTGGGACTGGAATCAGACAACTTCGTCTACAGTTTCTTTATGACAGACAGGAAATCTGACCATCTGTCTTACACGTCTATATCTCAACTCATCAATTAAAGACCAGAAATACTCCACAGAGCAGTGATTCCAAAATTTTGGGGTGCCTGGACATCGACATTTTTGGAGGACCACTAGCAAGCCCATTCAAAGTTCATAAATACTTTTTAACATGGCGTCAAGAAACAGTGACAAACCTTATCATAGTCTTCTAGGATTAGGGGTGCAACTGCTGTTAACGGTGTTTCCCTACTTTTCTGTCATTCCTACTGGGATTTGTATTGTAGTCCAGAGTGAATGCAGTGGTTCATTATCACACAGGGAAACAATCTGGTGGATGGGACAGCAGCTGAAGACAGTGTAAGCGTTACGCACAATTATAAAGAGATCTTGAGCAGTTTCCATAGGTGCCTTGTTTTTGAATTACCTAATTGGATTACCTAAAATCCTCCAGCACAACAGATCAGCCTTGAAGTCTCCCTCTCTCATCAGATTTAGTAAGCCTTCAGTCGAGTCTTCTGGCCGTGATCTGGCCTGTGGTCTCTGTGTCAGTAATACTTTCAGATACTTTTGCTCCCTGATTTGTCTATTGAAGGCAAAGCTTCCGTTCATCATTGGAGTTTGAAAGAGAATAAGACACACAATAAGCTCTGCTGCCCACTCCAGTGTTAGCATATGGATAACTTAAAGAGGGCTACCTAGATGTCATTGATGAAAACTCAGTAATGAAGCATTTAGTTGGGTTTTGTCCCGTTTGGCCATACATCTGGAAAAGAAGGACATGGTCAGCTAGGCTTTCACCCACACAGGATGGTGTTTACTGCAAGACCTCTTGTCCTTCTCAGCTATTTTCACCTAATACGACAGACAGATTTTGTACAAATGAAAAGTATTGCAGAACTGCCATTAATTTGCAGCACAGGAAAGATTCATTAATTTTCTCCTCTAGGAATGAGTGTGGCTCAATACATGGGGCTATCACAGCCCAGCTCTTCAGTAGCTTTGTCAGGAGCATGCAGAGGTGTACAGAAAAGCTCCTTCCCTGTCTTGTATGTCGGTCCTGGAGGGCGTGATGGAGACAGCCAGTCCCAAGTGCCATCTGCCACACTACATGTGAGCGTCACACGCTGCTGCCCCTGTGCATGCCTGGCTGGATTAGCCGATGTCAACAAGACAGTTACACCCTTCCCTATATGGGCACATGCGGGGCGTCCAACTCCATACGCACCACGGGGGAGGGACTGGGGGGCAGGACGGACAAAGCACACGCTCGAGGCCTTGGGAAGCAACGCCAATCAATTTCTGACTCTTGAAACAAGATCAGAGACCCTGGGAACAGAGCCAGCACCTTCCCCTGGGGCAGAGTCAGAGACACTGAGCAGATTTTGTCCTGAATAAAAGTCTGATAGCAAGGTGTAAGACAACCCAGTGCTTCAGTGCTGCCAGCCTTTTTGGTTCCTCGTCTCTCATTCTCTGTAGGGTTTGCACAGCTGGTGTGGTGAGTACAGTGGCACTTGAGCATCTGAAAGTGATGCTGAGGAGGAAAGGCTCAACGATCTGCCCAGTTTGGAGCATCTCCAGGTTCTGCATGTGGTGCATTTATCACCAGCACCACAAAGGCAGGAGACAGTAGGGAACAAAGCCAGATTGTACCAGGTGCTTCCCCTGCCCTGTGCATACCACGTTCATTCTGGGGATGGCTGCTGACCCAGAGCACGAGCGAGGACATGCCAACGGCCCTCCTGGACTCCTGATCTCCGAGGAGGGAAGGAGGACAAGCAACACTAGGTCTATAAACAGATCAGGCAGTGGAGAGGATAGAAGTGTTCAAAATTAAGCTAAAGGCAGGCTCAAAGCTGCCCTAAGGTGGTAAGTCTGGGGGCTGAGCAGAAAATGAAAATGTCAACAGGAACGCAAGCAGCGTGGTTAGTTAGAATATATGTTCTTCTGTCTGATACATACACCTTAAGAAAAGAAAGACACTAAAGTATTCTCACATAAAGCAGCTGAACATAACTGTGAAATGCTACATGAAAATCACAGGAATAAGCCTGAGATTTAAATATCAATACTAACATATAGGACGAACCATTTTAATAACATCTCCACTCTGCTTCTCCCCAGGAAAGCATGCTAATACAGGCTGGGAAATCTGAGGAGCAGCTCATGTGATGCAGACTTCTGACATTCCCCCAGACGTGACTAAGCTTAAACAAGTGGCATTATCTGGTGCATTTGAAAGCAAGATGTGAACAACATGATCGTGGGGCTTTTTTTGGTACCACACAAAATGTTCCCGTTTGGATGGGGTTTGTGAAGTGAAGGATATTACGAACAAGTTAAAATTTGCCTGCGGCTTTCATAGTCTTGCCAGCCTGAACTTAGAAGAGAGTGCTGAGAGTTAACAACATGAACGTAAAGAACAGTAGTTCTGTGAAAATGCCTGTAATTGAGCTGACACCATATACCACGACAAAAATAACTGCGATTCCTATTACAGAAAACATAACATTATCTAGAAATAGAGCCTAAAGTGGGCACTCTTAGTCAGTTTTGCAAGTTTTACATCATTACAAATACATTGATATTTAAAGTCTGCTGCTTCCAAATGTAGAATTTAATAGTGGGTCATCACAAATACTATTTTCCAGTCATGAAGCTGAACACATAAGTGAGCTTTGCATTAACTGAAAAGTGAATAAAAGGAAAATGAAAATAAACGTATGATGTGAAGCCCGGATGCTGTTACCCTGCTGTGTGTGCACAGCTCAGGAACACCAAGCTCAAACAGCCCCTGTGCAAGCACCCGAAAGGCTCGCCGTGCATTGTGCACAGCTCCTGCATGGCAGTTTCTCTTACCCTTAGCATGTGATTAATTTTGTTCTACATTCATAGGGACTTACAAAAGAAAAAAAATTATTGAGATTACAAATTAAGACTTCTGCTTTTGAAGAAATTAGAGCAAAAAGGTCACCATCCCAGTTAAAAACAGAAGGCCAGGTCTGAGCTCTGGGCATCAGAATAATTCCTTTAACAACAACAAAGCAATGACACCAGCTGACTCTTTACTGCCAAGTCCTTCAAAAAACCTCACCTGTCTTGGTAGTAATTGCAGGGGTAGCAACTACCTTCCTATATCTGATATAATCAGAAAGTTCATTATTTTCTTATTGGTGGGTTTTTTGTTTGGTTGGTTTTTTTGGTATTTCACTGCATTTAGACCATAAAATCAGAGGGAGCCCTCTCACTTTCTGGTTGAACTTGTGCACAGAAAAGAACTCCAGGTTCAAAAGCCTCACCTGCAACTACAAACCTGTTGTAATGCATTATATCTTTTCATTAGTTATAATTGTTTTCTAAAAGATTTTTCAAAACATATATAGTGTGGAGTTAAACACAGCCTCTTCAAATACAAACCGATGCATTTTTTCCATATAAAGAAACTTGGCATTGCTAATCTTTCCTACCTAGACTTCTGTGTTTAGCTCAGCAACTGAGATGCTCGCTGGCTGACACTGCCACCCAATGGCTTTTTAGTCATTAACAGCTTAAAAAAAAATAAAATAAAATAAAAGCAGATGTAATGTGGAACCAGTTCTGCTTCTGCTACAGGAACAGAAAGTGCCTGGGTAGGACACTTCCACTAAAGAGATCTTATGAAAAATGACTATAGAAAATACACGTTAAAAATATTCATTTGAGGAAGGTGGAAATGGAGCAAGTTCTCAGAATTTCAGCTGAATACTCTTACTATCATCTCCAGCAATAAACACAGGTGAGTGACTCACTGGTGGGGACACCAGTCCCTGCACCCAGTGCTCAGCCAGGCACTCCTCCAGATGTTCCCCCACTGCAGAAGAAGGGATAAACAGCCGCTTTCTCCTTCCCCTTGCACCCCAGTCCTGGACCAGTAACAGGAGCTGCCTCCCGGCAATTTTTTTCCCCAGACATTTAAGAACCAACCCAGATTTTCAGATGGAGAAGCTCAGCGCTCGGTTTACACAGCAAGAAAATACTTATTCCCAGGTGCTGTGACAGGCGCTGGGTATCGGACGGGGGAAGCTCTGCGGATAGTACTCCCCGAAAACTCTGCAGGCAGCTGTAAGCCAGGCTACACTTTAGCCCTACCTGACATAAAGCAAATACCGACTGGCCCTCGAGAGTTTTTAATTCAGGGGAGGGAGACAGATATAAGTTATCTTGTGATCTCTGAATATGTATCTATGTAGAGAAAGCAAAAGGGCCTTCAAAAAGAGAAGCAAAAGGAATTGAAAGACAAAGATTGAGGAGAAATAGAAGACTCTGGCTCCATTCCTGCAGTTGAGTCCACAAGAAATTTCTTTGCCCACAGGATTAGTGCCTTCAGCCAAGCTCTGTTCGCACTGATGCAATTATATTTCTGTACACGTTGGCTAGGCATAAATTAATCATTTAAAGGCTGAAAAATATCACCCCTACTTCCGAGGATTTTATCATTAGGTAAAGAGTGCTCAACAGGAGGGCTTACGGCAAAGGGAGGAAGGAAAGGCAGGCGCTTCGTGGTGCCTCCCTCGCGGAGGAAAGGTGGGAGCCCCAGCTGAGCCAGGCGCCCCGCGGGGACACGCTGCCCACCCACGCCAGGCACCCGCCGGTCTCCACCAGCTTCCCAGTGCCTGGGGGCCCCCACGGGTGGGGGGATCCCACGGTGGAGGAAGTACTGTGAAGCCTCCTGCGAGGAAGGAGCCAGGGGTCTGTCATTGCCAACCTGGCGCAAGCCTTGAGTTTGCCTTTGCGTAACAAGGGGGTTTCCTTTCTAGTTTCCCTCTCCAGTCCCAAGCGGTCCTAAAAATGTCTCCCCATCTCAGGTCGTGACAGCCTGACCGCGTTTGTCGGCACTAGTTCCCTCGCAGCCAGGGAGGGCCCTATGGCTGCACCGCAGCCCTCAGGACAAGTCTCAGACAAACACCAGCCCTGAACTGCTCCTGACTCACAGCAGAACACAAACGCCCATCAGCAACATGGGACAAAACCCAGCGAGTTATGGTGAAACCTGTAAGGAGCAGGACTCCAACAAGAAAAACAAGTGATTATGTTTTTCTTCGAAAGGCCACAAAGGGCTACACGCGGCACAAATATTCTGCATTATTATACATGCTACAAGGTCCAAATGATTTTAATGTAATAATTGAATTCACAAAGCACTGTACTGTCTAGTAACCAATTCTTTGTGCCATTTTGTTGTTAACAAACCTGATCCTGCTTTATTTTCTCACTCTACATACAGTTATGATGACAAACATTTTCAAGTGCATTTGCTGTGTCAGAAGCTGTAGTAAAATAATACCCTTCAATATAGCAGCAAATTATTTTCCACATGCAAATTATAAGTAGTAAAACAATTTTTCTTTTGGAAAAAAATTTGTAAGTACTTTATTCTGTACTCACAGCAGTTTAAGACATCCACAAGGAAAACACTGAGATAACAGAGGGGCTACAACTGGTCTTACTGCTGTGTGTGCGTGCAAGGCATCCTTCTCCCCAAACGGGTACCCGGTGAGTGAAGGTGGAACAACCACTAGATGGGGATGTCTGGCTTCAGAATGTAACAAACCCAAGAGGAGCCTCAGTCACCCACTGCGATAAAGCTTTTTCAGAGTATTAACAAAAAGAAGGAAAGAGGAAAAAGAGGAAAGAGCCCATGCACTTGCCTTCTCCTTGTCTTTCTCTGAATTGAGTGAAAGACCCATGAATTGATTCCTATTGTGCAAGGAACAGATAAAGATAAACCGTACAACAGAAAACAGGTAGAAAACAGTATCAGGTCAACGTGCATATTCCCAAACTGTCCTGAAAATAGTTTCAACAAATATCCGGACAAGACCAAACTGCTGGTGCATCTCCCCTGACCTCCTGGCAGGTTCTCACACTTCTGACCATCTCTGTTCTCTGGCAAGATATCTTTTGTGGCTTCACCTGCTCTTGGTCCTCCTTTTGTCTGCTTGTCCTCTTTTCCACCTTGCTAACCTTTTGGGTCTTCTCCTCTCCCCTCCAGCATCTCCCTCTTGTCCCTCTTGCTCCTCACGAGTGCAACACCCTCTGCATTGAAATCTAAGGCCCCTTTTCTCTCCATCTTCAAATCTTCCCTCTAGTATTTCCCTTCTCTCCAGCGCCTAAAAGCAAATGCTCAAATAATCATGAGCAGAGAAGCAGAGCTGAGGAACTACTCAGAGATACTTAAAATATTTCATATATCATTTAAAAATTCTAGTATATGTCAAGAGAAGGATGCATACCAAAATCAGACTCCTCCTGTGTGCTCACCTTTACATATTGTTGATCTTCACTTGTAATTGCAAGAGAATCTGATTACACCTTCCCATAGACGCAGACAATCATATGCAGGAACAACACATATCTGAACATAAATGCTTTCTTTGAAAGAGCACGTGAGAAGTTCAGAACAGCTTTAGGTACGCTTAAGAACACACCCACAGAAGACACCTGGGGAACCCTGTTAGAAATACAGAGTTGAGGGTATTTCAAATAAATTGGATCTTCCTTTTTTTCCAGCTGAGAACTATTTACTCACATAAAAACTTTCTAACCAATATTTGTACGCACTAAAAAAGACATCAAATCTTTTAAACTTTTCATTGATTGTTTTTCTTTGTCCCAAGGTAGAAGATTGCAAACAAATCACCACTGTTTATTGCTTTGAAAGTAACTGGCCATCTCCTTTTAAAACACAGTTGTGTAAGAGTGAAAAATGGCAAAAAACTAAGAAAAAAGGGTTATTAAAAAAAAGTTTCCTTCAATTTAATGTGCCAAATCTTGGATTTATTTCTAAAGCCATGTTTCAGAGATGACACATATTTGGTCAGGTTTTCAAACTCTGGGAAAACAAACAAACAAAAGAAATAGTTAATGTCCATATGTTTTGTCATGGCTTTCAACTCACTGGAAAGTAAAGGTAAATACAGAAAGCACTGCAGCTGTATTCCTGATCTACCATTCATGTCAGCCAAAGACAAAATATTTATTGATCTCAGCAGTACAGACTCAGCTTCCATTGGGAATTTGCTGTAACATATTTGAAATCTGAGAAGATGCTGTTAATGTGAGGAACTACTCACACTACAGTGTGTGTTAATGTGTGTTAATGTTAATGGGAGCCTCAGGGCATTTACAATACAAGATTTAGTCCAAAATTTGCACATCAACATGTCACACCACAGTGACAAAATAAAATTTTTCAATATAATTAAAAATATATTTACATAAAGACAGACCTCATTTTAATCCGCTTCTCAAACACATATTCAAAATAAACTGCAAGACAAGGTCACAGTAGAAACTGATCAAGACCCAGTTGGGATGCCTTAAATTGCTCCCCTAGCTTGTTTTCAACTACAGGCACTGGCTGCAGTTCTAAAGCTTCCATACATTCGCAGTGGTAAACATTCAGACAGGCTCATTATGGACTCTCACACAATGTGCATCTGACTGTAAAGGGGCATTTTGCCATTTGTACGGCACGGCGTTGCCTTGCACTCTGGTCCTGCTCCGCACTCTGTGCAGTCAATTACGCTGTGGAATTCCTTCCCATCAGGCATGAAGAAAATAATTCAGCACATTACACTTGAGCATACCAGTATCTGGGTGGGCATTCCGATTTATTAAAAGAATAACTATATGTAAGCAACAGAAAAGACTTTTAACTACAGCTCCATGAAAGATCCTGTGCAGAGATCTCTTGAGGAGCTGTGGACAATACTCCCAGAAGGAAACCTGAGACCATCCTCGGAATTACAACATCATCCACTACAGCAAGGAGGCATAAAACAGCTCATTAGCAGCCCTATCGAGTGACAGACCTAAAGCCAGCTCCAAAGTTGCCCACACCTGTCTGCCTATAGCGCCTGCCAAAACGCCAGATTCCACTGGGGAAAGAATCCTTGTCCCTCTTCTACATCTGGATGTTGCAACCTCAATATGCCCCGGGGAACCACAGGTTTTACAGCAGCAGGGTGCACAGCTCGGGAGAAAAGACGAGCAGATGCTGTACGATCCCTCCCCCCAAATGAATGCATTACACACTACTGTGTTTCAAATGTGAAAACCCAAAACGCCATTAAAAATATCCGTCAGTTTTAAGTAGCACAATTTTAAGTAGTACAGCAAAAGTTACACAGTGGTATTTCTAGCACATCTTGCTCGCTTATAACCTGAAAATACAGGAGCCCTACTATTATCTTAGGAACTTATGTACAGCAGGCACCCTGAGCTGTTCCTTTGACAAACTAGGAGCAAACGGTATTAATAACATAATAGTTACTGTATAGTTTCACACTGAACTCCAATACCACAGCAAAAAGTCTTAAGTGTGATAAAGCTGAGCAGAACTCGTAAAAGCGAGCCAAAAAATCTTATCTTTCCACACCATCCTTCATGACAATCTGAATACTTCATTAGTTTCCCAGGATCAGTTTTCTAGAAACAGTGGGATTTTTTTTTTTTAACATGCTTTATATACAGGCCTCAGGAGTGATCTATCAAGAAATTTGATAATGAATTAGGAGAAATTAAACTAAGTTCCGACATGCGCACACAAGTATCCATTGGTTTCAGTGACTGATTTTTCCTGGGCTACAAAGAGCACACCCACATGATATGACCCTCTGTAGAAGAAGGGAACAGCCTCAGTTAGAAACCAGACATTTTTATCCTTGCGGATATTTTCTCTAATTGTAGCAAACTGCTAGAGAAATGATTACACTAGATGGTAGAAAGGGTAAGAGGAGAGAGATGTGATTTTTTTTTTTCAGACAATTTAATAAGAAATTTCACCTCTCTGTAACAGGGTCTTGGAAGTGTGAAAAAGGACTCAACGCTGGCACTGTGTTTGTTTTCCTTCCTGATATAATCAGTGTTATTACTATTAGAATTTACTGCACCTTTACAGTAAAGGATGTAAAACTAGATGCAGGAGAGTTGTAGGAATACACAGACACAATAAGACCAGCACCACAGATCCTATGCAGCAGAATAATATGAGCCAGCAGAAAATTAAAACTCCTCATACCGCCAAAACACTGCAAGGCACCACACTGAGACATTCGCAAGCCTAAATATAAGAATTTTTCAGAAGAAATTACAATATTGCAAGAAGCAAAAAGTAGAAGAACTCTTCCTGGTTCTTCCCTAAATGATTCTTGCCCTTCCGCTGCAAGAATATAAACCTATGGGGTTTTTTTCTATATATTAAACTAGATTTTAAGTTTTGATCCCAAATGATGTTGCACCTAAATAGGTGAAGGCATGTGAAAAGAAGACTGGGGGCTTCTGTGCTTGGGAGAGAAAAGGACTTCACAACAGCCCGAGTTCCTTGATCATTTCACTGCAACTTCCCCATTGCCTAGAATGGCCTTTAAGCCACCTATGCATGGTCTCGAAGATGCATTAATACTGGAGCACCATTTCACCTCTCTTTGATTACAAGGACCTATCTAGCAAAAGTTTGAGGCACAATAAAGAGCCCAAAAGGAAAGTCTGAAAGGCAGCACTCGCATCCGAACACCCACTTGCTTCTCTCCACCGCCGGCCACTGCAGCGAGCTGGTACGGATTCAGCAGTTGGCACAGACACCCTAACCGGCCAGTGCATCTTCCAAAGTTTGGAACAAGCCTGCATTGACAGGAGGCAGGGCAGAGCCTGAAGCAGGTTTAAGGAGGGAGGCAGCTGGCCTGGGAGCAGCACAGGAATTCAGTAACCCAAGGGCTGTGTTCCTGGCCCACATGACAGGACCTGCAGCCCCAGTCGGAGGATGCAAGCGCTCAGAAGCCCGTTCAGTTATGCACTAAGTAGAGATTTATGTTGCAGTAACAAGTCACATATCATGGCAAAACGTGTGCGAGAGAAGTTCAAAAGGTTCCTTGTTACACGTAGGAGGGCAGTAACTAACAAGAATCTACTTTCTAGGTTTCCCCTCCCTGCCATGGCATTGAGACACTTTTTAACTATTTCCCACCCAGTGTTTTGCCGTTTACCTTAACAAACATGCAGAATTTTTATGGAATCCCTACCTTTGGGAAAGACTCTATTTAGTAAGAAATCTGCTAAAAGATACCACCGGCAGTAGGCTTTTTAAGATTAAATAATTACCTACCTTAGGAAGAGAATAAAATTCAGATCCATTACAAACAGCCAAAGGTTCTTCTAGTGCTTGAAGGACCACATTTTTAAAGAAACCCCCAGCATCTGTAGCTGTAACCCTGTGTGGGAGAGCCCAGGGTTGTACCCAGCCGCTCGGTCGCGCACGCAGTCTGAAAGTCAATGCACCGGCTTCTGCCCTGCGCCATCGCCCTGCTATTGCTGAAGCAGAGCGTCAAAACCCCACTGTTTGGGATAATAACTTAAATCCTAACCCATATACCCTTCAAAACAACATACACTAACCCGATTTTTTTTTTTTTTTTTTAAATGTGTTATGCATGGCTGGTGTTCAGCTGCACAGTAGATGGCAGTAAATCTTCACTTGTCACGTTAGAGACCCTCCGGCCTCCCTCCAGAATTGAAAGAATTTATGAACACATTTATGGCATTCTTCAACATACTGTAGGAGTAAACTCCTGCTCAGCTACACAACTGTCTTCAGCTTTCTTATCAACCTTTTCCCTAGGTGTGCACATATGTGATTCTATTATTTTGCACGTGGTTCATTCTTGGAGCTCTTTTTTTATGCAAAAGCAATGGGATGTATACACAGTTTAGCACTACCAGATGAAGACTGGCTTATTTCAGTGTAATATAATTCAAAAATGTATGAAACATAAAACAGAGGATTCTTAATCACAGCTGTAAATGTGTTGACACACACAGAGTGAGGAAGGGAAAAAACATACTTGATGCTGCTGACAGTATGTCAAATAGCATTACCAGAAAGAGAAGCAAGCTGCAGCATGTGATCTGGACGACACTTTGGGACACAGAATTTTATCTTGATTTAGATTTTCTGCCACAGAAAAGCATTCTCTCTCTGCCAAGCCTTTGCAAAGCTCTGAACCTCACTTACTTAAGTTCCTAAATGCTCATCATTTAGCCTCTTCTACCAAAGAGGCTGTTTCAAACTTTAAAATGCTCCATGTCCCAGTTCTCAAAAAGTACATTGCTAAATCATTTTACACCTACAGATGTCAGCTCCTAGTAATTTACAGGACTCATGAAGCCATAAAAATTGAGTTAAGAAAATGGTTTTCATTGAGGGTTTGACCCAGAACACCGATTGGAAGAAGCATTTCCAGTTCCCTGCCTGGTCTTTGGATCAGGCCCAAAATGAACGAAGGTTTTCTTGACCAGCTTTTTGATCAAGTTTACTGTTGGTTAAGTGGCCATAATTTCAGTGAAATTGTACCATTCAAGCCAGTGAGGAAGTCAGCCTTTTAAGTGCCTTTTCTTCACACACTATCAAGCGTACAAATGAAGCTCATCTCCAAACATGCTGTTATGCCTTGCTGTGTTTCAGACACTTTTATAAAAAACAGTGAGGAACCACAAAATAATTTCTCTTTACATTGGATGATACTAATTAAACCAGATTAATATTGTACTAACTTGTTACAGCACACAGAAATCTGTTTTATATCACATCTTTCTGACGGACTGCATTCCAAAATAATTTTGGTGCCAGCTCTCACATTCCCGAAAGTGACTTAAAAACCACCTTGCAACCATCTGTAGAAGCCTCATAACTTGCATCCAGAACTTGAGCACTGGCCCTCTGGGAATTTTGGGCTAGCATGCAAGATCAGTACGCTGGCATCCGCACAGGGCCGCGCGGAAGTGTTAAATCATCGGGACTCAAAACCCCACCAGAAACATCTTCTGACCACGCTTCATTTATATGAAAGTCAGTCAAACCGCTACTGCAGTTCTGTTTCTCATGAGCAGCAGCTGAATTGCTTGCAAAAAGCAATTTGCCTGCAGCACTGCAACTGCCTCTGCATTGCTCCAGGGTGTTGGGGCAGCAAGGACACAGACTTACGCCAGGACTTGCAAACAATACTACCCTTGTGCCCTCTCTGTTCCAGCGTGGGATTTGCATGCAGTGACTGAAAATACTTACAAACGATACAACTTCTCTTCAACTGAATAATGTTGTAGATTCATTTCTCTTGTAATTTTGAAGTACTCTACATATATTTGACCTTTTCTACTTTTAAAAAGACCCATCAGGGAGGTCTACTAGCCACTTACTGCAGAAACAGAAGGGAAAGGAAAAGCTGTCTATTAACACTAGAATATTCACTGCCATGCAGATGGGTTGGATGCAAGGTAGTATCTGGTCAAGTTTGATTTGCTTGAACGCAGAAAAAAAAAGTTAAGAGGAAATTATTAAGGGACAGGGAAAAGCTGTACATTTGGATAACCCACCTGATGTCAGCCAGGGCAACAACTGCTGAAGTTCTCGTAACAAGAAGTCTATCTTTAGAGCAGTGAAAGGGCTGAGCCCATTTAAAGTTGGCATCAGAGTATGCATGCAGATGAAGAGAACTCTAGGAATGTTCTATTACACAAAGTTTTAAATACTGGAAGTTATTGGGGGGGGTGTTATTAATACTTTTAAATGTACACAAAAATGAGCAACTGAAATTAGGACAAATACCTCTTAGAAACTGTAGAAATAGAATAGAAATGAAAAGTCCCTGTGATGAAATACGCACATGTACGTGGATATCTTTATGTAAATATAAACAACCACAGATATAATACACACATTAAGAGACACATACACAGAATACATTAATAAGACTATATTCTCAAAATGATGTTTATGTATGTAGACCACGTGGTGTAGCTGCAGACAATGTAGCACTGGCTACCTTGGTCCTCCTAGACAGCTTCACCCATTTTGAGGGGCAATGCTTTGTAAAACTGTGATGTTCTCTGAAGGTCAGAGGACTTGCACCTTCACCATCTAAGACTGCCCAAATTACGGTCTGAGCCACTCATTACCACTGTGTTAGCTACTCATGCCTTCTTTTCTTCCTTTAGATGTTCATAGCATTGTCAAAAGAAGAAAGAGGAAGAACTTGCTAGAAGCCTGCAAATTAAGTCCTTATTAAGAAGTAGGGTGTGGAAACGTTCTCAAGGTTTTCAAGAAGCCTAACAAGGACATGGAGGTTGTACCTGTGAAAGGTCTCAGAGCTCTGAATTAAAACTTACCTGTTTGTTCTACCGATAGCAAATGTGTCACCTCCTGGCCCCTGGGCAAAGCCCACTGGCTTCACACTGCTTCACAACGTCTACATCCTCAGCAAAAGCACAGGCTTCTCCACCCCACTGGAGCAATTTCAGCCCAAGACTCCCATTCAGCTGAGTGTAACTTGCTTTAGGTGAAGCACAGAGGAACGTTGCTAATCGTGATCTGATGTTTCACAGCTTACAAACATGTATCTCCCATCCCAAACACTGAATTGAACACCCTACTAGGCTCACAAACTTAAGATTTCATTGTCAATTTTTTATAAAATCCCCTCACAAGACATTCCAGTATCTTCGAAGCAGCATTACCACCCATGGTTAGAGCTGAAAACTTGCCAAAGAAAAAGCTGTAATACGCTTTAATTAAAAAAAAAAAAAAAAATCTTGTGATTATTTGCTTACCCACTAATTCTTCCAGGCCACTGAAGCATGTGTTTAACATTCAATGGCCTACTGATGGGTTTAAGCCAGTGGAATAACTCAAACAGTCACTTCTGTTGCTTCCAGTACAAGCAATACTGAAATTCTTTGGTGGATTTAGGCCCCAGTCACTACAAGTCAATGAAGCTCTGCAGTATGGTATTATATTTACACATTTACTCCAGAGCAGCATTTGCTCCACCCTTACTGTAGGATAAAGTGTTCAGGAAAAGAAAGCAAAAATCCTGGCGGTGACATGTACACACTCTCAGTTTAGAGGAGCTAATCTTTCAGTATGAGCAAAATGAGATAGATAAGCATCTCTTCACACTCCATTAAGTTATGAGCCTCCTCCATATCAAAGACAACATACGACAGCTGGGTCGTATATGGTATTTATGTGACGTCCACTTGTCCAAGCAAATGCCCTTACAGAACCTAAAGATCTTCGGCCTAAGAGGAAACTATAGACAAGTCTCCGATACTGTGACGGCAAACACACAAGATCCAGACAGGCTCACAGACTTGTGACCTTTATAATTACACCCCATTGCGAGCAGCTCGCTAGCGTGTGGACAACCCTATTTATGGCAACAACAAATCACTGCAAGCTAGCCCCTGTCTGAGAGCCTGGAGACCGGCATATCTGAACCGTCAAATATCTCAGCATTCCTCACCCGGTGCTTGTTTTGCTCTAGTGAGACAGACAAATTGGGGTCATCCCCAACCTCCCTTGGTTTTAGTTCTGACATCGGTATGGGCAACACAAAAGGATACAATGCCACACACGTGAAGCCAGTCCTGAGTGCTGACTACTGGTGATCAACCCGTTCCCACGACTTTAAACAGAACAGAAACAGGATTTTAGGGAAAATCTTTGCTCATGAACCAGAAATCAAAGTAGGGGAGGGACAAAAGCAGTTGGGGATGATGAGAGATTTATACCACTTTTTACCACTTCTCCCTTTCTAATATTTTCGCTGCCTCCCTGCTGGATAAATGCAATTCAAGTTTCCTGTCTCTACCTGGAAACTGCTTGTGCAAGCTTTTCCTCCTTTTGCAATCTTTGGCTCAATCCTGACCCTCTGCCTCATCTGCCTTTTCCACTCCTCCTCTCATAATGCTGCACAAAATCACAGTGTTGTACAGTTCAAGGCCGGATGCGCCACTGGGTCACCCTGCGTTACCCTGTGTGCCACAGCCTCGGATGCTTCGCCCAGCTACCCCGGTAACATGCCTTTGCCTGAAAGCAAGGCTTCCTGCAAAACACCACAGTCTTGATCGAAGTTCGTCAAGAGAGGGAGAACTGATTGGGTTTGTCTCCTTTTGGTATGTTGCAGTGGCTAATTACCCTTACTATTAAAATGGAATTTTATTCCAATTTAAATATCCGTTTCTGAACTTACTATTTCGGATTTGACATTAAAACATGTTGCGTTAACAATGGCCCAGCTCACTACACAAATTGAGGTTATAGTCCTGTTGTTATTTAGAATTGCAGTAATCTTTATGCCTCTAGTGAACAGCATCTAGCTTAACTCCAAACTGTTGGTGAAAATGCTGAATAAGACTGTTTCCAAGTCTCTATGGTATCACACTGAAAAGATTCTTATTTGAAGGAAATTCACTACTGCCAATGGTTCTCAGACATTTCTTTAAGTTTTGAGGTTTTTAACCCAGTTAGGAGTTGCTGTACTGATAATGTGGGTTTCTTTCCTAAAAATCAAAAGACTGGGAGGTATGAAGCAAAATACCTTGCAAACATGAAATCTTATTATCTATTTATCTACCTTTATCAAACAAAACTAAAAATCTTAAAGAAAAAAATATGCAGCAAAATCCTTTTAACAGAAGATTATGCTGACTGAAATAATTATACTTCTACCCTCTAAGCTTTTGTTGTTTTAGTCTTTGTCAATTGTATTCACCTTAAAAATTCCTGTAATATTGTCCCTTACTTGTATCAGACTACAGCTACACAGACCACTCCAGTCATCATTTTTCAATGGTTAGCCCTTCTTCACCAGTCTGGATTTATTCCCATATTCCGTGATTTGTTAAACTCTCAGGACAAAAATCTCAGGGAACTTCTGGATCCAACTCTTTGGATTCTTTGGTGCAGCTAACCAGACGGGTTGATTTTTAGTGCAGTTCTACTAGGATAAACATTACCATATCCTCATTAAATATTGACTTCAGGGTACTGTATCAGCCTCATTTGATACAACTAGGTTATCCTGCTCCTTTCCAAATAGAAAATGAAGTATTTATTAGAAAGTGAGGTATTTATTGAACAGTTATGCCTTTTTTTTGGCATCAATTCTAGCCCCTTTATAGTCTTTATCTGGTACTGGGTCTCCCTCCTTTCTAGTGTCATTCTCCTGAAACATTTAAATTCTTCCATCAATCATGGATTTTATTCTTTTAATTTTAACTTCCCAGCCAGAATGCCCCTGTTGGTTTTTTAGTTATTGAGTGGGAGGAGTGCAGTAGATATTTTGCAAGCACTTCTTAACAAAATCCCAATTTAATTTATACACTTCTATTTTTTTCTTCTCAATCAACTCTGCTCTAAGATTTCCCCCAGAGTGATGAAATTCAACCTTTCCGAAACACCAAATCAGCATGTTACCCGTACCAACCAGCATATGCCTCCTCTTTGGGAAGTAGGTCATGCTCACTGGTCCCTAGGCAACCACCAAATCTCACTCCCTTGATCAATTCATCTGCATCGCTGTTCATGACGTCTGAAATGGATTCAGCTGGTATTGTGTGCTGTGTTTTTTGTATTAAAAGATTATTATCTGTTTTTAGCAATGCTAAGTGTGCTACTATTGGCTGCATCAGATCTCTGGTATACTGAATGGCCCATTTTTAAACATTCCATATCTGCTTTCCTTCTCCTCCCACACGTTGCCATACAACGCACTAGTTCCCACCGGTCTCCGGTTTTATTTAATGGATTCTTTTTCAGAACTTGGTTATCAAATTAATCCTTATGCAGTCAAAACTCAGTGGATACGAGTTACTCATCAATTCTTTAATACTATAACATAGAGCATCATTTCTTTTTTTTAAGCTCATCTAAGAGTATCAATGACCACATGAGCAGAGAGGGAAGTTACAGAGTATACCCCATAGCAAACTGCATTGCACCAGACACACTTAAACAAGCAGTGTATTTGAAAGTATGAGAAATGAACAGGCACCATATAGCAAGGCAAGGACCAGAAAGCATGATGACAGAGCCCTACCTTAGGCACATGTAAATTTGCTTCCATCAGGGCTGGGTGAGCTTCCTTGCAAGAGTTGCATCTAATGCTCTGAAGTGCACTGTTCAGTTCAGATAACCTGACTTGGCACTGGTTCAACCGTTGAAGTATCCCATGAGTTTTATGACCCTAGTCAGGCAAACAGTTCCCCCCAAGGTTTCAGCAATACACATTTCTTATAATCACTAAGAATATCAGTTCCCTCCTGCTGGTCTTCCACAGCCCATCAGTGCTACGTGAGCAATTTCTCTCTCATGTATTTTGTAATAAGGGATCAATTTGTTCACAGCAAGCTGAGCTCAGTTTGTATATTTGAATTAGCAATAGCACATAATCTTGTAAATTAAATGTTAATTCAATGCCTTCACATTTGCTTCTTATAATGTCCAGACAGGCTTTGCCTTCCAGTTTCTGAGGTACAGGCTGCCGCATGCAGAGCGCTCTGCAGCTCCCTGGAACGTGGCCCAAAGTTGTGCTTGGGCTCTACTATCAGGATGAACTTTGTTGGCTTGTAAGGAAACATTTTACAAGCTGCTGCATTTTTTTTCTTCCTTTCTCCTGACAATTATCTTTCGGTCATAGATCAAAACTAAGAAGAAGAACAGGATTTTTTTCTTAGCTACACGTAGAGACATCTTGTGCAGATAAGAGTAGAAAGCTAAGAAGGTCCAATCTGCAAACCTAAGATTAGATGATGATGGAGAGACTAAAGCCGGCTACCAGAACTAAGGGATGAATGTTAATGTGTAAAGGTAAATAACTTAATTGTATCACACTGTCACATACTTAGAGTGACTGCATCTGTATGTTAAAAAAAGGAGGCAAATATAAAGAAATTAAATGTACATTTTCCTACTGACATGGTCCATATTTTGATTTAAAATTGGTGGAAAGGAAAAATCGAACAGAATATGTGAAATGTAAAGGAAAATGAGAATAATGTATTTTTTTAAAATGTTCTTGCAGATGAGAGATGGGTATGAAACAAAATTTTTCCTATTCTTGGCTGGGAAAAGTGTGTCGCTTCTGGTTATCTGTCTTAAAAGACACAGAGGAATAAGGGAAACTTTCTTCATAATGATTAAAACTGGCATTCAGGTCCCAGTGCCTCAGAAGGGACAACCATGATACACCACCAGATACAACCACTGAATAACCCTGGCCGTTGCCTGCCCCAGCCCAGCTCGCGGGAGGAGGTAACAGTCATCCCAGACAAGCAGGTAACAGTCATCCCAGACAAGCAATGTCAAATGACAGCATTTTTTCCTGATGTGTTCTCAGCAAACGAGTCAACAACAGAAGTGAAGCAGATGTAGGCTAGATATTCACTGGGGAAAGAAGGAGTAATATATCTAGACTTCACTCCTCACCTCAGTGCAATTGCTGCACTAACTGCAGCTTGTCTTAGTATCAGCATCTTTGCGTTAGCTCTCCAGAGCAGCACACCAAGAAGTCTAACAAGAAAAGGCATTTAGGGAAAGCTGTTTTCATTCCTCTGTATCCTAACGGTTCCAGGGACCAGGGGTTTGGGGCCTTGACTTCGCTGTGTGACTGGCGTTCACATAGCTGCAGCCTTAAAACCTGCTGGGCATGACCGCCTGCAGACACAGCAGATTTCCATCTGTCTTCATCATCAAGCTGTGGCTGTCAATCCCACCAGCTTCACGGGAAACCCTGGTGTTACCAATCAGCTTAGCCTACTGTGCACACGCCACACAGCTATAAACCATAAAATTATTGTTTTTACAAGGGCAGTGGATTTAAAATTGCCTGACCCCACCATTTCAAGAAATGCAAGGCTATTGGACCAAGAGAAATACATATGTAAACAGATAAAACTATGTGCACCAGCATCTTGGGATGTATTCGAACCATGAACGATGAACATATATATAAGCACAAAAGAGAAGAGGTATTTTGTATTTCTTACAGGCTGACATATACAAGAACTGTCCTTGGAGGAGCAGTTTGCCACATGATCTCTAACAGCCAGCAACAGCAGCAGCATCGTCTATGGGTACAGAGAGACAACAGGTGGGCGAAGCAGACGAGACAAGTTTTCTTTTAGGTGTATGAAGTTTGTATTTCATTCATGCTATTTGTGAAATGGAATAACATCAGCAAGTAGTCATGAGGCCGCAAGTTAGGAAATTACATCATATATTTGGCAATAACTGCAGGATATAAATAACCTGGAACATCAAACCTTTCACAGAAACAGATGCAAAAAGGGATTCACTTGCCCCTGGGCAATTCGCAGTGTGTAGCATTTACGCGTGGATGGGCAAGCTGTTTTTAGCTTCCCAGGAGTCAAGACAGACCTAGCAGAACTGGATTGCACATTCCCACAAGAAGGGCAGCAGGTGATTGTTACAAGCTGCAGAGCATAGCAAAGAAGTTAATTCGGTACATTGAAAAAGCATAAATCCTATAAAGAATGCAAGGAACCTTTTCCTTTCTCTCCATTCCCCTATTCAAAGTAGTTAGAGGAAGAGAAATTATTCTGAGCGCTACCATTCAGTATAAGTAACCCTTATCAAAAATTCTCTACAGCCAACCTTACGTCAGAAACAGTATACCTCCCCTCTTCCCTTTGGGTTATTTTTAAACCCATTTGTGAGTAGTTCAACACCTAGAGCCTGATCCTGCAGAGATAAAAGCACAGGAATAATTTTATTCCCACAACCTGTCTTACAGGTCCTTGTTGGAGCGGATGTGCATACATGCTTTCAGAACAAGCCATAGTGAAGCATATGTGACCCAAATTAAATTAAATTAAATTAACTCTATACAAACTAACATTTATTGTGTCTTCTGCTTTTATAATATAATGACTTAGCTCTGTGGATAAAGGCAGGCATGGATGACTGAGATCCACAGGGCACTGGACCGCACACCTGCCAACAACTATTGGCATCCTATACCGTTCACTAAAAGGGACGGCATGGACACACTTCTCCTGGGCACTGGAATGAACACAGTGTCAATCTAGCAGCTACAGAGTCTTCAGAATAAGGAATTGTGAGTAGACAAACCTGTCTGTTAGGCCAAACACTTTGGTAAATCTTAATTCATAATAGAGAATGCAAATGAAACAAAACCACTGTTTGGAAATACTCTCAGCACTTCCCCATGCTGAGTTTTAGAAACTTTCCTCCTTCCTTCCCACTCCTACCACGGGATAAGCAACAGCCTCAGTGTGTTGCTGAAGAAAGATGCAACTGAATCCCACTCCTTCTGCAAACATCCTTGCTTGCATGGGGATAGTACTTTCCAGTGAAATAATAAAACAGATTCCAGGCAAAATACTTCATCCTGCCTTAGTGCCTAGCAGCCACAGCAAAGCGTAGAGGGTTTGGCAGGTACTATGCAAACATACCCAGAACTAACTGCTTGCTGTCCTGCTCCTCTCTGTCTTGCAACATCATTAAGAGGTTGAGTAATCACT
The DNA here is from genome assembly GCA_009819775.1 of Phoenicopterus ruber ruber. Lineage (NCBI taxonomy): Eukaryota > Metazoa > Chordata > Aves > Phoenicopteriformes > Phoenicopteridae > Phoenicopterus > Phoenicopterus ruber. The sequence goes on along the minus strand of CM020221.1, from coordinate 29,861,105 downwards.
TCAATCTGGATTTACCACATTAAACATTTGCATTGCTGGTCTTGCCTCCTCAAAATTAACCTTTGGTGTTCCAATTGTCTGCAAAGTCTTTTCTTTATTCAAGAACTCCAACGTGCTTTAGTAATGTTGCTTAATTATGTTTTACAGTTTTGGATTGTCAACTATTGAGTATAATGTACACTCAGTGTAATGAGCAAAGAGAGGGAAGGCAGAGAAATCGAGTGAATCCACCATAAGCAGGACCACGGCACTGGCATTTTCTTAAACAAATTGGGTTAGCACACATGCTTAGCTAGCAGGAGGTGTACCCACGCAACTTCAGTAAGCCTTCCACAAGTTAAATAAATAGCGCTCTGAAGCAAAGGTGTTCATTGCTCATTTAAGATTATCTAGACACTGATTGAAACAATGCACAAGGCAAATAACTGCAACTTCTAGAAATGTTCCAGGAAATGAGGACTGCTTGTCTGTTCTAAGGCTTGTTGCATTTCTTTGTCTGGCAGCTACAATTAATAACCATATGCAGAAGTTCTAAAATTTCTAATAGTTAATTGGAATCATGATCACTTAAAAATAACTATCCTGCAGCATAAAAATAATCTAAACACTGAGAAACAATTTAAAGCAAATGGCAGTCTTGCTGATTGAGATTTTACAGATGTTGCAGGGAAATTGCTTCCTTGCTTCTAGCACTGCCATAATTTGAAGATACAAATATAAACAAATCTTTATAGTGTTACCCATCAGCCTTCGCACACAGCTGCTGTAATCACTCCTCTCCTAGACTTTTCTTATTTTCCATAATGATTTTACCTATTTTGATCTTCCCTTCTTACTCATCCTCTCTTGCAGTGCAGATAGTAAAACACAAATGTTATTTAAGTACAGAAATCCTTAAAGTAGATTTCACTGGGGTTAGGGGCTATTTTTAGCCCAGCTAGCACGGAGATGCACTGAAGTGTTTACTAGCTTGAACATAGGTCATGAAGTCTGCATTTGTCATTACCAAAGACCACCTGCAGTTTAGGTAATTTATTAGCAGGGACAACTGTTTATTACTCTCCAACAGGCAAATAAATTTAACCCTTCTCCATAAGTCATAAAGCTCCTGAGCAAACGCTACAGCAGTGACCTTTGTGGTGTCTCTCAAGTATGTCTTTTAATCCTTGTGCCTACAGAAACATACAGGGGAATTGCTGACCTCAGAGTTACAAGCTTTCCATGCTGCTTAGGTCTTCAAGTGGGAAGTGCCAATTAGACACGCAGAGCCAAAACCCCCCTGGAAACCGCCCAGAGACAGCAGAAAAGTTATCTGGAAAACAAAACAAGTCCATGCAGAAGACAGTGGAAAGAAGTCAAGAAGCCAGACCCGAGAACTGGATACATTACTGTATATCCACCACTTCACATTTTATCAATTTCAGTACTATTTCACCTCAAATTAACTCTGGAGGTAATTGTAAATCCCTGTGAAATATTCAGATATGAAATGTAAAGTCATTTATTTAGCACAGTATTTTCAAATATTTCCTCTACTGCCTTTATTACCTATTATGTTTGTATTAGTTTCCTGTTGTCTGTCATCATCTCTCTATGTCCCTACTGCAAACTCATGAAGAACTTCCTAAAGAAGTCTCCTGGCCCACCTCTCCCTTGCTGACTGCTTTGGGTAGGAGGCTAAGGGAAGGTGTAAAGGGCAACAAGATCTTAATTCAACAGGTTTGAATTAAGCAAACACAAGAATTTGATCATAGGTAGTGATTTACAGGATCGGGACTCAGTTGCTCTGTAGTGGGTCTTTTCTGCTCTATTAAACAGTGACTGCATTTCAGGCCAGAAAAGCTGCTCTACAGTTCAATCTAGTAATAATACAAAGGATGGAAGAAGCAATTGCATGGTTTTTCAAACCAAGGTAATTCTCCCTGGGAATACTGCATTATTATATTTGCCCACCACACTACAAATGTGGTAAGCCTAGATTCACAGTCACCCTTGGTTTCCTCTATAGTCATACATACAGTTGATGGTCAACAAATAAAGACATGTGGAGGTTATAATTTGGATTGTCTAGATTGGGAACCGTGCAACATTTCTCTGTGACTAATTACCACAAGAAATAAAAACGAGTTTGGTCTTTTCTTTACAAGCCTAATGAACAGAATTTGAGCTTCTGAAGACAAAACAGTGAGATTCCTGTTTTTCTTCTCTTCACAATGAATTCATGTTAAATAAAGCACAGATCATCTTGTGTCTATGCCAGGTACACAGCCTCACCTGGAATCCATCCTCTAAGCACAGACAACAAATCTGAAATCTGACTTCCAAAACACAATGGTCACCTCGTTCCTCACCAAGTCCAGTTCACCATGTAAATTCTCATTTGTTATTTGGGTGGACACAATTCTTCAGCAATTAATGTCCAGAGAACCCAAGCTTAGTCTGTATCACTTGTCATACTTAGATGAATACTAATGTAAATAATTTTACACAGTGAATTAATATCTACTATGTAAATCATTACCATGACCTCAACTTCATCCCTTAGGATACTCACGGCAATTAAAAACAACTATCCTGATGTTATTCCAAAACTTGCTGAAGCCAAGAGAAAGATTTTTATTTATTTCCATGGAAAATAATAAATTCTTTTAATCATACAGCCATGCCTTTAAAAGTGTTGTCTCTGACCTCTGAGTCCTTAATTCATTTGCAATCAAAATATTCCATGCAAAAGTACTGGGCATGACAATGCCAGCAGGTCTCCTGGGGTTTCCTGCCAGACTACGATAGTCTGCAGTCTCCAGGATTAGGCTTCTGGTTCTCTACCACCAAGTAGCAAACCTGGCAAGCCCTGGGAGAGCTGGCTGCAGACAGGGCTATGCAGGCTGGTCTGCTGAGTCTGCAGCAAAGAGCTGCGCAACGCACAATTGAGTCTGGCATTTGCGGAGGCGGGAACCTGAAGCAGTGGCTGCAGCCAAGGCTCGGCTCCTGGCTCTGTGGCCAGAGGCTGGATGCCCTGGGAACCCAGGCACATGCTGCTGAAGCCATCAGGAAATGCAGCTTCTCTGCAGAGAGTTCCTCCACCCTCAGCCTCCGGAGCCAAAGGGCCAAAGCAACTCAAAGATCTCAGCTGCAAGGCAGCTACCGATGCAGAGGCAGTGCCTCTCTCAAGCAGGGAGCTCCTGCTTGGATCATTTGAGAGGAAAAAATGACGAGTCAGAAATTTTATATCTTAAATGCTTGCAAGAAAAAGCCAATTAGTTCAGATCACACAATACAGGCTGCTTTTTTTTCCATAGTGGGACGCTGCTTTAAAAAGCAAGCTAACACATTCTGCACTGGCTTTATCTTCAAATGATTTCACATTCTGTGCCAAATCCAGCACATTATAATAATCTTGTCCTGGAATGGAATGTGGGAGAAATTATTTATTACATATATTCACATACATATGTATCTCTCAAAATAATCCAATGTTTGCACATATTAGTAGCTGGGACAATAAATACATTAACAGCTTACTGTCTCCCTCTTCTATGAAGATTATAGTCCTCTACTCCTTGGCAAGCACTTTGGATTGTGCAACAACATAATTATGCATCATTCTCATATACTTTCGTGCTATGGAGGTCTTGTGCCAGGTGTCAAGTTTGTTAAAAAATCTTTTAAGTGAATTAAGTTTTAGGCTGTTGCATTCAATTGCTTATTGACACAGTTAAGTATCTTCAAAATCCATGTTGCTGTCAACCCAGCTTGAACTGAAGACTACTTTGAAAAATAAGATTTGTTCATAATTCTAGAATTAACTTACGCTATTGAGCCACATGGAGTCCGAACTTCAGCCTGGTTGCACAAGTGATTTAGAAAAATACATGTAATTGAAATTAAGGATGCCAGATTTACTGCTGGGATATGCTGCTGCATTTCCACTGATCTCCATAGCATTAGTTAAGAGCGAAGGTCACTTTGCATTCCAGCACGCTTGAACAACCGGCTGAAGAGCAATGCCATGGGCTTTGGAGAGCTTCTGAACGCTAACAGAGCACAGAAAAGGTGAACAAGGGCAAGATGTCACTAATGCCTTGAGGTACGTCTTTATAAAAAAGCAGGGGAACTCATAAGAAAGAGATTGAGTGTTAACAGGCTTTCAGAGATCTGATTCATCAAGAGGAGAAAATAGGGCACTTGATGCTAATTTTGTTAGAACTTACTGATCGCTGCAACTACTGTTTAATCAGAATAATTAATTTCATCCATTACCGTGAATATTCACTTACTGGTGAACAAACCTTCTGCCATATTTGTCAACAACAGTCAGTTCTTCAGAGGAAGGCTAAAAGCCTCACAGCCCTCTGATGAACATGCTAAAACACATTGAAACAACTGAAATTGTCTGGTTAAAAATGATGTTCAACTGGCTGCTGTATGTCTCCTCAGAGTATCCAGCTCTCATGACGGCTGAGAGACTAAAAGCCCTTTTGGCAGTATGATCTTCCCATGTGTATGGTAACCTGTATCTCCTGCACATCAGATTCCTGCCTCTGTTGTCCCCCAAACTCCTTTGCAAGCTTTCAGTTTTGCTCTGCTAAAGATGAAGCGGGTCCCACACTACGCAGGTGAACATGCAGAGCTCCTGCTGCTTTTGGGGTGTGATCAGGACAATAGTGCTATTCCCACATGTTCATATAAAAAAAGCAGTAAAATTTTCCGAAAGAAAAGCTTCTATGGTGGAGGGATGCTGTATTTTGGGAAACACAACAGCAGAAGATCCCCAAACTTAGAAGGTTAATTCTGTCATGCAATGAGGCCCCAAATTTCAGGACAGCCCAAGAAAAGCTACTGATTTTAGAGTCCTCAGAAAACTGAACACCCAGCGGAATGGAGTTCTCCAGCTGAAGTGCAGCAGAGCTAGGGCTCTGATATAATATACAGGGATGAAGCAGTAGGCTTACAATACTCTTTCTGAAGATTAGTATAAGATTTCCTTCTTAGATAATGTAATCATGTCATGAGTCAGTCCCATTTCTTCTAGTCATCAATATCTTTCTATACTGCCATTAATATATTCCTTATTTTCTAATTCCTAAGGAAGACATCCCATTAGGTTTGGGTGTAACGCCTTTTTCCCACACAGGCTTGTATAACTTGCTGGCTAACATATCCCCAGGGAACGAAACACAGAATTTATCTGACGTTCCTATGTTACTGCCCTGGAGCAGATGCTCCAGCACAGAAGATTTTCAGATTATCAAGAGGGGGTAAGAGGAATGTCACAGCCTCTGCTGGTCTATGGAGGGACATATATCAAAAAGACAGCTGGTATAAGATTGCTGTATTCTCTTCCCCTGATGAACAAAAGATACTTTAAAAATGTTTTTAAGTAATTAAATTGAAGCTAATTTTCCAAAATTCAACAGAATGAGGATTTCTTTCCCCTAGCTGATGAAGTTGTTCCCTTTATGCTGAAATAGCCTCAGAAACATAGTATTATTTTTCCTCTCAATCTCCATGTATGCCAGCAGACATTTCCATGAGGTAAACTGCTTACATAGCACTCTGCCAAAAGGCCAGAATCAAGGTTTACTGCCCCACCGAAACATTAGGCTTTTTCTTGAGAGAAACAGGAGTCTGTTTTCTTGAGGTCAAGGAAACTTCTCCCTTACTGTGGTAGAGGGGAGACATCTGGGCTATCTCACTTTGACAAGCAACAGAACAATTAAACACTTAAGAGTAAAAGTAACCCACCAGCTTGTGGAGTAGAAGAGCTTCACGTTTTGTATCTCAAAATGCACGGGGGCAGAAAGTTGCACAAACATTAATGAAACTTCAGATTGCAGTCCCTCGGTTGCTAGCAAGAAATTGCACCTCTTAGATCTCAAACAGCGAGCAAATACAACTCACACAAGAAAAAGGAATAAAATCTACATGAGAAAACAAGCAGCAGGGGAAATTAGTCTGTAAAAGTTTCGTTCCTAAGATACTTATGTATCTGGCGCGGGTAAAGCACCAGAAAAGACGCATGAAGGAGAAAGGTTGTGATGGGCATCCATGTTGCCACAGCTCTGGAATGCTGCAGCATATGCTTAAAGAAAGCCCCTCTGAGAATTGCAGGATCCACATGGCACGGTGCACACATGCTGCACAGTACAGCATTATCTGAGGAGCAGGTCTGAACAAGGACAGTATCTGCATTTCCTCCTGTTTACATTGCTACAATTTCTCCTTCACGAGGGAGTTAGGTGCCCCATCCGCATTAGAGCTAGTGGTAGCCAGCTCATTTTTCCTCTGGAAGGCATTTTTCTCTAAGGGCAAAAGCTGCTTTGAGAGTTGAACTTGAAGCTATTCTGCGCGCAATGTACTTCTGTGACATTAAAATAAAAAAAATTTAAAAATTTAAAAAAAAAAAGGAAAAGAAAAAAGAGAAAAAATCTGCTCTGCTACAGTTTTTCTGAGTGTTAGCTTATTAAGGCAATATTTGCACTTTTTCAATGTATTTTCAATGGTGGAGAGCTACGAGAAGGTGAACAAAACCGATCATGCACATATAAGTACCATGACAGACCTGACAAAAATAACATTTAACCAATGAGCAGGCACCCGCAGGACAAATGCATGTGGGTTTACCCATTTCGCTGTGCGTGACTTGGCTGTGTAATACATATTTTGCATCAGCTTCTGCCCCGACTTTCTTCACATCAAACCCTTGTAAGAAGATCAACAAGCTCTTAGGAGGATACGAAATTACTGACACAACAGAATCCACATAAGCCATGACTTAATTCAGCCAAGTGTCCTTAGCTGGCCACGTTTTCCTAGAGTATTTCCAGCTTCCACAAAATTTCTGGAAAGCAAGAGACCAATATTGAAGAGTCAGCAACAGTTTAGCTAGAGTTTTATACTATTTACTTCTATTTATCTTTTTTCCCCTGTAAGGTTTCCATGTGGCAGAAAAGTAGTTTGCAACTGATACCACCGAAATACATGACTTTGCATATATTACCCGCTATGGTGCAGCATAGAGATATTTCAAGCTAGCTTAAAATAAACTGGCTTGAGCACAAGAAATGGGTCTAGACGTAACAACACGGAGCTCTGCCATGGCTTCATCTATCCCAATACGGACCAAAAGCAACTGGTACAGCTTGCAGATACGTTAGGCTTGGATCAGTGCCCACCTCTGAGCTCAGCTTTGCGTGCAGGCTCTGTCACTCCTACGCCATCTTCGAGCAGGCATTTTATTCAATTTTAACAGCACTTCTGCAGAGAAAGTTTAGACTTCTGCTACTCATGTCCTCAGTGCACAGCCACTTGTCACCAGCCCTTGCAGCAGCACCCACGTGAACATCAAACAGGCAAATTAGCTGTGCCACATGCCACAACAGCAGCTGTGGCATCCTCGGAGAGCGGGAGCCTAAACCCCTCCCCACATAACCCCATGGAGACCCTACACAGCGGTATGGAGACACTGCACGGGCACAGCAGGCATCCTGCATCGCTGCCACACTGGGCAGGGGTCACAGTATTTTTCAAAGTAAGGAATAAAGTTTTCATGCACCTCAAAGGTGATTCACAACTCGGGGAGAAGGGGAAATGGGAGAGAAAAATCCATTATTTTTGTCCACATCTGTACGGCACAGGAAACTGCCTTCTTAGGATATCTGCTCCTTAAAGGATATAAAAATTGTAACAACTGGAAAAATAGCAAAATGATGACATAAGAATCAAAATGAAAATTAGGCATCTGAGAAACAAAAAGGATTTTCAAAATCATATGAATAGTTCTGAATTTAAAAAACATTTTGTAAAATATTCAACATCCTCTCCTTTTTAGCCAGAGTAAATATATGCTAAATGTTCTCAAAACCGCAAAAAACACACACAGAGGATCAGACATGAAATTCCTGATTATGTAGGAAGAACGTATCTAAAACCCAAGGAGTTAAAAGACCAAACATTTAGTATACTTTCAAAGAGCAAGCCCATACTCAATTGCTCATCACGTTTAGCTTTTCCCAGATTCAGGGATTCATTTTTTTCTGGCTTTAAAGCACTTCCTAAACATCGCCTCCACAACACCACATAAAGAAATGATGCACTTGTATGCATAGTGCATATTTTATGATCTGCTAGATCGGGATTTCCTGAAGCGTGTTCACGAAAGAGACCATATGAGAGAGGATTTCTTTCCACATGCACAACATAATTTAATTTTCAGTTGCTTCTGTATTTTAATATTTTTTTATGCTTCCATTCAATTTCTATTCCACTGCCTCCCCCACTCAAGAAAGGAATCTAGAAATACAAAGGGTAAGTCCAGGAAAAACTTGCAATTTATTACAGAGGCTTACTTAAAAGAAAAAACAGCCGCAATGGATTAATGTATTTCCTTTCCCACAGCTTTTTCACTTAAACCATAACTGTGCATATTTACTGCAACTCTTCCATCTGCCAGTGGCATTGTGCTGACACATCCAGCGCACAGGCTGCGGGGATGACAGCAAGGAGACAGGTCCCACCATTACTCTCAAACTTTGTGATTAATATGGCATGAAGTCTGGTGAAAAGCCACGCTTACGGAATTGCTGACTATCAACGGTGACCCAAATCCTTGTTATTCCAGTCATTTATCCCAATCGTGAGTCAAGTCTTTAACAACAGAAAATGCTGATGAACCAAAACCCAAAACAGATTGTTGTGAAAAGCTTAAGTCAAGGGATATAACCAGATTTGGTTCTTTTTCCTACAAGAAGTCCTGCATAGTCTGTGTAGTAGAAGAAGAAATCGCTAATGTAGGCGTTTGCTTTTTCTTTTATGAGAAGCAGTACAACCAAGGAGGAGGCAGTACTTACCTTTTCACAAGGTCAAATTGAGTCCACATCACTGTCAAAATTTATCCTTTGAACCCAATCCTTTCAGCAGGCATATATATATACACACATATATATATAAAAAAAAAAAAACACACACACATTTGACAATATGGGAAGTGTTACTGATAGATAAGTTATGCAAATGATACCACATACTATAATCACATTTAAACTTATTCTTGGAGTCCAGAGGTTTCTGGAAGAGATCAAGCAGCCACATTGTCACTCCAGTGCCCTGAAGTGACAAATCCACTAACCGAAACAATGTCACAGTAGTTCTCCCAACAGCTTGGTGACCTCTTTACAAACCTTTCTCCAGCCCAACACTGCCCTGAATAAACATAGCTCCTCCCCAAACTGAAAAAAATATGTAAAAGTCTGTAAGTTGCTTCCACATAGTGGAACTTCCAGAAAATGTGATATTTCTCTTCTTGTTTGGGATGGCAGATCTGTTTTTTGGGCGGTTATTTCTCAAGTGTCACTCTTTAATTACTAATAAGCAAGTTGACCACATTCTGACACTGACTGCAGAAGTCCACTGGTTTCTACAGGGGTTTCATCCCTCTTTCGTATTTCCTTTCTCTCTAACACTTTCTACATGAGTTATGGAGAATGCCCAAATGCAACAGGCTGAGATGGGCAACCTCAGAACAAAACGCGGCCATTTTAGCATCTTGAGGAGACCCCTGAAACTGACAAGTAAATCCTGGTTGTCTAGAAAGGGTGAAATAGAGAGGTCCTCAGTCTGCTGGGAAATACAGCCAGCCTGGCCACCAGGATCCTACTGATGCACCAAATAGCAGCAACACAGCCAGGAATGGATAAAGTAAACCCCAGCAGCTCCCACATGATGGAGAACATTGAGTCATAACGTAATGCAGTCTCCCTTTGCTGAGACCAATAACGAGGCTTTGTGATACAGATGCTTATTCACTGGGAATCCAAATCCAACCCATCAGTTTGCTGTGCAGGAGTCACCAAAAATGCCCAACCTCAGATACTTCCAACAGGGTTTTACACTCAAAACCATGGCCTCAACACAGACAGCCTTTCCCTATTGCCATGAAGCATCCAGTCAGGTGCCTTTTCTTTAGAGTTGACTATTACCATTAATGACCCACATCAATGCTCTTTGTGCTTATTTAAAATAAAAAGGCGCAAGCCTTCTTAACTCTCTGCTATAAAGCGCATTCATTTACATCTTAGCACAAAGAAGATTCCCATATGCAGCACACTAGTCTCATCTGTCATCAAGCTGTAAAAAAAAAAACAAATGACTACTGCTCTTGACAGGCTAGGAGGTAAGAAAATGACTTTCGGTCAAGAGTGTCAGATGATACGGCAATCTCATCAAGGAATCTCATAAGAAATATCACCCATTGCTGCTCATAAACACAAGCCTGGTTTGGCTATATTCAGTTACAAGCAAAGAAGGATAATTAAGCAGCTCATGATATGGAATGGCTAAAGCATGTGCCATCTTATTTATGTTCTCTGCACCTGTGTTTTCTATGGTTTAAATTATAATACTGATCTTTTAAGTTGCACTCAGGGAGTATACCAGTTCATTCACATGAAAGAGAGTAATATGTTCTATTTTTCATCAATATGTAAATGAAAAATGATGCCAGATATTGTAGAGCTTTACCGGTAGCCAAATATGTATATTGGCAAATTACTATTAAATTGTTTACTATTGTCTCAAGGCAACCCAAGTGCTCCCAGAACCAGTCTGTGTTTGCTTGTCAGTGTTAGTCCTCTCCTTTGCTCTCGCCATGTTTATTATCTTCTCTGTTGTGCTTCAACTTGCATTATTTAATTCACAGTATTACGGAAACCTCTTGTAGCTCGTCTTTCAAACCAGACTGTAACCTCTACCCGCGCAAGCCACAACTGCATTTTCCAACGCTCCGAGCAACGAAACCACACAATCCTTGCTAAAGCCCTCTAATCCGTAACAAAGTCTTTGAGGTAGAGGCAACCACTCCTGCTAGATGTGCACAGTGCCTACGGGAATGGCACCGCGACCTCTGAGCCCCCACGCAATCTAAGCCGTAGCGATACGGAGGGCGAGAGCTCTGGCTACGAGGCTGCCGGCGCAGCCCCGCGCGCCGTGGGACGCCTGCCCGCCCCGCCGGCGGGCTCACGAGCGATGCCACCGCCGAGCGAGGGGCGAGCGGTCCCCGCGCCTGGAGTCCCTCGCCACACGCCTATCGCCAGGTGGGTAATGTAGCCATTTATTGCAACTGCCCACTCTTTCTAGCACTGACAGACGGTTCCTGCCCTAAATATCGTGGGAAAGATAATGTCCTCATGCTTTTACTTAGTTATTACATTTTTAATTAGTTATTGCATTATAACCGTAGATTATTGCATTGTCTGTAATTTCATCCCCTCTATATTCCACTCATTACTCTTCATAGATTTTACAAGAGTTACCAGATATTTCCCAGATATTTTTGTTTTGCATATCCCTTAAAAGTTCTTGAAAATAAAGCATTGATAATCCATTTGGATATAAAAATCAAAAAGAATCTAATACAAACTCTGCTTTTCAGAAAAGCCAGTTAGGTCCAAGCCTCCTAAACTCATCTCCAAAGAAATAAAAAATCACCATATACGGAAGAAAGAAAAGATTGTATGATATGTGTATGTGTCTAGACAGGGAATTTATGATCTATGCAATGGCTCTGTATTTCCATTCCGATTTAAAGGGTAGGGGTAACACACTACGGTATTTTTTTTATGGCAAACACTTTCCCCTAAGCTAGAAGAACAAAACTGGCTCCATAAAGGGTAAGTACAGCTATACAGCTGAAAGAAAACTAAACTCCTTTCGAGATATTTAAATGCATGCAAAGGAAAACAAAGTTTCTGTCCATTACAATTTTAAAATGCAACATTAAAAACACTGTAATAGTTAAACGTAATTAGTTGACTTCTGTATTACAATATGTGGATTAATGATAATTAACGATATTTATGCAATATACCTTTTGTATATCCCACCCCAAAATCTAATGCCAAACACATCGAAGAATTGTCCGACTGACACGAAAAGCTCATATTGTTCAACTGTTGCAGTATATTGACATTTAATTACAACATCAAAATGCTTTTGCATTTGTTCCCTGTACCCTCCGGACAGTACAGAACACTACTTACTGAGGTTACTGAGGATTTCAAGAAAATTTACTTCACTGTGAGCACTAATATGAATATATTCACTTCAAAGAAGCAGAAATTACGTAACATTTTAACTACTTTCACATATTGACGAAATGTCTTGTTCAAGAGATTAATTGTTTTTCCTTACTACCATTCAATGGTCCTTCATCTTTCCTACACTTGTGTTATACTGTGCCTCAGAAATATACTCAAAAATTAGTAAAAAAATACTTTGAAAATATTTGACTGAAAAGGATAAAATAAGTGTCAATTCAAGCCAGGCATTACTATTTTTTAAAAACAAGTTTCTAACATAAACAATTTACTTTTAGAGCATTCACAAAGAATGAGATGGCTTTTAAGTAAGACGTTTCTACTGTAACAGCCAACGTCTAAGGAAATTGTCATTGTACTTTTTTCCAACAAGCCAACAGTGTAGCAGCTTCCAGCTGTATGTGCAACTCAAACCTCTCAGAACAGCAATACAGAAATACAAATTTCTTAAATGTTTAATAGATTGCCAGCAGTGCAGTAATGGAAAATTATTCTAAAAGTTATAGCAACTATGATACTTTCTCCCAAGTAATTAGAAAAACTTCTGTTACATACAGGGTTTTTTTTGTTTTTAACTGTTACTCTTTTTTTTTTTTTTTAAATCCCCTCTAGCTGATATTTTATTTCACAGAAAAAGCAGTGCATAGCCAGTTTTAGATTATGGAGGATTACACAGCGTTAAGACTGTCAGAAGAAAGAGTGCAGGCAAGCTGTGAACCAGATTAATCCAAATGCTCTGTTACCTGGATTTTCCTCCCAGCACCTAATTTCATAGGTTTTGTCCATTTAAAATATTCCCTGTTTCTTAAATTTAAAAGTAGTCCTTCAACCAATCTTATCGTTATCTTTATTTGAACGTATGAAGTAGGTATGTCCAGTGCTAAGGTTCAGTATTTTGCAGACTTTTCTGTTAAGAAGGATGTAACCAACCCAGCTGACACATTAACTCTATTGTAGTTTGTGGTAATTTAAAGATTTTCTTTTGAGAAGACAATTTTACCAGAGAGGAAATTGAACCTTCATTCTTAGTAACCAAAGATGACGTCTAAAACAATCAAATATTAAAAGCTCTGAGCACATAATTCAGACTTGTACTCGAGAAAAAGCAGCAGAAACTCAGCTGACCAAAAAAACCACGAGCATCCTCAACGTTTGGAATTTGCCACAAACATGGAACAAGAATTAACAGACACAGTTGCCTCTCAATCTGTACTGCATATCCTCCTTGATACACAGTTTATTTCAACATTAAAAACATCAAATACAACTTGATGAATTTTTAAGATTATGAACTTTCAAAACTTGCTTTAAAGTTTAATTTGTACTATCATAAATGATGAGTAGTGAATACAAAAAGCAGTCATTAACATACATACCTACTAGTTTCAAGAACACAATTACAATTATGGCTGTCAACCTTCCCATTTCAGAGTTTTCATGCGAACTTTAAAATTTCAGAAATAAAAATGACTGTAACCACATTTTTTTTTATTATGAGTACTTTCTAAAATATATTGCAACACATATTCTGAACCAGCTTCTTTATTTTTATATTAAGAAATTCTACACTTATTAATATGCAGCTAATTAGGCCACTGATTTAAATGAACAATCTTTGAAATAGAAAGCAGAGCTTTTGTAAGTTGCCCAGACAAGTTTTATTATTGCTCTTCCTGGAATCTAGAAGCATTAGGGCCAGGACATGGTAGCCCGTTATTGTTTCCCCATTGCAAATGAAACAAACAAAATAATAGAAACCCAACAAATCTTTTTGACGTGATATACAGAGACCTAAGACAGCTTTAATCAAATTAAACATCACTACCTATTTGAAATTGTTGACAGAATTCACCAACAGCATCTTTAGTTGAAAACAGAGACAGATGAACAATTAAATGAAGAAGTCTAGAGACAATTTTCCTTTCACAAATTGTCCACCAAAATATTTCTTCTTCTTTTTATTAGCTAGCCAATTATCTGAGTAACTGTTGAATTACATTCTGTTAAAAGCTGACTGATAATAGGACATACTTGGGCCATTTTCATTGCACATTATTCAGAGGAAACACTTTCAGGCTCTACTGAAAATGCACAGCTATTCTTTAATACTCTTTTGAGCACAGAAAGAACTGCCCTTAAACAACCTGGTTGTGTGCTTAATGTTCTCTGCTTTGTTGGACATTCACACAAGTGAAATGAACTTAAACAGAGTGCAATTAATAAAAATAAAGGCATAAATTTAATGCATTTGCTTACAAAATTCTGAGTGGATAATGAAATGCACTAAAAATTACTCAAAGGATTTTTTTTGTTGTTATTTTGGGGTTTTTTAATAAAAGCTAAAAATGGGCTAAACAGTCTCCCAGAAGTTATTTGTTGAAATTATTTTACAGTTTTCCAAAGGAGGACTGGGTTCAGATTTTAGGGGCCAGATCCTCCAGTGGAAAATCTGCCCTAACACTTAGCTCCCACACAACATGGAAACTCGGCCCCAAAAGGCATTTAATCTATCAGAAATCAGCTCCAGCGATAAGCTTCAAATGCTGGGTCTAGTAATTCCAGGTGTTCTCAAAGCCATGTGAGCGTCACAGATGGAGAGGATTTTTACCCTTCCCCACATCCTGTTTTAAAAAGCAGATGTGGGGGCTCCGGGGACCCTGACAGACAACTCTTTGTTCCCACTCGACTGGAGGGTGTCCAAGCATTCTCGCTAAAGAAAACGGAGTTTCTGTGTCCCAGTTGTGCTACGAAGGGAAAAAAAAATCACTAATGCCACGGGCTCTTTAGGGGGCACTTTTCGATGAGAGTGGCCAAGGTTACCAACACCTCCACAGGTTCATCGGTTGGTTTACTTTAACGTCATTTTTGTTTTGTTTTGTTTTTTCTCTCAAGTCCAAAAATATAAGTGAACAAATTTCCACGAATGTAACAGCTCTAAGATTTAAGATCCATCAATGAGAATTAATTGGCCTTGGGCTTCAATTTGCCTCACATCAGTTATTCATAAAGGACTATTTGAAATCACTAACTGAATGCAATGAGATTATTTTCCTGCTCAATAAAGCCAAAATTCCCGTTCTTTCTTCAGCCATCTTATTGAGAAATTTAGTATTTATTCATTCTGTGGGCTGTTTAACAAAGCTTAATACTGGACAATAACATCTATTTTGCTTAGATACCAGAGGGCATGTGGAGGATTCCCTGGCGTGTTTCCTCAAGCAAAAATTGAGAAAAAGAACTGCTAAGGCTAAAAAGGAAATTTTCCAGCTCCAGCAGGACTAACAAATAATAAACAGAAAACCCCAAACCAACTGCCTTTGGCAACTTTGCATGCCAGTACAATTCTGAGAGAGTTAAACAGGAGTCTCTAAAATACTAATTTTTGGTAAAAGCCTGCTGTGATATATGATGAAGAAACAGAAAGAAACACAAAATGTTTTTCTGGAAAGGAAGAGTTCATGCTCCCTGCTACTCTTTGGGAGTAATAAGATGGAATGTATTTATTGGTGTAATAGGATTTCTAAAATAGCACAATTTGATTAGTTATATGCCCATAATGTATATGCACCGGGTAGAAAGGTACATGTAAAGAACTGTTCCAGAACTAGTTATTCCTAAGGAATATAATTCTTTCCTGATTTTATTAGTGTACCTTAACAATGGCTTCAGAGTATTTTTAAAAGAAAAATAAATGTCATGCCCCAACAAGGTGATATTCGATATATTGTGCAAATGAGTAATCTGCAGCTTAAGCTCCTTCACAGGTTTGCTTACAGTGCTCAATGCAGCAGGTTGCTGCCAGAACTGGAAAGTTTAGCTCACAGTTTAGCAACTCCAGTCTTCCGATATACAACGCTGCATCAGCAACGAGATTATTAGAATTTCTTTGCCACTCCATTTACTGGGAAACATTGTATCCCAACCATATTGAAGACAACCAGTAAAATCCACTAAAAAAAAACCAAACCAAACGCAAACTTCTATAGCTTTCACTCCAGCTAAAATAAAAAGTAGAAAAACATGTGTCATTGCTTTAGAAAATAAACTCCAAGTGAAAGGACAGCAGGAATCTCTAACATTCAGCATAGTTCTAATACTCTGCTGACCTCTATTACCTGTTTGATACATTAAGAGACTGAAAGTTGCATTTTGGTAAATTTAAAAAGTCACCATGACAAATTTTAACATAGAAAATACAAATATGTTGCAGATGTTAAGCCATTTCTAGTACCCAAATTGAACATTTTGGCTGTTTAAATCCTTGAAGATAGGTGGCTTAAAGAAGAAATCCCAACTGTCTGACTGATGAGGTAGAGAGGATCTGGCTGAGACCAAAGCAGCTCATTCTTTAATGCAGGGGTTTCTTTCTTCTTTTTTTCCCCTCTAAACTTTTTTCCTTTTTTTGTGACAGTTTCAAGATAGGTGAATTACACTAGAAAAGATAAACACTTCCATGTGGCAACTCTACAGATCTCTAACCAGAAACCACATACAATCCACTGCATAACAGATTGTACACTTTTTAACAGGTAAATGTTTTCATATCTACTCATCTAGTCCTGGGAGTCACTGGGCATTAATCTACACTTAAAATCCATAGAAGCAGAGAGTGCTTCAGAGCAGTCTATGCTGCTAAATTTACAATTTTTGTAAGAGCATTTAACAAATCTGCGTAGCTGGAATGACAAACTCCCAGGACAAGGAGTGACTGAGTTGTGATTTGGATTTTTTAGTTAACACAATGACTAGGACTGTATGTAGTTAATACAGGAGTGGCATTCATGGGGATGACTGCAACAGAAATAATTTATCATAATATTAATTAATAAGACACACTGGCAACATTTTCCTAAAGGATATGAAGATCTTTGTCACTACAGGAAAAACAAGGGCATAATTAAGCTACACTTTATTCTGTGGTTTTAACTTAATTCCTGTTTTTCACCTAAGACTGTAACCGAGAAATTATCTATACTGATATAAATAAGAAGTACGATATCAAGGAATATCTGTTCAGCTCTTCTAACTACATTTTAATCTTACTCAATACCAACATGTAGCACTTGTTTTCATTTGCTACAGAAATATTCTGAGGCAGATTATCATTAGTCAGATTTCATAAAACTCTTTCCAACCATTTTAAACCAGTTCACACAAAACCCCATGAGACTAATATTGCCGATAACGAAAATCTAGACATACAGCAGTTAACACGTTGAAGACGTCCAGGGAAGACCTCATAAATGAGCTACTGGACGGTGTGAACTGCCAGTGTGATGACCATGTTTTCTCCAATTAAGAATTTATATTGAAAGACTAAAGAATTTCAGTTTTCCTTTGTTCAAAGCAGTATTTCCTCCTCATACAGGGATTTTCAACCATTGCCTAATAAGATTATATAGACGCAGGTGTTAAATACTAGCTTCTGCCAGGCTTCACTAACGCAAGTTCAAATACATATTATTTGTCACCTTAATTTTGGTTTTCAGGTATAATTCACCACTATTGCTGATTACAGTATGATTGTTCATGTCAGCAGGCATGCCAACAAATGGCATAAAAACCCCTCAGTAACCACTGAACAAAAAGAAAATTCCATGTTGCTATATGAGGAAAATATTCTTGTAATATATTTTCCATGGTATGATTAAGTTGAAGAGACAGAGGTAACAATGAATATTAATAATTACATTTTTATACAGTCTGAATACACTAAAGAGCATTCATTTTTCTGTTAACACATAAGTTCATGCATTTTTGCTTCCTCTTTCAAAGTCCTGCTTAAATTTTGCAAATGTGTCTTTAGATAGGGAACCATTTACCAGTTAAATGCCTATATGGAATAAATTGTTTCTTCTCTTTCCCTTTGCCTCCTCCCCTCCAGTAAAGGAAGAGTTGTTATGATACGAAAGAGACTGAAAACAGAAGACAAACTGCCATTTTACCAAAACCACCAATATTTATCCGTAGTGATACTGTAACAATAAGAAGCTATGTACAACCTCTTACGAGAGAATTTTCTTTTGAGTTGATACTCATCCTTTCTTCTGGAAAACTGTGCGTTATTTATATCTGCAGATTTCTTAAATTTTCACAGTTACAGTTTGTTTACATTATTTTGTTCTAGTTTTAAATCCCAATGTAAATAAAGCCAATTAAAACATATCGTTCGTTAGTTATGTAATTCTTTATTATTAACCCACAGAGACAGAGTAGTAACTCTGCAGTTAAACTGCTTTGCTCTTTCAACACTGCAAGGTCCAAGAATTTGGGGCAGGAGGGCAATGCCAAGCCAAGACACTAAATAGTTAAATAAAAAAAAAAATTAACATAAAATGAGTGACTCTGGTTACTACCAGACTCCAGCACAGACCAAGCACTCCTTTACATGCCCTAATGGTTTGCACAGAATTTGATGTGCTCCTTCTCTTCACTATTTTGAAGCTTCCCTCAGTTTCTTACCCTTATGAGGGCGTATAATTGAGTTTTAGCCGCTTATCTAACAGTAAATCTTAAAAATAAAAAGCACATAAGTAAGTTTTCCTTAAATAAAACATTACGTAATTGCAGTGATCCTCCTTAAAAACAAACCAAAAACTTAACTATTTAATGAAAAATTTCCCAAATGCACCAGAAAAATACACTTTTCCTGAAAGTACACCTATTAAATAAAACCAGTAAATAAATAAATGAAGAAGTGTATAAAATATTTAATACTTGTAAATTGTTTATACTTATGTAACACTAATTTACACTTTCAATACATCCCTGTTTAACAAAGCACCGTTGAAGGCGGCACGCTTTTCTATGGCTTCCTGGTCTCACTAGCAGTGCTCTCCCCCAGTTTCATCCCACACCCCTGCGGCTCACTGAGCCTTACTAGCAGCTTTAATGAGCATCCTTAAAAATAGAAAAAGAAGTTCGTGACTTCTCCTATCTAGGTGTTTTAAATACCAGCACTATCAAGCAGTCACCGCAGGACCCAGCAAGGATAAGGATATGTTGCCAACAAAGGAAAAAAAGAGATAAGGTCTTCGGTGCCCACCCCCTGACCTGACAAAATCCAGGGCTTGATATTGGTCTCCAGGTCAAAAATAGACTGTCTGCATCTGAAAGCAGCAGAGAACATTTCTACAGTTATCTCATTGTTAGTTGTTTTGCAAACCACATTAAGCACTTCATATAACATCCATATCTGCTGTAACCCATTTGGGAACAACAACTCTGAACCATGTTTGAGAAAAAGCATGTTTGTCAAGGGCAATAGGAACAATTAAGAAAAATAAATCCTACCGTGAAGTCCTTTCTCTTGTGTCTGTGCATTATGCTTTCAATAGAAGTAGACGACTTCTTTACAAATGCCACCACCATCCCACTCACAATAAGAATTAAAATCAAAACGCATAGACCTTCATCTGCCCTTGCTAATCAACACAATAATATTAGACATTGCAGGTACAAATGCTTCTAACAAAAGATTGAGTAACAACACACAGCAGTAAGACACCCTATGTTCTCTCCCTTTTTTTTGGACTTAGGAAAGAAGTATCGTTAACTATTAAATGTTATTCTAAGTAATTGTAACAAACCAATATCATTAAGTTAAATTAATACGCTACCTTTTCTGATTCATTATCTTTGCTTTTGAGCTTTTCCTCTTACTGATAAAAATTCAGTAAATCCCCATGTTCTTGCTGAGCACTCACATAAGTTAGCAAGGTTCAACTGCATGCGTTGTCCAAGCCAGTATAGCTTAAATCTCAGTCAGCCGGGAAGCCAAGCAGATAAGCACTGGCCTATGGAAAGTTTATCTTTTGAAAGGGAACAAGGTGCTTGAAACAGAACTTAAGGCTAGGACAGTCTGTAAGTTAATGTTATGTTAATATTTTGAAGATTAACAATCAAATAAATGCATTGACAAAAAGATCATCTGCCAGGTTCCACTAGATGTTAACAATTACTAAGGAATCCATTTGATCTATTTTGAACAGGCACTTTCTCCACTGCAGAATTTTAGAATTTCATAACAAAAGCAAACCAGCTTCTGAGATACGCAATTTTATTAACAAAAAGGTGGTGTGGTTTTTCGCTGACATATGCAGAGTTCTTTGCAAAACAGCAGAACAAAGCTTTTTCCATTTTAAGCCTGTCTTGCATAAGAAATCCTTTTTCTTTTAAGGAGAATCTTTGTTTTTATTTAAAAATAGTATATTCTAGTTCTAGATTCTATAAACTGAGTACAGACTAGACTTTTTTCAAGACTATACAATAACATAAATTTATACAATGTTTTTGAAATTCAAGTTCAGAAACCAAGTTTTAAAAACACCTTCCAAAGTTGTAACAGTTTAGGAATTCTGCATCGTGACTAGATTGCATTGTTGCACAAAGGCATTTTCACGATAAGAAGTATTGAAGGATGATTTTTAAAATTGTACAAGGAAAAAATATTCCATTTGCATTTTGCTCAGAATTTTTACTAAAAGAAAATTCTACCAATAACCTTGATATTTAACAGAAAGCTTTAGAAAATAATTAATATTTGATTTTCAAAACCTTCAAGTATAGTGAGATTCTAAGGTACTGAATAGTTACAGAAAGAGCAAAAATTTCATTAAATCAAGGGGAGAAATCATGTACATATAGTAACTGAAAGGATTGGTTTAAAAAAAATACTGAATGTAAAAAAAAAAAAGTCAAGGTTTTTCCTGTATGTGCTCTGAAAAATAATTCAAAACAGCACAGTGGACATTCAGACATGCCTAGCCTGAACAGTTTCACATTATATACGTTTATTTTGCAAGTGATAAAGTATTTGAGCTGCCAGTCCCCCATCTGGGACTCTAACCCGAAAGAGACTTCCTTTGCCAGAAAAACAAACTCCTGCTTTTGGAAGGTAGAGGGCTTTTTCAATGACACACAATCCTCTTGATGAGATACAGATGAAAACACGTATTTCCCCCCTGCACTACATATCTAAACAAGAATGTGAAAGAATAATTTAAAATAAGAATAAGCCAGTATCTCTCAGAAAATAATAGCTTCTCCAGTTAATGATTTAAATTTCTGTGCTTAACTTATCTCAGGAATAAGCACAAAAATGGGACATTTTTGCAATCGCCGCCTTTGAGAGCAGAAATACACTGATACATTAAGCAAGAAGGAGCTATAATATGAACAAATGTGAGACATTATTTTGTTTAATGTATCTAAATAGAAAATATTTAATTACAATAAAATTATCTGGTGTGCAGCAGTATGTTACCGTTGACTGATGGATGATCATGAGTGATTATCCATTTTGCTTGTCCCATCCACACTGCAGTGTCCCATCACTCCCCCACAACCAGCTCACAAGACTCTCTGCACAGAACAAGACTTCTGAATGCTTATCAGTTTGATCTCATCTATTATCAGTGGGGGGAAAAAAAACAAGCAATATAGTTTGATATCCCGTTCTATGATTTCTGCAAAAATTACTTTTTTTCCTGTAATTAGCAAAAAAGACTGAGCAGACCATGGATTTTTTAAAACCCTGAAGTCCTACATATTTTGTGTATTTTGAGTTTTGCCGTTACCATGATTATTATTATTTAGATATTTTCAGGAGAGAACATACAGACACACATTGGCAAATACATAATTTGTCACATGACTGCTTCATAAAAACTTCCACCTTTAATTAGAAAAAGGGCAAGGTTAGTATGTACAACTTGACGTTTAAAAACTAAAATAAGTGATTTGTGCAGGAGAAGTGGTTTATGGTTTGCTCTGTAGCTTTCCTCTAAAAGTTACAGTTTGACATAGCTGATTTAAAGAAACATAGCTCCTAGGGAACATCCACAAAATACAGTACTGCACTACTGATTAACAAAAATTGCCTAATTGGGATTAATTGGAAATTGGGGGCTGAGGAGGGAAGAAAAATGTAATTATTAAGAATTTTAAAGGAACATTTGCAACATTAAAAAAATCTTACTTGTATCTGAATAATATTTTTAACCTATTGCTGCTAAAATGAACTTGTACTACTCCTGCGACTGAAAAGTTACATGAAAGTATTTTAACCATATTATGCATAAAGAATTTACTTCTAGACAGACAGCTTTTACACTTACAGATAACTTTTTTCTCTTAAAATTCAAAGATGGCTGTAAATTAACAAAAAACACAAGAGGAGTAACTTCTTATAAAAACACTGTATTTCAATCAACTGACTTTCCCACTGGCAGTACCACTTTAAACTGTGATGGAATTTTAAAAGCTGTCCCAATATATCAAAATCAAACTCAGAATATCTTAACAAATTTCTCAAGTTTCTATGACTAATACTGTATCACAGAGTTACCAGTTATGGGCTAAATGCAATCCTGACCTTTTGCGCTTACGGCTATGAGACCTGCAGTCTGTGCGCTGAGCCAACAAAATCTACGCTTACAGAAGCACTCTGCACGCCAAAAATCCTTCGAGGCAGGATTTCGACTCGTTTTATACAGTGTCTTTAAAATACAGGAAAGGGCTCCCTACTCCTCTCCAGGAAGGTAATGTCTTGTACAGTTGCTCCCTCCTTCCGCAAAAAAGCCAAATCTTTTTGGACTAGAGACCCTACAGTGCTAGAAAGCCGCTGCTAATAGTGCATTTTCAGGCCTTTGATAAATGTTACATTTCCAGAACATAAAGTTTTCTCTTTCTATCAACGCTGAAAATCTCTGGCCTCTCTCAGACAAACAAATACTGAATTTTCATTCGCACCATCTTAAACCAAGTCAGTGGGCTGGATTTCTGAGCAGAAACTTTTCCGGGTATCAAATCTGCTTGGATTCTCTATGGCATTTCTTGCAAACAGGAAAAAGCAATGGATATTTCTTATTTGTGCTTTATATACAAGGTTTAGCTGTTGAGGAAGAAGCAGCCAATTCTCACACAAAAAAGTTAAAACCAGAGAGGGTTTGATAGAGGAGAAACTAGGGATCCAGCAGATCAGGACATGATGGGGCATCAGGAAGACTAGGAAGATTTTGTGCAGGAGAAAACCTGAAGGAAAAGTTGCTGAGGAGTAAGGGAGGAAAGGGAGAAGGGCTATGGACGAAGGGCATGAAACTGCCACCCTTTCAGGACTCTTTCCCCTCCCCTGTCCCTTCTCCCAGCCCTTATTTCACTGGTGAGCCCATTTTCCACATACTCTTTGCAAAATATGCAGAGAAAAGGGCAAAGAGGCTGTGTAAAACTGAGCATCGCAGCCCTTCCCCTGGACTCGGAGGAATATTTAATGAAAAATGTAATTAGCTCTCTGCTACTCTTCGATTTCCAAAAGCCACTGTCATTAATTTTGTTTCACAGGACAAGCTGTAGAAATCAGAACAGCAAAGCACATTAATCACCAGCAATACTGCAGTGACTAAAGACAGCTTGAGTCAATAAACAAGCCCAGACTGAGTGACTATGAACAACAAATGCTCCGTACGAGGAGCCAAACTGAAGACCATCAGGAAACTGTAAAATGAGACACATACATCATGTAAACCTCTCCTCTTTCCCTGCTCCTCTATGAGGGGATGTTTTGACACTGAACTGCGGAATTCCCCAGAGAGATGATAAAGGAAAAATAAAAACAGCTACCAGCCAAGCAATGCTACGCATGATAAAAACCAGATGCGGAAGTCACTGGGTAAAACAGTAACACGAGCAAACACGGCACAACCATCAAAACGACAAATGTGTTGGAAACTGCTCTTCTTTCCAGTGTGTCTCGGCTCCTGTTACAACTCTCCTTGCCTGAACACATACAGACAGGGTAGAAAGTGCCATGTCAGTTCAGATCAACCAGCCCAGCAATCTGTGTCCTACCAATGGCAACCTACAGGCAGCTGCTCCACAGATGATGAGACAATCACAAGACACCAAACCCACTTGAGGAAATTTTCTCTTTCTTTCTAGAAGCTAGTTAATACCACGTATTTAATGTCTCTTTTGTTATTCTTCTCTCCATCCCATTTTTCTGGGCTTAACCAAAGGGTAGAATAGCCTAAAGAAGTGCCTACAAAACTCACTCTACAGGATAACTGCCAGTAGCTTGAAACCTTCTACCCTGGCCCTAATCTCCCTTGAAGACTTCTTGGACATGGGTTCAAGTGAGAAACCCTACACAGCTGGATGTCAGGATGCACAGGGAGTTTTCATCCCCCATGTACTCCTCAAATCCTGCCTCTGCACACCAAGACTGCACCTGTCCCAACGCGGTACCCCTGGCGCCTTCAATTAATGCGGAGAAAATCCTGAGCTAAGTGCCTACATAAATTTGATGGGTTTGCCATTCAAATGATGGTCTGTCAGCCTAATAAAAGCACTGGTTAGTAAACAACATTATTGCATGAACACTGGCAGAATTATGAGCAACTGCAAGCTGCAATTAATTGGACCTTAGCCACCATGCCCACACAACCAGTGATGCTAGTCCTGTGGTTTTATTTCAGATCAATGCAAACAACAACAAACAAACATTCCCATCACTTCTCCAAAGAAGAGGAATCAAAATTACTGAGTGCTGCTAGAGAAATTTACAATTGAACAGATGTAAACTACTTTATAGCCCTGTGGAAAAGGGAATTCATTCACCGAAGCATAGTTTGAGCTAAACTAATCCAAGTTGCATATCTAGTTCTCACAGAGCTTTGAGTAGCAATCAATCTTCCTGCATTCACCAACAAGTGATTTGTTAATCTGCAGTTTTCATAACGTAATAAAGAACATTTGGATTAACCAGCTATCGTCATAACAGCCTGATGAGCTTCTTAAAGTCTCTTGGTTACTTATTGGGTATGACAGAGTATACAGTGCAGTGAAACAAACTGGGCAGTATGGATTACATCATGTTCTGCCATCTGGAAAACATTACAAGATAATCACTAATATTGTGAAGCCTCCTGAATCCGTTCTTCATTTATAATGTAACCATTTGAGCTCCAGAAAGAGCATCTGAAGAGTGATTTGTAAAATATGTTACTGAAATCCTAAGTAGGATATTGTTTTAAATAAAAAACATATCTAAGTACAAATTTGAATTTCAGTTTATATCCTTAACCAATTATATACCAATGCAAATCTCCACTGATAAATTGTCCTGCTAAATCCATTCTTGCGGTGGATTAGTTAACTCAGAGAAACCATACTGGGATACAGCTCTCCAGGACCAGCAAGGTGATTTGAAGATTCCTCAGTGACCAGCAAGTAATTCCTATTAGGTATGCAGTGAGAGTCAGAAGACTGATGGCATTTGACAGCACCACAGAAATTTAAGGTCACTGCCCCGAACAGCTCAGTGAGTGGGTGGGACAGGCTGGCAGCAGACAGAGCCACTGCAGTCACGGGGGCTATAGGTTATTCCTGTGCTATAGGTTATTCCTGTGCTGGTAGGGGCAGAAAAAACTGCTCATGGTCAGCTGCTGAAGAGAAATGCTGCCCAAAGAATGCACCAGAAAGCAACTCAGCAGCCAAACATTGTGTTTGTATAGTCACAGTTGCCTTTAGTATCACCCACTTTTCCCATCAGGAATGCCCAGCATCCTGTTATTTCTGGCCCATGATGCACATGCTGCAGGGCTCGCTCACGCTGCAAGAGAAGCCAGACGTGCTCCTTGCCAGCAAGGGACTAACAACACTTCAGACATGTGAAGCAAAGTTGATACAACAGCACTTAGATCTATTTCTGTGAAACTTGCTCCATGGCTGAAAGCCAACAAGGGTCAACAACATGCAGGCATTCAGTTTCACAGTGGACCCCCTTTACAGATAGCCCTGGGCTGACATGTCCCACCGTGCTGCTTGAGATATTTTTCTCCAGGGAGACAAAGCCAAGCCCTTGATGGGGCAACCTGCAGAGAGCTCAGCAAATGAAACCTCTGGACCGGCTTTCCCAGACAGCCGCTCCCATTTTACTTTCAAGACTTTACTATCCCTAAGGAGATATGCAACAGGGTTATTGTCCACAGCTCAAGAAAACATATTTATAGATGTATACATATGTATACATACATAGAAACACACTCTATAGAAAGCCAAGCTCATACAACATTCTCAACAGCTGAACTCTTCCACAATCCCCAGCTCTCCAATAATCAGGCCAGGCTAACCTCATCAGGAATGTATTACAAACGTGGTAAAGCCTATAGAAGGAGTACCTTATAGAAGTTGCTGTAAAAGTTACATCGTGCCACGGGCCGTGCAATGATCTGAAATCTCAACTGACAGAAAAGCCAGAGTGTTGGGGGAATTTGGAACAGTTCAGGTCTGGTTTTAAAATCACTTCTTGAAAATACAAAGACAGTCTCTATCACATCAATGAATGCTTTGACTCAGACTGCCCCAGAAATGTGGTAAGAAACTAATGGACCTTTTGGACAATATGGTTTATCATATACATCATCATCCTAATACTGTTTTTACACAATTCTCTGGTTAAATGAGCACAGGTCTTTTTGGAGGACACAACAGCTGTGTGGGAGACCACAATGGAGTATTTATATATTGGGAAAGGTTAGGAATATTAATAGCTAAAATTGTGAATGATCTCTAAAATAGGAGTTCCTTAAATAAATAAAATTGGATATAAGTGCATAAACATACACCCACATACCAAAAACCATATGAGCACATAAAAATGTTGATATATTACATACGCATTTACTACTGATGTTGAGATGTTTTCTATTCCACCTGCACGATATGCTACACAAGAAAGTTATTTCCTCTGGTTTCATTATCAGATCACGTGACAGGAATCTTTATATTATTTTTGTACGTTTTAGTGAACGCCACTTTATGACCTGGCTCTTTAGTTTTATTACTCACTTGAATAAATACATTTCATGTACTGGTTTTGGAAATAAAAATGAGGATGCTTCAAATTCTTCAAATAAAGTCTACTATTAAAACTATTTAAAGCTACAACATGAAGAAAACATAAGATTTTTTATATTCTAGTTTTAAAACGGTATGTTTAGCTCAGCTAATAAATCTGTTCATGTAAACTCTACAGCATTCAAACAAATGTATAAATGCTCAAGCTACTAAAAGCCAGATATAGTTTCTAGTTCTCCAGTTATTTAATCCAATCTATTGAAAAGGACATTAGAGAATTTAAAGTGTCTGCTTTAAAATGAGACAAAGCTGGTAAGAAATTTTTAAACAGGCATAGCAATTACAAAATAGTTCCTTTGGCAATCTTGAGAAACGCACTTTTAAGATTATCTAGAAGTACAATTAGCAATTCCACTAGATTTGCATCATACCCATAAAATTCTCCTTTCCCTTTCAGTACTTTTCAATCAATTTTAAAGATAACTGCTGTGCTGATCTCCAGCTTATATGGAACAGATGAGCGCTAATAAATCAAAAGCTGTTCAAATCTCCTACCGTGGACTAACGTGTACATAATGGCTGCTTGCCCATGACTGGAAATCCTTCTGATAGCTTAATGCTGTCAGGTGCTTCATTTCCAATGGCCAAAACATAATGTAAGATTCCAGAGGACAAATTCTTCAGGCTCCATTTCAAGCACAGAGGTATGTTAACACCATTAAAACCCACTGATTTTGTCAAGATGCTTTTGTCAAGCATGTGTTTCACTAATGCACAATAACTATGTTCATTTACAAAAACAAACACAAAAAAAAAATCAGTTTTGAAAGTTAAACAGCAGCAGCAGATACAAAGATGAAAGCAGCAGAATTTCTGCGGGTATTGTTAGTGTAACATTTCTAATATTGGACCACAGTCTCCAGTTGGAGAAAAGAAAAATCTATGAATATAACTAGGCTTATAAAAACCCCATTGTCTAGGTGAACATTATGTCCATATGTCAGTCTTAAAATGCAACTTTTCATTTCTGAAAGAATAAGGGGTCTGTGTATTTCTTTACGAGACGTAAAATGCTCACATAAATCTCCGTGCTGACAAATTTTCAATATGAAGTCAAAAATGGGCAACAGGACAAGACAGCATGAACAGAAAGGCAGTGGCCAGCCGAGGCAGGAGGATTTACAGAAGAGATGGTTTGCCAAGGGTTTTCTGGAGAGGGCAGGGAGGGGGTGGAAGCTTGGAACAAATTAATGGGCAAACTGTTCCAAGCACCAGGATTGGCATGGGAAGATGTGTCCAAAAGACTACGGCTCCAGGTTTGTGTTACTTAACATCACCGTCTAGCTATCTAACTATACTGCCACTAAACACCATGAATAGCAACATGTTTCTCACCAGCAATACAAATGCGCTGTCATCTAACACCCAAGCCTATGAAATCTCTGGTATTTCTGGTAAGCAGGAGAGGGAGGTATGTGGAAGTATACCAGTCAGATCAACAGCACGTGGGATTTCCCTGGGGAAAACTTAAATCCCCAGGTACCAGCCACCCTAAGACAGTTTGCAGCCAGCAGTTTACTCATTTAGCTGTCAAAGGCAGGACTCCATATAGACTTCCATATGCATACTCCAGGAGTATGTGGACACTGAAGGAAATGCCTTCTCACCAACTCACCTAGCTTCAGATACCTGACAAAACACAAACAACCTGGCACAGTGGAGCCTGATCACTGCATGACCGGACATGGGAAACTGCAGGGAAGACTCTCCCAAGATCTCTGACACACCAGCTGCTCCCACTGACAAAAGCAAAGGAACCAGGAGGACACTGAGAAGGAAAGAGCACGTATCTCCATTTTGTACTATGCTTAGGATCAATAGCCCATCCTGAAGGAAGATACAAAGAAACACTGTGCGCTCTCAGAAGTGTCCTTTTCACCGTGAAAGGGGTCAGTTGGGATGAGGTCCCACAGCCTGTGCTTCAAACAGCTGATACTCAAAGAAATTGAGGGACAAATGTCACAGGGCACACAGACAGACAGACGCCCTTCTTCCTTCGTACCTCTGGGTGCAATGCCAGGTTCTCAGTACAGCGTTAATGCGACGGTGTGTTACGGGCACTGAGTTGGGAGACGATGGTTTGAAGGAGGAAAGCACACCCTCTGCAGGCTGAAACTAGGAGAATGGAAAACAGCATTTCTCTATGCAAGCAAAGAGGATTCAATTGAATTTCAAAGGTGGTTGACAGGGATTTTTAATTGGTTCACTGAGATGCAGGAAGAAGAATTCAGTATATCCAAATCAGTAGGAAAGAGGGACATATCTATGGTTTATAAGCAGTTCCACTGCACCTCCTGCTGTGCTGGGGCCACATCACCCCTTCCATGCAAACAAAAGAAAAGGCGTATAAACAAAGTAAAGTAGGAATAAGCTTGCACAGAACAAAAGATTTGAAGAAAGGAAGTGTAACAAAACATTTTCAGTTATTACATCATTTTCTATTATTAAGGTCAAATGAAAACTATTTGTTTGAATTCTTTTTACTATTTTGGTTTTTTTTTAAACTGTGCTTCTTCACAATATTTACCAGAAGAAAAACATGGAACAGATATACAAAAACATCATCTACTTGCTAATTTTTTAACAGATCAAAATAGATTTTAAACACTTACCACAAGGCTTCCATCACTGTAAAGAATTACAGAACTACAAATTGAGCAGAAAACTAATTAAACAAACATTGAGTAGCTAAAGTGTGTCCACAGAAAAGATGAATATAATTATAGCTCAGCAATTTCAGAAGAGAATATTTTGAATAAGTAGGTAATTAAGTTAAGAGAGGCCTAAAGAAAGATTTCACACTCACATTCATATGCTGAAGCAGTTTAAAAATAGAGAGCAAGAACTGCCTGACTTCACCTTTTAATTTTAGCTGGGTGATGAGCTGGTCCCAAAGACAGAAAGGCACAGCAGGATTTTTTCTCAGCAAAGTGCCCTTCGTATTTTTATGCAAAGGAAATGCGGTATGTTCTATTAATATCCTGCTGTAGCCCTAGATAAGTCTAGGCACCCTTTCAATCAGGAAATCTGGTTTGTTTCTTCAAATCACTTGTACTCTCAAAGACATACAAGTTGGAAAACCTCCTGACTTCTCTGGCCAATTCACAGGTAAATAACATCCACACAGGAAAAGACACTTATTTAGTTTTCCCATCAGTCACATCTTGCAATTAGTAAAGCTGTAAGTATGCCACTTTTTCCTCTCAGGAGGAGGAAAAAGCAAACAACTGAGTTTGCACCTTGAGATAAGTTTAACTTCATTCTCATTTTAATTAATAGCGGGAAAAGAAAACATTGATAACAGCTAGTCCAAGACTATATTGCAGAAGGGGAAGGGGGGACAAAGAAAAAAAGAAAAGTTGTTTGATATAATGCCGGCGTACTGCCTAGGCTCTCCCAAAGAAGCTGTGGAGAAGTACATAGGCTTTTTCGCGCACAAAGAAAGATTGGTTCTTCTTCTGGGTATGCCTCCCTCACACACTTCACCTTGCTGACACATCTCTGATTAACCTAACCCAAACACAAGCTTCCCCATAGCAGGTCCCAGCTCATCCAACACTCTTTCAGTCTGGCAAATTCTTGCAGCGAGACGGGGCTGAAACCCTTCCTGGTCAATAGCATCACATAGAGAACTTTTTCTGTCCTTCAGGGAATAGTGGAAATGGAGGATAACTAGCATGCAGATGATTTTTCCAACATATTCTTCCCAAAGTGACAGCTATCCAAGTGAAGGTCACATTCTTCCAAAATCCTCAACTGTCTCAAAAGCACGTTTTTAACTAAGACTAATTTTGCTTGATAGATGGTAATGGTTAAAAGCTAGGCAGGAGTCTGAGTTAATCCTGCGGTGAAAACAAGCCTGCTAAATTCTCCCCTTGTCTTCCACAGTAGCATTCCCTTGTATTTTAGAGCAACAATCAGCAGTAAGACTCTAGACTCATCCGTCCCCTCTTATGTTTAGCCTTTAATTATGGATTCATCTTAGGCTCCACCTGTAAACTTCTTACATGCGTAAATACTGGTCACTGATTCACTCCAGCTACTTCTGTGAATAAGCATTTGCAAATTTTATTTGCCAGGGAGATGAAATGTGAGTTAGTGCAAGTTTGCATTAACATCCTGCCGGTCAGCAATTACTAGGTGAGGATGCCCTGCCGTTCTTATCTATAACCTGCTGTCTTAGTGAACTGTTTGCCCAAAAGCATAGGAGGTCCATGCTGTCCTCTTAGTAACCCTCTTCCCATCCATTCAGTTCTTGAGGAAATAAAGCAGAGCACAACACTTACGCGGGTGAACCTAGGAAGATGTATGTAGTTTGCTTACACTCATATACTTGGTATCTTTTGGTTTTAATCTTAAAATTGTTTTGCATTTTAATTACTGGGTTTTTTTCCCACAATCCTACTCCAATCCCAATTCATGTTAGAAGTTCCATATTCTTATGAAAACTTTTTTCCATTATGATATACAGATGAAGGGCATTGTCTTTTCTTCCAGCTGAAGCATGCTCTGCATTTCATTTGTACACATGTAATTAGCTTATTTACTCTTATCACTCCTACCCTGTCTAGTTTAAGTGTCAGATACCAAAACTAGCCCAGGCATCAATAGCACTCTATCCCCACCACAGGAATGACATCTTCCACTTGACTTCTTGCATCAAATGAAGTTAAAGCACTTGAAATTAAGTATTGAAGAGATGACCTATTCTGTTTCTTTTACCGAAGATCCCTCTATTTTAATCAGGTGCCTCCTTGCAAGAAGGTCATCAGCTGATATTTTTACCTTCTCCTGCTTAAGTTCAACACAAAGTCTGTAGCATGAGATCATCACTCACTGTATCACTATTTATAGTTACTTACTCTATCCTTATCCTAGCAAGACCCTAATCAACAAAGCTTCTGATCCTCCAAAATTAAAATTTTAACATTAAGGGATTTTTGTTTGAAGAAGCTTTTAATATGAATGAAATTTCTGCTTTTCTTGCTCTAAAAAAAATTCCTTGAAAATTCAATTAAAAAACTACCATCAATTCTTCTTCCTTTCCTTTTCATAACTAGTTTAGATAATGCTTCTCTATCACCTTCCTGTGTAAAGAAATCATTCACAGGTTATAGGTATGAGAGGCTAGTTTTATGTGGCAGAGGATAAAGAGATTCAATTTATCTTTGCCTCTTCTAGAAAGGGAAAAATATGCCTTTGGAAGAGTTACCATGCAGACACATCCCTTCCTTCTACACAGTCCCCTTGTCCCTTCAGCAAGGTAATACACCAGACTCCACCAAGTGGCAAGTACATCCTTGGCAAAGCAGTTCAGATTTCAGAAGGAAACATACAAAATATTAATTGCTCAAACAAGCAGCCAAGTCTGAGTTTGCTACCAGAGCCCATCCAGCAGGATCCAAATCCAGGGGAACCATAGGAACCTCTCCTCTGGCTTTATTAGGCTGCCAGGCAGGGCCCTAGTATATAAGAAGCATTCTCTGGGGCTTATCAAAGATGTGGTATAGTCGCTATAGCACTGGTTTTACTGCATGTGTATAGAGCAATGAGGCTGAAGGGGATATGGTCTCAACACCAGGCTTCCAGCTGCTCCAGCAACATCATTACCATCAAACTCTGGCACCTGAAAGAAACGCCTGCTGCTCTCACTTCTGCCACCCATGCAGTTCTGTTCTTAGCGTAGTGGTCACTCCTAAAAGCTGGTCACTCTGCCAGCTTTGCTACAGATAAATAAGTACAATTATCTCAGGGAATTTAAATTAAGAGCTGTCTCTCTGTCTCACAGAGTTATATGCGACTCTGTCATGCTGAAGCTTGAAGAAGCATTTTTTCTGCCTCCCTTGATGATTCTGCTGTTTCTTAAGAGCAGGAGCTGTAGGTGGGGGGTGAGAAGTGATGTACGCCAGGTCTCCTCGAATTACTGAAATGTCTAACCCCAGATCTGGGGTCCATTTGTCACAAGTCACGCCCTTGGACGGTCTCTGCCTTGTCCACTGGGAGTCAACCAGCAAGCCCTCCTCCCACGCTGTGCTATTTGTACAAACTGCCGACTGGAGGAAAAAGTAGATAAAGAGCTGGTTTGCTTCTAGTGAGGTCCCCCTGGCGTCCAGCTAAGAGGTGAGAAAACTAAATATAACAAACTTAAAACTACAATTATTGTAGGGGAGCTTGCCAGAGCCTCTCTGAAGCTCCTAATGGTCTGTCAGGGATTTATGGATCAGCTGTGAAAATTTACTCACAGCTAAAACTTGCCAATCAAGTCCCTTGGCTTTGGAACACTGCTACCAACTTTCACATAATACAGCTTGAAATTATAGAAGTGCCAAAGCAAAACAGTAGGTTTTAATGCTTCAAAGAAGGACACCCAAAAGAAAAATCTATCATACTAAACAGATCAATAAGAAACGTGTGGGGAGTCTCTCTTCTGTGTGTTTGTATCTTTCTGTAAAAGGGTCTTATATTCTGCAGAGCAGGAGGAGATTACAAACAGACCAGTGCCAAATACTGCCAAAATGCACAGTAAGACACCGTATGTTGTACAGAAAAGGCTACAAATGGCTGTCTTGCAGTTTAGAGTAGATTGCCGCCATAAATTATGCCAGCAATCCAGAAAGTAATCTTACTTGCTGGTATTTTATGTCCTTGCCATATGGATTAGGATAAAATGGGATCTTACTAAAATTTATAAAAGCTCCTTTGAATATAGGGGAAAATACCACAAAATTGTATCTGTTATATTCATGCTGTTACATTAAAAAACTGCAGCAAATGTAACCAAAAAACAACAAAAAAAATCCTGAGAACTTACATGGAAAACAAAGCAAGTAGCCAACTTAGATGAGAGATTTAAGACCGTGCCTTTTTTCTCCCAAATGCTCAGCACAAATTGGAAGACAGCAGTGACGGCCACCTGTAAGTGCAGCGCTGTGCAGAGGAGCTGACGGACTCTTTGTAAACCCCTCTCCACCTCTGACTCTACAAATCCCTATAGCTAGTGAGCCTTTAACACTCCAGAGTATTGGTTTTAAAACATGTCAGACCATTAATATGCTATTAAGAAGCACAAAGGAGCATGGATCCATACTCCTCCCTGCACAGCTCCATGCTCTCTTTTAAAAAAGAGAAGTTTCAATGCTGGAACACAAGGTAACTTTCTACTATTTTCTTTGGCTTCTACTGTATTAGGTCTCTCCTACCAGCAATTACTGTTCTTAACATTTCTGTGCAGGATTCCTAGCAACCTGGGGGGGGGGGGGGGGGGGGGGGAAGCAGAGTAAATAATCATGAAGCCTTGCAGACTTAGATGATGAGATCTGATCCTCTAAAGCCTTACACACATAAATAATCCTCATGTGTATGAATAAGGCTTTGCAAGATCAGTCCCATAGTATATACACTATATCTAAATAGGAATTTAAGTCTTATTTAACACTGACAAGCAAACTGGCTTGGCCACCTAACATATTTATGTAATATATAAGGTGCGTTGATTTACTCTGCACAGATATACTTTAACCATCTAAACAAAATGACTAAGTCACTTCTAGCCCCTGCAAATTTCCATTTTACTCCTCTTTTTTTTTTTGAAAAGTCAATCCTTTAATACTTTGCAATGCAGAAAACCTACAAAACCTACATTGAACAGTAACGATCCCTCGTCTTTTAGAACTCTGATCTACCAAAGATACACTGATATGTGATTAACTTAAATTTTATTGTCAAATTTGAAGCAGGTAGTTTGCACTTTTTACTTCTCGAGGGGATGGAAAAGAGAAGGTATGTTCAAATAAAATCCAAAACGGTAGAAAAAATACAAGAGTTGACTTGGATTCAAGTACCACAGAACTTTCATTCTTCTGTTTACAGCACTTTACCCATGAGCCTGTTTGCCCATGCTGCCAACAGAGGTATCTACAAACACCATCCCGGTCAACCACTATTCTTCTGTGTAACTTACAAACATGTTCATCTCTAGACACAGCAATGACACTCTCCTAAGCGTAACGCACATCAGGGTAACCTGGGGCAAACCTCTTGGGCCAGCTCAAAGAGAGTCAACAGAAAGATGCCAGCAAAAGGGTAAGCCCTGCCTGCAGCATGAGGAGAAGGTGTTGCTACGGGACAGAATAGTGACCTTGAATGAAGCGGTAAATAAAGAAAAGAGCCCAATGTTTGGTTGTCGGTTGGCAGGACGGTGGAAAGCTGTAGGTGACCTTACAAGAATGTGCCATGAGTGGGGCACAAATGGACGGCGCAGAGCACATGGATAGCAGGGGTGTGAATGTTAAGATGTGTTAATGGAAGAGTTTGGAAGATAAGAGAAGCCTAGGGCTGTAAAAAAAAATCTCACCCTAGTTTGCTAATATTTCTCTCTACAGTTTTAGGAGAGAAGAGTCATCTTTTCTCCAGATCCCATCCTCAGTCTGAATTGTGCATAATCTCTGGCAAAGAACTTTATAGGGGGGAGCAGAGGAAATCTCTGACAATCTCTGGAGTGGCATCTAGACTGCAAACCACGCAAATATACGTAGCTACGCACAGCTCTGCAGGGACTGGAGCAAACTCCTCTGTACCAGAAGTTAATCTGCTCTCACTCTAGTTCCAGGCAGAGCAGAAAGCAAGGTGAAAAAGACGTTACTAAAGCATTATACGGCATTTTGTTCTCAGTAAGTATTTTGTAATTTTATTTTACAGTTTTTTAAAAAACTGAGGCCAAAAAGAGAACAATAAAAGTTGGTCAGCGTAATGAACGGTGTATGTCATCAACCTAATAAAATTGCTTAGCACATCATGCCCTAAGAAGAGAACATGTTAATCAGTCAAGACAGAAACAATATTTCTTACTGCAGAAATATTATTACAGTAAAAAAATACTGCAGACCGTGGTCAATTTACTGCTGCTTTTCAACTATATAACACGTGAAAGCCCACAGAAGAGTATTTGTTATCTCAGTAAAGGAAACGTCAGCCATGAAGCCACTTGTTGCAGAGGTACTTAAAGTCTGTTTCTTAAAGATTCAAATCTAAGTAAAAATGCAAGAAAAACTCCTGCACATTTCCAAAGAAGTGGCCCTAGCTCACAGACACCATCAGCTCACACATTCCCCACCCCCCGAAAAAAGCCATGATGGATAAAACTGTAGCTTTTAACATTATCAAATTCAAGACATTTACATTGCCTGAATTCTAATACTCTATAGCCTACTGTACAGAAAATCACAAGATTTATGGCAAGTTGAGGAAAGCTAAGACTAGACAACATCAGATGCTTTTGGTATCTCAAAAGCCTGTAAGCCCGGGAAGGGACAAGGTGATCAGAAGTCAGCCAGGGAGCTTGCTCATAACCTGCCGACAATACCGTTTTCTCTGTCCATCCTGGCCGGCAGAAGTCATTACTCAAGGGAAGAGGAGTTAAACACTTCCTTATCCTGTCCCTGTCTTTTCCTAGTAAGAAGTATATCCAGAAGTGATGAAGCAGAATATTACCCCATCCCTCTTAAAGCAGTTACCATCATTAACATTTCATGTAACACAGGCTTTAGAGTTAAAACCGTGCAGGAGATGGACTGCACTTCACAACCAGTATAGCTACAGATTCGTATCACCCCCAGAGCCAGGCAGAGCTCATGGCATCTTTGGAACATTCTGCAAAGGCTGGTGAGACACCTGCATGTCTTTAAGCAACGGAGGTGATGGAGGACAAATCTGAACAGCATCATTTAGTGCAACAGCCACACAGCGCAACTCCACCCTAGTCCCACTCACTGCCCGTTCAGCTCATCTCCCAACACAGACATGCAGAAAACTAACAACAAATCCATCTTCCTTGTAGTTCCTCAGATGCACAAGACAAATATGCAGCTTGTGGTACAATTAATACCAGTTAAACTCACATTTCACAAGTTTACATACACACACACAAAAAAATGCAGTAAGCCTGCAACAAAGTAACTGTCTGTGCACTCATAAATACTGATCCTTTAAGAAAACAAGCCTTTGCCCCCTTCCTGCAACAGAATACCCAATGCTTTTATTTGGCGTTTTTTCTAAATAGGCAAGAGGCATTTGTAAAATGGGCTAGGCTTGAGTTGTCAGAACAGGACAGATATTAAACGTTTCTAAAACCCAAAGGGGCAGGTTTTCTGGTTTCACCCAGTGTGTCAAGTGACAGCTTCACTGCGACGGGTCGTCAGTGTGACAAAGAGAAAGCAGCTGGACATAGAGGGGCATAGGCTCACAGAGCAATTACATCCTTAAATCAACTATAAAATGTTACAAAGGATGAAGAGGGGGAAAAAGGGGGGGAGTATATTCAGGGGAATAAAGTCAGTCTGATAAAGTGTCTAGCTGCAAATCAGATCAAAGGAGTTTGTTTAAATTTAAAAAAAAAAAAAACCACCAAAACCAAAATCCAGACAGCTTACTCTTCAGAAAAAGCAGATTCTATTTGACGGAGCATTTTGAAGTGACTAAAATTATTATTTCATGCAAACAATTCATTTTTTACCCTCCTAAATAAATTTCTGCAGTCCTCTATGAAGTATAAATACATCTTCGAAGATATAGTTCCTCCCATTTTGACAGCCCCCAGAAAGGATCAGAACTAAAAGGTATTGAGGTTTTTACCCATCTCCATTTTCCTTTCCTCCAAATGGGGACAGAAAGATTTTAGCATCATCACCACAGAGTAGCAGTAGCTCAGCAGGTCACACGTAACTACTCACTGTTACGCGCACGCAGCTTTGAATGGACAAAGGCTGAATTAAGAGGAAAACCAAAAGAACACATTTCCCAGTCTTCCCATTGATGGGAACAGTACTATTAAATTTCCAATAAAAGAGCAACATCCAGGCAACTTAGTTACAGTAAAGAGGACTCCATTACCATGTGTTGTGGTCCAAACCCCACCTTTTACATTGCTTCTTATAAAGTACATATTATTTAACTTTTTACTAAAGTTGATATGACTGCTGTTATCTCTCTCTCTCCACTAAAATATGTGAAAGAATTTTGACACTTCTGGGCAACTAAGAATTGATTGATAACTGAT
This sequence comes from Phoenicopterus ruber ruber, assembly GCA_009819775.1. Taxonomy (NCBI): domain Eukaryota; kingdom Metazoa; phylum Chordata; class Aves; order Phoenicopteriformes; family Phoenicopteridae; genus Phoenicopterus; species Phoenicopterus ruber. Next base: position 29,823,044 of record CM020221.1, on the reverse strand, counting down.
AATACAAACCAGATTACATTGAGATGTTTGCATGCAACGTATTCCTTCTAAACTCTTTTTTCTGACCCCTTTCCACTTTGTACCTCTGTGCTCTCTCTTCAAGCCTTAAATTCAATTTTATTGTGCTTTTCTCCCAGTAAGCTATTGGGTTTTAAATGAGAGTTAAACGAACAAACAAACAGGAAAAAAAACCAAACACAAAAGATTTCAAGACAAAGAAACCCACACTTTCAGTCATTTTTGTTTAAAACTGAGAACATCCATACGATTAATTCATCTTTAAGCTTTGGGTCACACCTGTTATACAGGAGTCATCATTGGTTTCCATTAAAAACGAAAATTTAAAAAAAAAGGAAAAGTATTTTAAATGAGAAATATTAAGAAGATGAAATGTTAAGAGAAAAGAGAAATTTTAATTACCTGACTTGAAGGTAGTTACCATCACTGATGCTACTTTTTGTTCGCAACTAAAGTTAAAAGTGAAGCACCCCCAGGTGTCCCCATCCCTGCCCCCCCCCGCACACACACATTTGATACACACATTTTAAGTCTTGATTTTAATGTCAGGTGAGCTCTAAGAAGAGTCTCAAAAATTACACAGCAAGGAGCCAGACAATTCCAAGAAAACTGAGGTTCCTTTGCTGTGTGTTTCATAACATGCAGAGACGATAAATGGGAAACACAAGGATTGTTCAATAACGCAGGTTCAGTTCCCACATTCTCTGACGAGTCCCACACCATGCAGTCTGCTTTTTCAGCTCCTGTCCCTTGTTTTGGTAAAGCCTCTCAGCTAAGACAGCTACAGCGCTGTTTTGTTTTCATCTCCATTCAAGGCCGTTACAGTTGTTACAACACAAACTCCATGAGTTTTCAGGGCACTGTTGGGTAGGGAAGCAACTCAGATTTTGGAGATGTAGTTTAAAAGGCAAATAAATATGGAAAGCCTGGATTAGTAACAGTAAGAAGAGAAACAGTAAAACCAGTGTTTCTCCTAATGTCCCCTTGTTAAGTATCAGTTTAGCCTTTGCCATATACGCCAAACTATTTGCCATGACTAATGTATATAATGGGAGTACATTTCACATTTTATCTCTCCTGAGAGACCTTGAGTGGGGGAAAAAAAAAGAAAGAAAAAAGAAAAGAAAACCCCACACTTTACATAAAATAAGCATACAAGGAAGCAAATCAAAAAGCACATGCTTAAACGTAACGGATTTAAGTTGTTTTTAAAAAAAAAAAAGTTGGAGGTTATTTTTCCCAACAAGTTTCCTCCTCTCTGCTATAGGAAATAAAGGACTCAAAGCATTCAGCACCAGCCTGCTTACTCCTGTCTGCCCCCAGAACTGGCACAAACTGATGACGACTCAGGCGCAGATGTTGGAAATTCCATCTTCCTTCCAGAGGAGCTCAAAATCTCCAGGGCACAACCCCTTAGAAAAAAAAATATTAACTTTGGTTTTCCCCCCATTGTTTTAAGACATCTTATTCAATTTGTAAAACAAACGTATGCTCCTATATCAACACAGGGAGTTAAAAATTGCTCCATTTCCACTGGACAGATATTACCCATGACAAATCATTAGAACCGAAAGCATGCAATGAGCCATTAAAACATACAAGGAGATTGCATTTCAATACAATTAGGTCTCCTATAATTATGGCGTTGCGGCGTGTTTTAAGCAAGAACTTTCACAGAAAGCACTCTTCATGCAACACCTGTATAGTTAGCCCACAGCCACCACTCGGTCCTTTCTCTCAGTTATTTCCAGGTAGTTGCTCCATCAGACTGCAATGAATCACACACCTGGAATTATTAGGAGGAGTCTCCACTCTCTCATGCTGCTTAGGCGCTCCAGTCCATCTAACAGCAGGTGATAAAATTTGTCACACACTGAGCTGTCCTCTAAAAATTACATTTTGCAATACCATCTCCAAATGATAAACAAAAATCTTCTCATAAGAGCTGACTTACCTCAAGAGCAGGAAAAAAACCCAAACAAACCCCAAAACCCAGCAGTTCCAAAAACGTACTAAAACCTTTCTGTGCAGAACAGGTATTTGAGGTCTTTTCAGAGATTTCCCATATGTGTTTCACTTGCTGGTGCTACAGACCTTACGCTGCATTTCCACTCCTTCCACATAACCGCAGTAGAAAGCGGTTATGAACACTAACCAACACCATCACAACTGTCCTCTTTCTTCTCAGTCTTCCGCTTTATTTCATATGCAAGCGTATGGTTTTGTAAGTCATCCTCCGTAGCGTGTAAATTCAGGCTTCCCTTCCCCACCAGCTTTTCATTCTCAGCTCTACAACTTAAGGGCTTTGACTGCAATAAGGCTTTTACTTCTGGAAAACAAGAAGTATTTTCCCATCAAACGTCACAACAACCTGCGCAGATAGAAAGCTTTAACTGCTCTGTAAATCTTACGATTGGACCTTTACTATCAACTGAAATGACGTTGTCACTTGGGAGAAAAATACAACGTCATGTAGACAGCATATTTCAATTTATATCTTATTGTATCTGGGTACTATCAGCAAGGAATTTCAAATTAGGGATTCGGTTATATTTTAATATTAAAATTACATTATAAATGTCAAAGCAGAGAGATATTTAAAGAATATGGTACATGCTACCTGCGGCGCATAAGTTCAGCCAATGTAGCTGCTACCAAAAAGATTTCAGATCTCCAGTTTTGCTAAATTTTAATCCTTGTTCAATGCTCAGTGTTCACAGTGAAAGTTTACCAGCTGCTCATGTAGGCAGTAATTTTTTAAATTATATTGGTCTTCACCTACCATCTGTAAAAATTTCTAACAAAAGCATCGGGGGGAAGAAAGAAGGAATCCGGAGAGCTTTTTAAGTTTAAATGATATAATGAAAAATAAGTGTTGAAACAGGGAAATCCAGTTAAACGCCACACAATATTCTGACTTAAACCGCTCTGAATTAGCATTCTGCAACTGCACACTTGTTTACTGCAGCTTGCAAAGCAGAAAGATAGCAATTGTAAAAAAAAAACCCCAAACAGTCAAGAAAATCAAAATGCTCAGGAAAAGAGGTCAATGTTTTCTTCCTAATAATGAAACCACGACTTCATTTTGGACAAGAATCACTGCTTTCCTTTCCATCCTATTTTGCCAGTTACAATACCTGTTTTAGCATATTAGAAATAAATTCAGAAGTGCAATTTAAGATATTCCCTAACATCTCCCTTCCCAACAATCACTGAATATCCAATTCAGATTATAAAACACCAAGTTATTATCAGTAAAGCAAAATATAATTTGCCTGTGTTTCCAATTAAATGCAGGATGGAGATTTATTAATTATCAGGTAAACACAGAGGCACACACCATATTATGTCACATGGTTACAAAACCGTACGATCAAGTTGCAGGACCTTAGATGGAGACGTTCAACATTTGCCATTCTGCGTCACATCACCATGACAAAGAACAGTCAGAACATGGCACCTCTCTCAAATCTTTCCATTAAAGATAGGCTCGAAAGGAAACCATCTCAAGTTTTCCTACCTATAATTTGCTAGCAGACATGACCAGCAAAAACATGATGCCGTTGTATGTAACGTGCGCCGCATTAGAAATACAATCACGAAGCAGTCTCGACAGCTTCACCTCTATCTGACTTGCAATACACATCCACACAAAATCTTGATAAACATGAAAAAATAAGGGCATCTTTAGAGACCGCAGTTTAAAACTTAAGGCTGATTTTGAGTAAGTGTGAATTACCTTCTGGTTGCACAATAATTCATATGTAGCACTGCAGCTGCCCAGAGGACTTAGGAAGCGACTATTAATGTTTCAGTTTCAATGCAAACTCCCAAGTCTGTATTTCCAATTAGGAATAAAAATGTGGGTAACAAGAACCGTTAACGTTTTCACAATTAAGTTACAAAACATGATTTAAAAGCAAATGGACAAAAAGAAAACCAAGCATCAAGAAACTTATGGGCCACACTCCACAGCAACTTTAAAAGTCTAGTTTCATACATATTTATAAAAGATAACACGATTCCCAACTTAAAATAACGTCTGTACTCTAAGTTTGCTGTAACGTTAAAGCATACATGCACATATATATTTATATACGTGTAGGTATGTATTTTGCAGATATAAGTGAGAGAATTGAAAGCATTTCCTCCGTTAGTTACATTGTTGGGTTTTGTTGACAAAATGATAAAGGAGATGCCTAAGCCAGCGCCTTTCATAAAGGGGTTGTTGCAGGAAAGCGGCGCAAGCCCAGCTGCGAGGCCGCCGCAGCTCAACAGTGCTTTGTCATACTCGCGTTTTGCTTGACGGCCGAACACAGGCTCAGTCCAGTTGGTGGCCTGGGACATAATGTCAAAAGCGCTTCTCAACCTACGCCGCTGCGCAGTGCCCAGCGTCCTGCTCATCAACTCAAGCAGCGAATCTTAAAGAAATAGAAAGCAATTCTAACAGGTCCGTAACTGGGCGTTCGTTAGTAGATTTACTGCTCTGTTAAAAGCCCCTAGTCTCTCTTAACACGTTATAACTTGGGAAAAATCACACACAGTGTACACAACCATCTTGAGTCAGCACAGATCAACTTATATGTTATTCATGCTTCACGTACTAACTATGGAGCATTCCGTTTGTCTTCAACCTTCTCATTTAGCCAGAAAAGTATCGCTCACGTCACTGCATCTGTGAGGCAAAAGTACTTTTTCCCTCTCTTTCCGGATGGAAAACGAAACAGCAAAACGCCATTAGCACCGCTGCCCTCATTAATAAGCCTTCCACGCATGCACACGCTACTTTTTCTGTGACAGTTTTGCAGAGGTGCGATCGTTCCTGGCCCAACGCAAGCCCCCTCGCCCCAGGCCCGCCGAGCAGACGCCTCAGCCCGCAAGCAGAGGAGCGGCTGCCGGGCACGGCGAGGCTGCAGCACACACTGCTACACGGCGGCGACCACGAAAAGGCGAAAAAAATTTTCCCGGCGGAGACGCGGTGCCGGGGCGAGCCCTCGGAAAACCGACGCGAGCGGCTTTTCGGGCAGAAAACTTCTGCTCGGAAGCGGGACCGGTACCGGTCTTTAGGGGGATACGGCCCCGCCGCCACCCGCACGGCCGCTGCGCCGGAGGCGAGGCTCAGCCCCGCGGGGCACCGCTCGGCCGGGGCCGGGCCGACCCTCCGCCCGCCCGGCTGTCAGTCTGGGCGCGGGGGAGGGAAGGGGGGCACCGCCGCCGGGGAGGGAGAGCGACCCGCGCCTGCCTGCCCGCCCGCCCTCCCGGCCCGGCGGAACGCGGGGCGGCTCTTACTTGTGGAGGAGCTGGGGCAGGCTGGGCGGCTGCGGCATCCCTCGGCCGGGGCCGTGGCTGGGGGCCCCGCTGCGGGCATCGCTCTCCGGCGGGTCAGCGCCGCGGGGGGCCGGGGCCTGGCTCATGGCAGCGGCGGGGACCATGCGGGGAGGCCCCTGCGGCGGGAGGCACGGACGGCCGCGCAGCCCTCCGCCGCTGCGGCGGGAGGGAGAGAGAGAGACAGAGGAAAGGAGGGGGCAGAGGACCGGCCCTGGAGGCAACCGCGCTCCCCCCGCCGCCCCCCCGCGGGGCTGCGGCCGGGCTGGCGACGGCGGGACAGGCAGCCCCCTGCGGCTGCCGCTGTGGCTGAGCCCGCCCTGCGGGAGGGCTCCGCTACCGGCCGGGGGCGGCCGGCGCCGCGCGGGAGCCCCAGCGGCGCTGGCGGGGCCGGAGGGGCGGGCGGTGCCCCCGGTCCGGTCCGGCCCGGCCCGGCCCCCCCCGCGGCCGCGCCCGCTCCCGCCGGCCCCACCTGGGCGTCGGGCCCGCTCCCTCCCTCCGCCGGCACCTGCGTCCCGGGGCAGCCCGGCCCCGGCGGAGGCAGCCCGGCGGCCGGCACAAGCGGTTCTGTCCCGCGCCCCGGCCGGGGCGTACCTGGCCGTGCCGGGTGCTCGCCCGGGGGCTGCGCTTGGGAAAGAACGGGCAGTGTGGTAAAGAGCGAGCGGCACGGGCCTGTTCACGCTCCGGCAGCGGTTTACAAACAACAACTCTTTCCCCTTCCCAAGGGCAGGGGGAAAAAGTGTGCCTATTATTTTAATCCCTCACCAGTAGCACCTCTGCAGAAATGTTATTAGTCATTTATCAGACATAGGCTCTGTCAGCTGATACAAAACAGGAGAGGAGAGTATGCCCCAGCCAACAATATAAACCTTCTTGAGTAACAGAGTCATCCCTAAAGCAAATCCCCAGTCTGGGCCCAACCAAAGAACCTGCTTTTAATAAATGATCATCAATCTCGGGCTGCCCCCTTCCAAATACATACATCAGCCGGATCCAGACCTACCCAGCAAGGCTTTACCCATGGTTGTGATAACACAGGATTAAGGGCTAGAATTGCAGCATGATGATACAGTGTGACAAAAAGGTTCTACCTGCATATATTTTGGGAGGACATTTCAGATGACCGGTGGAGCAGAAATTGTGCTGCTCGTACCAAACAAGTAACACTGAAAACGTTCCTTCCAGGTCGTCTTGCTTCCTTTGTAACGTGCTCTATTAGAGAGGGCTGAGTCAAAGACTATTTCACTACTTGCTCCTGCGCTGCCTCTGTATGCCATGCACCCTCTTCCCAACAAACACACACACTCATTTACACACACACCAAGGAAAGCAGAAACATCCTGGCTTCTTTGAAAAATTAATCCTAATTCAGGGGAAAGATTAATTCTGGAGAGGGTCAGGTTCTCTTCCCCTCTGCACCTGGCATCATCATTTACAAGTATGTAGCCTTGTAAACGGGTACAAAATACAACCACCAGTGACTGGAAAATTTTAAGTTACTTGGATTTATCACGTACTTTGCACTTTGCAGATGGAGAGCACTAACCAGGTGCAGGGCAGCAGAGAATCAGGCCGTATTTCAGTTGCACAGTTACTTAGTAGTAACACAACACCAAATGCACCTAAAAATGAATGGCAATCGGTACTTGTTTATACACATCAACTTATACACACTATATTCTGAAAAATACAAACAACAGAGCCTCACATCCTTTCCCCCAAGGAAGAAAATTTTGTAACATTATTTGTTTTCTGGTTCAGTGAGGGCCAAGAGGCAGTGGGCGCTGTGTAGCTAATGGATGGCTGATCTTCCAGCAAAGGCAAGGTAAGACCTGGCAGAGAGGTGAGGCAATGCATGGAAACAAAGTTTAGTAAGCAGTGCTATCTTTGCCTGAGGTTTAAAGTGAGCCTCAGGTGTCCACTAATCATCCACAGAAAAAGTGGCCTTGTGTGAATTTCCTTCTTGTTACAGCGGCAGAGAAAGCCCTTGAGAGACCAAGCAACAGCCACTTTCTGCTGCCTGTAATTATTTGAGGAAGTGAAAGATGGTGACTCATGGCTCAGAGGGCAGCGAGGGCACAGCTATGACACTAATGCATGGCTCTGGATTAGAAGGTGGATAGTCATAAGAATGTGTTACTTCGCACAGACAGTTACATTACATCACTTGTAAAAATGGATCAAGTGTGTTTTGCTAGGCACTACTATTTCTGCATTTAATACATACAGTATACAACTCGGCATTCAGACTCAGCATGGGGTCTTAAAACTCTGCGAAGATTTTCTCCATTCACTCTCTTTAAAGCCACAGTTCTCATCGCCACATCTGCTTTTCATCAAGGATTTTTCTTTTTCTGTCATAGCACGGTGTTTGGCTTGGCACAATTCGGTGTGGCAGGAGCACTGCCCCCTCGCCCCCACCCCGAGCCGGTCCCTGCCTTACCAGAACGCACTAGCGCAAGGCTCCCTCGGACGCAGAGGGATTTCACTGGTTGTCCTACATGGAAATAAATGGGTGGGTGTATTACTGCTTGTGAACAAGCACAGACTAACTAAGGTTCATGGGCTCTCTTATTCAAGAAATCAGCATAAACAGTTTTCTGTCCAAGCCCTGCAGTATTTCTGGAGCGCTGCCACAAGAGAGAGGAAGAACAGTAGCTGGGCCAAACAACATAGTTTTAGGGTCTGGATTTTGCAGTAGAACTGAACAAGTGCAAACTGCTGTACAAGTGCTTCCTATTCTCCTAATATGGAACGTGGTCACTTATGCATGTGGAGAAATCATATCTGTGGTTTTTTTCCCTTGGCTAGAGTCACATTCTGTGTTAGTGTAACTGTCAGCAAATGCTGATTTTGGCAATGAACTTGGCAAAACGCTGACTTTCCTGTTGCTGATGTCCAATCTATTAAATGTCTATGATTTTAGATTAAAACTCTTGATTTTTTCGAAGTATCTACGCCATAAGTGTTAATGAGCACTCATGCAAAAAACACTCATAGCTAATAATTTCAGCTGAGGTTAATATGCTTACTGCATCTCCAAATACGACTAAAAACAACCCCCACCTTTTACAATGCCTTTTTTGGTTTTCCAGTTGTAGGAGTCTGCACGCTAAAACTGAAATCCTGATATAGCTGCTGTTCTAACTTGCATGAGTATAAATCAGAAGCAGCTCTCTGGTGTACATGAACTCACAGCCAGAATATTTAATTTTTAGGACAGTAGATTAACAAAGGCACGGACAGAACTCAGGAAAAAGAAAGTGACCATAAAGTAGAAAAGTGATGGAGCCAGGCACACACAGGATACTGTGTCCCCAAATAGTTCAGCGTCAAATATCAAAAATAGCTATAACTTCATTGCTTTAAGAGCTCAATTAACCATAGAGTCACACAGTAGCAAGGAAACACATCTAAGAATAAAAGATTATATCAAGCCAATATGCCTATTAGTCCGACTAAGACCTTTCTTTCGTTCGTGCCTGGACCTGTCTGTTTCTCTGTGACCTGAAATTTAATCTTTTGTGAATTCAATACCCTAAACATAATCCTCTGTGAAATTTATATATAATCAACCCTCCATCATCAGGGGAAACCGGAGGTTGAAAAAAATGAAAGATGGAAAACCTAGATAATACAAGCACTTCTGGGCCAGGGTTGGCCTGTTCATAAGCGTTGTGCCCTACCGTAAACGCCCTGCTCGGTTAAGCTGCAAAGTGCAGAACCAGTTTAGGTACCACTGCGTGTGTAACATGGCTTATTCCCAAACTAGGTAAGGCACCCAGAAATAATGGAGAATAAACTCTGGTTTTTACTATTACTACAGCGCACAAGAATTTTAATTAATAAAGTGTGATCTAGATAGTGATCTAGATAGTGTTGTGATGGTTCTGCAAGCAGCAATAAAATAGTCATTAAAATACAAAAATGATTTCATGAAGAATAAGATGTCAGCTCTTAAATAGGATTGCAGTAACATAAGTATCCAGTTGCAGGAATAAAAGACTTCATCTAGGAAGAATGGCAACATCATACTCCTTAACACACTGTGGAGGGAGGCAGGAAAGCACTCTCTTACTCGACTTCCAAAACTAATGAAGAAAAATACCTACAAATTCCAGAAAAAGGATGAAAACCACTTCAGATTATAAGTATTAACACATTAGCTTTTCCCAGGTTACGCTGAACCCTGTTTCTGGAGCTTGCTGTGCATGTTTGCTTGTTGTTCTCTCCGATTGTTGTTTGGATAGAGAAGCTGAAGACTGAAGCAGAAATTTCCAGTGTCTGGGTATATGAAATCTGCCTTCTGGGTAAGTCTCTATTCACTTCTATGAGCTTTTACTATAAGCTTCTCCTGAAAAATATTTCAGTCAGCACCACTTTTCACTTGCTCCTTTTTAGTGATTTTCTTTTCACTGGATGTGAATGGAAACAGGTGGCCACAACTGGTAGGTTTCTTTTGCAGTTACTCTTGCTTTGCTTTTTCCTGCACCTGCGCGGGCTCCGCTGCCCACGACTGCATGTCAGTGGAATGGTGATGTTCAGAAACACCCAGCGTACATTTACAAAGGACCAAGTAAAATTTAGCTTGGGGCCGCAGGTTGCTTTATAAGCAAACAAAAAAAATGGTCTGACAATTGAAAGTACCAGAAAGTTTCCTAATAGTTTGAAAGGAAAATACAGGGGAGATCTAGTGCTTTAAAAGTATTTGGCTATAGAGCTGATGTTTTTATAGGGGAACAGCATCACCTGAAGAATTTGACTAAACACATTAGGTTGGAAGCAGAATAATCACCCCATGAACAATCAGAAAATGAAGCTTATGAACGACGCACCGAGAAAGACAGCCTTGTTCCAGATCTGCAAAAGGAGAAACTCAAAACTCAGCTGGACTGACCACTGTAGTGATGATCATGTGCCTTCAAGATTCAAGCAGATCGAGATGCAAAAGGATAACCTTTGGAGACAAGCTAGCAGACACTCAACCATGGATAGCTGAGACTTTCAAATATGCCGGGGCAGCCAGCTAATGAAAGGCAAATACCGCAGAATTTTAATCCTGATGCAGAACGGCGTGGAATAAATGAATGTTGTCCTTTTGCATTTACTGTGAAAAGCTGTACACCCCTTCAGCACCTCAAGCCAGTGACAGTGTAATCCTCGATTCACATATTGTAAATTTAGAAAAGATTGGAATGTGCAACTGATCATACCTAGGATGTTTACACATGCTGTTTGATCCCAAAATACTGGCTTATGTCATTAATGGCTTGTGTCATGCTCCTTTCTAGCTTCAGAAATGGCAAATGTTTACCATTTTAACTACATTAGCCAACTGCTTAAAGAAAGGTGAAAAGGAAGCAAAGAAAGCATAATGGGTACAGTAAAAAATAAATGTTAAATTACTCTGAGGAACAACTGTGCTTTAAAAAAAATCCTTGATGTTACTTTTGGCTCTTGAGATAACCAAAACATGCATGTTAATAACCCAACTTATCTTTCCATGCCTTCACTATTACATACTTCAATTCATATCATGGCATAACTGGTCTGTTTCCAGTCACCCTCACTTCTGGTTCTCATCCTTCATGACCCCAGAAGTGCAACAGAATTTACAATAATTGCTTATTTATTTGTTTACCCCACGCCTTTCTAATGCATGTGCACTTATATTGAGGACTTTCTCCTCTCATCCCCAAAGCTGTGGATAATAACTAGTACCCCTTTACTATTAGTGAATAGAGCCATAATTAATATATTTAGTACAGATTTTACTTCAGTCATTTTTAATTTTTAAGCATATTAGATTTGAAATCATATCCAGCCTTTAAAAAGCTTAATTTTGCAAGTCTTTAAATACTAATTCTTCTTTATGTGCATGCAAGTTCTATGGATATATGCATAACTGGAGGCAAAGTCTAAACCTTAACGGTTTATTTCCACACGGAAAACCAGTGATTTTTGCAAAACTGCTGAGTACCATTTGATAGGGATGAATACTACTGACGCTCAAGGACAAACTGAGCTTAGGGACATGGTTTAGTGGTGGACTTGGTAGTGATAGGTTGACGGTTGGACTCGATGATCTTAAAGGTCTCTTCCAACCTAAATGATTCTATGATTCTATTCTATGATAATTTAGAATGCAAAGTAGGGCCTTTTAAAATTTTACATGAAGACAACTGATTTCTAAAAGTATGCCTAAGTAGTTCAATACCAAACACTGCACATCTTATGCGCCTATAACTGATGTTTGGCCATGGTGATTTTATCATCTTGTAGAGTTAGGCCCTTATTAACCAAGCAAAATATTAATTTCATCATAAAAATCCTGCATGAATTTTGCTGCTGGTCATTTTAGAATCCAAACCAAACCCCTCTTCACTTAGAGACACACTCGATTGTTGATAGTTCTTGTACACTGCTACTGATGCTGAACACCAGCAGGGACTATGCTGAGCATGTAAAGCATCTGGGTTTTAAAACAAGAAAGAAGAGTGGGTAGCTATCAAGAAAATCTTGTATTTCCTGATGAAGTGTGGTCCATGTGAGTTTTGTGCTTGGCACGCTGTCTCCAACACAAACGAAATCAGATTTATTTTTTTATTATTATTTTTCTGATGAAAATTTTCTCAGATCCACATATTGGAAACATCTGACGACTGATTGAGTTATCATACCTAAGTTCTGCTTTGGCGTCCTTAGAGCCCAGCATGTGATGGGCAATAGGAAAAGATAAATATCACTGAAAGTAGCCAGGGATGAGAAACATATCCCTGTCAGGAAGGCTGGTCTGGACTAAAATGACTGACACACACTGATCTGGTCTATGGCAAACAGATCTATTCCTGGGACCTCTCACTTGCAAAAGATGTTCTGCAGGACTGAGCTTTTGACAGGCCACTTGTCTGAGGCCCGTCTGCTGGGGCGGCCTGCCTAGGTGCTCTGACACCGGGAAGGTGCAAAGCTCGCGCAGGGGGAACGCCAGAGCTGCACTGCCTCCCGACGGACCGAGGCAGAGCTCCTTCCCCCTTGTCTGCTGACAAATTGCACAGCTGTGGTGTTACATGTCAGCACTTGCATTGTGGATCTCCAGAGACAAACCAGGAATGTTCTGCATGCCAGACAGTGGCGCTGAGCCATTACATTGAGACAACCTTCTTGAGGGAACCATGGGCCCTCAGTGAACAAGAAGAGTTGGGAATCCGCTGATGTTCTGACCCGCAGCCGTGTAACGAGAGGCAACCTACTGCAGTGAGACCAGCTCTACAGTTGAAAGAGATGTCTTGCAAAAACGTGCTAAATCCATGCAGCATTTACTGCATAGATACAACACTGATCTCAAACAACTCGCATGGCATTTAGATAAGGTAGGTGACACTATATGTCCCTGAAGTCTGAGGTATGCTTTCATCAACATTCGTGGTGAGCCTGAAATTATTTGATGATGTTTATCATCATCTGGAATGCTTCCAGTGGAAAACATGATCTTGCTGACCTGGAATCTAACTCAGCTCCTGCAACCTATATATTCGGAGCAAGAGTCAACAGACAAATTCACATTGACATTTAATGCAGAGAAGCAAAGGACCTGAAGTTACCTGAAATGATCTGCTCACCTGTTGAGGTCATCTTCTAAAATTAGCCTTTCAGTTCAGAACCTACAGTTCTTGCTTGTTTCACTGAACTACCACAGCTGCTAACCTTTCACCAGGTCCTTCCCCTTCAGGAAAGCTGAAAGGGCTTTTAAAGTCATATTCCTACTGGAATCTCCATTGGATTGTAGAAACAGATTTCATAAATAATTATCATAGGGACTGAAAAATGACAAAGCAGTCTTGAGAGACAGACCATTATGGAGGGAAAAAACAACATTATTGTAACCATGGAGGAAAAAAGTAACCATTATTATCTGTGACAACAGATTATTTTATTGAAACATATGACATCTAGGATAGGGAAATAATAAGAATAAAAAAAAACTTTGACTTGAACTCTGGAGGGCTTCTCCTTTATTACTTCCCACTTTAGTAGCAAGTTTACCTCTTTATCAGCATCTTGTGGGAAAGGACATAGAAAAGGAACAGCAAGAAGAAATATTGGAATAAAAAGAAACATGAATTGAAGAGTAATATCTCATGGTCACAGGTAACACAGCAAAAGCTTCACTGTTTCAGAAAATATTCTTAAAAGAAAACTAGTGACACACTGTACATGAAGCTACAAGAAGATGGATGCACAGCATCTTGGAAAACTTCACTCACAGCTGGTATGAGTAGTTTGCTGCAAACTAGAAAGGCATATCATTTGGGAATCTGTAAGGGTTAAGTCCTTTTGCTATATTGTTATTCAACAGTCTGGGTAACAGAACAGATCACACTGTTTGAAATCTGCATGTGGGGTAAGGTGCTGTAGGCAAACTGGAGCAGAGAAAGTTTTCAGAATGATTTGGAGAGATCAGAGAAATGGTCTGAAAAACACAGGATTCAACTCAGCAAGGACAGGTGCTAAGTCCTGTACTTAGGAAGGGAAAATATTGTCTGGAAAAGTACAGGATGGGGAATAACTAGACAGATAACAGTTGTTCTGAATAGGACTTGGGGAGTATTACAGAGGATCAGAGCTGAACATGAGTCAACAATATCATGCTGCCGCAAAGAAGGCATCCGTCAACCTGATCTGTACAAATAGGAGGTTCGTCTGACGTAATTCCCTTATTTTTCTTGGTGGTGATAAGGCCCAAGTAAGAACACGACATCCAGTCTGGCAGTTGCACTTTAAGTAGGAAGTGGATTGAGCAATTCAGAAGAAAGGACAGGACTAATCAAAAGCCTGCAAAAGGAGAGCCACAAAAAAAGCATGATAGAAAGGGTATTGTTCAGTCTAGAAAGGAGAATATTGGAGGCAGAAAATAACCTTTAAAGAGAAATGGAATAAATTGGTTTTGATACCCAGCGTGGAGAAGATGGAAGAAAGCAGACTTAAATCACAGCAACAAAAGTTCAGATTAAATCTCCTAATGGCAAATGAGAGCGTATGCCAAATTTTGAAACCTCTGACACTAGCAGTCTTAAAAATAGGTTGCACAAAACATCTGTCAGGAATGATTTAAACATGATCCACCTTTGGGGCAGGACGAGGGATTAGATCACTCCTAGGTGTCCCATTTTGCATGATTACAGGAGTGAGCAGACTCTAGTGTGGCAATGAAATACGCAGAATCTCTTGGAAAGCAAGAAGTGAAAAAGTTGATATAACTCGTGTAGTTTGCAGGCTCCAGCAATTCTTCACAGTCCACGGTTCAGGAGGTTTTAAGATGGCCAACAGTTTATGTTAATAAATGGAAAGACCACGCATCTAAAGAGGGTCTTGAAGGTAATGAATACATACAGTCAGAGTAGGGAAGAAGAAATGCCATTTTATTAGGGAGAGAGACAGAAGCAGAGATTTTAAATATTTAAGTATTTGTATTTGTACCTTAGTGAGAAGGTAAGTCATGGAGTGTGTCTAAGAAATGTATCCCTCTCCCAGACACAGAAGCCATTGCAGGCCCAGGCCCTTAACAGACAGCAAGATTTCACACATGGAATAGGTCTTAAATTCAGCTCCATTCAGGAAGCCCTGAACCAGAGCCTAAGGAAAGCTTAGTTTAACTGACACTTGTTTAAGTCCAAATTATTAAATGTTTTAACTAATAGGCAGTATCTGTTTAAGCAAGAGCGCTGAAGAAGCCATATCTCACATACAAAATATAAAATAAACACTGTCATGTCAGGATACTCTGCACTTAAAAAGAATCCTGTCTGAACAGAGTCAGATGCTTTAATCCACTCATAAACCCAGCCCCTTTTCCCTCCACTGTTAAAAAAAGATGTGTGCTGAGAATGTGGCTAGTAATCCCAGGGTGAAAGAAGTGGCATAAAACCCACCCATCAGTCACAATCCACAAAGCTTTTACTTGGACTGCCCTTGGCTGTGATAACACATTATTACTAATCTTCCGAACATTACGCACATACAATCTGGAATGCAAGAACTATCATACAGTCCATAAACAGAATGAAGCAAAGCCATTGGATTAGTTCAGTCTTAGGATGTAAGGAAAAAAAAACAAAACAGCCTTCAGTCAGGGAAAGTCCTTACTTGAAATAATTTACGAAATTAGTTCTGATTTCCAGAAGTGCTCAGTTATAAAACTGGAAAAACTCACAGTAGTCTCATTAAACCAAACAACACACAATCCATTTTAGGCACTGAAAGCTCCCTTAGTTTTAGTAGTTTTCAAGGAAATTAATTAGATTGTAGTTACAATATACAGACTTTTCTTTTTTTTTTTTTCTTTAATTGGGCACCTGCAGGAGGAAAAAGCTATAAAAAAGAATAAACATACCTTTCCTCTTCTTTTTTTTTTTCCCTTTCCGCTTGTTTTTTCATAGAGCACTTGATATTTCATGCAGTTTTTTCCAGTAAGCAGATCAATTGTCAAAAAAATGCAGCCTGAGGCCATCTTATCAATCAGCTCATGTTGAACTCAGCCCATGAGAAAGGTAACGTTCCTGAAAGAATGATATCATTGATCTTCATTTTTCTCACAGTCACAGGTGAGTTCTTACCCTCTCAGTTTCAAAAGAGACACTAAAACTTTAAGCAGCATCGCAGACATTACAAGTGAGGTCACATGCTCGAGAGAAGCAAGGAAACTTCTCAGGACCCCTGTGATATAAACAAAAGCCCAGTGATAAGGACAGACAGAAGAAAGGTAAGACAGATCCCAAAGGAAAAATTTAATCCTGAATAGTTGCAGTTTGATAAAATTGTAAGTAACTAAAAATAGGTTCTTAGTAAAGAGAAACGTCAGGAAAGTTCAAACTCCTCTCTGCCTTTTCAGAGCATGAATTTGAACTGCAGGTTTCCCGTCACTCCAAAGATACCTTAATTACCAGTCTGCCGGATTTCTAGGACTGGTCTCTTTTTTTCACATTGAAGCTACTTTAGGTAATACATCTGACTTCTGATGAAGCTTCCACAAGATCGGGGCTATTTTTCTTTGTTTTGGAATGAATATCCGAGTGTAAAACAACTTCCTTCAGTTCTCAAACTATTCTCATGAAAGTTGTTTTTTGGGTCAAGCTGAAACAAAATGGAGTTTGGCCAATGACCAGAAGCAGTTCTTTGGCTGCAGTATTTGCTTCCAGCTGACCTTTTTGAAGGTCTCCAGCTAAAACATCTGTCCTTTCCTAGGACGCGATTACAGGACAACGTATGATTTGGTTCACATTGTGAACAACAGCTTTCCGAACTTTTCATCAAGAAATTTGGCAGCTCCATACCGTGGAAAAGAGACATGAAGAAGGCAGGAGACCCAATCGCTCTTCTTACATTTGCTTTTCCAGGGCATATTATGGAGTAGAAGCAATGGCGAAAAAAAAAGGTGGTCAGTATGGAACCAAGCATGTAGCCCTCTTCAGTACAAATGGGTGACAGGAGTTTGCTCAGTGTGGCTTGTATTATACACCCTATCTGCCTTGGCATCAACACCAACCAGCCAAATCAGGGCCTTCTAGGAAGGGTCCGTGGCTAAGTGCAAAAGGCACATGGGATTTGTAGGCAGCAGGAGCTAAGGTTGCTCATCTCATGCTGGCTGCAGCACACAAAACTGCAGGAATCTCATATCCTGGGGAGCTGGGCATGAGATAAGGAGATATACACTCTTAATCTTTTCCCTGGCCTAGCTACCTGAGGTTCAGTGGAGTCAATACCAGAGGCATGTCAGGGTTAGGCAATGAGATCCCTAGAAATTCTGCTTCACTGGCACAGATCATGATGCTCAAACTGTATGTTAAACATTGCAGACTGACAGCATACATTTATCCCCTCCTCTCAACTGTATTTTCCAAGAAATCTCTTCTGCTCTGTTCTTGATGTAGGCAGGAAAAGCCAAAAGCCCTAATTAACTTGTAATTGAACTTTCATTAACTTAAACATGTAGGGCTTGCAGCCATTATCACCATCTGGAAGAAAACATTTGTCAGATATGTTAAAGTAAGCTGGCACCAGCCTCACTAAGTAGCCTCAGGCAACCCAGGAAAATGCCAGTCAACTTTTACCTAGCAATAAAATCCTCTCTAAAGAGGAGATCCAAAAATTTTCAGAAATTGGTGGCTCCTTCTCCCTGTCCTCTGTGACTAAAAGCTTGGAAAAAATTGTAATCTCTGTGTTGCATTTCCTTAAATTCCATCTTTTTCCTGGTAATTCTTCTGCCTTTTTAGTGCTATGTAAAGCAGTTTTTCTGAATCATCTGACAATCTCCTGCTTCTTTCACATAAGACTTGGCTGAGCCATCAGTGATTTAGCCAGCAGCGATCAACGCCTGGGCAAGCAATAGACTGTGCTGAGTGTGTTCAGCTGAGAGCTGCTAACACTCATCCTGGCTTCCCAAACCGCAACTGCTGCTGCTGCTGGTTAAGGCAACACAAGGCACCAGGGCTGTGAGCCCATCTCCTACTGACAGGAGCAGCCTTCCTGCTGGGCCCTCTGAACGGGAGGAGCGCTGCAACGCGATGGGGGGAGGCAGTGGAAAGGTGCAGCTTTTGCACCTTATTGCTTGGAGCGCTGAAGGACGAAAGTAGGACTGGGAGGCAGAGGGGAGGCAGCAATGGCTAAAATTGGACAGAAGTTAGGAGGTGAAGGGTGGAGGGAGCCAAGGACTGGATGGACTTCCAGGATAGGGTCTCCTGGGTACCTCTTGGTAAAGCAGAAGCAACCAACCAGCCAACCTACCAATCTGTAGGGAAGGGAAGGGTAGGGAACCTCAGCTGTTCAGAGCATCGAGAGGCATTCAGCGTTCACCTCCAAGGCCCCTGCCTGAGCAGTGATGAAGCACTACAGCAGAAACACCACCCTGGATCTGGGATTCACCACAAACAGGCAATTCCAGCAAAGGACCTCAGAGAGACATAGGGATGTGTATATATACGGTTTTTAAACCAGGACACATGGCTAAGGCTCCATCCCACAAGGCACTGCCCAGCTCCTGTAGCTTGCAGAGCCTTCTTGGCAGCACCAAAACCACTGCTAGAGCTTATAAGAGGTTAGAGCAGCCAGCCGGTCTGAGGGTGCAGCACTCACCAGGAGCCTCCATCACCTCAAGGAAATGGCCCCAGTTACACGAGTTACAGATGGCTCTGCCATTCCCCAGGCAGTGAGAACATTCCCCCTTTCCAAGGGAGCACCCACATAAAGGTATGGCTGGACGACAGCACATAGTAAATGATACTGTAAATTGCTTAACAGTAACATATTGTTCCACTGAGGTATCTGCTTCATTATTCCAGCTGGTGGTGAGTTTATGCTCTGAAACACGAGGATTGGTGGCCCCTGACATTTTATCCAAGCTAATCTGACTACAGATGCTGTTCTTATAATCCTAAATGCCTAAGCCTCATTTTCAAAATGTTTTTAAATTGCCTTGACATCATCCTACAACTGTAAGCACCACATGTTAAATAGAAGTTATTATTTGTTTTATATTAGCAGCTCACAACCCACTTCTGAAAAGAGCCCTAAAGTGTGAGGCTGCGTGGAGACCCTTTCACGCTCTCCTCCCTTCGAGCAATCCCATTACAGTATCTGGCCTCCATTCTGGATATGGCTGTGAGTGACTTGCCCTGAGTCATTCAAGAAATTTGTGGTAAACCTGGGTATTGGAACTAGCTCTCCAGAGCTTATTTAAGTCAACAGAAGACTTTCCAATTGATTTCAATTAACTTTTGAGCAAGTTCCGAGTCTCAGGGCGCTGCCCTTGCTGTGATAGCATGCTTTTTATACTGCTCATTTTAAACACCTATCAGATTTCTTCCAACAATTCTTTCCAAATTAAATTGCCTTAGGGTGTAAGGGAATGTTTCAGAGAGATGAGGAACCTATTCTCTCTGAAAATCAATGTGACTTGGATACCTATCTCCAATTTGTGCCATTTTAAATTTTCCCCTCAGTCAAGCCAGACCTTTCTGCAATGCCTTTCCCCATTTTTATCTCTTTTATGTGGATTACTTTTGCTGTCTTTTCTGATGCATAATGGGAAGATGACAGGAGATCCTATAGCACAGCTGGACACTCAACATTGCTGAAAGACTGATGCACAAGAAATCTATCTCAAAGAGTACAGTCCCAGAAAAAGGATTTATTTAAAATGGATGAAATTGGTTACTAGTTTAGTTGAGATGTGCTCCTCCAGTTTTATCCTCTGATTCCAGTAGTATACAAAAAAAGCTGGAGCGCTGCCATGACAAACTAGGCTTATCATTTTCCAGTGGCTTTAATATGGGTCAAAACATTTAATCAGTCAATATTAATTTATTTTAGTATTCCCTGGGGAAACCCAGGGTGACTATAACACAGAGCTCCTTCTAGCTATTTAAACAAAGAGAAATGGAAGGACATCCGCTGTGATTTATTTTCTCTGGATGATCAGTGGAGAAATTGGATACGCATGACACACATTCATTTAGTCCTCACTTCCCTTTGATGATTAGGGCTGAATTTTCATTCTGGTGTATGGAGATTTGTGTGTGTCACTCCAAACAACAAGGATCATACGTCTAAGTCCAAATGTAACTTTCCATGAGTGAAGTTCGGAGACACACAACTCCAGTGTAAGTAGCCAAAACAGAACATTATAATTGCATGCAAGCAACATTTATGCTCTAAAGTGGAAGCTTGAGCTTCACAGAGGCTTGACTGAATTTGTGATTAAGATCCTTTCTCTAGCTTTGGTAAAAAAGCATGTTGGAAAGATGTGCAGGCATCAACTTAATTAAATCTATAACAATTGATTAGCCATTTCAAAACATCTGTAACTTGGTCCTTTGTACACTATTGCGAATAACCTCAATAATGAGGTGTGACCAATTGTTTTATTGCGTGAGCATTGCAGCCTCAGCAGAGGAAGGCTGAAGAGACATAGCTGTAGCTCAGACCAATTGCAGTGAAATGCTAGGTCTGTGTAGCCAAGTGATGGAATTTCGTTTGTTTATAACGATCTTTTTTTATTAATATAACCTTTTCACAGACCACGAGAATCAGACAGAAATGTGAGCAACTGCTTTTCAGAAACAGTCCCCTCACCCTTCAGGTCTACCTGACATTCACTAGGGGAAAGGAGTTCTCCAAACAAAAGCTAATGGAAGGATGACAAAAAGCTTCATAATGGATTATAAAGCTTTGTAATCGCTGCTGGCAAACACAGAGGTGATTTAAAATGCTACTACTATGGCGTAATATTTTCCAGTTTTCCTGCAGTCCCAATGTCAAGTGATACAAGCAATAAAGCTTTCCCTTCCCTTCCCCTGTAAGACTATTCCATACATCACATTGTGAGCAAGTTTTATTTTTGGACTGTGATGAACACCTCACAGGATCAGGCCAGTAGCAAGGCACCGAGCACGTGGTAATGATACATCACATGGATTCAAAAACAACTGCCTTCCACCACTGCAGCACTGGGTGCGCTCATTGAAATGACCACAGAATTAAAAAACCAGCACAATCGTGCTGCTGTATAAAACCCAAAGAAATATAATCTTGACTAATAATCACACTGCACTCAGCGACTAAACATCTGGTGGACCTATTTTAAGATTAGACATGTGCCACCCCCTGGACAGGTCTCAGCACTAGAGTGGGGATTCAGTCCCAAGGAATCAGATGCGAGTGCTCACAACATACGTGCACTGTGAGAATGGGAAAGACTGACCTTGAATACACCGAGCTGTATCCAGCAAAAGACAGGTGGCAACAGCAAGCAACTGAAGCTCTACTTCGAGGCTTCATTTGCAGATAACCATCCTTGACTTGGCTCAGGAGAGGGACACACTCAGTATCTGAAACACCTGTCTTCTGTGTACATATATTTCATGCATAAATCTGGAGAACAGAAAAAAACCAAAGCAATGGAAATATAACTTTTTGGTATGCAAGGTTTATGTCTGCCCATTTAAGAAAACAGAGCAATTCTACTAAGCTGGAACAATGCTGTGGCTCTGTTTCAGCTGGGAAGGTTAGAACAAATTGCTTGAGGGAAGCGAGAGAAGAGCAAAGGTTTTTAATAGGCATTGTCATGCAGAAGGAGTGAAACAGAGAAAACATTCTCTTCTGTTATTCCTCAGCAGAGTTCAGATTTCCTAATTTCAGGCATTAGTGTTTCAAAACCTTTGCAGGGGAAGCTCCAGAGGACTTCTGTGCCAGCAGGAGGCCCAGGCTGCAACACACTGAGAAAACTTAAGTCCGATAATCCTCACACAAAATTTCTGTGCCGGAGCATTTAATATTGTAATTTCCAGCACACATGGATAAACCGCTGCTGGAAGGATAACACAAACCAAACCCATTCCCACTGGACAGGCTGTTTCAGCTCTCATTCCACATAATAGATTGCATAATACACTTGCGGAAGATGTTTTTTCAGCATCTTCACTGAATATTCCAGAAGAATTTAAGTAGAAACAACATCCTATGCACAAAGGCAAGGGATGGGCAGGCCTACAAATTCATGACAAACACACTGTCCAGCTGCAAGTCTTCTCCTAGGCTCTTCTCAACCTGTATTTGCCCTCCCAACTCCCAGACAGTTTTCCTGACAGGCTAGGCAGCAGGTGAGTGATCTTTTCCTCTGTCACTATCCCAGCTCAAGGGCTACAAGACACAACTTTTGCTGCTATAAACAGGACTCTTTTAAATAAACAAGAAATGACTAGTCTTAAAACATTTTTGAATCATCTCTGGTAAGATTTTTCATTAGAGCACAGTTTCTGGTGCTGTTATAAGGATGTCAATTTTGGTGGAAAGAAGGTTAAAACAAACAGAACGCCCAAGTCCCGAACCCATAAGCCATCTCAGATATACTCCAACAGGGATCTCACCAATAAACATGATATATAGATCATGGATACTGTTAAAAGTCTCACTGTAGAGAACTGTTAACCCCCATGAGTTTTATTCGGCTTTAAAAGTATTTTTTAAGGTGCTGGTCTTTTAGGTCGTAAAGTATATGTGAAAATTTGGAAACAATTTAGCCTTTCAGTCTAGTTATTGATACACCCTACACAGTTTTGGTTTTGATTTCTTACTCTCTTTCTCTGCAAATTCTACAATTAGATGGGTAGGACGGCACATTTTTATGGATTATTACACTGATAGGGGTTGAAAGCACTTGGCCTACAGCCTCGTATCTCACTGCATGCCCAAGGCCTCTGATAATCCTTCAGAAATACACTGTGCATCGAATCTTGTTGCTTCATTAGAGGCATACTTTCTCAGTCTGCTTTCCAAAAATCTCTCAAGGCATCTAGTAGTTGTGTGGCAAGCCACTCCAGTCACAGCTGGTGGAGGGCCAGTAAACCAGACTGAAGTAGGCTTTTTTGGCAAAACTCATGCATGTTTGCCTGCAGCTGACTTTTTACTGCAACTGCTTTCCCTCTTTGGGGTTCCTTCCCTAGAAACCTATGACCCAGATGAACCTGTAGAAATTACAGAAGGGTTGAGCTTCCCACGGAGCATTTAGACACTTCCAAAATGTTTACTGTGTGCTCCTTCACTTTGTGTCCATTCTTGATTCTGTCTAAAGTATTTCTTTTACCTTCTTAAATATTTTTAATTAACTGCTAAAATATTGCCATACCATTTTTCCAGAGATCAATAGCAACTGTAGATCAAATCTGCAAAGAATATATAATCGATATGATGAATACAGTAAAAATTGTTATTCAGGTCCTCACACCAGCATGGACTTAAACTGGAAAATTACAGCTAAGTATCCTGGAGAATTTAACTCAAAATTGACTGCTATAAAACACTTCAATTTCTTACAAAAGCCACCTATCACCACTCTTTACACATCAATCTGACTGAAAGATGAGACAAGCTGAGGGATCAGCTCAGGCAGCAGAGTGAACTCACCATTACAAAGGTCTTTGGAAACGGGTATGTTTTAGCAATCTCTCACCCAACTTGCAGTTAGGTCTCTTATTTCTGAATAAGCACCTGAAGAATTTCCCACTTCTGTTCTTAAAAAAGGGTTGCATTTTTCCTAAATCTCAAGTTTGCACAGAGAAAACTCAAACTGAATAGAGGAATTTTTAAGGTCTTATAAAAAATAGCATGAAAAATAAGTATTTTTTCAACTCTTTGTTAGGATGGGATTGTTATTTGCATATCTCATCTGAATGGCTTTTAAGTAGAATTATTTTAATTTAAGAATTCCTTTAATTAATTGTAACAGTACTACTATTAAAATAAAAAAAATCCAACTCCTGCACTTTTGAGCCCTTACCACATGTAGCACAGACAGCAGAATTAACTGATTGTGTATCCAAGAAAGTTCAACTTACATCTCTGTCACAGTTCACAGCTTCAGCTTTTATACCCTTATCCAGGCATAATGCCTCTCTCTTTTGCACTAAAGTGACATGAAAGCAGCTGTTAGCATTACAACCACATGTGACAATTTCCAATAAATTTCAAAATTAAATAAGCCCCTTTCCAGTGATTCTTTGATGTCATCTAATTTTCTGCCAGTTGGTAAAGTCAGAGAGACAGAAGTCTCAAAGTAATCTGAATTTTATGGTTCCAAACTTTTCTTCCTGACAAGGAGCAAACCATTTTCTGCTTTGGTCTTTGAGGGATTATTAAGACAGAGGAACTATTATAACAACAATGAAGGGAATGTTTGATTTTCATATCAACTCATAAGCCCATCTCTGTTCTTGAAACTGAGATCCCTTATGTTGTGGTATCGCTGAGAACTGATCAAAAGTTGCCCAATCTCAAAGGCTCATTAACACTTCAAGACTAATAAAAGCATCAGGAAAACAGTCGCATTAAACTTTTTATTCGTCACCCCCCACCACCACCACCCGCTTTCCTCACACTGAGTTTACGTGCAGTCTATTCATCTTCTCTTCCTCTAGGTCTCTCCATAATAAGTCGTCCCAGTAAAGTCACAAAGAGAGAAGCTTAAGGGTTTTTTAAGCTAAATTTAAAAGACATATTGATGTGGTGCTTAGGAACATGGTTTAGTGGTAGACTTGGCAGTGTTAGGTTTATGGTTGGACTCGATGATCTTAAAGGTCTTTTCCGACCTAAATGATTCTATGATTCTAAACCCCAGCAGGAAAAAACGAGGTTATGTCTGTGCTGCCTCTGATGGGAGGGCCAAGGCTCCCTCATGGCAGATCTACTCATTCTTCATACTGTGGTCCTGCAAGTACCTGTGAACGTACGCTCTGGACCGCACGTGAGGGGATAGCACAGCATCCAACTCAGTGCAGCTGCTTTGTGTGCTGAGACAGGCAAGCACGGGGACTCACATACCTGTTACAGCTCTAAGACCAACCTGTTGGTGCAGCATATGCAGGGCCTCATCTCAGAGCAGCAATCTCATCTGCCAATAGACAACCACAGTTGAGTCTAGGCAGGCTCTGATCTTTAAAAGAGGCTGGACTCTTCTCAAGGCGTGAGAGCAGCTATTTGTATCTGCAGTTATCATCCTTCAGCATCAATCTCTTCGGCTGCTTCACCTCCAGACAGGACTGCTTGGACCCACAAGACAAACCTTTGAATACTGCAACCAAAACAGATGCAAAACCATGTACTTGAAATTAGCCAAGTGAAAAAAAGAGATGAAAACTAACAACCCCTTGGAGTTGTTGGGCTAAGTAATATTGTGCATAGAATTTGCATAGCACGACTCATAGTTTTCCCTTGTCAGAGGTAATCCTGATCTAGAATCACAAGAGAGTTACTCTTTTCCAGGCATCCTACATCTGCTCTGTTGTCAGATGAAGTGTTTTGGTTACTTTCCATGTGTAGGAATTTCTTCCTCATTGCTGGTCAGCTCCATAAAATCTCATTCTGTCCTTCCCTCTGCTAGATCAGTATCACCTCTTCCAAAGATGTTAATGCAAATCTCATCATACTCTGTACCATCTTCTAGCCCTATGTGATGGAGTCGTATCACTACATGGAAATTTCAGGTTTCAATCAAAAAGAAGTTCCTGGCCTTCCTGGGTACACACAACTGCTTTGAAATATGGTTTGCATGCACCTTTAAAGGCCAAAAGGGAAGCATCAAACAAAAAGAACCTGCTGCCTTCTATTTAAAACCAAATGAAGCCCCGTGATTTCCATACAGTCTCACTTTTTTTTTTTTTAAATACTTGACTCATCATTTTGTAACACCACTGGCAATACTGCAAAAGTCCCTTCCCTGCGGAGCTGCACAGGTGCTCATATGTCCTTATGATGACTGACAACAGCAGTAAATAAGCCTTCCAATCTTACGTTCATGCTAAAGATATAGCTGTTTACAGAAAAGCTTCCCAAAGATTCCCCAAGTGCTTCTAGAGATCTTTACCACTGCAAGCTATTATGTAAAGTCTTTTGTATCTATGCACTTAATCCAAAACCCAATAAACTCAATAGAAAAATTCCCATTAATCTCAGAAAGCTTTGGATCAAGTTCTACAGTTACTAATACTACCTTGGTTTATAGGGGTAAACCTTTGTATCTGTTTGGCTGCTGATACTTATGTCACTATCATATACTTTTACTTCAGGCAAGGGGCAAAACAGAATGAGCCAAGACAAATTGGCTTTCTATTTCTGTTTCGTCAAATCTTCCATCTGTCTTGGTGATGTCTAAGTGCGTCTGCATTTAACATTTTCAAACCTATGTTCAATCCATTTGATTTCAAGTGTCCTTTGCCATTTTTGGTGCGAATCAGGGAGTGTCCCATTTATGTTTTGAAAAACTAGCCCACTCATTAACTTTAGGCCTAAATAAAGTACTCCAAGTATTAGATACATGCGTGAAGGAAGTTCCTATTATCGCATTCTTAATGTTACTGTAAATGGATCCCTCCTCCTTGCATGGCATCTCAGACCTGTGGGTGCATAACATACTGAAGAATTACCCTAGGAAATTGAGGACTAAGCCATCATGGTCTCAGCAGTGAAGGTCACAGACCCGGGCTCCAGACCTTGACCTTGGCTGACTGTGCGACAGTGCCAACATACCAGGAAAGAGGAGAGTAGGGGGAAGGGTCAGCAGACATTGGAGACAGATGGCCTAATTCATCATCCACCAGAAATAAAAAAAAGCTGTTCCAAGCATTACACACACAGCGATGATTGTAAATTCCACAACTATGGAGACCTGCCAAGCCATTATACATACCCCCATACTGCAGTCACTATGCATAGCTCCTGAAAGGTGAAGTCAGGAGAAACTACAAAGCATAAAGGGTGCTCACCTCTCAGGAAATTGGTTCATAAAATGATTATCCGAGTCCTGGTGGAACAAAAAGCACGTAGAAGTTGGGGACTGACAGGATATTACAGTTTATTCATAAACAATGCATTTATGCAATGCATAACTAAGTTATCCATGGATGTGATTCCAAATATTATGTACCTAATTAGCTTCTTTCAACACCATTTTTAAAGTTTTGCTCTTAATAGTTTCCCAATTGGAGCTGCTTGATTGCGTGTCCTCCTAAATAAAGGTCTCTAGTCACCAAGCAAAGTACCTCATAGGAACTGGCAATTCTGGTGACGCTGCTCGGGAGGGATGGCATGCAGACCAAACAGAGGTTTCTCCACAACATGTTCTTTGGTTTCTCTGCAAAGAGAATGAAGGAGCACCCTGGATACTGCCTTGGATTTTTGGTACTTAGAAATTCACAGAGAGCAAGGAAACAGGAGGCATCAGTAATGCTGTTTGTAGCACAGGCTGAGTGCTCCAAGTGGTTTTGTGAGCAAAACTTCCTTACAGACAAAGACAACAGCAGCCATTGAGCTGCTGAATGTCACAAAGCAAGTGCCAGAGAGCTTGATCACAGCCTTTGTCCAGCCCTTTAGCTCTCTTTCTACAGAGGCCAACATCTATGCACTACACAACAAAGAGTTATTAATACAACCCCCACAATCAGCCAGTGTAAAAACCCGCATGTAGATCCTAGAGCTCCATTCAGGGATTCCTTAGGAGTGCATAGTATGAATAACTCTGCAAATTCTTGTCACCGATCTGAAACTGCAACCCGCTGAGCAGTCCTTCCTTTTATTGCCAGGTGACCTCGGAAAGATCAGACAAGAAGGGATTTGTTCTGTGCAAGCAGGTTCAATAAGCAAACACGCTTGACAATCCAAGCGCCCTTATCTGACTGCCAGTCTCCAAGATTGTGATTCTGGCTTGCTCTCCTAGAAGCTGGCAGTACGTCAGAGAACCAGCACAACATACCCTTCTGGTACCCCAGAGCCCCCATGGGCTCCCACAGTGAAGCCACTTCTCTTGAACTCCCACACAGCCAAGATAAAAACAACACCCTGAAAGCCTGGCTGTCCTGGGAACCTCCTCTCCGGTTTTACCGCACCAGCTGTATCCATCCATGCTTTCCCCTCATCTTGCTGCACATTCCAGAAATCAGCCCAAGCCACCTCACTCAGCAATTCAAAAACAAGGAGGTATTGGACAACAAAGCAGAAGTGTACTGTGCTGAATATTGCTAGCCGATCCCTGTTCTGACAGTGAACATTTTACTCGCTGTTTGAAGAACTAGTCTACATCCAGAGAGTGCCCCAGCCTCCTGAGGAAAGGGGAGAAGGAACTAAAAAGCAGAAAGCAAGCAAGCATTCTCCAGTTTTCCCTGCTTACTCCAGCTACCCACCAGACTATGACTTCATGAAAGCAAAATCCTCCTCCATCCAGTTTGTGGTCTCCTTGCTTTACCTTTACACTGGACATCGAGGGAATATTTACATGATCTACCTTGAGCGTCTAATCTAGGTGTGATTTTCTTACAACTTGGACCCTTGATGTCTTATGTAGCAGATGGAGATGTCTCCCACAGGAGACAACTACAAATGGTCATTAGGGGTTCAGGTGACTCACACCAATACAACCTCAGTTATTTTACTTCCCTACCTCCTTTGAAGGAGCACAACTGTGTGGGTTCCCTTCTCTTATTTACCCTGAAATTTGCAAGAGACCTTTTACAGACTTAATCTACATACACAGACCATTGTGCATGAAAGCTTTTACATATATTCTGTAAGTACAGTTGTGAACACACCTTTTAGAGTGTCCTTTATTGAACAAGAGATTTGAATGTTGCCATGCTTCCGAGTTATGCATCCATCTACCTACCTAGGTACCCATCTGAATCTCTTTCTTTAGTATCAGAGCCACCTTACAAGCTTCAGCATAATTATCTATGTGGGGTAAGAGAGGATTCATGAAGGCAAAGAGAGGCCAAGTGATTTAAAACTTGGGCTTCAGAGCACTGCCTGGTCAACCAGAGCATTTTTCTCTTGGAAATTTATTCTCTGAATGAACCAGAGAACAAACCCAATAATGCCCAGGATCCAGCACCAATCAAGGAAGATCAACTTGAACCTCGTCCTCAGTCTGTGTCACCTCCAGTAAGGCCCATGGAAACTCCTGGGGGCCAAAAATACTGGGCCATTGACTGAAAAGTGGTCAAAGAATTGTCATGCATAAAACAAAGAGGCTTGGCAAAAGACTGGGGTTTTTTGTAAGGTGATGTAACCATAATGGTGATTGAAATCTTTTCAAGATAAATAACACCGTAACGCATCAAATACCCAAAACAGTTATCTAGTGGCAAATCTACATGATAGTACTGTAGGCAAGTGCAACTGGGAAAAAAGTGTTAGGACTTCAGAAGTGTCCTGGCCCACATTCTTTGACTCCTAAAAAAATAAAAAAAATTTAAAAAGGTGTTTTTTAAAATAGGTATTAGATACCACCACTGTGCATTGTAAGAACGGTGTGTAAATACCTCCTCTACATTGCAGTGCTTTTATCATCTAAGCAAGCAAAAACCATGATGTTCAGTCCCAGTTCAGACAAAATA
The DNA here is from genome assembly GCA_009819775.1 of Phoenicopterus ruber ruber. Classification (NCBI taxonomy): domain Eukaryota; kingdom Metazoa; phylum Chordata; class Aves; order Phoenicopteriformes; family Phoenicopteridae; genus Phoenicopterus; species Phoenicopterus ruber. The sequence continues at coordinate 29,793,771 of CM020221.1, read as the reverse complement.
TTGAATATAGCACTAGGCTGAAGTGGAAAAGAATATTCCTTAATATTTCCTTTCTTTATATATTCTAAATATATTTATATGTATTATATAATATTATATATTACAATATATTAAAATAGTATTATATATAACATACATACATATTCTAAAATTTATAAATCCGTCTTAGCTGTTATGGCAGCTACATAAAGGAAGTAGCATAGTACAGTTTTGGTTCCTGCAGTATCTGTCAGTCTGTAGGCAATTACAAAGCAGTGGGAATGCAATTTATTCCCAAGTAGCCAGTGTTGCTAACTACAGCTGTACTTGAGAGATTCCAGCTACTCAGTATTTACAAGTCTGAATTCTAAAACTGTCCAGAAATTCATTTACAAGCTCAGACTTCCCAGCAGTTTAAGCAAGGGGGTGCAGTGTTTCCCCTGCACTATGAGGGCCTGCATCCAGCTGGCTAGATGCTGTTCGGGTGATCTGAACACTGAAGGTCATGGATGCATTTTTTATCCTTAAAGTTTAAGTAGAAAAACTTGAGCTCTTCTGGAGAGACAGAGGCAGATTTTCATTGTGCTCAAAGCTCCAGCAGCATCTACCTACAACCTTTAGTGATATCAACAGCAATTAGACGTTGTACTTCTGACTCACATACATGCTCGCTCTTGGAATGCCTCCTATCTAAAGCAGAGTATATGCAGATGCCATATCATTGAGGTCCTGTAGCCCAACAAACATCTTACCGATACATCCTCTTGGGCATAATTGCAGAAGTGGATTCTAAGTGCTGATCCTACCCGATGTAAGTCTCATTTCTAGGATGGTGGGAACTGTCAGGCATCAGAACCTGAGAATGTGCATGTCCTTTCTCATCTTTGCGTTTCCACACAGAGGAATAAAGCTATCTCAAATGCAAGCCATGACTATAGTAAGAAATTACAAGTTCTTCTTTGCCTTAGCAAATAGAAGTTTGGAGGTATTTCAGAAGAATAATGTAATTCTCCTAGAAGTGAAGTGCAACGTGAAGCAGCTGCTGATACAGTAGCACTGAAAACTGATGCTGGGCTCAGCGTTGTTACAAACATTCATAGGTTAAATGTATCCTCTTTAACACTGAGCTCAAACTGCAGCAACAGAGGAATCCAAGGACTACTGAACAATGACTTTGTCCATCATTGTTGCTGCATTATACAAGAAATGTTTGTTTGAGACAAAATGCATAGGCAGAAAACTAAAATTAAAAAGCTGAACTTGAGACAATCAAGGTTAACAAAAACAAGATGCCCCCTCGTGGTTACAGTCAAAGGTAGCAAAAGAGTAACAACTACCTACAGGAAGAGCAAGGCAGAATAACTAGAAATAAGGATCTCAGCCTAACTGGCTTCCCTCTGCACTTCAGCTGACTGTAAGAGGAAGAAGAGAGACATCATGCCAGGACCGAGGTGAAAAATGCCTCCCATTAAAATAATCCCCAAATATGCTTATAATCACACGAAAAAGAAGTGTTATGTATTTGCTTTTCTATAAAACCAAATCCACTCTTTTATAACCCTCTTTGAAAAATAAGACGGTATCACTAGTGAAATGAACTTAAGTGCACATGTGAAAAGATTTAGATTTTGTTACTGGGAATGCTTTTATTGACTATTAGGGAGATAGTAAAAGCACCCATTGTGTCTAATGAGGAATGAAAGCAGATGCTGGAAATAAAGACCTTCCAGGGTCTAAGGTTACCTTTCCCTAGGAAAATATTTTGAAACAATATCTGAACACTCTCAGCTTGTAAAATCAGCAGGGCTCCACTAACAGTCAATAAAACAGTGCCATTCCCCCACCAGGTGAAGAGCTGTTATCTATTAGAACCTGGTGCTCCAAAAGCAGAGCAGCTGTTCTTCAGAAGTGCTCTTGTGTGCCTATGGATAAATACACTCCAATGGGAGCAGCTGAGAGGATCCCAGCAGTCGCCAACTTCAGCAGGCAAGGTAACTCACTTCATACCTCCAATTTGAGGGAAGAATTTTAACAGAAGCAGCTCATCCCCTCTGTTCATCCCTGCCTTGGGAATCATCACCTCCCACAGGTTCAGCTGCAAGGAGAGAAGGATGACTTCATTCACTAGAAAGAATTATTAGTCATTTCTCATAGAGAAACTAGATTCTTACACTTTTGTGACAATTCTTCAGATTTTTTTCTTTTCCTGTACAGTGTTTATTTTTACATAAATTTATGCATACATTTTTCTGGGATGGCATAGTCTTACCCAATAAGAACATTTTAGCAAATTATTAAAATCTTAAAGGATTTTATAAATTTTTAAGCAAAAAAAGTGTGATTTATTCCCATTTACTTCCATTCTTGTCCATGTAAAGCTATTTATAATTTGCATTTCTCTATTTGTTCAGGATCCTCATGACCACTGTAAGTCTCTGGAATTCCCAAAAACTTCATAAAAAAAAAGCTTTGATCTTACCCTCAACTTTAACAATAAAGCAAATTTCATTTTTGCATTTAGTCCAGTTTGGCTCCATCTCCTGCCCAAAGTTACAAACTACATCTTGTAACACACAAGATTAAAAATACAAAACTCAAGGGTGTTAATCTTACAAAGTATTTGAAGAACATTTGCTAGAGATGGAAACTATTATAAGATATCAGAAATGATCAGCAATTCAGCTGGTAAGTTTCACATATTGATAATTATGAAAATGAACAGCTGAACACCTATACTGGAGACATTTAGCAGTTCCCAGGTGACTTTCAAGCTTGCAGTAGGAAACACAGCCCCAGCTGGACATACAGAAACCAATTTGTTTTTTATTAGAAGGACAAGTATAACCAGAAAAGTGAAAATAAAATGGTAACTTTAAGTTTCATGTTTCTGAATCATACCATCAGTGATTTTCTCCCAATACACTTGGGCAACAGGTGGTGTACTCCTGATACCAACCCAGAATACCACCACCAGCCCTGTGTTGCCATGTTTGAGAAGCATCTACCAGAGCCACTATGCAGAGCCTGCGGTCAATACATCTAAGCCCAGGCTCCCTGGACATAAAGAGCAGGTGCACCACGGGGCACCCAGGATTTATACACTTTCTGGGATGTCCTACAGTTCACAGCAAGTGTATAGTTTCACTGAATTCTGCCTTAAACTTCCAGGTGGAAAAAACAAGACACATGAAGAAACTCAAGGACACATTAAGTCTCAACAAAGCTTATTTTTAAGGAAGAATTTAAAGCACTGGCAGACAGAAAAAGCAACTTGTAAATGACGATATTGAGTGGACCAGATACAAACCATCACAAACAGAACACAACAAACACATACACCTTGGAAACCTATCGCTCTAGTCACTGCATTTTGCAATGGCTCTATCTCATCTTCAGATTTATGCAGCATTCTGAAGCAAATCATTAGGGGGCAGACAGCAAAGAAAGCTTTTCTGCCACTCTTGACCTAAACCATGGCCAAAACCAGGCTGGGAAAAACAAAATCCTCCTTTAGGTTGTATGTACTGGCAATTTATCAACTCTTCCTCCTTTGTACTAGGACTTTCCTTAAAACATACAGCAAGGGATGAGGTTCTGGTTTTCCTAATTCAATGCAGTAGTCTCTCATGGAATTTATTTTCCCATGTAGCAAGCTGGTACGGATTTTGCTAAATAACCTACCTTACTACATCCCTGTTGGAGGCTCTCTTCAAGGCTAACTATAGCTTCTAACTTGGCAACCTAAGTTCACTGTAGGGCACCTGCAGCACCACACAAAGGCTGTGCTTTGACATCTGGAGGAGGTGCTGTGTAAGGTATTTCAGCATTTCCCATTCCAGTCCCACGCATGCCAGCGTTACCAGTAACACACTCAGTGAACCAGATGAAGGAACAGATGCCATTAAGTTTTTTCACTCTTGCAGTACGTGGCTGCAGAGCAGAGAGGCGTCACAGTATTGTGAATGAGCACGTGAGAAGGGGCATACTTACAGGAAAACAACGTCCCAACTCAGAAAGTAGCCTCTCTAGAAATGTCACATTTTAAGGACAGAATAAAGTTTAGTAGTCACTTAGGTTTAAACAAAAAAATAACCACCACCCCCCAAACTTACCTTGAAAAGGGATTTGGAAAGTCTCGATAAATCTCCCCCAAGTTCTGTGTAAGTAGTTCTAAACCTTGGTCTTTAGCAGACAAGAAATTGAAGTGATAGCTAAGGCTTGTCTATTCTTATCCTGCATAGTATCAACCCAGTATTCAGTTGTGTTTCCACCAGCTTGCTAGTTACCCATTTTCCTACTGTGCTTGATAACAAACTTAATGCTAGACTCAATCCAGAGGACAATTCCTAACACAGCTGAAATTACTCAAGTTATTCAGCTGCATTTAGGCTCTATTATGCTGAGCACTGTACAAAAAGAATTCTGCTCTACTAATCTACTTCCACTTTAATGAGATTATTTGATAAAATTCATTATTAGTCTTTGATGGATTTATTATGACACCTCTTAATAAGCACAGTAATTAGCTTCATGGCCTATGAACTGCTTATCTCTTCCAAAATTCAAACTAACAACTGTCAAGCTGATGCCCTAGCACTGGCAAGCCTAATGAGTTAGCCGAGAGCGCAGCCTGCTATTACCACAGGCCAGTTATGTATCTGATGGTCACAGATTACAGACACTTCAAGTGTGTCCTTATGTGCACTGGATCAAACGGCATGAAATTAGTAACCTCCAGTACAAGCCTGTGGCTAGGTTCTTTCGGTCCTTCTCTGGACTTTGGACTCCCTTGTTTCACCTGTGAGTAATTCAGGAATGATTTTTGCTCTGTAGCCAACCTAAATGCATATTCAGAGCTCTGTATGCAGAGGACAATTTTCAAATTCTTCAGGGTTCTCAAATAAAAAGTATATTCGCATGCTAAAAATTTTGGGGGCATTGGGGCACTTTGGCTTCAAAAGTTTGTTTTATGTTTTGTACCCCACCCTCTCTTCACTGAGAGAAGTATACTATGTAGCTAGTGACGCCCTAGGAACTATAGAAAGCTTTGTTATCTCAGGTACATCCTCTTCCTTCTGGCTTAAGACTTACTGCAGGTAGTAATTTCCTATATGATTATCGCTCCCTGGGGAAGTTACTCCATACCAACTTTAGCATTCTTCTCTTACCCTGCCTTGTACAGCAAGCACATGCACTCCTCAGCTCAGGACACCTGCAATCAGTTCACGCTCTCCTTTCCTGCACTTCCTGAAGTTCTCAGTGGGGAGCAAGGGTGCTTGCAGATGAAAACCTATCAGACAGCTTTATTCTTCTGCTTCGTTGAAAGTGCCCTACAGAGTAAATGCAGTATACAAGTTCACGGTTTCTCACTGTACTATTTAAGTTACATAAGGTACTGTTTAAGGTTGTTTTATTTTTTTATATATACACACTATTGCAACACCAACTGATTTTGTTTTTACAACTGCTGTGCTATCTAAGAAATATATAGTTCAAGGTAAAACCTTAAGTTTTCCAGAATAACACATCAAAGCATTCAATACCCCTTTGCCAAAAGCCTAGACAGTAGGACGAGATTCACATTTTGACTGGTGACTGTCACTTGGCTCCAGTTATGCTGGTCCTTCAGGCTGAAGGGATATGATGGAGGAATTGTTACACTGGCCAGGGTGCCAGGAAAAAAAGAGGGGGCTGTGATTTGTCTTGATACAGTTCTAGAGTCTTTTCAGACTTCTCCGTATCTTCTGATACTTAACAGTTTTTTCCATTCAATAACCAGAACACTATGAATTTGGACAAACACAGATTTGGGGTGGTTTTCTGCTGGCATTGGCAACGTGCAAAAAAAGAGGAAAAAGTAGTAAGAATGGCTTGAAAGAACGGCTGTCTCATACTCCTGAAATATGCAGCTCCAATATGACCTAACAGTATTTACTCCATCTCAGTGGAATCCTCTAAAGACAGACAACATAAACCAAAAACTTAATGTATACAAGTTACAGCGATAAAACCAATCATTTTAATTGAAGCCATTAAAAAAAACATGTGAGGCAATATAAATGATAAAATTATACTTAAGAAGGAATAGCTAGCACTTTCTGAAAAGCTTTAAAACAGCAACAGACACTTTACAAAAGATTTGAGGGAAGAGAATAAAATTTTCAAACTACAGGTACTGTATAAAGGTAACATTAACAATTATCTTATAAAATACAGCAACAGAGACAAAATGGATACTCAAGCTCCTTTGAAACTAAGCCTTCTGGGGTCTTCATTAAAATGTATGTTCAAAAACTATTTTAAACAAGGACTAAATACTTCATATTTTAAATTTACAGGTCCCTGGCATAAACATAGCACTATACACATCTTCCAAACAAGCAGCAAGTACAATTTCATTTAACCATGTGTGGTGTCATCTTCTACAAAGTCTTTGGCCATTTCTGCTGTGATCACATCAATATGACTAACCTGGAACAAAGAGAAGTATACAGTTATTACAGTATCTCCTGCAGAATAAGACTCAGCAACACATGTATAATCAATTTCTAATGTCCTTTAAAGAACACGACAAGGGACATCTGAAAGAAGAATTTAAGTATCTACAGAAAGGAGAGAAAATTTATACAAAACTGTGATATAACTAGAAATCCATTACTGAAATAAGACTGATTCACTTTCAACTCAACTTTCAAGTCGAGTCTCAAATGCACAACTTGATAAGGTTCTCAGTAAACATCATAACTAAAACATATTATTTACCTTGTTTCTGAATTTTACACCATAGAACTTGTCAGCTGACTCAAGCAGTTCAGGCCTAAAAGTTGTTGTAATAAACTGAGCATGTTCAGCTAGTTCCATAATCATATCTAAAAAAGAACACAAGAATTCTTTATTAATGTAATCTTTTCAGTAAAGCGGGATGGGTCTTAATATAAGACAGGTAGAGTTTGCTATTCCTTATTCAAAATGAGGTTTTGGTTAATTAAAAAAAAAAACCAAACAACAAAAACAAACCAAAAAAACAAACCAAAACACACCCCCCCACACCAAAACACCCCAAACACACACGACACAACACAATCCACAGATGAAGAAAGGATCCATATCACGTTTTTTAAATATTATCATTAATTCCAGTACCAACTCTGACAAATCCAGTCACTCAGTAAAATCAGTGGGGTATTAAAATTCTATGATGAAAAACAGAGTAAGTACTTTTCCAACAATGCCATAAGCTAAAAGTCCTTTTTTTTGTTTTGTTTTTTTAAATCAAACTACGCTTCAAAACAGGACTATTTCCACCACACTGAAGTGTAGCAAGGAGACCCTTTAGACACAGTAGACAACACAGAGCTTCTACCTAAAACTAATTTCGTGAAAGCTTCAGAAGGCACAAAGTTAAATTTCTAACACACGTGTTGGCATATTCAAAAATGCACCTTTAGGATTAAAAGCTTTTATCTTAAACGTCAGGGATGAGAAGACAGACTATCACCTTCAACCACAATGAAGAAGAATAAAGGTAGACAGGTACCTGAAACAGCTTTTCTGTGCTGAGCATCCAAGGCTTGGTCGATTTCATCAAACAAGTAAAATGGAGCTGGATCACACTTCTGGATAGCAAATATCAGGGCTAAGGCCACTAAGGATTTCTGTCCACCGGAAAGTTGCTGCATTTCTCTCATTTCACCCTGCTTCCCTGTGAACGATACCTAAGAAAACAATGCAACAGCAAGATGATTTCAAAATATTACACCACAACATCACTTGCTATTATAGTAAATAAACAGGACCAATTAAAATTTAAAAGTAACTTTTAAAATAATTTTAAAATATAGTTAAAAGGCAATCTAAATGAATATTCAGGATACTAAAACACACATATTTTTCTTTACCCTTATGCCAACTCCAGTGAACTGGTCTACAGATGGAACACTGCTCTGAGATCCAGATCCCCTTTCACTCTCAGTGCTGCCTTCACCTTCATCTTGGGACTGACTGCCCTCCACATCTCCTTTCTTCATCACTAACGTGGCCTTGCCACCAGGGACTAACTTCTGGAATACTTCACTGAAATTTTTTGACACCTGAAAAAGAAACAGTCAATATATCAGCTCATTTTTACATAATGAAATCAACTGCAGACAATAGCTGTTTTTACACAATCACACTAAGTATCTGCTTCAAAGCAGAGATCCACATTCATTCTTAACACACAAGTAGAAGTGAGAAACACACACTATACAAAGCTTGGTTTAAACACATTTAAGCCAACTGTTCTTGTAGTATGAGAATTTTCAAATTTTTATGTTTTAATTCTACCATTTTCTTGAGAACAGCAGAAAAAGCAAGTATTTATTTCAGTAAACTTCAGATGAGATCTCAGTTAAGCAAATGATCTTCTAAGAGAAGACTTAACTTTGTAGTTAAGAACCTTTTTAACATTAAGAATTACTTTCACTGAGTCTGGAAAATGGATTTGGTACAGAGTTTATTAACAGACATTCCCCAGAAAGGGTCATACATAGTACAGAGAAATATTTACGTTCTGGTGAATCTAAGAGGTTTAAAGGAAAGCTAGAGTTGTAATACAACCAAGATGAGCACCTATTTCTTTTTCAGTATTTAAAAACCCCCACAAACCTCAAGTTACATGATACTGCCTTCTATTATTATAGAATAGATGTACTTAACATCTGCTTCTTCCCATATAGCTGCTACACAAGGGGACAACTTGATTTCAGCACCAGTGTCTTTACAATTGTTGCCATTTTGTTACCTGTTTGAAAGTCAGCTGAATAGCCTCGTATTTCCGAAGCTCAAGGACATTCATCAGCTCCATGATGGATTTGTAGCCCCTGTCCAGTTCCTCTTGCCTTTTTATCAATTTTTCCTTCTGTTCTGAGAAATTCACAAACTGATCTAAAGCTTTTTTATTAACATGACTATATTTCTTCAGTTCTGTATTGCACTGCTCCAGTTTGCGGAATAACTGTAAATGGAAAATATTAATGTATGAAAGTGACTTGCAATTCTAGCCACATTTGACACTCAAGATGTATGTGACACTAATATTTCAGGTCATGAAACATGAAACCAAGCACACTTATTACCTGCTTTAAGCTTAAAGTCTGATACTTTTCAAAAGCCTCCTGTGGAAGTGAACCCAACTCTCGGATTTTCTTCATGCATTCCTCTTTCTTCTTGAGGAGCATGCCTTGCCTGTTAGTCATTTTTTCAAGTTCTTTTGTGTCGTGGTTAATGGCATCCATATGCTCCTTTTCCATGTTCTTCCAGCGTTCCATGCTCTTTTGAAGCTCTTTAATTCCTGCTTCTGTTTTGTCAATAGAGTTATCCAGATCTGAGATATTGGGGGAGAGCACAAAACCCAAAGTGGTAAGTCTTACATGCCTGCATAAAATCAGCAATTATCCAGTCAAGTATTTATGGAACAAAACTATAATCTAAAGATCTATTAAGGACTAGGAAGTTAATTTTAAGACAAAAAGCTGAAAATCCCTCTCTTTTCTTCCCCATGAGTATATGGCTTTAAAAAAACCCAACATACATACTAAGGTCATATTGTTAAAGTCCAGAAAGGAAGCAAAAAAAGAGTTTGAGCCACACAGATACTATTTCCTATTTGACAGCAACTTAGTTTTAGATAGGTTAGACAAAATTCAAGAACTATACAAGATCATGCTTGTATGAAGGTTGCTTCAAGAGTACTATGCCCTGAAGCCAGAAGTCTGTATCACCAACACATACTTATTAGTATTGCAGTGTGCAACCGTGGACACTCTTATTTATGTACAACGTGCACAAAAAAATCTTGTTTCACTTATCTTTTGGACTAAGTTCCAAAAATCTGTTACAGACCATGTAACTACTACACCATATTTGAAATTAATGATTAGTCCTCATATTACAGTCTGTTTCTAAACCAAAATATGGTATGCGTGAACTTTCAAAATCCTGGAGATTTTTCTTTGAAAAAATGATGCTACCAACCATCTGACCGTGCCAGTGTATCTTTCACTCGTTTGTTGATAGCCTCAAGTTCCGATGTTGTGGCAGTAAGAACTGTGCCACCTTCTGTTTCTCGTAGCTCATTCAGTTCCTATGGGACAAAGTAAATGCCACCAAGCTTCAGCATGGAGGGGAACAAAAGTATAAGCCAGACAAACAAGTTATCTTCTGCTACTCTACATATAAGTGTATTGAATATTTTAGTAAAGTTTTAGAGAACAGTTAGATTTTCAAACACATCTGCCATTATGATGGCCCTATTTATAGGCAGGCTGTGTATTTAGAGTAGGATTTCCGTCAAAAATTCACATGCCTAAAATACTGTGCTGAAATATAAGTAAAACACTTCACTGAGCTTGGATATGGGGAAGCAAAACCCACCACAGATAATACAGGGTAATGAATAAGCATTTATCAAATGATAAATATGTTAAAAAGCCCTGGAAATAAACCAAAAACAGATTGCAGAAGTACATTTAAGAGAAAATCCTTACTTGTTCCACTTGGTCTAAGCGTTTTCTCAGATTCTCATTAAGATATGTTTCGACTCTTGTGATAATGCCTTCTAGTTTAATCCTCTCGTTCAAAAGCTGTCTGTTTTCCTGAAAAAATAAAAAAGTATATTAATTGCCTTAATTGACTCCTAAACAACTATTTCTTCCTTTTTAAAAAAATTAAAGACAAACAGTAAAACCACTCTTCACACAATTCTGTGGACTGTTGCTCTACTTTTAACAGGTAGAAAGAACCAAACAGTAAAATATTTTTGCAGCTGTCTAGTGTAAAAGTCAACCACATAAATCAGAAGTTTCTTAAACTTTATTAGCATCTGAATCCAATTCTTAAACCCAGAAGAGCTTTAGAAAGTATACTTAAGTAGTAGTATTTTTTCAACAACATGAGTGTTAGACAAAACCTTAGCTTTTGTCTCATCTACCACATGCTTAAAGGCATTGTTTTATTTTCCCACACTGTGCATCATTCCTTTCAGATGATATCCATTTGTTTTTATTGTGGTAAAATCCAAGAGTAAGACCAAGGAAACTGTGATGATTCCAACGCAAATAGCCATAATTCTCACAGAATACAGCTAGTAAAATTCACCCAGCATTTGAGAAAAACATGCAGATGCAGTTTGCAGATGAGAAAACTCCACACATGCCTACCTAGTACTGATGAAACACTACTTTAATTACACTATATTCATCATAGTGACTTCATACAAAAGGACAAAAGTAAGTTTATTGGGAAGAAAGGTACCACATTTAATGGCACAACATTTTCATTTCCTTACTTGCTGTAGTTGTCGAATTTCATCATTAAGAGCATCCACACGTTTCTGATCTTCAAGACTGAGCTGAGACAACAAATCAGTCCCCAGTTCTGCTTTTAATGATTCTCTAGTTGACTCCATAGCATGTAAACTTGCCTCCAAGCTCTGCAAACTGCGTTGCTATGGAACAGATATTAGACAATCATTCTTCAGACCAATCTGTAGATTTATATGAATTTCACTCTTCTGTTTACATGAACATATATTTTTGTGACGTATCTCCAGTCATCTTTTTATATTTCATATTATGATGTTAACCAGAAAGGAATGTAAGTTTATCAGCAATATTAACAAAACAATTAATATAAAACCAGTAACAGCTTCAAATATCCCCATACTATACCTTAGGCATAAATGTCTTTTCAGACTGCTGCCTCTTCTCCTTCAGCATTTTCATCTCTGACAAAATACTGTCTCGAGAGGCTTTGAACTTTCTCTGCTGTGTCTCAATTTGCTGCATTTGGTTCATTAGCTGGTCAATCTCATTATTAATCCATACTGCGGGCTAAGGAAAACTCTGTCCTTGTTTTAAAAGGCATCTTATACTAACTAGTACTTTCAATTTTTATTCCCTTTGGCATATTCAGTTGCCATTAAAAAAAAGAAAAACCCCACAAAAAAAAACCACAAACCACAAAACCAACCAAAAAATACCCCCCCCCCCCCCCCAATATACAGTTGTACAGGAGAAATCAAGAACCATCAGCAAAAGTAACTCGAGCATCCTTAACGCCAAGAACAAACAAGGAAAGCTTCATTTAGCCGTTAATTTTACAACACGGCACTCAGAAGAACATGGGGATACATTTGAACTTCTAAGGAAAGCTCAGATCTTAAACACAGAAGAGTAGATGCCTGCATTTAAACAGAAATATTAGAACAATACAATTATCCCTTACTCAATTCTGAGGCAAAAAGTGCAATTTGTTCATGCTAATTTTGATATAATGGCTTAAGTCCTGGTGCAGAGCTTGCAGAGGATTCTGTTCTAATTTATGTTGAATTACTCCTACTACAATGTATACTTTAACATGACATCAACTTAAATGCCCTAAAAAATTAATTCATTCCCCTAAGCAGAGGTTACAGTAAAACACTTCACTACATACTTAAACATTCTGGGAAAACTGAATGAGCCACAGAACAGAAAGTTAACAGGAATGGCTATTTTACTCTCAAAACGACTGAGGTTGGTTTGTGGCACTTTCTAGAAGTTACTGTCAGACTGCAGTTAACAGCTGTTATTACAGCCATTGATCTACCACAGTTGAAGGGTGTGCCACATAGAAATTCCTATCAGTTAGATGAGCACTCTACCTACATCCCCTATAGATCCCTCCTCAAAAAGAAACCCTGACCAGATTTTGACTTGAATGATAGCAAGAAAAGATTTCTCAGTTCCAAAAATACTAGTCCTGGTTAAAAGTTAAGTTATACTGAAACCAACAGGTCCAACAGGTAATTGGGGAATTTAACTACAAGCAGCAGGAATTTCAATCTCCCATTCCTAGTTACAAAAAGCAGGCTACCTGTACAATGCACACTGGGATTAGTGTTAAAATTAGTTTCTGCACAAATCCTTTTAAACCATATGCCTACATATTTGTAGTTAAAAAAAAAAAAATGCAAGGAAGGAGAAAATGCCACACAATAAATACTTAATTGTAGATATACAAATTGAGTGCTGCACATTACTTACAGGTAACAAAATAAGAAGGCTGGAAGACATTCATTATTGCTTGGTGCACGTAAAGCCAGTCGGCAAATTCAGTCCATTTAAGTTAACAAACCATTTCAACACTCTTCCACTGATTTAACAAGACACAGGTACATACTTTTAAAGTTTTGCTAATCAGCTGTGGAACTAAGCATAGGCTTCAATGTTCTGCTTATCTGCTGCCCCAAAAATGTCTCTAATGCTCTGCTGCAGGTCAAAAGCCAAAGGAGTTCAGTTCAAAAGACAGAATGACCTGGATAATTAAGAAAACTGTAGAAACCTCCCCTGCCCCTGAATTCTAGATATTGGATCTCAAAAGGACACTGTAGCATTAAACAGGTTAGAGAAAAAGGTGACTGTTACTTGAGTTTCATACAGAGAATGAAAAGACCAAAGACTTTATATTATAATTAATTATAAGGCACTTCATCTCCTCCTCACAGTATAAGTGGACTATGTAACACACCAATTCAGGACACAAGCACTAAAAATATAGCCCGAGTCAGAAGAGGCAGTGAAGATTAACGCAGATAATGAGAACATCTGGTTACAGTAGTTACTACAACAAACTCTAGAAGGAATAGAAAGCCTCAAAGTTTAGGGCTTGAACCCCATCTCTTAGCTTTAAAGATCAAGACTGAATTTTAACAAGGACAGATTAATAAAGCTCCTTTCTCCTGAAGCCCACAGTGCCAGCCACTCTCCAAAGCAAACTACTGGACAAGGTGTGCTTCAATTACTATTTTTCAGTCAAGTTTCCCCAGTATGGAAGTTTTACCAAAAAATCAACAGCAGTGGTATAGAAACTATTTCTTTACTAGTTGTATTGATCTAAAAATTATTTTTTAAAGAGATGCCATTCAGCCACATAAACAATGGATATGTTTTAAAATCTGTTATTTTCACTGGTTGTACACCAATTTTCATGTGCAGGTTTTTGTTTGTTTCTGTTTTACTATTGATTTGTTACTAAAATCCCTACAGTAACATATAGAAGCAGGTCGCACAAGCAACAGTCAAAACAAATGCCACAGCTAACACGTAACATTATGTTAGTCTCCTGTTTCTCATCTATTACTGTAACCACAAAACAAAAGCTTTGTTGTCACACCACCTTTCCCCGAGAACAACAAAGGATATTTTCAATGTTTCTGCGTAAGTTTTCATTGAGTTTTGCTTCGAGTTCACCAAGTTCTTCTTCTGCCTTTCTAACATCTTTTTGCAATTCAAGCCGAGATTTCCTTGTGTCGTAATAACCTCCAGTCAAAGCACCACGATGGCTGACTTGATCGCCTAAGAGCATAACAGAATGAGGCTATAAACTGCATGCTATATGGTCTCCATAATGTTCAGAGCAGTTTCTACAATACAACTTAGCAGATTAACTAGAACATTTCAACAAACCTACAGAAGTGCTGCATCAGTATCAGGAATCACGTATATATGTTTACAAAAATCAGGGAAATGTTTATTTCGGGATTCCATTTAAAGTGCATTTCCTTTCTCAAGGCCAACACAGACTGCTATGATCTCCTTTAAGCATTAGCTAATTTTTTTGTTTGTTTTTAACTAACTTCTGAAACCATGCAGCTTGAAGGAAAAAATACTTATATTAAGGGAAAAATGCAAATGCCTGGCACTACCAGTTTAAAAAAAAAAAACTGAGATCTTCCATGAGGAAGAAAACAAAAAGAGAGGATGAGTAATTAGCAGCATCTGTGGCTTGTAGAGGATGCTGTTACTGAAAAATTAATCATTTCCTCCTCCAACATCCTTAGGAATTTTTTCAGATTGACTCAGAGAGACAAAAAGACTACAATAAGCCTGCAGGGAATCTGCCCTCCAAGAACAGACAATTAACAAGAGAGATAGATTGTTTCAGAGAACATAACATGTAAATGTCTCTGGTACACAGAAGAATTCACCTTGCACTTATCAGTTATTAAGGCCATGTATTCGCACCCTAAACACTGGTTTAACTTTGTGGAAAACACCATAAATACTCAAAGACAAAAGGAAAACAAAAGCCTGTTAAATTGGATAAATCAAATTGGATGAATACAAGCTGAACCCGCTTTACAATTCTCAGGATGGAGATACATAGCTACTACCTTTTAGATCATAAGAAAATTCAACAGCTTGTGAAGAAATCCTGTATTTTTAAGCACTGCGCTTAACCAAGTACAACCTTGTACACCTCAGTCAAGTATACTATTATTTAAAATAATCTTATTTTGACAACACCAATAGATAATGTTTAACGAGCCTCACATTCCAGGGATCCCATTTTTACAATAAGTAATTTATAAAATTGCAATATTACCTTCCAAAGTAATACAATCCATAGTGAAAGCTCTGGCCAGCTGGGTAGACACTTCCATGCTACGACAAATTAGAGTCTTTCCAAAAACATGTTTGAAAGCTTTGTCAAATCTTGGATTGTATCTCAGTTTACTGATCATAGGAATAGCATCCTGAAGTGACAATGATTTTAATGAGAAGAGCATACTGATATAAAATACTGCAACTATATTGCAACTAATTCATATACAGAATTCAAGAGAGCCCTGGAAAAAAGAAACTACCATCAAGAGTAAAAATAGAATACACGCTAGCCTTATAGTAAGAATTTCTAAGAGTTTAGCATATATCTCAAATTCACTGAATACTAACATTGGCTTCACAATCAATAAATTTCTAGAATGAAGACTTCTGGAGCTGTGTATATCATTATTTATATACAGGATGTCAAACCCTGAACTCAAAGCACAATATTGTGAATGATACTTTGGAAATAAACAGCTGTCAGTTAGTAGAAGGATGACACAGTGACTGAACATTCCCAAGACAAACACATAAACACTCTATGGAAATCAAGTGCAAGATTTTGCAATTTTAGCTTTTAACAGTTAGGCTTGAGCCTTAAGTCAACTAAGACTCTGCCAAGAATCTCATCTGAGTATTAAATTGCTACTGAAACAAGTGGAATAAGTACCATAAGTTGGCAGTAAAATTTTTTTCCTCCAAAAAATTATTCCGTTCTGTAGAGAGCAGGACACAAACATTAACACAGTTTTACTAGTAAAGCCCTCCCAAAATAAGCACACTAGAAGTCTGATTGTTTCCTGTTTATTTTTCCTATGTTTATCTGAGGAAAAAGAAAAAAAAAAATCTATTTTTAAAGAACTTATTCTACCATCATTATTGTAGGAAGCAGTTAACATTTACACAATTAATTCACTACTAAAATTTCAAATAAGAGCAGATACTTTCCTGAAATGTATTTCAGAACTACTTTTTAAATGGTTGTCACTGAAGGTTTATTTATGCATTTTTAAATACAAAAACACAACTCATTTCCAATAACTTTGAGAAGTTGTCCACAGCTGTAACATGACACTATCCTCCTCTTCAGCTTTTGTCTATGGCAGCATTTTAGCTTAAAGAATAAAAATTCAGTAATTCAGGCAATTATCTGGTTACAAGAAAATTCTACTACTTTTTAATATCACCTATTGGAAGGTGACGTTAAACTTTAAAGAGGAAATACCTGGTAGGAAAGTAAGTAAGTATTTTCCTGTAACAGAATTTTTTATGTTGAGAAGCATACATTAGTAGTAGTATTTAATTGCAGACATTTAACAGCAAAGCCAGTGGTGGACAATAAGCAATATACACACAATTCAAAATACGAGGCTTTGTAATTATGAAGGAGAGGAAGGTTCAAAAGGAACTCTAACTCACATTAGTCTCAGGATAAGCAGTATCTCGAACATCCAGCTTGTTCAGAGGGAGGAAAGTAACTTCTCCAGGAAGGTTCATTTTGTTAAATTCCATTAGGATCTTTGTACTGACCTCATCAGAATCCACAATGTGATAAAACAACCTAATTAACAAGCCCAACAAACAAGCAAAATTTTACTGTGCTAAAAGCAATACCATATTTGTATGGGAACAGTAAGCATGCAGGTACCATTAAATAACATATCACTATAAAACCGCATCACATTTTTTCTTCAACTCTGTGCCTTAAAATAAGCAAGTGGATACACTCTATTCACTTCCATTAAAGTGGGAT
Source organism: Phoenicopterus ruber ruber (assembly GCA_009819775.1). Taxonomy (NCBI): domain Eukaryota; kingdom Metazoa; phylum Chordata; class Aves; order Phoenicopteriformes; family Phoenicopteridae; genus Phoenicopterus; species Phoenicopterus ruber. Next base: position 29,776,632 of record CM020221.1, on the reverse strand, counting down.
CAGCCAAGAATTTTACATTCCACCCTCTAGTCACAAGAGCAACTCAATATGCCTACAGCGTCACTGCGTACACAGCCTTTTTTGGTCCAACTGCAAACCTCTGATCTCCATACCATTTCAATATACAATATTCAGCCCTCTTTGCATGGATTTACAGAGTTTGCATCTTATGCCTCTGTATGCAATCAACAGAAACAGAGACCACATCTATCTCCCTGTGCATGATTGGGACTAGCGACAGAGGGATTGAAATATTTGATCTTTCTTTTGCAAGTTGAACTGCAGTTTGCTTGTTACTGCTTTTTCCAAACTACAGCGTACAACAGCATTTAGAGAGAACTGTGAAGTACTTTTGAGGAGACACCCTTCTTCACACAGACACAGATGTTTCAGATGAGGGACTGCATTTCAGATTGTGGTAGCATCAACATTTCTATGTGATAGTTTGCAAGATTACCTCTGTCCTCTTTCCTGACCTTGTGCCACTATCTACATTTCATTAGAACAAGAATTTGTATGACTACTCATGAACTGGAACAGGGGACTGATTACACAAAAAGACAATTTAAAGTCACTTGAAGAAGTGTCAGATGCTGCAAGAAGTGATGGATCACCCAACAGGCACTTACTTCTTCCAGAGCACACATTACATAGACTCATTAACCACTCAACATTTTTTCAGATAGCTTTTAAATAGCAGGTTTTGACAGTTTAGAGACCATCCTCACCCGTGAGATTTTCTAGTGTAAGTGAAATAATTCTTATCGATTGTTATCATTGAAACATCAGCATTGCTTACTGTAGAATTCTCCACACTGAAAGATGCCATGCACTTTATTCAATATAGCTCAGCCTCACCACCAACCCTTCTGGTAAATGTCAGGCAGGTGGGTCTGGGGCCTTTTTTGGGGATCTTTGTGTGGTTTTGGTTTAGGTTTTTTTAGACAAGATCAAGAGCAGCTAGGATTAAGTTTTCAATAGGCAGAATTCTTCTTAGTTCCTTCTCAAAGGAGTAGCAGTTTGATCACGCTATATAGAAGGCACTTTGACAAAAAAGTACAAGAGCTCAAGTTCAAAATAAAACTCTCAGTAGCAACTGGCACCAACAACTAAATCGTAGCACTGCAGCTGCTTTGATTTAAGTAACACTAAAGAGCATGTAATTACCTGTTCCCTGCAGTAACTTCAACACAAGTGTAGAAAGCTGGTTCGCATTCAAAGTTATTCATCACAATGCCATGATAGCCATTTAGAACATGCTGGTTTATGCCTTTTCGACGGAAGTGCTCCAAAACTTTGTTTATGCTGTCTATACCATTCAAAATGGCCTGTTAAAATACAGCTCATTATTGTACTGCAATTAAAAGATGTAGAAGTAATATCCAACTTTACCTTTAACTTTGTGAAAGTCGTAACCACCTTTTTCGCCAAGTTCCTGCTAACTAACCTACAGCTCTAATGGAAGATACCTAAATATTTGTGTCCATCATTTTGGATTTTTTTTTTTTTTTTAAAAAGCAAAAAGATGTCAGAAGAAATTATAGAAGCATTCCCTTTCTACCTGGTCTTCTTACCCCTCCTCAATTACCTTCAGCTTACAAAACTAATTTTCAAGTAGTTCTAGAGCTATAAATACTTGAAAAATTCAGTTTACAAATATAATTTGTCCATCTTAATTATGACAGTAAGACCATAACCAAAAGAAATACACTGTTGTATCTTTCAGATATGACTATGACTTGTCATTCAAGAATGAGAAGAAAAGCTTCCACAAGGAATTTTCAAATACAAGGTATCTTACCTTTCCTGTTGCTGCTCTGAGAAGCTGCTGTTTCTTTTCTAAATCCTCCCGCTTTGCAGCGAGAGCTTGTTGTTCTGCATTCTCTTCTCTCCATAGATAACTACAGAACAAAAACAATTAAAATACTTTTAAGTATGAATGAAGTCTGAAGACTTTTTTATTATTATTATTCTTCTCAAAGACTGCTATCTAATGGGAAGGCGAAGTGCAGGAGTTCATACATGGCTATATTTAAAAAAAACATACCTACATGCCATGTTAACAACTACACAGTTGGGGTCCTTCACATTAAGTGAGATTCAGACATATTTCAATTAATTACTAACTTTCTTTCGCTCTGTAGTTCATCCTTTTTATTTTTCACTTCATAGTATTTTCTGTCCAGTTCTTCAACACGAGCCTTCACTTCATTAAGATCCTGGTCCAGTTTCTAACACAAAGAAAAGAATAGTATGAAACTACAGCTCTCCCTGTTCAAAAATGTTTCATTTATTCAATACTAAATGACTACTTAAAATTCAGAAACAACTCCTACAAACGTTCTAATCAATTTACAACAAACTGCAGAAGCGGTAAGAATAATTACATCTTTGTAAGGGAGCAGTAACACGGTGAAGTTATCAAAGACCGCAAGGCAGGCATTGAGTTGAACTGTGCATCTGGGTATTACAATGAAACGGCTTGCTGTAAGTCACTGGTTTGATTCAGTTTCCATCATACACGTAACTATGTGTAACCATGCTCTGAAATAACATTTGTGATAAGAACACATGTACTGGTGTTGCGTACCATGCCATACTGCTATTAGTCAAAAATCTTAGCCTGCTCTCCAGCAGTACTAGTGCTTTACCACAGCTGCTGTCAACAGCATGCCGTTTAAGCCAAGGCACAGACATCCTCCTCTTGCTCATTTAACACTTGCCATTTTCAAAGCAGCTGAGGGCTAGCACTCAGATTATGTTTTCATAGTTATCTGTGTACTGGAGGACTAGCTGTGTTCTCAAAACATAGCGAAGTTTTTCCAATCTAACTTTGCAAGCTCTCCATCACGTCCACCCACATCTCCCCACTGAACAAGAAGCTACACAACTGTCAGCCTGAGCATAAATCGGCCTTCCTTATGGAGAAAAAGAAAACCAAGACACTTTCATAAAAGGAATCAAAGGCCATCTCAAATTTAACCTCTTCAATTCTACAGACTTCCTATTGAGCAGTACAATACAACTACAAAGTCAGTGGTAAATGCCATTTCTTTCATCCATCAACTCAGGGAATCGTTACTTTGTTAATGTGGGTCCTATCCAAACAGTCTTTTGGCAGAACACCATCATCTTTGTACAACTACATTCCTAGATTTTGTCAGATTGATCCTTGATTTCAGTAGATAAATTACACAAAAAACAAGAACACTGTCTATCAGCACATGCAGGGTAGCAGCATTGGCACTGGATGCCCTCCCACCATAAATGCAGGGGGTTTCACTCCCGTAGCTCCTACCAGGAGTGATATTTTTGGATTGTACTGCTGTATTTGCAGTGTAAGACCTGTTTCTGAATGGAAATTAAAGTCTAAAAGTTATGCAGATAATACTGAGACAGGTTAATATTCAAACATCGATAGGGACGCAACTTCTAAACAGCTGCAGTGGTGATGCAAAGGTGCAGCGCTTGCAGCACAGTTTAAAAGATCCTCTGTTTAGGGAAAATAAGAGAAGAGTGAAAACAACCAACGTAGACCTCTATAAAAACATTACAAATCGTTATCTATATGAAATGGCCATGTTCAACATAGACAAGAGCAAGGCAGATTTACATCTCTTCCTGAGATGGCACTTTGGGGAAAGTACCAGAAAGTCAACATATAGAATGAAGTTAGATGCAGTGCTAAAGGGAGTTTGGAGTTTAGCTGCAGATGTTTTCAATGGTCCGTTTTTAAAAGACCCCACCCAATGAGAAAGTCTCATCTTCCTTATAAATAAAAAGGCACTAAGGTCTAATTGTCCAAGATGAGATTGAGTGTTTAACCCTTCTCAAAAATATGGGAAGTAATAAGCTGAAAACTTACACTGTACTGTTCCAAATTTTTCTCCTTGTTTGCCTCTGTATCCTCTAAATCCTTGTGTATAGCTGCAATCTGCCGCTTCTTGTCATTGATGGCTTGATCTAAAGACTTCAGTTCTTTCTTTATCCATTTATCCCTTTCTTCTTTGGAAGTAAACTGGCTTCCTCGACCTTGTTTTGCATAAAGATCTGTTCTTTCCTGTGTAGCCTGTGCAAGTCTATTTTGAGAAGAGAAAGATATGCTGTGTTATAAAGAAATCTTGGATTTATTAAGAGCAAGCATTAAGAATTAACATAGGACTTTTCAAAAAGTGTCAAACCAGGCTCTAAAATTTAAGCACCAAATCAGTAACAAAAAGAAAAGGATCATGTAATAAACCATACAATCACCCAAAAGACTTCACAAAACAAAGAGTCCACAATAGCCCATGAAAGTGGTTAAGCTTAAAAATTAAGTTCACCAAATACTGTTCCCCCCTCAACAATAATAAAGGGGGCTTTTCACAGATCATCTTTAAGTACATATAGCTACCCCATTCTCAAGCAACAACTCCAAATTAATTGCACATATGGATAGTATTGACAGTATGTTTGGTTTCTTTTAAAATGCTCCGACTCCCCGCTGTAGAATGCCACAGACCTAGCAATTCCCCTCTCTTCTTTTTCTTTTACACTGTTGAATTTCGGCTCCGTTTCTGCTAATTCTTTCTGCTTCTCCTCGATCTTCTCAAGAAGCTTTTGCCTCTCTTTTAACAGTCTTTTCTGAAAGTCAAACAAAGCAGCATTTAAACTTAGGCAGGAACTGTATACACACTTTTAAAGAATACTTTAACTGTAAGATTGCAAGATGCGATTGCTTATCTGATACTACGCTGTTTCAACGCTTAGCAGAAGTGAATTCAGTTCCAATCAGGACTGCAAAAAGGGATGAAATGAAGCATTCTCAAGAAGCTAAACTATGCAAGCAAGTAAGGTCTACATGGGCCAAACAACCAAGTTCAAGTTAGTGCTACAAACAAAACCCTCCTTCCCAATACTTGTAACAATTAAGATCAAGAGAATTATAGGTGCTTGATTTTGCAACATGCAGGATGATAAATAAAGGACCATAACACAGGAGTCTATGCTTACACGCCCTAGAAGCACACTAAAGACATCACAAAAAACAAGATATCTATCCAGTAAACCTTAGAAAATGACGACAGGCCACAGTCTAAACCCCATACTTCAATGTACAAGTATACTACCTTGTGCCAATGCCATTTTAAGACTTCACCACTGCTACGTACCCTTTGTTCACTGTTGCCAGCTAATTCATCCTGCAGGTCTTTAGCCTTCAGCTCTAATTTAGTCCTCTGTTTAATCTGCTCCTGCCTTTCAGCACTAAGTTGTTCTTTCTCTTCTTTCATTGCCGAAATCTTTGTCTTCAGTTCTCGAACTTGCCGCTCTATTTCCTGTGCAAATTTATGTAGTATCTTAAACTGCATGCACGTTGCAGTAGCTATCAAAATTCACAAGACCATTATTATGTAGATAAAGATACACTAAAAACGTGATAAACTTCCGCCGTTTCCAAACAGGATGAAAGGATAGAATAGAATTTAACACAGTTTAAAAAAAAAAACCCAAAACACCCCCATAGACCCCACAAAGCAAAACACACCTCTGGAGAGCCCTTGTTAAAAGTATTTTTACCTCCATTTTATCCCTAGCATCTTGCTGTGCATCTCTCAGCTGCCTGGATTTCTCTCCACTTGTCTCTCGTTTGGCAGAAAGCTGCATGGAAATATCACCATTAGCTTAAGTAGCAAGATTCTGGTTTAGTAGTAGTTCCAGAAAGAAACAAACTTGTTAAATTAGTGAAAAACATTGACAGGAATTCTATCAAGGAATGCAGGGAGACGTTGTCAAAGAGCAAATCAACAGCTCATGTTATATCTTGTATTAGCCAAGTTATTTTACCTCATCAAGCTTAGCTCGGGTTTCATTAAGCTCCTGATTATAAATTGTGTATTCTAATGCTCTCCTCATTTTATCCCATTTCTGGTACTGAGCAAGCTCTTCTTTCTCCTCTTCTAGGGTATGCAGTCGCTCTTCAATGTATTTCAACAACTCATTGATCTTCTCTCGCTTACCCTCTTTAGAAAAGATGACAAGATTGAAGTTCAGTTAAACAATGTAATACATTCACACACCTTTAAAGCTACTCAGTCTCCTCCGGTGATTAACTATTTGTCAACAGTTATGAAATGTATAAAGGAGAACTCATGTCCAGAAGTTCCCCAAACAAACATCCTAAGAGCAGAACTGTTGATACTAGTTATGTAAGGCAACACAAGCATGTACTCTCTTGGCTCACACACTTAAAATAATTATAGACTATACTACATAAACTTTAGTGTTTGCATAGCAGTAGGTATCCTGATTTTTTGGATCACTGCCAGCTGACATCACTTGTGTTTTGAACAGTGCAAATATCTGTATTAGTCTAGCTAAAAAGTTGTATTACTAAAAGCACATATGAAGTCACTTATTGAACCTTTTGAGATGTCTAAAATTCAAGAAGGAAATATGACATGCTCTGTATCATTTAACATACCACAAATAAAATCTACCTAGCAATTAGCTTTACTGAAAAAGCTCTAAACCTTTAGAGTTAACAGAACTGCTGTGGCATAAAAACATTCATTTCTTAAACTATTTTTACCTGTTTCTTTCATTAGTGAAATACTCTCTTCTTTACGTTCATCGTACACTCTGGTACCAGCTACTTCTCTTAGTAACTTCAGTCTTTGAGAGTCAGGAGCTGTGGCCATCTGGTTGATCTGAAAATTCAAGACCTATGATTTCAATAGCCTGCTCTGAATATACAGCTTATCACAACAGATCAAAGATTGCACTTTTTTTGCTGTGCCTGCTTGCCTGAGGTTTTGGCAGGAAGATTCAGATATCTAGTATATACCATACTGCTTCCCTTTTGAGACAATTACTTTAGGGTGGCAAGTATTCTGCTTGTAATTAATTTTGTTGGTTTTCAAATGCTACCAGTTATTACTAAAACTCAAGATAATAGTATTACATAAACTGAAGAAATCATTACCCGCTCAAAATTATGTTTAGAGAAACTCAATCTTGGGCTTTTAAGTCCTGGTGCTAAACCAAGTAGTTTAAATGCCTCCATAAAACCACACGAAAATGTGGGGGTTATAAATCTCAGAATTCAGGTCATAAAACACTCAGTAATCCAACATTAGATCTGTCATACAACTAAAACCAACCTAAAAATCACTTTCCTTCAATAGAATTTCAGTGATTGCATCCTTTTATAAGAAGGTAACTGTTTCTAATTTGTATTATATTAAAATCAGTACGTGTATTTTGGCTGCAAGAGTCACGTGCACCAATGCCCACTACAAAACACAAGTGACTTTCTAGCTGAAGTTGTTTCTTCCAAATACAGAGGTTCAGCCGTATAGGAAAATTTACCCTGATAAACATTTGAGAGACTGTACTGCTGGGTCAGCATGTTTGCCATCAAGTCCTTCTCACGTCCTGCATTCCCCTTTTAAGTATTCCTTTCAGTAATCTTTTGGAGCTGAGGTTATTAGTGTCTCCATGGTGTCCCACCCTGTGAGCTATTACAAGTAATCTACCTTTTGTCTCCAGATCTGGGTGTCCTTTGAAAGCTCTGGTAAGCGTGCTTGGCTCTTGAAGACCAGTTAATACAGGCCATGCTGTGAGCCCTTTCCCTGCTGTGTTTTCGGTTTTGGTGCCTCCATATGTTTCCATTCACCGTCCATCAACAGTATTTTTAGCCTCTTAAAATTCTCTACAATTACTTTACTGCCTCATCTTAAGGCCCAGAAATCTATGAATTTACACTGAAATAGCCATATGAATTGTCTGCTTTGCATTTAAGTATACACAAAAGCACGTGATTGCAAAGATTACCATTAAAAGCACTTTCCTAAATATCAACATCACAGACACTAAAACTTTCTTCTTAAAACCAACATACACTACTAAAACAGTAATATTTGCAAAAGCAGCATCTACAAGAACTGTTTCAAACTAAAATGGATTTAGCTTTTGGTTTACTTCTGCAATAATTAAACTGAGTTTGGCATCCAGTAAACACACTTTTGATAGTGATTTCTTCCACTTTGTGAAAAAGAATCTTACCTTTCCTTGTTTGACAATATAGTAGGGATTACTGCGAGAAAATCCAGCACTTTCAAGAAGATTCATTACATCATTTTTCCTGAAATGTTATTTTGAATCTATTAAAAACACTTGAAGTGACAGCTGTAAAAATTCAGTAAAGTATTACAACTATACATCGCATACTATAATCACTGTGTGCAAGGCATGCTCTGTTTGAAGAAGCTTCTTTATCTGATAACAGCTAATTCTAAAATGAAATTAGAGAATAAAAACGGAAAATATCTAAAATACTATAGCGTTTGAAAGAGATTAAGAAAGAAGCACATCAAAGCAAAGAGGAGGCAAACACAGGCAAAGATACCACAAGGAAGGATATGAAGCAACCTAAAGTCTGGTAACTCTTCTATTTAAAAAAGCCCTGAAAGAAATATTAGATAATCAGTTCAACACCACGTTAACGAATGGATGAAACTGTAAATTCAAAGTCTGCTGTCTATTGCACAAGGTCTGATGTCCTTACTGAGTACCGGTAGTTTGACAGCATTACACAACTAAATTAGTATTGCTCATGGAACTTGTGAGAATTAATTTATTTCAGGCTAGAGATGCAAGTGTTCAGTGTTACTACAGAATTTTACAGAAATACTGCTAGTCTCATTCAGCTAAGGAAAAGAAGTACCTACGTCACCATTTTCTTGTCTAAGAAATATTGGTCCTTCTTGGCTCCAATGACTCTGCGAAGTGAGACTTCCTCTTTATCAATCTTAAGAAAACAAAACCCAGTAAATTTAACTGCTTGCAGTAGGTATGTATAACTAATCTAGAATGTTTATGGCACTTTTTACCAGAACTGACTCAAAAGCAGTTACCATACTGAAGAGACACTAGAGTTTGAAATGATCATCTGTTTCTGAAGTAGTGTATTCAACTTACCGGTAATCTGTTGTCCGAATTGTCAAAAATAATTTCCACAAACGCAGAAATAACACGAGGACCTGTACCTTCCTAAGAAAGGAGATATTTTGGTTAGATAATTCCCACCTTAGAAGGATTTTGAGTTCATTCATCTCCCCTTTTCCCTGACAATGCCACTTCCCCTTTCCTCCAAGGATTCGAGAGTCAAGAGCATCTATGTAAAATCCCGTACATATATTTTTATTTCTGAAAATCTTGGACACACATTCCCCAGTGTGCATTATCAGCATCATGTATTACTTTGTAATAAATTCCCTTTTGCCAAAGGCAAACAAAAAATGCTTAAGGATGCTTCCAAAATAATTGGCTTAAAATATCCACAGCCCATCAACTTCTCATTTTTGTAGTAGCATTCAAATGCATTAGCTTATTCTTTAGTCTTACTATTATACACCTTCACTTACGTGCAACAAAGCCAGTCTCTGCTCTGGGCGAAGATGACTAAACTCATCACTGAGGACAAACTGAATTGCTGTAATAAAATAATAAAGCAACAAAAGATTTACTCTTTCCTTTAGGGAGATATGCCGCAGGTTCTTTAACTCAAAACATACTGTTTTACTGTTCTATAGTACGCTGCTGCTAATATCTTACAACATTTCTTCATTAAAAACCTTACTCTGCTGGATCTTTATCACTCAGCCTGCCGTACACTAGAATTTCTGTGAAGAAGTCTCATTGTCGCCACCTTACTAGTTCGCTGCATAAGCATTAAGAATGCTGAACAAGTAGGGATTCATGAGCTTTTCTCTACAAATACATAGCGCACAAGCTAGGTTAAAAATATCGCTAAAATACTTAACACTTGGCAATTTATAAAGACTACCATCAAAGGCCACCTTTGACTAGCAACTTTGCTCTTCCACTGATGCTCCCACCCCACAAAATCCCCCTCATAACCATATGTTAAAGTGTTGTAGAAGCTGTGCCATACAGCTACGGAATCAGATTAGAATTTAGCCACTAAGAATGTCTAAAGTAACTGCAAATATCACAATGAACTTTCAAGGTGGGTGACTTTTAGAATCAGTTTCCTCATGTAAATACTTTTTTGCCATTTAAAAATCTTACAAGGCCCTTAGTAAGAGCAGCCGAATGAATACTGGGGAAAAACCCAAAGGTAAGTATTAAACAAGTGCACTGAAATCTGCCTTTCATCATTGTCAAGTAATGACCAATCTGCCACTTCTTGTTGATGAGGAACATTTGGTAAACCAACTTCTGGCAAAAACAAAACAAAGAAACCTGGTATCATCAGCATCCCTATGCTAAATATATTAAGAAATCCATGCTTACCATAAAAAAAGTTGCTTTTTCCAGAACCATTTCTTCCCACTGAAAATTAAAATACAAAGTATAACCTAAGTTGACATAAGTTAACATTGCATGTACATTAAATTTTGCATATAAATATTCAAGAACAGAACCCAAACATAACACAAACAAAATCTCAAGGGAATGAGGCAAACTTAGTAGGTGGATCACTTAGTCATTGCCTGAGAACAAGAGAGCGGTCTTTTCCTCTCTCAAACACATTACAATGACTTACAAACTCCAACACTATTCCACAATGAGAATAATGGTTAAACCAATCCTATTTGTTCACATCTCTTTCTTTTTAATACTGATCTCCTGATGGAACAAAAATTCTCGTCCCACCATCAATTTTTTATATTTAACCAAAGGAAATCACTTGCCTGTACATTCAGGTTGACTGTATGGACTTCAGGTAGAGTATGAACTTCTTAATACTCCACTTACTAATTCAGCAATGTTTTGTTTTAAAAAGACTGGAAGAAGTACTATTTCTATTTAAAAAATAAAGGTATAAGAATGCTGCACTACACTAACATAAAGTAATCTCAGTGTTCATTCTGATGTGTTTCAGCAAGGCTCAGTGTCTTATCTTTAAGATCAGCACCACTGTATTAATTTCAGAACTGCTTGCCTTCCAGCAGCAAGAAGCATCACGGGCTTTTCATCCCTTCCTGCCTACACACCCCTCCAGATTCACCTCATCCCCAAAACTACTTGGGATTGCTATGAGGTCTTTAAAAAGGCAAAAAAATAGTGGCTGGATTCCCGCCTCTCCCCCCCCAACACTAATACCTGGATAAAGTTTTAGCTCCCACTGAAGTAACATTACATAATAGGACATGCTATTCAAGTCATATGCATGTTTTTTCCAGTCTCAGAGTAAATCCTGGCTACTAAGTTTTTATGTGCAAAATTGACTGTTTTCTGTGGGGTCAGCAGTCTCAAAGTTGCTGCACAATCGCTAAATTCAATGCAAATGAAAAAGCAGGACCAGGCATTCATGGCCAAAAACAGGAAGAGGCATGAGAATGGTGGACAACGACATGCTGTTAGATTAGGTGCTATTTATGAAACTACACTTTGAAACTTATATTACACTTTTTGACAGTCCAGATTCCAAAAATTCATTCCTCCAAAGCTGGAAGAAATAGGATCTTCTTCTCTGCAGCAGTTTATAGCAGCTAGCGTGCTTACTTATCAAAAATGCTCATACTTGCACACCAAAAAAAAAAAATCAATCCCATACAAATTGTCTGCTGCTGGTCCTGCAAGGACAGCCGTTAAAGGGGGCCTGGCTGATGCAGAGATCTACACACAAGAAGGGGTTTACAAACCTCACTCAATTACTGAAGACTTGAGCATACTATTATTGTCACTGTAAAACTGCACGCTAGCATTACTTTGCTGTAAGTGGAATGCGCTGTGTGACATGTTACAGACAACCGTAAAGAAGTTTCCGAAACAGAAAATATAGTCATCAAATGTTGGCAGAATATGAAAAACTATAAAGGACTCTAATGTGAACATCATCTGAAATAACAGTGCAACTCGAGTTAGTGTTAAAAGACAAGTATCAGAACTTACCAATGACATTGTGTTTTGAGCTGAATGGGTCCACAATGGTTTGGTCCCTGTAGCTTCGAAAGCCCTGAATGATTACCTATAATGAGAAGAGCGAGTTATTTTAACAAAGTTCTCTCTGTTCTTGAGCAGTTTTTGAACTATAAGATTTTACAGAATATTTACATCAGTTATAATATACTTTATTTCCTCCGCCCTTCCTGCTCATACTTCAACCTTCCAGCTCATGATCAGCAACTTGCATCATAAAACTTGTCCCTCACCTAAGTATCACTTTAGGGACAGATTTTTCTCCCCACATCACAAGAGATGCTGGTACTTGTCAAGGCCAAAGCACAGTGAACAATAAAGTTCCAAGAGTCTTTTTGTAACAAACTACACAAAAGTATGTATTTGCATCAAATATTACATGCAGGAAAGAAAACTCCCATGTAACAAGCACGTACACTAGTAGGGCCAGATTTATATTTAATTTTTATAATGCAATCCACATAGAGCATAAGAAGTCTATTTGAAAATTCTCCAAGTAGAACAATTACAGACTGCAAAAACTATATCAGACTATCTATTTTACACGCAATACAGTCTTACTTTGTTTTACTGTGCAACCTCAAGTGAAAAGTAAAAAAAAGTAAGGTATCTTGGTTCTAGTGAATTCACTTCCTAAATAGACAAATACCAACCTAGACAATTAATTTTGGGAGCCACACTGTACACAGTCAAATGAAGCAGCAGATCAAATTTCAACTATTCAATTTCAGTAGTGATTTGAGGTTTACCAGGCCAAGTAACATACAAGGTACAGAGTGACAATATCCCAATACTTCCACAGTTCTGCGCAGCAGCAAAATTGATCCAACTTCCAGCATGCACATTCCAACATCAAGCAACCTTTTCCAAACATTAAAGCTGTGCTGAAAGACTATACAGCACTTTGCTCTGCTCAGTAAGACATCCGAAAGACAGCAGCCACCTAAAGTTTTGATGTTTGCAGATCTTTCAGCAAGAAAGCTTACAAAAGAACTAGAGTTGACATTTAATCGTTAAGTCCTTTGCCCAGCTCTCCCCTAGCAGAAGCAAGTTACTGTTAAAATAATGCCAACGTTGCACCATGATAGCTATCATAAACTAAGAATTACTTGTTAAGAAAATAGCAAAATGTCTTACAAGATATTTCTCAGTATCATTACTGCTGAAGTTTAGAATGCGAAATTACTTAGACTTTGTTTTGTTTGTAAGGTCTACGGTCTCATCATCATTTTCTATTTTTTGGAAAATGTAATCCTTTCTCTTGTATCTTCAAGTATTAAAATAGCCCACATTCCAGAAGATGAGCATAATACTTGGTACCCGAGAAGCACACACAAAACTTCAGCAAAAAGCACAGAAGTAGTACTGCAAACATTAAAGCAAACCTTTCCCCCCTACTACAAAAGCCTACATTAACTGTACACCTGAGCAACTCAAGAAACAATTACCTTCAGAACCACATTCATATTCTGTAATGTTCTGGTAGCACGCTATAAAAACAGTGGGGAAAAAAATCCTGCCCGTAAAATTTACTAGACAAAAAGACTGGGAGAAGAAAGTGTCCTGATTTATTCATGTCAAGTTAAGTCTTTCTCCCATTATGTGACAGCCCATTATCAAGGATTATCACAGAAAACTCCTCTTACCACCTGTTTGTACTGATGGATTAAAGCCATCTCACTAATACTGAATGAAAACGCCATGTCAGACAGCAAATCAAACCCTCGAATTTATAAAAATTGAAATGAAATAAAACTTAAAGGCATTAACTAACTTTTAGTCGGAAATCACAGAGCCATTCTCTTTCTAGGCACTATGTCTTCTTTGTCAAATCCTCTGTGCAAAATTATTTCATTACTGGAAGCTGAAGCTAGGAATATGGATAGGCAGAAAATTACTAATCCTTGACCAAACATCAGATCTAAGCAACAGCAGCTATTTTGGAAAAGGATAGTCCTCCAATATAACCTCCTCCAGTACTTTGCCTATCTAAACCTTTTTTGAATTGCAACTCTCTATGCCCCCTCTCCTCAAGCAAGATATATTACTCATTAAGTACCTGCACTGTACTCAGATCTAAATCCAAAGCAACTGCATTGGAAGTAATTAAGGATTTCAGAATTTAATGGACCAAACTACAGAAAGTAAGTTTAAGACAATGTATTAACTGAAGACTACCCAGTCACTGTGGCTGTGAACCCAGACCCCCACCTCCCCTAAGAAACCAGTCTGCCTCATCTGCCAGATGGACACTTTCACAGTTACAGTAAGCTCTGCCTCAGTACCACTGGTTTTCAAAGGAAAAATAGGAACAGCAAATCATACTCGGGTCTTGCCACCAACTCTAGGCCACAGCAACTACGTTCACTCACTCTTGATTTTGAAAAACAAACAATTTTTTTAAAAAAATAACATTTGGCAAACAACGCTGCTTCCCAATACACCAGATTTCGGGGGGGGAGGGGGTGGTGGTGGTGGACAAAAACATTTGGTGTCTAGTATTTTTACAGTTTACTTATAATATTCTAAAGACATCCAGATTGGAATAATTCATCTACTTTATTCTCATAAGAACCTGAAAGTCTCTACAAAAAGGTAAAAAAACCCAATCATTATTTCTTGGATATGACCATAGAAGCACAAACTTTTACTACCCACATACTCAGGCACCACAAGAGTATGATACAGGCAGACTCTGAACACCACTTCCCCCCTCCCCAAAGTTTTTTCCTAGATGGCTTCTCACTTCATCCATCCTACATATTCTGAAGCTTCGTAACTTCTTTATTGCCTTGTACAGCCACGGATTAAGATTTAAATAATTTTAATTTTCAAACTCCGGGAATGATTTCTGGGAAGCAACAAAATAAGGGATATTGGTGGAACCAAATTTACCCTTATCCGGTTTATTCTCATGTTCACACCTTGTTATGCTCTCTTCTATAGCTCCTAGAACGGTATTGGTTATTGACCGTCTAAATTTCGTTTTTTTCCAGATGAAACCTGATTTCCCCTGTTCTGACTTAATTTGGACTTCTTACTCTGATTCTATATATCTTCGCTACTGTTTACTTTTGTGCAATTCAAATCTGGAGAACAAGAATTCTTATTCAAATACTTCAAAGCAATGTGCATACCTGCAATGATAAAGATTTACTAAAACACTATCAAAAGGCATTTGAAACGCTCCCTAGTCAGCCAAACAGTTGATGAAAACCTGAATTCTATGTAGAACATGCACTTTCAAACATGATGAAGTATTCTTCTTAATAAAGATACCCGTAGGGTGTCAGAAAACCAGGTAAATTTTGAGTCCACTGAGAAATGAGAATCCTAACGGGCTTTTTATGAACGTGCATAGGCAGTGGTACGACAGCAACCATAAAAAGTCAACCATACTATGTAATATACTATGCAATACAACTGCAGGGATACACTACAGAAATAACATTAATGATCGCCTCAATCTTAAAAGCTGTTTGAAAAAGGTCCATACAAGGACCTTCTTTTTAACTGAAGATTAGCTGTAGATTGCTTGTCAAGGGTGAAGTATAATAGCTTAAATGGTCCATGCCCGGGGGCCTAAGGCATATCACCCCAATACAAACAGTAACTGATGTTTCTCCCGGGGGAAAGGGCAGACAGAACCAGTATGAATTGAAACCCCAAACAGTCACATTTCCCTACTGGAACTACATACAGATTTTTTAAAAAAAAAAAAAAAAAAAAAAAAAAGTAGTGAACCCACAACTTTAACAGCTGAAAGATGCCGCCTGACAGCTGAGGAGAGCCCTTTGTTTGTGTACGAGCCCCGCGTGGGTACGAGCCTCCCGGCCTTGGGCCGCCCGCCGCCTGGAGGGCCAGGACACCGGGGCTGCCCCCTCCAAAGGGTCCCCAGGTTCCCACAGAGCCCGCGAACAAGTCCCGGGTCCAAGTGGGCCTCCCCTCAATGCCACTTCACACCCGCAATGAATGAAACCAGCCGCGGGAACCGGGGGAGGAAAGGCACCCACCAGCCTACACGGCAGACTTGGTCCGTGGCTGGGCCGGGGATACGTCCCCTCAGCAAGGGCCGCGGTCTCCCTCCCGGGACAGCGGCGAACCAAGCAAAGGCCTTCGGACCCGCCACCAGCCAGCGGGCCTCTGCTGCGGGCCGGGACCTGGCTCTGCCACTCGCCCGAAGGTTGAAGACCCCCTCAGCGCCGGGGCAGAGCAGAGCAGGCCGGGCCAAACCGACTGGGCCAGGCCCAGGCCGCACCGCACAAGGCGGACGGCTTGGACCCCGCAGCTTACCTGTTTGATGTACATGTCTGCAGAGGATGGGGGAGGCGCCTGCCCCGGTGCCTCCTGCCGTCGCTCAGCCCGCCCTCACCGTCTCTTCCCGATACGAGTGCTCGGCGCGACTCCGGGTCTCCGCTGCCGCCTCGTCCTCCCGCCCCTTCAGCTGCCCCAGACTTCCCAAGCACAGCGCCCCGCTCACCCCTCACGCAAACAAAATGGCGGCGGAGCCTCCCCCAGCCCGTCCCGGCGCGAACCATTCAGCACCTGGTGAAGGGGGAGATGTGGGGCAGAGAACGCGCCCCTGCTCCACCAAAGAAGGGACACCGCAAGAGACAGTAGGGAGTCCCCTTTCTTTCGGCTTCTAAAGTGCCTCACTGGCCTTTTTGAAGGTTCTCTGCAGCGCAGAAGGCGGTGTTACTGCCGCCCCTCCCAGTAGGGGTCCCCCCCGGGAGTTGTGAAAAGTGGTTTCTCCCCCTGAGGGGCGGGTTGGGCGCCAAAGGCAAGTGTGAGCCGAGCGGGGGAAAGTGGCGGGGCGGGAGGCGGCGCGGCGCCGCGCGCCTGCAGGGGGCGCTGCCGGGGCCCGGGGGACGCGGGGC
The DNA here is from genome assembly GCA_009819775.1 of Phoenicopterus ruber ruber. Classification (NCBI taxonomy): domain Eukaryota; kingdom Metazoa; phylum Chordata; class Aves; order Phoenicopteriformes; family Phoenicopteridae; genus Phoenicopterus; species Phoenicopterus ruber. Next base: position 29,759,827 of record CM020221.1, on the reverse strand, counting down.
CGGGGGAGGTTTGGCCGCAGGGAGAAGGGCGCTGTGTGTCGTGCCCCGTCCTCTCCCGCGGCGGAGGGGCGGTACGAGCGCTCACCCAAAGCGTGAAATAAAACCTTGGTCTTAAATCCTGTCTTTTATTCGAGGATCTTAAAAAAATTTTTTTTTTTTTTTTTAAATGGAATTAGCAGTGTCGGGGCCTGCGGCTGGGCCCCAGCGTGCCCCCTCGCCCCCAGTGCCCCCCCCCCCCCCCCAGCTGTTCCCCCCAGGCCGGAGGCTCCCGGCCTGTCCCAGTGCCTGCGCAGGGCTGGGAGCACAGGGCCATGGGGTGTGGATTTCAGGCCTTGCTCCAATTTTTAGCTTCTTTACGCCCAGTTTTGCTCTTTGTTCCCACTAGGCCGACTCCAGTCCCCCCCAGCGTCTGTCCGGGGTGAGGTGCCGCGGCGAGGGGCCCTGGCAGGCCTCGGTGCCCCCGAGAGCCCAGCTCTGCGTTCGCCGCGGAAAGCCTGGGTGAAGCCAACTGCGTGCCCGGGGTGAGCTGGGCAGCGGGAATGATGCGAAATATTCTCAGGGAAACCGAAGGGTTAGCTTGGGTCTGCACCTCCTCCTTTATCTCCCGGAGAGCCGCTATTCAGCGCCCCGAAGGAGCTGTCAAATGCACAAAAAAGGTAAAATGAAGGAAGAGAAATATTAATTTTCTCCCAATCTCTTTCAGTTACAGTAATTTCAGGTGTTATTGTGACAACAGTAGGGGCACGACGTCTCAGAGAAAACGCAATTTTCAATTTGACAGTACTCCTTCAAAAATGCAGCTGTAGCCCACATTTCTATCCACGCGATAGAATTCCTGTACTGATCCTCTTAACACCAATAAAAATCAGATTTCAACAGAACGGTCTAGGGCTTGCCTCTCCTAGAATAGGTGGATGAATTACTTTCCTTGCTTAAGGGGAAAATCTCCCCAGTCCCAACCATTCTTAACTACCATGTGATTAAATGGTTTTGTTTTACTAAAGGCCCATCAGGAGGCTATTGTGACAGATTTCACCTGCACCTTTAAAGAAATGGTTCATTGTTTCTTCAGAAAGCACAGTGCTTAAAAAACCAAAGCATTTAACGGTTGCTTCACAAACAAATTCAGAATGAAAATTTCCTGCCTGACTGTTCTGCATTTACATTTAAATAGCTCAGTTCAATGGCACTTGGGAGAAAAAATATTTTCTCCACTTGCGTTTTCAAAATCCCTTTCATTTTAGGATTTCCAGGAATTTTAAATCCTTAGATGAGTCTCACAACATCTTTCTGGGATCGGTTTGTGTAATGGAATTTACTCTTCACTTTTTCTGGGGCGAAGTGAATCACAGATGCCAGTACTTTGGGTCCCAGCTGCCTGGCCCATCCAAGGGGACTCACTGGCAGGGGGGAGAGGAGAGTTTAGATAAGAAAGGGAAGTCGAATTCCCCACTCTTCCTCACAATACACAACCAATCCTATACCTGGTTAAAAGAATTACTTACATCCATTTTTGTGTTAATACTGGCATGTAAATAAATTGCATAGATTTACACGTTCTAGATAAACTTGTAATTTTCAAAATCACCCCGTGAAGCACTCAGGCGGGAGGAAACAGCAATATGTTTTATGCATTTGAGACTCCGTTGGCACCGCACAGCAGGCAGAGCGGCCTGACCTCTGCTGAAACACGTCAGCGGAGGTTTTGTCGCAACAGGCAGCTGGGGTATCTCCTCAGTAACAGCTTCTCCTCCTGCTAAAGACCACAGGTGGAAGGACCACCCTGTATTACTCATCCCAGCCATTCAAAACTAGTTTCTGAGGGCAGTAATAGGCATAGAAATGTTTTTAAATTGACAGTTTTTAAAATACATTCCTCTTTGTCCTCTGCTTTTAGAGGTACAGGATGCCTTGAGTCATGTTTTTGAGCTTTCCTCTGTAGTTCAGAAAGTTATTTTCACTTAATCATAGACTCCCAGAGCGATTTAATCTTCCTCCCCTAAAGAGGGGGTCCAGAGTCACCAGGGTGGCCATCAGCTGAGGAAAATTTTGCCTTTTCTCGACTGCTGCACTGCCGATACTGTGCCTGGATGCACCAAGGCCTCTTGAACACCCTGGCTCAAGTCCAGGCTCTAAAAGCCGAGATCCCACAGCCACGGCTGGTGCCCCAGACGGCTCCCTGTTGTCGAGGTGCAACAAGAAGTGCATCACCCTCTCTGTTATGACCAGGCACAAGTAAGCACCTGGGATCTTTTTTATCCCCGGGTATTCACTCCCTCTTGAGGACTTTGGATATACAGCATACTCCTGCAGTTCGGAGATGGTTTATGTGTGTGTACTGATGTGCACAGACACCAGGTTATATTTATTCATAGGAATAGAATCATATGTCACTGATAGTTCATCAACAAACACCCCCACCAGTGTGATGTGCTTGCAAAAATAGCAACTGTATTCATCAAGGATTAAGTGGCAAATGATTGTCTAGTTCAAAGAGTGTTTCAGATACAGGCCCCTGCATACAGGTTTTGTCACATAGCTTTTAGGGATTTGTATTTGAGGGAGTGGAGGGGTGGGGTAAGTATTATATTTGTTGTTATTCTTTTGGTTTTGTAGTCCATGCTGAAAATATGTACCCAACCCAAGGGCCATGCATGTCGTCTTTATTCTGTCAAGCTGCCGTGGCTGTAGGAGTGCAGAAAGCTGGCAGCTAGTAAAACAGCGCACTTTATTCACAACCTGCAAACATATAATCGGTGCTTGCTACGCATGGAGTTCACCTCGCTTCAGTAGGTGCTGCAGAGCTTTTTTCTATGGCCCTGTTTTATAAGCAGTGTTTTTCTATAAATACGCTAGAATTAAACATTAGCATTAGAAAGGAGAAAGTGGGAACATTGCTTTAATTCATCTAGGCTTCATCAGCATAAACATACATCAGGCATTTCTTTCATGAAGCTTAACAGGAACATATAGATGGGATTTCAAGTCTAGTATTTTTTTTCTCTTCTCAAATAGTAAAACCCCTCTTAGAGAAAACCTTTTAAATGTATTGTGGGGAAGAAAAAAAGCATTTTAAGTGTATTATTAACCTCTTCTATTACCACTTTCAGTTGTGAACCAACATGTGTATAGACCGCTTTCATTCATGAATGGCTGCAATCACCGAGATATTTACTGACATTTTTAAATGACTGTAGAAATCAGTAGGCTCATCACAACATCAATCACTTGTGCTTCATCACTCCAAGTCGGTAGCAAGTGGCAGGGGAGGCAGAGCACTGCTGGGGCCGCTTCTCCTTCGTGTTGGTATCGCAGCAGAATCTCAGGAGCAAACCGGGGTTATACACTTTGGTGAGACCCTGCAGAAACCGGTGTTTAATGGCACTCTGAACTCACAACCAGATATTCTGATATTCTAATTTCAGCTTGTGAAATGAAGGCAGTGAGAAAGTATCTTCCCCAAGGTCAAGCAGGGTAACTGTGGGACAGCCAGGAATATCTCTCCGCCTAGACGACCCACGTCAAGCACAAATCCTAAGGCAGCAAGGCCATAGCGCATCTTTCTCTCGCCTTTGAATTCAGTGGAGATTCTAGCAGGCGAAGTGAGAGAAACCAGCCCTTTCTCGACAGACCTGGGCATGCACGTCAGTCTCAGTGTGCTCAACCCACCAGGCTTTCGAGGAAAAAGGAGGACTTATTCTGAAAAACATGCAAGCCAGCCACACATAGGTTTCCTTTCTGAGAATTTTTTTTTCTCTTGAGCAAAGTTACCAAGCTCTTTTGCGCTCAAGCCCCATAGTCGCCCCTGTGCCTTGCAATGCAAGAGTCTGACCCCTCACCAAAACCTGCAGAAATGCCTGGATCTTTGCCAGTGAGCAAAGTGGCTGTCAAAAAACTTAGAAGAGGAAGCCTTGAGCCTGCAAGATCCTTGAAAAGCTCTTATTTGATAAGGGGTGGATGTAATTACAGGTTCAGATGCTGGCTGCACAGCATTAGTCAGTGATATCTGTGTTGCAGTGGTGGGCACCAGTTCCCACCACCCGCAGACCCTTTTCTTGCTCTTTTTTGTCTCTGGTGCCAATGTTGCGGCAGGCAGCGGACACCCCTGCTCCCTGCCCGCAACCGCAGTGGGCCCCGAGGGGTGCTACGCTGTAAGGCACCTATATGCCTATCTACAAAGTGCAAAAGTGCAATCAGTGGTGGTAACGACGCTTGTCCCTGTGACTTGGGGGCGAGCCGGTGCTGCTGGCTGCAGCTCCTTTCAGAAGAGGAGAGCAGAGCGGCAGCTGCTCGGTTGCTCCTGCCAGCCCAGCGCGGGGGGCAGCCGGGCGGTGGGCAGCCGTATGCCTCCGCTGCCCGGTGCCGCCTGCGGAGCAGTAGTTCTTCTCCATGAGGTGGCCACCGTGCGTTTTATAAGCTGCTGGGGGTGGACGGGCAGCCGTCCTGCCAGGCCCCAGGAGACCTGCCAAGCTCTCCCGTTACTTCCTCACAGTGGGTGCTCTGCCGACCATGAAAAGCACTGGAGTCTTTTTTTTCTTTTTCTTGTCTGACTCTGTTTCTATTCACTTTAAACAACCGAAAACAGTCAGGCAGTTTCTTTTTGGAAAAAAAAAAAAAATCATGATCTTTACGATCCTTTGACTGTGTAAAGGTAAATAATTATTATTGACTGTTAAGTATTCGTCCATAAACCCATTCATCCAACAACATTTTAAGAAAGCTAACATGCTTGTCAATAAGGGAGTGGCAGGGTGAAACAACGGCGTAAAATGGACAATAGAAAAAGGTCCCTTTTAAAAAACGTGTTTTATTATGAATGAATATGTTGCAGATTTATTAAGGGAAAGCAGTTGTTCTGCTCATTGTCTTTCAGCCAAGCCTCTCTATGAATAAAATGTGGTTGTGGTTGAATTAATTTCACTTGGTTCGCTAATTTTATAAAGCGAGCCGTCACACACACATGAAATGAATTATGCACCCGGGTGCCGCGGCGGGGCTGTACCGGGAGCTCTGCCGGCAGGCGGCGCGGCCCGGGCCGGCTGCCGCTGTGGGGCGAGAGGGGCCGCATCCTGCCCAAGGGTGGAAACCATCTACGTTTTTTCTTCGCTCTGACGCAACGAAGAGCTTTGTTGCATTTTGGAAACTTTGTGAAAGAAACTATTGCTCTGTGTTTTTTAACCCTCAGACAAGGGAAGAGCCCCGCAGTGGACTGTTTATGGGGTCAGCCGTGCTAGAGGGCACCCCCAGATGCACCCCCAGACCTGTTTTCGGGTGGCTCGGGTGTGAAGGAGAAGCGAGTCGGGGATCCTGGACCCCACAGAGCCGTTGCACCTGGTGGCTGCCCCAGCAGCGAGGGTGGCAGCCCACAGCACCCCTTGGCTTCGGTGGGGGCTGCCCTGGAGCAGGGCTGGGCCAGCATCAGCCCACCAGCATCGGGGCAGCGGGGTGGCTGCTTTCAGGGGGCTGCATGACGTTCCCGGGGCAGGGGGGGCATCTGCCCATCCACCACCAGGGCTTAGGGACAGCCCTGCGAGGACAGGATCAACTGGTTCTTGTCAAAATAAAGCATAAATGAGGGTGCCTTCTGAAGACCTGCCTAATCCCAAACTCCGGGTGAAAGATCGCCAGCTCAGACAGCGGCGCGAGCCTGGGAGATCAGGAGGTGAATTAACAACAGTCAATTTTACTTCCAAAGAATCTCCTCGTGTTCAAGTGAGCAGTAAATGCGATCTTGGCAGTAAGAGAGCCACACAGACATAAATATATGCATCCCATCTGCAGGACTGGCTGCTTCCTCTGAAGCTGCGTCCGCAGAAGGACTGATTTTTTGCTGTTATGAAAGAGTGGGTGAGGGACCGAGGGGAAGCGGTGGTGCCTGTCCCAGCCCCAGAGGTGTTGCTGGTTGGATGATATCATTGACCAAAGGGATATTTCACAACCCGTTCCCAGCAGTGCCAGGACACAGACTAACCGAGGGCCACAGGGACTCCCCGGGGAATTGGCGGCTGGATGCAGAGAAGGGGCTGAATGTCTGCGCTCGACACGCGTGGTGAGCCAGGCTGCGGGGCAAGGGGCAGAGAGAGCCCATGTGGGTCTGTGACCCATGCCGCCTCGTCTCGGGACAGCTTTTTCAGTCTTTGTGGCCAGTACAAACAAAATTACGTTGACAGAGATGCCAGACTGGACATCTGACTTCCACAGAGCATCCTGAAATACAGACAAATCCCTTTCCTCCTATCTCTGCTCCTCATTAGCACCCTGGAAGGAGGCGGCTGCGGTAAATTTGTAATTAGATTAGAACGACAATTGTGATTTTGGCTGACCACTTCACATCCACCCAACAAAGTAATTCACATCCAAACTGATGCATCACATTAACTTCACATTGCCTGGATTTTACTCCCCTTTTGAACCATCCGTCTGCAGCCTCCAGATCCACAAACAAATGTGATTTTCTAACCGGGGCATCAAAATCAGCCCCAGGAAAAGGCAGGCTCCTTTCTGCGAGGCATTTTCACACAAAGGCAGGTGAGCTGCTGGCCTTATGGCATCTGACCGACTTTCACAAGCTGCAGCAACTTCACCTGACACCGGGTGGCCTCCCGTAAGCGTGAAATTTCCTCCTGTCCTTTGAAGATCAAAGGAAAGCAAAGATAACTTCCAGCTTTATCACGGAAACTAAAACCACTACCCCAGGGATTATCTTGGACCTCCCTCCCCATTAGCGCTCAGCATTTCTCAGGCTCTTCCCAGGCTGAGCCGAGGGGCAGCAGGACATCCTTCTGCTGTCACACCCAAGCTCGCAGGCTTCACTGGTGTAGCTTTTCGCAGTTCGGTCCAGATAATGGACATCTTTTTTTTATGTTTTCCAGCCCTCCAAGGAAGCGTCTCACTGTTTATTCTATATGATCTCCCCTTGCCCTGGCCCGCTGTGCCCACTGCCTCCCCTGGCATCCCCAGCTCTCTCCTGGAGGGGGGCTGAAGAGAAGGAAATGGGAAGAGAAACCAACAAACCGCGATGGGAACACTGTCTGAAGGCTCTTGGCAGCCTCCCCTGCTGTCTGCAGACATCCCCCACTTGTCCCGACGACCTTTCCCCAGGATCCCACAAGCCAGAGCATCGAGCAGGGCAGTAGCCGGTTATGCGGAAGACTTCTGCTTCCCCCTTTCTCCTCACGCACACAGCCGAGGAGTATCCCCATCAGATGTCACATTCAAGTCCAGAAAAGCTCCTCGCAGATGGGTCTGGTAAGCAGAACTGCCAGGAGGCACTTTAGCACTTAGTAGCACAGGGAATAACATACCCTCCCCTTCTCCCTTCTCCCCACCAGTGGCCCCTGATCAATTCTCTCGAGCATATCCACCTGCGTATGTCACACTGACTGCCAGAAAACCAGCTGCTCATCACAGCTGGATTTAGTAAACTGAACCATGTCAATGCTTTAGCTCTCGGTAGCACACAGATTTCTTGCCACCCACCCAGAGCTCCCGTCGCCTGCTTCCTGGCAGAGCGGCTGCTCTACCCCGCAGTGGTTGTCTGAAAGCACTGCCCAATTGGTTTTGTTTTTAACTAAAACATTATATCCTAGGGGGAAAAGGAAAAAAAAAACACCACCCAACAAACTCTCTCTTGTAATATGGAACATATGGCCTCACAAGCACAGTACAATAAATACATCACAGTAACGAGATTTTGTGCTTAGGGTATCCTTTGTCCATGGGTCTAATGTGCATTGCAGAAACATATGAAAAAAGCCTTATGCCTTTCTCAGAATGAGATCGGTATCATTATCCCTGATGCAAGGCAGGATGCAGAGACATGTGGATAAGCCTGCAAGAAGCATTTAGAGAGAAATTCAGGTCCACTCTAGCAGCAAAATGCTTCTTGCGTGAGCAAAGCCACATCAGCAAAGCTCTGCTTTGTACCAACAGAGCAGAAACATCCTCTGCAAGAGAAATGAGCTGTGTTGCGGAAAACACAGTTTTGCTGCTACAATCCTTTTCTATATACTCAAGGGATCCGTCTGGTCAGCTTGGTCAATCCAGGTCTCACTCACTTCCTTTATGCTTTTGTCAAATGTGACTGTGCCAGCAGGAGTGTACGGAGCAGCTGCATCGCTTGCCCTGGAAAGCCAAGGGCAGACCCACAATCGATCCCAGACTGCCTGACCCCCCGGGCTCTCTGTCAGCCACAGTAATTACTCGGGGCAACGTGGGCATTGCTAGGGAGACCGCGGGTTGAAAGCATCTCTAGGACGACGAACACGCACAGTTCTGCTCCATGCCTGTTAGAAATGTGCTTCATCTCGGCCAGCCTCTCGGGGCCCAGCCGGATGGCAGTTAATGGTCATGCTGGAATTCGTGTCAATTGATTTTCCAGTTAACTTGACTTAACATGATTGGAGGCATCGGAGCAGAGAGGATATACCCATTGTTCCAGTTTGAGTCCTGTAGACCTCATATTCCATTTCAACGCAGCAGCAAGTTTAGTTCCAATTAGAACGAATCGTTCCTTAAAATAAAGATTTAACATAAATATTCATCCAGGGCCTGATCCGAAGCCCATTGTGTTCAGCAGCTGTCCTCCGCACTGAAGGCAATAGGCTTTGGATCGGGGCCTGGAGTCAGCTCACAATGTATGGGCAATATAATAATGAGAGATGACTCACTATCAAACACTGTCTGCTTTACAAAGGAGTCTCAGAAATGGAGTATCTGTGTGACAGAAATAAACCACTATTCATTAAAAAAAAGGGAGAGAGACCGTGAAGAACTACATAAGCTACATTATCGTTTCACTTGGGAGACATAAGCCCGGTCCAATGAATGTTCACTCATGTAACTTTACTAACATGAGTAGCTCAGTAAAGCCAAGTCTGAAAAATGGTTGTGCCAAAGGGATTTGAGGTCTTTATCAGTTTGCCTATCATTTCTGACGATCTGACAGTCCCAGCAGATCAGACACCTTTGTGTGCTGCCTGTCCTGAAATCCTAGGCGTGACTGCAGCAAGCCTGGGCTGGGACCCCTGTGTCATGTAGCTGTAGGATTTACACTACAGGTGTTTCCCACTTCTGCTCATGTACAGCACGTCCAATGGGTCCCGTGGATCCCGTGCATGCTTGTCTCCTAGAGGTGCTTTCCACCCGCGGTCTCCCTAGCATGGGTCCTATTCTGGTGCATGCAAAGAAATCCCTGGCAGAAATGGGAGAGGCCTGGGGCAATGCTGTCCCTTTGGGGCTCTGTGCTTCTTCCTCCCTTTCTATCTACCACGGTCACTCCTGGTCTTGAATTACTTTCTGGGTTGGTTTGGTGTCTGTACAGCTCCTGGCACAACAGGTCCTGCTAGAATTCCTGGGAGCTACAAATAACAGCCAGTGATTTCCATGGGATAGGCTAGTGCTTGAAAGGGATATCTAGGGGCCATAAATCCTCTTTAATAACTAGACAAAGCTGGAAAAAGTGCTGAGCATTTCAACTATAACCACAGAAGCCATTTCTCTTGGTAACCTTTACGTTCCCTGCAAGTGTTCATAGGTGGGAAGGATGCAGCACCACTGCTAATAGAAAAATGAACCCGTTTGGTAAGCCTTGCTTAGATGTTAGAGTACTTTGAATTTTGAAGCCGAAATAAACAGATTGAAATGACCCCATAGTCTATAATGCAATGGTAAAATAAAGTAGGACTTTACAACTGAGGCCCCGGTGTCAGAACTTCATTTGCTTTTCTCTGATGACTCAACCTATTTCACAAGCTATTTTCATATTCCTTATTTAGAGAACTTACTCATGTCTAGGTAAAAGCCTACGATGTGATAAAGCCAAGGAACCGTAATGTGTGGTACTGGTAACACCTCCCACGCCAAAAAAAATCCTACTTCCATATTTATGTGGCTCTGCAAATTGGTTCCTGCGTTTTTCTCCCCAGAGAGTGAGCTGGCAGCGTGTCTCCTCTCCAATTAGCATGAAGCCGTGAAAAGAGGAGATGGAGGGTCAGATTCACCATGCCTGGAGCCTCACTTACTTTTGCCATGTTACTGGCACATTTGGACCTTTGACTTCCCGACAAGGCAAGTGTTGTTTTTAGCATACAGATAACAACGCCTGCAGAATACCTTGTTCATTCAGGCCTTGTCTCCTGAAAAAAGTAAGCTTGCCACCAGAAGGCAAGAAGCTAAGAAGAGCTACCTACCTTGTGTTGCTCAGGGACTAGGGATGGGCACCTCAGTATAAACTCCCCATGGAGCAGGTGAATTTTACCTGGGCTTTACCGGTCAGGATGTAATTTCTGCCTTTTGGAAAGTCCTTTATTCAGGAGAAGCCTTTGTAACCAGCACAGGCTGGAAATCCCACCAGCAAATGTATGGACTAAAAGAACACATAAGGACACTTAAGGAGAACACCCACCCATCCACCCCCACCCCAGATCTCTTCAGAATCTGATTTGCAACCATGTAAAGACATGTATTTTTGTGGCAGGTTTTTTTTGAGGAGTTTGTTTGTCTTGGAGGCAGAAAGGAAAAGCGGCATGTGGAAAGCAGAGACGGGCTGAGCAGCAGTGCTCACGCTTGCAACATGACTGCTCTTTGCAAGCCTGGGACCAAAAGCTACATGGCACCAGGATCTGAAACAGCTCCCAACTAACACCAAGGAGTCCAGGACATAAGGGTGCACCGTCAGGAGTGTCAATGGAGAGAGATGCTCACGTCCCAGCACAGCCCTGAACCAGCACTTCCATGGGCACCAGAACCTGCAAAATCCCCTTTTCTGTGACATTTCCTCTCATCTTCTTTGGATTCAGGTATCATAAGGGATAAGCTCTAATCAAAGCTTTGCCTAAGGGTACAGCATTCCTGGCATCTTTCCCTCACTTGCCTTTTCTGATGTTTGAAAGCATCCTGCCATAGCCTTCCCCTTGCTGTTACAGCTACGTAGGTCTCTACTTTCCAGCAGAACTTTTTTTTTTGATATCTCTATTCCTCTGCCAGGCTTAGGTGGCAGACGGACATAGGCACATTGAACCAGCCAGTTCAGCCCCCATCACTGTCAGCCTCCATCCTTCAGCTCTGACATTCCCCACACACCTACCTGATCTGAATTTCCATCCCTAGGAGTGAGCTACCCAAAACCAAGTCCATCTGGGCTATAAAAGCCCCCTAAATCTTCCATCCTACCCAATCTGGTGAATTTGCTCAGCACACAAGCCACAAAACACTGTTGGAGCGGATCCTTTCCCTAAGGATAGAGGTAGCTGTTGTGTGCTGGTGTCTGGAAGCATTGAACCAGGGTTCCTGCCTTGACCATAAAGGTTCAAACTCACACATCCCATCTCCCAGGTAGGTGCCATCCTGATTTGTCACACTCACCTTCACACATTGGTGCTTGGGTCCTCAGCTCCTCCCTGCCCACGGGAGCAGTGTGGGCAGGGAGGGAGGAGAGCGTGTGCTCTCGCCCCGGAGCCCTGCGGTCAGATGGCTGTGATGTCCCCTCAGAGGTGGGATCTGCCAAGCTGGCCAAGGGATGAGCTGAGGGCAGAGGCCTTCCTTACAGTAGCACTAGAACAGCAAAGCAGGCACCGGCACCAGCACGAGCATGGGAGCACGTTCCTCTGGGAGGCAGCATTTACATCCCACTCTGCCCTGGATGCTGGGGCTTCCTCCTGCAGGGAGGAGATGTGGGTTGGGACCAGCCAAGCTGCCCTGGGCAGGAGCACAAACCTCAGGCTCCTGTGCCCAGGCATGACAACCACCCCTCTTCAGGCTCCCGCAGGGCTCTGGCCCTCCGTCCTTGCTGAATCCCAGCCCAGCATCTCCCTCTACCAACACCATCCACCAACAGGCTGTGCTAAAGCCCAGGATCAGAGCCCCTCTCCAAAACCAGAGCAGCTGCCTTCCCTCTCTGCTAAATACCTGGCTCCTCCGCCTGGCCTGTGATCCTTTCCAGCTGCTGTGGTCAAATCTGCCAAGGCCAGCAGTCCCTCCGTTAACCCCTTCAGCCTGCTGCCTCCTGCTCTGCAGGCTCCCGTGGCAAACATCACCGGCTCTGCAGAGGGTTGCAGCTTCCTCGTCCTGGAGAAACAAAGCTGGCCATTCCCCCAGAAGGGGTTTTATGCCGTTTTGATGAGAGCTGTTGGTTGCTCTGGTTCTGTCAAGGTTGTAGGTCTCTGTGGTCAGGATGCGGCCACTCTTGCTGAGCCTAGCAGCCTTTCTGCTCAGGTGCTTGTGGGAGCCGAAAGGCAGAGAGCACTTTCCAGAGGTCCCCAAAGACAGCGGTCAGATCTTTCAGAAAATTAATTGATCTGCTCTTACTAGATCACCTGCCTCACCTCCCCAGCTGCTGGTTCCTATATTCAGGTTTCCCAGAGTCCAGGCAGGGCTGCTGCCATGTCCCCCTGACACAGGGAAGAAATCCAAGGCTCGTTTCCAATAATAGCTTCTCGCTTGTGAGATTTGCTTCCCAGGGGGAAGAGGTTACAAATGGGTGAACCCCAGAGGGCACAGATGCTTTGTAACTCACCCAGACATCTACTATAATTTTTTCAACTCCATAACTTGGAAATGGAGATTGTAAATGTGCCGCAGTGATGAGCTAGCTGAAAAAACTTCCAGCTGAAAAGGGGTATGAAATGGCTCAGAGATGCTAGCACTTCAAATTAATTATTTTCATTTTAAAAAGTGAAAAGATGAGCATTAACCACATGCCCTCGTCCCTGGCACGACGCTCCCGGGTGCCACGGGCCACCCGGGAGCGTCACGCCAGGGACCAGGGCATGCAGCATCCCATGGCGTATGCTCGGGAAGGAAGCGGGGGCCGTGCCTACTTCAGATTTTCATCTTCAGCAAGATGGCAAATCTTATATAAAACATGTATGAATCAAAACAGAAGTGCCTGCCCGGCCGCTGGGAAGTGACGCCACCGTGACTCATGTCATTCTGTTTAACACAGTCCTCCTCCCCCTCGCCTTCTCCCCTCCATAGAGGTGAAGCTTTCAGCACAGAGTCCAGCAATGCTTACCCTCCTTTTCTGCCTCCTTACATCACTTTTGGGCCATGGTGTTTTTCCTCACGTGACCTCTCCTGCCACCGAGCTCTGCCAAAGCATTTTTGCAAGCTCCAAGTACAAAAAAGAGCATTTTTTTTTCCTGGAATTTTTCTTTATTATATATATTTTTTTCCTTTTTTTTTTTTTTTTTACTTACACTCCATAAAAACCATTGCAGGTTTTCTTTCACATTCATGAGATCTTCTGGAAGTTATTGCCATTTCTCATACATATTAAAAAAAATAAAAAGGTCAACAGACAACGAGAGCCACTCATTCTGAACTCTCTGCAGACACAGAAACCAACGTGAGCAAGAGAGAAACCAGTTTTCGTGGAGGAAGGCTGGCTAGAGATGACCACACGCGCTAAGCAAGCCACGTAACACTGAACAAGACCACTTGACCACGCACGATACACAGAGGGAACACTTGGGAAGGGATGGAGGAAGAGGTGGCTTGGAGCAGAGCTTGTCAGGGGTTTTTTGGTGTAAAATCCAGAAGTTACAGTGTTATCTGATGGGAAGTAATGATGAGGATTGTGGAGACATTCAAGTATTCTAGGGCTGTTCTTAAATAACAGATGGGAGGATAATAGCTCAGCAGGGTAGCCAGATAGCTTTAAGTCCCCTGCTTTAGTTAAAAGCACATCCAGTACAAAGGCAAATGCAGAAGTACAGGAAATGCCACACCTGAACGGATCCACGGTCTGGTTTGGTGTCCAGTTACACTGTGGTCAATACCTGACACTTCAGAGGCTGGAGCAGGAGAGGGGATTTTCACCTGGTTGTGCAACAGCGTCCTGGGAAAGGAGCTCCCTCCCGCCGCCCAGCCCTTTGCTCCCTGAAACATGACACAAGAGAGGGAAGGAGGAAAGCTGGGGAAAAAGCAGAACGAATATTCACTCCCACCATCTCTGCCATTGCAAAGGTGGTGCTTTTCATTTTGCTTTCTTCCCCACTGCTGCTGTTTTATTGCTTGAAACTTTAAATAAGGGTCTTTTCAAAAATAAGAAGGGAAGGAGATGAGAACTGAGAACATACTAAATGGGTTTCTCATTGCTCCCCAGGAAATACAGTAGTGGGTGCACACTGTGGTTAAAAACCTAGAAAAGCACTTTTTCTTTTTTTAAAAAAAAGAACAATAAAAGTTCAGAAAACCTGCCACACTTAGAGCACTTGTGTCTTACAGTCACAGCATACGGAAAGTATGACCCACGACAACCGCTCCGTCTCAGACTAAGTTGATGAGGTTTCTCTATTGCACGCTCATGAAATGTTCTTGTTGGGGTCACAGTTCGGATCAGAGAACCGCACCAGCTCCGGACTCCCCAGGGTATTCAGCAGGACGAAGATGCCGTCATTGGGCTGAGTTTCAGCTGGTGGACAGGAGAGTGAATGGGCACAGAACTCAACACTGAGGTAGGAAAGGCAAAACACGAGCCTTCAAAGTTTTTGCCTAACGCCAGTTCTTCGGCAAAGAAAGACGCAGCTTCTCTTTTGCACGAGGCGACAGGGGGGCTGGGAGTGGAAGACAAGATCTCCGACTCGTATTGTAGCAACTGGCCCATGAAACCAAAGTTTGGCGAGATCAGGCTCCGGCGTTGCTTGATGTAATCGAAAGCTTCCTCTAGGCGAAGCTTCTTTGTCTTCATGAGATACGCCATGCAGATGGTGGGAGAGCGTGAAATCCCCGCTTCACAGTGCACCAGGATCTTGCCTCCTGTTCGTCTGACATAATCTGTTGGAAAAAAGTCATTGCAGAGGTCAGTTGTTGTTGGGGATGAAGAGGACACTGCGACGCATACCCAGTGCTGGAGGTGGAGCATGGCACACGGCCAGCCCGCCAGCAAGGAGAGCCTTGCTCTTCTGTTGGGTACAAAGGGTAACATGGAGATGAAATGAGAAGGGGGACAAAACCCAGCTTGAGATGCAGATGACACTTGGTGTCAGAATCTGTGAATCCTGATTTGGTTCTTTCTGCATTTTTTAGGAAAGTCCTTCCCTGTCTCCTTCCCACATGCCTATTTCTCTTTTGGAACAACTGACTTTGCAGAGCATTGTGAGACAGAGATCAGGTATCTGGGCAATGCTTGTGTTTGCTGTACCTGCATTTCTCTGCCTGCATCTCTAAGTGCTGATCCAAGCCCAGCCTGGCCAGCCCTCCCACCATCAGGTCTTTCAAAGGCTGCAGGGCTGCTTTCCTCTCATCAGCTTTGCTAGAAACACAGGGCTTTTCTTTAGAAAAGTCCGAACCTAACTCCCTGCTTGGCCAGTTAGCAGCAAACGGCGGTACCAGGAGCTGAGCCCTTGGTGGGTACCCCTGGGTGGAGAGGCTGAGCTCACTCCCTGGGGCTCACCACAAAGCACACAAGGACTGGTAGGCAGTTGCTAATTACAGCCTGGTTAAAGGATGCTTGGACTTAAGTCAGGATATAAAAGGCTTATGCAAAGCACCCATTTTACACAACAGGAGCCACTGTGGTTACTCACACAACACAATGATTGTTATTAGATTAAAAAGAATGTGCTTAAAATAAGCCTTTTCCACACAAAAATACAGTTCAAAAATAGACGGGTCTCTGCTCTATTGCCTTGAGCAGTAGGTTCAAGCTCCAATTTCTGGAGAACTGCGCCGAGTGTAGTGCTCAGTGAAACAACGCAAAGCTGAGCAAGTTATCATTTGCCTGTCTTCGATTGTCTGCTGGGGGACTGGTGCCACCACGACTGGTTATATTTAACTACTGCACAAAATAAGGAAGACGTGGATTTGAGTCATCCCCAGCATCTACACCACATGCCCAATTTTAAAAGAAAGTGAAAACTGAAGTCATCCTCAAAAACTGGGAAATTTCCAAGTGACTCTACTATCGAAAGGGGCTGGGGATGGGACAGAAGAGTGCAGTGAATTAGCATTTCCCTGAAAGGTGCGAGAAGTCCCTTACCAGGAAAGGGAAGGGCTCAGAGGGCACCCTCAGATCAGGGTTTTTAATTCTGCCTTCACTGTAGAAGGACTCGAACTCAGCTGAGCGATGAGTCCAGTGAGTCTGTAACTGGGGTTTTATTCTGTTTCTCTCTCTCAGACGTTCCTGGAGAGCACCGATTTCAACACCGTCTCTGCCTGGGCTGCTCCACCCCACGAAACCACGCCGTGCCTCTCAGGGAGGAGCCTCTCCCTTGCGCTGCGGGTGTGCTGCTCACCTACCCAGCCTGCGCGGGAAGGTCTGGGAGGGGCGGCCCAAACTTTTCTGAAGGCCTCGTCATTTTTTTTTTTTGCATTGGGGTATTTGATTAAAGGGTGAAATTCCATTTCTCCTTTTGATTATGTTGGTAACAGCTCTGTGATAAGGGGAGAGGCTGGATTTCTAAGACCTGGCTTTGAGATATGCCAGCACAGCAAGGGAATAAGCTGACCCTGCTTCACCTGGCTTTCGCAGGGTCTGGCATGCAAGTCCGGGGAACCGATATGTGTTTTTCCTTTAAAAACATCAATAGACTTTGGTGGCATTCAACCGTATACTACTTTGCTTCCTGTCATGCTGAAGTTACACCTACGCTTGCTTTGAAAAGCAAATAAAGCTAACCAGCTCACTCGCCTCATCTGCCTGACGGCAGTCAAGAGAAGACATTTTCCTTCCTCGGCCTCCCCGCCTGGAGAGACCTTGCTCTGAATGTCCCTCTTCCTCCCTCCCTTCCTCACGAAAATCCCTCTGCCAGGAGAGATGCCGGGGAAGGGAGGGAGCTTACATTTTTGCTGTGACATCTGGGAACATACAGAAAATAGGTCCTTCCCACCAATATGTGTTTTAAAATAAATGAATTTAAAATAAATGAAGATCTAGAAATTTGTTAATTTGGACCTACCAATGAAGTCGATGGCTTCCTGGAAGTGTGAGCTGATGTCTGCCGTGTGACTGTCCTCCACCGGGATCCACTTGTAGCAATACTGGTCTTTGAAAGACTCTGAGCTTTTCCTGGAGACATTGAGCAGGGCCGTGATGTGCAGGTTGGCGAGAAACTCGCACTTGGAAGCATGATAGGCACTACCAAGGTAGAGAAAAGGCAGGATTTCGACTGGACCGCCCTGAAAGAGAAGGAGCAGAAACATGTAATTCCTTTTCAAGGGTATTTGAGTCTTGATACCAGAGAGAAAGGCAAGGCAGCCTGCGTGGGTGTCCACTCCCTCCCTTGCTGGTAGTTTTGGACCCTGGTGCTGTCAGCCAGTGAATCACTGCAATGGCCAAGCCCACGCAGAAAAGGGTTTCAATTTCTTGTCCATATCTGCAGGGTACGAAGTCAGATCCAGCCCACTTGTGTGCAGGATGTTTCCGGCTTTCTTTAAAGCGCTGCCCCGTGGGATGCACTCGAAGCGCTTTCATATGCGAGGGCCGTTCCCTCCGAGGCTTTACTGAAACGCGAGCAAGGTGGGGAGCTGTGTCTGAACACAGAGGAAGAGGAGGATGGATGAAGAGGCTGCTCTAGCTCAGCCCAGGGCTCAGCCCCTCTGCTCACACCTCCAAAGGTGAAGGCAAAGCAAAAAAACTGGAGCAAGGTTTCCCATCATCAACAGCCCCGCAGGGCTCAGGGAGGGGCAGCCCCGTCCCCCCGCACCTCCCTGGGGTGCCCCTGCTGCGTCACCCGCCCCGAGATGTCATCTCGGTTCCTCCTTCCTCAGCGCAAGCAAAGGCTGGGTGACGAGACCGCGAAAGAAAAAAGCCACCGCCTGACACAAAGGTTTCTGAGATGGCAGGTAACTTTCCATGATGCACAAGAGCTGCTGCCGGCCCCCGGCTGTGAGAAACTGTCTTTCCAGCCCCCTGAGCTGCCCACCCGGCGGGTCCCACGCACCAGGGACAGCCGGGAGCCGCCCACGGTGGCGGGACGGAGCCCGGGGCAGGAGGTGCACCCGGGGGAGCAGAGGGGCATCGCCCGGGGGCTCCCCCCAGCACCAGGAAACGCACGCCCCGGCGGAAGCGGCCCGACCGCAGGGTGACATCTCGGAGCACACGTATTCCCCGGGCTGGGCGGGCACGGGGGCGCGACGACTTCCCCTGTGGAAACCCCACTCCCCCTGCCCAAGGGCGGCTCTCAAGAGCCACTGCCTCTTCTCAGAAGCGGCCCCACCACCCCAGCCCCCCTCCACCAGCACCGGAGCCCTCCTGGGGTGCTGGATGAGGCTGAGGTAAAGCGTGTTCCTTTGTCTGCCAGAAAAAGGTCACTCCTGGCAGCCTCTCCCCTGCCTGTTTTAAGTCTCCTGGAGAGGCGTGAGCTGCTCATGGCTCGTGCTGCCTGGCTGCGTGATAAAGACGGGTTGTAAATACAGGTTTGGGGCTATAGAGGTTTTTTTCCTCCTTCTGCTGCCAAATTTTGAAGCCAGGTGGAGGCAATGCTGACCAGCAGCATGTACAAGGCGTCTTATTCGACACACAGGCTGCCAACCTGGGCTGCGACAGCTTATTGGCAGCCCGCGCCAGCACGAGTGCCCCGGCACCCTGCCAGCCTCCAGCAGAGCCCGGTGGTGGGAAGGAGGGGACCCAAGGGAAGGTCACCCGCCGCGGCCGTGACACACACCTGGTCGTAAGCGGGTTTGTGGTTGGCACTCTGCTTCTCACAGTGGCTGGCGAGGTTTCTCTCTGCCTCGGTCCTCTCCGGGGAAATGAGTTTTCCATCCACGCAGCACTCAGGATATTGCGAGTTAAAAGTTTCATATCCTCCTAGGGAAGAGGGAAAAAAAAAAAAGAAAAGAAACATGAATGTTTGTGTTTCCAAAAACTGGTTTAATTAAAGTGGAGGAGAAATGAAGCTCGGGCACTTGCAATGCAGTGGGATGGATAGTGCTGCGTGGCGATGGGCCCCGGGGGGTTAATGAGGGATAGCGCTCCCTGGTTGAAAGGCTTTGGGCACTCGAAGAAAAACCTCTGATACCACTGACAATTATTAACTTGCCAGAAGCTAGTGAATCCAGATTAAAACTGTTAGCGAATGTAATTCTGTTGAGTCTAGCAACCATTAACTCCAGTACAGCGGGGACTAAACTCCCTCCCCCAGGTTTTATATATGAGCACTATTTCCAGTGTTTGAGACAGATTTCTGTACTTGGGAGTCATCCTCTCTAAATCTGTCTTTACTATATACACTGTGACAACATAAAAACTATTTTATTTGCATTTTTGAATGGACATAAGCACGAGAGGGGGATGCTTGCAACTGTGTCATTAATCACCACAACGCACGAGACAGCGAGATAACGAAGACAGTCCCACTGAAACCAATCTATTCAATAACAGCTATAAAAGTTAATGAAATCCTGTGACAGCATTTGACAACTGAATAGCCCCACATGAGCTATTCTGCATGGTTAAGTACTGCATTCGTTTCATTCAGTGCACTGCTAATGGAAAGGAATTAATCCTATTATTACATTGTTACTCAAAGTTTGTCACCAGCTAAATCATTGCCTGTTTCCAGGCTGGGAATATGCTGCACGGAAGCACACGATCTCCAAAATGAACGTGGGTAAGTCAGGTAGCAGAAGCAGCCTGGAAACGTCAGTGGTGTGCCACACGTCTGCCACCTGTGCTTTTTCAAAACAGAAGCGAACGGCAAAAGCTCTTGAACAGCTAGATTCAATAATCCTTCAGCGTGTGGCCCTCAAGTAAACAAGGCTTGGAAAGCAAACGCTCCGGTGCGATTCATTCATCTGCAACTGTTTCGCCCTGGTAAGCAGTGTCGGTGTGGGTGCCCCAGTGCAAGGCAGGGTTTCGAAACAAAGGAAGCGCTGAAGATCTGAGCAGCCGCAGGGCCCCGCCACCCTCGCTGCCAGGGCTGCCCGGTACAGCTACCTCTGACATTTCAGCCCCGTGACGCCGGTGTCTCATTTGTTTGCAATGTTTGAGCAGATGTGTGCTCAAATTCATGATGTGCTACTGTCGCCCACTCAGTCCTGCCATGGGGTCCTCGTGTTGCAAGCGGCCGGCACGATCCAAAGCCCACTGGACGTGATGAAATTCTGTTTTCCATGACGGAGGGCAGGAGGGTGACTTTGCAGTCAACGGGCACTCAGCACCTGCACCTTCCCTCCTACTCCCCAGGCACATTCAGCCAGCTCGCCCCAGAGCCCACAGCGCGAGGCAGTGGGTCAAGCAGCCAACTGACCGTGGAGACCGTAAGGGGGGGTTGATAAAATGATATCCCTAACAACTGGCAGTATGAAAAGCCAACAAACACAAGCAGCTCTCCACACTCCTCTGCTCTTCTGATCTCCAACTGCCCTTCATGGGGTGGACTTTTAAATCTTCTTGTTTTGCATAGCTGACCTTATCTCCCCCCTGCCCCTCGACCACTGCCATCACATAGGAAAAATATGTCCAGTTTATATAAATAGACATTATCCCCATTTACACCCTGTGTTGTTGTTTTTACTCTTGAATGAACACAGAAATCTGCCGTAGCCAAATCAGCGTGTGTGTTCGAACAGACATGCATGCCTCATGTCTCTGGGGCAGCTAACGCAGGCAGCTGGTGAATGGTTAATTACAAGCCTTGGGGATCAGGATATTTGCAGGCCATTCTTACAGTGAGTCATCTTCTCATCCCGTCCTCCAGCAATCTCCTCTCTTCCCCCTCCCCACTCAACCTAGCTTCCCTGAGGTCATTTCTGCAAATACGAGATTGCTCATCACAGAGAGCTGGGCTGCGCTTCGGTTTTAATCAATAAATAATAGAATCCTTGTCAGCACCAAGGGAGGATCCGTTATTCTATCTTTCTGCAAGCTCTTCTTCCCCCGCCACACAACCGCTCTCGCTGTGCTGGGGCTGAGCTCACCCAGAGTGAAACTGCACCTACACAGACGAAAGATGTGACACAACCCCTGGAAGCCAGAAAGCGAGGGAAGGAGCGGGTCGGCACGCAACTTGGCACGCAACTGCTCTGTGCTAGCTGCCCTGCCTGGGCCAGAGCCCCAGGATGCTCGGCGACCTGGTGGGGTGGGGGTGACCTGCTCATATCTCATCGCTGTGACTTCCAAGACCAGACCACCTTAGCCCTTGATTAGCCAACACATCCTCCCAGCTCCCCCACAGCTAGGGAGAACAGGAATATAAGGGGGGAACCTCAAGGCATTCTTTTTGTTTGTTTGTTTTACAGCCCATTATTTGCAAGGTCGGTGCTACAGACACCCAAAGGACCCTTTCTTCTGATTAGTGCCCAGTGCTTCGGGGTGATTTATATCCTGTGTGTCCCAGAGATCTTCCCCCAGACCACCACAGCTTCCTGAGGGTCCGTGGCCCCGGTGAATCAGCAGTGCTGCTCACTGAGTCGCTGGCTCCTCGGGCCACACCGGATCTGAAAGGGAGCTGCGGACTTCATGGGCCTGATCCTGCGACCCAGCGCACTTCCCACAAAGCAAAGGGGAGCAGCAGCAGGAAAAGGAGGA
This sequence comes from Phoenicopterus ruber ruber, assembly GCA_009819775.1. Taxonomy (NCBI): domain Eukaryota; kingdom Metazoa; phylum Chordata; class Aves; order Phoenicopteriformes; family Phoenicopteridae; genus Phoenicopterus; species Phoenicopterus ruber. Next base: position 29,738,358 of record CM020221.1, on the reverse strand, counting down.
AACTTTCTCATCCACTAAGGGGGAATCTCTTTAGCCTCAAATCGACAGGCTTTCAAGCTAAGACACTTTGTAATACGCACAAGGTACAAAGTAGAGCCTGCATCGAAACCCCACCCCAGATAAACTGCCCACAGCCACAGTCACCACTTCAAAGCGTGGGGCTGGTACACGAGGAGGGAAGGACGATCTTGTGGCTAAACGAGCAGGCTGAGAGTCAGCAGAGCTTAATTCAGCCCCTGCTTTGCCACAGACTTCCCAGCGTGACCCTGGAGACGTTTCTTCATCCCCACTTTAATGGGGTCCCCAAGGATTTGCCTGGCCCAGCACGGTGCAGGTATCCCCGCCCTGCAGCAGCGGAACTGAGCCCCGGGCGGGCTGGCGGTGCCGGACGGAGCAGGGGGCGGCCAACCGCCCTGGGAGCCTCCCTCCCGCTTCGTACCGGGCAATACCCGGGCTGGAGGTGCCTCTGCCCCGGCGGGGATGCCCTCCGGGCACCGTTCGTTATAGGAGGCACAAACTGGGCACATTGGGACAAAAAATAGTGTGATAAAAGGCTTAATAAAAGTGAATTAACCCTGGCGGGCGAGGACACAGGAGCAGAGTTTATTCAAGAAACATCGCCTGGTTTTCTCCTCCATTTATGGCCTCAGGATATGGGAAGGGGGGGTTGTTTGGGAACTCCTGCTTCGGCGCGGCCCCGCTCCGGGGACCCCCGCGGCCCCGGCAGCCGGGTGTGCGGTGCTACGGGCGGGAGCGTCCCGGAGGGAGGGGGGCTGAGGAAACGGAGAGGGCAAAAGGACAAAGGCGCTGCCAGAGAAATGGAGGGGAGGCAGGGATGGAAGGGCAGAGAAAGGGCGGGCTGCTATTTTTTTAATCGTTTTATTACCCCCGGCTTACACGGAAGGAAAACAAAGAACCGCAATCAAAGGGCTATAACACACGTGGGGGGAGGAGGTATTTATGTCCCCTGACAAGCCCCGGAGTTTCGGCTACGGGTTTCCCCCGCCAGCCGCGATATGCCCGATGGAGAGATAAGCCTCTCCGCCCTCGGTGAAGGAGCGGGCACCGATGCCCGGGTTTCGGGCGCCCAACACGAGCCGCCCCGTGTCGCCGGGCTGAGAGCGAGGAGCGGTGGCCTCGGCTCTCCTCTTACTTGCGGGGCTGATTTTACTTTCCACGCAGTCCCGATCTCTCTCGCCCCCCCTCTCCCTTCGATAATCTGCAACTTTAGCTCTTCTTCCCTAATATTGTTTGCTTTCCATCAGCCTCTTAAAGGCGCGGCGGGGGTGAGCGGAAAGGCATTTCGGCTCAGCCCGCAGAGTCTATCCGGGATTTAGTTCTAGTGGGTGGAAAAGAAACGAAATCCCGGCGTTGACTCCCTGCCCTCCACCAATAATCAGGTTAACTGCGGAGCGGTGGTGGCGGAGGAGAGGGGACGGGAGCACCGCGGGGCCGCCGCCACCCGGGGGGGCTTCGAGGGTCCATCCGCGCCGCTCCCCCCAGCCCCTGCCCCCCTTTCCCCGCCGCGCCTCTCACCTTTCAGGAAGCAGACCCTGGCCCCGGCCTCGGGCAGGCTGGAGAGCAGGGCGTTGAGGACGATCTGAGCCGTGCTGTCCTTCTTCAGCTTCTGCCAGTGCCCCGTGCCCTGGTCCAGCACCACCACGGCTGCCAGGCGGGCGGTCCCTGCCGGCCCCTCGCCGCCGCCCAGCAGCAGCCGGGCGCGGGCCGCCGCGTCGGGCACCACGAAGTGGAGCGGCACGGCCCCGCCGCGGGCCCGCCGCATCACCACCGAGTTGAGGTTGACGTTGAGCGAGCCGCGGAGGCAGGAGGCCGAGTAGGACAGGTAGGGCCGGCAGTCCAGCACCAGGCAGCGGGAGGGCTCCTTCCGCAGGAGCTTCCTCAGCTGGCGGCAGTCGAGGGACGTGACTTTCATGCCGGCCGTGGGTCGCGCCCCGCCGCAGCCGGGGCAGGAGCGGGGAGAGCGGCAGGAGGGTACCCGCTGGGCAGTCCCGGTGCTAGCGCGGGGCCGCAGGGGCTCGGGCGGCGGCGGCGGCAGGACGGCAGGGACGGGACGGGACGGAGGCACCGCGGCACCGCGCCGAGCCCGGGCAGGGAATCCCGGCCGCTGCCACCCGGCATTTATATGAATGGGAGGCCGGGCGCTGACGACACTGCCCATATAAGGGGAGTGACGCGCCCGCCTTCCAAACATGGGCATCCCCCGCCCCGCGCCGCCCGGCGCACCGCCCCCTGGCGGGGATCCCCTCCCTCCCGCCCCGGCAGCGGGCGGGGGCCGCGGCCGCGCAGGCAGCGTTAGTCAGGCTCGGAGGCAGAGGAAGCTGAAAAACGCCGCAAAAATTCTCCAGTCATCGGGCTGAGGCTCATCCCGGCATCACCGCTCCCCCTCCCCAGCCAGCGAGGGGAGCCGGGAAGCGTGCCGGGGGGCGAGGGAGGGGGCGGGGGAGGAGGAGGAGGAGGAGGGGAGGAAGGGCAGCGCAGCGCAGCGCTGGGGCAGGTTTCTCACACCAGGTTGCAAAGGGGGTTTCGGTTCCCCTTACCCCCCCCCCCCTCACTGTATATGTCCTCACCCGCAGCAAAGCCTGAGCACAGGCAGGCCTGCCTGCACCTGCCTGCGAGGGCACTGCTGCACAGGGATGGCAGCTGCCTGCTCTTAGACCCCCTCGGAAAGAGCTGGGTCCCCTGCCTGGGCCGCGGTTTGCACGGCGGCAGCTCCGGTAACCGAGTGATAAGCGTGGGACTGCCTGGGGAACATCCCCGAGGATGTGGTTACCCGGCTCAAGGTTTACAGCCTGGCAGCAGAGGAGGAAGCAAGGAGTAACAGCGTGGGACAAAGCAAGATGTGCCATTTCTGCAGAATTAATGAATGCTGTGGAGGGGGGAGTCGGGGATGGGAGGGCCACCTGCAAGAGAAAAATTGCTGACCTGGCTGTTGTGGGGGGGTCTTATGTCCCTTTCCTTGTAGCAAACATCTAGGCTGCAAGACCATGCCTCAAGGACCTGCAAGACTTACACTGAGACCCCAGGCTGCGCCTGTGTCCAGAAGTCACTGCACTAAGACACACGGGAACTAGGAAATTTGGCACTTGCCCTTTCCTTGTAGATAAGTTTTGCAAAATGACCAAAAAGAAAAGTGGAAATCCCTGGAAGAAGTTGGGCAAAAGGATGAGCTCCAGCCACGCTCATTACAGCCCGGGCAGATTACCGTGGAGCTGTCTAAGAGCAGGGTGTCATTTATTCTGATGGTGCCCCGAAAGTATGTTCACCTCAATAGGAGGCAGGAAGTGCCATCCCTGCCTCAAATTGCCTGCAGCTGAAACAGAGAAGCGTGAAAGAGACTGTGCGAGGAAAATGTTCAAGCTGATTGAAAGAATAGCAACTCCTAGTTTCAAAGCGCCTCATCCTCTTCCTCTTTCAAACCCCCTGCAGCCCCCGGCTGCCTCCTTCTAACCTGACACCCCGCCTCGCTCCCCTCCTCTGAGTCAGTCAGGGCATGAGACGGAACAAAAATAGAAATAGCTTGTGGGTAGGGGCAGATGTTCACAGAGCGTCTTAGCGTGGGTGTTGTCTTCACCTGGCCACCGCCGTCACGGCAGCCTGGCTCCTTCCCTTCATCCGCGCCAGCCCTGGGAGGCAGCTGGGCATTGCCTCCGGCCTGAGCCCCGTGGCTGCCTTAGGCATCCCTATGTGCCGGCGCAGTCTCTGCCAGAACTGGATCCCCACCATGCGAAGTGTCACCACAGCCGTGCCAAAACCCTTCACATCATCCCCTGGGCAGGCCGATTCCTCTCCTTTATTTTTCACTGGGGAATCTGGCACGGGCAGGGGCGCCGTGACTTATTCCCGCTCACACAGGAAACCTCCGGCACCGCCTGAACCCAACCTGCCTTTCCTGCCTCCCAGCCCCCAGCCTCAGGAGCCGCTTCTTCCTCCCCGAGAAGCAGCCTGGCTCCCTCGGGGCTCGGCCCCCAGTAACAGCCCAGCTGGCGAACTGGTCCGAGTGCGGCACAGGGAGGGGAAGAGGGGCTGCGGGCAGATGCTAGCGAGGTCCTCCCTCCCGGGAGGAAGGCGGGGGCCAGCGCAGTCACACGAGAGCATCCTTTCCTCTCAGGAAACCCCAGTGAAATGTGGGGGGTGGGAAAGAGAGCTTCCCCCCCCATCCCCTCCTGGCTGAAGTGCTGGTCTGAAGGAGGGGGCAAATCATACCAGCCCAGCAAATAACTCTCTGGGGAATACCTGAACCTTGGCCTGTACTGGCAGCAGGGTGTATATCACGGGACCTGACCTGCAGCTGACCTTCCTCCTTTTACACACCTAATGCTGAGCATCCAAACAACTGCCTTTCAGTAGATTACAGCTCTGCTTTTGTTTCTTAATGGAGTGAGTCATGACCACCTTTTTATTAGAAGAAAATAACAAGGCTAACAACCGCAGGACTAATGCTTCCTCCGCTGCAGGGTACTGGACGCAGAGTGTCCCTGACTTCTCTGCCCACCAGCGAAATGACTCGGTTCTACTCGGGAGTAGATGAGCAATCGGGGCTGATGCTGTCAGGGCTGTGGACGGACACGGATACTTTTCCCCGCTGGAGCAGCTCCTTCGTTTGTCAGGTGCTCCCAGCCAGAAGGGAGAAAGGGGCTCAGTTCCTGTAAATGGAGGTGGTTGAGTAACTTAAGCCACCCTCTGCTTTAAGTAGGAAACTCCCCTCCTCCCTGCAGCACTTTACATCATTCCCACTTAGGTTCTGCTGCATCTTTCTGCTCCTCCTCCCGCTTCCCCTTGATAATCTCCCAGGCTCTTTCGTCCTTTGTCTTGGGCTTTTATCGGGGCTTTCAGATCAGCTGGTCCTTTCCTTTTCTTCCAGGCTGTATTTCCCCTAACCTAGCTCATTCTTCCCTTCTCCCCTCCCCACCTCCTCCGGGCTCTTTGTTTCTGCCTGTTCGCAGTGCTGCAAAGGGAGACTTTCTCGCTGCAGCTGGGGAGGGGTGACCCCAGCTCCTGGGGGGCACAGCTGGGCCCCCACCCCAGGGAAGAGCTCCCAGGGCACAGCATCGATGGGGTAGCATCCAGCAGGCACTGCTCGAGAGCAAAATGCTGCCTTTTGGAGAGAGGAAAACTCAAAAGGAGCTTTAAAAAGGGGCTTAGGTGAATAAATGAATGCCATTTCTTCAGAAGCAAAAGAGACAGGATCAGCCAAGTTTCTAGGGCTCGAGTTCCCTGAGCTGAGACAAGGGACGCCCTGTGCTGGGTGCTGCAAGTGTGCTTGTCGCCCCAAAGAGTTAACCCCAAACCTCAGCAAGACCAAAGGTGAGAGAAAGCCAGCGAGCTCTCGCTGCTGGGTAGGAGACCGAGGGGAAGGCAGATCAAGGGTCACACAGGAGACCGGTCGGGGAGGTGGCAGATAGAGAGGAACCTAAGCGCCGTGGAGTCCTGGTCTGGGGCTTGAGCTGCGGCAGATCCCTGCTGGGGCTCGATCCTGAACCCGCATCCTCCGTTCGGTTGTGAAATGCAAGAAATTCCTCAGACGAACAAAGCAGAGCACAAGACAGCAGAGAAGATGGGTTGGCATTTCTTTAATGTTATTAAATTTTCCATAACATCAGTTTCTAAATTTGGAGTGGCTGATGTCAAAACACTTACAGCACAAGCAGTGAGACAAGTTTGTGCCGGTAAATGGAGAGCTGGAAGACAGGTGAATTTATACCCAGGGCTAAGGCCAGCCGAGCAGTAGCAATAGGAGACAGTCCAGCTGCGGACTCGTCGGTGTCATGACTTGGTCGCTCCTGACAAAGTCTAACAAAACAGATCAGATAATGAACTAACACAGCCTGGCTACGAATTTGTCTCAACAGAATAACCCATTGTCAAAAGCTGATTCTAGAGGGTGAAAAGCACTATCAGACACAGACTCTGCGGCAGGACAACCACCCCCTCACTTTATGGCCCCATAAATGTGATTTGATGTTGAACTGGAATATTTTTCTTTTTTTTCCCCCTAGAAAACTAATAAAAGGATTAGTAACTGCTTGGGCATTTTCAATAAAAAAGAGTTCATAATTTTTTCACTTTAAATCTACATTCTCTAACAAATCCATAATCATAAGTGACTATTCCCAAAGAATTAGAAAAAAAAATGAATGCCACAAACTATACAATTAGGAAGTACTAACCTAATTTCAGTTTACTGTGGCCCCAGTGACTCTCAGACCAGGTTTATATTCCCAGCTCTGCTGCTGTAAAACAGAACTAAGCTAAATGGTGCGTTGGCTTGAATGGGAGTTGCCTGTGCTCAGCATTTCTGAAAATCAGGCTGAAAGGGAATCTCAGACTTACATCTGATTTTTACCTGACTCATGCCTACATGACTCCAGACTGCTGCAAGCTGCTGTCAACAGCCACTGTCAGGACTGAAAGAGGAATAAACCAAACCTCCCATCTCCTTTTAGAAGCCGCTGTTCTTTCTGTTCCAGTAGCTGATGACTTACTCCTGCGTGCAGATGGACAGGTAATTTTTAAAACAGGGATTCCTGCTATCTGCACAGTCAAGTTTCAATTTCTCCGCTTGCCTGACATGGCCCAGAGCATCTCAAGGCATATTGATGGAGCACTTGCAAGAGCCAGTTATGAATGTAAAGAACCCAGCTTCCCATTTGCAACCATGTACTATCCCCGGGGTAGCTGCAGTAATTGCTTACATGGGAAAATGATTTGTGTACTTAGCTGCCTTTAATATGAGACAAAGCCCTTTTGTTCTTTTATCAACTTGCCAGTTCTCATTTGTTCTTTCCTCTTCCTGCCGCTGTTTCCCCGCACGCATTTCTTGCCTTCTCATCCTGTCTCTTCCCTTTTCCCGGATGTATTTCCCAGGAACACGCTCCTCTTCCACACTGGCAGATCTCCTCCCACTGACACAGCCATCGTCAGCCTGGCCGGGTTTTCACTCACATCTCCCGGCTATTCCTGCCCATCGGTACCCAACCAGCCTCTCACGCTGCGGATCCTAGTCCTTGTGTGTGGTTACTGCTTCTTTAGACTGTTGGGAGCCATCAAATGACGTAAGGTAGTCTTATAGGTGTCGTTTAATTGACTATTAGGACGAGCATATCTTGGAGAAACGCTGGTTACTTTGGTCCAGATCTTTTGGAAGCAAATCTTATCATTGCTGAATCCGATTCCCTCTGCCTTGGTCTTTCTGACTGACTCATTCCTTAAGCACCAGGTTGGTGCCTAGAGGGTATAATCACGTAAATATAATCCACTGCACAGTGCGTGTTACTATGCGCACTCCACCGAGAATGAGTACAGCTCCTGGGTACAGAAATGACTTTTAAAGCTCAAAATGGAGCAGCTCGCGTTTTTAGCTGAGAATGTTTTGGAGTCATTTCAGTGGGCTACGCAGATATAAGCAAACAAAATAAACACATACATTAAAAGCCATTACACCTCTGTTTTCTATAGCATTGCCAGTAGCAGAAAAACCCCCACCCACGGCCCCTGCTTGTTTTCAGGGGTCCCCTGGCAGAGGCAGGACGACCAGTGGGTCATGATGCAGACTACAAACTCCCTCTCTTACTCCAGTACAAGCATGGCATTGCGCATCCCGTGCCTGAAAAGCTCTTTATATCCCACCTTTGCAAAGAGAAAACAAACAAAAAGTAGATCTAGGCTTTGGTCTACCCTGTGGATATCACCCTAGACGGTACTTCTGGACGGTATTGGGTCTGCTGCGGGGTATCCAGAAGGCAGCTGCAGGCTGGCCGGTGGGGAAAGAGGAAACAGCTGGAGCCGGCGGGCTGGGGGAGGCTGCGGTGACAGCAGCCTGCAAACATGCCACCCAGCGCTGCCGAGAGGAAGGAGATAAGCCAGACCTCCTCTTTCACAGGGGGTAACGCAAAGGGTAATGAGCTTAAAGTGAAGGAAGGCACATCTGCTGTAGGTGGAGGGAAGCTTCTCGGCGGCAGAGCGCGCCGGCGCTGGGCTTGCTCGCCGCGGCAGGCTGCGGTTCTCCGCCGCTGAGGGCTCCAAGAACAGGCTGAACAAAAGTCTGTCCGGAAAGGCTTACGCAGAGTCGATCCTGCCCTGGGGTAGGGGTGGGCTGGATGACCTTTCGAGGAGTCTTCCTACAAGTCCTTGTTTTACAGGCTTGCGTGGATCACGTTCAGGCACACAAGTCTGTGACTTGGTAACTATCCTAAAATCTATTAAATGACAAAAAGTAACCTGAATTAATAACTTGATTAATTAATTTCTTTTTACCGAGTGTCCTTTCTGCTGAAGTTACTCTATGGTTACTTCAAGTCTTGTCTCTCTCCCCTGACATCTGAATCATCCAGATAAGAAAAAAATAGTTTGAATTAAATATTTTTTTCCCCCAAAATAAACCTAGTGAAATAAACTTGTAAAAGAGAGGAAATAATCTACGTCTTTTATGTTCATTTCTCCTAGGCTCCTACTTACTTAACCCCATTTAAACTTTGTATCAGCTTATGGTATCCGGTGAAAGTACACTACAGCTTATTAAAATTTAAAGCTGTTACTCCAAGGGAAAACACTGAAAGCTCTTTTATGGATTAGCCAAGTCGGCAGGATGTGGCTTCGACTTTGTATCCTTTTGATGGCATAGCCCACTTGAGCATCTTTATAAAATAAAACTTCCCCATCACTTTCAGCCTGTTACAGTTTTCACTCTGTGCACCAAACTGTTGCGTGCCAGCAGGACTGGGTTCCACCCCTGTATTTCCCAGGCAAAGTAAGAGAGTATCATACGCTAACGTTATAAAATACATAACTATATCTAAGCTGAAGTAAATGTGGAAGTAAATAATAACAAAAATGCCATTCATTCAAAAACAGGAGAGTTAAAAAAGTTGGATGATACCTGCCGTGCATTTGCTCACCTTCGTCCTGTAGGAAGAGCATGATCTGCGACCAGCAGGACCTGAGTGATGGCTTATACTGGTATTATCAATCAGACACATGCAGCTGAACCAGTGCAGTGCCTTGGCTTCTCTCAAGCCAACGTTGTATTGGAAACTCTTCCCAATACAACGCTGCTGCTTATAGTACAAGTCTTCGCCACAGTTTCCTACTGGCAGAAAAGAGCTCGTGGGGTGACATAGCTGATTTCCTTTGCAGATATGGCAAACGGCCTGTTGCACAGGAACTCTTGCAACAGAAACTGCCTCGCTGCTAGATTTGCAAACTGCACCCCCAGCAAGCGCTTGTAGGTACTGACAAAGTCACCTTTTTTTAGCTCACGTTCCTGGGAAAGGGTGGTCTCCTCTGAGAAAGAGGCTGTTCCTATATGGGTTTACTTTCAAATGAGCTCCTTCAGTTGATGCTTTGGCTCACACAAGTGCAGACAGGCCTTGAGTCCCCATCCCTCTGGTCTCGCGACTTCAAGTATATTTAATCTCACTTCCTACGACTTCCTCCCTCAGGGCTTGGGGGCCTGGAAGAGGCGGGTGTATCAAATTTAAAAGGGGAATTTCCAGGTTTATTAAGACTCTCTTGTTTAATTAAAAAAGAAAAAAAATCAAAGCCAGGCCCTTCCTCTAACCCTTCCCAAGTTCCTCCTGGGAAATGCCCCTTCCAACAGGGAGTGCTGGCGGTGAAGCATCTCTAGGGCTACCTTATAGCCTGTGGCTACCAGGTAGTCACATCCTACAGTCCCAATAAAGCGAGTAACAGCCAATCTCCAGAGCAGGAGGGAAATGCTAACCCTATAAACTGCTGCTCGCTCCATCCCTGCTGCACCCAGAGGGTTCTGCTTCGCTTTCCTTTGCTAAGTTATCTGCAGAAAGGCCCCAGCTGAACCGGGGGTCGTCGTGCTGGAGGGGCTGGACCATCCTGCACCATCCCTTCCTCCACCTCTGGAGTGGGGAGTGTAACCTCTGGCTGAGGATCAGCACGGGGCCGTCACATTTTACACCACCGCAGATGTTTGCTGCGTGAATGTGTGCTGGAGGCCTTACAAAGCACGGCTTTTGGGCTGTGAGCTTTGGCAGTCTTTATTATTCATGAACTGTGAGCAGGGACTTCAGTCATACAGCATCATGCTGCTCTCTGCCTACATGCAGGAAAATCTAGAAATCCAGGAGAAGAAAGTGTTCATCGGTACAAACTCACCATCCCATCAGCGCGCAGTGAAGAGGGCATTCAGGCTGGTCTGGAAGCATCTGCGTAGGCAGAAGTCGACTCACAGGGAAAAAGAGGTGGGAAGGGAACGGGGCTGAGCTGGGAAACAATTTGTCACTTGCCAAAACATTTGTCCAGCATTGCTCATGGTGATACTGGAAGCCCAGTTTGGGAGGGGGCGGTGAAGTGACCCTCCATGACTGATGCTCAGCTCTCGTTCCCACCACCCTCCTCCTCCAGGAGCGTGGTACAGACGTGCACATTTCCTTTCCTGCCCCGCCAGGACCTCTCGGGAGCCCCCCGAGAGGCAGCACGCTGGGAAGCAGCACTGTGGTGGGAGCGTGGTTCGAGGGGCAGCTTCCCGGTCGGGAAGGCTGGTCGCTGGGACACGCCACCACCCAGACCTTAGCAGTGCTACTTTGGGAATCGGGACATCTGATACATATTCCACTGGCTGAATTACTGGCAGTTTTCAGTTCTTCACAATACATCTCTTATCTACCAGGAAGGGTAAAAAATATTTGTTTGGACTGATTCGGAAAGATCGTGGGTGCTTGAATTCATGGAGCTTAGAAACACACAAAACAGCTTTGCCTTTAGAAACTGTTCCACCAAGGGAGGTCAGTCCTAGAGAAACTGGTCACTGCACAGCCGTGGTGTTCCCGCCGTGCTACTTGAGCCTACAGACAACAGGCTGCTGAAGCTGCCGCTCCTTTTTTATCCTAACAACCCCAGGAACTGACTACCCATGAAGAACAACTAAAGCTTTTCCGGGAATAAAGCACATTTGTGATATTGCCAGCCTGCTCCTTGGGCCGTGCCTGGCTCTGCGATGAGCTATGAATGCACGGTGACAGGGACTCTCTTTTCTATACCTGTACCACATGGATCACAGCAGCACCCTCCGTGCATCACGTGCTGCTAGCTAGCCAGAAATACCATCAGACCATATAGGTGTCCCACCAAGAAGCACACACATGGTGTGATGCCTCTGAACACAAACCTCCAGAGGGAGCAAGGGAAGGCAGCCAGGGATGCGGAAGGGACGGAGCTTCCCAGGGGTTCATTCCATCCGCTCCCTCCTTGTGGTGGGAAGGCAAAGGGAGAGGAAAGTCGTAGCCACAGAAATGCAGCAGCAGGATGAGATAGGCCTGGAGAGTCACAGCTCAGCTTGTATGTCCCATATGGTGGCACCATATGGTGACTCTACCTTGTCACAAGGTCAGCGTGACAAGACTGCCCATGCATTTTCTACTGATGTGTTTAAAGAGGAGAGAAACCACCCTCACTGCAGCGGGGAGACCACAGGAGAGGTATCTGCACATTTTAGCAATACTCCGACGTCATTCCCAAAGGCAGGTTAAGTATCTGCTCCCCTTTCCCACCACCTGCCCAAGCCCTCTCCTCAAGGTGGCCTGGAGCTGCACGGAGCTCCTTGCAGGGGCCGTGAGCAGAGGTACAAGTCCTCCCTGCCTAGGGCAGAGCTACAATGAGTTCGGGATGGGAAGGACATTTCACTGTGGGATTTTACTCTGATTGACACAGGTTAGACTTTAATTTCCAGAGGGCTCAACTTGACCAGCTCACACTTTGGACCTTCTTTGCCCTTTCCACGCTGCAGCTCTAAGCCTAGGGAGATGAAACGGTGTGTCTGCCGAGTGCTGGCCATCCACCCTGACGTGGCGTAGGCGGCTCTATTTTAAGGTAATACCCAGGTTGTAATAAAAAAATACCAGGTGAGAGTTAAATGTGTCTGCTGCTTCTGCTCTTGCTGCGGGGATAGAAACCTGCCAGAGGGAGATGGTGCAGATACCAGGGGGCAATTGCTCCCCAGAAGGAGCAGCAGGTAGGTATCCTTCCTTCATTTAACACTCACCTTCGCACGATTTAGATGAGGGCCCAGGGGCTGGTGCTGGAAGGTGTTGCGAGGCTCAGCCTTATTCCTTAACAAGAGGGCATTGTCCCTGCCTGCGGGAAGCCCGGCCTTATGATGCTGGGCAGGACAAAGGCTCGATTTACCCCGTGAAAGAGCTGGAAACCAGGAAGGGGCCAGAGGCAGCCAAAGCCCGCTCTCCTCCTGAGACCCTTTGGATTTTGATGCCACAGGGTGATCAGCTGTGGGCACAAGAGATTTGGGCTTGGGGCTGCCTGCCTTCAGCAGGAAGCGCTCTGGGACAGCGTGGAAGCGGGAGGCATCAGGGGCCTTATTGCCCCGATCCTCTCCGTTTCCCATGGCATAAATCAACAAGAGAACTGCTCCAGATATTCCGCAGCCAGACATGAACATACTTATTTCATGTTTCACTTGACATTTAAGTTAAAGCCTCCTGCATTGCGCACCCACCCTAGTGCACAAGAGGAAAAATGGGGCCTGATGTTTGGAAAAGCCACCTGTGATCCTCCAGCCCTTTGATGCTGGCAACGCTCTGCCTGTTACAGAGGACAACGTACAGCGTGTTGTTCTTTCCAAATGGTTTCTGCGCTCCAAAAGAGTCCAGAAACTCCAGCCTCCCACCGTGCAGAAAGATAACCAAGAAAGGAATTACAAGGGACATTCAAACACTGCTCTGAACGCAGGCGAGGACATGCAGAGAGAGAGGAGGGATCCCGTGCCCAAGCCATTGGATACCTGTGACCCAACACAGGACTGTCTCTCCCAGGACAAGTCATGTCGGTCAGTGACAGCAGCAAGACCCTTCGACTGCCCTCCCGGACAGTGGAAAGGATCCCTTGTTCCACCACCTCCGAGTTAAAAGGGCTGAAAAGGGTTGAAATTAAGAAGATAAGGGGAAAAGTGTGGCATTGTCTGAGGGAGGGTGGGAACATGGAGCCACAGATCACTTCGTACATCTCACAGAGGGAGGAGCTTGAGGCAGGCAGTGATGGGGACCACACGGGCATCTGACCTGGAGCGAGTCTTAAAACTGCTGTGAGAAATGCCTTCCTCCAGCCATAAATGGGGCAGTTTCCTAGCTCACCAGGTAATGACCTGGGCAGGTTGATCCTGACATCCTCCAGGCTGCTGTATCTAGACACAAACATGCAGACATGCAAAAAAACTCGCACAACCAAAACAAATAAAACCCCCAACCCCAAAGCACTTAATTGGGGCCAGGATGTAGCACCCACCGTTTTTCACAGTGGGAAATTTTATCCTTTTATGCAGCTTCCACTCTTTGGCTGCAAATTCAGTACTTGGGAGGAAGGTATTTCTCCAGTCCAGTCACAACTGATGGGATCATTACAATACATATTTATTGCTGTGTATTGTAGCTGTCAGCCTAAATCAGATCATTTTGGACACCCTGGGAGAAGCTACAGTGAGTGTCTGTCATGTTGGCTACCATGCAGACGTGGACTGGGGGGGCAGGAGGTGAGGTGACATGCTGAGCTCAGTGCAGGAGGAGGTGGCCACACAGCCAGAAAGAAACTCTGTTTTGTGGTGGACGCTCATTAAATACTTTGCTGCAAACGGTTCCCTTCCTCCCTCCCTTCGAGGCAGTTCAGGCACCCGTGTCAGCTGGATACGTTAGAGACAAACCAGAGGAATGATTGACATGAGTTTTGACCCTGACATTTGGGATTACGAGACATTACGAGTGCATTGCTGTCACGTCAAATACCATCTCATTAATTCTCCAGTGAGCACAGGTCAGTGGGAGACCAAGCTCATCAGCAAGCAGCAATTGTGTTGATACTACCTTGCTGTTAAATGCTAATAGCTCCAGTTGTAACTTCAGCCTCATTACCACACTGCAAAAACATCCAGATACGGGAATTCTCTCTTTCAGCTCCTTAAACTTTTTTCTTCTCTTTTTAGATCAGAGTTCAAGAAAGGATATGGAAGTAGAGACAAATTTGATGTCAGACTTAGATGGTGGTTACAGCGTGATTAATTGTAAGGTTGTTCTAGCTGAAATGTGCATCGCAAAGCATTTATAAAAACAACTGTAATTAAACTCATATTGAAGCATTTTCTTTTGCTATCGCACATAAGGGCTGGATTGCATCTGTACAGCAAGCTGTCAACCAGCTTATTCTGCAGAACTAGCAAAGATGCTCTTGCTGTGGGTTGCTGCGGGCCTGATTTATGAAAGGTTCCTCCTAACAATGCAATCCCAGCTTGATGAGCTACATAGTGCCTATTCCTGAAAAGGGATTTTCTATTTCCGTTTCTTCCTCCAGCAGGGGATTCCCTCTTAATTAGCTGCAGAAGAAAAATTGTGACAGAATCAGAGGCAGAGAGGGAGGAGAGTGTGGAGGTCAATTCTTTCAAGTCAGAAGGGTTATTTCTCACCAGCTGCTGCAGAATATTTTGTCCACCACTTCCCTGGAGAAAGTAAGTTGCAGTCCTATAGAAAAATTTACAGGATTACTAGAATTTGAACTTCAAATGCTCTCAGTCATCTGGCCCACTTCCACTGGACACGGTGGATGAGACCAGCACAAAAAGGCAGTGACGGGAAGCAAAAGTCAACCAAGTTCATGTGAGAAATGAGACTCACATTTTTAGTAGCGAGGATGATTAACCACTGGAACAAACTGCCAAAGGAAGCGGTGGAGTTTCCCTCTCTTGATGTCTTCAAATCAAAAAATGCTCTAGTCAAGTCGGAGTTGTGGGGTTTGGCTCAGGAATCCCTGGATCAGATCGTCACGCCTTAAAAACGATGAAACCGCATACGTGATGTGAAGACGCAGGGATGACATAGCTGTCCCGTGTTCAGACACACTGGTTGAAACGTATTAGCAACTCGCTGTATTGTAGCTACAAATAAGCTGTGTTCGTAATACTTCAGACTGGCCCTTTTATCACTGTGAAATGAGGAGGCAGGAGAGCGCATCGTCTAACGGGCGAGCGGGTGTGCTCTCCTGGGAAAGCAGCTATTTTACAGCTATAAGTGTTTAAAAGCTGACAAGGACATCTTCCTGTGTGCTTGCAGCACCAGCCCTAAACTAAATCAATATTTTAAAGACAAACTCGCAACATGTCATCAAAGCAACTGATAGTTGTAATGGCAAGTGAAAAAAAGGTGTACGGGAACACCCGGCTTTTGCACTGAATCCACACAAAGATCAAAGCGCTTACAGAAGGGAAACAGAGAAGGAAAAAGACACCAGCCTGCAGAGAAAGAAGTGGGAGTGGAGCTGCCTGGTGTGACCGTGTGTGGGACTGGAGGCAGGGATCCCACAGCGCCTGATCCCCAGGCCAGGGTCTGCACCGAGCGGCGCAGCGGGACAGTGCCACTAAGCCCTTTTCCAGGAGTGAGCCAACCTCCCCAGCCCTCACGGTGGGAATGGTGGGCCCTGAAGCCACCGCACAGTCAGGATCCACCTCACTATGGCCACTGTCACCTCAAAGGACGAGGCTCACACACAGCTGACCCAATAGACTTGAAAAATGTTTCTGGCCTCAGCATGTCTGAACGATGGAGGATTTGTCCTTGGTGGGTCTCCATCGGCACGGTTCCCCTTGGTCCGCTGCGGTAGGTACACCTGGGGCTCTGCAGCCCTGGGGCCCGAACACGAGGAGCGTGTCTCAGATCCTCGGGCAATGCAGAAAAACGGGAAGAAAGTTGAGTATTTATATCTGTTGTGGCTACAGCCCACTCAAGACTAGCAGCTGTTAAAACAGTCTCTGAAGTACAGCTCTGCTTTCACCCAAACCAGAGACCACCTTCCCTTATGCGGAGGTCATGCTCTTCAACTTCATTTCTCTTGCATCTGGTGTGAAGAGCATTCAAATGCAAGAGTACACAAGTCTCCTGCCTGCCCATGGGCAGAGAGATCACCAGTGCACAAACTATTAACTGAATCTACATTAATTTTCCATTTCTAACCATTTGGGTTGACACAAAGTAAAATCTTTCAGCAAGTTGTCCTCTACTGGGTAGGAGAAACTCTCCTTCTGTCATATTAGAGACAAACAGAAAACCCAACTGGGTGATGCTTACACTTCCAATTAAGCCTTATCCAGCAGATGGAATAAAGGGGTAACTGCTTTGACTAATACTGGCCCAAAGGTTAGCAGTGTGCCTTGTGCCTTGGAGACCTCTGAGCAGGTGGATAGGATGGACACGGTGAGCCCCAGGTGGGCCCACCATTGACCTCCCTGTCAGAGGGATGGTGCAGCTGCCACACCGATGGCCCCGCGCTTGCAGCAAGACACCTCCGTGGCTCTGCCCCCTCCGTCCCTCTTCAACAGCCAACCTCTGCACCAGGATCCGGCCTCCCGTGGAAGGCACCGCACATGCCAAATCTGCTCAGGAGGGAAGCGCATGGCCCCCACCCCAGGGCCACTGTGCTCCGCATCGCCCGGCCGGTCAGCAGCAAAGCTTGTGACTTGCTCCGGCCGCACGCTGAGCACGGGGGGGCACGGCCCCGAGGGGAGCAGCGTCTGAGTCCTCCAGCGCCAGCAGCTTTGGTAGCACATCTTCCAATTCAGGCCATGACTGATACTTCAACTACCTTTGAATTCATTCAAACAAACTTAGAAGGATTTCATTGTTCATCTAGTGCTCAGTGTTACTTAAAGAGCTGTATCAGCCTCCCAGGCCATTTCTGGGGTTGTCTGCAAGCACCACGCCTTCCCACTTTAATTCAGGGTGCCTGTCAGCAGGGGAGAGATGCCCTCCCGGGCAGGGGAAATGTTTCACTTTCCCCAAGGCCGCAGCTTGCAGGAAGGCTGGAGGTTGAACAGTGCATATGGGTCATGCTTCCCGCATTTCTTCCTGGTGTGCAGGAGAGACAAATTCATTCTGCCATCCACCAGGAAAGGACTGGAGTAGCTCAACCTGCAGAGATCTAGGGTGCCGTGGCTTGCACCGTGGGAAGTCCTAGCAGGACATGAGAGCAGAGGCCGCAGCAATCACACAAACACTTGAATTGGCTGAACAGGCTTGATAAGATTTCTTCAGCATGTGATCTGTACCGGGCCTTGACGAGAGTGGGGTCTCAAAGGAGTTAACAAAGCTGATCTCCAAACAAAGGTGATCTCCAGGACATCTTACTGCAGAGCTCCCTGGACCTCCTCCCCATGTGCTGCTGCACAGCCCACCTCCTCGGCTGCGCCTAACTATAGACCATCCAGCAATTGCTTGCCCAGGGTAACAGCAGCAAGACTTTATATGGATTTGGGCTTCTTCTGATGTAATTTAATTGCTGGAAACAAAGCAGAAGAGCATTTTCCCTATGAGTTCAGGGAGTATCCGGGGATCATATGTATTTTAGAGCTCTCCAGTGGGCTCTCCTTATACTTTGTGAGCACTGAATGAAATATCACAAGTAGTGGAAAGAGACACAGAGAGAGAGAGAGAGAGAGAGAGCGCGCGCGCGCCAGAGATAATGAGATAAGAAAAGCAGGGTGTCATCATGCGCCTGCTCCTGCAATCATTATCTTGGATGGCAATTCCCATTGCTTTCATCAGGGTCTCAGGCAAGAGGAGGAATGCTGGATCTGGCCCAGCATGTGTGATGATATCAGTGGTTCATTGTCACGGAGCTGGGAATTACTGCCAGCACGTTAACATCCCCTGCCACCCACGCTTTTATTCTATAACATCACATGCTCTAGAGAGTCGCTTGCTGCTGCTACACTCTGCTTGAAACACCGTGGCCATAAAGCTTTGGCGAAGGGTCCCCAGCTTTGGGTTTCCTCCTGTCATTCAAAGCACTTTGAGCTCCTACCAAACCAAACCACAGGGCTCATCCACGCCAAAAGCCCACGGCAGGGCTCAGCAGCCAGAGGCGTGGGGAGGGGAGATTAGTCAGCAGGCTGAACGGCTGGGCTCCCCAGCCCGACGATTTGTTTGTCTGATTGGAAGCGTGATGCAATCCGACAGCAGCGCGAGGCTGCAGGGGATTCATTATACACCCACTCGCCACCTACATTTTCTGCCCCTGACCCACTGAGGTGGAGCACACCCGCAGCACCAACAAACATCAGCAGGCTTGGGGGCATTCGACACCCACAGCTGTATCTCTTGGTGCTATGCAGATCTGTAGTCAGTCAGACTGTATTTTTTTTTAAAAAAAGCTATATAAGAAACAGGGAAGAGCTTGCATCTTCTACGGCCATTCATAACTGGGCTTTATATCTCTGAGGGTAGAAGAATTGGTTCTTGCTCTCTCTCTCACCCGGGGAGTCACATTGCTTGCTGGAAAGCGACCCATGGGGTTGGGCTCTGGTTGCGTGCACATATGGGACACGCACACGCAGAGGGTGAGCCTGGGCATCACCGGTTTGGCTGTTGCAGCTCAGGCCTAGAAACATTCCTCACACCTGTTTATTAACAGGGACCACCAGCCCCTCAGCTCCCGAGATTTCGCTCCTGTTTCCAGTGAGAAGAGATGCGGTAGCATCGCCGGTGCAGACGCAGCGTTCCCAGTGAGCGTCGCGAGCGTGGGAGGGAGCCGTGCACGCTGCTCCCCTCCCCGGCTTGCAGCAATGCTCCCAGCGACTCTGCAGCAACCAAACAGCTCTCAACATCAAAGTGACAAGGAAAGGACATAGTCTGATTGAATTTGCTTGTGGCAACAGGAAACTTCACCTCTCACTTTATGTGTTAATCATCTACCCTTCATTTTCTCCCCCACTCTCCCGGAGGTGGACTTCCTCCTGGATCTGATAAGAGCCTCACCCTCATTAGGGCAATTAATTAGCCAGAGAAACACAGCACTGAAGAACCCAAAACCCAAGCAGGCCTTACATTTCTTTTCAGTAATTCCTGTATCAGGCTTTGCTGAGATTTGTGTTTTTCCGTTGCGTGTGTGACTCTCCACTACTGGTCCCCCCCCCCACTCACTGGTCCTCCGTGACCAGTGAAGTGACGTTAGGCCAGATTGTCTGTGAGGACTTCCTGAGTCCTCTTCCATTCAAGCCCCTGTGAAGCCCTACGTGGACTTCACCAGCTGCACGGTGTGAGAGGATGTTCCTTATACACAAGGGCCTTAGACAAAGCAGAGCCCTGGCATCTGGCATTACATATCTACCACAGGACCCCCCTTCTGCTGGCCTACGACCAGCCTGCCCAAGGGTGCGTGAACTCAGAGAAGTGTCTTGCAAAGGTTGTCTTCCCCTAACTCATCAAGACTATGCTGCCACTTGACCATCACTCAGGCACTACAAAGTTTAATGCACATCTTTGACACCTCAGGACCTTCCCTGATCTGTAGGATCTCTCCCTGTTTTTCCTCCTCCTCTGTAAAGCACACCGGACAGGGCAGAGTGATGCGCCATAAAAGCCAGGTCCCTCCAAGGAGCTCTCCTTCATCAAGCCGCGTGCAGAAATGAGACGTTTTGGGCCCCTTTGCATTCAGCACTCGGACCAGTAAGGACAGCCTGCACATCTCCTGGGTGGTCTAGCCTTCTGCATGCCCCGATTTCGTAAAGAATGAAATCAGGGGAGCAAAACCACAGATGAGTCAACACTTAGTAGCCGAATAGGACCCAGGGGAGGTGAACTGGGGACTTGACCCTGAAAGCAGATATGACGGGGCAAACGAGTGGCTACAGAGGAAGGGCTGCCTCGGCAGAGCGAGGGGCAGCCTGCCAGGGGACAAGTCTGTCACCTGGAGACTGGCAGATCAAGACGGACAAAACACGGGCTCTTGGAGCTGGAAGAATGTGGTAGGTCAACAGAATCTGGAAATAAGTACAAAGCCACAGGTTGCCTTTCAAACTTGGCATCCAAAATGAACAACAAAGCAAAGTCAACAAGCTGCTGGGGGTACCTGGTTTCCAGGCAGTTGGGTCTACAAACTCATAATGCACTCAGAGGCACTCCGGGAGAGCTGAACGCTCATTTAGGTCGGCGCTGTGCAAACACTGCAGGGTTTGGGTAGCAAAGGGCTCCGGAAACCAAACACCACCATTTGCGTTACAGTGGGAGGAAGCAAACCCACAGCTGCAGCTCTCGGTCTGCAGAGCGTGGGGCTTGGAGGGGCAACCCACGCTGCCCCCTCCACGCCCACATGGTGCTGGGGTGGATCGGGGACACCACCCTGGCATGTGCAACAGTTTGGGATGGAGCTCCCAAAGGCACCTAACCCCGAGGGGCTATGCTGGGCAGAGTGCACGTTTTGAAGATATTCTACTTTTCACGCAGCTCCAGCTCCGAGAGCCGTCCTGCAGTTGCACGTCCAGCCGTGCAGCACGCAGCCGCCCGGCTCCCTCCTCACTCTCAGCAGGAGCACAGCCAGCAATGCGCCGTGCAATAACCCAGAGGAGGATTACAACCACTTCAGAGGATGTTTCCTCTGGAGACTCGCAGAGAGTTGAATTTGTTATACAGTTCCTGTTTGGCGAGTCCTTGGCGCTCTTTCACGCTGAGAGGTTACGGCCACCCTCTCGCTGCAGCGCTGCCGGCAGCTCAAAGCCCAAACACAGCTTGGCCTCATTTCTGCCCAAACTACCCCAAGGGCCCCGTTCTTTGGGGCGCTGACGGAGGCAGCGCGGGGGCAGACCCTCCGCAGACGGGGCACCACAGGAGGGACACAGTCTGCTTTCTCCCACTGGCCAGCCCATGTCCTGCTTCCTTTTTCAAGGCTGCTTTAATACCCCTGAGGCAAACAGATCTAAAAGGTGGGATGATGTTTCATCCCCTATCTGTGTGTGCATGGGAAGCCCTAATTCAGGCCAGTGCTGAGCGGAACAATGCCCGGTCCTTGCTCCACATCCCAATCGCTCCACGGCCACTGGTGGGCTTTGGCAGCTTCTCCTTGTGGCGGGGGCTTCACCCCTTTCTGTGCTCCCGCACTACCCCCACGCACAGCCCCGACGGCGGGCAGCGAGGTCGGCGAGCTGCAAACACTCACTCCGGGCCCCCGTGCTGCCCCATGGCTCTAATTGGCAACAGATGAAGCCAGACTATTTCCTGAGAGACAAGAGTTTTAACAATCCCTAAAGCCTCTTAGGCAGCAGCAATATCCTAAATGGGAGCTTTATTCTCTGCACTGCTCAACAGAGCCTGTATTCAGACACGAAATGCTGAAATACTCACTTGGGGGACTGGAAACCTTCCCCGCAGGCCTGGGGTGTCCTGGATCACCCCCGGGGAACTGTGGAAAATACTCTCACACCGATGAGCTGTAAAGGCCAGGGGGGACAGGGTGCCCCAAACCAGAAAGCTCCTCGCTTCCCCCTCAAGTCCTGGACTCCCAAACCCCGCTGAGTGTCCCTGTTCGCGGGGACAGCTTTCGTGTCCTGACCTGTCCCCTGCGCAGGGGGGCAGTGGCACATGGACGTTCCCAGCGCCGGTGGTGAAACCCGAGAGTGCGACCCTTGGTGCACCAGGACGTTTTGCTTTCTAGGAAGCCAGAGGCTTCCCTACGCTTGCAAACCAGGAAGATGGAGAGCAAAGCACCCCACTTGTCCCGTCTCATTCATGCGCGGGGGCAGAGGGCATATTGCCGATGGGGGCAGCAGGAACGAATCTGGGTTCACAGCAGCTACCTCCTCCCAGTTTCATGCACCTCACGCCAGGGATGCACAGCCCCTGCTGCCGAAGGGCGAGGGAGCCAGCAGCTGCCAAGGGTTCACGTGAGCTCGCAGCATTCCTCCAGAAGCTCCTCTAATCTCGGTGACCTCGGCGGGTGGACAGCAGCCAATTGCCATCCCTGCATCCTAAGCAGACCTTGCTGCAAAGCCAAGGCAGTGTTACCACTGGGGGACTAAAAAGGGGGGGGGGGGGAAGTCGCCTGGCCAGTCTAACTGCATTTGGTTGATCTGATTTCAGGCGTCTGCTAAGACACAGCATGCCTATTTATCATAATCAGCTTACCGCACAAGGACAGTGTTAACTAGGCTTTACTGGATTAAAACCTGCCAACTAATTCATAGCACCTACCCAACCAGTACAAGTGGGCTGAGTCTCTGTGCTTTGTTTGAAACATTTTAGCTGGCATTAAATAAAGGGGAGCACCCGGGGAAGGTGGAAGGGTACAAAGGCCCTATTGATCCGTCAGCATTACGAGCAAGCCCACAATGAAAAGGCGCAGGAAATAAAGGAGCTCACAGGCCAAGTGCAAACAGGTTAACACAGAGCAGAGCCGTAAAAGCACCGAGCACAAAGGCTGTATCTTGAATGAGAGGTTCCCTCTCATTCAAACTGCTCAAGGCTCTTTCTGAAATCACCAGCAATATGGCTTAGTGTCAGCTGCAAAATCCAAACTAAACTGGAATTTGCAGATAAAACACATTGTTAAGCCAGCCTGGAGGTGCTAATATAGATGGATATGTTGAGGGGCTGGGGGATAAAGTAATGCAATATTTATTTTAAAAGTCCCAAAGAGAAAATGTTAACTGCAGTGGAGCCACATCAGATAATACTAGTGTAAGGAAAAGTGGAATTTCACCAATCCTACAAAAGGAAATGTAAAAATAAAGCTATGCTTACAAAAAACCCATAAGAGAAATCCCCGCAGTGGAGTATGGCTGGAAACCCTCAGCGTCCATGACAACACCCGGGACAAACCCAAGTCCCTCTGCCACCTGGACCGCGGGGCATCGCACACCTATAACCTCTCATCTAAGACTCGTCTGTCTGGAGTCCCTGTAAAGCACAAGACATCTGATTTAAATATTTAAGGTGCTCCCTGTGAAGGGGACTGATTGCTCTATAGAGGATTGCTCCACATTACAGTGAACTTCTGCTGGTCACTTATCAAAGGGGTCCTCAGATCATTTGAGATAAGTTTCTGACCAGGACCAGCCCCTCCTAAGCGCTAGGAATCCTTGTTTAGAAAAAAACCCCAACACATACAAATCCAGATGCCTTCCTGCCATCATACAAATGGGTATTATGTCATTCATCCTCCTCAGGGAAGCAGTGGCCAGACCATGAAGTGGAAGAGGCTGCAGACTTACCCATGAATTGTTCAAAGCCATACTGAACCCCCCTGCCCAACCCTCTCATCATCACATCTCCACTTGTGTGCAGTGCTTTACCTCCAGTCCTCTCATTGCCGTGGGGTTCGGGGAGCCTGTACTTAACCACAAAATCCCAGCGACCCAGCTGGCAGGGCCGGACCCAGAGTTTTTGATTAGCATGTGAGGTGCTCTCCAAGCCCAGCTCCTGTGGTCCTACAGGTTACCTCAAGGTGGCTGCTTTGATTAAAGACAAATGTAAACCATGTCCCCTGAAGGCTTTGACATAAGAAGGAAACAAGAACCCCAGTGTACTCTCTTTGCATGGAAATCTCACACTGTGGGACAAGGGGAAGTGGGTTGACTCAGGATTTTTGCATGTTTGAGGTCGGCAGAGCTGATATTTGTGCATTGACACATTAGATATAATTAAACGCAGGCAGAGTCAGGTGTTGGCTGTAAGCTTCTCCTTCCTCCATTCAAGCCTCCACCTCCCAAAACAGGGGATGATCTTTGATTTCCCAGCGACACCCACATCCTTACATAAAGACAGGAGTCGCTCCTCCTGAAGTGGACAGGGAGCTACTGCAGCTGCACTGGTTTGGCCGTGGCTCCTACCCACATCCCGTAACACAATGCCTGGTGACTTCCCCCTGATGGGCCCTGCTCCCCACACTACAGAAACCCCCAGATCCTGGAAGAGAGAAGTGGGTGTAGATGAACTAGAGCAAAATGGTGCAAAATGCCAAAAAAATAGGCACAGGAACGCATTGAGCCACTCTCAGGACCTGCAAGATAACCAAAGGTCTCACACATCAACATTGCTGTTTAGCCAGCTAAGTCCTTACAGTGGTCAATGCTGCTTGTCTTGGTCCGGACACACCCCAGAAGCAGGTGTAGGAAATAGTAAATGGGAGGGCCATAACCAGGCATTAAGCCTGATATTACACCGACTCCATTAACCCAAACTGGCAAGTTGCACATTCCAGGCTGAGTCCCTTGGCAGGAGTTGCCAGACAGCTGACTCGAGCACTCGGGCATTTATCACCTGGCTCCCACTCGGGGCCTGGCTCCATTCAGTGGGACTCTGTCCCGGCAGATAAAGCACATTTACTGCCACCTCCCTGTTTATGCTGCTTCTTAATTTGCACATGAGCAATGTGTTGAGGTAAAGCCTCCAACTGCTCCCCCTTGGCAGCAGCCAAGCAGCCTTTGCTGTGGTTGGGAGGAATGGCGAGGGGGGAGGCGACGGGGCCAGGACAGAGCAGGAGGGTGGAAGGCACCAACCCCAAATATTTTTTTCTTTCCCACTCACTCATGCTACTACTCGCACGTTTATTCCTGCAAGCACTGATCCCTCGTGATTCAAGCAACACAAATCAGACCCAGCTCCTCTGCAACACTCACATCAAGGACTTCCTCCTACAAAAAAGCCAATCCATGTGTAAGGCCTTTCCAACAACAGGCCTCCTCTCTCATTCCTCGAGTCCTCAAATTTGCCGTCAACACCTCTGCTGCCAGCATGGCCAATGGGGTCTTATCAGCTGGGGCAACGCAGCTTCAGGGGAGTCAAATCCCGACGCCTCCAGGAGGGGACATCCTGCGATCCAGCTCACTTGCAGCAGCAGATTAGGGCTGCGTTACCCCAGCTCAAGGCAGTGCGCAAAACCATACCTGGGAGGCTTCCAGGACTTAGGACACTGTGATGGGGAGCTGCAGGGCAGCCAGCATGATCTGAATGGAGCATAAAGGTCCGAACAGTTAATTTTTTTTCCTCTCTCACTTGCTGGTTATAGTCTTCTCCTTGTCCTGCATCTCAGTTTCCCCATCTGTACAAGGGGGCCAGTGATGCTCAGAGCACAAACCACTCTGCGTTGGCAAAGTGCTTCTTGTGGAAAGCTTGAGGACAGCGTAGGAGACAGCTTACTGCACTTCAGAAGTGGCACGTGATACCCGATGCTTAACGTGCACGAAAAATGTCTGTGGACTTTTTGTACTGGGGCACTGTAAAGTCACACCCTGCCGACGGGTCTCCTGTACGCACTGGTCCTACAGAGATGTGGGAAGGATTCATCACCTAGACATGCAAGAGGCCGAGGATTGTTATGATTAATCTTTCTCTGTGATGTGGAGGTACTAAGGGACTCTCGCCTTTGGCCAGACTGGCAGGAAGCCAGATACGGGATAAACACAGACCCAAAAGACCTTTTCTGTCTCAAGGCACTAATACTCTAAGATGCTCAACAGGAATCTTATGTGCAGCAGTGGAGAATCCAAAGGGAAGGTGTAGTAGTTACACATGAATGTGGAAAATATTCCGGGCTATTGCCAAGTCAACTTTCCAGACTACGGTGAAGAATTTTGGGGTGATAAAGCTAATGGTCGTTTGTAATGCATATGTAGGATGGATCCAGCATCCTTCCCAAGCTGGGGCTATGCACTCCAGGATTCCCAGGGTACTCAGAATATAAAGCTCTACTTCGCCCTTCAGGACACCCCAGTTAACATCTACCTCTTGCAGAACATGCTCAGCCAGGCGATCTGCCCTCCCACCACCCCGGCCAGCCCTGAGCTCAGCACGTAGCCATCCTTCTCACCCAAGAGGCTGCTGATGGAGGAGTTGGGAGCAGTTCTGCAGCTGCACTGATTTAACAGCTCGCTGCTTCTCCCCAGCCCCAGCGCAGCGACAATACGGAGCCATCCCCTGCACAGCGGAGCAGAGTGAACCGAGCTCCTCTAAGCCCACATGCCAAAGCAGATGGACAAAGATGTGTCCCGCCAGCTCCTGCTCACACCAGCAGTACGTGAGCCACACTTGTAAACCAGGCAGCTACCTATCAGAAATAAATATGTACGGCAGCAAAGCTGTACAGATGGAAAGCTCCTGCTTCATCTGCAGCATTGTCTGGGGTTGTTCCAGCATTAGACACACCAGAGATCGGTTGTTGTTAGGTTCTTTATGCTGTACTGTCTTTAAAAAAAATCCCTTAATTACATCCTAAATTAGACTATAGATGGGAAGGCTTCAAAATAGGAAAATCCAAACCACTTCTGCTTCTCAGTTGCAGAGGATCTCTTGAAAATCTCTTGGACTCTAAAAAAAAACCCCAGAAGCAGTGCACTGTCCACCTTTCACACTCCCTGTTTGCTTGCAGGGCATTTCAGGTGTTTGGGTACCGATTCCCTCTCTTTCTGTTGCGCGAGGCTTTCCCAGGATTGAGCAGGCAAGCTCAAAATCCAGTCACTCCATCACTGCTGTGAGCTTTCTAAAATTTCTTACAAGGCAATGATTCATGAGAATAATTCTTTTACCTGATGAATAATATTTGCAGAGAGGGTGGACTGGCTGTCAGGAGACCAGTGCTTTGTTCTGGAATCTGCTTGTAACTTGGCATAATTTTTATCTCCCTGGCAGCAAGTCACTTTTTACCTCTCCATTTCTGCTACCTTTCTCTAATTTTTCGTTTTAGATGGGTTGCATTGTCTCACGCTATCTCATCCGTAATGGGGCTGGGCTGTGGTTCCTGGAAACCGCTCTACTGCTTTCCCTTTTCAAATGAAAGGTGGAACCGGGAGCACCATTTAACGTCCCTCCCTTTAAAATGTCATAAAGCCTCTTAATTCTCCTCCTTTGAGAGCTGGGTGGGATTTTCATATCATGAAATGGGTACAGTGAGAGGATAAGTCAGTAAAAGTTATTACTAAAAATCAGAGGGATGTGGTTTTGTAATGGCTCGGAAAGGCTGCGTAAGATCACTCGTCCCCGGAGCGAGGGACCGAACCTCTCCCGAGTGGAGATTTCAGCAGTGCTCCAAACACCCTCTGTTCAGAGGAAACCCTGTTCATTAATATCTTATACAACATAAAAGCTTTTTGCTTTTATTTTGGTGGGGTGGAGAACAAAAGTTATTCCAGTTATATAAGCATGATCCCAAGATAGCTATTTTTTTCCATAAGGAAATATGCGAGTTCAAGGGTTTTATCTTTGATACAGAAGGAACCTCGGACTATCTAACAGAATACAACATGAAACCAGCCACCCCGAGAGAGACCAAAGATCCCTCTAACCCAGTATCCTATCTCCAGCGGCTGCCCACAGCTGATGCCTAAGGGAAAAGCGTGAGGTTGAACAGGCGGCGAAGCTTCCCCAGCACGCTCTCCCCTTCTGCGGCCCTTTGGCTTCCTGAGCCAGAGACACCGTGCTTACGTCTGACCGCCCTTGACAGATTTTTTTTTTCCTCCTGCACCTATATCCCCGCAGGCCCTCAGCTGGCACGATGTGGGATGCAGGGAGGCAAGAGCATGAGGGCGAATGTTCTGTGCGAGTGCAGGACTGTTCCTCCCATCCGTGAGATGCTGCTCAGCCTCTGCTGCGATAGACGCCCCCCTCACACCCGCCCCCCACCTTCTGACATGAGCGAGTGCCCGATAACCATCGGCCATCTGAGATTTCCCTTCCCGAGGGCCTCCCTCTTCAGCTGCTGCCTTCGGTAGGAACTGAAATAGGTCAATACAGAGAAACTAATGAAAATCCCACCCTTCATTAACAGTTGCTTATGATATTGGCTCATCCTGAGTCATGACATAACTCTACCCGGTAACCCACATATTGTACACAGGATATGTTTGCACTGCAATCAAAGAAATAATTGTTGAGATGTTTACTGCAACCAGACGTTATATAATAGTTGTGGCTAGTCTTACTGGCTACATTGGTCACATAATTTAATATTTCCATGCTGATAACATAAGAGTAACAGGAAACAAACAAGCAAAAAACCCACAGAAATCCAGTCAACAAAAAAACCTCTCCAAACAAATTTGCACTGATCTTCCACCTCAAAGCTTCCTCCTGTGTATCTCACTAGAGAATCCGGAGCACTTGCTGGGACCGTCTCTGACCAGATTTGAAAAGCATTTAGGCACAGAGAGCCAGAGCAGGCTGTCCAGTCGGGGTTGCTAAAGCACTTGCCTTTTTCAGGGTAAGAAATTGATACAGAAATTTTAAGCTTGGGTTGAGTTCCCAGAGAAGCTATGTTGTTAGGGTGGGATTCCTCTTCTGCCCGTGCCTGTTTGATATTCGGGAGTTTCGTCTTTCCCAGTTACCTGAGCCCCTAAGCAAGGGTACCTCCAGAGAACGCCTTATCCCATCTTAAGATGGCAGCTAAGAGGATACGGGGAACCGATTTTTACAGGCGCTTCTCTCCTTTAACTACGGGAGGAATTATACAACTAGTTTACACCTCGTGTTTGGGTGATTAATACTAGGTGAGAAGAATTTCATTACTAGGTGCCCACATTTGTGTTTTAGATGCGACTTAAGCGCAGAGGACTTCAGGTCTGCTTCCAGGTAACAGGACTTTGGTTTTAAGATGCTTTTGGAAATAGTCCTCTAAATATGTATTAACTACGACTGCAACGAGGGACGGGAAGCAGCAGAGCAATGTTCCCTCCCCAGTTCTGCCCAGGAGCTCTTTGTGTGTGTTTCAGCAAACTGCACAAACACCCAATGCCTCGTATATGTCCTCGTGCAGCACTGAGCTGCTTCTCTCCAGCTCGGTCGCTGTCAGGTGGCAAGTCCTCACCAGGAAGGGATTCTGCAGGGTGTCCTGCTGCAACCGCTGGCAATGCTACGAGAGCTCTGGCAGAGCACACAGCATCTTAGAGCACCTCAGGAGGTCTCTTGAGGCCTCAAACCCCACTCAACACAGGCATAATTTTGCATTTTGCAGCCGTCTCCAGTTAAGTTTTGAGCATCCCCAGCGATGGCAATTGCACAACCTCTCCAGGGCCCTGTCCCGGTGTCTGACCACCCATGTTGCATAAAACACCTCTGCCCAAGAGGGCTGCCCTGACATGCGGGGGTCTGCCTCGGTTATTCTTAGCCACCATGAGCTCACTGAATAAGATAATTTCATATCCCTCTGTATAAAAACCTAATTATGTTAAGGTCTAGACACATGATAATTCAAAACTGCTGGGCAGATTAAAAGCTTCATCTTTTGCCCATCAAAGTATCCTGTGAAAACACTCTACCTGCTAATTATGGGTACGCACGCAGGCCCGCTGGGTTTGTTTTTGCCATGTTATTACAACGTTGTACCTGGCAGGGTGAGCTGAGAGGTCAGGGCTGCAGATCAGTAAACAGGAACGAAACTGGGAAATCTTGAAGACAACTGTAAAGCAGAGTTTTTCCACTCAAAGTTTGATCTATTATTGTAATGAATGTTGCATCCTGCGACAGGAAGGTAGAAAAATAACAGGAAGGATTCCAAGGAGAAGAGGACAAACCTGCAGTCAGAGAGAGCTGGGCAAAGAAAGTCTCTGCAAGCTCATCAGCTTTGACTGAAAAATGGCTTTCAGCTCACCCTGCGTAATGTGATTTGTACGCTGTTCAGAGCAATCATTAGACGAGGTAGTTAACTGGCTCTGTTATGTATTATGCCACAGGTGCAAGGTCTGGAATCCCACGTAATTGCTGCATAGATCTAGATTCAGCTTATCATCATTTTTTACATTAGCTTTCAAAAGAACGGACAGAGCTTTGCAGTTGCCCTGCGCTGGGCTGTGAAGCCCGTCACTCTCGGCTTTACCGGTGATCCCCTGGTCAGGGGAAGGGCTGTGGGCTGGCAAGCCCTGAGGAAGGGGTGCACAGCTCACACGTGGGCAGCGCTGCATCCATCCACAACGGCCGAGCAGCCAGATCCAGTATTTAGAAGAAGAAAATAAGCCAGGAAACAGACAAGGACCACCTGCTGGCTACCCCTCTGAGTACCCATGGGGCACCTTCCCCTTGGGGAACCCCCCAGGCCCCCCAGCCTCCTGACCCCCTCATAACCAGACCCATGTGGAGACTGGTGCATGGAGAGGCTAAGGGGTTTGCCTGCGGTCGCGCAGAAGGCAGCAGGGACAGGGATGGTACCGCACCTACATCACATGAACCCCTGTCCCGGGCTTTAGCCACAAACCCATCACCGTTACGTAGTTACGCTGTCTTGGCACGGGGAGATCGGTTTTGTTTAGAAGCTTCTAGGAAAGCCATGCCCTTGAGGCTTGTTTAGACAAGTACATCCCAGGGAGTGATTTTCTAACAGCCCGCGCTGGTACTGCTTGCTGCAGCCCGGGCGAGGGGCACACGTACCCAGCGCTCAGCCAGGCTCTCCGGCCGTGCCCCAGCTTTGCCAGCGGTGCCCCAGCACAGCTCGGCACCCACAGCCCCGCCGCGTCCCGCCGGCCGCTGCTCAGGGCAGTGTGTCACGGCGTCCTACTAACCACGGCTCACCTGTCCTGGCAGAGTGACCCACACCGGTCTAATCTGTCAGTCATTCAGCCCAACGCAATCCCCACTGGGACGGCTAGTAATTAACGCCACGCTAACCACTATCGAGGTGGGGCGCAGGGTGGAACCACTGGATGAACAAATAAAACCAGGACACTGAAACCAGCCTAGTGCCCTTCTAGCAATGTCAGCTCTGCAGACAGCAGCCCGCTTTCCCCATCGGGACCCGTGGGCACCCCGAGATCACGGCCATGATGGGGGTGACTCACGTGAGCTGGGCACCCCGATGTGCCTGCTGTGCAGAAGGGCTGACACGGTGCAACGCCGAGAGCAGGTAAATGTCAGCTGTTGTAGGGCTGTGCCTTCGGTCGGGT
The DNA here is from genome assembly GCA_009819775.1 of Phoenicopterus ruber ruber. Lineage (NCBI taxonomy): Eukaryota > Metazoa > Chordata > Aves > Phoenicopteriformes > Phoenicopteridae > Phoenicopterus > Phoenicopterus ruber. Next base: position 29,707,688 of record CM020221.1, on the reverse strand, counting down.
GTTTGCTAGCAGGGAGCAGATGAGGAGGTCAATGCTGCAGTCCCACTCCTCGGCTTGCTCTCACCTGGTGGGAGTGAAACACCCGCTGCAGAACCGAGCTGCTCGCTCTGGCTTTCGGTGACTCCCTGGCCCTCTGACACCAATGGCATAGCACCGCTGCCTCTGTGGGACTGCTGTCCCTGCTCCGCACCCAGGCTCTTTCAAAGGGATTCCCCTTTTTTCCTCCATATACATGGGAGAAATAAGGCACAAGATTTTTTTTTTTGTCACAGTTGTATCACCCATCCAATATTTTTGTCTCTTTTTTAGGAAGCAGAGATGAAAACCTCTGGCCATGGGAAACCAGGGCTATCCTCCCTCAGGAAATCCTCTGATTAGAAGCTGAAATTTCAGATTTGTTTACTCCTCTGATTATTTGCTGTGAGGTAACAAGGACTTGGCCTTTACTGCAGGGAAGCGACTTCCCAAGAAGCCAACTGGCTCTGCTGCCATGAAATATAAATCACCTGTTACCAGATGTAGAGCCTGAATCCAGCTGGGGAGCCTCTGTCCTCAGGGCTTTCCAGGTGCAGAAGAAACAGAAAGCCCCTGCCTCAATAAGCTTAGGGCAAAAAGACAACAGATGGATGCAGACAGACAGACAGACACCCCAGGAAGTACCAGGAGGCAGTAAGAATCACTAGACTAGTTGCAGAGCATTAGAGGCACCTTGGGAGAGAGGTCATGTACTGCTAGTTTAAGGATTTAACAACTGAGTAATGGGATCACCAGTCAAGGAAGGTAGGAGCTGACATCCCAGGCAGGAGAGAGAGATGAGGGACGGCGGGGATGTGCCTCAAAAATGAGCCTGAGCAGTCTACGTTCGATGTGGTAAAGAAAGCAGCACGAGAGAGTCACAGAGAAGACTGGTGTGACCAAAGCAATGGGCTTTGGCCCCAGCCCAGGCAGCAGCAGCAGCATTTTTAACCAGCTTTGTGTATTTTGTTCCTCTGATATTCCTGATGTGTGATGTTCCCAGGGAACTTATGCAATGTGGGAGAGCCAACCCACCAGAGACTGAGATTACCTTGTGGCCTCTTCAGTAGCCAACTGCTTCATCTCTTCCAGTGTCACTGAGGGAGGGAGAGCCAGGGGCAGAAGGGACCTGAGCAAACCTCTTTCTTTCCTCAGCAAGGTAAATCCATCACATTTCCGCAACAAATTGCACTGTCAGGCCAAAATCTTCCTGGGGAGCACAAGCCCCGTCCCAGCCAGACTGACTCCTGCCCTGTGGGCAGGACTCTGAGCCTGCCCTTCTTCCCCCCTTCCTCACCTACTCCTCCTCCTCCTCCCATCCTTGGCCAGGAAGCCAGCTTGGCTCCTTGCCATGCCCTACCTGCACTCCCAGTGCTGGAGGAGAGCTGACTCCATGCAGGAGCGGCTGTGACAAGCTGAGAGCAAACGCTTGTTTCCATCTTCACGGCAGATAAGGACTCTCTCAAAGCAGCATTAAACACAGCAGTAGGTGTACATTAAACGACTTTAAGTTCACCTTATGCATAGAGGCCTAAGGAGCCTCGTTTCCTCTGTAAATAATTAGAGGGAGTTTGCTGAGGCCTCACCAGGCTGCTCATGGCTGCAGCTGGAGCTGCTCCTGCATTTCCACCCCAGCGCGCTCAGGGCATGGGGAGCAGAGAGCAGGAGGGCTCAGAGGCATCGTTTAGCACAACGGCATTTGCAAAGACAAAGCCAGGTTTCCTGTTGCAGTGGCACAATCAGAAAGTGTTTGACTTATGGGAGGAAGGGGAAGGAGACCTGCTCCTCTCTACCCTCCATAGTCACCCAGTTGGGCTTTGAAGGGATGGGGCTGTGGCTTGTTGCGATGTACCAGGTACCTGTGGCTGGAGGGAGGCCAGGTCTGCTGAGCCTGGCAGCAGAGGACTGGCTGCAGCATGTGTGCCCAGACAGCCCACCATGGTCTGCTGGTCAGAGGAACCAGCCCCACTGCTCGCTAAAGGAGTGGGATGAACGCCCCACTCACCAGTTTGGGTTATGCTGGTACCACCAGCACAAACTCACGCCTCTGCCAATGCCACCCCTCACACAGTGCCACACTCACCTTAACTCTGCTCATTTCCCAATCCCTTGCAGAAATCAGGGGGGAGGGTGCACTTGACTGCCCAAAGCAACGCCCTCTCAGCTCCCTCCTTCGCTCACACGTCCCTATGCTGATCAGCCATCACGTTTACACGGGGCATTTGTCAGTAACGATCCATCAGCTCATCCACGCTCAGCTCACCCAGAAATCCGCTCCATGGCTCTGTGTAACCAACGATGGTGAAAAGTCAAATCAATGCTGCCCAGAAATGACTGAAACTGGCATCCTGTTTATTCATTGCCCCCAAAGCCCTCTCTCCCTCCCCTGTTTTTGGAAAGTGAACATTTAAAAGACTAACTCTCTTACGAGGAGCCCTGAGCAGGAGAAAGGGGCAGTTCATACTCAACAGAGTTTCTCTGGCTTGGCTGCCTTTCACTAGTCAATCAAATGGACATAGATGGGCACTCGTAAACAGCTTTGAGATATCTATGAATGCTGAATGTCAACGAACTGATGCTGGTCAGCTTGATGGCCCAGTGTACTGGAAAAAGAGCATCAGCACACTTTTTGGCTTTTAGGTGTTCACTTCATGTTTGTAGATGCTTTGACATTTAAAGAATGGACTGAGAGCAGCCCTGAGGCGAAGGACTTGGGGGTGTTGGTTGATGAGAAGCTCAACATGACCCAGCAACGTGTGCTCACAGCCCAGAAGGCCAACCGTATCCTGGGCTGCATCAAAAGCAGCGTGGCCAGCAGGTTGAAGGAGGTGATTCTGCCCCTCTACTCCGCTGTGGTGAGACCCCACCTGGAGTCCTGCCTCCAGCTCTGGAGCCCCCAACACAGGAAAGACATGGACCTGTTGGATCGAGTCCAGAAGAGGGCCATGAAGATGATGAGAGGGCTGGAGCACCTCTCCTATGAAGACAGGCTGAGAGAGTTGGGCTTGTTCAGCCTGGAGAAGAGAAGGCCCTGGGGAGACCTTGTAGCAGCCTCCCAGTACCTAAAGGGGGCCTACAAGAAAGCTGGAAGGGGACTTTTGACAAGGGCATGTAGTGATAGGACAAGGGGTAATGGCTTTAAACTGAAAGAGGGTAGATTTAGATTGGATATTGGGAAGAAATTCTTCCCTCTGAGGGTGGTGAGGCACTGGCACAGGTTGCCCAGAGAAGCTGTGGATGCCCCATCCCTGGCAGTGTTCAAGGCCAGGCTGGATGGGGCTTTGAGCAACCTGGTCTAGTGGAAGGTGTCCCTGCCCATGGCAGGGGGGGTGGAACTAGATGATCTTTAAGGTCCCTTCCAACCCAAACCATTCTATGATGCTATGAAAGCAGGTTTTCCACTGGCTATGTAGAGGTTATTTACCCCTTGTCAATTTAAATTAAAAAACCCAACCCCCCCCCCAAAAACAAAAACCCCAAACCTTTTCACTTTAAAGAAAACAAAGTTTACCTTTTCCACCCTGCCAGGAAATCAGATATAAATGACTTGAGATGCAGCCTGGCTGCCAGTTCAGGCTGTCAGCAGATGTCACTTGCAGCAGAATATTGCCTTGGTTCACGGGTTACCATGTCACCTGTCTTGAAACATCCACTGCCTTACTGACACCACTGCAGTTTTGTGAGTGGCAGAGTAACGTATGCAGGACCTTGAGTAGGTGCTGGTCTAAAACCAGTGGTGGTTCGTAGGTGCTAGCTCTTCCCCTGCTGCTGCTCCTCAGGCAATACCAGAAGCTGCTGTTGGCAGTGAAGCAGCTCGTTTCCCCTTCAAAAGCCCGTATTTTAGGAGTCCCAAAATGCAGGGGATTGGTGAGGGAGGCTGGGGGGGTCAATTCAATCTTGAGAGCCTGTGAAGAACAGAGATGTCAGAGAAGTCCAGGAGAAATGATCATGTTAGAAGGGATGTGGTACTGGTGCCAAATTTGTGTTTGTGTGCACCCAGCTGTCCCCTCTGAATCTAAAACCATGATGGTGCAGGAGAGTTTGGGTTTATACCGTAGGGCACACAGTTCCCAAGTGACTGAGTCCTTCCTGGTTGCAATTTGTCTTCTTGTAAAAGGAAAATTATTTCTAGATTACCTATGGAATTAGTCATTGTCCTGTTGCTGCTCCAGAAATAAAATTTTTTGTGGAGTAAAGCAACAGTCCTGAGCGGCAGCTTTGAAAGCCTGGAGCAGAAATCAAAATAAAATATTATCAAGAAGAGTTCTCAGTTCTTTAAAGCACTAATGTTGCTCCCTGGGGAAGAGTATTCATCTGCAATAAAACCCATATTGCTCACATTTTTATGGCTGCACAACTCATCTTCTGTGAGGTTGGCTCACCTCTGGTGCCTATATGATGGGAGAGGGTAGAAATAATATTTTCCCCTCAGAATGAGAGTTCACCCCAGACATTCCCAAAGCAGTGGGTTACTTTTTGTGCTACTGGTCAGGATTTGCCTCTAAGATCATGGCCACAGCAGAGAAATGAAGCCCTGAGCAGGTGAGAGAGCTCCACAGCATGTCTACACAAGCTGTGCTGTTTTACACCTCCTACATCGAGACACCAAGGAGGGCACGTGGAGACTTCATGGTCCTTAGCTCACAGGTACTACCACAAATTCCAAGGATACTTCAGGGAACAGAAGTCCCCATGGGAAATCCCCTCTAACTCTGTTATAGTACTATCACAACCTCCTGCCCATGCAAATTCCTGTTCCTTTAATGAAAAAGGAAATCTTCTCTTGTTCAGCAAGAAAACCTTTTGGCTGCAGTTTCCAAAGAGCAGGCTCTGAAGGTTGGTGGTGAAAGGCTGGAGCTTGATCCAGCAGCACTTCTAGAGAGCCAGACATGGACACCAGCAGCTGAGGAGCTTCATCATATCTTGGACGCAACTTTGATATGCAGAAGCATCAAAACCTGGCACATTGCTGGCTCTTACACCGCCTCCCCCTTCCTGTACACTCTTTTCCCTAAAGTAAGGCCAGAAAAGTTGGAGGACAGCTAAGATGACCCATTTGAAGCTCTCTGAATATCTTCACCAGTCTCATTTTGAAAATGATCCGTACTGGTAACATGGGGCACTGATGATTCAAGTGACAAGTTGCCATTTTGAGCAACCTACATGTTTTGCTAGAAAATCTAGCAAATTTCCAAACACTGTCCTGGAGACCCTTGTGCAGCCCTTGACAAAACAGGCAGAGCTTTCTTCTGACATTGTCTGTCTGAGGACTCCAGGGCTATGTGAACGTATGAAAAGCGACACGTTAGCAAAACATTGCCCCATTCACACATTATGGGCCAGGCTAGTTGGCTAGTACCTACTCAGGACCAGGTCCCACAGAAATAGTCCACACTGTTGTCCAGCAAGATTATCCCAAAACCCAACCGTACCACTCCAACGGCGTGAAGATTTCAGCGAGGGATGGGCTTCCTTGCCACCACGAAGCGAAATTCTGCATTGAAAACTTCCACCCAAGCAGGGAAGTGCAAATGAGCTAGAGGAAGATGGTGATTTCTGAAGCGAGGTATTGTACCTGTGTCAGGGACAGGCTGTTCCTAGGGCAGCCAACCTGTCTGGTCGTCGTAGCCAGGCATCCTGTCTCTGACAGCGGCCCGTAACAGATGCCTAGGGAAGATATAAATGCCAGGAAAGCCTGTAGTGACACTTCCCCAGAAATACCAGAGACTTCCTGGACCAAAGATAGTATCTCTGTATTTAACAGCTCTCAGTGGATTTTTCATTCACCACTGTGTGGAAGACAAATCGTGTGCAAAGCATCTTCTGTTGTTCTAAAACCTGCTACCTGATACTGTCGTCTGAGTCTCCCTAGTATAACGACTGCTCCCCCATCGTCGTCCCTGTGCCACCCCAGGTGTGACAGGTCCTGGAGCCCCATCCCTGGTCGGACCTTGCCTGCTTGGCCCTTTGTACAGAAGCTGCTCCAAGCACTCTCCTTACCTTTGCCAGTTCTGCTATAAGCCAACCAGTGACACACCACAGCCTTCATACAGCCAAGGGCTGGGTGGCATATCTCAGCAGCAAGGTGAGAAACGGCTCCAGGAGTGACTCGGCTCCAAGATGACAGTGGCTCCCCAGGGCTCCTTTGTTTTTTTTCCGAGCCAGGATGGCCCTGACCAGCCCCTTACAAGAGAACTGGACTTAAATATAGAAGGTGGTGAGCAGATGGACAAGGAGAAATGCTTCTTTGTCCTTTATGTTCTCAAATCTGGTAAACTGTAAGAGACGTCGCCCCAAGGAAGTCAGGGGAGGACCATGGCTGGTAATGTCTTGCACCAGGCACACAAAGCAGGAGGGAATACGCTATAGATCAATGCTTCTCAAACTAGTTTTCGCTAAGGCTGTGCACAGCAAATTCTGTGTTACCACATACACCACTGAATACTGAGAATGCTTGTCTATGATGACTGCAGATGAGGTCTCTGATAGTGACGCTCATGAAGGTCAAGCTCTAAAAGGACCTACCAATTTTCTACCATTATGACTGAAAGAGTCAGATAAAGTCACCAATGTCTGAAATTATAGATGGCCCCAAGCATCCCCCACAAGAGAAGAGCCCTGCCTGTTGTAACCACAGCAATACGTGATTCAGATGCAGGTAACCATCTTTTGTTTCTTCTCACTTCGGTCAGGCCTTAAAAACATTGAGTCAGGTTTCAAATCAGCATAACCTCTTGCCGTCTTTTTTTAGTGAGTGGAGATACAATCACTCAGCACCAGAACGGTGACACAGAAATCTGCAGCAGACGATCAAATGTGCAATAATAAATTGATACTGGAGGTGCCTCCTACAATTGATAACTGCTTAGTCATTTCTCCCTCCACCTCCTATGATCAGCCCCACCTCGGCTACCCCTTCCACAGCTCCTTTCCCTGGGACATCCCTAACATGGGCTAAAAACATCCGGCTGTGCTCTCAGGAAGCTGCAGAAACAAGGGAAAGCGTGTCTTGTTACCGAGCCCGCCCTGTGTGTGCAAGTGTTATTTTTAAACCATCGTGCAAAAGGATGCGGTTCCCATCAGCCAGGGCATGCCTGAGCTTCTGTGCGACACGGCTTTGCATTTCAAAAGGCAGAAAATGTAGCATGTGCGACTGCTGTTGCTGTGGCAATACCCATGCGCAGTGAATGCTGTAGCATTAAGTCACATGTTAAGAGCTACAACACAAATTAAATAGCCCAGAGCAGCTGTTATTTAGATGATGGACGTTTTCTTAAATTAAATGTTTTCTTTCCAGTATTGCTATGAGGAGGCAGAGTATGCAAAGTCAATCTCAGCTCACCAGAGATTGACTTAGCTGCTCTCTCTCCTGCTCTGCATGGCTGGGGGACACACCACCAGCTGAATCATCTGGACCCAGAAGAACGGGGCTTGTGCTTGTACTAGCACGAAGGATCTGACTTGCTCCCCATGCTCATACTGTTGTGGCAGTAGACAAAGTTGGGGCACTCACATGTACAGGGTTGAGCTTTATGGATGGGAGGAAAAGGATGAGATAAGTGAAGATGCAACAGGCAGAGAAGACAGAACACCAAGAACGAGTCACGGATCCATGGCCTGTGCTGCTCTCCAGCCGCAGGGAATACCCCATTGCGAATCTCCAGCAAGCGGTGATGTCCATCTGATGGCACAGGCGCTGTACTGCTTGGTTCCCTGCCCAAGACATGATTCCCCTCTTGCCTCTGGAGCGCAGCTTGCAGAGGGCACCAAGACTGCTCAGTGTCTTGTCTGCACAGATCTGGAAACATCCTGAGCAGCCAAGGATGGACCCTCTCTGTGGGTGAGTGGCTCTGGCAGAGCTGCTGCTGCATTGGGCTGTTAAAGCAAGGAGCCCGCTTCGATAGAGAGAGGTAGAGACGACACATGTTCCCTCTTCGGAGGCATTTAGAGGCTTGTTTGTAAGGCAGCCCTTGCCCTTTGGCTGTTCTGTGTCCTTAGACTCCAAGCCTAGCCAGCCACCCCGTGTCTCCATCAGACACACAGGCCCTGACAAGGCAACTGCCATCAAAAAGGGCATGATGAACCCTTTGACTGCTTTTCTTCAGCAGACCCCAGACCTGAGGAGCTTCACTGCTCCTGCTCTGTCCTGTGACAAACATGCTGATATAAGGACCACCCTCACCACTACAGAAGCCCAGGTGATGTCCATCCATGGCTTTGTTCATCACGCAAAGTCAGCACGTGTGAAAAACAGTCGCTCCTATTTGAGATGTCAAAATGCAGTTTTGGCACCTTAGGATGGCTTTTCAATGACTTCAGCAGCTGGCAGCTCCCATTGAAGGGTGCAAACAGATTCTCAGAGGAGCTCAAGTCCGTTTGAGACACGAAGGGGCCCTTCTCTCACCGACACAAGCCCGTTTCAGAGCCTTGGCTGAGCGCCTTCGCTCATTGCCTCTTCTCTCTGCCCTGAAAAGGGAGACCGTTGCTGAAACTAGAGGTTGTTTCCTCTCCTCAGGCTTCCATGTAATTTTAGCATAGGTTCCTGCTGGGAAGGATAAATCCCGATCTGCCTCCACCAAGAATCTCCCCTGCAAATAATTGGGATTTTGGTTCAATCCAGGGTAGGGATGCAGGGCCCAACAGTGAAACTGGAATGAAGAACTGCCACTGATTCAAGGTCTCTCCACCCCTCTCACTCCTTCCTGACTTCCTTAAATAAGGGAGAATACTTACTTTGAAACCTGCCAAATTATTTTTTGTGGGGAAAAAAAAAAGATCATCCCAAAAGAAACACTGTGTAGGTATCAGTGAAGTTTAAGTGTTGAATTTCACATTCTCATTTACATTAGTTTTCTCTTAGCTTTAAAACCTTTGTCCTGCATTGATACATTTTGTAATGTGAGTTGATCTCTTAATGTTTCCAGATATTAAAGCAAAACATTTAATTCTCCCAATTTTTTTTAATTTTTCTGAAACAAGCAGATTTAAATTAGATTGCAATTAAATGTGTTGCTGTTTAAAACAAAAGCAGATGTCAATGGAATGGACATTGCATCCCATCAGAAGAAACTGAGGCAGCAAAGCACATCAAGGATAGCTACGTGCAGAATACAGTCGGGCACATATTTTAGGAAGTTACGTTGCACCTCAGCCCAGGAAATCAAGTGTGATTAAGCAACTGAGATGATCTATGACAGCAGGAATCCCCCAATGATATGCATACCGAGTTCTGCCAGCGAAGGATGATTAGCTGGAGATTTTATTCACAGGCTGGCTGACTCCAGCATTGCTGCGAGTGCGTTTCCCGGCAGCTGGCAATCCTCTGGGGTGTTCTGACTTCACGGCGGGCGGTACGAGCATCACACTGCTCTGCGAACTATCCGCGCTCGGTGCTCACGGGCTTACCCGGACCCTTCCCTCCCGGAGCAGACACTGGTGCTTCCTCTCTCCCCTCTCACTCAGCAACCCACCTGTGAGCTCCCGTCTCACTTCAACATGAAGTGTTTGGGTTCACGGGAGATGTCAAGGCCCAATGTGGCCAGCCAGCTCCTTACCTTTAGGACATGCCTCGCTCTTGCTTTGCACATATCAGATGAGACCATCTATAATTCTCCCTGCAAAGATCACTTGGTTGCACAGGCACTGCCTGAAGTCTGGGGACTGGGCACGAAGGAGAGTGTCGTACCACTAAGGAAGGGGAACTCTCTTCTACAAGGAAAAAGCATTGGGTTCAAGACCTTACACCCCTTATGCTTCCTTTCCCAAGCTCACAAATGGCACTGGCTTCCTGTCACAGCACTACTGGTCTGTCACCAGCCCTGCTCTCCCTCTTATGAAATACTCCCATGGTGTCTCTATCCAGCCATCTTATCTTGAATGGCATCCAAAAGCTTTTCCCTTCCCTTCCCTTCCCTTCCCTTCCCTTCCCTTCCCTTCCCTTCCCTTCCCTTCCCTTCCCTTCCCTTCCCTTCCCTTCCCTTCCCATCAGCCTCTTCATTTCCAACACCACCTGCTCTTTAGCTTTGCATTTGCTCTGCTTAGCACAGGGATTTTCAAGGATGCCACGCAATATGTGACATGTCTTTGCAGCATGTGAAATCCCAAAGGCACCCGTGGATGTCACAGCTATGTGAGCAGGTGCCTGGGATAAGGCACCAAGAGCCAAACAAGTCACTCACTCGTGTGTGTGCATGTGTGTGTGGGTTTGCATCTTTGCTTTGTACTTTACAGGGAAAAGGCAAACAGGCTCCCCCTTGCTAACAGTTCCTACAAAGAGGCCTAAATCACAACCTCAGCCTGTCTCCTTCAGTGCAGGCATTAGGTCATCAGCCTTGTCCTGCCAATAATTGCTACCTGCCCACAAACCCCTGCTGAAACAGGCTGGAGAGCTTCAGGAGCTAAATCCTCCTCCAGGGTTTCGAACAAGTTTCACAAGATGGTTCAAAGCCTCAGCAGCTGGAACAGCGATACGATGTCACGTGCTGCAGATGAAGTGCTAATACTTTCCGTAATGGATTTGCTGGGATGTGTTTCATGTTTCCTCCACCTGTTGCCCCTCTCTCGTGGAGTCCTCCCTTCCCTGGGGTTTTGTCTTCATAACTTAAGATGTCTGTTTGTGGGGAAGTGGGGCTTGGTTGACCTCACTGTTTTTCACCTTACCTTCTTGTCTCATCCTGACACGAGAGCTCAGCAGTTCCCAGAGTGGGATGCACGGTCTGGGGAGAAGGAAAACAGGCACAGCCTCCTCTAAGGCTGTTACGCTAACCGGCTAATTAATAGCTGGCTGATTGCTCTCTTTTAAAGAAGTACAGCTAAAGGAGGACACACAGTGTGTATCTTCTTTGCCTTAAGAGATGGTTGTAAATGAATGTACATATTACACAAAGTGGGATTACTTGGCTTAATACGTTATGTAATTACTTGGACCAGCTGGTGGGGAGAAATCATAACCAAAATCGAGCTCCTGCTCCGCTGCACAGATGGGATTTCTCTTCCCAGGCCCACACGTTCAGTCCTGGTCCCGACGTTTTGTCTACGTACACAAAGTGGGTGTATTAAATGACATGACTTTTCTGCCAAGCATATACGGACCTCCTAGAAGTTTACACTTGCGAGGAGAGAAGAATAAAGGTCTGCACTGTATCTAAACAGGCATCCTTCCAAGCAGGCGCTCTCAGACAGGTTTGGGAGGAGGGGATGAAAGGTTAAATGGTTAGAGGTCAGGCAACCTGGGCCCTCTCTCCTGCTTGGACCACAAATTTACTGAGAAAGTTTGGTTTCTGACCTCAATTTTTTCCCCTAAGAACACAAAAAAGTATCTGATGCTTTGTCCAAAGTGCCCATATACCACTAAAAACTGCCTGGGATCCTAGGTCCTTAGATTAACTCAGTGAGAGTCTGGTACCTTAAACTATATGTAGGCACTCAAGACCAGGTTAAAAACCAAACACACACGTGTAAGCAAGGTGATAAAGCATGTCTGTGGTCAAGCAGGGATCTAAACCCAGGCCTCTAGTTAATGGCCAACTTATTTCTAGAACTGTCTGTGTGCCTCCATTTCCCAAGCTATCAAATGGCGTGAAAAGGACTCCACTGTCTCTCAGGCACGAGGCAAAGCTAAACACTAGCCACTGTGCAGGTATGGCATTGATGTATAGAAGACCAGGGACTGGCAGCAGCAACAAGAATCACAAATTAGGAACTAAGATTACTTTTAATAGCAAAATAATCCCCAATACAAGTAGGGCCAAATCTCTTCAAAGTTCAATTGCATCAGGGCCTGGACTGCAATGAGGGCTGTGATATAGAATCACCTTGGGGATGGTTCGTTATGGGAACTAGCAGTGAAACAAAAACTGAACTTGCTCCCACGTTAGAGTTGAAGGCCAGCGGACTACCAGATCACTTAGTCTGACCTCCTGTAAGGTGTAAGATTTAATGTGTCACCCGGTGTTTCCTCTCAAGCCTTACAGCTTGAGACTGACTAAAGCACAACCTCCAGAAGGTGTCGGCTTAATTGGCTGAAGGGGAGACCCTACCACCGGTCCCAAAGGTCAGTCCCACTTTGTGCGAGCGGGGAGGAGGCCTGGCTCAGGTTGCTGCACTTGTCACCAGAGGAGGAGGAGGTGTTTGCCTCCACTTTCCAGAGGAAGTCGCACGCCGGGTTTTGCAGCCCCGCTCACATCAGCGCCTACGTTGTCTTCGTCACGGCAACGGCAGGGGAGATCTGTCAGACAGGCGTGCGCAGAGGGCTCCCGATCGCAGCATCCTGCAGTGGGGCTGGAGCAGCACGGCTGATCCGGGAGAGCGTGCCGACTGCGTCAGACCCTGCGGCTTCGGAGAGGAACCACGCACGGCCCCGGCGAGAGCGGGGCGAGGCAAGCTGCACGCTTCTGCAGCAGGAAAGTGGTCTGTACGACATGGCTGATGTCACGATTGACTGATAGGGGGTTTGAGGAATCCCCCTCCCTCTCCCGGCAGCTCAGCACTCCTCTTGCTAGCTCCCTCTCTCCCCCTTTGCTTCCCCCATCCCCAAATCACTTCCTCTGCTGGGGCCAGTGCAAGCAGTGGTGGGGCTGTGCTCTGGAGCTAATCCAGGGTCGCACACACAAAAATCCATCCAAACCCAAACCACAGCCTGTTTTTTTTAGCAGGGCTATTTTCAACCCCAGTGGCACAACAGAGAGTGCAATGACACGTCATGGTGGAGATGCTGTGACCTACAGCGGGAAACACTCTTCCTCCTCCCATCCCTGCTCATCCCTGTCCCCATCCCTGCTCCCGACAGAAGTTCCCATTGCCTCCTTTGTGTTGGCTTCGGGGCTTGTAAGACCCGCTACAGATCCTTAATCCAGCAGAAAATGATCTGTTTTGACTTGCTAGGTTATTTCTTTCACTGAGATGCTCTGTGAACCCAGGTTAAACCACTCTTTGTAACCTCCTAAAAAACCCCTCCAGTGATTTCAGTGGTTGGGGTCACAGCACAGGCCACCCACGGGGGGGGGAGCACGTAGCAGGGGGTGGGCAGGAAGGAGAGCAGGGCTCGGGGTAGGGGGACTCTCTCAAACCAGCTTCATCTCCAAAGGAAATGGCGGCAAATAGCAGCCTGGACGCAACACCAACCATAATGATCCCAAATGAGCTTTTCTTTTGTGCAGCAAATGAGATGTGTTTTGCTCTCAACAACAGAGGAAAACCAGCCAGACCTAGAAGAGCACAGACAACATAGCAAAACAACCTGATTGCTGAAAAACTACTTAAATTGCTGCTTAAATATGTGCATTTAGGTGCTGCATGTGGCCTTCCCAGTAAGTCAGTGATTCTCTTGCTATTTGACTCTAGGGACTTTGCCAACCTTCAAATTTTCATCAAAACCTGACCCCTTTTTCACTTCTAAGCCTGCCAAAGAGCAGAGTCAATGGAGAAAAGGCCTGAAAATCTTAACGCCTGGGAGCAGGCAGCACTCTTACCCTGCTACTGCAGAGCACGCCTGAGGCGGTGCTGAATGTAATTTGCTGTTCTGAAGGTGCCTTAATGCTGTCGTGGTTTAACCCCAGCCAGCAACTAAGCACCACACAGCTGCTCGCTCACTCCCCCCTGGTAGGATGGGAGAGAGAATCGGAAGAGAAAAAGTGAGAAGACTCCTGGGTTGAGATAAAGACAGTTTAATAGGTAAAGAAAAAGCCACACGCGCAAGCAAAGCAGAACAAGGAATTCATTCACTACTTCTCATGGGCAGGCAGGTGTTCAGCCATCTCCAGGAAAGCAGGGCTCCATCACGCGTAACAGTTACTTGGGAAGACAAAACGCCATAACTCTGAATGTCCCCCCCTTCCTTCTTCTTTCCCCAGCTTTATATACTGAGCATGATGTCATACAGCATGGAATATCCCTTTGGTTGGTTGGGGTCAGCTGTCCCAGCTGTGTCCCCTCCCAACTTCTTGTGCACCCCCAGCCTCCTCGCTGGTGGGGTGGGGTGAGACGCAGAAAAGGCCTTGACTCTGTGTCAGCCCTGCTCAGCACTAACGAAAACATCTCTGTGTTATCAACACTGTTTTCAGCACAAATCCAAAACACAGCCCCATACCAGCTACTGTGAAGAAAATTAACTCTATCCCAGGCAAAACCAGCACAATGCAAAACAAGAGTATGTTCAGGATCAACATCTATATATGCCCGACCTCAACAGCAAACACAACTGTCCAGGCAGGACCCTGTCTGAAGCCTGTACTGGGGTGCCCACTTGTCAGAGTCATACTTTGATCATCTGATGACTCAGTGGGGTCTTCTTCATACAGCAATATCAATTGTCATTAAGCTCTGCGATGGTCTTTGCTGACCCAACCACTGCCCAGATGTCTTGGAGACAGACTGCATCACAGAAAAGCTGCACAAACTCCAAAAAACACCCTCGATAACCTGATCGAAAGTCATCTAAAAGCCTGGTACAAGCATAGAGCCTTCCCAGGAATCCCTTCAGGATGGCAATCCTTTCCAGGAGGATTACACTAAACCACTTACTCAGCTATACCAGACTTCATGGTATAGCGCTGTGCTAATCGTCACCCAGGAGATAAACACCTCATACGATGGGATGTGAGTACTCTGTGTGTAATAAAACCCGCAGTAAAACAATGCCGCCAATGCATGACGAAGTCCTATTATAGATCAGTCCTACAGCTGCCTCTCAGGTAGAGCTGTTAACTAAGGTGATTGACCTACACCTGAACAAGCTGCAGTCAGACACCCACAAAGACCAGCTCAGGAGCTTTTTGTTTTTGAAACAGGTCCTCCTCTACCTGTGCATGGCCAGCATTCACAGCAGAGGTCCTCTGCTGCTGTCACTTCTGGGCACAACAGACTGAAAAGTCAGAGCTATGATGTCCCAGGCAGAGCTGCCCAGGTGATGTAGAGATCCAGTCCCTTTTCATCGTAGTGAGGACGAGTTGTTCTGCTCCCCCAGCCGAGCTTGAAAAATCTCACCCTTCATTTTATTATTCAAAACATTTTCAGTTTTGTGAGGAGCATTTGCTGATATTTCAGAAATGAGAAGCCAACTGCTTCGTGATCTTGTAACTAGGGAGCAAATGAGAGGTCGTTAGAAAATGGGAAAGGATTGTGGGGGAGTTGCACATTTCCCACCTGTGTTTTTTTGCATTACAACTCAGTAGCTTAAACAAGGCTTCTACCACAGATCCTGTGATATAAGGTATTTTCCAGGAAGCCCATCTAAGACCCTCAAGAGTTAATACCAAGAGTAAAAGCACAGGTTTCTAGTTCACAGGACTGAAAAATGTGGGCAGTAGAAAGCGTCAAAATTCAGAAACAGGCCATCCATCAAAAACAACCCACCTGGAAATCTCGGCTTTTTGTTGGTTTTGGAGGGTGTAGCTTTTTATTGCTTGTTCTTTAACCCCCAAGCACAGTGAGCTGTGTTACAGGGAGTACTAATCAACTTCCCTGCATGCTGCCTTGGGAAAGAAAAACAGAAATGATTGCCCCATGTGGGATAAATTAGCACGTACCTCTGAAGATAATGCTTCCTGGTCCATCTATTTTAAGACCAGGCACAACCATAAAATTCATGTAGCCATTCTGGCCAAGCTGTGGTTGAGGTATACAGGTGATAGCAGACCAGAGAGCCTGTCCACTTCTTCTCATACTAAGATCACCGCTTTGCCGGAGCAGGAGTCACGGGGCTCTTTCTCAGGCAGTGACATCTCCCCCAGGGAAATCCCACCAAACTCTGGATCCTGTTCCTTGAGGCACGCTGGGTTTTGCTTTGCAGTCCCTCCATCACTTGAGGGGCCAGCACTTTTGTTGGACCCAGTTGGTCTCTTTCAGCTGGGCATAAAGCAGAGTAACAAACAAATAAATATGCAGCTGATGTTTTATGGTAGAATTTAGACTCTTCCCCTTTTCCTTCCCCTTCTCTCAGCATCTGGTATGGAAAAAAGCTGTCAGAGATAGGTACTGGAATCTGGTCACTCCATCCAGCATGTACAGCTCTTTTCTGTTGTAATATTGCTACATTTCATCTACTCAGGGTCTTTGGAAAAACAGGGTGCCTGAAATATTTATACTTGGAGTGACAAAAATAAAGTAAAAAACCCCGGTTGTAGCCAGTTCACTATCAAGTTCACTATCAGTGTTGGATGTGCTCTTTGCTAGGAAGTTATTTTTCTCTTAAGGGAAATTTAAGGGAAGCACAAGGCCTGTTAAATAAACCTTTTCTATCCAATTGTTAAATTGTCTGCGCTTTCTCCTAGTGACAAAGCTGCACTGGACTGGTTACAAACTCCATTATAAGGAGACAATTGTAAAGAGTCACCTTGAAAGTAATTAATCTTATCTAAGTCTTTAATTGTAAATGCATGAAATGATAATATGCTAAGATTAAGGGTGCTTCACTTGCTGCTGAATACCGGTAATAGGATAGGATTTGTGTCACCTTATTGATCTGTGTTTACACAACACCACTGAGCAGACAAGTTTAAGGAAAGGACCACATTTCCTTTGATAAGGGCTATGCCAACTGCCTCCCAACGGCCTGACAATAGGGAGGAGGGGAATGAACTTGCTCCCTTTGATTCAGAGGTGTGGGCTCTGCAAAGGTCTCCATTTCATTTAAGATAGAAGATTTGCAGGCAATATCCTCCTCTTTGATATTTTCCCTCGAGAATATCTGGAGGGAGAGAGCCCATCTGAGCAGAGAAGACTAGGGTGCCACATTCTCCTTAGCGCTGGCCACACCTGGCCCTGTTCCTCCAGAAGGCAAGTGTCTAGGGAATGTAATACTTTTTTCTCATAGCATTACTTCTCTCCCGGCTCAGTTTCCCAAACTGACTCACTTGCCAGCCACACCAATGCTAGTGCTGGCTCAAAGGAGGGAACAAGACCACAGCAGCCCTGACTTAGGTCTGCATGAAGATGCCGTGATGCTGCACATCCCATTGCTGTGTCTGTAAAGGCTGTGCCCATTTCAGGTACCCAGATGCTCCAGGATGAGGATAAGGAGCTCTTCAGCAGGAAGGGTCGGTCACATTGACCTGCATCCACAGGTGAGCCAAGCACACTGCGAGCAGCCTGGGAATACAAATCAGAAGCCATCGTTGCTCTGGCTAGCAAAGGATGGGGAGAGAGCCAGTCAGTCATTTCTAACTGAACAGTGGGGGGGGACGTAATAAAAACCTGCAGGGTAAGTCCATTCATCCACACACATTCTCTCTCTCTCCCCTCCCTCTGCCAAGAAAGTAAATGCCACATCTTTTGTGTTTCTTAAAATATCCCTTGTTAACATAATGAGGCCATTGACAATAACCTCAAGTCAGCATCCTACCACGATTCTGACAATTCAGCAGCATCCTCGCTGCTCCAAGGAATTGGAAACACAAGCAGTGCGGAAAACACAAACATCAATGTGCAAAACAAACACATCTGATGTATCAGAGCAGCAACAAAGAGTCTCCAGAGACTGCAGGGAAAGCACCTATTTGTTGGGGAGAGCAAGCCCAGGGGACATAATGAGCTGGTGAGGAACGGTTCAGCTTCTCCGGATTCAGAAGGTAATTAAAGAAGGCAGAAGTCAGCAGAACAGCATATTACACCGTGACATCGTTAGTGTCATCAGCACTCACCCCCTACTGAGAAGTCTTCTCTTTTCCTCTTCCCCCGCCCTTGGCACATTTTATTACCAAAACCCAGGGTCATCTCACATAAATGGAGAAGTTAATTTTAAAACTTTCTCAAAATGCAACTTGGAATCTTAGACTTTCTGTGCGGGGAAACATATAAAGGAAATAAAAGAAAATCAAGTAAGAAGGTTAGTCAGACAGTGAAATGAAATGAAACTACAGCTGCAAAGCTTCATGGATTTTTATGGCTGGGGGAGCCCACAGCAACGTTTTGGTCTCCTGTCAGCATAGGCAGCAGCACGACACCCACCACTGTATGGTTAGATCAGTATGTATCTGCCACAAGCTCTACTGAAACCGGGCCTGATACCTGGCACCAATACAGCTCTGTCCTGAGTTCAAAACAAGTGTTTATTTTAAATAGCAATAAAAGAAAAAACCTGTCTACAGTTGTTTGCCACAATGTACTGATCAGGATGGGCTATATCTGACACTGAAGAGTATGCAAGGCTAAAGGGTTGCTTTCAAGCTAGTATGGTTACATAGTTCCACATTTCAAGGTCCTTGAAGATGGAGTTTTGGTAGAAAACCTTGTTCTCTCTCATTTGCTTTTTCGTTTTCACTCATAACTAAATATCCTGTGTGTGGCCGAAACTGGACAAAAAAACATTGTCATGAGAAGGAGTGATTTCATGTCATTTCCGAGCAGGCAAGGTACCCAGGCATTGCAGCAGCGTGTTGGCATTACTGCAGCAACCAGGATATTAGGAGACTTTTCCAGAATGACACAGTACGGAGAACAGCAGGCTGTGCCTACGCCACTTTGTGAGGCCAGCACCACATGGCCCAATACATCATCCCCGATGAGGCCCGACCCTTTTTGCAAGCTTACATTTCCAGAAAAGAGGAAGAGATCAAAGCTGTGGGAGTAGTTTTAAATACAGAGAGAACTGCCTCACTCTGTTCTGCTGCATGAGAGAGGGACTTGGTAGGAGAATTAATTGCTTTTATGTCAAGCAGTAACCTTGCACTGCCTCCACCCCATCGCCAGCCGCACTGACCTTCATTACACCTTGACTCTTTCAGCCCATCTGGCTATAAATTAGGACAGACGGCCTACGCCCTTTCCTTCTCCTGTAATGCACACGAACATCTCAGCAGTGCTGTTGGCACACAAACACTTTTGCCCTTTCTGTTTCCCTCCCTAGATAATGAGCCGTCTATTAAGGAGGCAGATGCAGTTTTAGCTGGTGATATCTTATGTAATTATGTGGGTGAACAACAGAGACAGAGAGAACAGAAGATGGTGGAAACCAGGAAAAGCCAAACAGCCAGAATCTGCAGAGCCCCGAGAGCTGTAATGACACCATTGCTCTTCCCCTTCATTACATCCCCGCCGCTGGAGCCTGCAAGAAAAGGTTTGCTCCCCACAACTCCGAACCAGCTCTTTTCCACACCTCTACTGCATTGGACTCATTTGAAATAAGCCTCAAAGTCCAGCCTGTCCCACCAGTTTGAAGTTCTTACTTTCACCAGCTTAGGACAGCTGGACATCAATCAGTCCAGTCTTAGGTCTGGACTCCAAGAGGAACACGGTTTTGTCTGAGATTTGCATGTCTCATCAATCCCCCACTCTTAACTGTCAGCCAGATAATATCTTTCCACTCACTTGATTTCTTTGGTATAATGTCCACCATGTGTTTGCGTGCCGTTCCTTAGCTTGTGCCTATATTCACCTGGATTTCCAGATGCTCTGGAAAATGCTCCAGTCAAAACTGGTGTGACCAAGGCTGCCACCCTTACTCAGCTGGGAAATATTGCAGAGGCAGTCTTCTGAACAGGAAAACAGTAATCCTGGTACCAAACAGGGAACAAGTGTGTAAGAAACACAAGAAACTAGGAACATTTTTCAGACCTCGGGGAAGTACAGGTAGAACGAACAGGCACAGCTGGCAGCTGGATTTGGGTCCCAAACATTGCTTTGCCTCAGTCCAGATCTGTGATTTGTTCTAGATGTGGGTGCAAATCCACCCCAAGTCTCATAGCCTTCTGATCTGAATGGTAAGTTTGGCCGCAGGATGAAAAGAAAAGGTTTTGGGTTAAGTTTTGGGCAAACTGCTACTGATCTTACCGTTTTGTTATTTTTACTCCAGTTACTCACCCATCCCTACCCTAAAGCTGACATAAACTTGGCTCACAGACCTCTCCTGTGGGATCCACTTGTAGCTGCCAGCCCTGCACGCACACACACATTAAATCTTACCTAATGAATAATTACCAAGGGACCAGGTCATTTCATTCGCCTGATAACAGCACACACCTCAGGGAATGAAATAACGTTTCGAGGCTGGACACAAATGCACGTAACACAAAGATGTCACAGTTTACCCCACATGACAGTCATTGCAAAGCCCAGACACAACAGGAGGAAACAGGTAGGAGAAAAAGTGCCCTATGGCGCTAGACTCTGTATATTAGCAGTTTTTCCTTGGAAGATTTTATAATTTAGGACAGCAGTGCATGAGTGAGATGAAGTACTGCTATTTTCACATCACAGATTGGAAATGGATGCATAGATGTGAGAAATGATTTGCACAAGATTGCACAAGAACTTGGTGGCAGAGCCACAGACCCCTGCTCCTTTGCACCCATTTCTCGATGCTTTACCTACAACATCTTCCCTCTTACTAGTGGTGTGTGAACCAAAGAAAGTTCAGAGTGGGGAGCTTTGCTTGCACAGGCATAGCGGGAGTGCTAAAGGTCACCCAAACTTTCAGACAGAAGCTGGAAATCCTGTACGGACGTGCTGTCTCTGGCCCAGGGCTACGTCCGAGCCCATAGCCCCAAGAAAATAGGTGCTCTCCTGGGATACTCACTCCAGAGAGCTGTTATACTGCCTCCTCTTCTGCAGCAAAAGTAGATATGATCACCTGCCCGTTACATAGCCACAGACAGCCTTTACCTCAAATGTGGCTGTGTCTTGCTGTTCTCCTCATTTTTATTTCATGCTGATTGCACTGGCCTCTACTTACCCACATGCTGGAGTGATGAAGTCTCTCCTTCCCTCACCCAGCCAATGCATGTGCACCACGGTGTACTGGGACCAGCTTGAGGGCTGGAGGGGCAGTTTGGTTTCCATTGTGCATTCCCACATCAGCCTCTCAGACAAAAATGCAAAGACAAGACTGCCAAGTGGAGGAGGTCAGGGAGGCAGGCGCACACTTGTCTAACCGGATTTGCAGCGACACCACAGATTCTAACCCACAGGCCAACAAACACTCTGCTGCTGGTGCAGGGTTGAATTCCCTCCTGCCAAACAGATCTAGATTTGCGCTGGGAACAGATTTGCATTCAGTAACATGCTGTAGTCTTGGCTTCTAATTTCTTGCATGGTTGACTCCTTTGCCCATGGTGTTAGAAGGGAATTTGAGTCCAAAATGTGAAAGAGCATCATGCAGGAGGCAGAATGATAGTGGGGAAAATAGCACAGGATCCTGTAAATAAAGACTACGTGGGAAGGAGCATTAAGAAAAGGTGCTGAATTAATATGTTATGGACAACTTTAAATTTGGATGCAATTTAGATAGGTACACAGAATACAGAAGTGAATATGTTTTCCGATCTCTAAAAGGAGAGTCTATAAATAGACTTTAAAGTCTGTTAAAATATCTTTTAAGACCCATGAAAGCATTCAGTAAAGACATCAAATTATATTTATCCCTCAAACTCACCATAAAATGGCTACAGCCTTTCCCTTTTTTTTTTTTCCCTTTGAAAAACAATGGGAAACAAACTGGTTTATCTTACTGTACCTGTTGTAAATACCTTTATGGCAAGGTAATTGCTAAGTGCATTGTGTTAAACAATTCGTTACTTTGTTAGAGGAACATTTGTCATGCCCTTTGGAGATGGCAGAAGAGAATTCTCCCATGACCTTTGGAAAATGAAATCAGCGGCATTACTCAGAAGCCAAAGTCGAGAAGTTTAAAAACAGACTTAAGGGTTTCCCATGCCTCCTGAAAAAGACACAATCTGCACTTCCACTGGAGCTGAGCTAGCTTATTCCAGCCTTTTTAGACCATTAATGATTTGTGCCTAACTAGCACTCAGGGTAGGTGATTCACTGATGAAAGCGTTGCAGGGCTCCCTGTCCTGTGCACAGCCCCGCTCTCGTCATCATAGCAGTACAGGACATAACACCGTGGGCTGCCTGTACTGGAGAGAAGATCATGAGCTTGATTGTGTGCTACAAACAAAGGGAGAGCCATTATCAGACGCTGCCTTGCCAGGCTGCATGAAAAAACGCCTCTGCAAATTGCATAATGCCCCTGGATGTTCCCAGCGGTGCCAGGGCAGGCCCACGAGGCTGGCGCTCGGACAGGGAGGAAGCCGGATCCCCTCCCTCCCGCCCTCCCTCCCAGCATGGGAAAGCTCAGGAGAGCTGTTGTGTAGGCAAAAAACCCCTCACTTATCTCCTGGGAAAGAGCTGTGCTGCTCTGGAGTGACGTGTGACACACGGAGTTGTGGTCATGGATCAGAGGGAGCCCAGCATGGCGGCAAGATGCAGTGCAGAGCTTTGGGAAGCACCTAGAGAGGGAAACAGGAGAGACATCACACTTGTTCTCCTTGTGCATATATCACATCCCTTGCCCTCAGCATGTCCTCATCTTGTTCACTGAGATAGGAGGTACTTGCACCCCAGTTTTGATTGGTTCCTGTGCATTATGAAAGGAAACTATCTAAAGGACAAGAAAACACTGTAAATACGAAGCCTGTGTATACTGATGACCCCATCTCACACTCGGCATGCAGGAGGTGTAGTTTAACAACACAGCGAGGCTGATGTGATACCTCGCTCTTTGCTGTTCATGGGTAGGATAAGTATCCATGCCCGCACCAAGGAGGGACGGGAAGAAAAGCACAGCTGGGTCAGAGGGAGGGGGCTGCTCGATTGCCTCAGAGGTACTGTCAAAATGCAGTGTGAGGCTGAAATCTCCAAGTAGCACAAAATTCCCACTGGAATGGCAAATGGCAACATTCCCAGCCGATGTTGAGTGGGCAAGATTTCACCACGAGTGAATGTGACCGTGATAAGCAGTGTGTGTGACATACCCGGCTTCATTTCACTCGCCTGAGAGTCCATATGCTTGGAATGCCTCCTCCTCCCCCTCCTCCTCCTCCTCCTCCTCTTCTTCCTCCTCCTCCTCTGCTGTTACTGGTGGCACCAGGGATTTACGAGGCAGCAGGGAGCATTTCCTAATATTGGTTGGGTGTAACTTTCCAGCATGACTGATTGTGCTATTAACTGTGGCAAAGGGAAGAGCACAAGTGGGCAGGCAAGGGAGAGCGCTTCGAACCCTGGAGATGAACGATAAGTGATGTGAAATAGTTCTATGTATGCAAAATAAATGTTTGAAGCTTGCAAGGGTATTGTTACAGATGTTGCTGGGTTTATTAGAAAAGGGGAAAGCTATTTAGAAAAGTGGAGCCTATGCAGAGAAAATGAGATCTATGTAAAGAAGACAGAAAGGAGCTGGGAGTTAATGGAGTTGAGAGTTGCAGGAGAGTTTTAAATTACAGACTGGGGGTAAGGGAGAGCTATGGAAGAACATGCAGTTTGGTTGAAGCTCTCAAATCTCTCTGTTAAGAAAAAGGATAGGACAGAAGGCAATGGAGGTAAGTGGAAAACAGAGGAGACCAGTGCCTATAAACGAAGCCCCAATTAAGTAAGGTACATGCGCGCGCACACACACACACAAAACACACAAAAATAGGTAGCTAGCTCACGACCACATTTAAAACCATTTCTGTACAAATGGCAGTGATCTGAAAATAAAGAAAGATTAACTAGAATGCTTGGCTTTAAATAAGGATATTGGCAACAAATGTATCTGGGGAACTTTCTAGAAAGGACTAATTAGTAAGATACTATTATACCAGGTTTAAACAGTATAAATGTCAGAACAGTTCATGCCAAGGAGGGAAAGATAAGTAAGTGACTCAGGTTCTCAGAAGATCTGCATAGATCGAATGTACCAAATTAAACATTTACCTTTAAAAAGGGGAACCACATAAAAGTGAGGAAATTCGTTGAAATCAGCAGGTAAAAACACTAAAGCACTTGTAGATGATCTAAGATTGTTTAAAGACACTCTACAGCAGGCTCAGCATCAAATAAAAAATATTCAAAGGAAAAGAAAAAGTAAGCCAACGTGATTAAACCATGTAACACTTCTGAGATGTAAAAATAAATTCTTCAAAAAATGGGGAGTTAAGGAAGATGGAGAAGAACACAAAGTCTGACAAAGCGGATATGAAAGTACAATAAAGCACAAGAAAGTGAGAAGCAACTTGCTAAAGGCATAAAACTGAATAATAATAATTTTTGAAGCACAGCAAATGCAGGAGGCTGCCAGAGAGTTAGTGGGATCTGTGGATCATCCATATGTACAAGGAGTACTTTAGAGAGACAAGGCCATAGCAGAAAATTAACATGAATTTGTTGTGTTGGTGGTCCTGGTGGAACTCCCATGCTGGATTACTCTTTAAGGAGGATCAGTCTTAGGAGGCAATTTCGTGACACCTTCAATGGGACCAGGCTGAGGCCACTGTGACTTCTCCCTTCTCCTTGGACAGGTTCTCCTGCCCTGTTCCTTGCATCAGTGCTGGTCACTGCTTGATCCCATGGAGAGCCAACTCAGGCAGCGAAGGCAGGCCCAAGCAAGTCACCAAGGGTATGGGCGATGCTGCACACAGCCTGAGATGCCAGGTAGCAGAGACAGGCTCCAGAGCCAAAGGCTCCCTGCCTCGGTGTTATGAACTGCTGGCTTTCCCAGGGAGAGATTTGATGAGGGACTTCCAAGAGTGAGGGATGTGGGGGGAAAAGCCACCAGCTGGGAGCTCAGCCCAACACAAAACAACAAAAAGATATTTTGAGGGAGCTGTGACAGGGGCTGAGATCTTGGACATTAATATAAATATGTTCCCAGGTCTCATTCTTGACAGAAAATGGGCATGTGTTGGAGGAACCCCAGGACTACGCCATAAACATATCTGGGTCCACTGCTGCATGCAAGAGCCAACAAATCTCACCCTGGTGAGCACAGAGCCAGTGCAGCCCATCAGGTTTCCTCACCACGCTGTGTCTGGGTAGCACTCCATGGGCAAGGAGGGGCAACGTGTTGAGGATGTGAATATCACATTTCTGAGCTGTAGGTTCAGAGACAAAGCAGGTGGAGGTTAGTCAGCCCACTGAGTTGATTCATGGAGGCTGGTAAGGGCTAGTATCCTTTACCAGATACAGAACTGACACAAAGCAAAACATTCACTGTCCGTTCCTCATTGAACTCCTATATAAATTAGGATAATACTCACCTCATGAGGTTGCTTCAAGAATTAATTGATATGGCCAAAGCTTTGAGATCCTTAGATGCACACACAAATTATTTAAATAGCTTTTAAGCAGTTATCTTTTAAATGTGAAACAGACACGTTTACGTCAAGGTCCTTTCAATTGCATATGTGACCAAGATGAAAGTGAGGGTCTGGAGCTGATCATCTTCAAAGTGGGAGCACCTGGGGTGGCTGCTCTGTGTGGATGCCAAGCACCGCACAGGCACTGGAAATTCAAAACATTCCAGCTGGTGATTTGTTACACCAACCTTTTTCATCTAAGCTAGATCAGGCTGTGAATCAACATGGCACAGACTTCCTGCGATGGACAGAATCATGCTGCAGTCATTTAAAGTAGTGGCATACTGAAGTTGTATCCTTTTCCTTTCTGAGCATTTCTGCTTATCCTATAATTAAGCAATTTAAAAACTTTCAGTTTTCCCATAAACATCTGCCACAAGCAATTACATTTAGCCCTGTCTCGGCAGGTCTTAGTTCCATAAGCAGTTTTTTATGATAATTTCTATTTTTTTAATGGTAGGTCTTGAAGCCTTTATTTGGAAGCACATTGTGCTATCTGAAGCAGAGAGAGAGACTTTGTACTTTATCCAGACCCAAGAACAGGATTCCCTGAAACCAAGCACAGTCAGAAATACAAATAGATGACTGTCACAATATCTGACATGCTAACACTAATTAAAACAAAATTACATGAAGATAACGAGCCTTTGACGATTGCCTCTTTTCCTTAAATTTGGTTATTTGAAATTTCCTAGCCACATGGATCTTCCAGACCAAAAATTCAAGTGTTCCTTTTCTTCTCCAAGTGTCAGCGTGCTCTATCCGAGGGCACTAGAGACCTTTCAGGGAGGTGCGGTTGGAACCCCTGTCTCCTATCTGTCCCAGCCAAGCTCCTGAGCCACGGTGGTACGGAGGGCAGGCGAGGTCAGCGTTCAGATTCTACTGAGCGAAGCTGGAAACCTTGGCAAATGCTTTGGATGCGCTGGGTGCTTTATTCCTTACATCCCTCCCTGAAACATCACATGGTCTGGTCATGCCATATGGTGTAACAAACAAGCTTAAGGTTTAGGTTGTTGTTGCTTTTTCAATCAGACCTTAGGTCACCATCCATTAGGCCTTTAAGCACTTTGAAGCTCATGCATGTAATTAAATCCAGTTAAATAAAGGCTAAAATCCATCTTGTCTTTATACCATCTTGAGTGCTGACCTGAAATAATGTTTGCACTTTTCAGCACTCCACAGGGGAGATCAAACACATCCCATTTCTCATACTGGGATTAATAAGTGACTCCCAGCTAATTGAACCTCTCAGCTTCCATGATATCAATACATCCAACACTCCCATTTCTAAATATTTTAGCCACTTTTATGGTTGCCATTACTGCGGTCTCTGATCAGTCTCATAGTTTCGAATGCATATATACCCATCACATCTCTATGACTGACAGCTGCTCTTTTGCCAAGAGTACAGACAGACATCTCTGGGCCAGAGAAGAGAATACATGTCCCACACCATGGCAGACACCTTCCAGCTCCTTGGAGTCCTCAGCAGCCAGCATAATCACGGCACCAACTTTTCTTTCCCATTTTCCCTCTAGCAAAAGGCATGGGCCAAATCCCACTGTCGTCTACGAGTGTCTTACCATGGACTACAGACCTTCTACTGACTTCAGCAAACTTGGCTCAAACCTAATTGCTCCTGCCAGCCATCCATGTTCCTGGACTTTGCAGGGTAACTGCTAAGGACAGAAATAAATCCTTTGTTTACTCTGGTAACTGGAGAGCTGCTTTAACCTCTGGCTAAAAACAGGTGCATTTTCCTATCAGGTTCATGAGTCACTCATCCCAGGAAAGACTGGTGAACTTGGAAAGCCCAGTGCTCACTGAACAACAGGAAAGGATGACTTTTTAATTGAATGGTGGCAAATTTCATAATCTGGTTTTCTTGTGCGGCTTTTTTCTTTTTAAGTCATGTTAAGTCATTGGTTTAACACAGCTCAGGCCTGTTCCTCACAAGTTCCTTTTCTGTGTGGTATTTCAGCATTGTATCCAGTTTGGGATGGAAAACACTACCGGTGTTAGACTCCTACAGGAAATAGCAGGTGTAACGTGTGACTACATAAACAGTGCAGGCAATTAATACCTCTGTAATAGATTTTGTGCTTGGTCCAGCATAATCAGACCTTTCAGCACAGGGGCTTGTATTTCTTTTTTTTTGATGTGGAAACAAAGTGCTCCCTTTCTACAGAGCTGTTTTCACAGAAAACAGTATTGCTTCTCACATACCGTCTGGCCAGGAACAGCCAAGGAATTCTTAAAAGGTGACCTTCAAAGGTGACTTCTTTTTTATGAATTAAAAAAACAACCTGCAATATCTTTCCTCTCCAATTTTAACACTAGAAATTCAGGTCTCATTGCCCTGTTTTTCCACAACTGAAGACTTATGACGAAATCCTGAGAAGCCACTCTGGGGATATTTCTCCACTGCACAGTTAACTCATGTTCTGACTCAAAATCAGTGGCTCTTGCCATGCACACACTCTGATCTGGCCAGGGTGTGCTCCCAGTCCAGACCGGCTTACCTGGTTGGCTGTGGAGGGCAGAACCTGGGACTGGACCCTACCTGTTTTGCACTGTGACTGCAGACAGGAAAATTAAATAAAATAAGAATCACTTGAGTTCTGGTTGTTCTCCAGTGCGCCTCCTCTAGCTCCCCTGTGGCAGCCAAGTGGCTGTGAAAGAATCCGACAGCCTCTGAGCACCAGAAAAGTCTGTCTCCACGGCCAGATATACACACAGATTAGCACAGCATCAACAAGGTCACAGAAATACAGGCAGGTCTCTGCTTGAGATTGAACCGGGTTGACTGTGCAGTGAAAATGAAGCTTGGTGGGGAAACTGATTTTTGTGTTAAATCTCTGATGGTTTTGCTAGTGCCTCACTAAAAGTTAAGCGTCTTTGAAATAAGGAGAAGTCACCTGGTCTCTGCATGGCAGGGATGTTCAAAAGAATCCTCTCTTCATGTCTATGTCCTTCGGAGGATCAGTGCATGAATGGTGAAGAGGCGGCTTGACATTCTTGTCACTGCAAATGAAGCAGATCATATCTTTGGTGTAATGGAGGAAAACATATACAAATCCCTCTCAACAGAACTATACAGAGGAGCATGAGAAAGCATCTCCCCTTTTACAAAAATCAAAGGCTTTCTTCTTTGTTTTATATCATAAACCACAAATATTTCCAGTTCCTGCCCATCCCCACCCCATTCCTCCCTCTCCCCCTGCCCTGCCCCGCTTCAGGTCACTTTGAATGACACCGGCACTACTTACAAAACCAACAGAAAGTCAATTACCCACATATATTATTGTGGAGTTAATTTTTAACCTCTTCCAGCTGCTTGGTAAGACGTGTTCCTCCAGCCAGTGATCAAGTGACAGCTTTCCATTCCTGTCATGCATGATTTGGAGGATCCTGCACGGAGGCAGGGTCCCACAGAGCTGCACCGCATGCTCGCCTCCCTGTCCTGAGCCCACACCAGGATAAGAGAAAGAGGCCAGAGGACTGCAGAAGCCACATGTGCCTGGAGGGCTGTGGGGATGGACGTAAGAAGGAAGACGGGATGAGTACAACACATGCATCTGAGAAAAGTAATGTTAATTTGGGTCACTATGAATCTTTTAGAGGTCTACAGGAAGGGTGTCAGTGTCACGGCCAGTGCTTATTCAGCGTGACCAAAGGCAGTGTCAACAGGCTCATGGGGAGCAGAGCACTGGCCAGTATCTGTCCATGAGCTCTCTGGGGGCCACAGATCCCAGACTTGGTGGAGCAGATGCCAGCACATGCTATACACTTGCTCCTTGCTGTCAGAAAGAGGATCTGCAAAGCATAACTAAACTCTGCTGGGCCACGTACCCGAGTCAGTCATTGCTTGGCTCATGCAGGGACCCACAGCCTTGCAGCCGCAGCAGCACAGAGCCTGCCGCCCACCCAGCTGGGGAGAGGCATGGGGATGAGCATCATGTGGGGCCCTACAATGTGGGGCGAGCCCAAACAGAAAGGATCCTGCTCCTCTCTGCCACCTCCTGCAGCCTCAGTGCCCAGCCATATGCTCCAGCTGAACCAGCTTGCTAGCCCTGCAAGACACCCAGCTCAGAAAAAATAGAAAATAAAAGGGATGAGCAGATATTTTCTAGCATAGCAAATTTAACCAGCTCATCCAAAGGGTTCAAGGAGCACCAGCGCTGTTGTAAATGGTGGGAGAAGGTGACAAGGACCAGGATTGTGGGGGAAAAAAGATTTTCTCTCTGGTGATGGGTAGCTGCTAAAATGCCTTGCACCACAGCAAGAGCAACACCTTTAGGCTATGTTGAGGGAACAGCCACTTGAAACTGCAGATATCTGAGCTGAAGCAAGGGCAGTGCCTGCCCTCTCCCTGACTCCCTCCTTCAGCCGTCCCTGCAGCGGTATCCTGTGTGCCCATGGCCACGGGGCTGCACCAGGACTAGTGCTGGCATGGGGGAGAACAGATTTACACCAGATCCGAGTGCCCGTGTGCCCATGTGGTTATGGCAGGAATCTAACAGCAACAAGGAAGAAAGATTTACACCTTGCTGAGAAACATTTTTAAAAAGTGTGGGACATTGTCAAGCCTTTTCTGGAGCTATGTCCACGGACTTCTCAAATGAAAAGCAATTTTCTGCTTTTCAACTGAAGAAAATATATGACCAGCTCTGTGAAACACCCCAGCTGGGGAAAGCCCAAATACTTTTCCCATAGGTGTAGTTTGGAACAGAACAGAATCAGAAAAGCATGATGAAAGAAAAGTTCAAAGCAACCAGTTTGGTGATGCCTGCACAGGCAGCAAAGCCTCAGCCTCCAGCCCCACTTCCAGTGGCCAAGCTCATGCATGAGAGTAACCCTCCCAGCAAGACAGGCTGGAAGGGGAGTTTTTAACAATAAACCTGCCTAAACAACAGCCCCAGCACTGCTAGCCCAAACTGTGTGAGAAATCAAGAGAAAAATTCAGCGGTGAGTGAAATAGAAGCAGCGATGGAATGACACTCAGACATAAAAGTGACCATATGTTCTACTTAAAAATAATTACTCTGATCGCAGCTGTCCTTAATACCACTAGTAAGGAAACTGGTTATGTTATTACGCCTTTTTATAAAAAAAAGGGAATACTACTACTACTAAAAATACTTCCACCTCAGTGACAATTTAATCAAGGCTTCTCAATTCTCCTCCACACTCTTGAGTCCTACGGGATTAGACCACCTTTAGGGCAGCCAGTGTAACATGCCATGTGAGCACAAACACAATTATTTCTAGTTGCCTGCTTGGAGGCCAGTATACTCAGAAGCCAGCTCAGCCTGATATGAGTCCGATCCGCCCCAGACACTGTAAACCAGGAGCGAGAATCCACTTTTGCTTCTACCACCCTTGCTGTTAAGCCAGCACCATCTCTCCTAAAGGCAGAGAAAAGGGACCGGTCAAAACCAGGGTGAAAAAGGATTTTTCTGCCCTGCCAACATTACAGATTGAAAGTGTCAGAGAATGGGAAGGTGATGGTTCGGTATGTTTTGACAGCAGAGAGGGGAAGGACGTCAGTAATACAGAAAAATGCGCCCTGCAGCTCTCATGGTACCAGTGCTATAACACATATGCATTTCTGGGCCACCTAATAATAGCAGAATATTGATAAATGGAGGGCTGGGACTAGGCAGTGAGTGGGGAAAGCGATGACGACAAAGGAAAAGCTGATGGGGGAGGAAGCGGGAATTGATTAATATGAGAAAATTAGGAGCATGTAGCTAGCTCCACTATCAGCTGTCCACATGCAGGTGAAGGACATAAGTGGGCAGGCTGGCCAAGGTGACAGCCTGGCTGCAGGAGGTGCGGGGTCTTCATCACCGTGGAGGTGACGAGTGTGAGGTGAAGCACCGCAGTTTGATGGGAGGCAATGGCTTTTGTTTCTACACTGCTCAGTTTAACCCAAACCAGCCTGAAACAGCACAGCCCCACGCACCCATCAGCTGCTGGGCTGCAATGCAGACCAACCTGATGCTCTGCGGTCCAGTCCCCAGCTGAGAGAGAGAAAACAGCTTTCTCACTGCCACATACCACCCTCTGCTTCCCACCCTGCATGATGGCCAGGGCCAGGCTTTACACAAGTGCTGACTTAACAGCATTCTCCACCTTTTGCAGGATCTGGTCCTTCAGAGGTCCACAGGGTGAGGCCATGACATAAGGGAGAACTTTGCAGTGAGAGAGAGAAAATCCAGCGATGGGGAATCCTCGTCCCCTTGCAACCAGGAGAAGCGGCACAGCCTCTCTGCATGCCCGTAAGTGCTTCTTCCTGGGAAGTAAATTGCTAGTAAATAAACCAACACATATGTCAAGGCTTAGTTTGTTTTTCCAACCTTTTCAAGCACTTGGCAGCTATGAAGAGGGATGGGAGGATCTAGTTTTGGTAAGGAATTAGTGAAATCTTGCAGTTCTTGTTTATGTGTTAGGCTTTGAGGAGCCAGCTGAGCCTGGGCTGTGCACAGCCACAGGCAGGCCACGAGCAAGCCGTGACTTAACCACCGTGGGGGAGAGTGAGTCGGAAAAAAATCCCTCGTGGATTCCCAAAACGGCCACTGGCTGATCTGGTCCTGAGGTGACTAATAACAATTTGGACTGATTTGACACACTGTGGCTTTACTGGAAAGTTAACTTTTTTTCTTTTTTTTCTTTTCCCCAGCATAAAGACACTCCCTCCCCTTGCTGGGTTCCAGGGAAATACAGAGGAAGCTCAAAAAAACATAACAATTATTTACTTCAATGCTGTAAATACGGGAGGGAAGTGGGGAATTTCATTTGATCTGTGCTAAAATGTCCTAACTAGATTGTGTTCAGATCTGACATCTCAAACACACCCCACAGTAAACAGGCCCAAGAGCAGAGAACAAAAACACACATTAAGAGGAGAAATTTAAGCCAGTCTCTGTCAAAACATAGTGTGAGTTGGGCCTCAGTGCACCTTGCTCTTGTTCAGCTTTGCTAATTATCCTTCCTGGGTCAGTTGTTTGTTTGCTTGGCTTTAAAATATTATTTCCCTGGTCTCTGGTTGAAACCTATTATGTCTGCTCTCCAGGCTTCGTGGAAGCATTATCAGCCTTCAAAACCTCCTGCATTCCTCCTTCATGCTCCTGTTCCTGCATCACATCATCCTCCGCCAGCCCAGAGGTGTCAATTAGAGGATGATCCCAGGGCACTCGTAGGAGGCCATCAAAAAGCCGCCGTGTCACCTCCTCACACCACTTCCTTGGCATTCATTCCTACAGTTCCCATTTTGCTGGAAGGGAGGAGCAGGAAAACAAATGTGACCTGTGCTTCTCCAGGACATACTCGCAGCAGCTCTCTCTGTCGAATTAGTAAAAGGAACTGGCAGAAAGGAGCCTGTTATTCCAGTTCTGCCGGCCACCTGATGACAGAAGCAATTGATCCTAAACGCAAATAAAAATGTTACGAAATGAGTAAGAGTCAGTTGTCCTTAAAAAAAGTTTGCAAGCAGAAAACTGCATTTTTTCTTTTCTTAGTAACAAGTTCAGAAACAGAAATAAATTTGTCAGCTGAATCATCTGGAGGTGCTTAGTCTGCAGGTTTCTCGAAACAATACTGAAGGCTGAGATTTTTAACAGTTGGAGAAGAGGGATACAACCAAGCTGGCTCCTTCTTTCCCTTTTCTAAGCATCCTTAATTGCATTATCAGCAGAGGTACAGAAAATATAACAGAGGGAATTCAAGAATCTCAGAAATGTTAGGTTTTTTCTATTGAGTTCTGAATTTTCCAACATGAGTCTTTTCAAGTGGGATGAAGAGAAATTTATATTTTTTTCTTAAGAAACAAATAAACAAAGAAGCCACCCACAAAGTGTAACACCACAAGCCATCCAAGTCGCAGTTTCAAAGTGAGAATTTCATGTAAACCGAATGTCTAGGTTTGTGAAATTGCTCCTGAGAAAAGCTCTAACCCACAAATAACTCAATTATAACATTTTCAGTCCTGAAGTTCTCAGGATTCATACTGCTTTGGGGCATTTGCATTTTCCCCCTCCCTCACTTCCTATTCCGCTACAGCAAATATTTCAGGGAAGTGTTTAAATGAAAGTAAAGATCTGCTTTCAGTGCTGACTGTAATTTTCAAGTACATGGTATTGAATAGTGAGGGGAGGAGAATCTGTCTTGAATTTTTTGTGGCTTTGTCCTCAATCACAAAGACCAGATGGGTAATTTCGAGCAGAATGATTTTTATGTCTGAATAGGAAACACACAGAACAAATGAGAGCAAAAGCCAAGCCTCCTGCATAGCAGGTCCCTCCTATGGCAGTCCTCAGAATGAAACATGAAAAGCATCCCTGCCCCTGCAGCCCCCTCAGAGATGGAAAGCTTCAGAGCACTGCAATGCCTTTTAAAAAGACACTTCGTAACGATATGCACCAAATTTATAAACCTGTCTATTCTTTCACAGATGATATAGGATGGATGAACAGTGAAAGGCAAAGCTCTGTTTCACTCTATTAATATAAACGTGGCCAATCCTTTTCTTCTTGTGCAGGCTCTTGTGTGCATGTACTTGGTGTGTAAATATGACAGTGCAGTGTTATTCTGACTTCATCTTTACCTCTTAACAAATGGCTATAATAGGGAATAAACATTTCTATGAGTATATCTTGTTCCACTCTCCAGTATTTCTTCCCTTCCCTTTGCTATGACTTACTTAAACAATTATTTCTACACTTATACAATCCTGATGCTAACTGACTCACCTGTACCGATTAAACCATTGTAAAGGGATTATCTCCATTTAATTGCCGTGGTCCTACAGCTACAAATTAGAGCAGCACTTGAAAAGCACACAAGCCAACTCACCTTTGTGCTTAACTTACAGTTTCCATGCTTGTTGAGGTGTCTGTGGCCTCCCTTGCCTTAATGGATATCTTCCTATTGCTTCTCTTTCCAAAACTCAAACATCACACCCACACCTACACAATTCATCTGTTCTTGGACTGTGCCCCTCCGTATTCCCTTCTCCATCTGTATCTGCTTTTACCAGCTACCCAGACTTCACCACCCTTTCACTGAGCAAATACCTCTGAGCATCTCACACACTGAACCCTGATTGGGTTTGTACCTGTCCCCTCAGTGCAACCAGCAGAGCATCCCTGCTCCCCAAGCTGCTGCTCTGCCGGACACCCACTCCAACCAGGGCATGGAGAGGAAACAATCCGTCCACAATGGCAAGGCCTCTTTTAACTGTTAATATTTCTTGCAAATTTGCATATTTAGGAAATAAAGACAAGCCTGAAGCTATACGACCGCGGCCCTCTCTTCTGTAGCTCTTCCTCTTTAATGTGTTACATGTCATGTATTAGATTGCAAACTCTTTGCTCTGTGCAATGTCTCTGTTCCCAGTTTTGTAGTTTGACACAATGAACCTCCAACCGTGACTTCAGCCTGAGTGACATGATAATAAATAACCAGTAACAAATAAACCATACCAAATTTCCACAGCTTACTGAGTATATCTGAAGGATATAGGCTGCACAACAGCATCCCTTGTGATTGCTTGAAACCGGCAGAATACTCCAAGACTTCTCTAAGCCTGGAACTAAACAGCCTCTCTATGGCACCACCCCGCGCTCCACCCACCAACTCTACTTTCCAAAAATAATGGGCGGTGAGTGAAAACGAAAGGGTTAACTTCTCTCTGTCTCTGGTTAACCTTTCCAGGCTATTCAGTTTCCTTTCAGACTCCAGCCCATCGGAGGCATGCGAGGTGAAGGACAGAATTACACACTGGGCACGTTTCCTGTACTTAGTGGGTGGATAGAGCACAACTTCCGCACTAATAATGTCAAGGTAATTAGGACATCCTGCAAAACCTGTAACAGGGAAGAAATAACCATTGTTTATTGTCATTTCTATTGCTGTGGTGGTGGGCTCCCCTCACAACTCTTCTTGCCTTGCGTTTTGAGCCCATCTCTACTTTAGCAGAGACACAATTGGGCCAAATACAAGAACCCTGGGATTCACACTATGGACTTGGGCTAAAGCCTAATTTTTTTTTCCAGCCTCACCGCTCCTCCCAGCCCTGTCTAAGGGTCTGAAGTGGTCACTGAAACCAGCACCTCTGTCCCTCCCGAGCCATTGGGCTGCAGAAGCACATCTCCTCTGGCTCAGCAGCTGATTAGTTTATGCAGCGTGACACACTCCCAACAAGATGGATCAAGAGCACACCTCGCACACTCCCTTCTTCCACAAAGCAGTCCGGTGGTCAGGACAACCCTTGGGCAGATGAGGCAGGGCTCTAGAAAGGGATCTCCCCACCCCAGAAAAGAGCCTAGTGTGCAACAGCTTCTTACTGGAGCCACTTCTCTCCTTCTCCCAACCTCTGCTGGAAAGAAAAGCTTCCTGCTCAGCTCTTGAAAGAAAAGGCACCAGCACTGACCTTCAAGCGTTATGAAGCCCAGCAGCCCCCCTCAGGCCATGGGGACCACAGAGTGCAGTATGATTTATATCATTCTGCTCAGTGTTTCCTACTGGCTCCTTAAAAAAGCTCCTTTCTTTGATGTAGGCTTTGGTGGATATCATTTAGAGGAGTGGAGCTCTTCCTCTGTCCCTTGGGAAGTCAGAGTTTGGAGGGAAGTAACAAGCTTTCCTTGGGGCCAGTGAATGTAGCTGGAAAAAAAGCAGACAAGCTTTGGGTAACTGAAACTTTTTTTAGATCTCTGTTTCACAAGATTTTTAGCAGCAGACAACTGACCCTACAGGTTTGCTATGAACTGCCTCTCCTCTCACTAAGATATGCCAAGGGTGATATGGTTGCATGGGCATGATACTGGGAACTAGTTGGATGTGCAGCCCAGGCCCCCAGCCCAGGTCTCTGCATTCGCTGAGGGGGATGAATGGGAAATGAGACAACTGCGAGACAATGCGCAAGCCTTCGCCTCTCAAAAAAGATTCTTTGCTCGTCTTTTCTGGCTGCAGTCATCACAGCCTGTGCATGCACACAGATGCCAGCACAACCCGTCCCGTATCACAGGAAGCGTCTACGTGGTCAGATGCAGACAGTCATATGGTAGCTCAGCCTTGCTGGAGAGCTGGGAGCTGCTGGGTTCCTGAAGCCATTTAGATGCATTAGCAAGGACCATCTCAGTATCACTTAAGCCTTGGCAAGGGAACGTGACAGTGCAGACGTGCCCTTGACCGGGACCGCTAGGTACTAATTCGTGCGTACACTGCCCAGCTAAATGGGCCTTACGTCCATAATGGAATATAGATAATGATCTGTTAAATTATTGCTCTTTCCTTTCGTAAGGTTTCCTGGCTGCTGGGTGCTGATGTTCGTAAGCACTTCAAGGAAAGCAACATTGATTTTTCCTCAGGTGGAGGATTTCAGGATGCCGCGTGTCTCTTGTTTGCTCTGCCAAACATTTTTCCGAAAGTCGTGGTTTTGCACACGTTGCAGGCACAGTCTGCATCAATATCCTAGGGGGAATTGTGATTCTAATTAACAACAGAGTCATTCTAAAGGTGTCTCTATTAAGCTTGTACATAAGGGCAGTCTGCTAGGAAATTTCCCTTCCCTCTCACGTGGCACAAGCTGTTGCCATCTGCAAAAGATATTGACAATAATGCTGAGCCTAAGTTGTTAAGTGCACTGCTGCTGGGCTTGTGGGGAGAGCCACATGTTGTACAAGCCCTTTCTGAAGGGGCTTGTGTGTAATGAAATTCTGCACTTGCTTTTCAGAGCTGCCAGGTTTTCAAATTGCACTTGTGATTGTCATCAAATTCAGCCTGTAAAAGAAAGCTGTGCATTTCAGATGTGAGGGAGAGGCAGGGAAAAAGGATCTCGGGTCCTGAAATAATTTAAGATGACTCTGAAGGGAGTCTGAAAAAATGAGATTGTGAAAATAAGTAACAGCATAAGTCAACACAAGATTGCTAGCAATCAGAAGGTAATGGTTGTCTGTAACAATGCTTTTCACCCTACAAAATAACATCGGTGTCTAAAGGCTAGTCTCCACTCAGAATTTACTAGCATAATTATACTGCTAAGAACACCAGTATAGCTCTGTTTGGACACACTTACTTCAAAATAAGAACATTCATATAGGGTGGAAATACTGGTGTAACATAAGGTATAATTATTCTGGTAAACTTCCCTGTGCAGACAAACCCTAAGGAAAAAACCCTTGTCTGGTTCATTGTATGCACTGGTTTTAGAAGCAATCTCTGACCCGCAGACAAAAGAAAGAGCACACCCACCCAAAAGACCTGTATGCTTCTCTATCTGTCTGCCAGGCTAGAACCAAAAAGCTGAGACTTACAGAAAAATCTACCTTTCCACAAAAGTCTGGAAGGAGGAGGTTGGTGGCCGAAGTGACTAAGTATCAGCAATGCCTTTGGTCTAGCTCACTGTTTCCTCTTTGCTGCTACAACGTGGGAATGAAGCTGTGGGATAACTGGCTGTGGGATAACTGGGGGTGGGAGAGCTGCAATGGCTGGTCTGGGCAGTGCCTTTCCCTCAGAGACTGAGAATTTCGTATACAAAGCAGCTTGTGCCTCTCAGCCTTCTGGAGGAGTGCGGGCCGGCAGAGGTTAATGATTGACCCTAACCCTTCTGCCTGGGAGTGGGTTGAACTGAGGCAGAGGCAGCAGAAATTCCTGATAGACTTAAGCTCTACACAAACTCCGAAGAACGTCCCTGCTTGCCAATCTTGCACAAGCCACTGGAAAGGTGGGGATTACACTGGGCTGCTTAGCTGCAGGATTTTCCACCCATTTTTCTTCTGAAAAGGAAGATACTAGCCACTGGACTTGGGCACTGTAATCCTGAAGGTCATCTGTGAGCAGTCCATGATCATTCCCTGCCTCAGTGCTTTGCTCAACTCAGCCTGCAGTGACACAAGTTTCATGGGTTTCAACCACTTCCTTTGCAATGCTGCCTCATAGATTTCCCCATGAGGAATGCCATTTCCTTTTGCTAAGCTTTTCATGCTATTTCTAGTCATGCCCAAGTAGCTATTCTCCTGTCTAACTTACTCAGCCTTTGAAGACACACAGCTCCTAAGAGAGGCAGGTGCCAGAAAGTGCTCTTAGGAGTCCAGCATTAGGACATGAACACTTAATTGCTGCGGGCCTTCAAGTCCCAAGCATGTTGCACCAAATCCACTAGCAACTATTAATAGCAACAAAAGAAATGCTATCTTTTGCCCTAGAGACACTCCACTATGTTTGTAGCAGAGGGCTTTTGAAACAAAGCAGTGCTGTCATGGCCTGGATACAGACCAGTATCAGTTCTGCTCAGACCTCTCCACCGAGGCCTTCGTTTCCTCCCTCTGTCAACTTTCTAACAGAGAGAAGCAGCTGCCCAAGACTTGAAGTTCTTCAAATGCTGATTTAATCTGTGCTCAGAGCTGTGTCTGTGCACAGGAACTCAGAGATGTCTAATAGGTATAAGGAAGAGTTTCTGGTGCGGGGAGTTGGAGCAGCTCTGCTGTCTGCTCACAGCTGCTGGAAAACAGACTGGGGCAGGACACAGTGAGTGAAAGAGGCCTACAAAATAATACTGGTCATAGTCACTTTGAACAAAATGTTGTGAATTTACCAGTGGAAACCCTTCAGGAGAGAAATGAATCACCAGAGAGCCTCACAGCAGGCTACAGACATCACCCAGCTCTCAGGGAGGAAACAAATTCCCTTCATCGTGCAGTGCCATGCAACCAACACATCTGCATCTGGGGACAAGCATCATGTCAGGAAAGAGCATCCAGAAGGGATGACTGGTGACAAGCAAAGAAACTGAGACGCCTTCCAAGGACCTTTCTTTAGAGACCCTCTCCCATTTTGCATGGTTTTATAGGAACCCAAATGGAGCATGTTGCCTTACGTGATGCTGTCTGATGGAGGAGACCAGCTGGAGCACTCAGAAACTACACAGGGCCTGAGTGGCTGAGACCAGTGTAGGTAACCTGTGCTGGAGCTGCCAGATGGCATTGGGACTTTCATCAGACAATCAAAGGTCACACAAAACATGTATATATTTTAAAATAATCATTTAACACCCTCAGAACAGAGGTGAAGAGTCTTGTCTATGCAGTTATTACAGCTTTGTATAGCTCCAGTTGGTGAGAAAACCCTAAAAATGCTCTTCTCATAAAAGCAACCACAGAAGAAATATTTCCCATCTCAGCTATCAATCTGCAAACAGTGCATAGCTTAGACTTTGCTTATGAGACACTCTGGATGTCAGGAGTGAGGTAAGCCTACTAATTCCCCTAAATCACGCCTCCTGGTTCTTCAAAGAAAATGGTAGTCTCACTAAAGTCATATTGTTCATTGTCATTGAAACTTCTCACGCAGAAGAGAAGCAGAGCCATTCCCCACCAGGTCACCCTGCAAGGGACATCCTGTACAGACACGATAACAGACCCCTATCTCAGCTCAACAGACACCTTGAGTGATCATGAACGCCACAGGTGCCTTGTCCCAAGTCTAAGTGCTTGGAGGATACAGCAAACGGCAGGGATTCCCCATCCAGCTCCACGTGGGAGACTCATGAACTCATGTCTGCACTGAAAAGCAGCGTCAGCTGTTTTTTTTTTCTTAGTTCACCCTAAAACAATCCTTTGACTTGATCCTAAACCAGTCCCATTCCTGTCAGGACACAAGTATGTTCCAGCGCCATCTAGCCAACTTGCCTTAGAAACACACAGCACCACCTGAAGCACCAAACCCAGTGCAGAAGTTGTCCCTAAAAGCACAAACCTCTCACCACCAAACCCAACACCAAAGGTTGCACTGCCAGCTCTGGTCCCGACATACACCTTGGCTTGGTAAGTTTGCTAAAGGCCTCTTGAACTAAACTAGTCAATAAGTTCAGTGCTACGCAGAGACTGAGTTTCATATGCATTTGCTACCAAAAGAAAAAAGATAACAAGGGAGCTATTGTGGCTTCAACTAACTTTCGTTTCAGGTTTTGTAGTTCCTTTGAATGAGAAGCAAGAAGTGAAACCTTAGGGTGAGGGTGCAGTGTAAATCCCCAGATAGATTTAATTAGATGAAAATTAGAGTCTTGGTTCAGCTCTGTAATGTGGCTTGACCTACACCAAAGTTGGACTTTAGTGAGCGGGAAGACTTTGCAAACAACTCCAAGCAGGAAACCCAGCCAGTGCTCGGAGGTAGGTTGGCTGTGACATGCATGGAAGGAGAACCAGTGCTAACACAGACTAGCAGCTGTCATTAAAGGATTTGTTTTCATGATCAGTTTAAGCCAATCTGAGTCTGCTTCCTCCCTACCATACATTGCCATCAGCTCTCTTGTGGGGGTACCGGTCATCACAGGGTTAGGTGCAGTGCCAGACTGGCCTGCTGATCCAGTTGAAAACCCAAATCCAGAAAAGGAAAAGTCTTCAGAGAGGTAGAAACTAATCCTTCTCTCCATCCCAAGTGTCAGCACCAAGAAGGGAGGTGGCAGGAAGATGTAGCCAGATGCTCAAGGGAGGACAGGACTGCCTCTTTAGGCAACAGTGGAAACCTAAAGCATAAATCCACACTCCTATCACTCTAGAGAAATCATTTAATTCATAACAGCTGGCTAGAGTACATGCTCAGTGTCCCCACTAAGTACACTTACCTCGGAGGTAAACTTTCATGTGAAACATTAGAAGATGACATAGAGGAAACCAGAAATTGAACTGTAGCAGCAACATAGTAGTACCACCTGTAAAGTGACAGGTCTGAATGCTGACCTTTTTTTACTGAAAGTTCATTCTGCATCCGTCACACAGAATAATAAAAATAGATATTTGCTTCATCAATTGCAAACCAGCCTGCTTTGTGTGTACTGAGGATCCCCAGCATTGATATGATACAAATAAGAAAAAATCCAAGATAAAATAGTTCTAAAAAATTAACTGAGCTAATACTATTTGGAGATTAATTATATATATACACACACATATATGTATACATATAAAAATATACATAAAAAAGAAGCAAATCACTACACAATTCCTTCTGGCCTCACGTGGGTAAAGGCCACTAAATTTTAGCGGAGGAAGCTTTGTGATGGCAGATTTTTCCTTTGTAGCAAACACTATGGCGGATGTCAGTGCAGGCAGTTCTGTAAAGCTGAGCTGATGTGAAGCACCAAACATCTCAGTAATGAGTTTCTGAGATAACGGGTTTGTGAATGCCTAATTTTAGAGAATGTGGGAGTGGTAACCCTATTCCACTCACCTAAGAGATGTCAAATAATCTCATCAGGGTTCTGTACTTCTGAAAAGAAATATCAGCCTCAAGTTGGTCTAGCTTGGTTCACTGGTCACCAGAAACTGGCCACAGAAGACCGCAGCCTAAAGCTGCATGTTGGAATGAGACACACATTTGCTTCCCAAATGAGCAGTTCATCCTCTTTAGAAGGGAAAGCTGCAAGGGAAACACAACAGCTACTTTCTCCTGCCTTTTGAAACCATAAAGAAATACTGTAAGCACTCAATTCAGAGGCTTGAGCCTGATGCCCTCTACCTATGGGGTTCCCTGTCCAGCAGCGTAAACACCGCTTGAACGCGGGGTGTCCTTTTAGCAAATATCTCAACCCGGACGGGATGGTCTCTCCCAGCAGAGAGGCAGGAGCCATTCAGACATTTCCCCCCAAGCCTCTAGCACAGATGCCAGTCAGTGCAAAGGGCACAGGCGGTTCCTGGCAGTGTGGAAATGCAGCTCCCAACTGCCAAGTCATGGGAGGGTGACTTGAAATGTCCAGCTTTGCTTGTCCCTAGGGCCACAATTTCCTCACTGCAGCATGTGGACGAGACTGCTTTTGCCAAACCTCTCCCCAGAGAGACAAGGTAACAGTTCAACTTTCACCCGTTGTCCAACTCACCCCGTCCAGACGACTCACTGGACTGGCAGAAAGCAATGGTGTGATAGTACTTACTTGGGTTATAACCCATCACACATTTGAGAATTTGGCCTTTTGAATTGTGAACAGTTTTTATTTTCACTTGAAATTATTTGGTGCCATTTGGAATCTGTGCTTTCCCAAACACTGGAAAAGCAAAAGGCTCAAAGCTTCAGTCCAGGCCTATCTCCAGGCCAGAACTTGGTGAGGAAACCCCTGACAAGACCCAGTATTTCCAGTTTTTCAGATCTAAACGTTGACAACAAACCTTCCCCCCTCCCTGATGTTACATGAACTTTGATACCGCTGCTTCAATAGGCACAAAGAAGGCGAGAGCTGAATTGCAGATCTTTCTGTGTCACTCCTGCATCACCTGTGCCTGCATTAACCATGGTAGGGCTGGACTCTTCATGTCCAGACTTTCTAAATGAAAATAAGGATGTATTTCTGAGGGATGTGCTTTTAAAACAAAAACAAAAAGCCAGAAGTTATTGAGCTCAGTGCAAGGATAAGCAAGGTTAAATTATCTCTAAAAGCATGTTCAAGTCCGAACAGTAGCGGGTCATTTCTGTGTTATAAACCAGGATAATCGGAACACAAAGAGGGTTGCTTCTGAGAGTGATGCAATTTCTTGCCATTGGAGGAGAAGGAGAGGTGCTGTACCCCTGATTTTGCCATGAATATTGAGTGAATTTGGTCTGCGACACCAAGAGAGCCAGGAAATCTCTCCTGGCCACCCATTGAGTTACTGGCCTCCCCAACTCATCACTTGAGGGTAGCAACATGGCAAATGAAGGAGTGATCTGATGTCACACCATGAATCAGGTCGAATTTTATTTAGGAGGCACTTATTTACAAGTAGGCTGCGTCAGAGCAAGTCTGTTAGGGACAGTTACTTGAAAGTTACTAAGATCACTGAGCTGATGCAGAGAAGGGCTGATATTTCGGTAGATTCTCTCTATTTAGCAACGAGAGAAACAGAAGAGTTGGCCTGGCAGCAGCCTTTTCTATATAATAACATCACAGTGACAGGAAATGCATGCTGTTTTCTGGCATTGAATTTCTAATTCTGGCATCTTGCTTCCCTCAAACAATTTTTGTCGTGCATCTAGCTGCACTAAAGCATTATTATCTTTTGAAAGCCTGGTTTGCAGCTTTTTGTGCTGTAGACGAACATGAGCGTTTTTTTGGCTTTGTAAAGAGTAGTATATTATTGCTCCGTCATCAGGAAAAAATGAGAAATTTCTTTTGAGGCAGAGAGGAGTTGTGGAGAGAGAGCGGGGAAATGTAAGCCTGTAGCTTGTTATGGGCTTGATGGAGATGCTCTGCTGTTTTTGTCAGTAGCTGTACAGCTCTTATATAATATTTTTGGGCAATGGCCAGCTCAGCCTCACAGAACTGTTTTGGTCAATGTTTTTTGGAAAGTAGGAGAGGATATGAATATATCTGATATCTATGGGTAATGGAACAAAAGACAAAGATGGTGCAGTTAAAGCTGCAGCCCACATACGCAGCTTCTAAACGCAACCCTTGAGAAAGGGATCTTATCAGTGACTCTTGCCTGGCTATGTATGGTGAAAGTATGACTGAATGCTGTGATGGCTAAGAATCCTAAAAAGTACCCAGGGCACCCCTATACAGGGAGATAATACTTTGCATTAACTGGCCCCCCAGTACCGCTGGTGGAGTCACACCTGTACCCATCAGAGAGGCACAGTTTGCAGAGTGCTTATCTGGGCACAAGCATCGTGTTATATAAAACATCCCTCTTACTAGAACAGCAGCATAGTTGCAAGAAGCTTTACGATGTCACAACCCTCCTGTTAAAAAAAAATCAAAACAGAAGCAACCCAGACACCTAATCAGAGTCATTACAGCAGTACCACATCCCCCCCGCCACCTACAACAGGACACCAAGCTGGGTCAGATGAGCACCTTGCAGGGAGGCCGGTGATTTGACATGCCAAACCAAGTATTTGGCAATTACTGGATAGTAGGGATCCTGAGCTCAGTGTATGCCAACCACCAGAGACAAAAATACCCCAGCATTACATAATACCTATAGCATTATTTATGGCATACATATTTACCTAGGGGTAAAAGGGAATTACTTCTGTTGCAAAATATTTTTCCTGCTTCAAAATGACCACTGTTCCAGTAAATGCTGAACAGCCACTGGAGATGCCCCTGTTGATGCTCAACTCTGTTAAACCTGCTCTGGTGCAGTAACTGGCTGTCACTGTGTCTAAAGGTGGTTACTCCCTTTGCCTGTCCATTCAGGTAAACGAAGCACGTGGGACTGTAACTTTGGGCTTGCTGAGCAGATGATTGATTTGAACAGCCTGCAGTCTGTCTCAAATAACTACAGCGTCAGTATCAAATTATACTATTCCTGTG
This sequence comes from Phoenicopterus ruber ruber, assembly GCA_009819775.1. Classification (NCBI taxonomy): domain Eukaryota; kingdom Metazoa; phylum Chordata; class Aves; order Phoenicopteriformes; family Phoenicopteridae; genus Phoenicopterus; species Phoenicopterus ruber. Next base: position 29,663,276 of record CM020221.1, on the reverse strand, counting down.
ATTCCAGGAGACACCTAAAGTGACCAGCTGCTTTCTTGGATGGTCCCTTTCAACTGCACCTTCAACTCAATCCAGCGCACTTGCTGTCGTTTCAGCTGCCATATTGGAAGCTGGTGTGCTGACGCGTGCGTAGGGCGCAGTGTCATCGGGGACTCCTCAGTCCCCAAAAGCACCAGCTGACATCAGGAAGGAGAAAGGAAGTGGTGAAAAGTCATTACTCCTGGTGGCATTAAACCTTGAGATTGCATCATGTGAACAAGAACAGCCTCATAAAACCCTTTGTGCCTGCCCGGGGATTTGTGATTTCAATTTTTCATTTATGAGCTGTGGCCAAATTTAGTTTCAACCTATGACATTCCTCTGTCATATTTGTTCCCATCTATATTCTTGGTTCATCCTAAATTAGCCTATGGCCCAATCTAGACTGTAACAGTCAAGGACTCAATTACAACTTCTGTTGCAATCAGGTCTGGGAACAAATGATTTCCGTTTTGTGGTGTTGATGGGAACTGTGCCCATGAAAACTTGAACCTGGAGAAAGCCAGATGGTCCCATCAACTCCCTTGATGGGAGAGAGGAGCGGTGCTGGCAGAGCTGCTTTTGCACTGTTGTGCTGGACTATTATGAGAGCAAATTTCTTTCTCCATCCTTTAACCCAGGCTCACATACACATTTTTGGTGGGTGGCACATCTGGCTCTCAAACTTATTGTTTCTCTGACTGACAGTTGGCAGAGGTTGGTGGGTGATTTTCATGACAAAAAGGCTTTTGTTTGGCGCTCCTTTCCAGCTAGCAGATGAGAAGCAAAGACACACAGCAATATTCAATGAACACAGCACAGCTCTTTCCAGGGATATTTTCTTTTTCAGCCTTTTCTGTAACAAAAATAGCTTTTCCACTGAAGTCTACACATTTCTGGAGAATTTATATATATATATATATATTATTGGTGTTACTCCTCCAGAATAAACATAGATATTTTATATTTTAGACTATCTGCTGGGAAGACTATTCAGTTTAAACAGCCTCCCCAGAATAATCTCAAAAATGAACTGAACAGATTGAACTCAAGTCTCAACCTCAGATTCCCCCAACCAGTCTAAGCAAATTCAGCTCAGGTCTGAATCTTATAAATGTGAACCGAACAAACTTCCCCATACTGCTCTGAAATAGGGAATGACTGCCTGCATTATATAAAAGATTATTTCAGTCTTGCACAGAAATCTGTTTGCTCAAGGTCACAAGAATATTCTGGCAGAGGCAAGAATAAAAATCTTGATTTCTTGTCTCCCAATCTGCCCTTTAGGCAACTGAAACCAAGCAAGTACCCTGGGGAAGGAGATATGCAAGCACCACGCCAAATTGGGAATAGGAGGGGAAGAGAATTTGACATTGTGACAGGACAAATATTCTCTTCCTCATGGGAACTGTATCTCTAAGGCCCCTTCCAGCAGATGCTGGAACTCAAAGAAAAGGCTGATCTTTTTGTTCTTGTACCTCGGAAGCGCTGGGAGCCCACAGACAACCAGTAAAACCAGAGCACCGACATTTCCCATCCCTTTGCTGACATCCCAGGAGAGTTCACATCTGACACCAATTACTCCACTCGCTCCAGATGGTTTTCAAATACATATCAGCAAATATTTAAGGTGTGTTTTTCCTTTTTAGCAACCACTTTTCGCTATGGCTTAAAGAAATGCCCAATAATGAATGGATAAGAGAGGAAATCAACAGGAGTCAGAGGAGTGTGTGATTTCCTCCCACAACTCACTTCCCAAATCGCTTCAAGACTTTAACTGTGAAATGATTTTTCAGCACATTAAAACGCATTAAAGCAAAGCTTGACACCAGGCTTTAGCTGTCCAGCAGTGTCCACTCGGGTCTCCCAGCTCGCCAACTCCAGCAGCTGGCACCCATCGCCCCAGGTTCTGTCATCACCTCTGGCTGGTGGCACTGCACTGACTCCCCGTGCTGCCTTCCCTTCGTTGCTGTACCCCACTGTGATACAGGCTGGTGCTGAAGAGGAGGCTGCCTTCGTGAGAAAGGCCTGACGAACAGAAGAAGGGCTTCCCATCTCAAACCCAGGAAGGCACGCTCTCCCCACAGCACACCTGGCTCTGCGCTTCTGTGACAACCCAGCCGTCAGCTACAGTCCGTGAATCCCACTTTGCAGTGGGCTGACTCCACCGCCACCACAGAGTCTGGAAGATTTTTTTTTTTCACCTCCCTCTGAGAAAACCTCCACGAAATGACCAAGTAGCACCTGGCTGCTGAGAGGAAGAGCAGGCTGGTAAACCTTAATAATATCATGCTTGCCCAGAAGCACCCTTTGACAGAGGACTGATGGGCACTGACAGCACACTGGTTTTTCAAGTCTGAATTTGGGAGGGGCTGAGGGTATGCAGTGGGAGGAAACAAGTGTCTAAATCTGGAAAAGGCATGTGAACTGTTAGACACCATGCTGTCAGGTAAGTAATCAAGACCATCCAGGGCTTGCCTGGATTACCACCGTTGCAGCAGTGCCTAGAAAGACCAGTCCTGGGCTGAGCTGCCCCACGCTCCTCACCACAGTGCAAGCACGGAACAGACTGTCCTTATGCAAAGCGTGTAGCAGAGGATGCCCCAGCCCACAGCACCACCAAAGCCACTCACCTCCAGGTGCTGTCAGTACACTGGCTTGTTCAGGTTAGGAAACAAAATCCATCTGTTAGAGCCTGTTGGGATCTTCGGACAAGACCCAGACCCCTCCTACATGGCATCTATAAGAAAAAATAGGTTATATTGCATTGGCCTCTGAGGATAAGACCTCATAATAAAGCCTGGGCCTGCTTAACTTAGCAGGCATTAATACTGACAAGAGTTCAGGGTTCATCAGTCAAGCTAATTTGTTGAACATTACCCTGCTGTTGCTTATCTGGGATAATCTTTCCTGCTGGAGGAGGGCAGCGGCAGGCTAACGCTTTTGGTCCCCCTTTGCATGAACTAGTTTTATCTTCCAGCCAGCGCTCCTGCTCTATTACAGCATTTCTGTTTAAAGGTGGCCACAAAGAGAGAAAAACGTGTATCAGTGTCCTTTTTGTTTCTATTTCATGATGTGCCAAGGAGACAAGGAAGCCTTATTTCATTATGAATACTGTATCATCTGGGCAGTTTCAGCAGCAGTACCAGAGGGCTGATATCATGATAGGGAGAAACAGAGGGTTTGGGAGCAAATCAGTTTTGAAAAGCCTCTGTGACACTTGTTTTTGATAACCCTGATTTTAATTTATTTTCCCAATACACACTTGGGAGAAAAAGTTGTGTGGGAGATATGCCTGCCTCTTCCGTCAGGAGCTGAGAAAACTTTTACTCATCGATTCACTTGTGAAATTCTCCAGCAAAAACAACTGCCTGAAACCTTTCAAAAACACAGAATGTGCAATATTAAAAGCAATCCGAAAATAACCCTTCCCTTGACAAAGCCTTCAACGAAAGCAGAGTAAATCGTGAGATCAGACCGCTTTAGCAGGGAACCATCAATGGGAATGGAGCAAGGGAAGGGCTGAGGGACCGCGTGTTCACCAAAGCATATGGTTACCAATTTGCCGGACATATGTTGTATTCCCACAGGGCACAGGAGGACTTTTGGATTAAAGGGTGTAAATCGTTGGTTATCACCATAGAATTAAGTTCTATTCTAAATGTACAGAGTCTAAATATATACCTTTTTCTCCCCAGAGATCTCTTCCCCTAGTCACGGCTCAAAAAACCCACCAATCACACTGTGCATTGCTTTTAAGAAAGAAAATGAAAATAACTGTTCACACAGACTTTCTTCCCTTTATTATAATACTTTTGGGGGGGTGAGGAGGGACAGAAAAGGGTGGGGAGAAAGTAGAAAGATAGAAAAATGTCTTGGGACATTTTATCCCATAATTTCCAGAGGGAGCCATTTATCACAGATGTGCTTTTACACCATAGCAGCACCTAATTATTTTTCAGGATTGTTGCAATACATGTTTAGGAATCTCTGAATAATAGAACCATATGGTAACATTGTCAGAAGGAGAAAATAGGAACCCAGTAGGCTGGGGGAGGGAGAAAGCATTAAAAAGTGCGGGCTGTAAATAGAAAACAATTTGTCAAAGAAAGAATGAGGAAAAAGCAGGAATGTGAATTGTTGAAGATAAAGATTTTCTTCACGTTCTCCGGAGAAGATTCCAAGAGCCTCGTTCTTTGTTTCCCAGCCTTTTTGCTACAGTCATTCCCAGAACATCTGTCCTGTGAGACTGGGTACGGTGCTGTCACAAAATTTCTGGAGAACTGAGGAGGAGCTTGGACAGTTGCTTTACACCAGGGCAGGAGACCTGGGCATGACATGCACAGGGAGTTCTGGATGTGCCATCAGTTGTGTGAGGTCTGATGCTTCCGTGAAAGCTTCTCCTGGTGTCCTGAAAGGTGCTGAAGCAGCTACAGAAATATGGGAGGCTTTGCCGTGGAAGCTTTTCACTTGGGACAGTGTCTGTCTGGACAGAGGTTGTCCAGGCAATCCAGGTGTCTCCAGCTTCACAACCATACAAACGCAGACTTGAGGCACCCACACTCTTTCCTGAAGAAGTTAAGCCAGGACCCACTGAAGGGTTTGGCTGTCAGAGGCACACTGAAAGAGCTGCTTTTAGGCCCAAGAACTTCCACCTCTGCCTGGAGCATCTCAAAGAGAAATAGATGTGTATATAATGGATAACACAAATGGGAGGTGATAGTCTGATATGTCCATGATGGTGTCAACTCTATTTTACATACACTATAGTTACGGTTCACCCAGAGCCCAGGACCTTCTGATGCTCCACACTTGCAGCTGGGCTGCGAGATATCCCAAGATCCCAAACAAATATCCAAAGTCCTCAAAATCCTCCTGGATAAAATGCTTGCTTAGAAAGAAGAGAGCTGCTGGAGGAAAACCCATGCCCAATAACTGGTAGGACCATGCTGGAACATTACCACAGCTGAGCTCCCTTCCCCTGACTTTATCTACATCCTTGCTGCAAAGTGGGCAGGTCAGAGCTCAGCTTCAAAAGCAGCCTGGGCTCTAATCTGCCTCACCAGATGGACAAGAAAACACATGCTAAAATGTGCGCACTGGCATAGGGGCTCCTTGTCTAAGTGGTTACAGGATTGGGAGCTAAGGTAAGTTTCCAGGATAAACCTACAACACAGCACCAAACACAGGAGAGACGCACACACGCAGGAGGAGGCTTTTTCCACCACACAGCTTGAGGTGAAATGACTCCACATACTACTCATCTGCGTGGGCGCTGCAGCGCAGGAAGTCCACCTGGCTGAAATCAAGGCATCAGAAGGTGACGGGGGCTGTGCACGGCGGTGGAAGGAGCCTCTCCTGAACAAAAGGATGCCACTGCAGTGATCACAATGTCCCCAGCATGAGGCAGGGGCAGCTGTAATTGTGCAAAGTGCTCTACATTCATTACGCTTCATTGAAGCTGTGTTCTTGATTGTGCCTCTCAAAAAAACTTCAGGGCCACTTCTTTCTTGTCCTCAGCAAGATGCAATTTCCTCTCTTCTCCTGGAGAGTACATTTAATCATTCTGCAAGGGACCAACAAGTTTAATTGGCCCAATGAGCTAATTTTAGATCTTCATTCCTGACTTCAGATTCACTTCAAATACACGTTAGGAACAAGAAATATAAAGGCTAACAATTTTAGGGTCACATTTTTCCAAGGGGCCCAGAAATCCTCACTGCAGCTATGTTCTTCTGCATATATAAATAACTAAAGTCACAAATGATAATTGTTAATTATCTGCCTAATGTGCAGAGAGCATCAGGTAGCCAGATCTCCAGCGAGCGTTCACTGCAACCGCAGCTGATTGCAGGAACAAAATTGGAAACTGCTTCCCCCCCACAGGCCCATAACATCACTGAAGGACTGGAAAGGGGAAGGAAATATGAAGACCTGTGTTCCTCCCCTCAAAACTCCCCAAAACCTAAAGAAGCCAAAGAAAAGCCAAGAGAACTAACCACCTAGCCTTTGACAAACCCCAAAATGACTACTCAGTCTATTAAAAAATAACTACAGATGATGTTAAGATATGTTGCCATCATCCTTGCTTAAATAAGTAAGTTTCAAAGATATAAGAACAAACTCTTCATGCTTATTTCTTTTATTTTCTTTAGCTAGCTATAAAGGAGCTAGTCTGGGCACAGGTAATAATCTCCCTACACACCAGGAAACTCTATACAGGCTGTACAGGCTGCTAAGACTCAGTTTACTGCTGATAATTAAAGCAGTGTAATGTTTTGCATTGACCTGTCACTAATCTTGGCCCACATAAATCCCTCTGGATCGCCTCAGGTGCTGGCTAAGGAAGGTAGCGACCATGTGTTAGCCAGGCCTAAACTCAACTGTTTCTCCCCGTCAATACCCAGACCTATCACTCTTCCAAACACTTTCTAATCTGACATCATTTTTCTGCTTTTGCTTACCATTGCCCACTTAATCTCCCTGTCCCTTCTGGCTCTCTTTAGCAATTACCATTTCCTAGATTTCTCTTTTTCACAACATGAGTTTAAATTATTTTCTTCCCAGATTTAGAAGTCTGCCCAAGCCAAACCTCAATGTTGATTTCTGCCCAGGTTTCTAATCCTCCTAAATCAATTTGTATTGCCTTTTGTCAACATTGGTTGCCACAAAACTTCTCCTATCTTGCCATGATCAGCTTTTAAGTATTTTGTTAATCTTTTTTGCTCGAGGCAGAAGAGGAACATTTTAAATTTCCAGCTCAGCACCAGAAGAGCCTAGCACACCGCTCAGGGGCCAATGCATTGCACAGGAAATACGTTCCCTATAGACATTCCTAGATGATAGAGTGGAAGTTGTGTGTGACAGACCAAACTCTCTTTTCTTAGTGATTCATAAAGGATTTGCATTTACAACAGACACCCAACATAACAATAATTACGTGCCTAAATCCTTAACAAACCACACCACTGAGAAAGTCTTCCCAGATGCATTTATCAGAAAAAGGTTCAAGCGATAGCTGCTTCTGCTGCTGAGCTTATATATCTGACCTAGAGACACTGCTTCCAGACTAAAAGCAGAGTTTCAGTTTACATGGCTCGTTTCACCATTGCCTTATCACTTACTCTCTTACGAGGGGATCACAGCAAGTGCCAACAAAGAGGGTATTTTCTGTAGATGTCCATGGGAACAAGAAAAAAACCCAGAGCATCCTATTAAAAAAAAAAAATACATGAATAAAGACTTTTTGCTCCAGACACAACGAGGTAATAAAAAACCAACACTGTAGACTGTAAGTAGAGAAATTCATTGGGTACTTTGTCTTATTTAGGTTTCCCTATCTGCTTGCAGAGATAGCCCCATTCTCTGAACAGCCAGTATACACAAGATTGCTTTAGACTGTGTGGCTGTAACACAGCCACCTTAGACAAAATCTAAGGCTTTCTGGGTGGACAGCAGTCAGTCAGGGGAAGCCTTCTTAATGATGATATGAATTTGAAAACACTCATTTCTTAAAATTGTGAAGGTGACAAGTGGATTCAATTAATTCAGCCTGTGATCTTCTATTAGCTGTCCTTGGCCTACACCTGCTATCAAAATTTTCTGGGCAAGAATAGCCTCCATGGAGCTGAGGCTGGGGGCTTGTACATGCTCCCCTGGGATGCTGGTCTTGGAGTCTGTCACTCGATCACTCTCCCTGAATCTACTCTTGTCCAGCACCCTTTGTGTCCCAAGAAGATAATTTGAGGCTCAACTCTAAAAAATGGCCACATAAAACTCTGTAGACAGGATGTATTTTCAGTCTCTGCCATAATGCTAGTGAGTAGTGGGTATGCAGCAACAGATTCACATTTCCATTGTGTCAGCTCCGCTTAACATCCTTCAACAGTTTCTTTTTTGTCACACCACTGACTAACCTGACAGAGACTAACATAGCATGAAGCAAGGTAACATGATTGAAGAGCTTGAGAAATACTACACCAAACACATTGCAATGAAATTCGTAACACTAACCACTTTCCCTCCCTCCTCTTTTTTCTTGAGAAGAGCACAGGTAGGGAGAAATGTGATACTCAAAACCAGAAAGGGCTTTAAAAGCAAATCATGTGAATCCCTGAGTCCAGTAACTTGAAAGCTGGCCTTTATTTTGGAAAGTTCCCAGGAGTGTCAGTAAGCTGAGAGAGAGGGAAGAGAGGACCTCGATCCTAACCAGGGCCTTTCCCCTGCTGATGCTGTAGGCACTGCCACAGTTCAGTGGAGAATCCCCACAGATGACTCAATGAGCTACACAACACGTATTAGTTACAACCTTCATTTTCTTCCCTTTATGCTAAACCTGAATCTGCTCTCTCCCCAGAACAAGGTTAGAGCTGGGCCCTTCCCTTCCTTTCATTTCCTCCCCTGACCTCTATTTTGAATATTGCTGTTAAAGCATGATGGCCTAAAAAGTTCTTTTAATTTGTACCCATAAAGTCACCCACATTTCGGGACATCAGAAGGAAAACGATTCTGCTATCCACAGCTTTCAACCCTTTCTCCTGACTCTGACTCAGGTTATCCAGTGTCATGGCTCTCCATTTCTTTCTTGGCTCCTTGGCATCCTTGGGTACTTTATACCCTGTGATGCAATCAAAGAACACTGGTTAAGATATATTTCTGTTTTAAATTACTCCAGTTTTCTTAGTAGGCCTTTTGCTGAGGAACTGCTAATTCCTTCAACCTTAGTGTCATAGCGATACTATCTTCCTGAAAGAAAGAAACAAAGGAAAGAAAGAAAGGATAGAAAGGAAGAAAAAGAATACAAACAACTTGCTTAGCATTATCTCCAAGATGTACTTCAAAACTACAGAAATGTTCACAAACTCCTGCACCAAAACCTAGCTATGATGAACCAAAACAAAGCTATTCTGTAGCATTATTAATGACAACAAGGGGTAAAATTATTATCAAGTTTCCAGTGATTCCGTAGTACTGCAGCTCCATTACACTGGTATCTTAGTAAAGAAACCTTAGACATCTATTTAAAATTAATTAATTTTTCCACAGAAATACTCTTATGAAACATCCATAAAATTAAAAATAATTAACACAAGTGGGATACTGATACTGTTTTGCTTTCATAGAAATGGGGTCTACAATATCTGTTGGGACACAGAAAATATCAGATTTTGCAACAATCAAACCTTCTCATTTTTCTCCCTTTATGAAGTGATTTTCTAACTCAAGCTAACTTAACAATATCTTTCTACTTACTGCTTTTTAGTCTGATTAAAGTTCTCACATGTGCCTTTAACTTCTCGACTTGCTCTGGACTTTACATGTCTTTTTTGAGCTTTCATTTCAACCTGCTTTTCCACCCCTGATACTTCAGACTCTTTCCACAGCATAAAAACACATCTTTTTTTGTTGCTAGCCATTCAGAACATTTTCTGGTGTTCATATTGTTCATCCACCTCTTTCAGCATTGACTCATCTCTGTGACGTCCACTATTATCTGTCCTGTCATTTCTAATTTATACCTTACAGCTTTATGATGTGTTTTCCCTTACACACTGATGGACAGATATGGTTTGAAAGAGAGAAGTGACAGAAAATAAAGGGCTTTCCTGCTGATCTCATGTCAGCTGGATTACTCCATGATGATACATTTTTCATCAGAACCCCCACCAAAACCAGAGAAGAACTCTGTTCCCCCAAAATATTAGCTGGATGTCCTTAATCACCATTTGTTAATTTGCTACATTCTCACTCAGTGCTGTTCTATGCACTTTTTTGTACTTGTGTAACTTTAGCAGTTAAAGTTGAGCCATTTCTCTATGGAATGTCTGTAAAACATAAGCTTTAAAAAGGTGCTTATATGTCAGGAGTAAGTCTTACTGACGCAAGGACCTCTATTCCCATTTAACTGCACCTGTTACCAGAAGGCTTATACCACGCAGATATGCCCACGCGTACATGGTCTAGCCACGCTCGCACAGATGCTGCGCACAGACCGGGACAAACGTATGACAGACACCACTTCTGGCCCTTGAGCCCTCCTGTGACAGGGTCACCAAGCATGGCCCTTGCCCCTCGGAGCTGGAGACTTTAGGGGCAATTGGCCTAATCAAAGAACACAGCAAATATCTGCCTACACCGAGATGTTTGACTGAACCTACCTGTGCCAGTCATTGTCCTTGGTAGTTTCATGTTTCTTGGCAGAAATCGCGTGAATACCCACGCTTGTGTGGCTGTTACCAGAAACCAGATAGGTTCTGCCTTAAGGACCAGCAAAACACTACCACAAGGAGTTTCCTTACATGAGATAGATGGGTGGATAACAGGTGGTACTTAATAGACCTAAAACGAGTAGTGAGAGAGTAGGATGTGCTAAAAAGGCATTTAGGGACACAGAAAAGAGACAAATCAAATCATTGACAACAGCAATGTAAGGACAGGTATCCAGCCCAGGAAATAACAACAGGAAAACAACGTTTTATGGTGTCACCTACTGTTGTTCCTGCAAGCGCCTCATGGCCTTGTCTCACTGCCATCAGTAGTGACCTGTGCAGCTATTAGCACTGTTGGTAGCTCAGCACTCTGCTCCCCCATTTCCCTCTTCAGTGCAACAAGTACTTCATGCTCTGATCATAACTCAGCAAGGAGGTATGTTGCTCCCACCAACACTTCTGATGGAAAAGACTTTCACAGATCTCCTGGATAACATACCCATGGATATAATATTGGAAGAATTCCTGATAAAAATCAAGTAAAATCATGGTGACCTACAAAGCAAGCCTGAAGGCATCACCCCCACTTCTCACTGGCCTACAAGACTGGGAAGGTAAATTATTGCACACTAACATCATGTTTGGCTCTTCCTGTGAACGACAGTGGTGGCAGCCTCCCAAAGCTAGGGACAACAGCAGAGAGGAAGACCGGCAACATCCAGTCCACTCTCATGTGGGCTGCAGACCCCCATGAGAACAGGTCTGTGACGGGGGCAGTTTCTGACCTCCCATCTGGCACAGCTCATGGTCAGTGAGCACCACCACGCAGCCCGCTCTCTCCTCAGCTTGAGCTGAAACAATTCTATGATTCTACGATTTGTATTCTGCTCCAGGTCTGGGGAGCTGCTTGCTATTTTGGAAATCTGAGGGCAAGGGAACCAGCAGCCTTTGGAGACTGGTCAGCAGTACTGATTCATACAACCAGACAACTGGACTAATCCAAGACGGACCATGTTTGGGAAAGGGAAAGCTGGAGGGAATCAGCTTTGCTCAGCAGCAGGTGATGTAACGTCTCTGGAAAGCAAGATGGGCAGAGAGCTCTGATGCATCCTCTCTCTGTCACAAGAACAAGAATTGGGGATGGAAGATATTCATACAAATGTGGGAAAAAGCAGAACAGAGGGAGGAAGGAACAAGCAGACGGGGAGGAGGAGGTGCTGAAAACCGGCAGGGGAACAGCTCTTTCTGGGAGAGAGTAGAAAGGATTTTGCGTTGAGGAAAGCTGTCGCCAGTTATTTTTGTACAGATTTTAAAGTTCACCGAACCCAGCTCTGGAAGTTGCATGTTGTGTTTTTGGCTGGCAATATCAACATACCATATGGAGAAGCCTCAGTTTGAGCTTTACAATATTGTTTGGATTTGATATTGACGTATTTTCATTACTGAACCTGCTTTGAATTGTATGTTCTTTTCTTTTGATGTGTGATGGGTGAAATAAACCCATAAACCAAAGAAGCAAACCCTAAAAACAACAAAAGAAATGCATAGGGAAATTCCTGTATTTTGAATTAGACCCGAAATTCATTGACTTTAGCATCCTGTCTTTAACAGCATCTACCAGACACAGTAGATTCCAGACAAGAGGAAGAGGCAAGAAATACTATACTACTGTAGATATCATGGATGCTGTTTCTCCATCTGTTTGTCCCATTATTATTGGACTGCTTCCCTGTTTTAGGGATTTGCCGAACTAGTGGGGTAAAGGTGGGAACAGTCTAAAGATAGTCCTTACATTTACTGGTATAGTAAGAAATGAAGGGCAACAGCTCCCACCTTCTACGCTCTGAGAAGATCCCTAGCAGAAAATAATCCAGAACAAAAACTTGGAATGGATGAAAGCATAGAGGCTGAAGGGAACGAAACGTACAGGGAACAGAAGAACCAGAGGTTCCAGAGACACAGGAGCTGAAACCACTTTCTAGTTTCTCTACTTGTAAAGCTTTTCTCTTGTAATGTTTTATTCTTCTGCTGAAATTGTGCCGTACATACTTTGAAAAGCTCAGGGCTTTTGTCGCTCCAGACCACTGATCACAGCTGCCAAAGGCAAGACTGTGAGTTAATTAAATGCCATACAGCTAACCTGCTGACCTGATCACAGCGCTTGGCGTTGAAGCCTGGGGACCCGATCTAAAGCAAGGAGAACAACCATGGCCTTTCAGGTCAGCCCAGCTAATGCCTGAATGGAGCTGCTGAGGAAGAGCAGGAAAAGTCAGAGGGTAGGTGCAAGTCTCCAGCCATGAGAACCACTGTCGAGAGAGAAGGGCAGCTTACTTTGCAGACCCATCATGCTGTAAGGACATCTGTTAATTACATGGACTGTTGTCCATGGGGAATACGAGAATCCCAAGAAGCAACCTCTGAGCTGCATGGAGGAGCTGCAAGAATGCAGGAGAAGCCTAAGGGAGGCCAACTTCATGAGGCCAGAACCAGCATTTGTATATCTGAACCTGATTTTGAGGTTGGTTTTTTTTTTAATAATGTATTAAGATTGCAAACTTTTTAGAATGTGAATACTGTTGACTACATTCTTGTTGTGCTTAACACCTTGTGTCCTCGTCCTGGATAGGGTCTCTCATTGCTACTATAATATGAAATCCAACAGTCAACAGTATCCAGCAAACACCCTGGGCTAGATTTGAACCCAAGAGTTGTGCAGTGAAAGATTTTGCATTTTGTAAACCTCTCTTCAGCCGGCCACTGTCCCTAGTTGATACTTCTTGCTACAATCTGCATTTTAATAAGCTATACTTTCCTCTGCTAATTACCATCAGCAGCATGAAATCAAGCAGTAGTAAAAAGCCCTCCTACGCATCTCTTCCTCCTCCTTGCAGCCCATGCCGCACCAAACCGCATATTTGCATTTTCAGAGACTGCTTGCCTGAAACGTAATTGAAGACATACAGTTCCTCTGTTTACAGTAACAAATTACAGTAATTTCAGTGAGGCTTTAATGACAATCTCACTCCTAACGTGGCTATTTTTGATATGCAGTTAAAACACAAGAAAGATGATGGTGAGATGATCAGAAAGCCTGAAAAGACATTACATGAGGAAGAAACACTAGTATTCTTTGCTAGATAAGATATATAGACATAAGAAAAGCTATACTGAAGAGACAGTCTCTTTTTTCCCCTTCCTGGAACTCCAGATGAGGAAATTACAGCTACGTGATTGCAGCACCGTACTGTGTGATACTACACGTCTGTAGCTGGTGTGGGTTGTGCTGTGCAAGGGAGATCCCTGCTAGCCACGATCCTGCTCCAAAACCTCTCTTGAGCATCCCTCTAGCTGTGACTCCTGTACTCCCTTCCCTTGGCATCTCCATCTATTCTTTAGCCATTCTACAGACTACAGAGTATATCCATCTTCCAGGTAGCTGCAGGAGCCATGCAACACAAGTTCAAATTGCTGTTTGATTCACCTCATGAGATTTTCTACTACTGGTTATGGCCTCTGGTCTGCATTTATTAGAGCCTGGTGGCATGGGGTGCCCAGCGCTCTGCTGCAGAGCTAGAAACATGAGAACCTTTTTCACCGGTCTCCTGTCACCACAACTTGCAGAAAATGTGGTGTTGGTAAAGATTTAGAAAGAAGCATGGACAGCAAAGGGAGTTATTCCACTGTGGTTGGAATCAAAGGATCCCTGGAGAAATAGCTTGTTCATTACACTGGCCACTGGCAGAGAAACTTAGAGACCAGTGACCAATGCAGAATGGGTCTCTGATCTCCCTGTAGATATTCACTGCAGGGAAAAGCTCCATTGGATTCAATATTTTCAGGCTTTTCCTGTAGAAGTGGGAAAAAGGAAAGGGGAAAGGTGTAGATTAATTTTTAATTTGCACTGAAGGTCACAATTAAAAACTGACACTATACCTTAGGGAAAAAAAGAAGGGGAAAAAAAAATAAAAGAAACACTGCCCTTGATAATATCACTGATATCACTTACTTAGACTTTAGTTGATGTGACTGATATCCCACTAGCCTGCCTACTTGCTGCTCAGTTCCTAACACTCTGCTGCTGGTGCTTCTGAAAAATTTTTCCACCTCTGCTTGTGCTGCAGTTGGTGCTGTGGGACAGAAAGAGAGAAAAACTGCTGCTGAAAACTCAACACTACCACTGTGTCCTCATTTCTACTTGTAAAAGCATTTATGCAACACTCACCCAGCTCTGACATCTAATAATCTTTAAAGGTATTTATTACCACAAGCACTGCTGAGGTAGGAAGCAGTCATATCGTTCCCATTGCAGAGCAAACTGAACCACTGAGGGATCAGATAATTTGCCCAAAGACACCTGAGACAACTCAGGTCTGCCAAGACAAGGTGTGGTGCTGTGCCGCCTTCCAACTGGTTCAGCTGATCTCTGTTCCTATTTTTCTCCCGTGCTTTCAGAATATCCACCAGTTTATTCTCAGTTTTAAAAGAAATTAAACAATTATTTGCACAAAGAACAGTTTTTCTATCAGAAATCACAGCTGAGTACATTAAATCTTGAAAATATTAAAAGTCATTCTGGAACCCAAATACTCCCTGAATTTCACTAAATGCTTGGTTAAAGTTCTTAAAAATGAGCCATGGTCCAAGTCCTATTAACAGATTACTGCTGTTAGCAAAATTCTTTCTCTTCATCACATGAGGAAGAATATGAAACGCTGATGAAATTATGTAGATTAATAGGATATAGCAAGTATTACTCAACTACTCTGACCCCATTGAAGTAACTCAGTTATTTTTACAAAGCTATTGATCAAGCAGAGACAGATGGAAAACACAGTTGACATTGAACACAAGTGGCTTCCATGTGCATAACTATCGACTAATTTAAGAGACTAAATGTACATATAAATTATTATTTTTGCAGGGACACAGCTATAATGAACTGCAAAAAGTTTCTGTATAAAAGAAATAGTAACCTGACAGGACAGAAAAGCAGCATCTTCTAGGCAGAAGACAGTTCAGGAAGAAAGATACTAAATTCTCACACCTGTATCAGAAAGATACGACTTCATACCTTGTACTCTTCGAGCAGCAACAGGTTATATGCAGATGAGATGGAAACAGAAAATTTCTACCCAAAGCCTGGAATTGTCCCTTTTATAAGGCAGATGAATTGACTCAGGGGAAATTCATGTCAGCAAGAGAGTAAAGCAGCCTTGCAAAACTGACTTTATAATTTTCGGATGGGTAGATTTCAGTTATATTTTTGAACTTCTTTTCCCCATCTCTGACCTTCTGGCCAGAAATGAAATACTGATCTTCAAGAGAAACAGCCAGGTCAAACCCCCGGCACTTATGTGAACCCACTCAGCTTGTAGGAGGAAAGATGGTTCTGTGGTTAAGTCAACTGAGAGTCAGATTCTGTTCCCAGCTTCCTCTGTGACTGTGGGTGCCTAAAAATCATAAATCATTCCTCTGATAAAAGAGAGGCTGTAGAGGCATTTCATTCATCAGCGTGTGCAAGCATGCTCGGATACTGGACCATCAGCATATGACAAAGTCTCTATGTGCAAAATGTCTGTGTGTTTTGGAGGTTCAACTACCTCTGCATTTGAGTTCAAGCCACAAAATTTATGCCAGATCTCAGACACGCCTCAAACTCAGGTATACTGTTGCAAAGATAGGGGCAATGTGCACAATGGGATACAATGATGTGGATTGTACTGTTCTGCCATGAGTCCCAGAGTTTTCATTTGGCCCTCATACAGAATTTTACTTTTTAAAAGTATATTACTCAAGTGAAAAGAGCATCAAATGAAGATACCAGCCTGGCAGACAAGGCACCACTGTCTATAGCCAACAATGTCCATTACAAACATGGGAAGCAAGAGGCTGTGAAGCATATATTGCTTCAGCTGTATTTTTACCTGTATTCCCTACAGGCATTTCAGTTTCCTATCTCTCACCTGTTTATATTGTGTCTACAAGATTATGTGAGCTGGTGGCAAGCTCTGCTGTCTGTCATGCTGAAGCTGAAAGGAAACCAGAGATTCTCCTACAACAAATAAATTGAGGTAGATAAATCCTTAAAATGAGCCAGCACCTGACAGAGAGAGCCAGAAAACTCTCCTTTCTCTGCCTCTGTTTCTGTAGCACACCTCTAAAGAGACAGCTCTGCTCCAGTCCACCGCAGAGTTCATTAGGAAGATGCTGCATGATGCATCAGATGTAGGTGTGCGTGGGAAGTAAAGTTCATAGTTTCACAAAGCATTTTGCAAATGCTTTTCTAAGCATGTGTAGTATCATTTGCCTCAGCTGTTTAAACCCTTGCATTCAGAGCTCTGCTCACCAGAGTACTTCAAGCTACACAAGAAAAATTTAATTAAAGCTTCGTAAATATTTCTGTAAAGAAAGCAAAGTGAATTCTGTGCAAGCAAAAGGAACCAAACTGACTGACTTTTCTATGAGCTGAATTCCCTGGTTTACTTACAAAGCAGTCCCAGGGCAAACACAAAGCCAATTTTCCTCCTACACAATATACGTCAACCTGAGGAACCTTCTAGGAAAGGCAGGAAAGAATGCATCCATTCATTCATTCATTTTCTGTCCTAAGACTACCAGCTAAGGCGATATTGCTGGGGAGGGGGAAGGAAAATAAAAAGTCTGTGTGAGGCATACCCCTGCCTATTACAGGCTTGATGAAGGCCACTAAGTTATTTTACATGATCTTTATAAGAACAAAATCAAACAAAAACAAAAACCAGGAAGCATTCAAAAGCAAGCTGTCTAAGAGGGAAAGGATATGCACACCTACCTATCCTGCCTTTAGATGCTTCCTTCAAGAAGAGAGATGGAGAACAGCACAAAGAAAACTTACATTGCTGCTAGAGCCATATGAACCTTTGCAGTAGCAGGAGTGCTTCAAGCTCCAGATACATTAGGAGGGAAGTGACATTTATAGCCCTATTGAAAACAGAAATAAAGAAAAGCAATGAAGAGACCAGTTGTTTCCCCTGCCTTCCTTCCTCTCTCGCCTCCCCCTAACTCATATACCCTCCAGGAAGAAAGATTTGACTCTCCTTTGACTTTTCAGAACAGCTGGTCTGTCTCTAACAAATGAGATACCCAGAAGAGGAAGTTTAGGAGTGATCTAGCTGCTCAAGAGACCCAGCCGACCTCAGGGCATCGCCTCCCCTCTATTGGAGAAACCCGACCCTTCCTAAATGCTGAAGTTGAGGCATTTCCCCACAGCAGTTCAGGGAAATCTCTGTTTTGCGGGATATATGTTGCTAATACTTCCTATCATTTCTCAAATCCCGCTCTCCATTTCATTTGAGGAATGCAGGGACACCCCAGCCACTGCTGTTTTGACAATTACACCACTGACAACTGCTGTGAGCCTTATACGCAAGGGACTATGATTTTAGGTGGCAGTTTTAGAGTTGTTTCTAACAAGCAGTATTTTCTTACTTCTTTAGAGATGTGTCATTTGCTTAGTTATTTAAGCGGTGTTTCCCCTAAGCAAAGGGAAGCAAGAATTTCAGATCAGAACAAGACCCGATGCATTTCAAACCAGATTCATAAAAAATGCTTTCCTATGAAGTGTTGCAATGAGTAAGGAGAGCCCCACCATTCCGCACAGCCAAGAAAGACTTTCAGAGTAAATAGAGAGAGTAGTACTGATAGCAGGCTATCCACATCATTGTTCCACATTAGCAGTAGTGCAAAATGAGAGCTACGAAAAATGCCAGGGCAAGCAGAGGGACATTGTGCTCATTAAGGGTTGCAGATGGTAGTTAAAACCCATCAGCGAAATACTGTGTACATTCCTTAAGCCGCTCAGTTCAAACAGCAAACACAAACCACTACAGGAATAGCACATTCCTCAAGTCCTTTCCAAAGCACTGGCCTCAGCTAAGACCAGGGGACAAAAAGCTACTAATGAATGAGCACAGGGGTCTTCGAATGATGCTCCACACTCAGTATCAAAGGTGGTATAGGGTCTGCAGCAATACTTGTCAGAAACATTGTCCAGCAGACTGAATGAGAAAGGGGAATGCTTTAATTATTGACAGTAGCCACTTTTTGTAAGAGCTCCTAAGTTTCTTGAAATTGTACCCAAAGCCTGCATCCGAGTGGACAACTTGGACATCATTACATCAAGTCATTGAACGCTATACCCAGCTCCTATTAGAGATGAGCTTGAAGTGGTAAATGTAGATCTTCATGCTGCTATAAACTGGCAGATATTCAGATGCAAGATCTGAGCCCTGTGTCCTATTTCCAGCAGATGTGTGAAAAAGCTAGCTTGAGAGAGTTAAGCAGTGGCAGTCTTTACTTCAAGCAATGTGCTGCCATAACATGCCATGAAATTATCATCTAGCAATGACTTAATCTGTGACCTAAAAAGTATCCCCTTCCCTAGGAGGGGGAAGCAACACTGTCCAATCAAAGGTTGTCACTCAAAAACCAAGTGCAATTAGCCAGAGGCATGTTGCTACTGATAATAACTATAATGAGTCCCAAGCAGAGACACCTTCCCTGGCAGGCTGCTGTTTGGGCTTGAAAAACAGTTTCAGAATAAATAAAACAAAAACAGAAGCCATCACATTAGCTACTGATTTTTCACCTCCTACTCAAGCACTCCGTTGAGATCCACTCTGGGCTCTGTCAAAAGCAAGCAATTACTCTCAATCAGAGATATCTGGCATGGAGGGAATGACTTAGTGCATTCCTTGGGGGGGAGTGTGGGTATTTTTATACTAATTCAGATAATGGAGCTGGGTTGCCGAGTGGGAGAGAACTACTCATTTCCAAGACTACCTCCCAGCCCCCCTTCCACTCCATTCCTTGATTTTTAACATACTCCCACTGCTTTATGACTGGTGCATTACACATAACCAGCTCCTGAGGTGACTGCTCCTGGGTAATAGGAGAGAATTGCTCACATTCCAATGTTGGGTGAGTTGATTTTCTTCTTTTCTTTTTTTTTTTTTTTTCCGTATTGCATATAACAACATGTATATTATACTGCACTGCAGCAAACTCACATTTTTTTTCCCCACCTCCCCTCAAATCACACAGTTTAGAAAGGTAACTGAGAATGCCAGGAACGAAGAAATCAGATGATGCCCTGTTGCAGAAAGATCTGGCTACAGCTTGTGCTCAGCTTTGCATAGCTGGTCTCAAAAGGTACCAGACTGGTGACCAGTTATCTCGGCCAAAACCAGGATAGGAAAAGAACTGATGTCTGACTTCCAGCTGACGTTTCTGACATCTCTGGCCAGGACCTCCAAGCCAATATCCTGTGCTGACAGCTTGTCTGGGCGCATACTAACTTCTCCCCATTTTGCTAAGCCAGCATTTGTACTTCTGGTCCCTTTCACTTGCTGTCAGAGGATAAAGTGAGTCAAGAGAAAGCCTGTGCCGGCAAGCTGAGAACGTTCCAGGCACATTCCAGGCATACTGCTGGTACAGGCAGCTTATTCCAAAAGACAGCCCCCCTTTCCAGTTCCAGCTACCTCTAACCCATTACTCCCTGCTTGGGTCCATTAGACTGTGTGTAAAGTGATGTTGTATCTCTAGTCTTGCAAGAATTTGAGGGTGTTTGTAAAAAGCTTTTTTGTCATAGAGTACTAAAGAGTAGTGTTGTACAAAATAACTTATTTGCTGGTAAATTCTTTTTGTAATTGTGTTAGTACAATCCAGGAAAAGAAATACAAGGGAAATATTCTAATGTTATTCCCTGATAAGGTACTCCCCTATTAAGCACAGTAGGTCAATTATTCCATGTTATCAGTTATGCCATGTTATCACTGTCAGCCTCATTGCCTAGATGGCATAGAGGTGCTTTCCTGGAAGATAATTTACTAGACCTTTTTTAGTTGAACCCAAATGTTTCCCTTCCTTCCACTTTTGAGTACACATTCTCCAGAACAGAACTAAAGAAGTATTTACCCCAGACTGTTGAACGACAGTATTAGTGAAATCTCTTTCTAGCCTTATCTGTGCTAGACAGCTGGCAACTGTGGATGTCTGTGGGATCTGGGTAGAGACATTTTCAGGGGCTGCTACTGACAGTACGCTGCAGCATGAGAGCCTACGACGTAACAGGGACTTTTTTTTTAGTACAGAATCTCTCTCTTGCAAAAAAGCATGTCCCTTGCCAGCATAATATTGCCTGCTGTACACCAACTGCATAAGAGCAAATAAATTACAGCAGCACATCCAAATCTCAGAGTTCACTACAGGGAAATCTTGTCAGCAAATTTCCCCTATGGAATATATAATATGGTCTTCAAATACATTATCACTAGTAGTAGACAGCTGGAAGTCAAACAGCAGCTATAAAACCCTTTGAGATACGACAGTGGCACCTTACAAATGGGTATTGTTCAACACCTGTTATCATTTCTACCACTTTATTTTCTCCCCCATTATGAATCATACTGGTTTCTCTGATATAATGCACACACCCAGCAGGTAAGGTAGCTGGGCAAAGAAAGCAAATCTTAGCTCTGTATAATTCCACAATGAAGGTAATTAGTCACATCCTTGCTCTTATCATTTCAAACAATGCAGAAGAAAGGGAGGACCTACCTATCACTGCAAGTTTATTTAGATTAAGATAGATGAGACTTAAAGACAATAGTAATCTTTGAACAATTTGATGTTCAAACTTAATTGAGAATAAGGGTAGGACTGCTGTGATTTACCTTCTTCAAAGATTTGATTTAGAAGTAAAAGAAGTTAAACTGAAGGAGGTACCATTTCTCTAAAATATTAAATTATTATTAAATATTAAAATATTAAATTATCAGGGAATACCGTGCAGATAAATCCTCAGATTTTCAGAAAAAAACACAACTCTTTACTATGAAAAAGAGAGGAACAATTATTTCTGAGGTAGCATGTTCGAACAAAAACATGCGAGAGCAGGAGAAGAGGGAAATATAACGGAGAAGGAGAAAAGCTTTTAAATTTGGCTATGCATAAGAAAACAAAAATTACTCACTTCTCTCAACCTAAACTATGCTGAGTTTTTCTCTGTTATATAAATTTAGGCTTCCAATCCAGAGTCAGACCTACATTAGCATCACAACACTGAGTCACTCGGCTGACTGACGCAGACATACTGAGTTCTCCAGCTGAAGAACTTAAGCCTTTCCCTATTAAAAACAGAAACAGAGTCTTCCTTTCTTTTTTCTTTCTTTTTTTTTCTTTCTTTCCTTTTTTTTTTTTTTTAAAAACATATTGCTCTTATTAGGAATATCAACAGCTTTAAAATGATGTACTCTAAGTGTTGTAACATAGAAACTAAATTGTCTCCTTGGACAATAACCAACCTGCAACCTGAAAACAAATGTTACCTTCTGTGACAGCCTGGTTCATTTAAAGTTTAAAACCTTTTTTACTCCTTTGTGCAACTTCCCATGAGTAAAGTAGAAGTCTATCCCATGAACTGTGGTCACAGGAAAAGCCACTGTTAAAGTACTATGATGCCTGACCACTGCACATCAGTTTTAGTGTGAAAGATTACGAAATAATCTCCATGGCACAAGTATTCCTGGAATTCTTGAAGCCTGAAAGTTAGTTAGCTGTGAAAGGCTAATGAATATTGAAGGCACTAACAAAATCAGTATTTTGTAACTCACTTCAAGAAGTTCTGACCACCATAGTTGCCATAATGATGTCTCATGTTATCATGTATTATTTTAAACGCAGAGGATTTAAATGAAAAAAGTGCAACCCGATTGTATATCTCACCACTGATTAACCTGCAGTTTGTCTTTTAAGCCACTATTAATAAGCAAAGAGTAGCTCTTTGTCATCCTAGCAGATGAGAGCACTTTTCCATTGAAAAGTCATTTGCCCATAAATCAGAGCTTATCAAAAGCAACATTTGACGTGCACAAGCAGAGGAGTAAGAGAGGAACTCGCCAAGCAAGCAGCAGGCTGAACGAGCGCACAGAAGCGTGCTATACGCTGGACCAAATGTGCGTATCACACAGAGATTCAGCACAGCTAATGACATCTTTTCTTGCCAGGCATTAAGATCCCATTAACTGGTGAATCATTCTACCATCTGCAAAAAGCAGGTCCTTCCTCCCCCCTCCCCTCTCTCAGGACAAGTAAAGGGGAAGCTTGAAAACAACTTTCAGCTCTTTTAATTTGTCCTCATGAGCAGTTTCATTGTCTCCCTTGGTGATACCATTGGCAATCTCCAGTTCTCTCTCAACGAGATTTTACTACAGTGTAATGTAACACGCAGAGACCAACAGGTTTCCAAGCTGCATATACACCAGCATTCACAATGACAACCAAAACTGACACCTTTGAAGACAGCTGCATGGACAAATAGATGGGTTTATGTTCATTGCCATTAAGCAGAGCAGCATGCATTTTAGAGCCAGGATTGAAAAAATACAAAATATTACAACAGAGCATTAAGTTGGGAGACTAACAAATAAAATCTAGCTACCTGCTAAGACCCCAGTCATCTTGCAATTTCCAGGGTTCACAGGAATCTTCTGGCAGGCCAGACACAAAGGAGGCCAGTTTCGTTCGCAGGTCAATGCCTGCCACACAAGTTTTACTTGGTGGTTTGGTGCTCTGATGCCATACAAAAACATAGACAAAGAAGGAACTCACATCACCTGTCTATCTCGAGCTGCCAGTTGGCAGCCACATGCCAGGAGCTGCTTCTCTTCCTTGTTCCAAGGAGGCCAATTAGTCACTCATCAGGATGGCCAGACCCAGGACTGTTACAGTAGTGAGTTACTGGTTCAAAAGTTACTGTGCATGTGGTTCCCCGAGAATTTCCTTAGTAGCAGTCCACATCCCACATCGTTCCCACCAGAGCTGGCATGGCTGTTTGGACACCCACACTGGCAACCAGACCGGATAACTGATCCAGATGCAAAAAAAAAGGTATTTTTTGCTGTGCTAGCATCATGGGGAACTTGGCGTGAAAGCTGGTTAACATGACTTCAGCAACATTGCTGTAAAAAGCAAAACCACAGCCAAATGATCTGTTTTAGCAAGGAAGTTGTTTGACACCATTTTTTTTTAAAGCTAATTTTCAAAATAGTTAAAGCTGCAATTCAAACTCTGCGTTAGGCAGTATTTCCTCCCTCATCATTTCTTTTTTTTAAACACTCATCTGGCTTCCAGATCAAAATGAGAGTGCCACTAATGGTCTTGAAATCAGCTTAGGAAAAAAAAAACCAAACCACCAACAAACCAATTCAGACAGTCTAACTGATTTCACAGGCATTTAGAGACACTTTTTCAAACTTATAAACAACAGCCCACAACACAGCATTGCCCCTTGAGTTACCTCTAAATCTCTAAACTCTAGGGCTGCTCCCTCCCCACTCCTGGTCAAGAACAAGGGGGATGGAGCCAGTCCAAACACCCTCCCACCCTAGTCTGTTATTCACATTCAGGCTCCAATTTCTATCAAGATAAAGAAGATATGGGGGTTGGACTAGATGAGCTTTAAAGGTCCTTTCCGACCCAAACTATTCTATGATTCTAAGAGAAGAGCATCACAGTGCTTAACTAGTTTTTCTAGTCATTTCCCTTAAGTCCCATATTTAAATAAACAAGAATTGAAACAGGAGAAGGGGGAGGCTCGGGTTGCAGTTGCCCCAATTTCAAGGGCTTCATACTGAATTGAACACGACACTCGCAAAATTGTTGTTAGCTGCCTGGTGCACCTGAAGGATCATTTCTATCTCAAGAATGACTTTTGCAGACCTTGTGTTTTGGGGCCCTACTTTGTTTTTCTGTATAGAGACAACAACTAACTTAGCAAATTGTAGATATTGTTAAGCTAACATGCAAGCTTACCCATGCTTCATTATGGCATGAAGCATCTAATCTCTTCTTCACTTTACATTATAACGAATGCATCCATGGGGTTTTTTTCATTTGGCTTTAAAGAGAGCATCATTAAGTGCTGTGCCAAGAAACCTGATTAAGACACTATTTTAACTTGTAAATTCTTCTAAAACAAACATTCAATTGACAGCTTTTAAGTAGATGACAAATGAACTCCTCTAAAAGAACATTTTAAAATCAAAGAGGTAAACCAATTCTACCCTGCAAGAAGAAGAAAAAATTACCGATTCATTAGGACTAGTTTGATATACATTCACTCAAGAAAGAAATGCAGATTGTCACAGCTGTCTTAAGCAGCGATTACAAAGGAGTTATTCAGAAGTACTATCCATTCCTCAATAAGAGTTATTCATTTTACTACCGTTGAGTATGACAGCAGTGCACTGACAGTCTCCTGATGGTTCCCCAACGTCCCCAGCAGCTGGAAGTGGCAACTTTGCACCTTCTGACAGAAAGCTCCTGAGAATGGGCAGTACTGGGATACTGTGAGCTATGCTCAGAGAAAAATGACATACTAAAACTTTACTGAACTCTCCGGGAACCTGGGATTTCTCTCTCTCTCTCTTTTTTTTTTCTTTCCTTCTTTCTGTTTCCTTATTCTAAGATTCCACAAATAATCCCTGAATAACTTATTCAGTGATTTAAGCTCCCTTTCTTGATCACCACTTCTATATTTCATGAAGAGTGCTGCCAGCAGCAGCTGCTCAGGCAACTTGCATGATGCTGTTTCCGCTCTCCGATGGGATGCGTACCTCGGCACTGCACTTCATGGCAGTCGCCACTGAAGAAGCCTCTGTGTCATTGGTGTGCCATGGACATCACCTCTTCATAGGATTTCTCTTTCCCTTCCCTGCCGTGTCCTCAATTACCTTCAGCTTATATGCTCGCTCTTCTAGTTTCCAAACACTGTCCTCACTGTGGCCAAAACAGCAGATGTAAGAATTTGGGGGGGGGAGCAGACATCTCACTATTCTCTCTGCATGTCGGCGCTTCCCCCAAATCACTATTTTGTTAACTGCACAGCAGCTAAGCTAATGCCTCAGTACTAGACTCACAGGATATTAGAATTACAGAAGGGGAAAAGGATATGAGTAGCAAGAGGAAGTGTTAATATGGCGTGTTTAAAGCAGGTCTTTCTGTCGTCTTGCATCAGGTAGGTGTCAGCAATGCAACAAGATTTCTCATTTTAAAAGAAAAAACCTGCAACCCCCTTTTTATGGGTAAAACCCCTGTAAAATTCACCACAGGGAGCAAACAAACAACTTTCTGCACAAGTGTATGTGGCAGGTCTCCCGCTGGGAAAAGTTTTAATTTTTCTCTTTGTGATTTATCCACAACTCAAACCTCCACGTCCTCCCCACTCTTCAGCTGCCAGTTCGTGCAGACTTTTGCAACGTCATTGTCACTGATGCATCTCACGAGGCTTTATAATGCCACCTTAATTTTCCACCCTGACCAACTCTCTCCCCCTTAAACTTCCCACAGGGCAAGAATTTGAAAGAAACAAAAGAGGAGTCAGTCACCTAACTTCACATTTGAAACGAGTGGCTGCAGCCTGAGCTGAATCAGAGCCTTTTGAAATTGAGTCATTTTGTCTAGTTTGTTCTAATGTGATAAGTTAGATGGGATAGAAATTCTATATATTATAACATGGAATTATTTCAAAACATGGAGCTAAGATAAAAGCAGAGTCCAGGGAGGGCTAATCTGTGCCTGGCAGCCCACACTTTAATCACATGCCGATTGCTTTGTTAGTCATCTCTTCATCAGTGCTCTCAACCCACTCCTGCTCCTCCTGCAGTAAACTTTAATTAACCAAAGAAACACTGGAGTTACTCACTGAGAACAGAGAAACAGAAGAATGGAGGAGCTGAATGCCTCTCATCATAGGTGAGAGTGAATCAGTTTGGAGGTAGAGGAAAAGTCAACTCTTTCAACCAAAGCAGCAGGAATACCTGTCTGCAAGCGAACATTTTGAAACAATCCAAAAGGAAGATTTTTGTACCGTTGCACTTTCATGTTTCTTTCGCTAGCATATGTTTCGGAATAGCAGCTGGTCTTTTACAATAAATTAAATTGAGAAAAAAGCAAATAGAACAACACATGAGTCACCTGCGTGGTGAGTTCACTAAAATCACTGCTCTTCATCTGCTTTGCATTATCCTTACTCTGATGGGACAATTGTTAGCTAAAAGCCAAAAACAAGCAAGTCACATAATAGCAATGTTTGTACTTTAGGCTGAGCCTTCAGTTCTTTCTAATTTTAGTGAGCTAGCACCACTCCTACATGTCATGCCGATTACCACAACAGTAACAGCATCTGTCATGCTACCAGCAAGTAACATCTGAGGTGTTATGGTTTTGTTATGCTCTTAGGAATAATAATTAACCATTGATGGAAAGGAAACCACTGCAGTAAAGGACGATCCCACTGTACAACTAGTTGAACAAGTTGTCATGACTTGCCAAAGAGAATCTGTGGCAGAGCTAAGGTTTTATCCTCCTGGATCGTCACCCTTGCACCAGCACTAGTACTCTTCCCCGCCACATCAAGCCAGGCAGCATGAGATCTGGAAGATGATTAAAAGAAAATAAGGTCTTGGCTCTTCAGCTGGGCACATTTCCGTATCAGTTCTGAAGTGCGAAGAACCTACTAGGTTACTTTAGCTATTAGGTAAGTATCGGAGAAACAAAACAGTCTGGCAGGTCCCAGACTCTACTGGGTTTTACAATAGCAGCCAGTACTCTGAGTCACACGGAAGAGCTGTGCTTTGGACGAAAGCTGCCTATTAGTCTTGCATACTCATAAGAGATTCTGCATAGCATCCTGCACCCAGCATGCACCTGGCACATTTGCATAATTTGCAGTATTAGAGTAGAAAGAGGATTATGAAAACAATGACTGAGGCAATATTCAGCTCCAAATGGATGTGCTGCTACTACTTGGCCATAACAGGCTGCTGACAGAACTAGCTTTAGATAGGTTTGTCACTTCCTTGTTCTCATTGTCCCTCCATTCTTCTCCTAACCTCTGTATTACTCCATTAATGCCTCTCTCAGCTTCTCTTTTTTCCCACTTCTCACCACGATCTACATTTTGCCCATCCATAGCACTCTGTCACTGCACCACTCTCTCCCTTTCTCCCACTCATGATTTGATGCCTCTCTTTGTGCCAGCATCTCTGCTTCAGCCACAACAGACCAAGATCAACTACACCAGGATCCTGCTTTTGACAGTGACTACTGGCAGATAACTGAGAAAGTAAGAATCAGCCTCTTTTTCCTCCACTTGTGGAGCCTCCCCCCCTTCTTCTGCCCCTCACCTTGCTGTCAATCAGCATTTGCTCTCATGCCTGATCATGTGAGGATACAAAAGATCCTAATAACTAGGTTTGAGAGGAACAAGAGCAAAGCTTTACAAGAGCTCTCCATCTGGACAGTGCTTAGTATAGAGCTGTCACTCAGTGCCACATTCACATGCCAAGTCAGATCTATCATTAGAGAGATGCCTGTACGCATGGGCTATATTCACAGCTGAAGCAGGGCAAATCTCAAAGAATTTATCTCCATTTTTACACATTCTCTTTCATCTCAGGCAATGCTGTAGAAACAGTGTCCCTGATCTGGCATTTCAAGATGCTATTGCTGCATCCCAAACAGCAAAACAAGTACCGAAGGTAATGAGGGATTGTTCCTCCCAAGCACAGTGCGAGAGGCAGGCTCCTATTCCCCTCAAACAATTTCAATTTTGCTGCAGCAAACTGCTATCGCCCTCCTCTAATGAAAAACCCACAGCGGTAAGTGCCCTTACCCACCTCTGTATTTCACAGTCTAGAAAACCAGAGAATGACTGTTGTGTTGGCACAAGAAGGATATGCAGGCAGCCGCGCACAAACTTGCTGACCTGGCACAACATTCAGCTGTAATGCAAAGCTACTTTCCCATGCAACTCATTGTTAGCGTTTAATTGCGAACACTGTAGAAAAGGCTAAGGGATTTGGAGGGAGGTTATGGGAAGCAGAGCATGATCTGGAATGCTGTTCTGCAGTCTGGAGAGCAGTTGGGGGAAGGCAGCAGAGGCTGCCTGGATAAATGGGGAAGGCTGAGAGAAACTGGCACCGTGCAACAGCCTGTCTCCAAGCACAAATAAGACTGGATCGCCACAGAAATCAAGTTTCATAGCTGCTCTCATGCCCACTATAAAAGGTATATAAATCACACCAGTAATAAAAGAGTAGTAAATCATGTAAGTATTGCATAATTGGATTTGGGGGGAGCAAAGGGAAAATTCAGCATGGTGTTTGCAGGAGAAGATTGAAGTCCCTGACTACAAAGGCGTGGCTTTGGACCTGAAGCAGCCCATGTTTTCATGAGTGCTCACTTTAATTACCAAGATGAAGATGTGCAAATCATGTGATTCACTACAAGCATATAAATCAAATGTGAATCAAATTCAAAACTGCATTTCAGGAAATTCACATACCAATGTAAAACAAGCAGAGTGTAAAGAACTGGTAATTTGTTGTCAATTATGTCCAATTCAGACTCTCTTTCTGATGTAACATTTTCAATTCAGATATAGATATGTCTTACAGTTTGATTTATACCAAGAGGTCTCATCTCCTCTAGATTGCACAGAGGAGTTTTGATAGTTGAATAATTACAGACACATTGAAGGAACAGACTTCATCATGCCTTCCGTCATGGTGTCTTACAACTCTTAAGTTCAAATCACTGATAATGGTGTCTCTAGTATGCCTGTAACTGCAAAAATGGAGGAATAGCTGTATTCCTTACATGTTCCCTTTTATACGCTGGTATGCTTTGGTAAGAGTTCTAAAATAATAATACAGCCATCAGAGAGGTAGATCAGAGACAGAAGTTTCAAAAGCCCCAGCTCCTCCCTGCGCAAGAAGCTCTTCTAAGCACTAAGTTCTTCTGCTGGTTCCCCTTTGTACTTGTCTGAAGCCCCACTCATTTCTGAAACTCTAATTTTCTGTTTAGCTAGCATGAGACTTCTTAATAAGGACTGAGTTTTTTCCTAAATCTAAGACAGCTTAAATCACTATATGATCTGTGAATGGCAGAAATCTGCATCTAGACATTGTACCTGCCAGTTGGTAGAAAAGCTGCTCTAACACTATGTACAGTTAAAAAAAAAAAAAGTCTTAACTAAGCTTCACAGTCCCTTTATTACAAATAAACATCATGCTTCACTATGCCATCTTGCCCATCACAGTCCCCTTCCTTTCAGCTCAGGGGGACCCTTGAGTCCCTTCTGAGATCAAATTCCTACCAGGACCTGTAACTTATCACGTCACCCAGCTGGAACCCTGCTTAGGATATTAAAAACCAAAAATATATGCTTCTCAATAGCACTCTCTTGATTACCTAATTGATTTTTAGAAATTAACAATAATAATGCTAAAACACCCAGCAGCCTAATTATCAGCCGCTTTTCATTCAAACTCCCATTAAATTCACAGCTGCTTTGCAAAGTGACAGGCTGCTGTATGAAGACTGCCTTGTATGCTCTCACTCAAGCCCTTTCCATTTATTTCATAGAGAATGACGACACAAATAACTCAAATGCCTGCTTGGTATTTGGCAGATGCCATTCGCATATGACACACTACTCAAAAAGCAAACAGCAAGAATGACATGACGTTCTAAAGGAAAAAACAGGGCATTTTCTTCCTCTCATGCTAATAAAACAGTTAATTTTCAAGTATCCACTAATCTCTTCACTATCCAAAGGAATTTTACTTTGAGCCAAATCTGCGTGCTTACCTGTCCTTTAAGAAACCATAGCTGAAAAGTGGGTAGCTGTGAATACAGCAACTGCTGTTGAGGGGTGGGGGAGAAGAACCGACAAGCAAGGTGTCTGCATGACTGGCAGACTCTAGATGGGACCCTGAGGTGTCGAAGTACTGTCTTCCAAAACCCACCCAGCTGGGTTCCTTGGCAGGAACACCTCAAAAAGAAGAAAGAACCTGCAATTACATTTTGTTGGCTTTGAAACATGCTAAATTGACTGAATATGTGTCAACTTTATGCAGTGAGATGTTTCAGCATCTTTAAAATGTATTTGCAGGTGTATTTCTAATTTGCCAGGGCATTCTCATGCCAAGGATGTGGCACTTAACTGACAACACAAACCTACACCAAGAACAAGTCTGCATCATCTCATCTAAGAACTTGAGTAGTTTTGATAGGCAGAACTAGGCTGATTTCAGGCTGGACATTATAAGGAAACACAGAGAAATGTATTATACCCATGCATTACATAGGAACAGCCTTGGTGTAACTCAGTCTGCCAATGCTTTGGCCCCTGAACTATTGTTGCCCATAAGGTGGTCCATCAAAACTGATGCAGTTTTTAGACACACATTCCTGTCCACTAAGATGCAGGCTGGGATTTGCCTGCCTATTTCAGGTTTAGTAAAAGGCTCCCACTGTAAAATTTTACCTGCTACATATTCCAGCTGGAATCATCCAGATGACCTAAGGATAAATATTCTAAATAATGAACAGACACCCTGAGGCATTTCGTTTTCCAGGATCAACTAATCACACTCTGCCCGATAGCTTAATTCGGTGTCTCCAACGAAAATGAGAAGCTCAACTGAGACATCTTCAAGTAATTACATTTTCACAGCAACCAATTTTATTACTGTATAAAATGAAGTTATTTCTATCCATTCACACTACTCATAACTAAAGAACCAGGAAAAATACAGAACATGTGAAATATTGTTTTTAAAGCAGCCATCAAAGGCCAAACACAACCTTTGGACTCAGCAGATGTTTGTCTACTCCTGATTTAGAGCAGCAAGAAAATGGGATATTTGGGCCATATTTGGTTAAAAGTTATCTTAAACAGACTCCTCAAAGCCAGTCACAGGATAGAGAATAAAACATATAGGCTAAAATGTTGGACATGCTCAGTTTCTGAAGACTCTGGTTGTATTTAAAGGAGAAAAGGTTCTATTGAAAGAATGAGTATGAAGAAAAGGTGCTAGACTCAAGCAGGATACAAAGTAATATACAAAACAGTTTGGTAGTATCAGTTGACATGAGAGGTGACAATCCCACATTTAGTGGTTTGACAGCTGTAAAAAAGCATCTTCATTTAGATCAAAGCCCCTGCACCGACAGCCATACTCCCTGTATGTTCATCTGGAGCAGAGGTTGCTACATTTTGTGCACAAAGATCTTGGGACAGGTGCAGTTTATAAACCACAAAATAACCCCAAAGTACAAGATGCAGCCTTAAACACTAATCAAACCAGGATAACTTGTTATTTTAGGGGCTGACTCAAAAAAGCCAGCAAACCCACCTTGAAACGGTCATTTTTCATTAACATTTTTTGATTAACTCATTTTTGTCTTGTTAATGATGTTATTTTCAAAGACCAATTAAAAACCTGAAATAATAAAATATGGAAAAGCATAATAAACCTAACAGCCTTGCAGAAATTTGCAATAGGATCTGCATGCCTTGGTTCATGTTTTAGAATAAATCAGATGTCAAGTTTGGATTCAGCCTAGAATTTTGTGGGGTTTTTTATTATGGAGTAACCAAACTATGAATAATGTACTTACTTATTTTAAGTTCTGTTACCAAGTCCATCAAAAAACCCTGTGTGTCTTACAGTCTCTTCTAACTACCCTCAGCCAACAGACACAGCATACCGATGATATAAACCTGATGAATTACATCTGGTTTCATCATCATGCAGCTTATAAACCACAAAGCAGACCAAAAGCATGTTTCTACAAAATAATTTGGAGTCGATCAGGTTTCAGAGTTTTAAGATTTTGAACTTGGAAACAGCAAGGATCGGGAGGCAAACACATGTGAATTGAAGGCAAAGGGTGTGCTTACTACAAATGATGTTCCCTGTCTTCCATGGCTATAAGCATTTGGGTGGCTTATTTTTGAAGGGGTGAGGAACAGACGACGAAATTAGATTCAATGATTCTGTTTGTTGCAGAAAACACAGCGTTTTTATTTATTGGTTTATAACTGAGTGCTCTGGGACCTTTCCTGATAAATGCTTCACTAGCTGAGTCACAGCGTGCGCAGGATTAGTCACGGCTGTAGAAGTGTCCTAAGGTTTCATTTACATCCGCAGATTTACCTGATGTATATTCGTTTTTTCTGTAAGGTGAAATTCTCTGAAGTTGTGTGCTTCAGAAGCTCCTGGCTCTGTCATCTCCTCCACGTCACCACACATTCCACCTGCACCGTTCAAACACGAGGGCCAGACTGCGATAGCACGCAAGAAGGAAGGTGATGTCTGCCGGCCATGTTACGGAAGAGGAATGGAGGGCTCACAGCTTGTACATCAACATATGTTATGTGGGCCACAACAGAGCAGAGCATGCGTCATGCTGACTTGACGCTATTTTAAGCGTCAACGGGTAAACTAAATGACTTAAATGAGCAACAAAGCACCCTTCTTTCATTATATGCTCCAGCAGAGAAGTCTGAGCGTCCGGCAGTACTTCTGTGTGTGTTAGCTTCTACCCTGTGGTATTCCTACTCTGCAGATGGGGAGCAAGGACAAGAGGTAAGTAACTTTGCCCAGGGTTAAACTGCAAATCCCTGGCAGAATAAAACCCCTATCAATACCTCAGGCCTCTAGGTTTTAAGTCACCCTCTCCATGTAATCCCCAAAAATCCTCTGCCTGGAAGATCTGATCTGGCAAAGCTCAGCTCTTCCACGAGAGGTGCCAGTAACTGCCTACATCGGATCACCAAACGAACACCAGGCACCTTATCTCCGTTACCTTTCCTTACAAGCTTGAGCAAATTCTGAACACGGCTGTGTACAGGAGTTAGCTGCATGCCCTCTGTTCTGAGAGGCTTGCATGAAGCAAAAGGAGGATCAAACCTGACCACGTGAGCAACAGTATGAAACCTAAATGGCTTAAGTGTGTAGCCAGCCTTTGAAACCTTAAGGCAACCAGATTTTCTGCACCTTACTTCCAGCTTTTATGCATACCTTAAACATGGCACTATTTAGACATGGAGAGCCCTTCCACTGGTGCCCGCATCCTTACGCTACCCGTGTGAATGATGCTGCTTTCTCAATGGGCAGTTCACTTTCTGCCCAAGGGACATCTCAGAGGCTTGTCCCCAACCAAGTGAACTACAGGCACGCTTGAAGTTACCTCAAATGGAAGTCTATCTTTATGGAAAAACATTCAAAAAGAGAAAATTGTAAAGTAAAAATTATTTAAACTGCACTTAAAGGGCATGTTATTACAGGAACAGCCCCTAAATAAATTTAAAATCTCTGTTAAATAAATTTTTACACAAAAGCAAATCACAGTGAAGCAGACAGTGAAGTCTAAATGATGGCACTTAGCTGCTCTATGCTGGCTTACATTGTTTACAGCTTTGGAGATAAATACAGAGGCCAATTTGCCTAATGAAAACAAACAGCTCCACAAGACTATTCTGTTTCTTGTGAGGTGAATATACATTTTATTCAGTTTAGCGTGTCCATGTGGTATGCACTATACATTGACTCAACTTTGCATTTCTCCCTGCAGCAGAACCCAAATTGTTAACTCTCATCTGTAGGTTAAACCACGCCTAATTTCCTTCCTTCTATTATTCTGTATTCTCCTTCCTCTCTTCCTGTTTCTGCGCTAAGGATACTGACATCTACTTATGACAGAATTTTCCTCCTCACTTTCAATAATTTCTCCAATCAACAAATTGCTGTAGAAGGTTCTTCACTGGTCTTCTTAGACACAGGGAGTCCTTTAGTACCATGTACATGCAAATATACTGTCTGAAAGCTTGACTAGCTCCAAAAGAGAAATGAATCAATATCTACTGAACACTCTGTACTAAATCACTTATTAATACAACTGATGATAGGACTAGTCCACAGAGACTTATCCAGTGATTTAGAGTTTCAAAAACAATAGTGTTTCCCTGCTCAGATCTATACAAATGCTCCAAAGAAATCTAGAAAGATTATTTCCCAAGAGGTTTTGCTAAAAAAAAAATAAAAAAGGATTAACATAGCTGATCTAATATTTCAACCACTCTGCACCACAGTTCCTGACAACAGCTCCCTCAAGATTAGCCTTAAAATTATATCACAGCCTAATTTGGCCTTGTTTTACATTAGTCTGAAACCATGACTATATTTTATCAAACTCTGATTCTGTTACTGATTTTACATATTATCCAGATTAAATTTTTAAGATGGTTTCATGGTTTGAAAAGCAGCATCATCATCTACTGGTAGGGAGTTTTTAGTGCAGCAGGAAATGGAATTAGGAAAGATCTACTGACTTAATTGAAGATGCCACTAAAAGCATTTGTCAACTGCAAATATCCTGCCCTTCCTATTTCAGCAGTGATCCTGGGAGGAGAGTGTGGAGCAATCTACTCTCCATGCACACAGCAGCTCTACTGTAGAGAAGTCTGTGATACAGAATGGGCCTGTCTGTGTACATCAGAGCTAGGGGTGCATTTACTGCCTTTAGACCCAATAATGTTATCAATATGATTTTTGGATGTGCAATAATTTGATATGATAATTGTGCTATGTTGTGCCTGCTCTCTAGCTCCAAAGGAAACACCATCTCTGGAAGAAAAACATAATTTAACACCACAAAACCCTCTACCTTCTCCACTGCTGCAATGTATATTCGAATCCCCAACGTGACTAAAAAAAGGAGAAATGTACTATGAAAACTCATCTAGAGATATCCAAATGGTATTTCCTATGCTCACTATTCTGATTTACCAGGCAGTTACCGTCTTCATTCTATGACAATAAAAGGGAGGTGGAGAGCCCAAATGAATGCTCTAAATCTAGAAATATTAACACCACGAGTGTTAGTGAAATAAGCCTGCTTGGAAATATCTCCCCCCCAAAAAAGAAGAAAAAACCCCTGCTACCATGTTTTCTCCCTGTGGCTTAAGATATTAGTGTCATGACTCACTCTGGGGATTGAATTGCTCCCTGGGTGACACGACCTCCTCATACCAGCTTTATTCCTCATACTAGTACAAATTGGTCATCCACGAACACTGAATGAAGAAACTTCCTTATTAGTCATATCTGGATCTATAAAACTAATACCAGAAAATGATGTTTAAACAAGCCCGCTGCCGCTTCAGGTATGTGGACTTCCAGCATTTCAAAGCTAAATAGTGTCCTCAGGTGTGGGAGGGAGGATAGAAAAAGGAAAAAAAACCAGACACACAAGACATCTGCTTTGTGGCTCTAGATAAAATCTATGGATCAGCACTGCTTGCAGCAGGTTGGATCCATATTTAGCTTTTCATGTTTGCTTGACTGGCAAATCCCAAGGAGATTCTGAGACTGATGCTTAAAAAAGCAAACATACATAAAAACCCACCAAGCCTTCAAGTTCAGAAGGCTCAGCTCTCAGTTGCACTTTAGCTGATTAGCTGTCCATCCTTACTCAAGCTGTAAAACACTGTGCCTTCCCATATTCAATTAAAAACTACACATCAAATCCTCCTGCCGAACACAGGAAGAACAGGTGTTTGTCTACACATGCTCTTGCCTGCACCTGTGCTGGAAAAGTTCAGTACATATTACTGACCTGGCACGAAACTAAAAACTCAGAGAAAAGCAGGCTGCATCTCAATAATTACTGTGATTACAGGCTCAGTTGCTTAATTCAAAAGACACTGCAATAATATACCTGTTATAGTGGTCACTGACAATAATCACCATCTTGTTCCCACTGACAGCGGTTGCTTTTCGTTTTAAGCCCTCTCCGCTGGTAACAGTACATGGTCGAATGCCATTGAACAGCGTATTTCACCCTCTCACCAAATTACATGAATAGGCTTGACCAAGATGAGGACAAACATCCCCATAATTTCAGGGTACCTAATGAGAATCCATCACCTATCCCAGAATCAACAAAGTACCAAGCCAAGTTGTAAATCCTCCTGCAGCTCTAAAGCTTTGGAAAGACTTTGGATCTGTAACTGCACTGAAGAACTGAAACCTTCTCACAAAGGAAGCATAGCATGAGGAATCAAAAGCCTCATGGAAAAAAAAATCAGCGTATGAAACAGCACAATGTATCAACTATACCTTTTTTCCCTTTGTAAGTAAAGGATGTAGATAGCATGGCACTTAAGAAGAGTAAGATGAAAGTGCTAAAAGCCTTGAAAGAAAAATACAAAAACTCAACCAAACAAAAAGCTCCTATGGATTTTTAGCCAATACACAATGAGTAAAAATTATCCCAGGGCTCAAACATGGTGTTGATACCTCTGTGTGAACAAGAATCATGTAGTTAAGCTTCCAAATCTCCTATATCTTAGTCTGTCATCTTGGTTACTTTGTCATCTTGGTTACTTTGTCATTTTAAGATGGATATCACAATATTTTTTATATGAAATTAAGCATTTAAAGAAATATCAACTAGTAGCTCCACATTTTTTTTCCTTCAAGTGAACATATAAATAGAAACATTGGTAAAGAGAGTTCTAAGTGCCTGTCTGATATACTC
Source organism: Phoenicopterus ruber ruber (assembly GCA_009819775.1). Classification (NCBI taxonomy): domain Eukaryota; kingdom Metazoa; phylum Chordata; class Aves; order Phoenicopteriformes; family Phoenicopteridae; genus Phoenicopterus; species Phoenicopterus ruber. The sequence continues at coordinate 29,626,617 of CM020221.1, read as the reverse complement.
TTCTTTTATTAGGAGCCTCTGCAAAGCGCCGTTTGCTGGCCAAGGATCCAAACTGACTTCATTTGGAGACAGCTGCAATGACATGCAAGACAATTACTGTAAGAGACATTTCAGTTTCAGTTCCAGAGGAAACATCTGTAGAAGGACTTTCAGTTTCTCTAAGCATTGGATCAGCTGTAGGACTTGAGACAACACTCTGATTACCAGGAACAGGATGCTAAACCACATGAAAGCAGTCTCGCTGCTCAAGTAGTGACTAACATGATGTAGAAGGGAACATTTAACAAGTTCGTTCACGCAACAGGATGGGTGGTTGCCATATCTCACCGCTACGTGCATACTCCAGAAATTCTCTCACTTCAGGAAAATGTGTCTGAAAGTCTGTCAGTAAAATGAAGGATGGAAAAGTTTGGAACAGTGACATGCATATTTTGGATTTTATGCAAATTGTGCATGTTGTTTATATTGGTAAAGAAAGCACATGGATGCATGTGAATTCTGCAGCTACTATAGCATAGTTAATGTTTTTAAAGGTTCATGTACAGTGTAGTTACCAAAAATAACCTTATCATAGTTCGGCATTAAAAATGTTAACTGTGGGCAACTTCAATAGTCCTTGATACTGCTCTGATGCCAGACATTCACAACGTCGTTCTATGTCAGTAGAACTCACTATTTGACACAGACTCCTCAAATTCTATTTTAAAGAGAGAATTCTTCATTTTCTTACTGGCTTTCATTTGATATTCATCACTACTACGTTGCAGCATTTTTTAAGTATTCATTTCTACAACATAAGGTGACTTTATTATCCCTTTTTCTACGGGAGGGCAAAGAAACAGCGATACTGTGGTCCAAAGGTGTCTGAGTGACTAATTAAAGTTCTGATGTCATTAACTTCAGAAGAGGCAGCAAATAATCAGAATCCTTTTTATAAATAAGTTTCACTGTCTCAGATTGCTTCTTTCTATTTTTGACCGCCCCTAAAAAGCTACTGATACGGCCTGCGTAACACTGATCAGGAGTGGTAGCTGTCCTAAGCCAAGATGCTATGATTTTTCAAACCCTAGGAATGTAAGCAATCTAACCATGCCCCAGTGACAGTGAAATTACCTCCAGCTGAATCAGAGCTTCTTTGCTCAGATTTCAATGACAAGTCCTATGGGGCAATTGGCTCTAAGTTTACACTCTGATCTTTCTTTTTTCCCATACATAGGTCTACTTCACTCATACTATGTAGATACTCCTACACAGGAGAGTCAATCCAGACCTTTATAGGGGTATTCAGTAGCCCTCTTGCAAAGCTCTCTTCCTCTTTTTTCAGCTCACTTTCCTTTAAAATTCAGCAGAGATACAGGACCTACAAACAACAGCCTATTTTTAACTACACATCCTTGATTACTGTAAATCCTGTGTTTCGAACAGAGCGCTTAGACGAAGAGCGTGCAGCTCCCGTGTGGGCGGACCACCAAAGACTGACTGCCAGCACTGGGCTGCAGCTGTGGGACGCAGCAGAGCGGCTCACCAGTGCAGAGCTGCCACCCAGCTCTGTGTGGGTGACTGACTGCTAACCGGCTGCCACAAACCCCAGCCAGTGCGTGGCACACAGCTGGCAGAAACCCCGTACTGGGGAAAATGCACACAGTCATCACTGCTGTCAGCTGCACCTAATATCCCCTCTCCGTTATGTGCTCACTACAAGTTTCCCTCTCCCTACGTATACAATACCCTTCCTTCTGCCCACCCTCACTACCGCAGGACTTAGGCCTCCTCTCCCCCATCGCCACCCCACAATCCATCACAGCAATCCGCCTTGTTCCTTACTTCTCAGGTCCCTCCCCACACATAAACACAAAATCCCCCCACGCTGTTCCCATATTAACCTCGAGTTCCCGCTTCCCAAACCTCCCACACTGCTGGCTCACTGCTTCAAGCTCCTCTCCTAATCCTCCCAGGCTCCTCTGTCCACTGCAATGGCCCTTGCTCCCTACTTTCCAGACTCCCCTCATCTTCTCAACTTTCCTGCCATTCAAACCCTTTCTGGATGTACAAAGTCTCAGCTTCAGACTTCCTGGCAGCCCAAGAAGAAGAACCAGCATCTCCAGCTGCCTTCTTCTGAAGTCCCCAGGCTTCCAGCACTGACATGCTCCCTGATGCAGATGGCAGAATGCCTCAGAGAAGGAAGTTGCACCTTGACTTGGCATATTGCTCCCAACTGAAGACTCACGTTGAGCTGAAAATACCATCTGACAAATTGTATGTTGTGTAGGCCTGATTAAGACCCATCAAACGGACCTGCTGCTTGTGCCAGTAAAGTAAATGATCACACTGGCAGGTTGTCATTTCCCATGTAAGCCGGCATTTTGTCAGCTCTTGCAAGCCGTCAGTTGCAGGGGAATGGAAATCCAAGAGCCTCAGACCCTTCTGAAGCAGATGATGTCCTAATGGATGAAAGCTTTTAGTCTGTTCTTCCCAATTCTGACATTTGCTCCTTATCTCCACGCTGCCCCACACTGGTTCTTACTCCTCCTCCAGTTCTGATTCACTTTTCCCCCTCAGTTTTAGTCACTGTGCCTTTTTCACTGATGGGGTATAAGTACTCCAATCATTCAGAGCACACAACATGTTTGAGCTCTCAGTTTCTTTGCTTAGCACCACCATCTATGTTGGCTACCAGGGCTGTAGAGAGTTAAATTATGTTTGGAAATGTGTACATGCTTACCTAACTGACTTCACTTCCACACAAACTTCTATGTAAACAGGTATTTCAAAACCTTACAGTTAGGCCAAATTTCAGGAGGGTAGAACAGCAAAAAGTGAAGCCTTAAAACAAGAAGAACTTCCCTAAGAGGTTTCGAGCCTGTTCTTTAAAATGAAGAGGCACTTGAATCTCTCAACAGAATAGCTGTATATTTTAATCATGTCCCTGGCCAATCAGCATTTCTTTCTATAACTTGATTTTACAAGTGTCAAACTGCTGAAGCTTTCCAAAGTTCAGCCAGAGCCCACAGCCAGTGCAGATAAAAATTCAGCCTATAGAAACAAATTTTGCCAGAGCAACAACAAAAAAAAGCCTCATAATGGGAAATATCACATAGTTGCATCTATGGACAAAGTTGACAGCTCTGCCCATGACGACAAACGCTAAAAAAAAAAAAAAAAAAAAAAAGCCAATTTTGCTTAGAGGCACAGGTCGACTGAAAGAAAAAAAAATCTCCAGGAAAACAACCATCAACATTAAAGTACTAATACGATATTTACTTGATGATTTGATCCAAATGAATACACCAATGACTTGACTTTCGAGCCTGACATACTGCCCTAGTAACAGGGCAATGCCTGCCAGGCTGGCAGCCTACCAGAAAAGCCTAAAAAAAATCCAGTGTCTCTGTTTTGGCCTAGATTTGGATTGCAATTTCTGTCATGAGGGCAGACTGTTCTGTTTGCAGAAGCCAATTTTTTGCTAGTGACTAGGTCCCTGTGCTGAGCATAACAATCTATCTGTACAAAGTTGAAAACCAGGGATATTAAACTATTTGGATATAATTGTCTTTATGGCATTAGTTGCTGCTGAGGACTCCGATCACTGACTCTTAGCTGCTTCAGGATTTAACGTTAGGGAATGCAGAATATTGCTGATTTAAGTGTACTTATTCACCATAACTCATACACGTTATAGTGTATGTACAGTTCCAGCTATCTTCAAAAATAACTTCAGACATATGTTCCCATTAGCTCTAGCTATAAAAATAACGCAGCAGACTGTAAAAAGGGAGGTAGTTGTGGACCTGCAACAGAGTAAGTTCCCTGCGTTGCTAGTTAACCACGGCGGGCGATACGGACGTGTTGTGCAGCACCACTACCACCTCCTGGCCAAGCCAAGCACGGCTGCGGGACGCGCCGGCGTCTCTTCCAACTGTAAATTAGTTTGCCTTGAAGACAGGCAGCCGCTTTATGAGCCCCAAGGCATGCCCAGCTACACCGGTTACTAGAAACCTCACCTTCCCTACAAGCTGTGTGTTCACTGCGGAGTATCACGGCTACTGCTACACGGACTGCTGCCCCACAGCACCAGCACGGCCGGAAAGTCTCCAGGTACATTGATTTTCCGTCGTCATTCCCCAAGTACGGTCAGGTCCATCAGACAGCTTCCCGCTAGGAATCACAGCGGAAAGCTGCAATGCTAATGGCAACGGAGTTTGGCTTAGGTAAAAGCTGATCGAGTTGCCTTTTCTTTCTGTTACTAAGTTAGGGAAACAAATTCTACAGCATTTGTGATGACGTACTGTCTTAAATTTACATGCCTTCATTTGGCAATAAACTACTCTAAAATTCTATGTATCGTGTATAATAAAATATGATATATACATTCTGGTAACATGGTATCAATTACTTTGTAATAATGATATTACTGTGGTATAACTTTATAGCCTGTAAATAATATGGCTCAATTCTATGTAGTACCACACTACAATGTATAAACATCTCATAAAAAGTAAGGATTTATGAAGAGATACATTTCTGGTAACTACTCTGCTGCCCATGGATAAGATGAAAGTACTGGATGCAGTTAGAAACATTCAGATACGGCACAAATGTACCTGAACTTGCTTTGATCTCCTAATAAATACAGAAAGAGCAAGATCTTGGCGATAACTGGATATATACTGTTTTAAATAGTGCTAATGTGCTACCCCTCCAAGCACCAATCATTTCATGAACTGTAAAACATACTGTTTAAAAATTCTAATCTGTAAGATAGCAGGAAGAAGTCCTGCTTATACTGTGTTTTTCCTCAATAGAGTATAAAAGAGACTCTTGAGTCAAACACCCAAATCTTTATTTTTGGGTGAAGACAAATCCAGTTTTAAGAGTGCAATTAATGAGAAGTTCCAATTTATGAGAGTTAAAGATCAGTGGTTTCAAGGTCTGGCTTGTCTTCCTATATGTAGCAGCATGTGCTTGAACGATAGCTTGTGTTGAAATAGTGTCTAAAAAGGCACTATCCTGAGCTGAAAAAAACAAGAGGAAAAAACCTAAAAACCTCCTAAAGGTAATTGTACCTTTAGCTTTTAGTCAACTGGGTGTTGCAATTTTTTTTTATGTTTCAAGTACTTCATACTATTTTCCTTTCAAATTAGTTACATGTTGCAATCAAGTCACCTCCAGGTCTTCCTTACGAACTGAACAGATTGGGCATTTCAGCCTTTCACTGAGAGAAAGGCGCTTTCTCCAGCCATTGAATAATGTTGGTGGCTCTTTTTAGAAGTCTGCAGACCCCATAAAACTCCAGAATCTAGAACCATATATACTATTTCAGTATTAACTCTCAGCAAAACTTTTATAGAAGTAAAATACCTCCTTATGCTGCTCCTGCTGATGCAACCACAGAAGTGTTTTCTTTTTTGCTGTTGTTGCCTTTGGAGACACCTGGACACTACATGCCTCCTCAGTCCCTCTCTGGCACTTCAGTCCTGCAGATTTGGCCTACATTTCTTGTTCTGAGGTGTGGAGTTCAAATTAATTGTACTAATGCGCATTTTAACTCATAGGTACGCTCATAAAGCCATTAGGATTGCTCTGTATCAATAAATTTGTGTGTGTTTTCAACAGTCACTATCTATTTCTAGATTATTAATAAAAATACTGAAAAGATGCTACTGTTGTCTTCATTGTTACACCTGGTGTCATCAGTCTGTGAACAGTGTCCAATAATTTCCATATTTTAATTATCAAACTGTACACCAAGATACAGAAATCTGTTTAAGCCTCGATCCGGATATCCTCTGAGGGCATAAACCAAGCGTTGCACAACATGGTAGCCGTATCTCCCCCTTAGTATGTAAACAAACCCAGAGTCCGAGTGAAGTCATTTTCCTGTGAAGCCCCGCATGCTGATGACCGCAAGGGACAGGATGTTTGCAAGTGACACTGATCCTCCTGGTAATTCCAGGAAACTTTTTGGGCACCTGCTTAATTTGCCTGGCTCACAAGCTCAAGGCCAAATGAATTATTGGATTTCCACCAGGAAATATTTTTTTCTTCCTGTGACAGGCTTGAAGAAGCCACTGAGCTTTTCCTCCCCCTTTCTTCTCCTGTTGTAGGACCAAATATCAAAACGTACTCTCCTCTAAATTGTTTGGTAGTCAGTTTTGCATGGATCTAATTATCACTTAAGCAGCCAGAAAGCATTGTGTTTGATATTGCCAAGAACAAAGATGTGAGTGAGGGTATCCATCGGGTGCTCGCAGCCTCAGGTACCCTGCGGTCCCCTCCAGCAGCGAGCAGTCAGACATCAGGAAGCTGACATCACTCCTCTGTGACCGAAGAGCTGCGCCTTGCCCACAGAAGAAGACTTCGATGCCCTGAGTAGCTTCGGTCGGTGTCAGTCCTCTCAGGACTGCCGCAGCAGCGAGACAGGGCAGTTCCCGCCCTGCGGAGCCGCAGCAGGGAGGGCCACGGGCGTTTGTCTGAGGTGCTGCCGACCTCGCCTTACACGGGACTCGCAAGGGGACAAGGGAAGCGTCAGGCCCGAGGCCGGGCCGCTGGTGGGGGCCGTGGGGGCCGCACGACCCTCAGGCTCAGGCCCCGGCCCCGCGCGCACGCGCGCCATAGGCCTCCCCGGCTGACCTCCCGCGCGCCTGCGCGCTCCCACCCCGCGCCGCTCTCGTGGCCTCGCGAGGAGCCTTAGCGAGGACCGCCCCCCCACGTGACCCTAAGGCCGCGTGAGGTGGCAGAGGCGCTCGGCCAACCAGCGCCGCGCGCCGGCAGCACGTGATCGGTGGGGTGCTCTCGCGAGGTCCGGCGCGCGCTGGGCCTTTGCCCCGCCCCTCCCCCCGGCTGCGGCGAAGGAGACGGAAGCGGCCGCGGCCCGACGGGACCCGGAGCGGCGCCACCCCGCTCGCCCCCCCGGCCCGGCCCGGGCCCCGCACGCCTGCCGAGGTGAGAACTGGCAGCTGCTCGCCGCCCCCGTGCCTCCCCCTCTGCCGCCCGGCGGCCTCGTCCTTCCTGCTTTGAGGGAGCCTGGGCCTAGGCCTCGGGTTAGGCCTGGGCCTGGGCCTGGGCCTGTCCGCCGACGCGGGCCCTTCCTCCCGGGCTCGGCCTTCCTTCCTCGCCGTTCCGCCGCGCCCCGATTCGCCCGGCTTGGTCCGACAGGGAGCGGGTGGCCCTGGGCCGGGCTCGCCGCCGGCGGCCCTTGTGCCGGGCGGCTGGGTCCCGGGAGCACCCCGGGAGGGGCCGGTTCCGGGGTGCCGCTGAGGATTTCGCCATTGTAAACATGGAGGCAGGGGCTTGCGGCAACCAGAGGGGAAAAATTGTAGTGGACGGTAGCTTTCTAAAGAGGTGGGTAATTTTGACGCTGCATGAAGACCCTGCTGCTTACATGCTGTAAGTTACGTGTTTTTCCTGTGCACTCACGCAGGCGCGTGTTGAAGATTCATTTTTAGAAATTGCTTGGGAATAGTTGAACAGTACAAAAATTAAGGTGAGCAGCTACCTATAAAGTAGAGCGTTACTGAAACTTAGTGAGTTGTATTTGTAATGTTTTAGTAATAGCTTTTTATGTTATTTGTTTATCAGATTCACTTGGCTTACACCACAAGGTATGATTAAAAAGCAGCGAGCCTGTTGTTTTGATGTTTTGTGTGTGTGTGTGTTTCTTGCAGATGTCGGAAGACCTTGCTAAGCAGTTAGCTAGCTACAAAGCTCAGCTTCAGCAAGTTGAGGCTGCCTTATCTGGGAACGCAGAAAATGAAGATTTACTAAAACTGAAGAAAGACTTACAGGTGAGAACTTGAGAGTGTGAGTAGCTGAAACTGTAGGGTCTTTAGCAGGTGTTTCATCTTTTCCCAAGTGTTTGCATTGCGACAAAAATATATGCTTGGTGGGTTTATTACTTTCTTTTTGCATACTTTGGTACAATTGGTTTGAAAAAACCCAAAGCGTGGCCCATTTTAAACCTGTCTTGTAGCTTAGGAAGAAAAATGTACTAATTTATATAGCAAACTCTTCTGCTAAAAACTTTGGCCAGAGTGATGAAAGATATGCCAGTGCTGTCTTTACTATCTCTTTTTCTTTATTTTTTTTTAAAGCATTTCTCAGAAAATAATTTTTTGTTGGTGGTTTTACTATGCTGAAGCCTGATGGTTGGGCTTAACATTATGGCTTACTGCTTATTTTTGAGTTGTCAAATTGTTTGATCCAGAATCTGTTTATTCATTGCATGCATTTGCAATGATAAAAGCTTTAGAGTGTAGTTCAGTATTCCTTGTGCGTCTAAGCCTTGATTGTGTTAAGGTGTTTCTGTAAGAAGGGAAAAGAGTTGTGTTCTTCATTTGCCACCTGCAGTTTTTAAACATTTGAGAGCATACCGTATTCTTAAGAGCTAAAAACCATTTCTGATCTTTAGGGTGTTGTTTGGTGACAGGAAGACCACCAGCTGAATTTTAAGTTGATAAGTGGTTTTGTAGATTCTTGTGCATATAAAGACACATTGGCATATTAAAAACAAAAACCCCAGCAGTACTGTTAAAATTTGTCGTGAAAGTGCAAGATGCTGCTTTGTTTCTGTTGTGGATTGCTTTAGCTATCAGATCTAAAAATATATCGAACTACCCAGTACAAGATTCAGTAACCACTATTCTGTATGGAAATAACAGCAATAAAAATGATGCTTCAACCGAAGTACGAGCAGTGCCTCAAATCAGCAATCTTTAGAATTCCTTTTAAATTACAAAGGCTTTGTGCCCACAAAGCACTTTATAGATCATCTTAATGTCCTTCGTTGTACACTGTTAAAAGCATGTGTATATTTTTATATTTTTAAAATGCACAGCAAAACCCATATGGGATGATATTTCCGATACCAACACGACCTCGGCTTTGATATGCAGAGATCATTGATGTGAAAGGACAACTTGCAAACTTTTTTATAAAACCTTTCTGCACAGAATGGGGAAGATCTTTACACTTTCGTCCCCAAAAGGTTTGCTATCCGTATGTTCCACCTTGAAAATGACATAATGTTTTGCAGACTTAATATATGCCAACCTAACAATTGTAAAAATGGGTTTGATGCTTCAGTGTCCCAACTAAATAGCTTTTTGTCTGTTCAAAAAGGTTGTTACTATGTAATTGAAACATTTTTTTTCTATCATAAATAGTGGTGCACTAGTGCATATGGTATATTTAGTTTATTCCTGAGTAACAAGGTTAAAATAAATCTTAGAAGAAGTTTTTATAGATACTTAGCTTTTCACTTTTTGTTTCACTGAAGTGCTTCTAGGACAGTGTCAGTGCACCCAAGGACCAAACATACCTGTTGTATCAAGAAGAATTGATGGCAGCTGTCATCTCCAGTAATTGGAGATGGTATCTGTGGGCGCTTTGTTTTGGAGTGTAGAGCTCTGTCTGGCTTGGTAAAGACCAGTTGGTCAGGAAAAGTCTTGGCAAACTCTAACTGGTATTCTCTGCGGGTCACACCTTCGTGTGACGGGGACGTGGCAGCAAGCCATATTGTTCAACCCAGTTGGCTGTACTGAGCTGCTGTGGTAGTTAACTTGGGCTCAGAAATTTTCCTTGAATGAGCTATTCCATTAAAGACTTTAGAACCATCTCATGGGTTGCAATAAAATTGATGTTTCTATCTTGCATGCTTAGCACTATGATATGTGCATATCAGATGAAGATTTTTACCAAAAGTTTGCTATTTATAGCCTGGTGTGTAAGTGACTTTATGAAATGCAAAGAGTCCTTGGTAGATTTGTCTGAAACTACTCACATTTGAGTTCTACAATGAGCCATCTATGAATGTGGCAAGAATAAGTCAACAGTTTCATGTTACTGGTAGTCTACATAGCTGAAACACTCACTTTCAGGTAGCTTGTGCCTGATGTATTTGACCTGCTGAGATAAGACACCTCTTTCAAACTGATGCCTCTTGGTTTTGCAGAATATAGCTATCTACGTGTTGAGGAACAGTTTGCGATTTTGCATCTGGGAGGGAAAATTAGGCTAATGCTGTATGTTCTGCGGAGTGCTCTCAAATTAGGTAACTTGATAACCAAAATCTGTTCTGGTTCAGCTGTAGTATTACAGAAAGTGGAGACCAAAGTAGTAGAAGTAATTGTAAGCATGTTTCTGTGCTTACAGTTGCTACTGATTGTGCTTGCTCTTGCACTTATTAACTAGCAGCTCCTCTAAAACAAAGAGCAGAACTTTTTTTAGGAAGGTGTTGGAAATTCAGACATTAACAGCTGCAACAGAAACAAACTGGTAGGCCATTCATGCCACTTGTATAGTTAGTTCATCAGATAAAAATGTGTGTAAGTCCATATTGTATTAACTTCTTATTTGGGAACTGCTTATGATCCTTTAGGTTCTTGAGGAATGAAGAAGTTTCTTCACTGCTTTTTCCTGAGCTAGTCTTTGTACGCCCATAGCTGAACTAGCACGTGAAACTGTGAGGAAAGTTCAGGCTCTGCTGAGCTTCAGTTGAACATGGTTTATCTGTAATCCTCTCCTAATTTAAATATTTACTGTTAGTTAGGAGAGTGACAGTGGTTCATGCTGAGATACTCAAAGAACTGAAGAATTTTTCTTCTGTAGGGACTGCAGAGTTGTTTTGCCTTATACAAGAAGTTTAAATGGCCTCTTAGGTGCTGGCTCCTTTTTAACAGTAGGGAAAACCAGCGGTCTTGATTGCACAGGGTAAGAATTTAACACTGACAAGAAGTTGGGGAGGGGCTTTTGCATGCTCCTGTCTATGAATGAATAATATTCAAAGGAACTGGAAACATTTGTTGTTTTGTTATTTGTCTTGTTGGATTAGCAGGGGAAGGCCTGATCTGAAACCTTAAGGTCAGGGAATTTAGAGAAAAACAAACGCTTATGTCAAAATGACTTAAGGAAATTAATTTCTTTGAGGCACCTGAGTGATTTCTGTAAATGAGAGGGCTTTACAGAGCGGCAGTCTTGGAAGGTACTTCAGCTCAGCCAATCCGCATGTTTTTGAGTAAACTGAAAAATGTTTCATTACTTAGAAATGCTGCAATTATACTTGTAGTTGTGTGTTTTAGGCATTGCTATATCTAATATAGCCAGCCAGTCCCAAATGGGAAGGGATGGAAGAAACTGCCAGCTAGAGAGAGAAGAGCAGTGTTCTGTCCTTTCACGTTTTGTCTGTAGAGCACTGTCCGGTTGAATGCTTGCTCTGCCACGTGTTGTGTGATTTTTGGTCGATAACCAACATCCCATGCAGCCATGTGTGCAGAGTCACACCGCTGATTTTTGGGTTGTTTGGGGTTTTTTTTGAGACTGTCTAGCTGTGTCTTTGTGCCTATGGATAAACAATTCATCTAGAAAGAAATGCTGTAAAAACAACAGGCTACTTTTTGAAACTTTGAGGAGGGCGTGGGCAACTTTACTGCAATACAGTGAGGACCATACATCTTTTTATCTATCTTGGCAATGAGTGAGTTTAGTTAAATGATTAAAAAAAACAAACCCAAAACAAACTTAGTCCGCTTTATATCAGCTGTGAATTTAATACGGTAACTTCACAAAAAACAAACTAGTAAGCTTGGGGTAACAATGTGCATGGTAACAGAGTTTTTGAGAAATTATTCTTTGTGGGTTTTTTGTCTTTTATAGGAAGTCATAGAATTAACCAAAGATCTCCTTTCAACACAACCTTCGGAAACTCTTGCAAGTTCTGACAGTTCTGCTTCTGCTCTGCCCAGTCACTCCTGGAAGGTTGGGGATAGGTGTATGGCGATATGGAGTGAGGATGGACAGTAAGTGTAGAAAACTTCTCTAACAGTTACATGAAATAGTTCAATGGTAAGAGACTTTCATTCAGTTTGAACTGCCCCTAGGGTGACTAAAAGCAAAAAGAAATTAGGAAATGAATATGATATTAGGTATTCTTGTGCTGTCTTTATTAAAGGTCAGTGTTTTAGATAAAAAGCAAAGAGATGTGGGGTCATTTTCTAGAAATGCCCTGTTTGTCACTAACCTGATAAAAGTAGGGTAGCTTTGGTAAATTACCATTTGCTAATGTAATAAATGGCAGACTTTCCCGAATTGATCTGTCAGAGCAGTCTTTCATAAAGGTTTCAGGATGTATAATTCATAATTTGGCATTGCATTCATATATATGTAATTGATTGCTATCAAGAAAAATCCTTGCTATATCTCGGTTTGGGCCTCTAATTGGAAATTAATTTTTAATTGGAAATGCTGGTTTTTGGCTATGAAATAACTAGCTGTGTGATGTAACTATAGAATTAATCAACCTTTTGGATTTAGTCTCCATTACATTAGCCTGTGAAGTTCTGGGAACCCAAGCAGTTCATTCTGACTTCATAATCTTTGAAATAAACATTCTAAAATTACTTTCCATACTGCAAAAATGTGTAACTGTTGCAGCTTTTTAAAAATTACTATATATGCAGGACTAATATCCCCATCATTACCACTTAGAGAGAAGCTCTGCTGTTCAATGAATGTGGTTCTATTAACAACGTAGTAACCACATGGAGTCTTTGGTATAGCTATGGATGTCTTGGGTAGAAAACCAACCTAAAAGTGAACAGTTTTTCTGTCACAGGTTATTAATGAGTAAAATGCTTTTGTGTTGGAACTTAAAAATCGAATCTTACTGTCTTAGGTCACCATTGGGTCATTCTTCTTCCTCTGATCACTGGGTTAGAGGATCAGAGCTTGGGGAAGAATGTGCCAGAGTGTCCACTGAAGTGGATCTCATTGGACTTAATTATACTGCTTTTTTTTAACCCTCTGCTTCTGTTGCAACATTTCTTAAGTGACCAGTGTTTCCTGAAGAGCTAGCCAGAGATTAATACGTTTTACCTCATGCAGTTTGCGTTTCCATGTATTTTTATCTAGCTCAACTCAAGATGATGCTGGCCCACTAAAATCACGCAAGAAATTAATTTAGTAAATGTTAACTGGAATATTGTCTATGAAATATCTCATTTTATTCCTCTATTTGCTTTAGATGTATCCTTTTGCTCTGAATTTAGACTATTTTAAATATTTTTGGAAATGTCCTTTTTTTTCCTCTTTCCCATTATGAGGTCAATTTAACTGAAGTGTTTCATACACATAAATATGAAATGGACTGATTTCTGCTAAAATTTAAAAATTGCTATATTAAATCAATAAGAAAACTTTTAATTTTGTAAGTGTTGAAGAGGGAATATTTTGAAAGCTTCAGTTTTTCTTAATTCTTTTTCATATGGAGAAAAATGGAGCCAAAGCTTTGCTCTTGTGAGCTGACATTTTCCAAAACTGCTCAGTGAATTTCCTGGAAGCTGTGTTCTGTGAATGCAGTATTTTGTTGGGTCCTTTTTTTTCCAGTCCCATGACCTGCCAGACCTAGAACCAAATCAGGATATCTGATTCGATTTGCCCCAGCATTAATCATTAGTCTTGATAACTGTGAGGCCATTGCTGCTTGATACTAAAGGTCAGATACAGCAGATGCCAGTCTTTGTACTTGTGTCCCTTTGACCTTAAGAAAATAATCTCTTGGTTTGATTTCTGTATTGTCCCTGAGAATGAAGGCCGATACTTGCCAATTTTTTACTTAATGCCATTAGCTGGCTGACAGTGTAGGTGTTGAAGGGCTGAGTATTAAAGCTTTACTCACATGCTTACAGCCATGATATCTTTACAGGTGTTACGAAGCTGAGATTGAAGAAATAGATGAGGAGAATGGAACAGCTGCGGTCACGTTTGCTGGGTATGGCAATGCTGAAGTTACGCCTCTGTTCAACCTCAAGCCTGTGGAAGAGGGAAGAAAAGCAAAAGAGGACAGTGGCAACAAACCCATGTCCAAGTAAGTAATACACAGGCATCAGTCTGAAAGCTGCTTTGTTTGTGGTTTTTTTTTCCCTACAGCTATAAAAATTGGTTAATGAAATAGAATCTCTCTTTTTTTGAAATTTTACATCTCTAATATCTTCACATATTTGCTTGAAAAAGGGTCTTAAATCAATCTAGCATATCATGTTTGGTAGATTATTGTGGCTGGTATCGTGTGTTAGGTATCCTGGCAAGATAACATGGTAGACTTTGGTTTTACTCAGATTATGCTATCTCAAGATATCAAGTATGTAAGCAGTAGATTAAACAAAAGTTAGTACTTTTTCATTGACAGCAGAGAGCCTACAAGTTTCGGCCCAGATCTAGCGCAGGCTGTTCTCAGAGCTGTGATTTGGCTAACAACAAGTATACTCACCAGTACGAAGGACTTCTGCTCCTGCCCCATCCCTGCGTTAGGACAGCTGTCTTGACCCCATCGCTGGGGAGATGTGCTTTACTCAATATCCTGCTGTCTCTAACACAGAAAGATATTTTTAAGGGCTGAACACATTTTTTTGGGGGGGAAGAAAAAAAGGTGGTACAATTTCAGAGTTTGTTATAGGCAATGATCCCTTTCCTAAGGGATCGTTCTGAGGGGCACTGCATCGTGGCATAGATCGACTCCTTGAACTTCCTTATCTTTGCTGAAGTAACTTATCTTTGTTCTTTTCCTTCTGTTGCTGTCCAATACTTGGTAGCATCAGAGTCCTGCAAACTTCCAGAAAAGTTTGGACTTTTCACTAGAACGGGCTATTTAAATTTTCCAAACCCTAGATGGTTCTGAAATGTAGAAGTGCTGATAGGTACATCTTCAGTTTCAGAAAGGAATTGCACACCATCCCATGGGTTGCTGCATTTGGCATGGTCTTAATCAGGTGGTGGTTGTTCTTATGCTCAAATAGATAAATAAGCAATGTAATGCTTATGTGAGGAAGGACTTGGGTGTTCTGTTTTGTTTTTTTTTTCCTAGAAGTGGAGAACAATTACAAACTTTGTTTTTTGTCATTTACTTATGGAAAACTGTTGTGCATGTCTGTCTTACAGGGGCTTTAGTTTCTCGCAGGAAAAGGCACAAACATAAAATGTCTTTTTTCCTTCTCTCCAGAAAAGAGATGATAGCCCAGCAACGAGAGTATAAAAAGAAGAAAGCTTTGAAAAAAGCTCAGAGAATTAAAGAACTTGAACAGGAACGAGAAGACCAGAAAGTCAAGTGGCAACAGTTTAACAACAGAGCCTATTCTAAAAACAAAAAAGGCCAGGTTGGTTTGGTTTTGTCAGTATGTGAATAACAACAGGGCATAGAATTCTGTGCAGTACTTTGGGAGGGAGGAGGAAGAGGCTTTTAAAGGGATTTAAAGGGGGTTCATCTTTGGGATTCTGAAGTGTGCGGTTTGGTATTTTGTATGCCTGCAAGGCCTGGGTTTGTACTGGATGATTTTGGAGGAGTGGTGCTCTTAAGAGGCTGAGCTTGCACTTAGCTTGGAGAGCTGGGCTCGCTGTCAGGTGCCAGGTAGTGTTTGTTGGAGCGTAGAACCTGAGGGCCTGTCGAAACCTCCAAGGCCGACTTCTTGCTGTGTTTATAACCCGGCTGGCACAGCGCTAAGCAATTGCCCTGGAATAGCAAGCGTAGTGCAAAATCGGTAGCAAGGACATTTTAAAGCCGTATTTCATTTTTACCATGGCTTGACCAAGAGCTGTCGGACAGAGCGGTAAAACTTCAGTCCTCCTTACGAACAATTATTAGAGATCATCTTACGAGGAAGGTGAATTTTATTCATTATTGGCCTGACCCAAGGTCCTGAGTACCACGATCACATCCATACTTGGGTGCCAGGAAGTTCCCAGCTCTGTTGCCTCGCTTGCTGACAACGTCACGGATGAGGTAGCCTTTAGACTGTGCCTGTCATTAGAGTAAGAAGTTGAGAATATTGAAACACTTCAGATGATAGTGATTGCTTGATTTTTTTTTTTTTTTAAAGAACCAGTTACTAATTATTGAGAAATGGTGTTTTCTGTTTCATTTGCAGGTAAAGAGGAGTATTTTTGCTTCCCCCGAGAGCGTAACTGGCAAGGTTGGAGTTGGAACATGCGGAATTGCAGACAAACCTATGACGCAGTATCAAGATACCTCTAAATATAATGTCAGGCATTTGATGCCTCAGTAACAGGGGAAAAAGGTGGAACTTCATCTCTGCAGGGCTTTACACTTATCTTTTTATCATTATATTTTTCTAAAAGTAAATTATTTGTTGGCACATAGCGAGTAGTCCATTTTGTCACCATCACTTTGGCTTCAGCTGATATGAGCCTTAAATCTCCAGTTATTGATTTGAGCCCCCTAATCATTAAACTTTTTGTAGTTGCATTAAAATACATTCAGCAGGTAAATGCTTTCATGAACTGCTGTTACCTGTTACTCTGAAAGCAGTAGTTACCTGCATCTTTGATCTCTGGAATCTTCCACTCATACTAGTTGTGAAGGTTTGTTTTTTTTTCCTTAAGAGAAGTGGTGGTATAAAAATGGCACCTTAACAGCCTCCCTCGTTTCTGTAGTCACAGTGCTGTCTGCTGTCTCGGCGACAAGCTCAGCATTACAGAGCTGCTGCAGCTCTGGGAGAGAGAGCTAGACTCCATCGTAGCTTCTATGTCATGTGGAATTGCTAAGGAGGTTCTAAATTACTCCCTTACAAATCCACTGAAGATCAGTTTGTGCAGCTGTAAACGAGGGCAGAACAGGGCCAATAGGATCTTTATTACTAATGATGATTTGTGTGCTAGAAACAGTAAATCTGACTTTAATTCCAGGCTGAATTTCCTGTGCTAGAAGTTAAGCAGAGGAGATAGATACTGTTTGTTTGGGTTTTTTTAAATACTCATCAAATTTTCATAGGAGGTTATTGAAATGTAACCAGAAAACCATAGGACAAGCAAGGTATTTAGACTCCAGTTTCAAAGCAGAGAACTGTACTTAAAAGTACCCACCCCTCCTCAAGGATCAGAGAGCTGGAGAACATAAACGGCTGTGCTTTGGAGCGGAGCCATCATCGCTCCTCTCGTAGAGCTCGCAGGTTTGACGGTATGGTCGCAGGCCTGGAATTCAGGGCGGCAGCCTGTGTCTGGGCCTCCTCTGTCCTGTCAAGCAGAACTGCAGCACAGCAGATGCGAACGCCTAGATCCCACTTCGTCAGTGTGAGCGACTAAAGGTTAGTCTGAGGTCCTGTCCTTAAATAACTGACTGGCCCTGGCGTTCATAGTAACTTCAGCTGTATTACAGTGCTGCTGAGCCCCTTCAATTTTATTCAGGAAACCACGTGTAAAAGCTCTTGCTTTCTTGTATTTTATATGTGATTTGCTTTCCTCTGTTACTTGTCTCTCACTTACGGTAGTGGTGCCATCTCTGAACCCGTAATGTGTTTAAAGAAGTTAATGGGTAGCCCTGTATACAATGTAGATATTATTTTTGTAAAATCTAGGGCTGAGTTAATGGACAAGAGTACATCAGCAATTTCCCCCGTTAAATAATTAAAGGGTGTTTCTTGTCCATTAACCCTGACCATTATTTCCCTGTATATTATGTTAATGTAGCTCATTTTGTAATTTGTTGACTAGATCAGGTCACGTCAGCAATTGTTGATGCACTGATTGGTGGAAATGTCCATCAGTTATCTCAGTCACAACTCAAGCTAAACTCTACAACTGGTAGTTTAGAATCCATACATAGAAAAAGGTTCTCCCTATAATGGGAGAAGGTGATTTTTATGAATACAAAGTGTGTTAATTTCAGTTTTGTATGTTTAACTTTTATTAAATAAAGTGTTTAAAATCTGCTGGATACATTTGACACAGTGAAAGTAAGTATACGGGGGGGTGGGGACAGTAAAAAGGGGGTAAGTATAGAATCTGCTGGGCAGAATGTAATACACAAGTGAATCGAGTCACTGCAGCATGAAGTAGATTTTGCTTAATTCCTCATCTTCACTGGTAGCAGGGGGGGTGAATTTTCTTTTGCATAGAAAAGCTCTTAAGAGTAGAATAATCTGACTCCCCTGCTTTTTAGAAGGGGAATTTGTACTACAGCCTGCACCCTCCAGAGACAAGCCTTGGCCGTGACGGTGCTGCAGCACTGACAGCTAACTGTTGAGGAAGGTCACCTGTTGTCTTTCAGAGATGCCTGTGATACGGAGATGCTGCCTCCCTTTTGCTATCCAAAAGGAGCATCTTGAAGTTAGAACTGAAACACTCTCGGCAGAATGGGAGTTTCCAGGAAACCATGTGAGCCTGTTCTTAAAAAAGCCTTTGGAGAAAGAGACTTAATCCATACCTGACATGCACTACATGTGCTCATCTTTTGATGTAATAAATACAATAAATGGTCTATCCCAGGGCTATTTGTTCACTAGTCCTGAAGAGAACTTAAGGTACGATGAGTCATTGGAACGTGACGGGTGTGTGAGCCTCCCCTACGGTAACGGACAGTCCAGCCCCAGTTAGAACTCGTTGGTCTCATGGAAGACTTCATTTTTGCTGAGCCTTTAAAAAAAAAAATGAGCAAAACTAGTACATTTCCTTTGAGTAACTTACTGTCACCTCTCTTATAGCGTGGGTTGCCTAATGAACTTAGCTGTAATTCTTCTGTCGGGCACTGCAAAGAGATGCTGACAGACAGTTTTGACGATACACTTTTTTCTTAAACGCCTTACCTGGAACAGTTAGTGACACAGTAATACCCCTGTGGCTGCGGGGGTTGATCTAGGGAAGAGAGAACATTTTGAAGACAACTTGTATAAATAAAAAAACCACCATCCTGGCCACACAGCCATTCCTTGTGGCACTTGATTTTTTCTGATGCTATTTCCTCATCTGCAGGATGGGGCCAGTTTGTGTGTAGTCTGGCTTTGGAACATTGCCTTAGTGAAGTGTCTTGAGAAATACACATCGAAAAAATAAATCATGAGTTAAGCAATGCTGGTAATTGCCAAAACAAGCAAACAAACCATTTCCTTATTTTGTAAATGCTGAAGTGACCCGAAATGTGTGGCTGAAAGTGTTTTGGTATTGGTTTGCTGTTTTATTTTTTTAATGATTTATTTCCCAGTTTTATTAGCTGCTCTAAACAATAAGAAAGCTGATTTTTCAGAACTCATGCTCTGCATTGACTTGTGGGCCTCTCGGCAGAGTAAGTACCTGCCCTGGTGCTAGCAAATCCTTCTGTAAAGCAGACAAATACTGAAATGACAGAGGGAAAGTTAGTGAAGTGTAAAAGTAAAGACTGCAAAACCACTAAGCTGGAGACATTATGGAAAAGATATTTGTCAGAGAATACAGATTTGTTCCTTGCAGATAAGGATACTGTGCAAGATGGAGCAGTATGGGACGCACATTTCCTCTTAAAAGTAAGTTACCACAGGAAATGGTTTGTCTAATCCAGCCTCCATCTTCTACAAACTGTATTTGATTGGGATAATTAAACCAGCACAAATCTGGGACTGCTGCAGTCTAAGTAGCAACTTTAAATTTTCATGGTCGTGGCAATCCATTTCTCTTTTGCTTTCCCTTACGCCAGAGTGAGTGTTGTGTCGCTTATTGCTGTAGATGCTTGGGCTCAGAGGTTTGTAAATACAAAAAAGGACTTGAACTGTGGTGCTCAGAGCCAGTTACTCATCATTCCTCTCTGCCTGATTTCTCTGAACTGCCACATTTCCCGTACGTGAATACCTTTCACAGCCTTAAGCACCGGCCGGGGCCACCCTGTGCTCCCCAGGATCGCACAGAAGCCGGCTGCCTTCCCTTGGCCCGCTGAAGACCAACATCAGTCCTCTGCAGCGCTTTGTCTCCTCTAAGTAAGCACCATATTAAAATGAAGCTTCAACATGTGACTGCAGCACAGCAGACTGCGAGTCAAGACGTTGAATGACTTGTTAAAGGCCAAAGTAACCAGCTCACCCCACCAGCTTGCTCTGGGCCTCATGGGCTAATACAAACTAAGGGGCTGATTTTTTCCACTGTGGTAAGAATAAATCAAACTATTACCCATAGCCCTTACAGCACGGTTAACGCTGAAGGTACTTCCAAAAGAAAACGACGTTTCACACCTTTGACCTGCATCAGTCAGGCCAGCAGCGCAGTGCGACTCAGCCGTTAGCCCTGTACGAGCGCAGGCCTCGCAGGGCTCATCCACCCTTCCCACAGGCTGCCCAGCAAGTCCTTATCCTTGCTATTTTTGCAGGGACCTCAACACGAGCGTCCCTCCTGGTGAGACAACTCTTTAGTTTGACTAAAACACAGCAATACCCCAAACACAAACCCTAAATACTACCTATTTAGTACCACAGCCATAGTACCAATACCCATGGACTCCGTATTTCTGCTTCTGCCTAATAATTAAAGGATCAGTCCTCTTTTCAGGAGGAAATGAGCGGAGAAGCAGGGCTCAGGCCTGATGTATTATCCCCAGTTAAGCTGCCTGCCTTTCTGTAACAGGTCGCTCCAAAGGAAAACATTGTGTATGCAGACAACTGCTCTCCCCTCCTGTGTTCGTCCTCCCAAACATTGCTCAGATCTGTTGGCCAATTTCAAGCAAATTCGACAGCGCATCAGTATTTTCTAGATATTATTTTGTGCAGACTGGTGAACAGAGAGAAGAAGGATGCGCTCCTCTTCCCTGAGGGTCCCAGAGGGCAATTCAGACTGTCGTGGATGCAGAGGAGTTTCAGTCACTATCAGGTCACAGAATTTATCACTCACCAGAGAATCTGTCCACAGGACAAAGCCCCAGGAAAAAGCATCAGATTTTATTCTGTTATTTATGGACTTCTTTTTCATTATTATCACCTCCCTAACCTCAGAATGAAGTCCTGGGATTTACCATTATCTTCCAGGAAGTGACCCCTGTTTCTCTTTCCGATGACATATGGCTGGTGCCAAAAAACATGCAACCACAAAAGCTTACAATCCTGCGGGGGGGGGGGAAGCCTATCTCCATGTAGGGCACATGACTGATCCCACCTCCACTGAAGCCAAATGTTTCATCCATATCAACAGGGCAACACAGAAACACAGACTATGAACAGGGAGCAGCAAGTCAGAGAGAACAAAGAGCAGAAAAGCAGGAGGCTGGAGCTCACAGGCCAGAAACAGATAGTTGCAAACAAACCAACAACGAACCAAGCAAAACACAGCCACAAAACCCGGGAAATGATAGGTCTGTCTAGTTAACCCCGTTTCTATTGACCTACAGATTTCTTGAGACAGACAGATTTGAGACCACCTTTGTCACTGACATGCCTCTAATGGAACGGACATTAAAATGACCTTCAAGTGACAACTCGCCACAGGATAACCATGACAAATGCAGCCAGATAGTCATCTCCACCTCGTCTGCAGACGCGAGATGACATACTGTAATGCGCTTGTGTCAAAAGAAGGAAAATGCTGGATGGTCGTTTTAATGGGTTTGTCCGTAGCAAAAGGACCCACTGGGGATCTAATTTACAGAGGGAGGACTTGACAGAATGCGCTCACGAGGGAGCTGGTGCACGCGAGCGTGTGCATGTACTGTGTGGGCAAGTTGCCTAAGGAGAGCGCATCCAATTCTGGTTTTACAGGAGAAGCCACCTTATTCTTGTAAAATTAAGCAGAGACTAGATTTAGGGCTTCTGTTACCCTACAAACATAAAAATAAAGCAGAAAAACAGCAGCACCCATAAAGCAAACCATAAAAAACCCTCACTCAATTTTGCAAAGATGAAAGGAAAACGTGATTCCGTGCCCAAATTACCACGTGGCGAGAGCGTGTGCTATTCTGGATGAAACGAGAGTTAGTATGTGGTGGGCAGACACCCAGGGCCACAGAGGAGAAGACTGGGAGTGAAGTGTCTCGCTTTACTCGCTACTTGCAGAGGAGGAAAACGAGAGTTGGGAACCCAAACAGGGACATGCTTTCAGTGCCTTTATCTTTGGGGTGAATGAAAAAAATTTTTTTTTTTTTTTGAGGACAGAGTTTAGGCAAAACAGAAAGCTTCTGTGAGCACTTTTCTGGGGAAAAACCAGTAAATCTGACTTACTCCATTGGATCTCTTACAGTTCAGTAGCATGAGGGACCAGCTCAGCTTCCAAAGGGTAAGAGAGACATGACCCTCAAGGGTTTGGATTTGCACTTTTGGATACCTGCTCTGTTTTACATGATTTCAGGGTGGCTAGTAGAAACTTTGATGATAGTTTGAAAAGTGACATGATCTTAAAGCACATCTGGCACATGGGACTATTCTGGCTTGCCACAACAGGGGCAATTCAGGAGATTCATATATTTTTAAGCAGAAGGAACTATTATAATCATCTAACTGATGTCCTGTATAACCATATAATTGGCCTGTACCATAATCTAAAAGTAATTTATAGAACTTCTCTGAGCCAGTCATCTTGACTGTTTCAGCACAGCAGACCAGACCAACAAACGGCGAAGTGAGGAGCGTGGCAGACCGCGTGAGGTGCAAGCGTACAGAAAAGGCCAGAGTCCACAACAGTAATAAAGTGGTGCAGAACAACCTCAAAAAGCCAGGGAAATGTTTCCATCACATCAGAAACTATCCAAACCCTAGCTGAAATCTGCTAAGACCTGCCCCAAAGAACCCCCAGTACCAGAGCAACCAACCCCTTGTCTCTAGCAGTTATTATAAAGGCTCTTAACTTTGTTTTATCCCTGGTCCTCTTCCTGGCCGGACCACGGCTGCTAGCTGAGCGGTCAGGCAGGCGGCTGGTGATGGAAGCTCATCTCCTGCTACATTTTCCCCATTGTACTTGCACTCGATATCAAGACCCCTCTGAGTCCACAATGCTAGAAAAGGTGGGCGATACCAAACTGGCCCTGGAGCAGACAAGCAAACATTTCAGACGCGTTTATTCCAACCAGAGACATGTCACTGTTTTATGCCAACTAGGAGAGCAAAGCCATTCCTCACCCCTTGAACTTCACTATTTCTCAGTTGTGATACTTCTTTCCCAAGTGGCCATTTAAAACAAACAGGAGTAACAGGAAGGAGGAGGTGCTGGGACAGCTACAGAAAAAGGGTCATAAATAAATAAATCCCACTGGTATTCAACTGCTCAGCACCAGGGCTGCCAGTGGTCAACACTTTCAAGGAGAATAATAATGAATAAATAAATCAGGCCTTGCTAGAGCTAAAGCTTCCCACTTTTCACCACTCAGAAGACTGTACCAAACCTTGTGTTATCCAGAGATTATATGGACCTGAAACATAAACCCAAGCAGCATTTCTTCTTTGAAAACCCTCGGGCCCCATTTATTAACCTAGAGCTCAATTCAGCCTGTGGCAGACTCCTGCTCCTGCCAGGTCACCTCCCAGAAGGAAGAACAGATGTACTCAGCCACTGGATTACATACACACGAGTGAAAACAGATTTAACAACAGCAACCTGATCCAGACTTAGTAAGCAAATTAGTTTTAAAAACCCAAAACAAACAGAAACCATTCATTACAGCCATGGAAAGATTATTGTGTGTTGTGCCTCTTACAGGAGATGACACATTTTGGAGGAGAGTGGGGGAAACATCAGAGTATTTAAACACAGGCAACTTATCATAATGCAAAACTACAGCAGGCTTGCTCAGGATCTTCTCATTGCAGGATCGAAGGGCACAAGAAGAACAAAGAGTCGGCTAAAGTGATACGAATGACCAAGATGGAAGAACACAACTCATTTCAGATACAGAAATGTTTAATGGCGTTAAAGTGCTACTTTAATGGGGACCATACGCTAACATTTAAACACAATTCCACTGCACTGCTAAATATGGTTGTCTTTATTTTTTTATTTTATTTTACCTCTTTTTGCCCAACCCTACCTAAAACAATAAAATAAAATCTAAAGGACTGAAATTAACAACCCATTCAAATCAGCAATAAGTTATGAATTTTATAAAGCATTTTTTCCTCTTTTTTTTCTTAGTAATGAGGGGTAGTTAAATTACTTAAGGATATACAAAGTTTCAAACAATGCCATAGGTGAGGACTCTATTAAGGTTTTTAAAACTTGGAAAACAAAATAATCCTGGCCATTAAAAAGACAAAAATAAAAAAAGCAAAGCCCTCAAAGTGCAGGTTAGAATGCTCGTCTCTGAGAAAATTAGAAAATATTTGCTATAATAGCTCTTAACAGCACCTGCACAGGTAAGATGGCAAGGCCCTTGGGAACAGGACGTGCAGTCAAAACGTTACATTAACATGAGAGACGTGCTGAGCTTAACTAGGTTAACTACTAGACTGGAACTTCAAAAGTCAGCAAAGGGAATGATTCTAAAAAGAAAACCAAAGAAACCCCCACCAAACCTGGCCTCTTCCAGCTAGCACAGCCTTCATCCATTGTGTGCATGGCAAAAAGCATCTTTGCATTTCATTGGGTCAAGTGCTTCATCAAAACAGAGATCTTTTCATGGCGTAAGTTCATATAAAAGACATCTAAGGTTTCATATGGACAAGCTCTAAAAAGACGCATCAGACTTGGGGTGTTTTCCCTCCCAACACATTTACAAATGTTTATCAAAAAATCTCTTCAAATAAAAAGGTCATAGTGGCTCAGTATCTGGGCATGACTTTCTGGCATATCACCTCTCGTGTGTGCTGGTTTCTTTCTGTCCTCAGCTGGTTGTGTGCTGCCTGCGTACGAGCACGCATCTACCGGGAGATCAGCTGTCGGTGTCACAGCCTGAGGCATGACACAGCCCACAATGTGCTGGTAGATTACAAGTGTGTACCTCTTGCTTTAGCCACGCATAAGAGGTACTTGCTTTTTAAATGATGTCCAACAGAAAGCTGAGCTGAATGGTGTTCTCTCCTGAACATCTCTCTGCTGCCCCTCTCTCTCTGGGCACAGAATGAGACCTTAATCATTATTGTCGTCGTTATTCCTAGGCTACGTAAGCCTTCTTAGATTTCCTAGTACATTACGACAGCATTGGATTGTGATTAACTGTAGGACACGGTCCTTTTAGGACCACAAAAGCTCTTCAAAAGGGCCTAAACTAGGTTGTTCAACCTGAATGCAAGGTAAGAAATTCTGACGTTTCTCAGATCTCATGACAGAAAGAGAGGGATGAGTCTCTAGTATCCTCTTTCAAACAAATAAATTCAAAACAAAGTGTTTCATCACTAAGGTCTAGATCCAGGTCCCACAGAAACAAACAGATTTCACTGACTTCAAAGGGACTAGGGTTTGGTCTAACTTTTTGCCAGCAGGAACTGGGATTGGTAACATGACCAAATGAACACATGTGGGTTTCTGTGGAGGCTTCCTTTACCCAAAAAGCTTTATATACAGGTCTCTCCAGGACTAGCTGTCAATGTCATTTCTGAAAGAGGATACCGGCATCTAGGACCCAGTTTGATCACCCCAGTGAAATCATTCACCCTGCACTGTTGTCTCACTTGGTTCTAGGAAGCAAACGAGAGCTTGACACTGGCGCTGGAGTAACCCTCGTCACTCCCAATACTCTGCAAGCTGCTGTGATCATCAATGTCACTGATGCTGGTTGTGCTGATATTGTCCACTTCTCCATGGGAGAACTCTGTGCTTTCAACGTCCACTTCAATCTCTTCTAAAAAGGAAAACGAGAGAAACACACACAGGTTAGCACCACAGACCCAACTGCTCCCTTCAAACCAGCGAGCTGCCGGGACTCCCCCAGTCAGGGGTGAAGCAGCAGCCCGGCAGGAAGACTTTCAGTGTTCTCCCTTGGAGTGGGATGGGCTGTGGACATGATGTATAAAAAGATGAGATACCAGCTTGGCGTTTTTCTTAGGGACTTGGCAAAGGGGTTTGACTCCTCCAGCGTGCAGGCCACACTATCAGCATAGGTGGGCCACCCCACGCAAACTTCTTCCTCTACCTCTTTTTTTGTAGCTCTACTACCCCAGTGTTGGAAACAAAAAGAAACAGATAAAACAGAGGGCAACAGAGAAAATGGAGCATGGAGGTATCTCTGAAATGTGCTACTTCCTCGATATCACCTTGCCAAAGCTGGTACCACTCATACAGGGCACAACGATGCATTGCCAAGGGTTACTCTCAGAGATGTTCAGGGGACTT
Organism: Phoenicopterus ruber ruber; assembly: GCA_009819775.1. NCBI lineage: Eukaryota > Metazoa > Chordata > Aves > Phoenicopteriformes > Phoenicopteridae > Phoenicopterus > Phoenicopterus ruber. The sequence goes on along the minus strand of CM020221.1, from coordinate 29,600,631 downwards.
TAGAATACAAATCTTATTTTTAAGAAAGACTTAGAAAGCAGAGACATAGTTAACCAGGTATCTTGGTTCCCATACCCTTTATGAATTTTCCAAAAGGATTTTTTTTTTTTAAACCTACAGACTCACACCCAAACTATACAGCATCTTTGGGTCTGTCAGTAAATATCAAACCATCTACTGTGCCTCAATATTTCTCCACAGCAGAGAGATTTAAAAAAAGAAAATTACTGGAATGCAGTTAGCCATTCAGATCATTTCTATCCAGTTTTAATTGAAGAGGTGAACTCTATGGGAAGCTTGGGAAAAAAGCTGGGGGGGGCAGTGTAGAATGACTCCAGGAATTTTAAGAGGCAATTTGCTTGGTTCTTTTTGCTTGGTTATACCATGGCCCAAATACAAAATGAGAAGCTGGATGTTGCTTTGCAACATCGGCTAAAGTCCCACTAATATCTTCTTAGCTTTTACTCTTTGTGTTGCCGAGAGATTCAGCAGACCAAAGAGCACAATGGATATCTCAACTTTACCATTAGGTATTTAGCTACCATCTTGAGATCACATTATTTTTCCCATTGAATGTTCTGGCATTTTGGAGAGCTTTTCAGAGAAACAGGTCACTTTAAATGCCACAGAAATCAGCTCAAGTTGGCAATAACAACACTTCTTCCAGACTTAATTAGAACTCCTGCAAAATGCTAAACTCTTCATATATATGTGTGTGTGTCTGTGTGTGCACGTGCATGTGTATGAGTAAAATCAGTAGCTTAAATACCAAAGGCCATAGGAAGGGGGTAGCTGAGAGACAATTAGTGGATGAATCTCATGCCCTCACTTTGCAGAGTCCTGGGGATTCAGTGCTAGTTCAGTGACACCCACCTCGCTCCGAGTCCGAGCGATCCGAGGAAATGGTAGATCCAATGCTGTCCATTCGTATTCGCTCTATCTCCTGAGGACCCTGTAGTTGTTCCAGTCTTCTCTTTAGGAATCTTTGTTCTCGTTCCAGGTTCTCAAGCTGGTGTTGGCTTCTCCTCTCAGCCTCTTCAAGTTTCTGACATGATCAAATGTGACTCAATAATTAGTCTCATCCTTTTCTCCTTCCCTCCCACCTCCACTGCCCAGCCGCCTGCTTTGCTTAGACCTTTGCAGGTCCCAGAAGCATTTAAGCTGCAAAAGAGCCCTGAACCAAGCTGCCTTCTAGTCTCCAAGAACAATGCCATCTCCTCACATCTGTTCCACCTCCCAAGTCCTGATAAATCATACACGTTAGTATAAAAAGTCTCTGAGGACAGAGCCTCTCCAGGGGATTTGAATTGTAGCAGTTTGTGGGGCATTCCACATGGGTTCAGCCACTTGCATTACCAAATCTGTCCACGAAGGGGCCTCAATTCCCTTAACCAAACCAATTCAGGGTTTGTTATGATCCACTGCAACATAAAAACGTGCCCTGGGAGTTCTGTCTTCCTTGCTGCATGGTTTAGTAAGATTTCTCAGAAACAGTTCTCTATTCAGTAAGTGATTTACATAACCTACTACAGATTTCTTTGATCACAGCTGGGAAATCTACCAGGGCACTGTTCTTTCTTTCCTACGACAAGTTCATTGCATAAGGAGGAGTCATTTCAGGCTAACTCTGTCCCTTCGGCAGTGCTTTTTCTCCTTCACCACCCATCCTCCCTCCCTCTATCCTGACCTGCGACAAAGTGTCTCAGCCTCTTTCAGATACTGACAATGCTGCATTTTCTTTTCATGCTTCGCATTGCCAAAAGTGAACCTAGAAGAGCGCTGGGCTAGCTGGCAGGTTCACACATGAAACCCCAGTAAGCCAACCCTGTCTCACACTCTTGTGGTTTGTGGTAATGCTTCAGCAGTGGAAACTCACTAGCACATCACAAAAAAAGCTGCATTTCCTATCAAAATGCAGTCCCTCAACAGTAGGTATGTTTTTCTTTAAAGGGTTGCAGCTGTCAACGAATGATCACAATACAGAACAAGACCCCTGCTCTGCAAATCAATCATTTCTGTAGTTAACGGAGTTCATTATGGACTCTTCTAACAATGTGGCTTGTAGCAATGATAAATGATTAACCAAGGGGGCAAGGCTTGCTTGCCCTTTTTTTTTTTTTTTTTAAAGGTGTTAGTTTCCTTCAACAGAGTTACCTCTAGGCAGCAAGAGTGAGCAATTGAATTGCACTTCCCAACAGCCCAGACTGAAAGCAGCTGAGAAAAGCAGCTCTTACCTTGATATGTGCTTTGGCTTTGTTGAGCAGCCCAAGCGTTGTGTGCCTGGTGCAATCTGGTCCTAGCGGTATCAGAACTTTTAAGCGTTCTAGACACAGGCGGAGGTGAGCTCGGCTGCAAGGGGAGAAGAGGAGGATCAGAGCTATACTTCCAGAAAGAGAATGTCATTTCCTTTTCTACTTCCCTCCTACGAGGTAGTTTTCATGTTTCTTTCTTTCCACATATTACAAGATTCCCCACAGGTACCAGGACAGACTGCCACTGAACTATTTACACTGCAAACATCAGCTGCTCACCGATACCTGCATTATTGCTAACCTCTGACAGACACTGTTTATTTTCTTGCTGTCTGAACTGATAATCTTACTCATCTGGATGAACTTTGTGCAGGGCCAAGACACACAGGCAAATGGTACAAGCATCTTGTGGGTTTCCTTTCTCTCTCTTGGCTACTTGCTGTCTGTTTTGCTGAGAACTTTTGTGAAGCAGTTTCGAATGACTGCTACCCCTTGCACACTTGTGCATTGCTGGCTCGGGGACGTTTGCTATGAGCTGATCTAAGCACCATCTTTTTGCACAAAATTAAGACGATCAATGAGAAAAATGGTCAGCCCGAAACACCGAAACAATCCCTGATGGCAGTTCAAGGAGCTAGAGGGATGGTAGTTCCCAAGAACTGCACTGTTACTCCTTCCTGGGCCCAGGTCTGAAATGTTGCTGGGGGTACAAGGTCTGTGGGAACAAGAGAACCCAAGACCTTCCCCTGGGCAGTCTTCTGACCTTGGCTCATGTCTACAAAGACAGGCTCAAGCACAACAGTGTTGCTGATGATCTGAGCCATTTTCTGCAGAATATGGAAACGTGTTCTGGGGAAAATGGTTCAGGCAGCAGTGGCAAAGCACATCATCCTCTGGCTGCACAGGAAAACTGTTCCCACTGTCTCCTCCTCTGTATCACGTATGCAGCAATGAACAGCAGATTTATGGAAAACTATCAAGTGCGAGTTGCCTTTTTTCCCTCCCTCTTTCTCAGACATTAATGATTTATGTCCAAACTTGTCCTCCCAATCAATAACACAATGACATCAGCTCCACCATTCACATGCAAGAAACACCGGTGCAAAAGAGCCCTGAAAACCTATCTCAGCCCCTGCTCATGCACAAAGAAACTGAATCTTACTCTGATCCATCTCAATGCTGGGGAATTAAAAAAAAAAAAAAAAAAAAGGAAAAAAGAGCACAGACAGTTCATTTCCATTTGTTTTTCAAATTCACTATTGCACCCAGTTTGAAAGGGGTGGGGGAGAGGAGTCTGTAATCAGGCAATTATGTCAGTGACAAGCAAGGATGATTAAGGGTGGAAGGGTCAGGGGTTTTGCTGATGAACTGTCAGTGCAAGGGAGTGCTCACTAGCAGTGCTGTAGCTGTGAGCTCCTCACTGTTTCTATTATAAATCTCTTTACAAAGGGTCCATCACTCTGTCTCAAGAACAGCCACAGGGCCGCATATGACCAGCAAGAGCCTTGAAGAACACGTGTTTTTCATTAAATATTAACAACTGGAGGGGTGGGGAAAGGGAAATCATAATCCAAAAATCAAACCGAAAAAACAATAATCACATCAGTCTCACCTCTTACTTCTCAGCTTGCTCTAGGGCAAACCCCACTGACATTAAACCCATATGGCTGACCTGAAGGGATTTTTTTTATAGCTGGAAGCCCATTTTCAACATAGAGCTTGATCAACAGGAGTTGTGTGCACCCACTACAGGTGTTTGCCTAATGTCCCATGATGACCTGCAGGGCCAGCAATGAAAAAGCATTGCTGGTTAACATTGGCACTATAGTTCATGTCATCCCATGGGAGACTGGACACTGACTTCTGGCAGCTAGAAAGAGGAGGAGGGTCTTGTGGTTAAAGACATTCTGGGTTTTGAACCCCCTTTTGGCTATACCACAGATTTCCTGAATGGCCACAGAGGCAAGACACCGAGTCAGAGCTGTCAGAGCACAGCCGTCAAGCTGCAGCACAGAGCAGCACGCGTCTCTTCACAGCACGAGTACGACACCAGCCATACACTTCACTTACGGGATCAGCCCAAGTTAAAAATGCAGCTTGAGAAGAGCTGAAGATGTGTGCACAGATCTGGGGACGGAGGAGCAGGGCTGGTTCCACCTAGCAGGGGACTCGTTACAGAGCACCTGCTATGGGTAGGGACCACAGACTCCCCCCTGCCCTGCTGGGCAAGGGCAGCTCCCAGCCCATGGTGAAAACAGAATTATTTATGCAACAGAAAACAAAAAGTTTGGGGAATCGACATCTAACCAGTGTCAAACGTATCACAGTCTAGTCCTGAACACAGAGAGAAATGGACAATGCATCTACAGCCTGAGCTTTGGGCAAAGTCTCAGCACCAGAGGTTTTACCAGGAACTGGGGAAGGTGCTGCACCAGGAACGGCGATTCCTGGAACCAGCCATCAGCTTTGGGCAGAAGCGAGCACTGGCTGTACAGCCGAGATGGCGGTTAAAAAGATGGCACTGATCTGTCACGTCAAAAGCTAGGTTATGTGCAGAGTCGGTGAGATCAACCGTGTTAAGCATCTGAAAGCTATACGCAAAATCCAGCCACGTACTAAAACCCAGGACAATGAAACACTTCCCATTGTGCCCCAGGACCACAGTGGATTGAACAAGGTTGCTGTGCTCTGCAGGCCCTGACAAGGGCAGGGAGAGGACAAAGCAGTCAGAGGGCCTGTCCTCATGAGGACACTGCAAAAGCTGGCAGAAAGTTACTTCCCCAGCACACGTGGCCCCAAAGGGGACATTCCCCCAGCTCTGGATCCCCACACTGGCTCTCCAGCCCGGAAGATTGGCCCACGCTCACCCAGATGGTTTTCAGAGAAGCCACTCCTGACAGCAGCTCTGCTGGCCAGCCGCCAAAGGCCGTGGCCCGCAGCAGGGGTGATGGCCTCTGCCAGCACACCAGGCATCAGGAGGGGACACCCGCCTGCCACAGAGGGCGTGAGTGCAAGCTGATAAGCTTGCCACAGCACACGGCATGGCTTGGGCAATGAGCACACTGCAGGGGCAGGTGGCGTGGCTGAGCCAAGGCAGGTTCGGAAGAGGTTTGACCAAAGCAATCACTTTTATGCTGCTGGTGGGTTTTCCCCTTGTTTTGCACTCAGAGCTGAGCCACACTGAGTTTTGACACCTCTGCAAACAGAAGTGCATTTATATCTCCAACCACAGCCTAGCTGAGGGAAATGCACAGGGCTTTACATTAGCACACAGCAGCAGGCCAGCCTTGGTGCACAGGCCGGTGCAGAGCGGGGACAGCCAGGCCCTTCAGCTGCTGGGGACGACACTGGCGGGGCCTCTCAGGAGCTCCCTGGCCCGGTGCAGCTGGGATAGTGAAGAGCAACCAAGCCCGCAAACCGTCCTGGCATGTGAGCATGTTGCTTTCCTTCAGAGAGATCAAATCAAACAGCTTCCCCAGCTCTCTCCCCTCCGCAGTGTTCAATACTTTGCCTTTTTCATTTTAAAATCTAACCTGGTCACAGTCCCTGACCTCTCTCAACTTCAACAGCCCTCAAGCAGACTATGATGGGTTCTTAAACCACAGAGCGCACAGGCAGGTCTGACACACTGATGGGTGCCTTCAGTAAAACTCAGAAATAACACTCCAGAGCTCGAAAGCATCAAAGCAAACTTAGCTAAAAGACCATTTCAGAGAGAAAGCAATCACAAACCTATTAATCTTTCTTATCAAGTCCTGGAGCTGTACCTGGGCAGCTGTAATCCCACGGGTCAGGCCATGATATGAATGTCTTTTCCCCTTGTTTACCTGCGCTCTGTTGCAACGTGGCTTTGACAACGCTGCAGGCTCTTGTGTTCAATGAAAATACCAGCATTGTGCAGGCTCCAGACAGAGCCAGATGGCTTTCCATGTAAACCACTGGATTATGCCAATATTTGACGCATCTGCCAATATCTAGAAAAACAAGTCTAAATGCCCATATTGTTATGTAACAGAGAAACAACTCGGGCTTGGCGCGAAGGGCTGCTGCCTCTCGCTGCCTTGATCCTGGGCAAGACAGAGAATGACAGAAGGAGAACTCCAATTTCAGTCGAGGCCGAAGCCTTTGCATGCTACCTGCAGGGAAGACGGGAGAAGCTGAAGACCTTTCTCCGGCCTAAGTGGCCTTGGAAAAAATCAGGCTCTCACAGCAGCATCCTGAGAACACGGTAGGTGCTGGATGTGCTGAAGAAGGAATCCATGGAGGATTTGAAAGGAGAGGGCTCTCCTCTTTCGCAAGAGATCAGCCTGGTGCCCCCCTCCTGCTAAGCCTGATGAGGGAGAAGACTCCTATTTGAGATTCCCATGTGGGGCATCAGAGTGGCCAGAAAAGGAGCAAAGCACCCAAGAGGCTTTGGAAAACCAGAGCCTAATATGCACCTCTCTGTCCCAAAGAGCTGAGGACAACCTGTTATCCTGTTCCACCTGGCAACTCTGACTAGGACAGAGCCCCTCTGCCACTTCTGCTTCCCCCCCTGTGCAGGACCAGAAGGAGCCTAAAAGCAAGTTCCTCTGGGATACGGAGGGCAAGCAGAGCAAGGATGCCCTCTCTTCTCTGCCAGGAGCTGCTGTGGGAAAAGGTAAGTCAGCCCCTAAACAGACAGGCCAGGAGACTGTAGCAGAAGAGAGATGAGCAAGCTCAGCAGCCCCATAGCCCTGCCAGCTGATCCACAACAAGCTATAGGTGGCTGCATGTGGAAGAAACGTGTGCTGGCCCCTGAAATGGCAGCCCCACTGCTGCCCACTGGGTATATGCTGTTCTCCGCCCTTTCACTTTGTGCCTGTGTGAGAGCTTCAGACTGTATTTGGATTATGTACTTCTAGCCCCCCAGCTCCCCTCCAAGCCTGAGGCCCCAGGCCCTCTGTCCTGAGCCTCTATCAGAGAGGAGCCTGGCCCTTGCTCCGTGCAGTCCCTCCTTGCACTGGGCTCTGCCTGGCTGCAGAGGGCTGTAATTTCACAGCCTGCTCTCCTCTCTGGCTCCCAATGACATCATCCGCTCCGATTATATAAAGCACAGGGAGGAAGCCTTTATTTATGCGTGCTTTTTGCTCACAGCTTCAGCTGTCTCACTGTACAACATGCACTCAAATCCCACTGCAGGAACTGGGCTCCCTTTTGCCTGGATCAAAACTGCAGTGCAGAAAAAGGTGTGGGTGCGAAAAAAAAAATCCCCATTTCCTTCCCCCACTCCTCTGAGGACATTTTTAAGGGACCTGGGTAGGAATTAACCTACCCCACCACTCTGCACCACAGCAAGCTGGGCACAAAGCCACCAGCCTCTTCCCCACCTGAGCAGTCCCCAGAGAGCTGAGGGACCTGTGGTGGCAGGTCCAAGCCTTGTGTCTGCTGGTCACAAAGGGGCTACACAGGGGCTAGAAACCTACCTACCTTCAACGCCCAAGGAGCCCCCTGCGAGGGCCAGCCAGGGCTAGAAGACCAGTGGCAGCTTCCCCTCCCTGGGTCCTGGTGGGCTCAGCCAAACCTCTGTGCACTGCCTGCCGAGTGGGTGACCCCCCTGCTCAGGTCCATCCTCCTCTTGCGAATATTGCAGCAATGGCTGTGGGCACGACCGTCAAGGAACCATCCCTGAATGTAAACATCCCTGGAGAGACTGCAGCTTCTTTGCTAGGACAGGTTGAGTTTGTGGGGTTTTTTTTCCAGCTTCCACCATGGGCAGAAGTGATGGAAACTGAGACAAGAAACTTTCTCTGCTGAGGAGTCAGTCAAACACACGTGCACACTCAGCTCTGAAGCAGCAGGTTTACCAGATTTAGCACTATCCCCTAGTCAGACACTCCTGCTAGACTTTGCTGAATCAAGGCCTGAACATCTGCAAAACACACACAGACACACACACACACACACAGACACACACACATGCTCTCTTCCCATCTTTAAAAGATCAAGCCTCCCTCCCAGCATGAAATGACCAACTCGCCTCCAGCAGCATTTCAAAATGCTGAATTCTGATTTTTGTGTGTTGAAAGAAGGGAGCATCTGAGGGAAAAGAAAAGCATTTCCCAGATATTTTTGTACTATGTCTGCAGGTCTATAGGGCTTGAATTCAACAGTGGATTTAAGCATGTGCTCAACTTTATGAATATTCTCAAGTCCCACCGAGGCTCAATCAGACACTTGATCTCCAAGAGATGTTAAAAAACCAGAACCAAACCAAGCCAAAAGAAGCACCAAAAGAACCAGCAGAAGAAAGATCCTAACATGGAAAAGGACATTATCATCCTTCTCCTCTGCCCTCCTTCTCTTCCCTCTACACCTTTTCAAAGTCGAGTCTAATTTAACCCTGAAATTAGAAACCACCAACTTTGTTTGGATTTCAGAGCTAATAGATTGCTTAAAAAATTCAGGAGGGATCACTGGTTAAAGAAAGCAGTTCCTGGAGAAACACAAGTGACCCCACATCAATAATTCATTGGATGAGAATGCTTTTGAGATAAAAGTAATGAGAAACACATGCAAAAACCACAGGGCAGGGAAAATGGGGAAAAATATGGTTTTCTTCTAAAAGCAATTCACAGGTCAGAGGCGTGCTTATCTCTAACAGCCATCATATGACTTGATGTTTTTTCCTTACTCTTGTCTCTAACCCCCAGCCCAGCCCTCTCTGCAACCATATCTCGCCCCTGCTTTACTGAACACTTGTCTTAGCGAAGGAAGAGGTTTTGCCAAGCACCTGGATTAGGAACGGCGAGGCAGCCGGGCGCTGGGGGCCGAGCTCATGCTTTCTCTGCTGCAGAGCGTTATGCAATTGCTGCGAGCCCTCCAGCCACGCGCAATAAAGCTGCGGTGGCGTCCAGCCAGCATGCAATAAACACACTCACACCCGCTCACCCCAATTCCACAGGACACCAGAGACGAGACACATGTTTTAGAAGGAAATCTGGCTCAGAAATATGCAGCTAAAAGTTAATATTCTCCACCTGAGCTGTGAAATCATTCAGAACAAGCCTTGCTTTCTGATTTTAAATCAGGTCTTCTCATGATTACTTATTTTCCTGCGTTTGCTCCCAGCTGAAGGAGATACTTGCTCACTTGCCTCTTTGTTTCCAGTCAATTTCTACCAATGGCTCCCTGGAATGTAGGAGTATTTGTATTCCAAATGCTAATAAAATATACCATGAAAAAGTAATTGAAAAAAAATCCTTTAGATCATTACAGTTTTTAAGCCTTTCTATTGTTTAAAATAAACAAAGAAATTAAAATTTAGGACCGACAATAAAAAGACTCGATAATGTATTATAAATAGGAATTTAAAGGAATGAAGACTTCTATAGGCAACATCTTCAGCCTGATCTTAACCATACCAGATCTGTTTGCAAAAGTTAAAGATGAACATGCACCCAACTATATTTGAAAAGCAAGGGCAGATGAAAAACAAACCACAAATGAAGAGACCCATGATTAAACAACAGTAAGAACACGAATAGTAATAAAACCAAAAAAACTAAGGCAGTGCAGCTTTTCAAAGTCACACAAATGAGTGCACCTCTGCCTGGTGACAAGCTGCATAACAGGGAGATAACTGGTGGTACAGTGCTCAAGAAAGCAGCATCCTGATTCAAGCCCGTAAGTGGAAATGAAATACAAACAGCAATGTATTGATGCACTCTGCAACAGCAACGTTTTGTCCAAAGGCCACCTCAGTCACAAAACCAAGACAAGGTACACTGGGAAAGGAAGCATCTTGCCAAACAACCGAAATACTTGGGAAAAATGGCCAGTTTTGTAGCACACAAACCCTTCTCCGCATCTGGAACAGAAGCTACAAGCCTTAAGGTAAGCATAAAGCAAGGATTTTAACTTAAAATACACTGCCTACACTCTCCATTGTAAACCCTGAAAGAGGCTGTCCTACAAACCCTGCCCTGACTGTCCTCAAGCCCTGCACAGCCTTGCACCTCAGAGCTAGCATATGGCCAAAGTGCACCCCCATAGGCATGCAGAAATTACTTCTACCCCCAACTCTTCCAGATGGGAAGACTCATCACTGATTTCAACTTTGGAAGAGCTTTAGAGGCTGCAAGACCAACAAACCTTACGTCAAGTGGTCTGTTGCCACCACTGGTCCGTTCCAACATGGGTCTTTCTAAGATGCTACTGCAGTCTGGAGGGAGACATGCTCTCCCCACCTCTCTGTCACAGAACTGTCAAGGTCTCTTCCTTTCCTGAGATCCCTCTAAGTATAAAACAGTTTTATTGTGAGGACTCTCCTAATTTTGTTATGATTTTGAAAGCAAATGAATTCCTTCAAGGCTTTCCAAAATCAAAGAAGAAGAGAGGGACAGAGAGAGGGGAAATCAGGCAGTCTCCAAACCCTTGGTGAAATATGGGGGATCTGGCTGAAAGATCTGGCTTTCCTGCAGGACAGCATTCCTGGGCTGCAATGTGAAGGGATAATAGACACTTTTGGGTCTATCTCCCAAAGGTTGTTCAGTCTGTCCACACTGTGCAGACATTCAGTGTAAATCATGTCCAGTGGGTGCAGGGGTTACCCTACAAACACCTTGAGCTACACGGACACACGAGAGAGTTTTCACTTCCCGGATTCGAGGCCACAGCACTGCAGACATGGCTGTGAACAGGACAGGTCTGGAAGATGCGGGGTCCTACTCTCATCTCAGAGGGCACTTCAGGGAGTAGGATTGCTCTCCTCTCACACTGAGTCTCTATTACCTTCCTTTTCACTCTGACCAGTACTGCAAAGGCTGGACTGTTTGCTCCACTCCATTATCACTAGCCTTCATCCTTCATCTTGCCCAGGTTTTGTTTCTATCCTCCTCTCCTACACTGTATTGCAGACTCCTTGGAACAAAAATACAGCTGCCAAATGCACTGAGGTCTCAACAGGATCCTGCGACTGCACTCAGAAATCAAGCAGGTCCCAAACGATTAGACTAAAGCAATATTATGATTCTGAAACTGAAGTGATGTATCTGGGGCTATTTTTACTCATACAATAACTTCTGGGCCTTTGGGTCCTATTTGTTGTGTATCTTGAAGTTTTTCTCTTTGAACTAGAGGGCTAGAATACAGAAGCTTCATTTAAATTGATAAAATAATAAAAAAGAGAGACCATCTGTAATCCCATGACTTCCAAAACTAGGATGCTTAAAGGAATGGCAAAAAAAAAATGACTACTGATGTTCACAGTAATAAAAATGATACCATTTTGGAAGGTGCCTCCTCCAGAATGAACTCACAGCTGTTCAGTAACATGACTGCTCATCCTTTCCTAACCCCTTTGATCTTCAGAGGCACCAATGAGACAGACTACTTCAACTCAGTAGAGAAAGATCAAATATAACAGCCTGTGCTTCACAATGAAAAGGTGATGAGAGCAGGATAGGTGGCCATCTGCCCAGCAGAGGAACGGAGTCAATCAATGCCTGGCATTTTCTCTCGTCTCTTCATTTTCATCCAGATCTAGCACCGAGCTCTCGGTGCCCGTTCATCAGTTTCTCTTCCCTCCTCCCAGCTCCTCCATGGCTTTCTGCCTTTCTTTGAAAGCAATCTGGACAGTCGTTAAGAGATGTCAAATAGCAACAGATGCTCTGGAGCAGAGTCTATTATTATTATTTATCAAAGTTAACCTCCCCCTAAAGTTTTATATTGAGGATCTACTATTACTGATCTTGGCCATTAGCCATAAAGTATTTCAATCCCTGGTGCATATAATTCACCTAACTTTACTGCAGCACAATACACGATGTTACCAGCTAAACCCCTTTTAGGCTAAGCTGTGCTTACAACAGCACGCTAAACCCTATAGCCATCACAGGCCATAAATGCTCTACATCACATTCTCCTTCTGACCTAAAAACACAGCGTAGTTGCCACATCTAGGTACCTGTTGCACAATATCATTAGGCACCAACTCTTCAATCATGTTCACTGCCGACCACGCAGGTATTGCAGTTTTGCTACCTGGCAGTAAGATACAGTTACATTCCTGCATTTGGCTATCAGGCAACATGCAAAGCAAGCTGTAAACCTCAACGTGCAACCCAGGCTGGTTAATTATAAAGCCCCAACTAGCCCAGACTAATAAAAACTCCGTCTTTGTTAAAAGGTGGTTAAAAATAGACCTGCTCTTTAAATAGCCAACCGTGTCCTGTGCCCTCATTCTCACTAATACCATTACAATCATCCTTCTAGGGATACACAGTGTGCTCACAGCCGCAAAGTCTGGTGATGATGCTCCAACCAGCACAGCATCCTCCTCCACACCACCAACATGCCTGCAAAGCAGCTGTGCCATTCATCAGAAACCTGCCTCGCCGAAGGAGAGGCAGTAACCTGCTTTGCTGCGACCTATGGATTTTCAGCTTTACTGCTAGAATTAGGTCACTGGCAAAGATAGCCAAGATTTTCCAAACTCACCAGCTATTCTTGATTATTCAGTTCAGAGGTTTCCTGGCTAAGCACCATGCCTTTGAAAAGAAATGAGGAGTTATTTCAGGCTCCTGCAAGGTTTCTGCAGTCGGACATCGAGAAGCGCATTATGCTCTCACCGCATAATCCTTAACTGCCTCTAAAACTGCCAGGCAATGGGAAGAGCTCTCCGGTTCGGATCTACTACCATTGAGTCCTTGCATCCTCTCAAGGAGAAACCAAAGATGGTGCACACCAGAAAACAGATGAATTAGCAGGGTTCTGCAGAGACCCTTGAAGGCCACCGGCCTGCACTGAGGCTGGAAGAACCCGAGATATGAGGCAGCATCCCACCAGGCAGCCCCTGGACCACTCTTCTGGCTACAGCAGAAAAGCTACCCAGGGTCCACAGGATACCACAGCAGTAATGGCATAGACAGTGCCTCAAATCAGAGCCTCTGTTTCTTCATAATACTACTGAAAGAGACCCTGGACTTTGGTGCCTACTCAATACAGTCAGGTTTAAACTAGTAACGCCACTGAACAGTCTAAAGAAGCAAGCACTTGCTTTGTAAGATGGACATTTGTCCATCAGTGAAAGAGTAGTGGATGCTACCAACTTGTTATTTGGGAAAACATATTTCCTGTTTTCAAAATAGTGAGCAGGGAATATGCTGATATCAAGAATACATTCTGATCTGGTACTAGAAGTTATTTTTGTCATTAACATAATTTTTAAAATTACACAGATAAGCTATTGCTACTAAAAGGTATATTTACTGTTCATTAAGATAGGACACAGTTTTTCCACCCCATACATTTCGTTTCTGAAGCTACATTCCAGTTTCCTCACCTCATGGCAGAAAATCATAATTCCTAATGAAAAAATATTCTAAGAATGTGCCCATTTGGAATACTTGTTTACACAATCTTTTATGCCAGAAGGAAAGCATGTGCTCTTCATCTAATACCTCTTCACACTGTCAGAAATATTTAAGGAGTCATCAAATATCTACTGTACCTTTCAGGTATAGAGGGCATGCATCTGGAACAGAGGAAGCAGTGCATGTAATTTCACCTTGTAAAATTATTTTAAATTTAACCTCAGACTTCCCAGGAAAAAGGAATTACCAGCCAAGGTCACTATCAGATGTATGTTTGGAAAAAAGCATTAAGAAGGAAAACTTAAGAGATCCTAGCACTGTTTTTCTTATTAGATACAGATTTTTGCACACAAAGAATAGTAATACTGTATTTCAAAAGTCTAGGAGTTAGCTAAACACAGTTTTAACTCAAGTTAACTATATATGTTACTCAGCAGGGGAACCTGAACAGAGAAGCACAGCTCCCAGCACTATGACAGCAGATGAGTCACATCCTCATCTCAAACATACGGAGGTACCAGGAAAGAAAAAGAGTTTCTTAAAGGAGGTACCAGAGAGTGTGAAAACACACCTTGCTTCCGCTTAACTGGTATGATGTGCTAATATAAACTCATTGTCAATACAGCTCTTCAAAACAGGAGCAGGGGTTATCACCCAGAAAATTAAACCAATGTAAACTTCAGGGCAAAACAAACAAACAAACAAACAACAACAAAACAAACCCCCTGTCTTGCCCTTTCTTTTTAACTACCCTTGAGACCTTCTTTGCATTTTCTTTCTCTCCTTTGGGCATGCGTGAAGGCGAAGAGATTTTTCCCTCAAACAGGGAAAAAGCATGAAGCTTGCCACTTGGAAACCATTACTTTGGGCAGGAAGCAAGACAAAATGCATCCATAAGACAAGAAAATTGCTTGACTTTTTTCAGCTCAACTACGAAACTCCTAGTGCTTCCAACATGGCTCAAAAAGTTGTTATATTAAGCACAGGACATTCTACCTAGTGAACTCTTGATCAGTTGGAGAAGATCATTACGACCCCTGCCTGGGTCAGCAATGCCACAAACTGGTACAATTCTAACTCCCCCAAACCAAGAACAGGTGTAGATGAGTAAACTAACATTTGTGGGAGGATTAGCTGCCTTATGCTCACTCGCTCTGTATTCTCCCAGCAGGAAAAGGGTTAGGATCCCACCTGGGAACAAACCACAAGCTGAAAGGTTTATGGTTTGTTTTGGAAAGAAAAATAATAATATTAAAAAAAAAAGAGAGAGAGAGAGAGAGAGAGGGGAGCCGGAACACCTAGTCCTCTAGTTTGGTGGAAACTGGTTTCCATTTGCTCAACTATCAGGACAGTATTAAGAAAACAACCATACGAGTTTACAGAAATACCTGCAGTGGCCCTGCATTATAATGACAATCACACTCCTCCTTCCCTGTTATTTTGTAGTGCTTATGTCCCTCACAGGGCCTCATGAATTTAGGCTAGATAAATTACTGCTTCATGGTCAGATATTTTCTATATCTGACCCATATTCCATCCTGGGATCACTCCTCACTGCTTTCAAAACTCACTGGTGTTAAAAATAATAATAATTAAAAGCCAAGAAAAACAACAAAACTGATCATTTTCAGTGCAAACCATTGACCAGGGAGAGGCTGCGGTGAGTTTCCTCATCGGGAGAGCCCAATGGCAAACGAGAAGCACAGATTTCTTGACTTTCCTAGTGCTGTGCTAGCCAGGAGCTTGCAGAGTTTGAGTACACTGTCAGGAAGGGCGAAGCAGCAACCAAACGGAGCCGACGTTTCAACTATCTCCACAAGCAGGAAAGGGTTATGCAGCAGGCAAGACCTTCAAGTGAGAGTCAGGAGACCTGTCCGCAGACAGCTTCCATGACCTCAGGTAAATCCCTTGAGGAACTGAAGCACGCACCGCTCATCCACAAAATGGAGCTAATCCTAATTCCTTCACGGAGTACTGCACAGCTAAATCCACTCTTGGTTTTCAGCTGCTCATGTCGTTCAGCAATGACACTGGTATGTGAAGTGCCTAGAGAGCAGGACACTTTGGGGAGCTTTCTCTGCTGGTTAATAATGCCCAGAGTACAAGATGATGACGTTTCTCTAAAAAGGATCAATAACCCCTCACTGGTCTCCCCCATATATGCAGCAAAAATTATCCGAGGTCCCTTCTTACCGCTGTCCCAAGAAATTCCCATGATGGAATTTCAGCAAAGTTCAAAGGAGTTTAGTCTGAATCAGGACCACAAGATGAAGGCTGTATTGTTGACTTTGCAACCCAGCAGTCATAAAACTTTTTATTTCTTTAAAACCTTTAGTTTCTGATATCCTGCTGTTAATCCCATGTGTCCAAAAGATTATGACTTAGGCCTCAAAAAAAACCCCAAACATCAGAGTAGCTCAGACATCACATGATTTAAAAAGGCAAACAAACACCTACATAGGATGCTTCCTCTCTTTTCTGTTTTTTAAATACGTAGGTTACACTGGTTCATACACTGGTTTTATGTGGGGGATAGAAAACACTTCATTCTGCGTGCTGGGATTTGAAAATCACAGAATATCACCAGAATTGCAGTGGAGACTACAAGAGCTGGCAAGATTAATCGTATTTTTCACTTTAAATAACAGAACAGTTTTAACAAATGCTCCTTTAAAAAGAAGAAGAAAAAAAAAAGCCTTTAAGAAACTCATGCAATCTGCTCTCCCTGGATGGCTATGGGGAAGTGCAAGGCAGCACTGCCTGCACAGACCTGAGGGCCAGCTTGGAGGGCTTATGGGAGTCCCCTGCTTCCGCACAACAGCTCTCCACTCCGACTACTGCTAACCATTTGCAATGTGCCCAACCCACAGTATAACCCTCTTCCCACTCTGCTCTTTCCCCACCACATGTATTTTTCTCAGAGATCACTAAGAAAAAAACCCACAACTCTAAACTCCAAGAGACTCTCGTGACTCCAGAGGGCCTTTACATGTTTTCCTGAAGTATATGACACTAGAAATAAGATTTCTCTTCTTCTCCCCCTTTGTAATCCCTTCACTGAAACGCATCCCCATATGTGCTTTTTCCAGTGAACACCAAGCCTGTAAGCTGCTTTTCCAAGCCAAGAAAAGTTTAAAAGAGGTCACGCCACAGAGAACAGGCTCTGCGCATTTCCTAAGAGGGTCATATTACATAGAATATCCACCGGAGACAAAGTGTTCCCATCCGGTTTCCCACTTCTTTTGGCATCAAAGTTGCTTTTCTGGGTAGATGAAGTGGCAAACACATGTATTGGGAAAAGGAAAGATGAATATTTGGGTTTTTTTCCCTATTACCATATTTCAGCCAGAGTTCCTCGGCATATTTCTAGGGTCTAACAGATTGATTCTTGCTATGAAAGCAGATTACTGTGTTCAGTGTTCGGGACTCTCCCTTCACACACACAGAGGCACTCAACTTTGGTTGGCTTCTTTGCTTCCCTAGAACAATGCTAAAATCATTTTCTTCCTAGTTAGACATTAGGAAAAAACTTTCTAGCGGTAACTGCAGTTAATCAGGGTAATAGGTTGCACTGCTTCCCTGGGCAATCCTGCTGTCAAAGGTTTTTACGGCCACGCTAGATTGGCATCTGTCAGGAAAGGTTTATATAGAGCTTATCCTGCCTTGGGGCGAGGGGACAGGCCAAATGAGCGCTGCAGGCCCCTCTCAGTCCCATCTTCGACAGGTTCACAAAACACCACGTAAGTCTGAAGAGTGCAGTTTCTTGCCCTCCTTTAGGCACAGGGCCTGAGCCAGCTGCAGGGCAGCATGCTGAGCCTCTGGAAAGCGAAGGGGAATTTTGCCTCTCTGAGCTATGACACGCTGGTGACAGAGCAAAAGATTTGTTCTGGAGTGGCAGTTGTAGCTGCTGCATGCAGCTGGAAAAGGGCAGTAATGCCACGTGTGTGGGAGCAAGTACGCAAAGTAAAAGGGAGGATCCCGAGGCATCTGCAAGGCACAGTTTCCACTAGCAGAATCCCCTGCCATGTGGGTTGGTAAGGAAAGGACAGGAGCAAACCAAACAGGAGGGGCTGCAGGGAAAAGGAACCCCCACCCCAAACCGCTGAAACCAGTTACACCCCAGTCACCCCAGCGAGCTTCTCTGTATGCAGTTATGCAGCTGCAAACACGGAAAAGAGCAGCCAGCTCTGAGGAGTGCCAGGATTTAGTCTATGAGAAACACTGGAAACAAACACAGATCAAAGGGAAACACCAAGCTGTATACACAGCTGGGGCTGTCTTCCCCTGTTAAAAAGAGACGGGCACGTAGATTTTAACTGCAAGCTCTTTGTGTGTGCTTGCATGTAACCGTGTGCATCTGTGCAAATGTGAGTACTCACCCCACATTTGGCCTCTTGACATTAGCAAAGTGTAGCTAATGAATGGTATTTTCCGAGCTGTGTGGAAGATTCCCATACAGCTGGGCAAAATCTGACTGGGCAACTAACAACTCAACCCACTCCAGGGAACAAGGCCAAATAGGTGGGAATGAAAGACACGGGAGATACAAAGCAACCTCTTTTTAACCTCTGATTTCTACAATAAATCTATTACACTGCTCTCCCGTTCAGAATAACTCATTTGAAGAATCTCACTGAGTCTCCAGAAGGAGCAGAACACTTCCCATCTAAGGGCTGGACTTTGGCCATGTGAAATTACAGTGAATTACCCCAAGTGTTCAACATGTTGTGTCTTTAAGTAGCATTGGAAAGCTCCTCCTTGGAGGAAAAGGTGGAGGACACATCACCTAGAACTTCCTCAAGGTCTGGGAGAGCCAGAGCAATTCCTCCTGCACAATCCAGCTCTGAGTGGAAAGAGCAGAGGAATGTACTGTGGTAGCAGATGGAAATACTGGCAGACGACTGTTCTCAGGTCCTGAGACACTCTTGGCTGACCAGTCTCTTCTTCAAGGCTGGGGACAGGCACGGTGAGCTCCTCAGGGCTGATCTCACCTCTGGACCCTGCTGTTCTGTTCCTTTTCTCTCCTGGACCACTCAAAAGGAAGAACTACCTATACACAAATAAGCATCAAAATCAACTCTGTCATCAACTTCCTTTTCCTTTCCACATACTCTCTCTGATGGGCATGTGGCTTTGCCAGCTTTCATGCTCATAGAAGGGCCCTTGCCCTTTCTCTACAACAAATATACCCGCTTATTCACATGAAGAGAGGTGTCTATCAAATGCCCTCCTTTTGTTGTTGTATTATTCACTGTCCTGGTCAGTAAGCCATGTGGTGCAGGTACCCTTGGCACTGCTCTCCAAATGACTAGGCACAACTACAGCACTGTAGAGACAAACAGGGAGAGCAACAAGTGCCCAAGTGAAGGAGCAAGTATTCATTTGAGAGTCATTAAGAGCTGTGCTTCTTAATGACTCAGATGCTTTTAGATATTCCACCCTGGCTTAGCAGTCAACTCAAAGATAGCAGGCTGCACTTGACTTTATAAGCATGACTAAGTTTTGTGCAGCTGTTTACTACCTACCATGATAAAAACCACACCCTTATCACACGAACTGTTATCAGCCTGGACCATGCGTGAACCCACGGATACCATTCACTGCACCTATTTCTATGAAAGTAACACTGCATTTCAAACTCTCATCCTGTTTCCACTGGAGGTTTCAGTGCGTAAGTTTTTTTGTATCAATTTCTGTTATACCTCCTTCTTTCCCTCCACCCCTCCTGGGCAGAAACCCTTGTACAGGCAGTTACAAGATCACTATGTAACTGCTACATCCCCTTTCCTGCCTCACCTTCTACAAGCTGAACACGCTCATTTGCAAAATCTTCCATTCACAGCAATGCCTTCTTCATCGGGGGTTGAACTAGATGACCTTTAAAGGTCCCTTCCAACCCAAACCATTCTATAATCTTGAGTCTTAAGGTACTCTACTTAACCCCTGGGCAAAAAAAATAAGAGCAAAAAGCATCCATCCTTTGCAGAAGTGTTTCATTTTTCCCTAAATAAGTCATGTTGCTTTATGAATGCACTCTCAAAGGTAAATAATTAACAGGCAAGAGGGACAGAAAATCTTATTACATAGCTAATGGGAAGTGATGCTCAGGCAGCAATGTACACATAAAGGATACCCTCAAAAGACAGCCCTTAATTTTTTTAATGGACCATCGGGCAGAAGACCTGACTCATCCTATTGCTCTGGGACCCAGGGATTCCTCAGTGCTCCTTCAAACTCAGGCAAATCCAAAACCTTTATATGAGATTCAGCCCGCATCTGACAGACCCAAGTGCCACCTTTGAAAAAGGGGATGCTCCAATTTTGCAAAAGCACAGTGAGGACTTACTAAAGAGCAAACGCAAGGAGATGGCAGAGATGATCTGTATTTCTACACAAATTCAAGCTCTCAAGACATAGAGAAAGGGAGGCAGGTAGATGACACCATCTACCACTATGTTCTGCCATGGCCCTGACTTAGCCCTGTCCACGTTACCCGATGGTTTCATGGGAGGAGAATTCCCGACCCTTGGTTGCACATTGCCCATTTAATTGTTTTATGGTTGTTACACACACTGTTTGGGAGGAAATCCGCCTTGTCTGTTTGTCCGCAGCTATGTGAACTGCTCGGGGTGACAAGCACCATTTGCAGCCTTCACTTCGTGTCCCTCTTCTCTTTTCAGATGGGAGAAGGCGTGAGGGCAGCAAGACAGTGTCATGCAGCACCTCCTGGCCCTGGGCAACACTGACAGGGAGGACACAGGGAGTGAGGATGAAGTTTTGAAGGAAGCAGAGGTGGGACAGGGGAAACTTGTCAAGGAGAGTAAAAGCAAGCAACTGTCTGGAGATGCGGATCAACGAAGCAAAGGAGTGGGCCAATGCAAGCTTGTTCCCACATGTCTGTTACTCCAGGCACTGGATCCATGTGCGTTTCTGCTCCTCACCTGTTAAATGGGGGTGTCTGACTCTTCCCACCACACCTTGGCATATCATAAGGTTATAGGTTCTCAAATTTGTGATACTTTGGTAAAAATGGGCCACATACAGAAAGGAGAATGAGAAAAATTTCTTGCCTACATTTTCTATCCCACGCTGAATTTCCTTTCATTATCACAAATCTGCATGGGCTATGTTGCTATAGTACCCTCTACACACGTACCAGATACAGATCAGCACACACAACTTCAGCTTCTGCCTCAAGAGTACAAAGTCCTGAAACTTGTAGTTAACAGGTAATCTGTCTCAAAAATTATATTCCTATTACCTCATCTTCTCTAAGGCAGCAACACCCCAAGTGGCTTTTAGCTAGTAATGCTTTCAGGCCCATGAGCAACGTTAGTCACTTGAACAAGAAAAGTTGTTGCATCAGAATTTCTGTCTCTCAGCACTTCAACAAACAGCACCCCAGGAAAAAAAAAAAAAAAAAAAAAAAAAAAAAAAAGGACCACCACTCCCCCCACCCCCCCCCTCCACCAAGTCTACAGAGATGCATTTGAGAGAGATATGGCAAGTACAGAGCCCTGACACGAATGAAAACTGAGCCAGGAAAGCTGAATGCTTGACTCCCTACCTAGGGCCAGATTCTTCCCTGGTCCAAGCTCACTTATTACAAAGGGGATTTGCCCAGTCTTTGATTTTTTTAGGACAGCCACAAAAATACCTAACTGCAGAGGGGTCAGCCTGAAAGAAAACCGCAGCAACACACCCAAGTAGAAATTCGGGGATGCGAATTTGGGAAGAGATTCAAGAACCAAAGCTGGAAATGATGCACTCCAAATCAGATACCATCTAAGTACATTGGACTGCTTTCATTACACATCCATAGCAGCTACCAGACCGCCCTCCGGCTCCCTGAAAGCAGTAAATAACCAGTAACGCACCATTTGATACCTCTTCTATTCACTGCTCTGGAAATGTTAAGTACAGGACACTGAATCCAAGAAGTCAGCCAGTAAGTGGGGAGACCCAACTGAGAGCATGTTTCTTTCTAAGATGGGGGTTTCCTCTAAAGTCTCCCTTCTGGGAGGCAAGACGACGAAAGGATTCTCAGCACCAGGCCATTACGGCAAGGCCAAGCAGACTGTGCCGACATTTCTTTCTACACTGGGGGAGGAAAACACATCATAACGTGTCCTTAAAACACATCTTAGATGAGAAGGGGTTTTGTGATAAATATCTGTTTCTGAAAACTGCTTTATAACAGTGATTTTATTGTGCAACATTGTTGAAAGAAAAACATTTTGCTTTGTGACAGTTTATCCAAAATAGCAGTATTGTTCTTTTTCTTCTTCCTTCTCCAACTGCTATTGGATTCGTAAGGGAGGTGCAGAGATCTGGGAGCAGAAAGGAAGGCAGGCATGCATTCATTCTTCACTGCATCACTTTGATTAAAATAAAGTCATATTGAAACTAGAAATTCCAATATGAGCAGTACTGAAGGACTTCCAACAAAATGGGGATCATTTTGTTTTCTTCAAATTCTGGCATGGAGACTAACTGTCCCTTTTCAGTAGCTTTACTCAGAGTTCAAAATGTTCTGCTGCCCAGCCAACATGAAACAAAGCCTTCGCAGACTTTTGATTGTAAGTGAATCAGAACGCTGCTTCTGCACAAGGAGGCACCTCGCATGAACAAGTGTGGTGGTCAGCCAAAGAGACTGATCCCAGTTTTACAGCATCTGACTGGTGAATTCCCAGAGCAATGCAAAGAAATAACCGCAACATAGCAAAAGGCAAACTGACACTAAACAATGACGACTGAGCCTAAACGTACCCAGAAAGAGCATCTCTCCAATAGCCTTACTCCACAAACTACAGACTTCACTCTCTCCAGGTTAAGCAAAAACAGGCACAGCGGTGTGATAAGTTATCCAGATCCTCTAAACTAGAGGAACATGGTTCAGCTCTGCTGAAAATTGTTAGTCCCAGCTGAAAATGGAGGCATCTGTCATCCAAGTGACAGAGTCGAAGACAGCTAGCTACCTCCAGCTCTTATTCCATACTGGCCACGGAGACAGGAGGGTTTAGCTACAGTTCCCACAAGGAGCAAGTTGGACCAGTGCATGCTCTGACCGTTGGATGTGTCAAAGAAAGATGCATGCTCAGCTGTGTTGGACATGGTTTGACTGCTGCAGCTAACATCACAGGTTCCAAGTTTCATTAATGAGGAAAACAATATGTACTGTCAACGTTTGCTACATGAAGTTAACATGAAAACAAAGCTCACTCCAGAGAACAAACGAAATTTACCGGATTAGTTTCTTGTTCCAGTTCTCCTGATAAATAGCACTGAACTCAACACCACTTTGATTAGTTGGTTCAAGACAAACACTGATCAGATTGCCTTGGCAAGTACATATAGCACTACAAAAGCACAATCATCCATGTCTATTCAGAGCAGCAAGGAATCACTATACTTTCATTTCCCTTCCCTCTATCTTTCCCAGACTAGACAGCATGTCTGCACTATTTAAATGCGCTATGTTAAATGCTTTCCCCTCCTTCTTCTCTTGCATTTTGCTAGTAGACACACTCAAGCCCCTATTCTAAAGAAACAGAATCAAACTGTGCAATTGCTGCAGAGCCTCAGAAGGCCCCACGTTTCAGTGCAAGCTGACCCAGGTCATGCTTTTCTCCTAAACGTTCAGTAGGGTTTTTCCTTTATCTCATCTGCTACCTTATATATGCAACCTAGCATAACAGTCAGCTCTGTGTGAGTGTTGTGGTTTAACCCCAACCAGCACCCAAGCCCCACACAGCTGCTCGCTCACTCCCCCTTGGTGGGATGGGGGAGAGAATCGGAAGGGTGAAAGCGAGAAAACTCGCGAGTGGAGACAAAGACAATTTAATAGGTAAAGCAAAAGCCGTGCACACAAGCAAAGCAAAACAAGGAATTCATTCACTACTTCCCATCAGCAGGCAGGTGTTCAGCCATCTCCAGGAAAGCAGGGCTCCATCACCCGTAACAGTTACTTGGGAAGACAAAACGCCATAACTCTGAACAGCTGCCCCCCCCTCCCCTTCCTTCTTCTTCCCCCAGCTCTATAAGCTGAGCACGATGTCATATGGCATGGAATATCCCTTTGGTCAGTTGGGGTCAGCTGTCCCAGCTGTGTCCCCTCCCAACATCTTGTGCCCCCCCAGCCTCCTCGCTGGTGGGGTGGGGTGAGAAGCAGAAAAGGCCTTGACTCTGCGTCGGCACTGCTCAGTAATAACGAAAACATCCCTGTGTTATCAACACTGTTTCCAGCACAAATCCAAAACATAGCCCCATACTAGCTACTGTGAAGAAAATTAACTCTATCCCAGCCAAAACCAGCACAGTGAGAAACTCTTTTGGAGAAACACTCTACAATAAACAGACTCCCATGTTAAAGAGAGAATGGGTGGGGAATCACAGAAGATAGAAGGGGGATCCTGGTAAGAGTCAGAAAGGCTAAAAACTGCAGTACCTGATCATTGCTATGTGTTTTTCTTCTTCACTTTGTTTCTGATCATCTCAAAAGATATCAGAGAGAAAGGATCTTTTACACCACCACACTCTGCGCTTTTACACTAAACACAACTCTTTAGCAACTTAGTTTAGAAGGACTTTTGTCTCCTTTAGACTTTGTCCTTTTTCTTTTTAAACGAGATAATTTTGCAGGGCCAAAAATTCTGTGAGATCTTCAGAAAATTCTGATTTCAGGGATTCTCCCAAGGTTTCTTTCCCTCCTTGGATCTATCTTTTGTTTGAACTAAATTATAGTTACCAAAAGAAAAATCTGCTCTAATAACTCATTCTTTACCTAATTACTCAGCTTTGTTTTCCTTCCTTCTGCTGTATTACAATGCAATCATCACCAAAAAACAAATAGATCAATCTAGGATTTACGAAAAACCTTTTTTTAAAAAAAAAAAAAAAAAAAAAAATCTGATCAATAGCTTTACAACATCCTTCTTGTTCTATCAGGAGACATAACTTTTCTGACAGACACCAGCACCATGTTGGTCTACCAGAACTGCCACTTCACAGAGCAGCAGGAAAGTCATCTCAGTGCTGTGTACCTTCTCTTAATACCACACTGACCACATCCTTCCAAAATTGGCGTGTCTAAAATGTTCACAAACAACAGTTAATTCTGCTGTGTTAACACACACCATTTAACTTAAGCCTGAATTTTATTTATTATTCTTTTTTGAGAAATACACTAGCAAAGTTCATCTTTCAGTCACTTGCTTTATCGTGTTTTCTTTTAGAAAATGATGGGGTGTCAGTTTTTTGGTAGGCGTGTTAAAGGACTAAAAAGTATTGTTTTAGTTACGCCTTGCAGCAGATGAGGAGCAGAATACTGGTTTCTTGTTTAAATGCAAGCTATGACTCATCCTGGGCAGAGATAAACTGAAACACATACCCATTAAATAAAAAACACAAACAATTTTCCAACATGAGGATTAATGACAGATAATAACTATAAATTAACTTTAATCTTTTATAAATCAAACAAAGGCCCTTATGTAAATGTCACTGCAATCTTTTCAGATAAAAAACCCAAATCAAAGCAGAAAGTCACTTAAATATTACAGCTAATATTTGGTATCAAATCAAACATCTCCTTAGCAGAACCACTGGACTGTTCATGAAATATTTCAAGACTAAGAAAAGGAGTGGAGCTAAAAACATCACTTTATTATTTTAATATATTTTAGTTACTTTCTGACATTAAAGGAGTACAAGATTCTTAATCCTGATACATTGAAACATCATCAGCTCTGCAATATTGAGTCCAAATTAAATCACATATTCAAAAAGGAGGAGAGCATTTTGTTTTTCTACTATTCAGTTGCTACTGCTTGAAAGAAACTCTGTGTAATTGATGAATGGGTTAAAACAAAATTTAACTGAACATAAGAAGGCTGCTGTTCACAGACAAGAAGGGAAAAACCAGAGTCAGAGACCTAATAGTGGACAATTTTGAAAATTATAGTGTGTGTCAATAATGGAGATAACAGTGAGATTCAAAAGGAATAATCTCAAATAAAAGGGAAAATGAGCACCTGCCAGCCACAAAGCCATTAGTATCAGGGCTTTTATCTTTGCAACAGTTAAGTCTGGAGACACTGACAAACTTAACAACATAGCAAATAAAACATGGTGAAAATCTAACCAGGAAGCAATCCCCTTCACTCAGAAAACACTGCTGTGGAGTTTGAAAATAAATGCTTCCAGTATTAAACTCACTGTCCAAACTGTTGGTAATAAACACTGCAAACCCAGCATAGGCACTACAGGGTCTAGCTGGGTTTGCAGATGTGCATAGCTGATCAGGCCATAGCATCTGCATTAAGGGACAGACAATCTCAAACCAGAAGCAGCGGGCTCCTGACCAGAGATCCTACATACAGGAGTTTGCCTGTACAGACCACCCAATGTGATCACACGTGTGCCCTTCTCAGAAGGGTGAAAACCAATGGCTTCTAAAACCATGTCTGAGACACAGATCTGGAATATGGTGCCTCAGAATGGGAAGCCCTGGAGGAAAGACCTTGCTGAGAAGGCTGATGGTCAGGAGTCTTCAACCTGGAGTAGGTGGGGACTAGGGAGCATAACTGAGACGGAAGGAGAGGAAGAGAGAGGTATTACACCAACTGGGAATGGGAAGACAAATTCTGTAGCAAGCAAACAGCTTGTCAACATTCAGAAAAAGGTGGCATAAGGGGAAGCACAGGTAGTAACACTCCTCTCACTACTAACATATATAACAAAGTGCTGGACAGTAGTCAATCCTCATGATACCCCCACCCCAGGTAGTATTACTGTCCTCAGTTAAAGACAGAGAATCAAGGCAGAAACCTCCTCAACTCACACAGATAGCTGGTATCAAGCATATCCTAAACCCATCAATACTTGCCAGTCCTTAGCTGGACAACAAGTATGTAACACTAGCTGCTGAGATCTCACCCACAGAAAGTCTGAAGCTTCACTGCCTGCCCCACAAGCCTGAGGGTAGAAAAAGATGATCACACATCCATGCAAATTTGGCCAATGTGAGAGGACCAGGTTGGTACAGGGAAAGATGGAGACAGCTCTGCTCTAAAGCTGCACTGAGGGCAAGCAGCGTTTGCAGCAACAATTAGATATGCAAATAAGCACATTGAAAATTAGTGACGGTTTGCTGTTGTCATGGAGAAAAAAAGCACCCTCCGTTCTGGGTCAGACCCAAGCACTGCATTTTCTTTCCCTCATTGGTAAATAAAACTGTAGAGAGCACTGGAAAACCCAGGAGCCAATACTTCTCAACACAGCTCAACCTGGGACTGGAAAGGTTGATCTCAGGGAGCAACATAACCCAAATAAAAATCTCCCTGCATCACCCCAGAAAGACAGGACCATGACAACTCTGTAGATCCTCAAAGCTACCAGGAGGTAGAAGCACAGCCTGGAAGAAAACACCTGCACCATGCAAAGGCCAAGCTGCTTCCCAGCACTGCTGCTGCTGGGGGGAGGCAGATGTGGGGAAACTGAGGGCAACATGATGCATGAGGTACTCAGCTCTGATTCCCTTGAAGCTGCATGGGAAGATCTTGTCTGAATGGAAATACACACTTGGCTCAAAGCCTCTGTGTATCTTTGGCCATCCTTGGAGTCCTCCCATCCCTTGTTAAACGATGGCTGTGAAGAGGGAAGAGGAGGCAATCACCCTATTTAGACTCAGCTTTCCCACCCTGGGGGTTTCTTCATAGGAGGAGCTGGACAGAGCACTGCCTTTGTTCCAGCAGCCACAAAAACCACAGACACCCCCCTTTAGCCCCCCTAAAATCCCACAGAAGAGCCAAGATAAGTTTATAATGGAAACCCTGACACAACCTGAACTATAGCATCCTGAATGGAAGGTGATAATCTGATCTGTGTGTGAACTAGCTCCCCTTGCCTCAATGGTATTTATCTTACTTTAACTCCTGTTACAAAAGGGTTGAGTCATATAGCAGAGCTAGCCAAGTAACAAAACTGCAAGGCTTGCTAAAACTTCAGATTCAAGGATAAACAGGCGCAATCCTAAAACAGGTTAGAAGAGAGAGTCTCCACAGGAGTGCTGGGAGCCAGACCTCTGAGCCTCTGGACAATGGTATTTTCTTCTGTGACGCTGAGATCATCACAGCCCAGCAGAGGGGTGGGAGGGAGAGGGTGCAGAGCACAGGGCTCTGCCCTTCGGTTCATGGTAACACGTATTACCCAGGGCCCACGAAACCTGATCCCGTAGCAACCTCATGTATGGAAAGTGCCCCAATCAGATTTCACTGTGTCAGGAGAAGAACAGTATTTACTCTGCATACAGATTAGTCACAAAACTGGGTCACTTCTTGCCTTTTCAGGGAGAGGGAAAAAAACCAACCAAAACCAAGGGTTCTTTTTTCAGATCTTTTTGTGTCTTCCCCCTGACTTTTAAAACTACGTGATGCAGTGTGGTCATTCACAGCTGTCTAAGCTGATCAAACAGCAGCTGCGTGTGTAAGGTTAAAGCACATTACACTCACCAGGCTTGCATTTCTTAGAATTCAGCTCATTAGCTACTTACCGGTTCTTTTCTAGTTCGTTGTGCGTAGACCTGGAAGATAAACAAAAATTTGGATTAGCCACCTTTGACCTCTCAGCACCAAAGTTCAATTGCTGCAAGCTATACATATCCGCAGCTGCATATCACAGCATAAAGCCAAGCCACTACATACATTAGAATCTATAGCTGTAACCTCAGTCTCCCTGCTGACAAGAGATTCCTCCCCTCCTGTATCTGTATTTACCTGCTACGTGCAAAGCTGGTACTCTTACTGGTGCTACAGAAAATGTTCCCTAGAGACTTAAACGCATGCAAAATCCCAAAGAGAGGCAATGATTAGAACAAGGGATCAGAGTCAGCCATTTCCAGACTACTTCTGGCTCTGCCACCAACTCAATACAGGACTGCAGTTACATTTCTTTGTGGTTTAGTTTCTCCTGTAAAAATATTGGTATCATCTGCTAAGACAAGAGCTCATGGAGTATTAATTTATGCACATCAAATACATGGGAACCTTCCAGCAGAATTGGCTCTGTAAGGACAACCCCTGGAGCCCTTCAGCGGTCACATGCTAGATTTAGCAAACTTAGTAGAACTCCAGATATGGCCAGCATTTGGGCACAAAACGGATGGCCAGTACTGCCATGTTTGCAAACATCAGCGGTGCTGAGTAGCACTTTTAGGATGCCTGGAAACCCCTCGGGGATTGAAACAGCACTGCCACAGCACTAGCTTGCAGCGAAGCAAGTGACCCATGAAGTGGCACTGTGACCACTTGACAAAGGAGGGGGCTTTGTCTTTATACCTGCCCGCCACGCTAAGCACGCTGCCAGCACTCCCTGATTTAGAGCTCGCAGCTTGAAAATGAGACCAACTAGAAACAAAAGGGAAACAGGCAAGTTCATTCTCCTTGTCTCTGTGACGACAGCACAAGTGGCAAAAAAAACTTAAATCCTTTCAGGATTTCTAATCTAATGATGTTATTAGTAACACAGGTAAGGTTGTTGAGGATTATTTAAAAAGGATAGCCATTTATCCAACATTTCTCTTTAACAGAAGGTCACCTTAAAATAAGAGTAAAAGGAGCCCAAGAGCTTAATAAAAAGGATCTATTTTCTGTAATTTGGCATCACATTTCTTCCGGAGCTCTGAGAAGATTATCCGCTATCCCCCATCTGGAGAATCCCACAGAGAATTCTACAATTAGGGAACTGAATGGAGGATGTGCTCCAAGGGAAACCCTGTCATAATTAAATGCTTCTCCCAAAAAAGGGAGGAGGAGTGCTTAACAGGTGTTAGAACCTCATTGAAGATGACGAATAAACCGTGGACATCTGCGAAAAACAAGGTAAATGAGTCTCAGCTAGCCATGGCTGAGAGCTGAGGGTGGCCAGAGGAAAAACAAAACTTTACCGTATGCCTGTGCAAAGGTACCCTTCACAGCAGGATATGGGATACACTAAAGGCAAGGCACACTATAGCCGAACTCCTAAAGTGGAGGAAACTCCCAAAGCAAATCCTTCCCTCCCGAAAAGAGAGGATCCCTTAAGTCTGTTTCCCAGGAATCAAAGACATGAACATAACAGTTAGTCCAGAAAATCTCCCAAATCAAACCCACATCCCCCACAGAGTCTAAACCAGCAAAATCCATTTGTCCAGGCAACTTGGATGGAAATTAACCCACCAGGGCTGAGCTGAGGCCCTGCCACTTAAAACCACTGCCCGTGTGCTCTTTGGAACATGCTTATTGTTCTTATTTACCGTATGTTCCTGCAGGAGACTGCACTCTTCTTGGCTATGACATTAGCAGTTATAAAGGCAGAGATATGCAATGGCTTGAATTCCTATATTATATCGAGCCAATTATCAAGGCCAGCACTGAAAGAACAAAGTTTGGCCCACTGCTGTGAACAAAATTAAAACAGCAGGTTCTCCCTACTCCTCTCACACAGGAGACTCTTTATTACCTATCTGCCTTCTGATGAACAAGACAACTGAGAGGGGTCACAGGCTTTTCACCAAGTCAGGAAATTTATGCTGTGACTTTTAACCATATCGGTGGCAAGGGAAAAAACAAACCCCAACCCTCCCCAACACTTTCCCGCTGAAGCTGAATGCAAAGGAAAGAATCTCAGCAATGCTGAATTAATGCTATGGGGATGTTACTTCTCTTACCTGCCTATGCTTTGCTTAGTCTTACTGGGGACATTTGGAAAAGTTTTAATTTTTCCTTTCATCTAAATTTACGGAAAAAACCCCAGCACCCCACTACCACCATTCACTAACTCTTATTTTCTGTGCCAGTTTTCCTTTGCTTGGAGAACAGATACAGGGGAAAAAAACCCAAACAACCACCACCACCACAACCCTCTCTCTTCTGTTCATAATTCATTTCATTTTCTGTAGCTCCTGATCTGGAGATTAATTTTCTCCCCTCGTCCCACGTTACTAAGATTTATTTGGTGTTAAACAAGGACAGCGCTGCCAGTGAAGTGGAAAAAAAGTACAGGAACCTCTATTGATACTCCATTCAGAAAAAAATCTTTTAGATAGGTACAGAAACAAATGTAACTGGACCTCTTTAACTGAGCCGGTCTTACCATCAACTGAGAACTCAGAGAGTATCACCAGACTGAAATCAAAGCTCCATCCTTGTATGTCATCGGCAGCTTTTTGATAGGTACAGGATAAACACCACAGCTGTAAACTATTGCAGCACTCGGGGAACATTTCAGGGTTACTTGTAACACTCTGCATTTACAACGGCAAGGAACTGGTGTGTTCAATGTGATGTTGCTTCGCTGCTGTTGATAGTCACAGCCTGTGTCACCCAGTGAAATAAGGACACTGTGTTGAGCATGGACCACAAACCAGAGGAGTTCACATCCTTGCTATCAAGCGGACAGGGCAAGAAGGACCTTGCCACCACCTGCAAAGCTGAAACCACAGCCATGCGGGTACGGACACGTTCAGAGAGGAAAACAAAAGCCCAAGCACACGTACTGGCACTGCTCAAAACCTCAGCTGCAATTTAAAAGTAGCTCAAGCACAAACAGTCTGCAGGGTTCTCATTTAAAAGTCAGCTTTCTACAGCAGTCAGTTCTTTAACAATAAATTTAAAACATCCAAACTGATAACTACCCCTAAAAACTGAAGGAATGTTATATAAGGAGGAGGATTCTGCTGACTACATTTTGACAACAGCTTGGGAAAAGATCAACAAAGAGTTTTAGAAGCTTAACATAAAGGAGCCAAGCAAACAACAACAAAAAACAGCAGAGCAGTCTCCATCACATTTTTAAATAACAAAAAGCTGGAAGAGGAGAAACTGAAGTTTATCCCTCTTTACCCTAGATACCCGAAACTGCGTACAAAATAGGAAGAAACAGGGAAGCAGCAATTGTCAGTCACTCTAATTTAAGGTCAGATACAACAACCTTTTTGCACCAGTTACTGTGATTCTGCCTGGAACCTTGCTATCCAACAAGGTGTTGCTGAAACATTGAGCTACACTGAATTCCCTCAGTGAATGAGACATTGTAAATAATTCATCACTTTATCCCATCTTCTTTGTTTAAATAAAATCTCTTCTACCATGGTAGAGGCAGCCAAACTTTCCCTGAGCACAGGTAAGCCAACATAATAAACTATGTCAGGGAGGAACAAGCTCTAAAGAGCACTGAATTCATTTGTCATCGTTTTTTTTTACTGTAATTAAAATCACAAAGCTGCCACATGACATTAAACACAGCTGACCTTTCTGGTTTACACATTTAATATTGATAAATAGCCCAACGAATGCATTTGCAGCATATCTGCATTTTGGTTTGACTTCTTAGTGAGGTAACTATTTTCTAGTGGGAAAACACAGCAATGGAGAGTCTTTGTCCTATGCAATACACAGCTGGCATTTAGACCCAATGACTCTGTCATCAGCTTGTTCCTGGTCACCCTCCTGTCTGTATCTGGCACCAGCTCCTGGCTCCAGAGGAGCCCAGGACTCCAAGAGCTCCATCTCCATCACAACGGAGATACCAGTGGCTCAGGAGATGCTGCTGGCCATCCGTACTGCCATGTAAAAGGGGGTGGGGTGGAATAAAAATCACCTCTTCAAATAGCTGTCCCTAATGCCAACACAGTCAGTGCTTCTCCTCCAAATTCACTCACCCCACTCTGCTTTAGCAAGAGATTAATCAGGAAACAAATATTCCATCAGCTTGTGCAAACTAAGGCACAGTTCCCTGAATCGCACTTAGCAAAACAGCAAGAACATCCATCCACAGACCAGGCCAATCATTTTCTGTCTTACTTCACTCTGCCCAGGTTCAGCCACCTCTGCTGCTTATGCATCATCACACCAAATACAATCTCATTCTTCTTTATTTTACAGACCTTCCCCACCTACTGGCTCTGTTGACACCCATTCACTTGGCCACCAAATTCCCCTACAGGAAATGCCTTCTTCCATTCCCCAAGCCAAGATCAACCACCTTTCTGGAACCAGTGAACTACATTACTGCTCTCTTTCTTCCTCAGAAATGACTCCTATTGGAAACAGCCAAATGACAAAACAAAACAAATGAAAAGGAAGGGTGATCAGCAGCTTTTTTCAATTTTAAATCCACCTGTGTCCATAAAACAAAACTTACTGGCTGAATAACCCCAGTGTTTTTGCCAGGGTTTCAAGTAGCAGTGGGTGAACACCGTAAGTAGTTTAGGAAACCAACTGCACAAACCATAGTCTGGGAAGCCTATGGAGTAGCTCCACCAGATGCAGCAGGTGAGGCTTTCGGCCCAATGGTAAGACAAACGATAGCTGCGCCAGAGTCAAATCTTCCTGCCCCGACGGAGACGCTCAAGGGCTGAGTTTCTAAGGCAGTTGTGAACCCACCTCACCTCTGGGAGGCTGAGGAGCCTAGCTCTCGGAGGGCTGCACAGGAGCCTCAGGAACATAGCAGCTTATGGTACTCAATGCTGCCAAGAGCTCCTACAGTGAGGAGCGGCATGCAGCTGAACAGGAGATAGCACAGTTGGAGCAGAAGTCCTTCCGCTGCTGTCCTTACACCCTTTGCAAGTACCAGCCTCAAGTCTAACAAGAGCCTCACCTCAGCCTTACATATCAGCAAATCTAACAAAACATTTTCTTCCAAGGAACACTAGAGACAAAAGTTATCTTAGACGTTACTATCCCGTGATACCCCTACACTGTCTGGCCTTGAGGTCCAGAATAAATGCTTCTCCATGAGGAGCGGAAGTGAGGAGACAGAACAGACTGTTTCACCTTCTCACTGACATCAGTGGAGATGCACCAGATTAACCTGGCCACAAACTCTGGCTAGTTTTTCTGTCCCTCTTAGATGGACGTGGTATCAGATTCCTCCCAAGGCTCTGATCAAAGCTGTCTTCCCAGGATCAAGCCAGACCTTTTCCAAAGTTCACATTCTCCGTCTCCAACAGAGAAGGGGATGCAGCCGTACTGGCATCTGTTCATGTTTATTCATCTTTGGAAAAGGAGAAATGGCCTCACAGTTTGTTTTCAGCTCAACGAGGGGAAGAGAGCTCCTTTGTGTGGTTCACAACTGCAGAAAGTCACCTACCCCTGGGTTTCTACACAGTATCTTGAAAGCCTCCTGCAACACTCAGTCAAAAACAACTTCAAAAGATACACTGAACACATCCCTTGAGGAAGTAAATGTCTTCAAAGTGACCTACAGTATTTATATAGCCCCTCTCAGTTTGGTACCTGCTCCTTATAGTCATTATTTCTGTTTGCAACACTTTGGAAATTAACTCTTCCCGAAGACTTTTTATGCTGAGGGGACAACACCAACACACAGAAATTCCAAATGATTTTCCCAACATCACACAAGAAGCCTGTGGCAGAGAAGGGTACTTAACTTGGGTTCCCTGAACCCCAGGATAAGGCTTACATTGGTGGGTTGCCGTTCTCAGGCATCCCAGAGAGACACCTAGCAAGGACATTTGTGCCCTCTGATTCTTGGGTCAAAGACAAAAAATGATATAATCATTGTAAGCTGCAAGTGGGACAGTGGAAAAAACCCAACCAACAACAATCCAAACCTAAACCAGCCCTCGTGTCTTGCCCGCTGGCTGCCAAGTGAGCCAACCCTGCTCTCAGACACTACTGTACAAGGTGCCAGAGAAGAATCCAAAATGGGAGCCAAGAGCAAAGTAATATTAGTTTACCGACAAAAATTCACCTGATAAACACATCAGGCTGCAGCCACAGTCCCAAAGTATGCTGGTCTGTTGGCATGTGTTCTGCTTTTTCAGCACAAGTGAGGCAAAAGCAGGAAGACAGCTAGCTCCTCCTTGCTGAGCACCATGAGTCTCTCCCAGAGCTGGGTGACCCCAAACCAGAGCAACACCCCAATAAGCAGCACAAGGTGGCACTCTGCAGGGGAAGGGTTTTCCAAGCCAGGCCACAGAACAGCAAGAATGTTGTTTTGCATTCACTGCTGCAATCTGGGGCCAGCAAAGAAGCCCCCAGCTGGCTTCCCTCCCCACTGCACAGGCTGGGAGCCAGCGCTGGTGTGGGCCTCCTCCTGCACCACCTGAGACCCTACAAGCAGAGGCTGGTCCTAGCCAGAAGTGCTAGGGGAAAACTGCCCCATCTCACATACTCCCTCACGCAGGGCCCTGCACGGCCAAGAGGAACTGAGTTTGCTGAACAAGCAGCTATTCAATATTTTGTTTTCTTCTCATTGTTCAATGTGTGGCCTCAAGCCAAGCCCTGCTCTGAATACAGAACCAATGGTTTCCTTACAGGCTTTTCGACAGGCTCACCGAGAGCAGCAGCTAGGCAGTTCACAAGCACATTTATTGTCAAGCATCCTCGCTTTCCAAATCAGAAGCTAAGAAATAGGGAAACTGGAGTTGCAGCTTCTCGTCCTTCTGGGTGCCTCTATGAAGACCCCTAAGGGCCTGGTTTTCTGGGCCACCTCACACATTCAAAGCACAACTCCTGCTGGTGCCCCTTGCGGCTGTGCATCATCAGCGCTTCCGCAGCTCAGATCCCAGGCTCATACCTTGGAAAAAAAATCACAATATAAGGAATAGACTATTTGGGGGTCCCCTATGACAAGACAGGCTGAAAGGGACTTGCTGAATGTACACAGGGCTGCTAACAGGGGCCAGGACTGAAGTGAGTTCTCCAATGTGCTACTCACTGCTCCATTTGTCTGCCTTCTAACTTCTGCGACAAGTGAGCAAAGGTCCTACAGAAACCACTCCTTCCCTTCCCAGCCCACAGTTAACCACATCAGAAGTGGCTCGTACACACAGATCAGACACAAAGGCTGATGTATGTTCATTTTGGGAGGTATATTTCTTAGCCATTTCAGTAGAGAAACCCTAGCCCACCTCCCTTGAATATGCAGCAGCCAACATCATCTACAATGATTTAGAACTTGGCCAAATTCAGGTAGATTCTCACAAGTCAGGAAAAAGTATATTCTTCACCTTCACCAAGGCAAGATTCCTGTCTATGGTCCATGATGCAAGGGAGTTGGAGCTTCTGGCAGACAGATTCTTGACTTTTTTTTTTTAATACATTGACAAAACCATGTTTATCAGGACCTGGTGAGGAGAAACGTCAGGTGACTTCACCATGGCACCTCCAAGCTCCCCCATGGACAGAGAAGAGCACAGCACAGAATGAGGACAGCAAAATACAGACACTTCCTCACACTAATGTGAGGTGTGCGCTGTCCCCCAGGTCTCTCTCAAGTGCTATGTGGGAAGGACAAACTCCCTACATGATCATCATAAACAGATCATTCAAAGCAAAATGAATTATTTAAGGAGAATGAGGCATAGACTTCATCCATCCCCTGCTAACACCTTAATATCTCTGTTAACAAAAGATTCTCTGTTGAATATTCAAGTGTATTACAGAGCAGGGTAAGGCCTGACACTGCAGAAAGCTCTATGTGGTCCCTGCCCTGCTGACTTAGAATCATAGAATCATAGAATGGTTTGGGTTGGAAGGGACCTTTAAAGGTCATCTAGTCCAACCCCCCTGCCATGAGCAGGGACATCCTCAACTAGATCAGGTTGCCCAGAGCCCCACAAGCTCCAAAACACCAATTCTGCTTCCTGAAAACAGGATTAGAAAAGCATGCGCATTACCCCAACGTACAGATGGTGGGAACCATGCAATGTACAGATGGTAGGACCCATGTAGGTCATCTGACGTGCCCAGATCTTGCAGCCTTTCGGCAGCAGGCTCGGGAAACGATCCAAGGGCCCAGCATGCCAGCCCTTTGCCCTATACCATGCTTCTTCCCACACATAACATTACCCTTTCGAGGAAGATGGTCATATCCAGAAATAGTCTTAGCAATGTCATCTGCAGAGCAACAGTCTGTTTGGGGAACATGTACTTCTCTACGACATGCATCTTCTGACCTAAAGAAACTGCCTTCAGATGCACTGGGGAAAATGAGGCTTTTTGAGTAAACGCCACCTGACTGAAACACACTTTGTCTGGAAAGAAACTGATGGCATTTGCATGGCTGTGGGCCAGGCCAGACTTTCTTCACTTCTATTTAGACTTGAAGTTATCTCTCATGTTACAACTATATTGCTGCAATACTGTGCCTGGAGGTGAAGGGAGGGGAAATATACTTGAAAATACATTAACATCACTGTTAGCTACACACTGCATTAGTGAAACTGAGGCATAAAGACTTACACAGGCTGTAACAGTATCAGGAAGAGAACCCAGATGTCCTGATGTCTGGGGTTATATTCTATCAACAGGGACATACTCATCTAGTACCTGGGAGATCCATGATAAAGGAAAGTTGAGAAAAACAGAAGAGCTCTAATTTCTTCTGTTCTTACAGTTCTAGCTCACAAGCAGCAGCAACTAACATGAAGGCAGCAAGGTGGCTACCTCCCACTGCTCCCAGATGGCCATGCTACTTGTGAAACAGTTCATCAACTGCTGCAGTTTGTAGCCTAACTGTTAAAGGCAAACCAGAACTGGTGCCATGTTACCTTACTCTATCTATACATTGCTTTATGGCTGCCCAAGCACCTGGGCAACGACAACTGGAGTAATAGTCTCAACAGCAATCTCAATGTCATCTGTCCCGTCCCATAACTTCTCCCTTCTTGATGGTGTAACAGATGGAAGGAGATAAATGAGAAGTGTTCAGAAAATAATTGACTTCTTTATGCAGAGGAACTTTAATCAAAACAGAGGCAAAAGAATTGCTCTCAGTCTACATGCCTGCTTGCCACAGAGCAAGCACCAAAGTATAAACAAGTAATTAAGATAATGTTGGAAATCATCTAAGCTACTTGAAACTGGATTCATAAAGGAACAGAACTGAAGTGAAATCACTTTCGTATCAAAGAATGGAAGTACAGTAGGGAGCACAGAAATGAGACATGGGAATATATCCAGCAGGATGGAAAAAGCAGGCCTGTTCCCTCTGAGCTGATCAACAAGGCAGTATCTCAGAGAGAAGAGATCCAGGCAAAGGCCAGCCAAGTGCACAGCCCCAGAGACCCACAGTCTCTGATCAACGGAGCCCAAAATAGTCAACAAAAACAAATCCTATCTTTGTTGGTTCAAAAGGGGTAGGGAGTAGGAGCCAACACTCTCAAGAAGAGAACAAACAGAAGCCAGTCTTTGAATTTGGGCAGAAGTTTGTCAGGAGGGATCAGGAGATGATCAACAGCAGTAACTCCAACAAGCAAGACAATTAACTCGGCAGCATGACATGGACTGGTCTATTTGGGTCAGAAGGAGAAACGGATTTGAAAGCTCAACCAGGAGCAAGAAAGGAAAACTTAAGTCTTACCTACAAACCAGGGAGCAGATGGAAACAACGCTACAAGGGACAACCGAGTCACTGTCGAGCAAAGGATCAAGTCAGGTTAAACAACAGCATGAAGGATAAATTCCTGCATATACTGTGGATGAGGCATTACACAGAGAAGATATAAAAAGGGTAGAAACATAGTGAGAGAGGGGGAAAAAAACAACACCTGGCAAACAAGGAATACTACCTAAATCAGGGAAATGACAGTACGCTAAATATAAGGGGAAGAGAAGATGAGGGAATTCCAGGAACAGATGACCGAGTTTGGCCCAAATATCCTCCCCACCATCCCAGAGCACCAAATCTCTCTAGGAGCGGTGGCTAACAGCCTTCACCTTTCAAAAGGCCCTAAGCACCAAAATCTGAAGTTTCTTGTCACTGCGCCAGCACTGCTATCAGTGATGCAAACCAGCCCACGGCAGCTGCAGCACAGCTCTACCTGCGTAGAGTGCTGCAACATGAACAGCATGAGCCCTGATTAACAGTCCCACTGCTGCAAAGGAGCATGCTCCTGTACAGGCTTCCCCCAAATCGGAGGGGACAAAGGGATCATGAGCCTTCAGCCAGAGAGAGCAACAATTCACCACAGACAGATGCTGCAGCAGTGAATTATAGCTAAGTTGCAGGTAACGTCAACAACTGGGCCTGCTTCTAGTTTACACAAAGGCCTCTTTGCACAACTCAGAGACCACAAATTAAATTTTACACCTACTGGAGGCATCAAAGTACAAATTCAGCCCAGAATCATGGGTTTCTGCATAGACTCCCTGCCACACAGCTCTCCCTATGCATGGCTATATTACTGATACAAAAAGGAAAGCACGAACTGCAGCTCTGCAGGATCTTTCCACTTGGAGGGCTATAAAAATAAACAGGGTGACAAAGGGGGACACAGCGGGCTCCCCACTGGAAACTGCTATATCAGCCCTAGCTCTTTTGGAGGCCTCATTCCTCTCTAGGGAGTGGGGTTTATGCTTCTCACGCCATTTGCTGGGCTCACCCTCACTTTCTGTATTTTACCTGGTAACCTGCCAGTTGTACTGCAAAGCCAAGCATCACTGAGAAGACACTGCCTGCAAAACCTCCCCTACACAGGGCATTTTTTTTTTCCCAAATCATTGGCAGGATCTCAGTTTCTGATGTAGATCAGCAGAGACAAGGAAAGGCACAACTTAGTGCCAGCAGGTTCAGAAACTCCAGCATCATTACAACTCGCGTGTCTACACTTGCAGACTGCATTGGGGCAAATTACATCAAATGGGCAGATGTAATTGTAGGCTTTTTTGCAGGCTCTCTCCCCCAGAGGAGGGCCACGAAGACGATCAGAGGGCTGGAGCACCTCTCCTAGGAAGACAGGCTGAGAGAGTTGGGCTTGTTCAGCCTGGAGAAGAGAAGGCTCTGGGGAGACCTTCGAGCAGCCTTCCAGTCCCTAAAGGGGGCCTACAAGAAAACTGGAGAGAGACTTTTGACAAGGACATGTGGTGACAGGACAAGGGGCAATGGGTTTAAACT
Organism: Phoenicopterus ruber ruber; assembly: GCA_009819775.1. NCBI lineage: Eukaryota > Metazoa > Chordata > Aves > Phoenicopteriformes > Phoenicopteridae > Phoenicopterus > Phoenicopterus ruber. The sequence goes on along the minus strand of CM020221.1, from coordinate 29,561,147 downwards.
GAAAGAGGGTAGGTTTAGATTAGATATTGGGAAGAAATTCTTCCCTCTGAGGGTGGTGAGGCACTGGAACAGGTTGCCCAGAGAAGCTGTGGATGCCCCATCCCTGGCAGTGTTCAAGGCCAGGCTGGATGGGGCTTTGAGCAACTTGGTCTAGTGGAAGGTGTCCCTGCCCATGGCAGGGGGGGTGGGACTAGGTGATCCTTAAAAGGTCCCTTTCAACCCAAACCATTCTATGATTCTATGGAATGTGCTGAGGCTGAACTGAGCTATTTGAGGACAGCCCTACCTGCCAACCTGCTCTGATCAACTGTACTCCAGTACAAACCTACAGAAGATAGTGGGATTTTAACAAGGGGTGATTCTGCCTCTCGTGCATGGACCAGCAATCCATTTTCCCAGTCTAACATTGAAACTGTCATTATGCTTTCTCAAAAAGAAGTCACGCTCACACCTAAGTATAGTTAATACTGCTGGCCAGTCCTTCTCAGCATCTCTAACAGAGAAGCAATCCTTAACAGCTCAGCCTTGTCCAGTTTTCCTTTCTTGAAAAATTAACTAGCATATTCATGTATATTCTCTACTGGAAGGCGAGATCCCATCTCCAACTATTTCTAGAAAAAATTTCAACAGCAGCATGAAGATTCCAGATACTAATCACACTGTTTGTACATTATCAAAATGTGGCATAAATCAAAACACGGCACAGCAAATCTCATCCATCCTCTGTTTTACACATGTGGATTTGTACTCTATGAAGCAAAGCCAAGTCCTGAGCCATGAATAGAGCTCCCTGGCACTACAAGGCTTGAGACAGAAAGCAGTCTCTATCCCCAGGATATTACACAAGGGCCAGATTCTAACCCACCTACACACAGCGAGTCAAAACTCAACTCCCACTAGCTATGGAGTAAAGCGTGATCCAGTGCGAGTGCAAGCGGCTAAAAAAAAAAAAAAAAGCCCACAAGCAAATAAACAAAGTATCATCCAGAAACTAACAACGGAGAGAGGCTAGGAAGCAGCAAAGCTGTCAACAAAAAAGCTGAGATCAGGTCTCTGGGATGTGAAGGAAGGGGTAGGGGCTTCATGCAGAAAAGTAGACCAACACGGGCTGACACAGCGATTTGCTCTCTCAGAAATTTCTTACACAAGACAGGCAAACGACTCAGCCCCCTGCGCCTCCTCTCCCCAATAAAATCAGAATTACAGCACTGTCCTAACTCCAGAGGCTGTAGGAAGGACTGAAAATTGCCAGGTAATCAGTCATCAGCACAATGCGGGGGGGAGTGAACCTCCTCTGACAGAAAAGGTATAATATATTTAAAACTGTGCTTAAACAAGTGTTCACCAATCCCCCTACTCCTCCCCTGCACAGCGAGGTACAGCTGCACAGCACTGCTGTTCTGGTAAATCAGGCTTTCTTGCACAGCAGAGAGCCAAGGCTGACTTGCAGCTACACATGCCACATCATTTCAGCTTCTGCACCCGTGTTTATGAACCTGTGGCACATGGAGCCATCACCTGAGGCACATGAGGTACCTAACGCACACCTACCTGCCCCCATCCTTGCTCAGGGACACAGTGAGCACATTAAGCTTAAAGCCAAGAGTACCTGAGGGTGTCAATAGTACAGCCCCCATCTCTACCCTGAAAACACAGCTTCAAACGTTATCAGAGTGGAGGGCTACATAGAAGATTCAGCACAAAACCAAGTGATGGGATTTTAAGTGTGGAAAAAAAGTTTCAAATGGGCCACAGCAGAGCACAACAACAGAGAAAATGAGGAGCTGCATCACTAGAATAGCCAGAAGGGCAAAGAAACCCAGACACCCAGATTTTCAAGATGCCATGTCCAAAATGTCTTACCATACCCATTACAGCTGCTGATTCCAAGCTCTGCAGGCAACCTGCTACCCGGACTGTAGATGTCTGAAAGGCCCTTGGGAAGCAGCCTCAGACACAAGGGAGGATAATGGGAAGAGAGGAAAATGAAAGGAAAAAGAAACTGGACAGAAATCAAACCCTCCCCCATGGAACTGAGCAATAGATTCTTTGAGTGCCCTTAACAACACGGGCCTCCCGGGAGAGCTGAGGGCTCCTAGCGCTGCTGGGAGGGTGCTTGGCATTTCCCCAGGATCAGACCAAAAAATAACAAGCTTTTCTACATGCCTGAGAGTCTGAAAAAAAAAAAACCAAACCCACAAACGACAATCTAATATTGTAACGTAATTTCAGATTCCGTTATAAATCTTAACTTCATTAAACTGATTGTATTATGGGGGGAAAAAAAAAAAATCATTTAGCATCCCTGCTGTTTATTTTATTTCCTGCTGACACAACAATTTAAATTGATTAAAAAGTCTTCTCAATTATTTTCCAAAATGTATAAATATCAAACCAGTCTAATCCCAACTGTAATGAACCTTTCAAATAACTGGGTCTATTTAGAACTACGTGTGTAGGGTCCGTAAGAGCAGTTTCTAGTGACACTGAATGCAAGTTACTATACCCATAGAACTGTACTCCCAGCATGGACTACTTCACTTCTCTAGCAAGATTTTAGAACTCAGCTTCTGTCCCAGAAACATCTTCAGAAAGAACAAACATTAAGTAAGTAAGTGATACTGTGTGTTACAATAAATCTCTGCTGATTTTTCATCCTTGTCCAAAAACCAGAAGATACTCTTGTCAAGAGCAAATTAAAAAAAGCAAAATTAAATTCTAATTTAATATGGGTTGGCTAATTGGTTTGCTTGGTTTTTTGCTTTTAGCTATGTGTTAAGTGGGATTTTTTTTATTAAAGTTTCCCTTGTTTATTATGAACTCCAGGCCACAATGACCGAGATGCTCCACATATTTTCGCAGGTGGGTAATTTTCAGTACCTAAATATCCCTGACTAAAGAAAGACCGCATATTTTTAAATATATTCAGGTTTTAACTCATAACATGCAACACTGTGTCTTTAAAATACCCATGCAAAACACACACATACATATAGATAATGTCCCAAGGATTGCAGAGGGGAACCCCTCTGCAGCAATCTGCATGCTGTCGGTTGCACAACTGAGACAAAGGAAGGAAGAGAGAACCTGAGCCAAAACATCCCTATTTAAAAATGCATCATGTAAATTAGAAATAATGAAGCAATGTTTTCCCTCTTAGCTGCACACCCCTGTTTGAGGTAGAAAAAAAAAATTTGCTGGGACGAGAGACCATTGTAGTTCTATGAGAATAAGATTTGCTCCACCATTGCCATCCAGAGCTGGGCTGCCTGTTCCTCAGAACTTTCTGGGTGGTTGTGCCATGACAGCACAGAGCCTGTTGGGAAGAAATAGCTGTCATGCCTGAGCTGCAAATGCTGAAGGAAAATACTTGGATTTAAACTATGAATTAAAGAGCATCTAGGCTCTGTAAATACCCTGCGCCACATAATCATGGATTATTTGGTTCAATAAAGACCAGCAACAATGCACACTTGTCAATTTCTAAAAGTGAAAATAAAGGAAAAAAAAAGCAAACAACTACGCTTTGCCAAGGTTGCTTGAGAGAAATTTTTACAGGAGGCTTTTAAATGACAAGATCTGCACAAGATCTAAATGCATAATTTCTCTACACTAATTAAGCATTTTGAGACAAAAGCAATCTAAGAAAATCTCTTGTCCACACATGAAGTGTAAGTCTGTCCATCATCAAGGGCTTGATATTTAATTCAAAGTCCATTCAAACTCCACTAGATAGAACTTACTGAATTGTCCCTTTGATTTTAACAGGAAGGGACGATACAGAGCCCTCCTCAAACAAGGCTGATGCTATACTCAGCATCACACAAAACACACTGCAGTGAATTTGGAGGCACCCTGAACTTCACAGTTGTCACTTCCCGGCACTGCAGCCATCTGGAAGGCCTGCCATCTCCTACAGCAAGTGCAAGCTGCTACGACTTGTGCTGAAAGAAACTTCCATTTCCAACTGTGCGTATAAGGTCTGAGCTCCACAAAAGACCTGCTCTGGTCTCTGCCTGAAGCAGACCTGATGCAGGTCGCTCCCTGAGGCTGAAACAAGCATGGGAGGCAACACACTGGGTAACACTTTCACTCTAAAGATTCAATTTGGCCTTAGTATTCCTTGTATAATGAAGGTTTTAAAAAAGACTAGAAAGTATCTTTTCTGCTTCTCTGCTGCCTTTCCCCCCACACCAATATATTCAGCCTGTCACGCCAAGTGGCCCCGTGGGCTGGTCTCAGCACAGAAAGGTGCCCCGGGAGAGCTGTGCCTGAGGGCTCTGCGCTGGCAGGGCACGCTGGGCACCCAGGCCCCAAGGATGGGGAGTGCTCTGCATCCCTCTCTAGCCTACAGGCTGCTGGATTCGGTGCTAAGGAGCTCCTGAGGGGGATGTGCTTCCAGCCCTCCTCTGGAGAAGGGCAGGTTGCCATGACAAAGGCCTTTGAGAGAAAGAAGTGTGGGATGGAAAAATAGTATGTGAGATACCTAGAGGGGAAAAATACAGATCTCAATTCAGCATTTGCCATCACTTCCCAACACAAAGTCACTGGGATTTGGGAGTTTGGTTCATGGGGCTACAACTGCCCTGAAATCAGGAGAGGCTGGATGCAGGAGGGAAGCAAATATAAACATGCAGCATACAAAGAGCTCAGGACATGCTGATCCTGATGAAGAAAACTTCCCCACAGCAAGGTGTCCTAACATCACTTCAAACAACCTTTATTATCAAATGCTGCTGAAGCAGAATCACTGCAAGCAAAGGCACCTCTCCCCTACGCCTTTACAGGTCCTTCCCAATGGCCTTAAGAAAGCTTTAATCACCTGAGCCACCTGCCACCATTTTATGGATTGCACAGGCCTTGCTGCAGTAAAAGCAAGCTTGCCTTTTCAAAATTACACTTTATGTTTCTAAAGTTTTGCTACCCCAGAAGGTCTCAACAAGGTCTGAACAATTCTACAGAAGGGAACAAAAGAAACGAAAAAGAACAGGAACGAGAGGGGAGAGGCAGATCCTACCGCAGCACCAAGTGATCTCTTCTAGATTTAAGAAACCAAGAAATATGGCATTGTATAATAAGCGAAGTGTCAAAAATGTGGAGTTCTACAATTACCAAGCAATCAGAAAGCTGGGAAATCCCACTGCCCTGAAAGGCAGAGTGAAAGACAGCTTCGTTTTCCTGAACTGAATTTTTAACACGTTGTACATAGCAGCCAGTCATCTCCCTCTCTCCCATTTGTTGCAGGGGATCCATTTCAAAACATCATTTCCTTGCTTCAAATCATGCCTGTCATTACAATCCCAAAGCACTCAGGCTGCACACGCACTATCCCTTAAAAGCAGTGACTTCTGGGTTGGAAAGACATCAGCTGTATATAATGGGAACAGCTATTGCCTACCTCCTCCCTGAACCCTACGAACAGATCTCCCTATTCCCCTTCCCTCTGCAGCATCTGAGCCTTGGCACAGAGTCAGCTGGCGGTGCCACTTCAGATACAGCTCCCCTGTGTCCCCTCTGCTCTCAGCGCTATGGATCCAGAAGGGACGCTGTACTTGTGCATCCCAGCTCCAAATCCCGCTGCGCTCAGACTCTTCCCATTTTCCCCACAGGGTAAGTTTCTCTGTCTGCAGCTTTCTTCTCCAGTTTCATCCTCCCAGCCAGCCCTGCACCCCATGCTTTCCTGCCCGCATCGTACCTGTTGGCAATACTTGCATTGCTGCCACTGCCGCTGTGTTTCCTTGCCCGGCTCAGCCTCCGCGTGGGCTTTGGGTCTTGTAGTCCAGGACTTGGAAGTGAGGGGAAGGTCGAGGCATAGCCATGTTCGCACTCTGCATGAGAGTCAACAGGCAGGGCATTAAAAAAAAAAAAAGAGAAAAAAAAAAAGAAGTCAGCAGGCATGCCTTACCGCTAACCCGTCAGCCTAGCTGGGGAGGCCCTTAACCACAACAGCTCAGGGAAATGACTGATGATGTATTCAGAGGGAAGTGGACTGGGAGGTGGAGAAAAGAGAGGAAGGGGAGTGTAAAGGCTCTGCCAACCTTGGAGGAAGGACAACACCACTCAAACACCTGAAAACATCAAAAGAAAACATGACAGCCCAGAGAGCACCTCATCTCTCTCCTCCTGTCCAAGCTATCTGAACCAGGCAAATCAGGCATATTTCACCGTGCCGCTGAGGTCTCTGCAAAGCCAGAGCGAGCCACCCACCACCATCCTTCCTGCCCAGTGGAAAACTTTCACACCAATCCCCACTTTTCCTTCCAGAAATCAAATTCACCTCAATCTCCCTTTCTCTGCAAAAACCTTCCACCTCAGCCACTACTTCCAGGAGGACCTGTGAGCCCTGTCCCTCGTCAAACCCCTCACTGTTGGGGATTTACCACCAGCCCACCAGCAAACACTCACTCTGATCCCCTTCACCAGCGTCACTCTCGCCCCCCCGCAGGGATCTCTGACCCCAACCCCACTCCCCCCACGGAGGGCTGTTATCCCAGCACCCCTCCTCCCCCCATTACCTCTCTCCCTTCGCTCCAGATACTCGGCCGCCTCCAGCAGCCGCTGGATGTTGATCATCTGGACCTGCTCCATGGCCCCCAGGCCGGCAGCCGGGGGACTCCGCAGCCCCGGGCCCCCCTCCGCCCCCACGCTCCCAGCTCCCCCGCTGGAAACGGGGGCGGCTGCGGGGGGGAGGAGCGAGGGATCGCCGTCTCTCCCCAGTCCCCGGGCCTCCTCACACCGACAGCCCTCTCGTCCCGGGGGGGCGGCTCTCCCGGGAGGGCGAGGGGTGGGCGCACGGAGGTGGCAAGGGAACACGCGAGGAAATGCCGGAGGAAGGACCGGGGCCAGGATCTTCCCCCCGGGGGAGGCAGCGGGGCGAGAGCTATCCCTGACCCAGACCCGTCCCTGCCGCCCGGCCGAGCGCTGCCCTCACCCGCAAGCCCCGCTCCGGCCCGGCCCGCAGCCCCCTCCCCGCCGGTCCCGGCCCGGATTTACCCCCACTTCGGGCCCTGACAGGATCCAACCCCCTCGGCCCCCGCCTGGGCTCACCCCCCGCCCGGACCGGCCCCTCAGCCCCGCGGCAGGACCGGCCCCTCAGGCCGCCCCGCCCCGCCCCGCGCGCCCGCCGCCCCCGCCGCCTCGCACCACTTTGTTTACCTCTGCCCAGCGCTCACGGGAGGGGGAGAGGCGCCGCGCGCCGCCGCGGGGCTGCCTGGGAAATGTAGTTCCCCGGCTGCCGCCGAGCACTGTGGGACGGTGGCTGTCTGAGGTCATCACCGGGCCCCACACTGCCCCCCCCTCCCCGGCCGGGGCTGGGAGCGTCCTCCAGGCCCCACGCGTGGGGGCCCAAAGGTCCCCGGGGCAATGGCTGCATGCCCTCGTGCCTGAGGTGATGGCTTGGTGCCCACTGAGGCTCTGAGGTGATGGTCGCCAGGCCCTGAGGAGAAGGCTACGTGCCCACCCAGGCCCTGAGGTGACGGTGGCCAGGCCCTGAGGAGATGGCTACATGCCCACCTGGGCCCTGAGGTGATGGTGGTTTGCCCTGTCCTTCCTCCCTCACTGCCCTGGTGCATCAGCGGCACAACCCCAGCAGCGCTCACAGTCCATACGCTCAGCTGTCAATGGTAGGGTGATCAGTGGGCACGGCTTCCCCCCAGGCTACTGCAGGCTGGGGCAGCCGCCTGCGGGCAGCAGCCGCTGCGACACGACAGCGGCCTACAGGCCAGAGCTCCACACTCCACCAACATGCTAGGGGTGAGACGGCCATCGCCTAGGAGGCAGGAGGGACCTGCAGCCACTTCATCCCTCTCCTTGCCAACACCAGGGCTTTCCACACATGGAAGTGCCAGGACTGCGGCAAGAATAAAGCAAAGAGAGGCTACAAAAGAAAAAGCTGCAGCCACAGGGTGGGAACTTTCCACATCTCACCTGTGGAGATGTAACTAAAGACAAGGTGCCAGGCTCTGGGAAGTCACACCTGGAGTGAGAGATCCAGTGTTTCTGATGGGACCCAGAGGTGCAAGACCCATTTTTCAATGGGAACACAGCCCTCTGAGATCATAGACAAAAGATGTCGCAGAAAGTAATCTCACTATGTACCATTTTGTATATTTGAAGCAGCACATAAACAAGTGTGACCATCTCAACATTTTAATAAATACTGTCACACCTACTCCTTGCAGTCCGATCTCCACTCTCCTCAGCATCTTGATAATGCATTTACATCCTGATTTTCATACAGGCTCAAACCCTCATGATCACTTCTGTGACTGAATTTTGCCAACTACTTTAACGTTTGCTGGAATGGAGCTTAAAAAATGGTTAGCATTTAATTGTATGATACCGGTCTCTAAAATATTTGATCTACACTCATAAAGGGAACAATCAGAGAACATTCAAAATCAGAATCAGAACATCCAGAGTAAAAATCTGAATCTCAAACTGATACTGACTTAGAAACCCTCCAAGGATTGTTTTGTAGTTCTAACTGGGGTTATGTTTCATGGGTCTCAACCTTTAGGCTGTGACTGGTTATATTTGCACGCATTCCTCCATCAGAATGGGAGATGGAAAAGTACCTTAAAAAAAAACCCAAAAGCTGAGATTCTCAATTAATGGCTTGTGTCTCGTAGCAAGAGCTTTAAGCAGAGCACAAAGTATCAGGAGACTCGTGATGAAGTTGAAAGAGTTGGCAGCACTCAACTTGAGAAGACCTGAAAAAAAAGTGGATTCAGGGTAGCTAACTTTTCTTTAAACACATTTCGCTGATTCACCATTTCTGAGGTTTCCTCAGAAAACTGCAGGCTTGCAGCTGATGAAGGTAAAAATAATACCACTATTCAGTTCTTACACAGCCCTTTTCATCTCCGAATCTCAAAGGGTTGATTTGTTTTGTATCTCTTAAGATGGGACAGCTGAAGAATGAAGGAAGCTGGGACACCTTCAGGGACATACCTCCCTCATTCTGCACTGCGGAAAAGCAAGCCCCAGTCCTCGCTCAGGCAGGACAGCCTCCGTTCATGTACCTACACCGAGCCAGACCACAGCACTTGTAAAAATTAGCTTTTGTCTGGGGGAGAACTCAGGGGAGGAAGTATTCTCTCTCCTCACCTCTTTTTTTCTATACTGGAAACTGCCGATAGAGCAGATTGTTAAAAGCACATGGAAAGTTTCAAATTTGAGCAGTCTCGGGGAGTACTTACATGATCTTGGATTACTCACAAAGAGAAAAGGACACAGGTCCACACACTGCTCCACAACAGCGGGGTTAACGCAAGAGCATTTCTGGGCTCTAACTGTGCTTCCTCTAACCTGCTTCCAAAACCAGGGAGCCATTTGCCTCTCAGGATTAGCAATACTAAACATTAGGAAAAAAAACACAGCACCCCTCCAAAAAAAACCCATGATGAAGCCTCAAAATCACTGCAGGACAGGTTCTTGTCAGCATCCACCACTACTAGGTTTTCTGATGGCACATTTGGAGATACGTGGTGCCACTCTAGGGATTAAATAGGGAAAGCCATGGCTGGAAAATGAAGGGGTAGTTTAGGAGCATATCAAAGTGTCAGCCTCCTGAGGGTAAAGTTCAAGATACAAAATAAGAGAGTATGAAGGAGGGGGACACTGATACACATGGTGAATTAAATCAGCACTGGAATGAAATAACAGCAGGATCAGTTCTGCGTGAAATGATGTAAAATCAGCTCTTCCATGTACATACCAGCTCAGCTTCCAAGTCTTTGTTTCTGAAGTAAACAATATGCAATTAGAAAAAAAATTCTGTGTGAAACAAAGACAAATTTGAGACTAAATGGTGGGACATCTTCCCAACGAAGGAGCCCTGAAGAGGCAGGCAAGCCAACTGCGGAGCCACCGCAGATCTGCAAAATCTTTCAGTTGCCATCCCAAGTGCTCGTGTGGGCAGGTCAGCCTGCAAAATGCCAGAGTTGTCTGTGACAGAAACAAAAGTGGGTGGAAAGTGAATAGCACGAAGAGGCCCGATGCTATTCAACCGCTGACCAAAACCCCCCCAAAGTCACACTTAGAATGTGGTTGAGCAATCCACAGGCAACGCTGGGGAGGGGCTAAGGGAAGAGTATTTTAGGGGAGAATGAGATCATTTAATTTAGTGGCTCCGAATGATCTGTAAGTACAGTTTTCTGATTATAAGTGCTTGCTGCTTGGCATCCCTTCTGGCAGCTGTGATTCACTTTCATTGTGTGTTCTGCTGCTTCGCCCTTTAGAAAGGGGCTTTTTACATTTTATTAAATGGCACTTCAGCAGCCCTCCATTTCCAGCCTTAATAATGGATTTGTTAATCTCCCTGATAGCCTTTCCCTCCTCCTTAGCAACAATTTAAATATCCAAGAAGAAATCTGCAGTGCAGAAATCAATTAATATTTACATCTGAAACGCTGCTGTACTATTTTAATCAAGTAGAACAGATGTGGTCTGTTTTTTACCACCACCACCATCACTTCCATTAAACTAGCATCTTCCATCAGGGAAATCTAAGAGCTTTCCAGAAAGTAATGTTTTAAGCTTCTCAAACCTGCAATGACTTTAGCTCTTTTCTTTCCACTCTGCAGGAAGGGAAACTGAGGTCTAAGCAGCATAATCGCTTGCATGAAGACACACCCTAAGCTAGAGGTGGAACAGGAACACAGCTCACGGAATCAAAGACACCCAACCCTCTGCTTTGAACACAAGGCTTAGAAATAACACAATGCTTTGCGACGTGGAAGTTATTTTCAGTAAGGGCAATCCCTTTGGCTAAACTGCCTAGTTGTCCATCCCTTCTTTGGCTTTTTCTAAAATCCTCCCATCCCCAACTCTTTCCCCTCCTCTGGGAGGAACATAAAGATGGCAACAGTTGTGAGAGCTTCCTTTGCCCACCTTCGCACAAATCCTGCAAATTCTTAATATTGCTTTCGAAGCCCTCAAACCTAACACTCCTGCAACCAAGGCATGAACAAAGATCCACAGCAGGAACTGTTCTCTGCTGCTCTCAAAGCAGTGAAAAGATTCACCGATTCCCCAAATTTCTGGGGACAGCAGATCCATAAAACTCCTGTTTTTCTAGCCAGGGGAACAACATCTCTGGCATACCTGAATATCCCACCCCCCAACACACACTGCAACAACCAGGTCTCCATTCTTGTACTCATGACTCTAACAGCTCAGCATCGGAGAACTGGTAGCAGCGGGCTGGAGAACATCCCAAGTCCCACCTACTCAACACCCTTCCAATGCTTGCAATACCTTCAGTAAGGGACCTACACTGCCTATAGGATGTGACCTCGTTTCTCATCCGGGAGCCTCATTCTTTCGCAAGGCATCAGATAATCCCTTTCAGCACTCCCACTGATGCCTGGAACCCATCCACTGGTGAGGACAGACGCTTCTCAGAGGCAAACCACCTGGATAGCCAAGAGTTTGAACAGGAATAAAGCGCATGCTGTATACCTCACTCTCATTCAAAGACCAAGCTCTGCCAATCAAGAAAGTAAAAGCCACAGATGCGCTGGCTCTTCGGGCTACCTGCTCCTTTCCTCTGGGAGATGTGTTGCTCTGTTTTCAGACCTGCGCTGTGCCTCAGTTTATTCTGAGTCAGTGACTTACCCTGTGACTTTGGTTAAGTCACTTGACTAATCCAGCCGCAAAATTAAGTAAGAGGACCTGCCGTAAGAAAAAATGCATCATATACAGGACGGGGTCCCTCAGCTAAATAACAAGAGGGATTATACCTAAATAAGGTAGGATTCTTCAGCCAACAGCAGAAGGTGCTTCTCCGCCAGCTCTCAGGATGCTCTGCTGACAAGGGATGTGATCGGTTCTCAGCAGCGCTTCTGGCACAGTCCCATGGTTTTACCTCTGCCCTGTCATTTCTCCTGCTGTGGCTTCCTTCTGAATTTTATGCTGAGGTCCAAACAGCGTGAGTCAAAATAACCCAACCTGGAAGTGGCTAACACATGAATCACTGTGGCCAGGTCATGAACCAGGAGGAATGAAAGGGGTTTATTGTGAGCCGGATGAAAAATATATAAATAAAGGAGCCCTGTACTGCTCCATATATCACATCACCGTAAGATCCAAGACCATCTATACTGACCTTGAGCCACATGTTCAGCTGTCATTGATTCAACAGGAGCTCGGCGCACAGACTGAAGGCAGGCTCGGCTCCTTTTGCCCTCCACTAATTACAGGTTTGTGATACTTCTTTACTTTGGCTTGTCAAAAAAAGACCCAACCAGCACATAAACAATGGAGGGAGCCACGTGATGAAGATACTGTTGACTCACCCTCAAGGCTCAGTTTTCCTCTCCTTCAGAGAGGATTATTCAGAAGCAAAGGACAAATCTAAGGTCACCTATTTGTTATTCCTGGTCAGAAGGTCAATAAACATAGCCAGCACTTGACGAAGATCTAGCTGTCTTCTGTGAGGGGCCAAAGTCCACTGTCCCACGCGTGCACACCTCTACTAAACTTGTGAATAAGGACACCACTGGCAGTGGCTTGCTTGCCTTCATGCTTTTAGAAGAGGATATGGCAACATAGGTCTGTATCTGTAGTGAGATCAGTATATATTACATACCATGTCTATTACAGATAAGTCATCATATCTGACGAATTCATCATATGTTTACGCAACTCCTACTGACAAAAGCGTGAGTCCACACACACAAAGGGGATGCTTGGCACGTACTAAACCCCAGCTGAGTTTACTCCGGGTCCCTCTAACAACATCTTCCAAACTCCAGCATTTCAGCTGCTACAGATTTCCAGCCATGCTTATTCACGAAGTGGCATTTGCAGAGGTTACAGACACACCAACAGAGCTGCCCTCAGCACAATTTTCATTTCTGAAAACAGCCACTGTAATTTTTTTCACGTGATGTTTCTATTTCTTTAGATACCAAGCTTAAATTTCTAGAAACAGGTCGTTTGAAAACCTGTACATGTCAGCTAGCAAGGTGTGTTGCGATTGGATTTTGTGGTCTCGCCATGAGAACGGCAGCAAGCAGGCAGGCAGCACTGTTACTCATTTCCAGAGGCTCAACTGGAAAAATAATTCAGTTCTATTTCAGTAGCTAAAATACTCTAGTTTACCCAAGCAGTCTGATAACAGGGTTCTCGCCTCCCCAGTCATCGTACTGTAATACAGATAATTTTTATTCCAATCTTTTTTAAAGGTGAGTGAATACTAAAAGGGTGGTTTCACTGCTGGGCAGAGGTGCTGAAGGGACATTGCCGAAGTGCAGTCTCGCCCTGCCATAGCCCTGACGGTACATCCTACTCTGCCCCGTGGCTCGCAGCCCTGTGGTTCTGTTTCCACACCACCCAGCCAACCCATGGCCCCTCTACTATGATTCACAACCACGACAATGGGACGTGGGACCTATAAATGTAAAAAAAAAAATCTCCTTATTTCTCACTGGGCACCAAGCAGCTAGGAAACTACTGCCTTCACTGAAAGTCCTGCCCCAGACGTGGAAGGCTCCACCACCCACCTCGTACCACTGACCCTCAGGCAGAGGTGGGAAACCGGTGTGTTTTGGGGGCTGAAAAGGGCCTCGTAGCTGCTCCTCTACCACCAGAAGGTGTGACATGCACACCCTGGGATATCCAAGAGTTTGGATCCACATAAGACAGGATTGCCTCTGCCTCTCAGGGGGGCCCTCTACCAAATGGCACCCACTCCTGCTTGGAACAGTGTTTTTAAAAGGTGAATAACGTGGTATGGCCACCAAGGGCTTGGAAGAACGAATGCGGACACTGAGTGTGGTTTACCAGAAGCTGCGTAAAACTACGAAGAAAACCTCTTGAGCTCACCAGCCATAACAGCCTTTCCTTAAATTCCTGCCTTTGGCTCCCGAAGCCCTTCAGCTTCCACACAGCTGTGATACTGATGCCAGCCAGCATCCCAGCGCTTCACTGCCCCGTCCCCGCTGCCCGTCCTGGCCAGGAGGCGACAAACATCTACCTGTTACCTCTGTTTTTTAAGACTGTGTTTCCTTGGGGCAGGGCACTGTCATTCCCCTACGTGTACAGCACCTAGCACAACAGGGCTGTGACTCAGCCACCTTCCTGATGGAAGTAACACCAAAATAGCTCATTACAGCCCTGCGTAACACCGCGGTCAAATGACCTGGGCAATCTGCAGGAAGCAGGTGAGCACCAAGACCGCCTGCCACAGAGTTTGGCCGCAGTCTCCATCACCAAACTTTTTTAAGCTGGTCTCCTCTGTTATTGCTAATCGCCAGGTTGGAGACTGTAACAAAAAGTGACCAGCCGTGACCAACGTCTCTGCCAGGCCACCAGCTCAGGGTGCACTGAGCAATCACTCCTGCGCTGGCAGACGAAAGGACATAGTATTGGTGCAATAACCTGAGCTCAGCACGCAAATCTCTTCCCAGTAAGATTATATATATACGCTAGGCTATAACCCTCCCACTTCTGCAGCTATTCCTTAGTTTAAATAGGGCCCACAATGCTCAGAGATTGTTTTCCAATCCCAGCAGCATTTTTCTTTGTTTGGGAGCAACACGTAAAAGCTGCCTGGTTTACGATGGTTATATTCTGAACAGCACGTTCAATAGTTGAGCCTTTGCTTAAATGGGACTCTTCAACCCAAAATGTCCTGATTGCAAATTAAAAAACTGAAACGTTTTGCAGAATTGCCTAATAAAAGTGAGGATTTTCAGTACTGTTGACCATGATGATTGTTAGTGAAAGCCTCAGTGAAAACAAGTGCTCAGGAATGGAGCTGTTTGGATGCGAACACCTCCTTTCAAAATTTAGCAGTAAAAAATCCTGTATCCTGCTGTCCTGCTCACGTAGAAGAGCCAGCAAGTTCCACTGGTCAGCTCATTTTCCAGTTCCAAGCAAGAGACCGCATAAAATGATGCATTTTTAAATGTAGCATAGAAAAGATCAGATTGCCCACCTCAAGGGCAAGAAAAATTCTGCTATCTCCCCCCCCCCCCCCCGGAAAAAAACCCACAATTTTGACAGTTCCCCTTCAAGATAAGAGCACTCTTAAATAAAAAAAAAAAAAAGAAGAGAAACAAACCAGAGGTCTCACACTTGATTTCCAAAGCAGCGGTGCTGCTGCTTTCAGATGCAAACCCGATTTCTGCTGGTAACTCCTGTTATTTTCCTGCTCGCAGCCGCCGGCCGCGGTGCTGCTTTGCTCCTCAGACGCACGGCTTTGCAGATTCATTACGAAACAACAATTAGCACGCGAGAAAAAAACCAAACACCCCAACATTAATTCAACTTTCGAAAACAGAGAGGCAGCCTGGATTTGTTCTGGGCAAGCAGAGAAAAAGGGCTTTCAGCCCATCGCCACCACAGCTTTGGCGGCAGGGCAGCTTCTCCGCAGCGGGATCGCCTTCCCTGGAAGCCTGCGTGCACGCAACTGTTCCCGCAGAACAAGGGCACCCTATACCGTCACCTGCGTGGGACCTATAGCTGCCATAGGAGGTGAGCGGCAAGGAGAGGGTGATGGTGCGATGGAGAGGCGCTGTGAGGGACTCACTGATCCCTTTGTAAAGTTAAACGAAAAAGAAAACGCAGCACACGCTCGTGAAGAGGGAAAAAGGGGAAAAAGAAAACTGGGGAGGACACAGGAAAAAGAAAAGAGACAAAAACGAAATAAAAAAAAGAAACAGAAAATAAAATAAATCGGAATAAAGACTAAAAGAAAGAATAACAGAGAAACCCGAGGAAAACAAGGGCAAAGCGCCGGTGGGGGAGCAGAGCCCGGGGCTCCCGGCGGCGTTTGCATGTGAGACCCCCCGGGGGAGCAGCGGCACCCGGAGCCCCCGGGCTCGCCCCCTCCCCCGGGCCCCCCCGCTGCTCCGCTCCGCGCCCCGCTCGGCAACGCGTGACGTCACACGGGGGACCCCGGCGCCGCACATTGGCGGAGCGGGACGCGCGGCCCCGCCCCGCGGGAGGCCGCCGCCAATGAGCGCGGCCGGCTGCCTCCATGTGCGAACCATGTGGCTGCGGGGGCGGGGCGCCGGCGGGCGCAGCGCCGTGGGGCCGCGGGTGTCCGCTCCGCGCGTGGGGCTCCGCGGGCGCGCACCGCCGCGGGGGGCACGGCAGCCCCTTTGTTCCCAACGCGTTACTTCCCTACAGTGCCGCCGTTCCCCGCAGCCCGCGTCCCACTCGGGAGACCGCTCCGCAGGGGAAAGGCGCAGGCTACGCGCACCCTCCGCGCTCGCGGAGCAGGAAGCCGGTGGCGCAGCTGGCCGCCGCCCCGCACCGGGCGCTCGCCCTGCCCTGCCCTGCCCTGCCCTGCCCTGCCCTCACCGCCGGCTACCTGGCGAGCGCTGCCGCTTGCCTACGTGACTCTGTCCATGCCCCGGCGGGGGGAGCGGGGACGTGTCACCGCCTCCTCCCCCGCCGCTCCGGCTCCGCCACCGGCTCCGGCTCCGCGCGGAGCCCGCCGCCCCCTCCCCGGCCCCTCTCCGCGCCCCCCGCCCCGCCAAGCCCGCCCTCCCCGCGCCATCCCGCTCCGCTCTCCAACCCAAACTTTCCCCCGGGGCCCGGCCTCCCCGGTCGCGGAGGTGGGGTCCCACGCGTGCCTCCGCCGCAGGGGGGGAGGCTGCCCCCGGCGCCCTTTGTCACTGTGCCCCCGGCCCCTGCACCTGGCCAAAAGTTTGGGTTATTATTTTTTTTCCCCTTCACCCCCACACCCCCTCCCCCGCCGGTCACGCACACGCGCGGCCACGGCCACAAGCCCACACTTACTTTTATTCTCCTTCTCGATCCGCTCCAGGTAGCTGGCGGCCTCCAGCAGCACCTGCACGTTGTAGAGGAAGGTGTCCATGCCCGCCGCGGAGCTCGTGTTGCAGATGTCCCCGAGGGGGCACCGGGCCCCGCCGGCCGCCCCCGCGCCCCGCGGCTCCCTCCGCGGCCGGCCGCGCTTCCCCATGCCCCGCCGCGCCGTCGCCTCCTTGTGCGGCGCTGCGTGCGCGCCTGTCCGTCTGTCCGTCTGTCGGTGAGCCCGGCGGCCGCCGCGGTCCTAGCGCTGCCGCCGCCGCCGCCCGCCCCGGCGCTGTGTCGCCCCACGGGCCGCCGCCGCCGTCCCGCCCCCCCCGCGCCCCGCCGGGGCGGCCCGGCCCGGCCGCGCCTGCGGAGTGCGAGCGCCGGCGGCTGCGCGGCTCTCGGCGCCCCGGGGCGGGGAGGGGAGCGGCCGGCGGGGCTGGGGCGGGCTTGTCCCGGGGTCGGGGGGGACCGGCGGGTCGCCCCCCAGCAGCCCCGGGATGTCCTGCGGCAAACGGGCTCCTGGAAACGGGGGGCCTGTGGCGCCGGCGGTGGTAGCACCGCGCCCCCGGGGATGGTGGCACGGCGCTGGGGTGCCAGTGTGGCCGTGGGGGCCCCGCTGCACAGCCAGGCCCGCCGTGCCCCTTGTCACCCCGTGTCACCTCCTGTCACTGCCCGAGGGTCCTTCCCTGCTCATGGACCCAGGGTGACAGGCGGGCTGGGGGGTCTCTGCTACGCCCAGCCCTGGGGGCGATGGGGGCCAGCACTGCAGGCACAGCCCCTAACTCCAACAGACCCCCTCGGCACGAAGCACCAGCGCTTTAATATCAAATCATTCCTCCTTTTTTGAGCAGTGCCCCCCAAAAAGCCCTCTCTGGGGTCAGACTCCAAAAGCAATAATAAATGAAAATTTTCCAAAGCAAATCAAAGCTGGAGAGCTGGCAGGGGATGCACCAGCCGCCCCCACCCCCGTGTCCGTCCCTGCAGACCAGGGGCCAGGGCCGGGCATACCGTGGCTGGGGCGTATCCTTATTTTCCCCTTGTTTTGCAGCCAGGCAGGTGGAGAAGGAGTGCCTGCGCCCCGGGGAGAGAGCACAGGACCTGACCCGGACAGAGGAGGAGGAGGTGGAGGAGGGCGAGTCTTCACACTTCCACAAGCCATCTGCGATCTTGGGCCTGTGAATTTTGAGGGGGCAGCAGGAGGGGACCCCGCTGGCACCAGGCTGGCAGCAGGTGCCCTCTGACACCCTCCTGGCTCCGTTTCCATCCGTGGTGGCAACGCCTGAGCCATGGTGCTACGCCGGCAGCGCGAAACCCCGCTCCTGCCTGGCCGGTCGGGTTGGTCTGGATGCGCCGAGGAGCCCTGCGGGAGCGGCCGGGGTGAAGCATCGCCCCAGAGATGTGCTGGGGCGCGGGCACCTGCTAATGCCCAGCTGCCGTGGGGCTCCATGGGCCTTGCCGGGCTCACTGGCCTTGCGGGGGCCAGTGCTGGCTGGAGGTAAGGAGAGAAGAGAGGTCACGGTGGCGTTTAAGAGATGCCATATTAGTAAGTCTTAATTGGTACCTGGAGCCCGCAGCGTCACGGGGACCTGAATCACCCGAGAGGCAACGATGCCGCAGACGGCAGTGCATGCAATGAAGTCCCTCCGGCTCCCAATTGCTGGGGGCCGGCAGGCTATTTTTGGGAAGCATGGCTGCAGGATTTCGTTGGTCACACGCCCTTCCCAGGGCAGGTGCTGGAGCTGGGCTGGCTCTCCGGGCGGCTCAGCCCAGCCTCTGCCGTGGCCGTGTGGCAGCTCCGCGCTGGCAGCACCACACGGCTGCTGCTGCATCAAAAGTGCCACAATTTGTCCCATCACTGTGTTGGGCAGAGTGCCCCTACTATTGCCCGAAACGATGGATGGCACAGAGAGGGTCGGCAGTGCCCGGAGCGGGGAAGTCCCTGGAAAATTAGGAAGTGGGAGGGCACAAAGCATCAGCTGGATTTGGACATGGCCTGGAGGAGCGGGGAAGGCAGAGATGAGAGCCCAGTGTGCCGGGAGCAGAGCGGGACTGCACGCCGCTGCCGGGCTGGGGCGTGCTCAGCACCCGCAGGCGTCTGCGAGAGCGGGATTTCAGCTGGAAGAGCAGGGGCTGCCCAGAGCAGGGGGTGGCAGTGGGAGCCAGGCTGAGCCATAAAGTACATCCAGGCAAGCAGAGAACTCAAAATGTACTTGGCTTTTATTAACTCCAGTAACTAGCTGAGGTAAGACACGATTCCCGCTTTACAAGTGTGCACCGGCAAACGCTCTTGTTAAAATGTCAGCCAGAAAGTCTTTCTAATTGCACAGAGACCAAGCCGGGGACGCGACTCTGCTTTAACCAGAAACCCAGGCACAAGCATGTGCCCAGCTCGACGTAGCACTGAGGGCATCTTTCTGCCTGCTTACCAACAGGGAGAAGACTTTCCGTGACCTTAGCTTAAAGTACAAGAAGTCGTTACTGAAAACACATCAAAGGCAGCAGAGTCAGACAGTATCGAATTGCTTAAAAATCACAGGATTTAAAAATCTCGGTCCCTGTCCCAGAAGATGAGGGTGCGTATAGTCATCTGGAGTTCATACTGTAGATCCTGTGCCTAATGGCAGCATCCTCTGTTACCTGCTGCATCCCTTGGTCCTCCTCATGCACCCGTACAACCCTTCTCCTGGGATTTTTTGAACACTTTGTATGAATCAGGGCTGATTCAGCTGTGGGTAGCAGGTACTGCTTTTCCCAGTGTCACATCCCCAGGTCTGAAGCCAGAATAATCATATTTTTGATTCCCTTCCCTTCTAGCTTAGTTCTAGGATATTTTTTCTTTAAAGTTACTTCTGCAGAGAAAAGCAGTCTGAATTACGAGTCTCCCCAAACAGCTTGCCCTGGAGGGGTTCGAGCAGCTCTGCCGTGGCTGGCCAGGCTGCAGGATGTCCCAGACCCCTGTCTGAGGGGGACCATGTCCCGGACCCTTTGATGCTCTGTTTCTTCTCATGTTTTTCCTCCGGGCATCCATCCTTGGCTGCTGGTGGCAGGACGCTGAATTGGCCTGGCTGTCCTCGTGCTTTGCTGTAGCAGCCCCAAATCACAGCTCCCATCTGAATCCTGGGAGTCCATGCGTGGTTGGGTCTTTGGTGAAGCGTTGGAGGCTGTGCCTGGACACCTCCCGTGGGGACGGTCCTTGTCCCATGGGGTTTGTACTCAGAGACAGCCCAAGGCAAGGCACAGCTCAGGCTCTCGCCCATTGGTGATGCTGGGAGGTGCAGGAACACTTGCCTGTCCTGTCTGCTCCTGGGCCGTTAGGGAATGGGGTAAGGAGATCCCAGGATTTCCAAGGGAATGGTCCAAGGGCAGGATTTCCAAGGGAACTGGCTCAGGAGAAAAGGGGTTTCTAAGGGATATGGGCTGGGTGGTACATTGCAAAAAAACAGGTGGGCAGGGGAAAGCACACGGACGGATCGGAGAGGTAACACAGAAGGAGCGATAAGGAAGGAGGTTTTGCAGTATCGCCAGCTCCGCACATCCAGCAGCTGTGGTCCAGCACCCTCATCCACAGCAGCCTTCTCAATAAAGCCAGTTAAGGGCGTGCTCTCTTTATTTGCCTTCTCTTTTACTTTTTTTTAACTTTTGAGCTTACCCTGAAGCCTTACTGTCAATTTTTTCTCTGCGAGGCGATGGTGGAGCTGCTTCTCGGACAAAAGTGGAGGGACTGAGTGCAGCCCCATGGGCCCACAGGAACGGGAGATGGGGTGAGCCGGAGCGAGCTGCCGGCACAGCCCCACTGCCCACGCCGTCGGCACAGCCACCGCTGCCCAGGCACGTTGCCAAAGCATTGCTCACCACGTGGGAGATCCCTGGACCTTTTATCAGCAGCCTGTGGCCTCCTGCTGCCCTTGGTACGGCACGGCACGGCGAGGGGAACGTGGCCCGGGGGTGCAGAGGTCGGGTGCCCGTGGTGCTGCTGCCAAATTCACACTTGTGGAAGTGGGAAAAATATCCACCCCGTCATTTGGGGATTGGGCCAGGTAAGAGGTAAGATTGCTGGAGTGCTCTTGTTTTGCAGTGCTCCCTAACACGGCAAGGCGTGGGTTTAGGGGCAAAGCTGCCCGGCGGCGTGAGTTGCCACAAGAAACCCACGGGTTAGAGAGTGAGCATCCCACTCCGCTCTGCGGTGGGTATCTTGTGCGCGTGTGTCGTGCCCTTCTTGGGCTGAACAGTGAAAAACAGAGCTACTGCTCTGAGCACAAACGGTAAGTCCCCTTTGGTGGGAGTATTTTGACATTGTTCTGGTGGTATCACACACTCAGCCGCTATTTCCCCACACCGCAGGTGTTACCTGTTCAGTTTGCTCCAGTGGCAGCACCAGTGTAAATCACCCCCTGGACAGACCTGGCAGGGTCTGGAGAGGGTTTGAAAGGGTGGGGACCAGGACAACCCTGGGTTTTGGTCTGCAAAGGCTCCTGGAGGCACCTGCTCTCTCTCCTTTCTGGCTAATCCCATTGCAATCCTTTTATAAAATTTCACCTGCCTTTAAAAGTCTGCTGCTGCCCTTTTGGAAGGACGAACCTGTTTTCCAAGCGATAATTGCGCTGCCCATCTGCCAAGGGCAGGCGTTTCTCGCTGCACAAGAGTGATATCAAGATATTAAAAAATTGTATGGATGACTATCACATCTCTTTTTTTTTTTTTTTAAATGGACACAGTTGTGGTGGTGGACTAGAGCTAGTCTGGAGCAGTTGTACTCCGGAGGAGGAGCAGATCTCTGGTGGATCCTGGGTGACTCCTAAAGGCTCAACTTCACTGTTGGTCCCGGGAAGTTTATGAGCTCAGGCCCGAGCCAAGAAGCTGCTGCTGCTGCTGCTACCAGGATGGTTAATCCAGCAGCGCTAGTGGGCACCGTTAGCCCTCGCAGCCCTTTTGGGTGTCCATGTGGGGTGCCCAGCAGTGCCCCGGCAGCTGCTGTGTGCGGGTCGGGGTCTTCCCACACCACCACCTTCACTAGGACACGCTGTGGGTTGCAGCAGGGAAGCAGAAAGCCTCCATCCCTGCGAAGAAGCATGGCTATGAGGAAGAGCATTTTGGTTTTCAGCATTCCTTTTCCCACTCTGATGCCAGCCTTTTCACTTCCAAATATCCAGGTGCTCATTTTTTTATTTGCAACCTGGTTTGCAAAAAGATCAGCCCCTGGACTTGGCACTCAGCGGTGTGTCGGGCCGTAGGGGCTTGCTTTGCAGATGAGCTCCATCCCAGGAGATGCGTTACTAGCATCACTATTTCTGGTCAGCCAAGTGGCCCAGCCTGATGGTGAGCGCAGGTGGTGCCCGGCTCCTCACCTGGGTGCCCAGGCACGATTTAATCAGAGTACAGAAATCTGCCAGCACAGAGCGACGCGCAGGGGGCACTGAAGTCTTGTATTTCCTCCTTTTGGTTTCCCATCTTCGTTGGAGACAATTCATGATTCTGCTACGGCCACCGCTGAAAGTCTTCTCCATCATCACAGGTCCAAAGCGTGGTCCCCATAGGCTAGCCAACACCAGCCTTGGGGCCCAGCTGCCAACAAGTTTGGGCTTTGGGAGGTCAGGGAAGAAGTGGCTACCGGCGGGGCTTCCCCGCCAGCCTCTGCCCCCTGCGTGCCCCCAGCACATCCGTAAACAGCTCCCAAGCCCGGGTGCGATGGTCCATCAAAGCACCAGCGTTTCTCCAGACGCTGGGGGCCCAGCCAGCTCCCAGACACTTCCCAGCGCTCCCTCTTTCCTGATGACCCTCATTCCGTCGGTGGGTTATTTATGGGGAAGAATCCAGTGTTACTGATCAAATATTTCCCTTGTTCAAAGAAAAAAAGGGAAAAGGCTCATGGCAAGAAAAAAAACTTGAGGAGAGGTTTAAAGAAGATGTATTTCTTCATGTTCCAATCAGACTATTTTTTTCACTTTTTCGAAGCACAGATAAACCTCATGGGCCATCAAATACCTATCCTCATTTTGAAGAGGAAGGGCAGAAGAGGAGGAATGTTGCTATTTTCATTTCCTCTGTGATATTAATCTGATTTGTTTCAAACTTTTAGACGAAATTTTCCAATTCAACCCATGGATTTTGCAAGGAGTCAGCCGGGAAGTTTTGTGGGCAACGTTTTAATGGCCTGTGAGTATCTCTGCTCCCGAGCGTCCTTCGCTAGTCAGTAATTAATAAAACTAACTCTCCCCAGCGCTGGCTACAGGCTCTCCCGCCGGGCCCTTGGCTGCCACCCGCTATTGCTGCCTGTTGTCCCCGGTCCCGGGGCGTGACACGGGGCCGGGATTTGCAGCAGGGCCACACGTCCTTCTGGGAGGCAGGTAGATGTTTGCAGCCAAGGGTTGTGTCTCTCCTCAGAGATGCTGTCAGAGCCCGAGTCTCACTTGGCCAGACCCGGAGGGAGGGGGTGCATCCAGCCCTGTGTTTCAAAGCCATCCTTAAAATGCCCTTTCGCTTCCCCAGTTGCTCCCTAAATTTAAACAAGAGATCAGAACGACTTGGAGGTGCCCCAGGAGAATGACACCTGTCAGCGTTTCGGGTGCTGCTCCAGCAGCCCTTACGCACGGGGTTGGTCCTCAGGCTCCCGCGCAGTCCTGACGGCTCTTTGCTGGGGCTCGGGGAAGCGCCGCAGTCCCGCTGGGTGGATCTCGAGCTGCCCGGCGCCGCAGCGGGCACAGCGGGCAGCGGGGAGGGTGCGTCGCCTCCGCGGTCTGTCATTTGATGCTCTTTTTTTTTGCGCGCTAGAAATAACTACTCTAGAAATGGTGTTGATGTTCCCTCTTGCCTCCTCCTGTCTTGCCCAGCCGTACTGTTTATCTCAGATCCATTTGTGCTGCTGTTATTTACAGTTTCATCCTTCTAGTACCTCTCAAGCTTCTGCTTCGTTTCCTTTGAAATCTCTCCTTACAAGCTACCTGTGTGGTGCCTCCTGATCCCCTCCAGCATTCATTAAGCAAACCTGAGCTATGATCTCTTCTTTTACAATAAGCATTTTTTTTATTCCCCCCCCAGCCTCCTAATTGCCCTCCCCGCTCTCCATCTTTGCAATTGTAAGTTTTCTGTCTCGGAGGCGGGGAGCTGGCACAAGCTCTTCTTGGCTCTTACTAGCTCTTCACCATTCGTGCTTGGCCTTTCACAGTAGTTGCTACACAGTACTGATGATACAAAAATAATAAAGAATTTTTTTCTTGCCCACCCTTAAGGGAAAGCACACATATGGTCTAAAATTGCCTTGTGCCAGCAGAAAAAAGCACATCTCTTGGTGGGTGGATTCACTGCTGAATATTCCCGGCAAGTCTGGGTGGCTCCGTAAGGGGTGGATGGGATCTGCTGAGGCGGGTGGGAGGATGGACGTGGAGAAAGGCCCGAGAGCGTGTCCCTGGTGAAATGGGCCAAGTGGAGGATCTAGTTCTCCGGCTGCTGAACTGAGAACTTTACACCGCTCCCAGGAATACACCAATTGATCCTCGAGTCTGGGCTGGCGGATAAAGAGCAGAAGGTCGTTTGACGCTGCTCCAGGCAGGAAGAACTTGTAATATTCGCAGTGTGCCATTTCGCATGCTCTGGCTTTGGGTTTTTGTGTTAGACTCGCTGTCTGTGACGCCCAACACATCGCTGAGATTTGTGCTTTCTGGGCTGGGGCCGGGGGGCCGTCAGGACAAGCCCCGCAGGATGCACTGGGGGAAGAGCAGGGAAAGAGGGACCCGCACCTCCCAATGGATGGCAGTTTGAGCCTCTTCTCGCTTTCGAATACCTTGTGTCCCTCCCCCCAGCTGGCCTTTTAACTGATTTCATGGCAAATAACCTCCCGATCCCCTTGTGTTTTGATGCGTTAGCTCAGGACGGGCTTCCTAAGGCGCTGATGGCTACAAAGCCATGGGGCCCTGGGACTGTGCACAAATTTTAGCTGCTCAGGTGCCTCATTTTTCCCTTTCACTGCACCCCGGGTCTTGTGTCTTGGCAAGCTGGCTGCAGAAAATAAAGCCTAGAGGAAGAGAAGGGCAGCGGCTTTATGAGGAGAAATGTCCTGGGAGGTTTCCAGTTGTTCTCCCACAAGATGACAGAGCGCGTGAAAATGATGCACAGGGGTTCGGAGGGACGGGGGCTCGGTTTCGCCCTCCCCAGGGGCGTCCCTTCAGCAATACCTTACTTCTGCTTTGCCAAAGCTTTCAGAGCTTGGACTCATCACACAGTCTGTACAAAGAGGAGATCCCAGTGTACGCACAGACAAGTTAGTTCCCTCAGCTTTCGTGGCTAAATTGGGCTTTGCAATAGCTGAGGCTGGCATTAAGGTGGGGAAATCCATCAGGGCACAGCCAATACTTGAATTACCCACTGCTCTTCAAGGGGCTCCCTGGTTATTCTGAATAAAAAGATGGATAAAGGTTTAATTTTAAAAATTAATTAAATTTTAGAAAAAAATGTTGTGTGCTACAGGGGACCTGCCCAGACCTGGTGTTATTGCTCGTCTGCAGCCAGGAGAAGGGGCCAGTGCCCAGGGAAAGACTTTGGGACCCTGATGGGCACAGGCTGCTGGGGTGGCTTGGGGGGACACAAGGATGCTGCTCTTGGCCCTACTGCCAGGCCACGGTGGGCAGGGGGAAGCAGCCCCTGGCCGCGGGGCCAGCAATGACGGTGGTGGTGCTTTTGGGAGGAGCTCTGCTTCGGGGGGAACCTCGGGAGCCGCCGGTGCCACCAGCCACCGGCTCTGCCGGGTTAGCGTAGGAGCGATGCATCGAGAGACAACTCGCGACTCTCGCAGTGTAATTACGGTTGCCTAATGATTTCCTTCATTTCTCACCAGCGTCTCCCTCCAAGACCTCCGTGGCCTGTGGCACAGCTCGCTGTGCCTCTGCGGGGCACTGGCAGGCAGGGTTTGACTCCAGGAGCTGATGCAGGAGGGTTTCCTGGCACATCCCAAGAACAGAAAAAGCATAGCAGCATTTGGATGCAGTTTTGCTCATCTTTACTTGCTTGACATCATAATATTCAAATACAAATAGACTGGCCCTGCTGCTACTCAGAGCACCTGGTGTTGTAAGGGGAGGGCGAAACTGGAGGGGATCTGCTGGGTCATGTAGTCCAACTCCTGCTATTCTGAGCAGCCGCGTCATATAATCCCCGTCACGAATTTCTCAGCCTCCTGGCAGCCCCCACCAGTTAATACCCATTTGTTCATGTGCCAACGTTATCTGCGGTTTAAAAGCTGTTCTCTCTCCCCAGTATTTCCCTGGGGCTTCCCCTCTCGCTGTAACTAAGGAGAAGGATCGTGCATCCTCCCATTGATCCCGCCCGGTATCCCCGCCTTCGCCCCGGACACTGACCATTGCACTGGCACCGCTGGCACATCACGGCATCTCGGCTCCCGGTTTGCCGCCCACAGCCATGCCACGCGGGTGGCTTCTGATTTCTTTCCAATCGACTGAGATCCCTGCGTCTTACACCCACCACATCGCAGCAAAACCCGCTGCTGCTGGTCCTGATGCCCTGGCCCCACCGAGCAGGAGGTGATGTCCCCAGCCCCTCCGCTCCCCTCGGCCAGCACGCTACCCACTTTGCACCTCATTTACTAATCCTCACCTGCTCTGGTTCCACTAACAACTTCTCCCATGGTGCTGTCGGATACGTGTCTGAAGAAGACATTTGATCTGTTGCATCACTTGGCCTAGAAAAAACACTGGTGGCAAAGGAAAAAAATCAGCGTGACCTTCACATTGCACTTTTAACCCTTTCCCCGTCCTCTCCAGGCCTCTGACTGTTGTTTCCCCCAGAACCCCAGATGCTGTAGGAACCTCCAAAGAGCAAAGTGCTTGCAGAGTAAAACCAAATAAAATGCCTTGGAGTGCCCTGGCTGCCCCCGGCCCGACGCACAGGCCAGGCGGGAGCGACTGCGGGTCCCTGGCAGCGCCGGCCAGGCAGCACCTGCCGCAGGAACGTGTTTGCTCCGTGTTATTGACTCGCTGCCCTGCGTTGGGTATTTCCCTTCCCGGGCGCTCCTACGGCCACCCTTTGTTCAGGGCTCACAAAACACTCCGCAAACCTGCAGGTGTTGACTCCCGGAAAGCCAGCGACAGAGAGGAATACAGATTATCTGCTCTGTTTTTCAGACTGCTGAACTTGGAGGCAGATGACTTGGCCCATGCCAGCCAGTTTGAATCCGTGGCTGCAATGAGACTCTGACACCCATTTTCCCATTGCCTGCTCCAGCTGTCAGACCGCTTTGCCACGAGCATCACTTTGGCGGTGCTTAAAGATGCTGTTTGCAAAGGTATCCCTTTAAATCCACCCAGAAATGCCCTCTGTACCTGCAGGAAGCCGATCCCAGAGATCCTGGTTCAAATCTACCCACATTTATTTGTCTAACACTGAGAAAATACTCCAGTCCGCAGCGAGACGGTCCCATCCCTCAGAGCACTCACAGCCTCCGGGGAATGGAGAAAAAGGGATTTATTGATGTGCCGGGATTAGCAACAGGATTCGTTGTCTTCAAAACACTCAGGGTGATTCAGTGTTGGAGGCCGAGGGAGGGAGACGTGACCGTGCTGCAGGTCGTGGCAGGTGAAGCAGGATGGGCACAGCAAATCCCGCCTGGGGACGGCGCGGGAGGCTGGCGATGGCACAGCACCGGCACAAGCTCGGTGCCAGGAGTGGGGGCACACGGGCACTGGAGAAGACACCATAGAAAACCAGGGATGATTTGATGGGCAACTGAGCTGAAGCACTAAATCACACAGGGCTGTAGAGGACGTGGCCACCCGGCGCCGCTGCCAGCAGGAGCAGCCCGCGGGGCTGCCACGGCCCGAAAGCAGCCGGAGAAAGGCAGAGGCGGGGGCTGCAGGGCGAAAGCAAAGAGTCCTGTGGCCGCCGGTGAGCTGACCTGGCACCGCGCAGGATGGGCATCGCCGGCCATTTGGGCTGAAGCCAAACCAGTGAAAACTCACTGGATCCAGGCATCATCCCTGCCCGCTCCCTGCCAAACCCGCCCTGCGCAGGTTTCACCCAGCCAGACACGGCGGAGGTTGGAGCAAAGACATAAATAAAAAGGTTAATATTTTCCACCCGTCTCTCCCAGCTGCCATGCAGATTGCAGCTGTTTCTCCCCAGTCACGTTGGCCGCAATACTCGTTGGGTTGGTATTTAATTGCCTCTCCCTAACGACGCATTAGGCAGGGTGTCATTTGCCAGCACTGGTCAAACAATACAGATAAACCCGGTTTGCACGCAAGGGCAGCGGAGCGGGGAAACTTCGCCGTCTGATTCCGCTCCCCTTTGGAGCTGGTGGCTCCAGACATGGGTGGGATGCAAAGTGACAGCCGTCTCGGCCTTTGGGAGGAGGAAGGAAAATGTCAAATAACAGGAGACACCCGCTCGCGCTGCGGCGAGCCGGGGTGAAGCCATAAGTGCCCTCAACGTCACCAGGGCTGGGCTGCCATGTGCCAGCTCAGGGGCTGGCCACGTGCTGCTACAGCTCAGCACATCCCTTTTCTTGGACTTTCTTTTCTTCTTCCTGATATTCAGGTGTAAAGATATTGTAAGATTTCTCTCTTTGCTATTTTTTAACCTTAGTGGTCTGCGCACATATATAGGAGATGGCAATTTCGCTCTTGCTTGGGAATCGCTCAGCTGGAGATTAAAAACCCAACAGGTCTTTAACTTAGGAGGCAGAAGGGCTGCCATAACACCAGTGTGGGCCCTCAGTGTTTTTCGGGACCTTGGCTTCAGCAGAAGCAGGTAAAAAAGGAACAAAAAAGGGAAAGCTTCATCCCCACAGCCACAGCTTCTCACCCCGGCTCTGCAGCACCGTGATGTGCAGAGCATCGCTGCCCTCCCTGGCTCCGGCCAGGGGAGAGGGATTTTGCCCAGATGCTATAAATAAATGAGAAGAGAGTTAAAAATTAGCCTGCCCTCATAATGCGAGTGCTGAAAGGCAAAACACACCCTTCCTTGTCCTGGCCCAGGGCACAGCCCTGTGTCTAATACAGCCACGTATTATAAAAAAAGACAGAAACAGACAATCCCCAATAGTGATACAGAGAGAAGGGCAGTTACACAGGTCATGGGTGGATGTTAGTGTTCCTTAAATATTTACACAGATTACACTGTTAGTCAGAGTCACTTTTAAAGGACTGCAAATTTCCAGCATGCAGTGAGCTTTAAAATGCTCAGAAATTAAGTATTGCTATTAAAATTAATTGAGGAATCACTGGGTTTTGGACACCCCTGTATTTTTAGGGTGGTAGGTGAGTGATCTCGCCTGCGCAGCCGGAACACCCGGGGTGCTTCATGCATGGGTCTGCAGGAGCCCAACTGCTCCACCTCACCTGTTTGGGATGGCACTGGGCTCCTGCGTCCCATCCCCGGACCGCTCAGCATCCTCCTCCCGTCGCTAACATGCCACATGCACGTGATGAAACCGGCTGCTTCACCACCGAGTTACACATTAACGCCCACACCTACAATATGGGCTAATTTATGGGAAACTCTCAGATAACCTCGTCCCGGCGCCCGGCATCCTGGCACCTGGTACCCGGCACCCGGGGTGCGCCCGGGCACGGGGGACGCCACCGACGCCTGTTCAGTCACGAGCCGGGAGGAAGCAGACAAACAACAACGAAAAAAAAAGGGGCCATTTGTTCGAAGCTCTCTGGAACAGGAGGAAATCAAGGGTGCGTCAAAATGGAAAAGCACAAAGCCAGCAGGGAAACGGGGTTTATTTATAAACTCCTAG
This sequence comes from Phoenicopterus ruber ruber, assembly GCA_009819775.1. Lineage (NCBI taxonomy): Eukaryota > Metazoa > Chordata > Aves > Phoenicopteriformes > Phoenicopteridae > Phoenicopterus > Phoenicopterus ruber. Next base: position 29,531,623 of record CM020221.1, on the reverse strand, counting down.
AGGACAGCCGCGAACAATGGGGTGGGCGTTTTTTATCCCACCCAGAAATGGAAAAGGAGTCCGGGTCCGTCTGCCACCAGCACGGCGGGACAGGCTTGGCTCAGCCGGCGGGATCCGGAGGGTCGCCAGGATGCGGCTCCGCTGCCTGTCCAGAGCCGTACCCTCGGCGGGCGGGCACGGGGTGCTTGGCAGCTTCCCCCAAAGCTCTGCCGAGTGAAAAGCTCTGCGTTGGTAATGGTAAAGAGCCGCACAGCACCCACGGTGCGTGTTTCCTCCCTGGGGTGGAAGGGAGCACCCATCGGCGGGCAGGTCTGGGGGTAGGTCCCCGTTCCTGTGCAGCAGCAGCCCTGAGCACATTTCGGAGCAGGCGATGCAACAGCAAACCTCGCTCCTGCTCGGCGGGTGCCCGGGAGCTGTTTCTAACTGACTGCACGTCCCCATTTATAATGATTTCTCTCTTGTGTACAGGGATTGTACAGGTGAGCCACGGCCAGTGGCGAGTCACAGCCCGGTGTTGTTTCCCAAGCGCAGGAGCAGAGGCAGGAGCGGGCAGAGTTTCGGCAGCACCACGGGAGCAGCTCTTGTTCGCTATGCTGCTGGCCAAGAAGCCCTTCGCCTCTCTGCACATCCTCTGCAATATTTTAAATCAAGCCCAGGAGACGCGGCAGCCACCCCGGATCGCGGCACGCTCCCCTGTGCAAAGTTTAAACCTTGGTGGATGGTAAGTTAAAGACCATCCCATGAAGCCCCAGTGAATGAATTTTATGATCATCTCAGTCCTGTCTTACCCTTTCCTCCCTAGTCAGAAGGAACATCAATATCTTTTTCACTCAAAACATTTTCAGAAAAGCACCCTCCCCAACTGTTTAAGCGGGGCTTGTCCCTCCCCGTCCCCCTCGCTGCCGCTCAGCCCTCGGACGGGAGCCAAAGCGGGCGCCGAACCGGAGCCCTCTGCCCCGGCCCCCGGGGGACACGGGTTGGCGGCGCCGGGTCCGGACCTGGTCAAGGGTTCAAGTGCTCCCTGAAGGGCGGTGGACTGGGCTTTAGGGACACGAGGGGCTCGCCTGAAACCCGGCAAATCAGTTAACCGGGTGTTTAAGGCCGTGTGGGTAAAGCCAAGTGCACAGGTAAGAGCCCTGCAGAACCAGGCCCAAGCAAAGAAAGTTTGTGACTGCAGCTCCCTGCTGCCCAGGGCAATTTTACACACATGTAAAAATTAAATCTATGAAACAGGGAAATTCTTCTACAGACTCTTCTTGCTTTAAATTTTTTTTTTTTTTTTTAAAAAAAACGACATTTGCACAAACATTTTTTCCCAGCAGAGATGGCTGAGGAAGACAGCAGTCCTGGAAAAGATGAAATGAAAATGGAAATGACAAAGATGTTTTAGCAGAGAACTTTAGAAGCTTTGATGCATACGTACAGGTGTCCACAGATACGTCTATAGACCCAAGCACCTCCATAAACACACACTCCCATTTTTCCTGTCCATGTTAAATGCTCTCTCTGACAACTGCAGCTGGGTGAATTTGAGGAGCACGCAGAATTAACGAGATCGGCAAGGTAACACACAGAGACAGAAAACAGCCACCACACCGAAGGAAGAGCGAAGGATGAAAGGAGCTGTCAGGAACTTGACATTATCCCTGCCGCCCGGCAAGTGCAGCACCGGCCATCGCCGTACCCCGGCTCTGGTCCCCGGCTCTCCGGCGAGGCAGCCGGCCGGCGGGCACAGCATCACTCCCGGCCGCTGGAGCTGGAGCGTGGGAGTGGACATCCCAGCCCCTGGCTACAGCCCTGGCAGCGCTTCGGTTAGCACGGGAGCTAAGGGGTGCTGTCGTTCCTCTAGGACCGTGGGAGTTACGACGTCTAATCCTAAAATCAATTCATAATCACATCTATCAAATTAGAGGCAGCTGTCAAAAATGGCACATACGCACACATGCGTGCGTGTGCCTCGAGGAGCCCGGCTGGCTTCACGCAGCAAAAGCCATTTAATCCATGTGCTGGGCACAGGCTGACACGGAGGGATGCTCTGCACATACCAGATCTTCTTCTTTCTTCTCATGGTAATATGCCCCATTTAATCTAAATTTTCCAGATATTAAGCCATTTGTGGGCTGCAGAAACTTGGGCATTAGGGAGGCAGAGCAGCCTTTGCGGTTCATCTGGCGGGGGAAAAGCTTGTCGCTGACCCACGGATCTGAAGAATTTGCCCTTTTAAAACCCATCTAAAACCGGGTTAGTTCTGGCTGCCTCTGCCTGCCTGTGCCCTGGAGCAGCTCGGAAAGGACGGCAGCATATCCAGTGCTGCTCCTGCAGCGGCTAAGCTTTGGCTTCAGAGTCCGTATCAGCCAAGATGCAACGGTGATGGGAGCTGGGCACAGCAGCTCCTGCTCTAACGCTGCGCTGGCTGCCCTGGATGCCCTGGGCTGCACCACGCTTGCACGGTGCCAGGCGGCAATTGCACGGGGTACGAGGCTCAGACACCCTCACAGCTCTATCGCAGATCTCAGACTTCTGTTCAAAGTTACTGAATTACGGTGAGAACCACTTTGCCTCTCTCAAAGATTGCCGGAGCCGGGATCATCACACAGGGATGATTTGCAGCTCTCCTTCAGGCACCTACTTGGGCACGGAGAGGCTCCTGGTGAGGGGCATCAGCTCCCTGCCCAGCCGAGCGGGAGGAGGGCTCGGAGCCGCCTCTCACAGCACCCCCCCCATTTCATTAGGAACGAAAATCAAAGCACTAAAGATGCTCAAGATCACAAGTTTGTCTTAAAACATAACGGCATTTCACGATCTTGCCGCTGCAAAGAGCCGCCTAATTTATTGACCCACAGAGACGAGATTGTGAGTCTGTCCCCTCGCAGGCTTGGCGCGCCTTTGCATTGCTTACGTATCGCGCCTGTCTTCAACACCCTCTGCTCCGTGTCTAGGGCTGTCGGAGGCAGGGGCAGCTTTGCGTGCGGTGCGGACGGCATTTATACGGACGCCGAGGGAGCGCAGCACCGTGTTTCCATTCACCCAGATACCACTTCGGTCCTTTCTTGTAATATTGATTTCTCTAAGTAAATGGTTTTTCTGAGTGTCCAGTAAATCAGCGGTATTGACAGCCTTGATTAGATCTAAATGAGAGCAGGGACTGTATTTTGGGGGCAGCAGCGCTCCCCCCCGCTCTGGGGGGCAGCACCTGGGGTGTGCCGGGATTAAAAGCCAAATCCTGATCTCGCAGGGGGGGTTCATGCAGCATGCGTGGCTTGCCAAAATCCACCCCAAAAAGGCACTGGTGGTGCATGATGAGCCCCAGCAAGCCGTGCCACGCTGACGTGGGGCTCAGGGGGGCTGGAGGTGCTGGCTGGGAGCCCGGTCCCTCCAGGGGAGCCTTTGACCTGCTCACACGAACCCTCCGCGGGTGGTGATGCCCCGTGTAAAACACACCGCTCTCTCCAGCCAGACAGGATGCCTCTCTCTGCCCCGCGCCGCAGGCGTCGGCGTGCACATCGTGGCGGTCGCGCCAGCACCCACACGCGTTAAACTGGAGGAAGAGGCTGAAAGGAAAGGCGAAGGCTTTCACATGTGCACCTTGCTTTTAAGCCTAAAATGCCCAATGCAGGAAAATCATCAAGAATGTTTCCCCTTGTCCCCCCTGTTCGCACACAGCTCACTTTAAACGAGGGGATAGGACGCTTATTTCTTGAAGCGTTCGTAAAAGGCTCGGCAGCCCCCAGCGAGCGGCTGGCACCCCGGGCCCCCTCAGCAGACCGGCAGGCAGGGGGCTGCTGGCAGGACGGGCCAGGCAACGCTGACCCAGTGCCTTCATCCTTGCCCTGAGAAGGCATGAGGGGCATCTCTAGTACCATAAAGCAACCGGAGAGGCCGAAATCAAGCCAAATGGAGTGTGTCAGCCCAAAACCTCTGGTTATAGGAAAAATCACTCCAATAGCCAAATATTCTCCCATTACCCAAATGGGGCAGAGCAAAGCCTCCCCGACGTGCCTCTTCCAGGTCATTTATGAAGCTGGTCCCATTAAATAAATCCAGGAAGGATCAGGTGCTGCAGCCGAAGGTGAATGATCACATGCAGGTGACATGCCAGCCAGGAGAGCAATGCTTAAATGGATGCAGTTCCTTATTAGACGTAAACACTGTTGAATAAATCTAAATAAACTCTAATTATTTATACAGCATTTTCCTAATGCTGGTTGAATGTTGACTCTTACCAACTTTAAAATAAAACTGAAGCCAAGCAGTGTAAATGATTTAATGCTGCTGTAGATATAATTAGCATGTGTACTATGTATATACAAATATACATAATATATACATAATATATGTAATTATAGGTATTGGTGATTGAGTGAGTTGTCTAGCCAGGTGGAAACAGCACGTACTGAAAACACTTTGCTACTGGCCGCTAGAGAAGGAAGGACGTTTAGAGTCACTGGAATAAGAAACTGATAGTTGATATTTGGGGAAGGGAGTTATTGCTCCATGTTCCCTTTCTGCTGAGTGGATTTGACAGCCAACCTCTCTGCCTTGTCCACCCATCTAAAGAAGAATTAGGGCTGGAAGTGTCCGACATCCAAGGGCAAAGCACTGTGTATAAACCGCAGCTGATGCAGCGTATTCACACCATCTTCTGTAGGTCGTTTTTGACACCCAGCAAAGATGTAACGCAGGAAAGGACGAGGCTTCGGTGCTCTGGAGCATCTCCGAGGCCCCAGCGCTGCACCCGCCTGGGTACATGTCCACCCCCCCAGGTGATAAAGCGGAGTCTGGGCTGCGTTTATCCTCCCTGCTCTGCCGGGCTCCTGCTTGGCCCACACATCGCTCCGCACGGGCCGCCTGTACTGCAGATCCTGGAGACGCTGGCAGATAACCAAGGCTGAGAAAGGCTTACCTGCCGCTGCTGCCTTCCCCTTTCCATCCCAAACGCCTGGCAGGTGGTGCACAAGGAGCAGCAAGGTAAATGTCCTCCTTTTCCTGACCCATCTGGGCTTCAGGCTGGAGGTTTTTATTGTGGAAAAAGCAAGAATTAGTCCATGCGCCTGGTCTCGCTGAGGGGGAGATACCACGCAATTGCTTGTGTGGCTGATGCACGTGCAACTGAACATATTAAATGCATTTATTTTCCAGTTTTCTCAAGGCACTGGCTGCCATTTCTCTTCACTTATTTGATGTTTGGTTTCCCAGGGAGTGGGGTTTCACACCCCAGGAGTCTGCAGGCAGGTGGCACCTCAGCACACGGAGGGGCACGGTGACAGCCACCGACATGCAGGCAATGGCACAGTGCCAAGGCAAGTCCATCCCACCGCCTCAGGTTGGAGCTAGATTTCTTTATAAAAAGTATTTCTGTATAAAAAGTATAAAATATACTTTATAAAAAGTATTCACAGGCAGGCACAGCTTGGGACTGAGTTTATACAAGTCTAATGAAGTTTTGAAAGTTTGTAGAACCTCTGTTATTCAGCTGGTACGACAGAGGGAAAAGGAACGGGGTGATGTCCCACCAGCTGCTTTATCGCACCGCGAGGCCATCGGCGCAGGGACTCGAAGCGTCCCCAAGCCTTAGTGCCATTGCGCCAAGTGCCAGCTTGTGAGACATGCTGGGGCACGTCCCCGCACCGTCATTAACACTCGGAGACCCTTAACACAAAGGCATGTTCATTAAGGGTCAATTAGCTGCTCTTAACCCCCTGGAGACAGAAAACCAGCCATCCGCAGCAACCTCCCCTTCCCTGTCCCGCGGGGGACACGGAGCAAAGGGAAAGCGCTTGGCCGGGAAACGCAGTTCCCACGAGGTCCTCAAGCCCGACAGCCAGTCGCCACGCTTCTGGGTTTTGGGGGCTGCTTTTCCCCCTGCAGCTCAGCGGCGGGTGCTGAACCTTCTGCAAAGCAAACCCACGAAGGGTTATTTGGCTCTTGATGCATCAAGCTGAGGGCTGAACAAGCAACTTGCTCTTCTGCAGCTCTCCTGGCATTGTGGAGCGTGCTCAGCCCTTTGAGAAAAAATGGGCTGTTAATTCAAGCATCTCATTTTCAGCGATGTTTGAACTTTCCGTACCTTTGGGAGGAGAGGGATTAGCGCCGTGCCTGGCGAGGAGGTCAGAGAGCAGCCAGCAGCTGAGGTGCCGAAGGTCAAAACCAGCACCAGCCACCAGCCAGGGTCTGGGAGCAGAAGGCTGCCACTCAACGCTGTGCCCGGGACGATGCCACCGCCCCAGAGCATTTCAGTTATTCCCTACAGAGTTTAACTACTCGCTGTCCTGATAACCTGGAGCAAAAGTTTTGCTTTTACAAATAACATTTGCAAATTAAAAATTTGCAAAAGCTGCAGCAGCATCCAGAGGCATGCAGTCATACCAAGCTATCGCTGCATATGCAAAACGAAAGGTGCCTGGAAATTATGACACTGAAGTAGGCGAGACAGAAAGGTGCAGGATCCTTCGGCACCGGTGGATACGGGATATCTCCCCCCGGAGAGATGGGGAGCCCTGGGAAGGGCCTTTGCCATGGGAGGCGAGGGGCCAGGCAGCTCTGGCACAGCTGGGATGAAACCTCTCAAATCAGTTGCTCCTCGCATCCCTCCAGCATCCCGCCTGGGATTGACACGAGACACTCCCTCCAAATGTGAGGAGACAAGGACACAAAGCCGGGAGGGGACGTCCCCTTCCCCGCACGGCGATGGCAGCCGTGCGCCAGTTACAGCAAATATTTCCAGGTGAGGTGCCTCGCTCATCCCCGGCGTGCGCAGCCGAAGTCGACACGTCCGCTTTCCCCGGTCCCACATCCATCCAAAACAAAAGCTCCCCTGGGAGTTCAGCAAAACGTTGCTCAGCGCAGACCATGGCCATTTCCTCGATGAAATTTAAATGCAAGAGTAGGTTGGAGCTCCTAAAAAATGAGACTGAAGGAAGAGCTTCACTGCGCGGCGAAGCCCGAGCTCAGCCCAGCTCTCGGCTCTGTGGTGCAAACACCCCGGCTCCGGCGGGTTGGCGGAGGATGTTCAGGATCCGGCCCTGAGCGCCAGCCGTTGACTGCAACGCCGGCATTTGAATCACAAAACCCCCCGCAGAAACTCCGGCAGCATCTCAATGATGAAAAAATGAAGCAAAGTCAGTCTGAAGAGACACTTGCAGGGGAAGCGCCGGCCCCGCGCGACTGCGGTGGGAAGCTTTTGTGTACGCGCCAGCAGCCAATTCAGCCCCTAATTGATTTTTTTCCCCCTTTCGCATTGTTGATACGCAGCCGTTCTCACACGACTATAAAGGAAAAGGCGTTTTTCACTTAACTTCTTTGGTCGGAGAAGACAGGAGGAAAAAAAAAAAGGAGAAACCAAACAGCAGAGAGCAGCCCGGCAGCACCGGCGGTGGGAGGGCCCCGCAGGCAGCAGGGTCTGGCCCGAGGTTCCACTGCTCTGAGCCGCGGGGATGCCGTCAGAGCTGACACGCGTCTCCTGGAGTCCGGGCAGCCCGGCACAGCCCGCGGAGCAGGGCGGGCAGCAGGGTGGGCAGTGAACCCCAGCCCTGTGTTTGCTGGCTGCCAGGCCTTATTCTCTCTCTCTTCATTTAATATATCTAACCTTAAAATAAAACAACCGCCAGGAGCTGCCGGCAGCAAAGGGATGTGCAAACGGCGCCTTTCCCACCGCGGTGCCTGCGCCCGCCGATGCCGGCGAGCGTGCACCGCCTCCGGGTCACGCGTCTCCGCAGGCCGTGGCGGCGACCCCGTGCACTTGCCCTGTCGCGTGGTCAGACCCCTGTGAAATGCAGCCTGGGGCTCTGCCAGGATAACACCGCGCATTTTCCCTGTTCAGCCCACAGCGCTAGGTCTGTGGCATGGCACAGCTTGGTTTAAAGCTTAAAGCTGAGGATCTGCACGATACGGATGCGCTAACGTCACACCTAAGCGTAAGATCGTAGAGGGGAAAACACCTGCATGTGTCTCGTGAGCTCAAGCCTTTGATTTTCTCTTAGTTTGATCCAGCGCAAACATTGACCAGGGACAGGAAGGAGAAGCTGGAAAAGTCAGGCAAGACAGACCGAAAAGGAAGTTCTGCTGAACACGTGCTGCAAACGCTTCCAGCCATCGTTTCCTTTATATGCTTCATTTACAGGCAGACCCCAAGTAAGAAACACATGGACAACACCTTCCACTTTTAAAAAGTCAAACGTGTCTTTTTCTTTCTTGGAGACAATTCAGAGCCTGTCCCTTTGACAACCATATTTGAGAGATATAATATAATAGTCTGTAATATAATAATACATCTATATTATATATATATAATATACATGTAAAAAATATAATATATCTATCTCCAGCCTCTCCCCCTTCTCTGATTTTCCATGCACAACAGTTAACAGCACAAACAGCTAAGTCTTTCCCTTCTCAAGTTTGACCAATACAGAAAAACAACCGTAGCAAATCAGAACGAAGGTCCAACTTGCCCGGTGTCCTGCTTCCCACAAAGACGAAGGGAAGATATGTGGAGAAAAGCATAAAAACAGGGCGAGCATGCAGCGATGCTTCCCGAGACCCTGCCCTCGGCCTCCAACAATGTGCAGTTCAGAGACTGAGACCGAGACCGAGACGCCAAGCGTGCCTTTGGCAGAATTTATCTGCTGAAGAGCAAGCAGGCACAAGCGGGTCGGCAGTGGCAAAGCACGCCATTCCCTTCTAGGGAGTTATAAAAATTTAGTGCAACCCTCCAAACTGGCATGGCTGAACTTCCAAAGCAGCAGGTTTTTCTAATACCTTTAAATATCTTTCTTCACTGCAGACCTTCCTCGAGACGCAGCTGCCGTGACTTCTGGTTCTCCATTCACACACCTGCAGCCCACCCGAGGGGCAGATCAGCAAGGCTCTGCCCTGACCCCAAGACATCTGAAGCTCTGCGGCTTCTCAGCCCTGTCCCCCCGCACACCTTCCACCAGGGTCTCCTGTCACTTCTGCCCCAATCACCCAGAAATGCTGAAAGCCCTCTGGGCCTGGGGGTAAGGTTGCTAGAGAGAAAATATTGAACATAAGGATATGCTTCTGCTCAGTGGAGTGAGTTTACAAGTGAAAAAAAAAAAAAAGAAATATTCTCAGCTAGTTGCGAAAGCGTGAGAGGATGGAGGGGAGCGGAGGAGTCTTGCCTCCCAGACAAAGCCTGCTCCATTGCTGGATTTTGAAATGAATCAATAAAGAAAATGAGTCGGACAGCCAGATGTCTGCTTTCATCTCGCTGCGCTGGAACTGGAATAAAGCCCACAAAATCTCCACCAAAATACTTTCGTTGAAAGCTCTTTGTTAACGGCTTTCCGGCTGCAGGGAACGAAGGCAGCAAACGTGGAAGTCTGATGCCATCTAATGGCCGCTGGAATTTTCACCTTTCAAAGGCGGTGTTTGACTTTGGGACTCTCCACCACAATTTCAGAGTGTGAACTCTTGAATTTACATTGCTCCCTGCAGACACAGAAAGAAGAAAGGCGCAACCAGTTGTAAAGGGACTTTGAAAACGCATTCAAGGAAATATTTTCTGCCCCCGGCTCAGCATAACTGCCCTATGCAGCTCGCACCACTGTTGAGGTAGCAGTGTGTTTAAAGGATTAAATATCTATGTGGGTAATATCAGAGCTGGGCTGCATGAAGAGGGCTGGAGGCACAAGCTGCGACCAGGTTTGCCCTCCAGCTCTCATCATCAGGCTTTGTTTTGTTGGCTTACAAGTTGATCAAACTTGACTGAAACTTTCCATGCTGGGTGCTGGTCCAAGTGAAAACTGCTTGGGTGCGTTTGGACGTCCTGCTGGCACACATAAAACGTAAAGCTAATGTAATCAAACACTTCCAGAGAACAAGGCTGTAGAAGTTTCTCCACATTACATTCCGGCAGTCTTTTCTCTCAGAAACCTAAACTGCTGCTGGCTTTGCAACTGAGATTAGAAATTGTGGCAAAGGGCTGAGCAACCGTTACATTAGGGATGGGCTTTCTACTATTCCTCTAACAGTCTGTGCAAGTTCGGCCAATCTGCAAGTCTCTAAAACTAGGAGTTTATACAGGCACTGTGACAGCTAAAATGTCAGAAGCGCCCATCTCCACCGAACGCCCTCCCGGCCTTCCCCGCCGGGCTGCTTGTGCCATTTGAGCCATGCGCGAGGCAATGCCCACAGACAGACCGACTGTGCTCCAGCTGCCTGCACGCACGTTGCCAGGCAGTTGCTGATTAGCACCTTTCAATGAGTCCTCCACCTCTTTTAACACAGTGGATCCCCGAAAGAACAAACGCCAACCCACCCAACAACCCCGTGGGCGAGGGGATGCATTTCCCCGCCAGTTTGCAGAGAGAGGAGGAACATCAGCGCTCGTGTCACACGTTTCCATCAGACCCGCGTGCCCAGTCTGGGACGCGGTGGCCCTTTCTCCCTGTCCTTGGCTACCTAGCAGTACATCGTATTTGAGAAGTTTCCACAGGCTGAAACAGTGAAAACTCAACAGTTTTGCAAACTAGACTTCTAGAAAACAGAAAATCCTCAACTACTGAGCACCAGAGAAAACAGCAATTTATGCTACGTGCTCAACAGTGTACAGTAACTCAACTGGCACGGCAGGAAAATACTGGTTAAAATGGCCTGTTACAGCCTTCACCGTGACAGTATCCTGTCTCCTCGCAGCATCTAAAGCCTGACCCGAAGTATACCTTGTTCTGCAATTTTTGCAAATCAAGCAAAATCTGGTCTGCTATGTAACGCTCGTCTCCAGAACAGATGAGAGCCTGTAAAAGAAGTCGGCAGGTGATCACCCGGATCATGCTACAGATTTTCATGTGGCCATACGTAGGCAAAAGTGGGGTAGAAAGATGCACAACTTTTTATAAAGGAAAATAAAGGATTTATAAGGTTCTTTGGTGGTAGCTTGCATGTAATTCCTCACAGCATACACTGCTGCTTCTCTGTATTGCTCTTTCTTGGGTTAATCATCCTAATGGTAATAATTATTTCCTGTCATGTCAATGATCCGTTTTGAAGCTTGTCTTTCCAAGGGCTCCGACTTCCCAAGATTTAAGCCTTAATGTATGTTATGTCTGCTATGAACATCTACTTTAGTTGCATGCTTTGGCTTGCAGAATCTCAAGATTCTTCTTGTAACACTGTGAAAGGGTAAGGCCTAAGTGAAAATGAAAGGTCTGCTGTGGTTCGTACACTCTTGGGAATAAAGAGAGTTCAAGTAAGAAAACTATAGATGCACTTAGCCTTACAGTGCAAGCTCCTCTGTGTTGATATAGTGTCCACTTTCATGTTAGAGCAGCACTAAGCAGACTGTAGATGCTTCTGGAGACAAATGATAGTAAGAAAATTACTTGAATCTTGGTTAAGATTTATTTAAAATGCTGAACCAAAACTATCCTCCCACACGGGGACCGAGTTCATGAAACTGTCACCAGACTCAGAGGGCTGGATTTCGACTTTCTTGTAAACAGAAACAAAAGGCTGATTTGTGGAAGGACAATGAAAATAAACATTTATTGAAGTCCTTAAAGACATTTCACAGAGCTGATACAGCTATAAAAACATAACACTGCAACTTGTGCAGCCTCAGAGACTCCGAGGTATACCATGTCCTGGCAGGGCATGACACAGATGTCTTCAAATAACTTTGCATTAAAAGCCTTCCCTACAAAACCCCCTTTGTTTTCATTAATAAAATGAAAAAACCTAGTAATTCCCACAAGCTATTTCCCTGCTTTGTACTTACACAGCACTTAAACCACCCAAGTCCTACGTCTCAGGCCATCATACGTAAACCCATGCTGCAGAGCAGAAGACACAGACCAAGAAGATGGGGAAGCATGCGCCAGGAGAGGAAAGTCTGCAGCACAAACAATCTGGGGTTCCAAACAACTGCCTGACAACGCCGTGCTTTTCACCACAGGCCTGCCCCCTTTCATCTCCAGGATCTGTGACAGAGAGAACAACTGTTCTCTAATGAGATCAGACTATTTTCTTGCATAGCTTTCAGAAAAAGCACAAGGAAGAAGCCATCTTCAGAATAAATTCTTGAGAAGTAACGTGCATAATCAAAGCGCCTTTTCTACAAGTGAGAGATGTAAGAGCAGTGCATAAACAAAAGGCTGCTATACAAAATCCATCTATTTAAAATACTGTTTATTTGTGATTTAACATTAATTAGCATTACATCTATGAGCAATTTCAGATAACATTTATATATTTTCCACAGGACACAAGAGTTGGCTGGCTCATTCTTTATGCCAAAGCAAGTAAATAGAGGCATTAGCAAAAGGTGCAAATAGTTCACGGTTGCATTTTAAAAAATATTTATGCACATTGCATTCATTTAGATATATTTTTAAAAAAGTTATGAAAAGCGTAGTTCACAGGTTACTGTTTCTACATATGTTGTAATACAACACAAATAATGTAGAACATAAAAAACAAAGTAAGCAACTGAAAGTTTCCACTATGATTAAAAACACTGATTCCAGTATTTAGTGATAGCTAGAAAATTGTTTCCAGGATCCATTCCAACATCGCATTATCACACTTACACGGTCAAAGCTAACCAGCCCCCAAACATGCTATAATCAACATTTTTGCATGCCAAACCACTCTCCAGCCATATTTAACAATTATATATTGTATAATATTTCAACCGGCAATTTGGGAATCGCATGGATCTTTAAAATGTACTTCCTATTGCGATGACTGATTTACAGACAATTTGACACAGCGAAGAAAACCCTATGTTAATTTCTATGTTTAGTTTGTATTTACAATACAGTAAAAGTACTAAAATGACAATATCAGTAAAAATGAGTAAGTAGCAGTACCACCCTTACCCATGGCACTAGGCTCTGATTTGCTCTGGGTTCATCCAAAGGACAACACAGATTCATGAGACCCTTTTATAATTCAAATGAAAGTGAAGAAAAAAAAACAAGTGTTGCACTCTGTATGAATCCATACAAATTATTTAAAACATCTAATATGGAAATGTCACTTTGCTGATTTAATAAAAATATCCCACAATCCATATCATATATTTAAAAAAAATAATCACCAAACTTTTACTTTCTTTGTCTCCTCCTATTTTCTTACTATTTCACTTTCCCTTTTAACAGTTTTGTTTCCTTCATTTGGTTATGTTAAGAGATTATTTTTCTTCATTCGTTAGCAATACCATGAGAGAAAAAAAAACCCACAAGTAATTTTCAAATATGAATCCAGTTCAATTTTATATGCTTTTATCCTTTGATTTCTAAGTCCCTGGATTCCTGAATTATATTTAAGTATACTCTAAACCAAGCATTCTTAAATACACTCTACTATTAAATGCTTGGTTCACATGCTTATAATACCTTTATACTGAATGGTATACAAACATTTGAACATATAAAATCTTCTTTTTGTTTTGCCAGTTAAACTAAATTATCAATGTTAAGTGTATAAAATCCCCCTTCTTGAAAAATAAGGGTTTTCCCCCCCCAACTGATAGAATAAAAAAGAAGTCTTCAAAAATTATATTTCACTAAAATGAAATATTTGGCAAAAAAGTTATTGAAGAATGGAATTCTTTAGACATTTTGTATAATTCCAAATAAACTTTCTCTTACACAGTTTTTCCCCTAATATTATGTGCCAGTGTATAATATTCCTACATGATCTAATCTTAAAAAAGATTTAAAGGTGTGCTGTTAATATGCACCCACTCAACTAGGGGTACAAAAACATAAAATATATGGTCAAAATCACGATACAAAAATGTATGATCTGGTTACCAAATGAGACAGCAGTTTTAAAAAGTCGTATGATCACTCAACAGTAACTTTAATAAAGACTTTAACTGTACTGAAAATTTTAAGGTCTGCAAAATACTCCAAGCAGAACTTGCTGCTGCATACTGTGACGGTATTTGATCTTGCTATGATGGTAACTGAGCACCTGCCAGTGTAGTTCTACGTTAAACTAATGAATATTTCCAACCCTCATAGCAATTTTGGACACAGTTAAGTGAAAGATGAATTAATTTTCAATTAACATGAAAGGGTTTTTGTTTGTTTGTTTTTTGTTTGTTTGGTTGGTTTTATTAAAGCAAAACCTCTTCCAGTTCCTTTTTGTTTAGGTTAAAAGTCCAGTTACTGCACACCCCTAACACTACGCTGTTAATGGTCAACTGAAACGTTTAAAATGTGCAATGTCTCCTCACAACAGAACTGCACTTAAGCTTCTACTTTCTCCTTCTTTTTACTCTTTTTCAGGAAAGACGGGGTGCGGAATTTCTTCTTCTTCTTTGATGGTGATTTGGAAGGTGACCCTTCAGGGGACAGGGTCTCTTCTATCTTTTCAGAGCTTTTAATCGTAATCTCTACACTCTCCACAGTACTAGTGGTTAACTGACTGACCCTCTTGGTGAGATCTTCTTCCACGTCATGTGCATCTTCCTTGCCGTTCACCACCACAACTGGCATCTCCACAGATATTAGGTTAGCATTCTGGGTATAGAGATCTTCATGATTTTCTGAAAGAACAGAGAATTTTGCAATTATTTACGTACACCATCATTCAAAAAACCAGTACTGAAACAAAGTCTGCGAGCCTGGACTGTGATCCAAAGAATGAAACCCAAAGTGCCTAGATGCTGGTGTTGTGTGTGTTTGGTTTTTTTTTTCCCCTTTATCTGCACTCTTACTTGTTGTAAAAAGACAAATACTGTGAAAACGTTATTAAAGCAAAATGGGCTGAAAAAGCTAACCTTATCTCTGCCAGGTACATACACAGCTCAAGCTGTATACAGTATATACAAATACAGTCTACACAGCATATACACATACAGTCTCAAGCACACTCAGAATTACGCTTTACTGCGGAAAACTAATTTATGAAAATGCAGCCATTTCATACAGAAGTCTTTAGAGAACTACCCTTTCCAAATGCCGTCTTAGGCTTTGCTGGAAAGTCTTAGGCAAAAAATCTAATCTTAACACTTTCAATAAAATCAAAAGATAGTATCTATTTCCTCCACCTCACTAATATCTAAGTTTCAGTATTTGCTGCGTTATTTTCTGTTTGTGAGAATTATGTATTAGAAAAAATTGTGGAAAGTAGTTTTCTGGACAGAGTCCCACCCAGACTTGGTAAAAGAGGGCTTTTTTTGGCTCAGCCGACTTCATGCGAGTGTAAAGAACGCAGGATGACTCAGGTTATCAGAGCCATTGGCATTGTACAGAAATTGCATGGAATACCTTCTAATTTTTCTGGGACATTTTGCGGGGATTGAGTTTGTGACTGAATTTGTGACACAGATGAACCGTCATCTGAGAATAATTCCTGTTCAGCATCTGCAGGACAAGATTTGAATTAGTAGCCAAGCAAAAGTAAAAATCAAGCAAGAGTGTCAGTGCTAGTGCTACAAGATATACAGATCTGCTAGCATTGCATTGCTCATGCTGACAACATCAAGAAGTTACAATACACAGTTTAAACCCTATAGAATTATGGATTTACACATTTTATCTGCTAACATACATCATATATTAGTTCTTTAATAGAAAGCATTAAAAAGGGTGGCAGGGTTGCATTCCAAGTAGCATGCCCCATGGTTTTATCTAGCTGTAAGTCACACAGTGTGCTGTTACAGTAAGCTATTATGTTATCCTCCGAATGTGATATATAGCAAAATTGTTTTATTACACAATATTAGTGAAGCAGAATGCATAGTACGTGTTATTGGTAAAAAAACCCAACAACAACAAATCAACCCTGAATTAGTAATTCCCTATGGAATAGTAGTATTGGAAGATGATGTAAAAAGAGAAAGTAGATGAGTCTTGCACGTTGGGAGAATAGAAGAAAAGTTAAAGAAGTCAAGACCAAACATCTCAGTAAACTTTTGCTCAGCTGGGCACAGACCTGAGCAACTTGATCTAACTTTGATATCAACTTTGAGGAGGAGGTTGGACTAAGACGACCTTCACGGGCTCTTCCAACCTAAGTTATTCTATGATTCGGACAAAAAAAAAGTGTGTTTTTGTCAACCCCATTTCTGTGCAAACCTTTCATTGCTTTAATTTTAGCACTAACCAAAGTTAAAAAAAAAAACAAAAACCAAAAAACAAAAAACCAAAAAATTCTACCATCTCAAGGAATGATTGGTTCTAAAGTAGTTGCCAACAGTATATGCTAATAATTAACATGTATACATTTTTTACAGTAGATATTCTCAAACTAAAAATGAACTCATTATTAAAACGTAAACCCCAACATTTAAAAACACACCACTGACCTTCCAACCCTTGTTGCTTGCGCTCAATTGTTTTCTTGTACTCTTCCAGTTCCTTTTCTGTGAGATGGCTGAATGGGTTGGGTGGTGCCGGTGGTGCGTGCTCATCATCTTCAAATTGCATTGGCTGGAAAAGAGAAAACCACAAAATTTAACAGTTAAAAAAAGAAGCAAGCATGCAAGACGTACATGGTTAATGTCTCTTTTTTTGCCCAAAGTTTGGTGACACCAGATTGGCAGGGAGTACAGAACAAAAACACAGATGCATCCAGACGAAAATTACCCCATTTAATCGGCGTTCCCATAGTAATGAATACTGACCACCGAGCTGTAAATCACCATCCTTTTGCGGCAGCACAATCGTTACTTGAGGTGGGGTTTTTTTGTGTATCAAGGGGGACAGCTTCAGAGTAGCTTCAACAGCTTACACTTCAGGGACCAATAGACTCTTCAGAGAAGTGAAAGTCCTTTAACACCAGGGTTTCAAAAATAAGGTTTCCCATATTTTCTGAAAATGCCCCAAGTTCTAGGAATTTTTTTTGTAGGAAAGTAACTGTGCTCATGCTCCAGTTTAGGAATCTAACTGAAAAAGCTCTCCTGAGATGAATCTTACAATGACAAAATTAAAATTATTCTCATGTTGAACGAAAACTCATTTGGAAAATAATCTTTTTACCTGAAACAAACAAGCAAACTCAGTGTTATCTCCTAAGAATATTGGAAACCAAAATGAGGAAATAGATGTACTAACCCATGGATGGTTGGAAACTCTTCTTAGAACTATAGAATTCCAATTCCAATTCATCACAGTTTGTTATATAACCTTATTAGGGATATCTGTACTGTTTGGAAGTAAGTATATTCTATTCAAGAAAAGATCAGTGTGGACAGGTAAGAAACTGGAACCCCTCCCAACCTCTCTCCCAATAAGACGGCTGTTTCTAATGAAAGCTGCCTTCTACATGGTCCCATCCCACCTTTTAAACTCAGTTATTTCTGGGCCTCGATCATTTCCTTTAGCAGCAGTTCCACAGAGTGATGAAAAGATTATTTTTTGCACCGTGCATTGCAAAGTTCATCACTCTTTAGCTTAAATGGTCTTAGACATGGGTCCTACTTCATTAATTTTAATGGCAGGGAAACTTACCCTTCATATCTCCATTTGAAACTAACATTTTAAACCTTTCAAATGAAACATGAATAAAACCTATCACACATCCAAAATTTGGCACTAAAATAATCAGTTCTAACAAAGCATTTTGAAAGAAAATGGCCCAAACTGATGTTTGAAAGACAGGCAGCCAAATAACCCAAATATTTGTAAATCAATTAATTATGTCCTACTCACTGGACTTGGCTTTTTATCCACAACAATCCCAGCGAGCAGCTGAGACTGTGGTCCTGCTGTCTTTAGGTCATATCGGTTTTGCTCCCTTATCTATACAGAGAAAATAAATTGGGTTAGAAACAGATATTTCTCTTTAACAAATCCTATGCCCACCAGTTTTGCAAAGCCAGTAACACAGGCAGCAGTGAACGGCTGGAGGACCCAGCTGTACAATGATGCACCTAAAAATTAAGATCTCTCCTTCCACCTCTGAATGCACTGCCTATGTTGTTTAGCTCCTCAAGTACTCCCGAATATCCACCCTCGTCCCAGCTCCTGCGCTCCATGGAAGCCAGTATTTAGAAATAAGCTCCAAGGAATAGTATATCTCTGAACCTGTGCTCTCCATCCCCTCAAAATAAATGACCTGTGTTAAGCTGTTGGAGAGGTCTCTGTGATCACAAAGGTTGGTAAAGTTTTTCCTTCTGTGAGTACCTCATTATTTTCCCCAAGCCAACAGCCCTAGCTTCACACTGGCAGGGTTTAAGAGATTGACAGATCAGATATAAATGTAAATACAAATACAGTTCATATAAAAAAGATTCTACAGCAGAAAAATAGGAATAAACTACCTAATGAGACAGTGACATGCATGAATTTAAAAATCATTGTCTGGGGCTTGTATTATTAATCTCTAGATGATTAGAGGATGCCTTTCCAGTTCTAAGGAAGGGAGTTGCTCCTTCTGACTCTAGTTCAGTCCCCACGGATACTGATATGATGCTTTCCAAGAAAGAAAAAAAAAAAATGTAATTAAATGGAAAGTGTCCTGAATATCTGTTAACACAGTTATGCCTAGGGTGGAGTATTTGGTCAGTCTGACAGTCAGTGTCTTATGTGCTGGAAAGGAAAAGCAGTGAGATACTTGTGTTTACGGAGAGGTCCAACAATAATCTCTCATTTTCTTTTTTTTTTTTTACTGCCATTAAGAAGTGGACTGGACGATAGAAACTCCATCTTAAGAAGTGCTAGGAGAATTAACACAGAACAGAGCGAGATCACAGTCTGAGATTGAATCATGCTGTAGATAACATACAGCAATTCAGTTCATGTTGACACCTAATTATCTACTAAATATAATGCTACATAGCAGGGACTACCATTTCCAGTCTATCATTTCCAGAGTTACTACTCATCCTTCATCAAACTATTGCATTCAGAATTCATATATATCACATATGTATCTACAAACTTCATGTAGATCATACACTTAAATACATGCTTTTTAGTGCCAAAAATCACATACAATGTAAGAAACTTCTTAGTAAAATCAGAACACTTGAAAATGTTATTTTACTGCTGTATTGAATCATTAACTGAACACATAATTTTATTTGGAAATGTTACAATTTTCTTCATTACACTTCTTTTACCTTATTTCTCTTTTCCAACACTTCACTTGGGTTTGTGTTTAGAGGAACAAATTGGTTTGGATCTTCAATTTTGATTGGCGTTCCTCCACTAGTCTTGGAGGAGTCATCAGCTTTCATCCACTTAAAGAAAAAAAAAAAAAGGGAGCTAAAAACCCCAGCATAATGGGGAGGAACAATTCTCAGTGTTCTCTTACTGTTAAAGAAGAGATATAAAGAAAGGACTTTCTGACTTTATTCTCAATTCCACATAACATCCACAAAACAGTCACAACTCTCTACAAGCTTGTATGTTTGCCCAACAGGATTTAAGTTGCCTTGAACACATATCATCAAGATTACTTTTGGTAAACACTGAAATACATTCCTGAAAAATGCAATACTGTGTACTAACGAAGTCATACTTAGAAAGGATCATGCTTCCTAGTAACTGGTGTATAGTTCCACCAGCTCCAGGGCCCTTGTTCATGCAATCAACTTCCACCTCTGCTAACCACACATTTTGTCCGTAGTTTTTTTCCTTTGTAAGCAGAATTTTAAATCAGTTGCTAAGGGCGTTTCTCCCAAATTTAAGTTTAGAAACTCGCTAGCCTACCAGCAGGAGGAGCTGATGCTTCTACAGTTGTACTATGCAACTGGGAGTAGCCGAATAGCAAATAACATGCTTTGTAGTCCCATGAGAGCCACCTCTCTCCAGGTTGGAAACACAGTGGAAGAATCTTAGTGAGCCGAAGGAGGAAGAAAAATCTTGATCATCATTAAACGTAGCAGCATGAATAGACTTTTCAAAGTCTGTTTTCAGCAGGCTTACAAACAGGAAAGGGACAGTTAGGGATGAATTAGAGCTTGTGTCTCCCTCATGTACAGAAGAGAACAACCCATGGGCGATTTAAAACCTTACTATGTTTGGTGGATAATTAATAGCACAAAAAGATATGGTAGAAAAACTGTTTTCTACTTCAGGAATCCGAAGAGCTAGTAACAAAAGGGAAATCGTTGTCAAGTTTTATCATAAACTGTTACTCTTCCAAACAGTTAAACCCCCCTTCCCCAAACAGAGGAGGCCTTTAGTACTAATGTCATTAGATCTCCCCAAACCTTATTTTTATTTGCTTGATAAACTTATTTGCTAATTCTGTTAAAGATTTCCTCATATAAACTCTGCATAATTTACTTTCTCTCAAGTAGTGCAAAAACTAAGCAACTGCTTAAAATATGTACCTACCGTGATCTTAGTCCTGGGACTGGTTTCCCCGTTCCAGGACTCCTCAGGCACATTAACTTTCAAGTATGTGTTTGGAGAGTTCAGCCATCTTGTCTTTTCTCTCTGTTGCCTCTGCGCCAGGAATTTCAGAGGTGAAAGCGGGACTGTATCATCTTCAAAGGAAAAGGCAGTCACAGTGGCTGGGATCTCAACGTCACTCTTATGTCTGGGTTTTTCTCTGACTAATGGTTGCCTATAGGCATAGCCAGTTCTGTATCCCTATGGAGAAGGGGAAAAAAGGAAAAATCTGGTTAAAAAAAAAAAAAAAAATCAGAAAAAGGTATCCAAAGAAGTCATGGAAGTTTGCGCTGCCCTATATACATTAAATGAGTCCACTGAGCTCTTCAGAGGACGGGCTAGTGGTGTCGTCCATCATTCATTCATACTAGTAACATTCAAGAGACCCGTTTAAAATACAGCACGGTAGCAGGTGGACAGGACCCCACTCACACTTCACCTTCCTCCCACCTTCATGGACGCGTGACCACCAAATGACCCCCTGCTCAGGTTATGACCTAGGTAGCATTCATGAGGACGTTTATCTGTCTTGCACAGCGGCACATCCTAGTTCATGACACTCCCCCATTCCTCACTCTATTTATACTAAAGGCTGTTCCAGAATTCATACTGCAGTAAAATGGACATTTCAAACAAGTAATAAATTACCATCTTATTTCCCAATATTAGCATTAATAACAAAATACAGAGGGAATCTGCTATGTCTATTTACTAGGTGGCAATTAAAATATATTTTTACTATTAAGCTACTATAAAGGGCAAATACGTTTGTGAGACGGGTTGGACAAAATTCAAGTTCAAAACATTATCAATTCTTATGAAGACAAAATACCACTGTCAGATAGAGTGACATAATAAAAACTAAACCAAGCACAAGAGATTTCGTATACAATAAAAGTTACTCCGTCTTCATTTTCAAACTCGCAAAGAAACCAGAAAAGATCGTTTGCTTTACAGAAGCTAATCCTGCACTCTCAGAAGCTTACAGAGACTATATGGACAACGCCATCAATGTGCTCTCACCAGGTTGTCCAGCATCCGCATGAGCGCTTCAAATTCTTGCTCCCCAACTTTCCATTTTTGTTGCGAAGCCATATTAACTCCACCTCCTCCAGCTGCTGCCACAGCGTGCGTGGAAGGCTTGAACTTCTGCAGATCCAGTAGTAGGAGATTGTCTATCCCACCTGCTCCAGCTAATGCATGAACCTAGAGACATCAGTAAGTGTATTTCATTTGTGGAAAAGCTTTTGGATTCTCTGCTTTTCTGAATTCACAGGAAATATACTTAAACACATGCTGCAGTTATTTCTCAGGCTAGTTTTCTACTGTGCAAAAATGTATTAAAATATATAGCAAGTGATTCATATGGAAAGCATGATAATACCTGCTAATAATTGCACCTTAAAAGGAGTAGACTCAAACACTAGCCTTCAGAGAACCTTAAAAAGGTCTTTCTGCATCACAGGACTAAAAATTTTTCATTTTTATATCTGTTTCAAAACAAATGAGTGATCTAATTAAAAATGAATGGCAGGGGAAGGGAGGAAAGGAAAGGAGCGGGAGACTGCCATTTGCACCTCCAAACGCCTACTTGGGAGGACAGGATCACTGGAGAACAAGTAAGAGCAAAGTGAGGAAGTTTCTGGAGATGGGCTTAAGAGTTACGGAAAGTGAGAACACTTTCAGTGGTCTCTCTCCACAGGTTATGGATAATACCTAACTGAGTAGTTAAAGTTAGACAAAATGGAAACAGCTGATTTTGGGACTCAAGTTATTTTTAAATATGCTACCCTCTACCATTGAGGGTAGACCTTTTGTTTATTTGGTTTTACAAATACTTGTGATCATAGGGAGAAGCTTCTTGCCTTGTCACAACTTCAGCTTTGATAAATGAGCTGCATGTCAAGAGATCTTAAGTCACACTTCCACATGCAGCGAGTACCACCAAATCTATTATCTGACAGATTCCCTGCATGAAGCTCACTCTCTACAGCATGGAACACAACGTGTACCCTTCAGAGTGTAACACCACTAATACTCATTCTAGGAAGAGTGAAACCGTATTTGTGCTCTTCCTTCTATGTTTTCCTGATTATTCCAATTTCTTTGACTTTGACCTGGCATATGATAACCGGATTCCACAACATCAAATATTTTGTAATATTAGCAATGTTCCCATCTGGGATGTAATCTACAACTCAGCAGCATAAGTGTTTGAAATTAAATACAAATAAATTCTCTCTCACCTGTGTTTCACAGGCCAGTTGCACATTGAAAATATAGTGGAATGCTTCTTCCAGTGTCTCTCCTAGTGCTACCACACCATGGTTTCTCAAGACTAATACCTAGTAAATGAAGACACTAATGTTAAATGGTAGAAACTGGCGCAGTACATGAAAATTGTTTATGAAGAGCATGAATGAGGTTGAATACCTTGCAACTGGGTCCAAGAACTTTCTGAAGCTGAATTCTCTCTTCCTGTTCATCAAGAGATCCCTGGTAGTTATAATAAGCAACATCTCCCAGAATCAGAGCCTCTTGCGATATGGGAAGGATGCCACACTTCATAGATGAAACCTGTTTCAAGAAAATGCAGCACTGATAATTAGGAAAAAATGAAACTCAAACCCCACATGTCAACCACCCAAGCTGTAGCAGGGTGTACTTTGTATCTTTGTTAGAAGAGACACAAACTCTCCATAGTGAAAGCTTGGAAACAGTACCTTCCCTTCCTACCCCCCCCAGTCTAATTTGCAATAGTGTGACAGAGCTGCTGCTACCCAACCTAGGGACAGGTTTATTATAGGAAAAGACAAATTATCCCAATTAACTTAATTTTTGTGAATTTTATCCACGTCTAATTCTCAGCATAAGCCTATTTAATGCTTTTTCCTTCTTTCCCACATTTGTAACTTCAAAAAGCTAGTATAAAAGAAGTTATCCTTTCCTTTTTTTGTCTGTAGTCATGGAATGCATATATATGCATTTATATATAAAATAATATGAATTTATCTATTTATCTCAAACAAAATTCTTTCAAGCCTCCTTACATTTTTATCATTGTTATACAGACTATTTTTAACTTATGTTAACTATGATTTTTTAATAGTGAGGTAAATCCAAAGTGAACATAACTATTAATTAAGCCACCTAAAAATGGAGTTGTACAATGCAAATGATGATGTATACAGCGCATTATATTGTCAAAGACGGTATAAATGAAGCCTGTGTAAACTATATACTTTACAGCCTCCTCAACCCGAGTACAATTGTATCTAAGCATCAGTTTATTCCTATCCTTTTCACTGTGGTGGCCCAGCCCTCTTTCTCTGCTTATTTGATAACTTCACACCTTTCTTTACCAGTGTAGAGTCGATGTTAAAAACAAAAATAAAACTGCTGTGAGCAGTGATTCAGATTCAGAAAGGTGATCTAAATTCATATGGTAAACCTGTTTTCTTTTACTCTTTATGCTAGAAGGAAGACTTACAGCTGCTGTTGCAGGAGTATGTATGTGTATTACACATCTGACATCAGGGCGTGTGGAGTAGATGGCCACATGTGGACTGAATCCTGCATTGTCAATACTTAGAGTAGTACTTCCCTGGTCAACTACATCTCCTAGGATGTTTACCTTAACCTGGAAAAGTCAAACAAAGGAATAATATTCAAAAATCTTGTGACAACTGCCATTATCTACAAACTACCCTCCCTTTCTTACTTGGTACCAAATTTCCCCCCCACATGTTTAGGGCTCAGAGCACGAAAAAAGAGTAGGAGAGCAGCCATGAATGTGCGCGTCAATAAACCATCGTGCTGTCCAAGCTCTTGATAGTTGTTGGAAGTCCAGCCATGGAAGAAGTAAAGACAAGACCCTGATACAACACATATTCCTCTTTGGTCTAGCTGACCTTTCCTTGTTTCTGACTGTCAAGAATGAATTTCATTAACATTTCATACATTTTACATATGAAGAAAATTCAGCCTCCGAGAAATTTCTAATAATAAAGTTAAATGCACAGGGAATTTTCAATTTCATGGGAACATTAAAATAGTAATTCCAGGATCAACAAAAAACAACAGCAGGGTCATATGAGGTCTTGTTCTCATGTTTGTATTTTGGTTCTGTGTTTGCTGGTGTAATGCTATCAATTTCAATCTGCTACCCCTTCCAACTGGAGGTAGTTTCTTTACAGATACATACTGACATGAAGAACATATGGCAAGTTCTGCACCAAAAGACGCGTGATTTAGCAGCTACCATTGCCCAAACGCCAATCTGTAACTTCATCCAGCTCCTTTGTTGGGCCTTGGGAAGATTATTCAATTTTATTTCCCCGTTTATAAAGACAAGAGCTTATTCTACTAACACTACTCCTACAGAGTCATTTCATATGTATTACCATATTGTCAGGTTATAAAAGGTTGCTGTTACACTGAAGCTATTTGATGAGCTTCATCAGACAGGAAAACAAAACTTTGCTGCTCCACATTGAAGCTGAAGACAAAGCAACAGAAAGCAAAGCTAAACGAAAAAAGAAATGCTAAGGACAAAGGATGCTAGTATCTAAACAGTTAATCAGCTTTTCATCTGGCGGGCAAACATTAAAAACCAAATAACAGCACGATTATCGTTTAGAAGTCCATTTTAGCAGCCACAAAAGTCTTCTAGAAAACCGGTTGAGCCTTGCTGGTTATTGCAGCAGGTGAATCACGTACCAAATTAGAAGCTGAAGCTTCAGAAAAGGACAGACCTCTTGGAATGATTAGAATATGGTCATGTTCTTTGCTTACTCTTACCTACAAAGGAGGAAGAAAATGGATTACTGATCTATTTTTCAATTTATATTATTCAGGGGGAAAATTAATTTGAATGAATAGGTAATATTCCAAATAAAAATTTTTATTCTCTAAAATACTTACTGTGATATAGGCATTTGGCAAATGTGCCCACCCAAACAAGTCAGCCAATCTATATAAACTGGCTAACTTGCAACGGGTAAGTTTTTCTCCCTTAACAAACGAGGAGGTATCTATCCCAGGTAGATCATTGATGGGTGTAATCATTCCATGGCCTGGAAAACAGATAAAAAGAGATGATGGCCAGTTGGACAATTAAATAACTTCTAGCTATGCCATGGTCTTCCAGAAGCAGTGTATTTAAATTGTTAGCACAGCAGTACCAGCTGCTCCATGAATACATGATATCCCTTTGAGAGATGCAGCCTTTGCTTACAGGGAAAGTTACAATAAGAAGTAAAAGTCATTTTGGTTTTCAACAAAGAGCACCCACTTTGAGATTAGTCACCCTGTCCGCGTCCCTGGGCAAATGCAGCAGAGACAACAGCTGGACCCACAGTCTCACGAACCAACCAGAGATGCGGAGATGAAATTATTTGGGCTCTCTGTTGCTCTCTTCTTCTTGTTTTGTTAAATGCACTCTAAAGAGCCATTTTGGGACCAATTCTCAAAAGATGCTGAATGCTGACAGCTGCCACTGTACTTCAGGCTTGTAAGCTCCCATATGATGTCCACCCACAGAACTTAAATTGACTTTAACGTTTCAGTGCTTCATGACTTGGAAAGAAGAACCTGGGTGTTAACTGAAAATCCTAGCGACATCTTTATAACTAGAGTGCATACTACAAGCTGTCTTGATCCGTGGGAGCTGTTTATGTAATGATTCAGTTTGCCAGGCTATCCTCCCCCTCCTTTTTGTTTATTTTTCTACTCTTGCATATAAATTGTTATTACAAAAAAAAAAAATCTAAATGGTTATGTATTTCACATCTCAGTTTATGCTCATGTTAAACTGCTAATAGTAACAGGGCACAGCATTTTGTTCCCTATCTCAGTTAAACTTTTATTAACAAATTCTAGAATAAATGAGTGTGAGGACTCCAAATATTTTGGGTATCATTATACAAATCAAAGAATTTGAGAGAAAGATGCCTAAAAAGGAAAGTTAAGGCCACCATCTGTACTACTTCACAGCTGAAGCAAGCTCTGACAGAACTTTTATTCAAAGAAAGAGGAGATCCCAGCATTGCTAAGCCCTGGTGATAATAAAAAAAAATGGAAGAGAAAAAGTGCAATTATATGTATAATTCACTTACTGAGTGAAGATGAGGAAAAACCTGCAAAAGAGCTTGCTGTAATGTATTCAGCAATCTGCTGTAACGCAAGCAGTCCAGTGGGGTTATTGCCCTTCTTCATCTGTTCTTGAATAAGGCATTCCAGATCTTCTCTAAAAGCCTGTAGAAACATTTGAGAATCATCAAGGAAACCTGGCTTTGATAGAAATAAGATTATTATAGGTGGGGCTGGTAGCTTTGCCTTTTATTAATGTTACATGACACTTCCCCTTAGACCTTGTTTTTAGCTGCTTATAACTTTGCCAAACTTTAACCATCTGACTTAAACTTTGTATGCTAAGTTTTAGCAATTTGGGGGGCAGGAGGAAGGAATTTGGTCACAGAGCATTTAACTAGTTCCCAGAACAAGACAAGATAAAATGCATTTTTGTAAATGATAACAAAAAACTTTTTTAACAATAATTAAAGAATTCTCAATCTTTTGGGAGAGGTACTTGAAATTCGATCAGAATGTGTTGCTTTTAGTGCTGGGTATTTTTTAATTCTGTAATCCCTCTAAAAATCCATCCAAATTCGATAAAGTTATAAACAACTGGAAAACTGGAGCTCACCCACGCTCAAGTAGTATCACAGACATGCAAAAACTAGAGGGAACGCTGGGATGTTATCTCCTCTCTATTTCTTTCTTACTCCCCAAGGGAAAAACCCTTCTCTCTTCTCCTGTATAAAACGTCCTCAACTCCAAGAGATAAACTCTTGCAGAATATACAATGAAAAAGGTTTTCACAGTATCAAATTTAATCTACTATGCACTGTGGACAAAGCCCGTTCCTTCTAGATGACAGACAGATTGACCACTATCCACAAAAACCGCCTGTCCTAGGACTACTTCAGTCTTGACATTTCTAGACTAAATAAATTCTGTTCCTTCAAGCTTTCCTTATAGGTTATATTTTCTAACTCTCTCATTATTTCTTGGTAGCATCTTCCAGCTTTTGTCTGAACCAGCAGTACACGAAGCTGCACACATGAGCTGAGGTGTACTGCGAACGCTGTTGCTCGTTCATTCCAGAAAGACATTTGGTGCCTTTACCATGCAGCTGACTCCTATTATAACTCCAGGCTTTTCCCAGTATGTAATTGCTCCTTTCAGTTTGCCTTTCTTAGCAGAGTACTTGCTCTCAATTAAAAAAGACAATAGTCTGTATGGCAAATGTAATTTCTTCACTGAATTTTAATTCAGTCCTCCAAAACACCCACTTTGTTGGGTAAAATCCACCAATCTCATGAAATAGTCTGTTCATCAACAGTTTTGACTCTAAAAGAGTGCTACCAGACCCCCAAAACACATCCTCAAAACTCTACTTGATATGGCCTCTCAGCTGGACAGCTGAGCATCCAAAGTTTTCAGACACCCATGCTCTACCTTAGAGTAATTTTGTCAGGATTGTGTGTACCTGAGACTTGCCAGATTTCCACAGGTAAAGCCTCTAAAAATTCTTGAAGACTGACTATGCAGAGATCTGTTACACGGATCTCTCGGTGCAGACCAGACTACGCATGCACCATCCCCCAAACAGCTCAACCACCTCTCACTAGCCTGAAGATACATGGGCAAAGTCAGATTTTTCTCTTTAGTGGCTGCTGTAGGTAAGATCTATGCAGCAGGGGAATGGGCATGGGGAAAAGGAAAGAAGAAACACGGAATCAAGTGAGGAAAGGAACCTAACTGGGACTGGGAGAAAAGCAGCAGAGGTATGGGAGGTGGATCAACACTGGGAGCCCATAAGGGAAACTGATGGGAGGTAATTATGGGGAGGAAATTGCCAGAAAGGCAAACAAGGATTTGTGGAAAATGGCAAGTGGTTGGAGAAAACATCCTGACTTTCATCCTTCATCTATCAGCAGATGACTGTGAAACCCACTCCCTTCCATCTGATTCAGCTCCAAGGATGGCCATCATCATCATGACTCCATGTGTTCCAATGGCAACGCGGGTCCCAACTTTACTGACAAAATAATGAGCACCATCCCCAGCCTGGAACCCAAATGTGGCCGCAAGCCTGGACTGCTGGAAGTCAGACATGCAGAGGATGTTTCTTTGCCCCTCTTGCACACAGATAATAATCTTTAAGTATACCATGGTCGTCTTGTCCCCATGCCTCATTTGGCACACAGTGGCTAGTTCTCACTAGAAAAGAAATTCAGTATGTTTTCCTCTTCTCATGGCTCAGCACATGGCCCTGTGCCTTTTGTGCATGCTACTCATACTCTGTTGAGATGACTATTATTATTTATCTGACAAGGTTTTCTCTGGGCAGATAATTGCTGTAAATCCAAGTGCTTCACAAGCATTAATTCACTAATCCCCGAAACACGCCTTTAAGGTGCAGCAGGGCCCTGTCATCATTTCCACAGAATGGCAGTGAGGAGGTTGAGGTAAGATGCTTCCACCAATTTGGGACATTCATTTTGAGAGGACCAGAGCCCCATTTGCAGAGGACTGGGCAGTAAGTAGCTTCTTACATACCCAAAGTAAAACTCTCAGTGAAAATTCAAGTGCAGCACTGAGTGTTTAATGTGCTGCTGTACCTCGGGGTAACAGAAAAATCACAATCTGAAAAACCAGGAAACACATGATTCAGCATCACCCATGACAGCCCAGTTTAAACCCTTGAGGTTGGTTAGTACCTGAATTTGAGCATCTCTCACTACAACCAAAGTGGTTTTGAATGAAATTCGGATGCGTGTGATTTAGACAATCCCCTGTAGAAGACATGAGGATTTTTCATATAACTAGAAGAAAGCATTTTGGGTGGTCAAACAGCTCGCAAGTGCATAGAAAAAGGAGCCAAGGTCAAACCTTTACGTTCTACCAACCTGCACGGAAGTGGAAAAAGTGTAAAATAACAGAGGTAGTTCCTCGGCCCTTTGCACATCATAACCTTCACATTACAGAAGGCTTTTGTTTCCCCTCTAAACCCCCCCAAAACCAGACTTTCAAGCACCAGCCATCCCAGCGCCAGCTCGCTTTTCCGCTAATGGTTCACCATGAGGCTACGGTTTTATGGCACTTTCTCCTTCTGTTACTATGATCTATTAAGACTGCAGAGACGACGACTGGCCAATATATTTCATCAAGCTATACTAACACTTATTTTCAAATTCTATCATTCCAAGATATTAAATTACTTCTCAAATATTCCTGAAAGAGCCCCCCTGCAAGAAAGCTTTGCCATTTCACACTCTGCAAGGCTGAAATGCTCTTTCACTCTAGTTTACAATCTGTATATAAGAAAACTGCACATTTGTAGTCTCCCGGGGGCCATGTGGAAGACAGAATTCATGAAATTTATGGAAGTATTTGCTTGGGAGGAGATGGAAAAAACCAGTTATCTGTATTATATTAAATCACACTCACTTCAATTCAACAAGAACTACAAAAAGGATCTGCAAAAACATTCACAGTGAACTATTATTAGTCATATTCTGACTTTTTTTTTTTTTTTAAACCTGTACAAGTAATGTTACCTCTATCGCAGAAAAAAAGTGGTGTAATGTATTTCGGGCAATTTTTGACAGAAAGATTTCTTGGTTTACTTCTTATTGTATTTTTAGTTCTTCTGCTTTCTGATCATACTATTTTCATTCTTCTGAGCTTAGTTTTGCTCTCTGATGCTAACAGTAGTATATTATACACTTGCTGAGGCTACTACAAATGAAGATTTAGTGTTGTATCAACAATTTCGTTAAACCAAACAAGCAGCTTTCCTTAAAAATAATTTCAGAAATAACAGAAGATATGTAAGAGCCAGAACAAGTAGGAAATAGGGAGGTTTGGGATAAGCTGTAAAACAGAGGTGAGGATATGGATGAAGTGCATAAAATAAAGTATGCAATTTATCCACATGCCAGTGTGCAACAATGTTTTCTAGCAGGCTGCAGGCTTCAGTGTGTCATGCACATGACTCGCGCACATTCCTCCATGCATATTTATGACTACTTCAATACCTTTTGTTCACTGCTACAGACCTTTAAAATTTGGACCTGTATGTCCTTAGATAACCATCTCACATGTGCTAACATAACCTTTCTCTGTTTCGGATAATTCCCGAAGGGCTCATATGAGGGGTACCACCTTCTTCTGGAGAACAATTTACCCTAAATATTAGCCATTAAATGAATGATATTTATTGGAGCTTTTGCTGTACAGCACTTATTTCTGTAAAACCACTACTGCGCAGGGCTCTGATTTTGGGATCTGACCCATTCGGCAGCAGGAATCTGCTTCTGAAAACCTAACTGCAGCCTGGAGACCAAGTGGTTTGGTTTTGCTTTAATTCATGAGACTGCAATATATATATGGCATTACACTGCAACTGCCCACAAGTGACCAAGTAAAAGTCATGCTTGAGAGAGATGTTTTCAAAAAGACGACAAACACTCTGCTCCAGCACGAAAGTAGATATTTTTCAAGCAGAAAGGTCACTAGTAATTTCAGATGTTGTATTCAACAAGAAAATGCTGACAAAGGAAAAACTGTACTGTCAGATGAATGAAAAATTATGTTATTCAGCTGTATGCTCAGCATTGCTCAATAAAGAGAAAGTTTCAGCTTTGGGATTTAAATAGTTCTTTGGGTACACGTGGTTTTTTTGGTTTGTTTGCTTTAAACCACTAAAACTTTAGACATAAGATGATACAATAAGAGCAGTGATTTTTTACAGTGGGGTACCGAGTCCCAAAATGAGAAGCACAGCACCTCGTGGCTGCCCATGCTGCCCGTCAACACAGTTGCCCCGTCAACACAGCTGCACTACTTCTGGACTCGGCCAACCTGCCTGTGCCTGCACCGGTGCTACAGCGAGGCTGCCGCCTGCGTAACCCACCCCGCCATAGCTGAGAAGCGTTTCCTGTTTGCACAAGCATCTTCCATGAGCTCTGTCTTCAGTGAGCTCACCTGCCCAGCCAAGCACCAGAGCCCCCCCTTGTTTGTGCTGGAACAGCGCTTCAAGCACCCTGCTGAAAGTTTGCATAGAAAACAGCCTGTGGTATGAAAACTGGGCTCATGACAGCTATTGGAAAGGGGGCAAAGCAACATTTCAGACAAGATGCACAAGTAGGAGGATGCCGAGTAGAGCTTTTATTCACCTGGCAGCAGCCAGCCACCTAAACAAATAGCCTGACCACGGTATGCAGCAAGCTGCAAACTCCCCTTCCACTACTGCCAGCTGAGGTTGTTCTCTTCAAAACTGCAGTGGGCTGAACTAGAGCAAGTTACAGCAGAGGAAAACAGTTTTGCACTTACACCATGAACCAAAGCATCCTCTGCACAGCCAAGCCTGCCAGCTGCTGACCTGACTGCCCAGAGCTGGTGGTGCCCAGCTGCTCTGCTTCCATCTCACCCACCTTCTGAATGCCACTCCACTACCTTGCACCAAGACATGAATTTCCCCACAATTCATCAGTAAAAATATACAGGGCAGCTCAGTCTGTTCCTAAAACTGTTTCTAGAACGCCACTGTTTCTAAACTTTCTGTTTCTAAAACTCCAGTCAGCTCTTTTACACCGGCTTAGACAGCCTTACACGGTACTGCAGCCTGCAGAACAGATACAGCTTTTCTTGATAGAGTCATTAGTTGCATGATTAGGTCTTTCTGGCACCATAAAATTACTTCTCCAGAAATATTTGCAATCATCATCCAAATACACACCATAAACTCAAGCAGCTTAGATGCAAAAGTCTTTCAACTTAGACCTGCAAGGGCTCTCTGAAACTCAAGAGTGAAGTTACAAGCCTCAGTTCTGACTCATTTACTTACATTTTCTTTCAGAAGGACAATCTTAAGTGCGAGCCGACAGTTTAAATTGGGGCTTTTAAGAGTCAAAGCAACATTTGCATGTACCAGTTGACAACTGGTATTTTTCAGTCAACGTAAGCAGAAAAGCTAGAATAACAAACTTGCTAGAATAACCTATTTTACATGTATACACATTTATATATAGCACAGAACAATAATGTTGCTAGAAAATTTTAGTATTAATCTCTTCATCTTGGTAGGCAGCTCTCTGAGGATGTTAAGAGGTATGCAGGCTCTTAAGTGTTTTGACTATCTTTCTATGCTGTTTCTTATTTGTTGACCATTGATTTCTCCATGTAGTCCTTATCCACTCAAAAGAAGTAGAAATAAAATAATAAGAAAAAAAAAAATCCCTGTAAATAGAGAAAACAATGGCATACAGGTTATCTGCAAATACTCCACGTCACAAACCTTTAAGAGGAGAAAGCATGTGCTCACATCAGGACTAATTACAGTGAGGTCCAAACAGTTTGATAGGTCAGTCTACAGGAAAGTAGCTAGAAAATGTATGTGAGGTCCCTACATTTAATACCAGCACTGCTGTTAGCCTAAAAGCTGCAGAATAATACAAGAAATCCCTTCACCCATTTTCACTTTTGCCTATTTTTGATCATAGCTTATGTATCTTAAATCCATTTTTTAAAAGGGTCTAATTCAACTTATCTACATATAAATGCACCCATAAAGAGTCTCTAAGCCAAATCACCACCACTGAAGAAAAGTTTCAAAACTTAACTGGTATTTTGCTCTTGAGAGCGAAGAGACGTTAAAATTAACTCCTGTGCTGTAAACGCAGCTGCCCGCGGAGAGGAAGACCTTCACCGAAACAGCCGATACGGCTTCGTAACAGGCTGTTTCAAGACTGGAGTTTAGATACAAACAACCGGTGCCCTAAGTGGAAAAGGGTGGAGTTGGCCACAGAAAAACTGCCAGTGAGTTAAGGCTGGTGGGGAGAAGATAAGAGTCACAAAAAGTGTTTGTTAATGCCACGAAAAAAAAAAGGGGGGGCTTCTGTGTTAAGACAGAAAGAAATAGGCTCAGTATTAAATATGGGGAATTAGGTAAAGTTATAATAATCTCTTCACTTGCAGTGAAGCGTGTGGATATCTGGGCTGGAAGCTGGTCCCATACAGAGCTCAGCCTGCGCCGGTTTTTCCAGCTCCTCTAACCTGGTACACACTAGCTTCCCTCCGTGAGCCAAAGCAGCGTGTTTACTCCTGCGATAAGCGGCCTAGAGATACCCTATGATTAAAGCAAAACCTGAAGCACTGAGCTCCTTCGCAAAGCCCATCTTCAGCTCCCAAAGTCCCAGCGCCAGCCATCTCCACACTCACACAACCCCTGCCCTGAATGGGTCCCTCCGTTGTGTTTTCTCATGGAGTAAAGCCACGCTATGCGTCTTGCTAGATGGGCTATAACTGCCAAAATTGAAAATGCTAGAAGAAATCTAATTTCAGCTTGTCAGGGGTCTTACACATTTCCGAGCATAATTAGCTGTTTTTTCAGCAAGTGGCAGGAGTAGGGAGGGTGGGAGCACGCATGGTGGCGATGCACCAGGACAGATGATGGGCCCTCTTACAGGGCATTCTGGATGCAGCCAGGGAGGAAAGTCATCAGTCACGACTTTCCAGGATTTTCCAGGCACTGTTAAGAGCGTGTACTAAACCAAAGGATTACTAACAGCCAAAAACCAACCAAACAAACAAACTTAAAAATGAATACAGCTAAGTAAGTCCTTTTAATTGTTATTCATTACTTGTACTGCAATGGAAACCCCTCATCCTGCTCTCTCCAGACCAATTTGATGCCGTTATTGAACAGAAGTTACAAGACTAGCGAATGAAAGAAAAATGGTGGATTTTGTTACAATGCATTTTATTTTATATTTCCTTATCACTTACCTAGGGAATTAATTCAGATTGGAGTATTTTTTACAATTAATAACTTCAAATACTTTTAGGACTATAGGAAAGTCATCAAGCAAAGGAGGATGGATCTAATTGTTTAATGATTTGAATAATCTAAAGAACCTGGTGCCAAAAGTACAGCAGGATCTGCAGACACTCCCCAAGACAACAAAAACCCAAACCCAAGCAGTTAACAACCAGCAGGAAGATTAGAAATATGGATGGAAAAAAAAATGATTTGGAAACTGTTGGCACATGTGTCTAATGAAAACCGCAGTTCAAACTAAATGGAAAGCAGCAATATGGAAAGAAGAGAAGAGTGAAAGGTAACTCATTTTGAACGCAAGGAAGCGGGGAACAGCACAAAACTCACAATTGCACTTGTGGTGCAGGACATGGGTATGAATTGACTCTGCACCATCGCAGCTACAGAAATGGAAGTCAGGCAATGGAATTGGTTTCTCATACAGATCTAGTGGATGGCCTTGATTTAAGACAGCATTACCCTGAGCACAAATTCCCCCTCACTTAAAATGCTGAACTTGCCTGGCCCCTTGGTCTGTCCCAGGCTCAGCGGGATATTGTCACGGCTTGGAGGGGATCTTTAATGGACATTTTCTGGCATGTCTTAAATGATGTGCCAAGTTGAGCTCATCTCCCCTGGTGAATGAAATGCTGCACTGGTGGTATGACGAATGCATGCGATTAAATAAGCTATTCCCCAGCAGTAAGTCAGGAAGATGTCAGAGAAGACCGAAGCCAGAGGAGGGAGCTGCAATGCGAGACGCCTGCCCAGCAAGGAGGTCCCCAAGGATGTAGAAGACTGCGAGCCTTTCATGGCCAAAGCGTGACTCTCCTGAAGGACCTGAAAGGCTTTTGAACTTGTGGGGAAAGAGCAGTGGAAGCTGAAACCTCTGAGGAACTGAAAGGACTTTGATATTTTAAGAAAATAAACTGCCCCAAAAGGGAGTGGTGTTGCAGAAATACTGCACATTCACTCGATACAAAATAAAGTAAGCTAGACAACTGCAAAAGCTGGGGAAAAAATAAATCAAACTATCCTTCATCTCTGTCCTGATGGTTTGAAAATAACACAGCCAGAAAAAAAAGATTCAAGTGTGGGTGGGTTTGCTTGTTTCAGAGGAGAAAAATCTGCCTGCATGCTGCATGCTAAGGCAGACCTCTGAACAGACGAGTTGCTAAGCTGGACTGTTACCTCCCCACTTTTTTGGGCAAGATCAGCTGGCGTGGGAGGCAGGGGCGTGTGTGCACGTACAAGGCAGGAAGGAAGAGAGACACAAGAGAGAAGTACATTTTTAACCTCAGCATAACAAACCCCTGATTTTGCAATCTGGATGGCTAGAGCTGAACCAGCGCCCTCATGTAATGGCAGCTCCGAGCCAGGATCGCCCCGAACACACTGCAGAACCACGACAGACTGGTAGGCGCTCTCTGCATCCAACATGAAATTAAAGCAAAGCAAAGCATGATGAGATCCTACCAGCAAACTGCTCAACTTAAAACCAAACAAGCTCCAAGTAACTGTGTGTTTCATATGTAAAAATAGCAACTGCACATTCAATGGGTCTTGACAAGCCACACAAAATTTTCACTGGTAAATTCAAAACATAAACCAGGCATTTAAATTCCAATAACTGGGCATTTTTATGTTTACGTATTTCAGCTGTTCAACTCATCACTTTATACACAAATTTGACTGTTCCAACTTTTGCCTACATCAGTAAAAATAATGAAATATCTCTCATATAACAGTATATTTTATGTATAAGAACGCTTCCTCTCCCATTTCCACTCTGACCTGTAGCCTTTCTTCAAATAGAGCGATATAAAGCGGATGTAAGGTACTCCTCAATGTTGTTTAAGCAGTGATCCTAATTTCCTGTCAGGTTACGCACACAGTCCTGTTAGCTAAAGCCTGTAGTTAGCTTTCCTGCTGGTGAGATAATTGTTTCACGTGGTCTCACTTCACTGTAAGCAGCGTGGCACTGCTCCCTGCCTGCAGAAACACCCGACACCTTCCCTGGCTGCTGCAGAAGGGCTGCGGGGAGTTTCTCCCTTATGTTCACGCAGCTCCTCAGTGCTGAAATGACTGTTCAGTCTTCACACACCATAGCTGCGCAAGCATTGCCCTGTTTGTTGGTGTTTTTTTTTAATTCTTTTTTTTTTTTCTTTAAGTTTTTTTTTTGTGTGTGTTTTTTTTGTTTTTTTTTTTTTTTAAAGTGTTTTTGAAGCTTCTGGTTGCCATGGTGAGGGCACCAGAGAAATGCTAGAAGGAAATGAAGGCTAGGAGAACTAGTATACCGTAACTGAAATAAGGGTTTTGATGATAACAGCAAGTAAATGTTTACTCTTTGAAAGAGGTAGTTACTCTGTGTAACAAGCAATATGTGATTGTTTAGCATATAAGAAGACAAAACTATTTTTAATTTCAGAGTTAAGTTGGAAAATCTTAAAAGAAAACCCCCTCATCTTTTCAAATTTTGGATATCTTACAGGTCAAGTATCTCAGACATGATGTAAAGCAATAAAATTAGTCCACTGCATAAATGTAGTACCTTTCTTTTAAAAATAACGACATAGTACGTGAACCTTCTGAACTTGTAGACATTACTGAAATAAACTTAAATGGCTTTATCTTAAGGATTGGCCAGCAGTACCTCTGGATGCTATCACGCTGCTCTGACCCAGCTGATCTTAATTTCTTTCCACCATTCTAACAGACACAGAACAACAAATATGTGGGTCCTGTCAGATTCTTCAGGCTGTCAGATGCTCACAGGTTACATGCAGTATTAAGCAAACATGCCTGAGAATTCACTGATAATGTCAGGACATTCTTTGAGGGCAGTGGTCATAAAACTCCTATAATTCGTTTAAGACTTATTATGAACAGACTCTAAGACATTAACAAACATCAGAGGTAATGGGAATAGCTTTTCAGTAGCTTTTAAATTATTTAATTTAGGAAAAGGAAATTGCACATCAGAGAGGAGCAGTCAGATTGCACATCAATATGTGCATCAAACAGCACATCAGAGAGATGCAGCAGTTTGATGTCTGAAGATGTCTGGTCAGGGCTGTAGCCCTTACAATAACATGCACTGCGCAAAATATACCATGCTTCCTGAAAGATACTGTCTAATTTATTTCCTTACTGAAGGATTTAGATTTTTCTACTTGAAAGAAAGAAAAAAGCTTGTTAATAAACCAGACTAAATCAGTACCTAACCTTCCTAGTATATGACAGTAATTAACCCTTTAGTTTTACACCATAATCCTTTGCTCAGAGAAAGTGCATGTTTGAACAAGCTCACCTCAAGTCCATACATGCTTGTGTACTTTTAAGAAAGGTATTATCCTTGCTACATACACCTCATATTTACTAATACTTGCCAGAAAGATGAGTCAATGACTATTTCTCTGATCTGAATGCATATATCAAGACTGCGTGAAGATATGAATGCATATATCAAAGACTGGGTGAAGACTTAACAGCGAGCAAGCTCTTCTTTAAAAAGTGTCTGATAACCTCTCTTCCTCTTCTCCCAAACACCTTCAAACTATTTCCTCCTTGTTGACTGGAATAAACCAGAAAAGCAACAAAGGTTTATGCAAACTTCTAATGCAATGTAATTCTGCAGCTATAGAACAAAAATACTATGCACAATACTGGTTAATTCAATCCTGAACCTGTGTTATGCAGACTGGTAACAAGAAAAACACTTTCTGGCCCTTTTGTGACAAATATTATATTCAGGAAGAGACAAGGTAATTGTTTTCAGTCCCGACTCTCAAGAACCCTGTGGGCACATCTCAGCTGGAACCTGGACGAAATAATACCGTTTCTATCCCCAAATCAGTTATGAAATTTGCTTGATGGACATTCAGTCACAGATACTGTATTAAAAATGCTTTTATTTCCTCACACAAGAAATCATAGCAGGGTTCCTCTAAATCTTCTATATCAAGAAAAGAGACAATAAAAGGAGATACTTGAGGGGAACTGGTAGCTCAGACACCTCCTCTTCGTGCCTGATCACACCCTCAGCTCCCACATTCCCGTTTCTCCCTGGCAGATGCCAAGAGCCGAGCAGGCAGCAGGCCCCTGGCTTATTTGGACAACTGTTCCTTTACACAACAAAAACTTGCAACTTATTGGCAGCTCCAGACAGTCACTTTCCAAAAAGTGCTGGGCTCAGCTTCTCTTGCGGCAGGACACTAACAGCAACCCAGCGGCTCTTTGTCCCCTAATCTTCTGTTAAAACAGTTATCTAGACTCAGGGGTTACTCCTCTTCACCCCCCTTTCTAAAATCTGCACGCTGACACTGCATCTATTAAAAAAACCACAGACGCTGCAGCAAAGGGATATTTATTACATTCGGCAGACTAGGCAAAATGTCCCTGAAAATGTTAAGGAAATAGTTACGCTCATCAGATTCAATATTGCCATTGAAAGGATCAAAGAATAACACACATACAAACCCAAATAAGATCTCTGTAACTTATTTTTATCTCTTAGGCTAAAGATCTAGTCTTTGCTGTGAGTCCTGGCTACTCATAATGTGAATATTTTAACAGGAAGGAGCAGACTGTGATCACATTTTATAATTGAGCATTTAACATAAAATTATCATGATTAAAGCATTATGCAATACCTCCTTAGAGTATTTTCTTTATAAGAGAGCTTGGCTGCAAAACCAAGCTTGCACAAATTGACTTGAAAGTAATAAATTCCTTAGTCAACAGGTTCACATTATACTCAGAGCAACACACAGATCCAAGAGGCACTCCACAACAACACTTTAGCAAACAATCCTGTTATTCATGGATGACTATAATAGGGTGATTACTAACAGCTGTTTGCAATCTCATTACATATGGAAAAGCTTCAAAAAAAAAATTACAGAAGAAGCACCCCAACTTACAGAAGAATTGAAGAGAGAAGGATCCGTAAAGCTGCTTAACCCCTTCCCAGTCCCATTAGCCTCAATACTCACATTATGCCCCAACACCCTCAAAGGCTCACCCTCGCACAGTCCTTACTCACTCCCTATGGCTTCAAAATACTCAAGGCACCAGTATTACTTTCCAATGTATTCATCAGGTTAAACCCAAAGAATGCATGTATTAAACTATAAATTAAAACTAATTTGAGGGTGGTTCAATAGATTTAATAGTTTTATAAGTAGACTGCACAAGTACTGAACTTATACAACCAGTAGATGAGTGCTAATATGGCCAAGTATGGGTATGATCACCCCCAAGGACATGAAAAGACGACATAGTCTAGCTTTTAAACAAACTTAACCCAATTAAAAATGTTAATTAAAGCATTCCTGATGCAAACGATAGGTTAATATTCAAACCCATAAAGCAGAACACCACGTAATGCCCTAATTTGTTCCTATTTGACTGGTGACTCCTTCACTCTCTTCCCTGCCCCTAAGTTTTAATAAAGCACCCTGCAGCCAGCCAGATCTTTTTGTAATACTGCAATGAAGCATAAGACCATAAAAGCATCAGAAGAAAAAACAACACAATAAAGGCTGCTTGTTCACACGCAAAAAACTACGCAAACAAAATGCTGTGTAATCTGTTCAGTGACTCCTCTTAGAAGATAGTCCAGAGTTATTCCAGCTAGCTATGATGTAGATTTCTTTTTTTAAGTCTCAAAAAGTTAATCGGGAATCTCAGAAAATAACACTCTTTCCTTCTCATCCCCCCTTAATCCTACTCACAGGGCTCTGCAGTATCTGAGTGACCCTCTTCCTTTGCTCCATCATATTGAAGTCCTGTCTCAGATCAGGAGACATGTTTCTCTCCCGGATATACTCTGGGTCATTCTCATTGATGCGATCGAAGTACCGCTCTTTGTGAGGCATCGTGGCCGGGGGAGGAGTAGTGATCACCACCTGACTGGCATCAGTACTCATGCTTCAACAGTGTGGATGGTAGGCTTCACCTGAAACAAATAAAAAAAGGGGAAAGAATGATTAACAGTTAAAAGAAAGGCATTGAATATAACTTCCAGAACTATGTCTAAAATGAAAGGAGAACAAGTGAATAATTATCATAACCAGAAAACTAAGGAAAAATTCTAGAAAAGTGCTTAAAAAAACATTAATGTGTTCTCTATTACTGCATAACCATCTCTATTCAAGTTAAAATAAAAACCCAACAGCACACAATTAACACAATGTCACACAATGACATTCGAAATGCCCATAATATATGTTATAACAAACTTTCCTGTATCATTTTACATTGCACTCATCACCCCCCCATGGTTTTTATATAGCTCTCCTTCCTGACGTGTTCAACCAAACACACCCAGAAGATGGGGCCTCTGTTTAACATCCTCTCAGAGCTCATCTCCCAACTCGAACGAAGACATTCCTCAATTACAGCATTTCCAAAGCATCTCATAACCCCAGCTTAAAGACGAGGCGCCGGGCTGCTCGAAGCCTGCCAGGGGATCTCTGCAGAGCGCTGGCTGGTGCCTGCGCTTTCAGGAGACACTCGGAGACACCGAGGGAACCACAGAAAAGGTCGTATGCTGGGTTGCACAAGATTGCGGCTGCATCCACAGCAAATAGCTGAGTTTTAGCTTTTCTCCTCTTGTGTGCAATTGTATGCAAGGATTCTCACTGAAGCTCATTACATTAGGAAAAAAATGAAGCTTATTACACCAGGGAAAAAAAAACACAACCCCTTTCATGTCTTGGTAGAAAGCTACGCTTAAAACCTCATTAAAAAACCCGATAAGCATTTGTAAACACAAACAGAACTGGATCAAAAGCAGAAAAGCAGACACCTGAATTTTCATACAAAGAATCAAGCTCAGAAAGCACACTCAGGAACATCGTTCCTCAAACAGGTACTGAAGAGGGACATTTTCTCAGGTTTGAAGAACAAAGAGAAGCAAGATTTGTAGGAAGAGATAGTGTGTTATGAAAATACATTTTAACATGCAAATATCTACATTCAATAATATATTTAATATAAAAATATTTGCATGCAAATGTATTTGGTATGTAAATAATTCGCATCTTCAGAGGAAAAAAAGCCAAAAAAGAAGGAAAGAGAGTTGTTGAGCAGTATTAAACAGCATGGTTTGACATTATGGCATCAGTGATTTAAAGTGTCCTTGCTCCGTGGCAAAGTTCACCCATCCCTCGTTTGGATCAGTGCAACTACTGTTTGGGGTATTCTGTGAACAGTGAACTAACATGGAGCATCTGAACTCCTCCAACTCTAACCTTGCATATTTTCCAGATGAAACATCTGGAAGCCCTGTTAAAACCACCTTCAGCAGCCCAAGCCCTCCTCCTGCCTGCGACAAGCCCTTCCAGTCCTTGTGCTGCACCCTCTGCTGCGCAGCCACGCCATGAACCGGGCTGGCAGGAGGTTGCAAACTGGTCTTCAGCCAGTTTCCCACACTGACACCCAAACGGCTTTGCTGGCACGCTGCAAGGGACAGCGCAAGGATGAAATCCCGGGGCACTGCAGCCCTGCTACCAAGTATGAAATCCAAGACAGAAAACAAGCCAGATATCACCTACAGAGCTAGGAAAGTATTTGCAGATAAGGTACAAGAAAATGTCGTCCACGATTTTCTTGTATATTACAGATTATGATAAAATTTGAGATTGAGATGAAATACAACTAAGACCCTTCTAAAAACCAACCACTACAGGTTCTAATTGCTTCTGTTCTTTACGGCCTCCTCTTTTTTTTTTTTTGAGGGAGAAAACATGTTCTGGGATGCAATATTATCCAGCTGCACGCAGAGAGCTTCCAGGAGGCACCTGCCATGCTGCATGAACATATCACACTCTGGGACGTATAATTCACATCCTGGAGGCAAGTTCCATGAACTCCGATGGCTTCTTTACGGAGGCTGTGGAAGCATACCAGTGAGTTTTGCATGTGCTGCTCGGGTGCAGTCCAGGTTCATGCAGCATTTGCTGACTGACCACCGGGAAGCCTGCTACATGTGATCAGTTTGGGGATGCTGGGGAGAAGGCAAGGGGCTTGCATCAAGGAAGTGAGAGTTTGGGAAAAATCTAGAAGTATAATAGGAGCTTAAGTTTTTCTAAAGAATGAACTATTGTCTTTTCCAGTTGGGAGCACTGAAGCAGAAGGATAAACCTCTTGGGACAGCGTTTGGGGATATGATCACAGCTCAGCTTCCCTCTGTTCAGGTTAGAAGAGATACTTTCATAAATGTAACCATGTATTATGTCTTCCCTCTCCCTCTCCAAAAAATGGCCAGGTTTAAGAAGCAAAAGAAGAAAGCATCATGAGAAGACACAAGACCATGAGCTCACTCTCCAAATGCCACAAGGTATGAAGAGCTTGAGACCAGACCTCTCAACCTACACTGTTCTCCATCTGCGCTGGGGTAAATACCTCCATCTGAGTCAGAACAGACACCTTCCAGCACCTGCTGGTAACTGAAAGCAGTCTAGAAATGCAGATGGCAAGAACCTTGTTTGAATCAGAGACGGGCTGTAACTCCTGCTCTTCAGTTACTTCTTCCTAGGAGTTGCCTTATCCAACTGTTTTTCCTAAAATGCTCCTGAATCACGTTAACCCCGAGTGGCAAATTTGCTCAACTGCTGATCCACTTGGTTGGCTGGACCAACTACACGCGTGTCTGAACTTCAAAAAACTTTTATTGTTATTATTATAGGTTTACAGGACATAATTAGTTCAAGTCTGTTACTTTACAATTCTTTCTTACAGTGATAGAAAAGCCCATTCATCTGTAAAAAGACACAAATGTCGCTGGCAATACCTAAAATCCACAAAAGAGATTTTTCTAATTGCTTTGGACTTCATTTTTTCCTCTTTCCATTCAGACTGGTTTGTTACCTCTAGCCATTAAGATTACAACATTAAAGTCCTTGTACTACAAAAAAACCTCCGTTACTGAACATAATAAGGGTATTTGGTCCAGTTGTTCTTATTAGGTCTGGTTCAATGCCCGCTCTGTTGGGCCCAGGCTGACTCTCATATAACCCCTACTGTTCGGCTGGAAAATTTTCAAACAAATCAGCCATTCTTTTATTATTTATTTGCATCTTGCACTGATTTTTTTTTTTAAAAAAAAGGACATGTGTTAAAAATGTGCTCAGCTTTGAGGATCTAAAAATCTGTACCTCCTTCTTAGCACAGGACTGGCAATGACATAGAAGTAAGTATTGACAGAAAATCCAGATCTCAAAAGCCATGAATTGTGATAGAGGATTCTCTCCCCCTCCCCATTTTTTGGTGAGATTCTTTTGCCTAGAAGAAAAATCAGCTTTGCTGCAAAGCTACTTTTGGCTTCCGTCCCTTCCAATGATGTTCATGAATTACAGAAAGCGAGCGATCATCTTCCGGAGCGGTACAAGCTCATGTTTCTTATGCATGCTATACTGCATAAGTGGTTCCAGAGACTGAGGCACAGGTGGAAATGAGAGACTGTACACCTCTTTAGCAACAAGACACTATGTCTAGGCTGGTCAGAAAGGACAAACATACACAGAGAAATCAAACCTAAACTAGGGTCTGATTTTGTCCTGGTGAGAGCCATCACTCTTGCTCAGCTGAGACACACATTTCAGCCCACATTTTGGCCTAACATGCATGTGCTGTCATGCCAAAAAGAGATTAAAGGATACAGAAGAGCAGTTTTCCCACCTATGGTTCAACTACTCCAATGGAGGGCAAAAGAAACTAAGAGCAGCAAGTCCGCATGTATAAGGTTTTTTTATACAGAATCCCCATCTCTGCTGAAAATACTTCTAGGGACCTGTAAAGCAAAGAAGCTCAAAAGCTCTTGCTACAGGGTAACTTGTTAATCTAACTCTGCTTACCCCTGTCTAGTTATGCCCTCCTGGTTCATGCTGAACTGAACTCTGACGCTGCTATGAAAGAAAACAGGTCGTGTCCTCCTGTGCTTTGATGCCTTATATAGCTCATGGGTTTGGCCTCCATATTCTGTTCCATATTTTATAACTGTAACTGGGCTACAGGGAGAAAGTAGAGCATTCCACCTTTGTCAGGAGAATATGCATCTCTCCACTTAGAAGTAAGTTTTATTTAATAAAAGCTTCTAATTTATTCCAGGAACTTGGAACTCTCGATTTTAGGCTGCAAAATTAAGTCCTGAGCATCCGCATCTGACACTTTGTAAAGTCTAAGTAACATGCTGTGCTGCTTTTGTTGGAATAACTGTTTTCAATGTCGAATGACAAAAGCAGCTCAAAAATAATAATGAGGTCAGAGAAACAAAGAGTACTGAAGGGAAAAAAAAAAGGCAAGAGACTAAAT
The DNA here is from genome assembly GCA_009819775.1 of Phoenicopterus ruber ruber. Taxonomy (NCBI): domain Eukaryota; kingdom Metazoa; phylum Chordata; class Aves; order Phoenicopteriformes; family Phoenicopteridae; genus Phoenicopterus; species Phoenicopterus ruber. The sequence continues at coordinate 29,487,100 of CM020221.1, read as the reverse complement.
GCAAGAAAAAATTACCTTGCCAAAGAACACCCAGAAAGCACTGACTTGATATAAATATATCTTTCATAATGTACAGAATGTATATAAAAATAAATACCACCATAAGAGAAAGACAGAGCAACAGAAAAGGGATCAAATCATTAGATCACCTAGCAACAAATCATTAACCTACCTTTTATGCTGATTTTTTATGTCTAGTTTCAGACATTCCCATTTTCTCTATGCAGTGCAATCCATCTGTTTGAGAGTTTCCAGCACTGCAAACCAGCAGCGAGCGCACCGCATTGTTAACCAGTGCGACTGATTTCAGGTCTGAGCACTTGAGCTAGACTATACTGCATCTGAGCATTTCTTTTTTAAGGAGCACATTGTGTTATTCTGCTCTCGCTATTTCTCGCCTGCTTGTTTTTAAGGAACAGTCTGCTCTTTCTTCTCCCTCTCCAGTATCTTGTCTGCCAGGAGACTTGTTGGAAGCAAACTGGGTGTCTCTTGATCTCAGTTCCAGCCTCATGAAACAGGCAGGTTCCAGTCTGAATCAAAGACTTGGCTTTAGCCAACACTGTCAGCTACGTAAGTAAGCTGGCAGAAAGAAACACGCTTAAGGAATATGAGGGAATGGTTAAGAGGGGCAGGAAAGCATGTAGGAGAATATGGACTGAGATGAGGGTCACCATCGCTGTCTTCTGGCATTAGAAAGTCAACTGCCCATCCTCCCTCCTATAAATTTTAGTAATTACATACAATTGAGTAATCGCATCTGTTCTAGGGCAAAAAAATTATTTGGATAAACACCTCAAAATTCAATTCATTTTTTTATTCTCCTGATCAGGACATCAAATACTATAAATATCTGACAACGTGTTGACAGATTTTTTTTTTTTTTTTTTTTTTTTTTTTTTTTAAAAAACCATTACAACAGGTTTGGGTTTCATTTATCAGTCTCACCTTACACACTGGTAAGATGAGTAAGATGTACGTTCAGACATTAGTATTTTCTAAATGCAATTTGTGGAACTGAAAATACTTCCGCTACACTAGATAGGTAGCATTTGTTCAAAATTACATTAACTGATTTTACAAAAATACAGTGATTCTGTACACTAGCACTCAAGTGAAACTGTCAAACTAGACCCTTAAATTGACACAAGGTAGTATTTGCATTAAAAAATAAAGCAGTCACACCTTCTCCCAACCTTCCCAGCCATTCAATCTTTCTCCCTCTATCACCTTTCCAGATTCACGGCAGCAGATGTTTGTAAGGTCAGATGGTGGAATGGGTAGGAGAAGCTACTCTTTGGCTGAGTTTAAGTTTTTGTTTTAACTTTTAGGTTTTTAAAATGGATTTATTTTCAGCTGTATCAGTTCCCCCAGCCACTTAACTGCATATCTACACAAATATTTGTTCTGAAACAGAGACAGTGATGATACAGGGGTGTCTAATACCACTTCTTCCAGTAGCAGTGCAGGCACAAACAATTTGTCATACTACAGCCCAAACTGGTTACAAATCAAATATTCTAATCCAGTGCTGCGTATTTAATTTAAGTCCTTCTGCTTTAAACAGAGTAAGCTAATGAAATAATCATCATCTCCTTTCACTACATTAAAGAGACTATGTGGCAGCAGTATATATTTTTCCTAAGAAATAAGAACTTGAGTGTATTTCAACCTTGGTTTTGTGTTTCTGTGTTAAATCTAAAGCATTATTTTTGCCCAATTATATAGTGCAATATTAAAGACAACATGAATATTCAAGCTGTGCATCTCACATTTTACTCAGTGTAAATTGGAACTCAGCCAACTATTCTTTACTTTCAAAAAGTGACATAATGTAGTGGATTGCTGACAGCCACCTGAAATATGAGGGCTATACCTTTACCTTTAACTGAAGATGGGACATTTTTTCTCTGTTAAGGAAGGCGCCTCATAATGCATCCAGCCTGTAGCAGGTGCAGTCTGCACCTCCACATTTGCAGGCCAGCCTGCCAACTTTTTGTAGCACAAGCAGTTGAGGGGAAAAAACCTCCAAGCCTAGAATGACGGTTTGATGTATCCAATATGCTCTACCACATGGCCATAAATGCTATTTGCATGTGTTAAGTCTCATAAATGAACTCGTATGCTTAACCCTGTAGATCCGAATGACTTTAATCATTCACATTTTGGTATTCCTTCACTGCTGCATGACAGTTTTTAATGATGAAGAGAACTCTTGATAAGCGAGTTATCCAGTTACTATCGTTCAGTGAGAGGATGACAGAAGACAAAACCAGTCTCCACAGGCCAACGTCTAGCTCGGATCCAAGGTCCATCGTGCCCAGTACTGAACCTCCTGTGCTAAGGAAAGGCTGTACGTAACTGGGCTGTTTCCATTGCTGTACTGCATGACCCTTAAGCAGTCAGCAGTATAGGGGCTTCCTTGCTTCACTCCATAAAACATTTTCTTGTTTTACTAGCAAATTGTTAAGGTTGTGCAGACAATAAGAACATTTTGAGATTACACTGTTCTTCACACAAAAAATCCAAGTCGGAACAAACCCAGTCACACAAGCTAACTGGTTATAGAGAAATAACAGAGGACGAAGTCAGAGGTTGTTGGTGAAATGATGCACACCAGGTACTCCTGTATCACACCAGGAAGGGGGCAGCTGCACCGCGAAAAACATGAGAAAGCACTGAAATGTCAGAGTCGTAAAGGGGGATTCATGTCATAGAATCATAGAACAGTTTGGGTTGGAAGGAACCTTAAAGATCATCTAGTTCCAACCCCCCTGCCATGGGCAGGGACACCTTCCACTAGACCAGGTTGCTCAAAGCCCCATCCAGCCTGGCCTTGAACACTGCCAGGGATGGGGCATCCACAACTTCTCTGGGCAACCTGTTCCAGTGCCTCACCACCCTCAGAGGGAAGAACTTCTTCCCAATATCTAATCTAAATCTACCCTCTTTCAGTTTAAAGCCATTGCCCCTTGTCCTAGCACTACATGCCCTTGTCAGAAGTCCCCTTCCAGCTTTCTTGTAGGCCCCCTTTAGGGACTGGAAGGCTGCTACAAGGTCTCCCCAGAGCCTTCTCTTCTCCAGGCTAAGCAACCCTGACTCTCTCAGCCTGTCTTCATAGGAGAGGTGCTCCAGCCCTCTGATCATCTTCATGGCTCTCCTCTGGACTCAATCCAACAGGGCCATGTCCTTCTTGTGTTGGGGGCCCCAGAGCTGGATGCAGTACTCCAGGTGGGGTCTCACGAGAGCGAAGTAGTGGGGGAGAATCATCTCCCTCGACCTGCTGGTCACACTTCTTTTGAGGCAGCCCAGGGTACGGCTGGCTTTGTGGGTTGAAAGCACACATTGCCAGGTCATGTTGAGCTTCTCATCAACCAACACCCCCAAGTCCTTCTCCTCAGGGCTGCTCTCAGTCCATTCTCCTCCCAGCCTGTATTTGTGCTTAGGATTGCCCCGACCCATGTGCAGGACCTTGCACTTGGCTTTGTTGAACTTCATGAGGTTCACACAGGCCCACCTCTCAAGTCTGTCCAGGTCCCTCTGGATGGCATCCCTTCCCTCCAGCGTGTCAACCGCACCACACAGCTTGGTGTCGTCAGCAAACTTGCTGAGAGTGCACTCAATCCCATTGTCCATGTTGCTAACAAAGATGTTAAACAGTGCTTGTCCCAATACTGACCCCTGAGGAGCGCCACTCGTCACTGGTCTCCACTTGGACATCAAGCTGTTGACTGCAACTCCTTCAGTGTGACCATCCAGACAATTCCTTATCCACCGACTGGTCCATCTGTCAAATCCATGTCTCTCCAATTTAGAGAGAACGATGTTGTGTGGGACAGTGTCAAATGCATCGCACAAGTCCAGGCAGATGACGTCAGTTGCTCTTCCCTTATCCATCAGTGCTGTAATCCCGCTGTAGAAGGCCACCAAATTTGTCAGGCAAGATCTTTGCTCTTAGTGAAGCCGTGTTGGGTGTCACCAATCACCTCCTTATTTTCCATGTACCTTAGCATAGTTTCCAGGAGGATCTGCTCCATGGTCTTGCCAGGAACAGAGGTGAGACTGACTGGCCTGTAGTTGCCCAGGTCTTCCTTTTTTCCCTTTTTAAAAATAGGGGTTATGTTTCCCCTTTTCTAGTCAGTGGGAACTTCACCGGACTGCCATGATGTGCTGTTTTTGGCTGGGACAGAGTTAATTTTCTTCACAGTAGCTAGTATGGGGCTATGTTTTGGATTTGTGCTGAAAATACTGTTGATAATACAGGGGTGTTTTCATTATTACTGAGCAGTGCTTACACAGAGTCAAGGCCTTTTCTGCTTCTCACCCCACCCCACCAGTGAGGAGGCTGGGGGTGCACAAGAAGTTGGGAGGGGACACAGCTGGGACAGCTGACCCCCACTGACCAAAGGGATATTCCATGCCATATGACATCATGCGCAGCATATAAAGCTGGGGGAAGAAGAAGGAAGGGGGGAACATTCATAGTTACAGCATTTTGTCTTCCTAAGTAACCGTTACGTGTGATGGAGCCCTGCTTTCCTGGAGATGGCTGAACACCTGCCTGCCCATGGGAAGTAGTGAATGAATTCCTTGTTTTGCTTTGCTTGCGTGCATGGCTTTTGCTTTACTTATCAAACTGTCTTTATCTCAACTCACGAGTTTTCTCGCTTTTACCCTTCTGATTCTCTCCCCCATCTCACCGGGGGAGAGTGAGTGAGAGGCTGTGTGGTGCTTAATTGCTGGCTGGGGTTAAACCACGACACACTACTTCTCAAATATGATGGATAGTGGCTTAGCAACTTCATCTGCCAGTTCCCTCAGGACCCGCAGATGCATCTCATCAGGTCCCCTGGACTTGTGCACCTTCAGGTTCCTTAGATGGGCTTGAACCTGATCTTCTCCTACAGTGGGCAGCTCTTCATTTTCCCAGTCCCTGCCCTTGCCTTCTGTGGCTTGGGTGGTGTGGCTGGAGGACTTGCCAGCAAAGACCAAGGCAAAAAAGTTGTTGAGTACCTCAGCCTTCTCCATATCCCAGGTAGCCAGGTCTCCCGTTTCCTTCCAGAGAGGGCCCACATTTTCCCTAGTCTTCCTTTTATCACCGACATACCTATAGAAGCTTTTCTTGTTGCCCCTGACATCCCTGGCCAGATTTACTTCTATCAGGGCTTTAGCTTTCCTAACCTGATCCCTGGCTGCTTGGACAATTTCACTGTTATTCCTCCCAGACTACCTGTCCTTGCTTCCACCCTCTGTAGGCTTCCTTCTTGTGTCTGAGTTTGTCCAGGAGTTCCTTGTTCATCCATGCAGGCCTTCTGGCGTTTTTGCCTGACTTCTTCTTTGTTGGGATACATCGCTCCTGAGCTTGGAGGAGGTGATCCTTGAATATTAACCAGCTTTCCTGGGCCCCTCTTCCCTCTAGGGCTTTATCCCATGGTACTCTACCAAGCAGCTCCCTGAAGAGGCCAGTGTCTGCTCTCCTGAAGTCTAGTGAGCTTGCTGTGCACCCTCCTTGCTGCCCTAAGGATCTTAAACTCCATCATTTCATGGTCACTGCAGCCAAGGCTGTCCTTGAGCTTCACATTCCCCACCAGCCCCTCCTTGTTGGTGACAACAAGGTCCAGCATAGCACCTCTCCTTGTTGGCTCCTCTATCACTTGGAGAATGAAGTTATCATCAACGCATTTCAGGAACCTCCTGGATTGCTTATGCCCTGCTGTGTTGTCCGTCCAACAGATACCGGGGTGGCTGAAGTTCCCCATGACGGCCAGGGCTTGTGAACATGAGGCTGCTTCTATCTGTCCGTAGAGGGCCTCATCTGCTCGGTCTTCCTGGTCAAGTGGCCTGTAACAGACCCGCACTATTATGTCACCTGTTGCTACCCTTCCTTTAATCCTGACCCACAAGCTCCTGGGTCCTCATCCATCCCCAGGCAGAGCTCTATGCACTCCAGCTGGTCATTGACATAGAAGGCGACACCCCATCCTCATTTCCCCTGCCTGTCCTTCCTAAAGAGCCTGTATCCTTCCATTCTGACACTCCAGTCATAGGAGCCATCCCACCACGTCTTTATGATGCCAACAAGATCATAGCCCTGCAGGCGCGTGCACATCTCTAACTCCTCTTGTTTATTCCCCATGCTACGTGTTTGCATAGAGGCATTTAAGTTGGGCCCCTGATGAAGCTGACTTACTGGCTGGGAATCCTTTGTGCTGCTCTTCAGGTGCTCTCCTGCTGACCTGTGATCCTTCTCCAGGCTCTGGGCATCTATTGCTGGCACTGGCATCAAACTGGTAGGAGTGGGATGGATTGAGGTTCCCCTTCCCTGGCAACTGTCGCGTATTGATTATTCACTATAAATCCTCTTTTACTGCTGGACACAATTTCCCACACCAGTTATCTGTAACAGTACGATAGAAGCAAATATGAACTATTAATTTGTAACTTTAAAGAGACACAATAGATTGTGTCACTAAAACTTCGCTTTAAGAGAAGGAGGTCAGTCACCCACAGATAGCACATTGGTTTGTTTTTTCCCTTTCCCTAAACTGGTTCCTTTAAAAGAAAGTGGGTTTTTTTGTGGTAGTTACATTTCCTCCTTTTATTTATTTGTTATTTTTAACATGTACCTGAATCACTGCAATTTACCAGAAACAGTTTTAAAGCTGAATTCTGTTTTGCTCATATGTAAGTTTTATTTACATATTTAAGTGTATGCATATATTTTGTAACAACATTAAGCCACACTTTGGAATGCCAAGAGTTGTCATCTCTGCTCGGATACACAGGGTGAGTGGTCCTATGAAATGGTATGGAGTCCATAGATGGGGACTATTTCCAAGGCAATTAAAAAAAATCACCTCCTTAAATGGAATAAAAAACACCAGAACAGCTAATAAAGTAAATAGCTTCTGTACTTACTAGACTTGAAAAGCGTGTCAGTCCTACCTCACACCCACTTATCCTCTGTTTTTCTTTCATCTTCTATGTTATACTGAAGTTCATGAAAAAGCACAGTAAAAATGAGCTCTGTGATGAGAATGTAAGTTTCTCTTGGTTTAAGCTGGTCTCCTATAGCAGCATTAAAATTTCACACACAGGATATGAGATGACTCAAAAATATCTGAACACTGAGCTTAAATAACCTGCTTCTATCCAAACGCAAGACTGCTGTCCAGGAAGAGTGTCCTCACTGTAGCAGAAAGCTAAGGAGATGTACAGGAGCTGCCAGGGAAAAGAAAACCTCTCCCTATGGCATATGCAAAAAGCTGCTCTCACACAAAGCACAGATGCACTGAATGGCAGCAACGGAAACGAAGTTACCTCCTCCCCTTTAACATTTTTCTGCTCATTCCCACTTTGCTCCAGGGTAAAAATTCACCTGCCACTCGCAGAAAACCCTCTCCCACCTCCACTGCTCCAGAGGATTTGGTAAGGACCAGAGCAGCATGAATTGCTGCAGATTTTCAAGTTGCAAGCTTTCCGAAGCTGTATGCCCTTACACCATTTAGGACTTCTACAAAGAAGAAGGATCAGAACGCAGAAGACCTCTGGCAGAGGAGCCAGCCAGCACAGCGATGGCAGCAGCACCACTGCTTTGGGCGCAGCATTTGCTCGTGACCACCCTCAGCCAGCTCTTGGGCAGCAGGAGTGCTCGACCTGCAAGAATTCAATCAAGTCTCCTCTGGAAGTGGTTTCTTTTGGCAAACCTAAATGAAGATAAAAGCTCTGGCTCTTTCCCGATGCCACGTCAAAGCTTAGACATTATTGAGAATAAACTATGTATCCAAATTTAATCACTTTTAAAAGTATATTAAGAACATAACATTTTAAAATCATCTCTAAACAGTAGTTCTAGATGATGAAAGCACACGAACACGTGCGTAACTCCAGCGTGGGAGCAGGCCATGGGACCACAGGAAGTTCCAGGCACTCCGGAGCAGCTCCCAGCAGCACTGCCTGCTTTGCAGAGCTGGCTCGTGGGTCGGCGCAGCCCTGATGGCCTCTCCTAGACCAGCAGTGCATTTTGGCTCTTGCTGACCCTGTTTTGTTACCCCTCTTTTACAGATGACAGCATTTACCCACCCATGTCAAACCCATTTGGATGCTTGGAATGAACGTCATAAATATTATTAGCAAATATTTACATATTTCAAAGAATCCATCAGTGATCTCGGCACTTACTGGGTATTAATATCCTCTCTTTATCCGTTCCTGGCACTACCTGATACTCTGCAGAGTTAGTATCAATAAGAGATACAAATAAACTATACTTGCAGAGCAAAATTCAGATTAGTGTTTGACCTTACTTAAGTCAGGGAGCCCCTCAAAATAATGTCAGGAAGCTTTAACCCCAAATGCGCATTTCAGTTTTATTTTAAAACCAGAAATGAAGACATAAGACATAAATATCAGTTTTCAATAGGAATAACTGCTTGTCTTTTTTGGTTTTAAGGATTCTGATGAAACACAAACGCTGCAGCACCAAAGCAGCTTCAACTTCTGGTTCTCATGACGCAGCTCATATTCATGCTACAAAGAGACAGAGTAGAATACAAGGCGGGGTGTGTGGAAGGACAGTATTTTGAATTCATCTAGTTACAGAGATATCTGGGCTGTTGGTAATGAAAATGTAAGGTAGTATTTTCCAAAATATTGCAACTGTAAGACAATAAAAAGCCTTTTTTTTTTTTAAGACTTATCTCTGCTTATCTACATAATCACTTGTGGCTAAGTTACCTAAAAATATGTCACAAGTCAGTAGACAACAGGGCGCTAAATTAAAAGATTATGTTCTGTTAGTACTTATCCGTATTAAGCTGTGAAAGTACGCAAGCACAAAACCCCCACACATACACAAGCAATGGCTGAAAAATCTCCCCAAATCCTTTGAAAAAGATGAAATCTAGGTTCCTCTACAATATAAACTATGAACTTATCTGTGAGAAAAATCATGTAACTGGAAAAGCTGATTGCAGTCAAAACCTTTCACATTTTGCAACACTCTTCCTCTCTTGCAATGCAAAGCCTCCAACTTCCTCTGGTGACTTTTTTCTTGGGCCACCTCTGAACTGCATAGACGCAGGGGGAAAGAATTTCACTCTCTACACAGATCTATACAGAGTTATGGAGCAGAAGACCAAGTTTGTTATGTAAATAATTTTTTAAAAATCCCATTGATTTACCCCAATCTGGAAAACACCATTTGGAGTAACGAGGGCTATTACTGGCAATCTGCAAGAGCCCTCCTCGGTCGCTGGTACAATGTGTGACATTAGATAGCACGGAAAACTCTTATTGATCGCAGGGCACACCAAAAGCCGCCTTGATTTATGGCAGTTTGATTATCCCGAGAAATGTCATGGCCAAAGCAGCTGCCTCCTGGGTTTTGCTGGAGGGTCAGAGGCTGCGATGGTGGGCAACCCAGATGATCGACACAAGGCAACTGTTGGATTTTACAAATGTTTACACGAACAACCGATCTCGTGTATGGCAGCACGCAGCCAAACCTTTTTATAGCCCAAACCCCTGGAGTTCCTCCTCTTCACATCAAATCCTGACCTTTACCACCACCGACAGCTCGGTGCAGACCCCATTTAAGACCCTCGCCGTGCACTGACCATACAGAATTGCAGCTCAGGGCTCTCCATAACTCGTAAGCGAGGAATGGGAAACCCGGCCAACAGCTAATCTCAGTGGGGACGTTTGTAACTGGAGACTTGAAGAAAAGATGAAATTGTGCCAGGTCTTCGATCATAAAGTCTTCAGGACAAATTGTATCTTTATTTATATTATGCACCACACCCTGCACGATTCCCCCCAGTTCATCTTGGGATCTCTGAATCACCTACTATAAATTTTAAATAAGGAGTAATAACACAAGTCACATTAATACACCAATATCAGCTTGACCACGTCAAAATAAATTGGCTAGCTTCCCAAAAAAGGAATTTTAACATTTTACTGACCTGTACATACATTCTCACATTAAACAGAAAACAGCAGCATTTCAAAAAAAGCTGATTTATGATAGTTATGGTCAAAAACTAAGAATGTTTTAGAGAAAACCCCACAATTCCATATACTGATTTCACATACAAAGAACAGATGTAGTGAGAACATGATGGTTGTCTTAAGGTTTTTAATTGTAATTTAAAAATAGTAATTTTAGGGACCAATGAAAGTGTGAGACAAGAGATGCCAGCCAAGCCCAGGCCTGACTGTGCAGCAGGCACATTGCCACTGATCGGCCACGAGAAGCATGGAAAAAAACCTCGGCATCTCGAGAACAAAGCTACACGTTTACTCTAGTAAATGCTCCAACAAAGCAAGCTACAAACTGAGGTGTAGAGGGAAGGCTCTGTTGGTAGGACTTTAACATCTTATATCAGGGGACAAAAACCTGTAAACCACTATTCCCAAATTATGCTGACAGTGTCTTTTCTCACCCTAATCAGTCTCCAAAGGATCTTGCTTTTTTCTCTACTAGTTTTGCCTTAACATATGCGACAATTTTTCCCCTCCTTGGTCCATTTGCAAACATAAATGTTAATGTATGTTAAAACATAACGTGAAAAAAGTTACCAAACATGCAGAATGTGATTGAGGTTACAGTCGCATGTCTAATACGTACAAAATGATCATCTTTAGAGGACTCAAGTTAAGCACACCTTATGCTACAGTTTTTCATGTTTTCCTGGCTGGCTTGAGGGAATCCTGCCCCTCCCAACTCACGTGTTTGAGCTCCCCACCTCTCAAAATGCCATCCCCCAGCTGTGCCAGCACACCTCTCCATGAAGCTAGGTTCTAAACTGCATACACAAAGAGATCAGGGTTAAAAATAATCCATGGGAGGAGGGCAGGGGAAAGCATATGGCAGAGAAGGGCCACATGGAAGTTCAGGAGGCAGCCAGGCCCTCCTTGAAAGTTCAAAAGGCAGCTACTTAATCAGCTGCCTTCAAAGCATGTTGCTTTAATTATCCTTCCCAGGGAAATCCCTAGGATTTATGGTGGTGCAGCAACACTTTTTCTGTGTTTACTCACATTGCTAATATTGTCTTCAGTTTGCTTCAAAATAATTAAAAAACCCCAATCAACTACCCAACTAGTAAATACAAAAAGTTTCATTTGCAGTCAAAGTTTAACCTATATAAATATGTACATTAATCTCAATTGACTTGGCCTGCATTTGACCTGCTTCTTGTCTCTGCCACCTTTTGCTCATGGTACTAGAAAAGCAAATTGAATTTAGAGAGTGCCAAAGGGCTTCTACACCTTCAGGAATGGAAAAATTACTCTACTGAATTTCAAGCAAGCCAGTCTGAAGTCAGAGAGTCATTTTGGACTTAACCACAGCACTGAACAGGGAAGCAGATGTGCCCAAAGCAGTAGCCAGCATGTCCCCGAACAAGTGCTGAAAATGTACTAACAAAAGCTTTGGTAGGACACACAGTGAGGGGTATGGTGAGTCAGCATTAAGCACAGTAGAAAGAGTAGTTTTTAAAAGTCAAAAGCAGAATATATAAATATTTCACATTATTTTCCAGTGCAAGCAAGCAATTATTTACTTCTATTCCATAATTGTCTTTCTCCTGCATCATTATAATCACTGAAAGCCTGGATAAAATAAAAGACACTCCATAACAAACTACTCCAGTATCACAGAGCATGGATGCATCCTGGCCTGCTACACAAAATCCTGGGGACTTGCGAACATCTGCGATGGTTGTTTCTAGAATGCAAATCCAGCCTGACATTGAACACTTCTCCTTGAGATTTAAACCGTCCTCTCTTTTGTACTAAGCAGTTGCATGAAGCGTGAATATTTTCATGTCTAAAAAGAGGAACTGGTCCATTGTACTGGGGACAGAATTTCCTAGCAGCCAAGGCAGCACAAACACACACCATCCACCACAGACAGCTTCAGGAGACACTTACCTTCTCCTGTCATGCAAGTGAAGAAAAACTTCTTCATGGTTTCTCTTAGAGGAGAAACAAACCAGGCACTTGAATAAGTTGCAGCACCAGCAACTCAGAAGTCCAGTTGCAAAGACCTCAGTTACAATTTTGAAGGCACATGCAGCCTTTAATCAGTCACACATGCAGCATGAAAGATTCTCCCTCAAGTCCTTCCCCAAACAATTCTTCCAGTTTTGACTTCTATTGGGTTTTTTGTTTGTAATTTCAAGAATATTCTGAAGCCAACAAATATATTAGATGGCTCCGTCTCTTAGATAAAACTATTTCAATATAATGTATTATGACAAAAATTCATAAAATAATATAAAAGTTGTTTTATTTGAATTCCCAAAGCTCTTTTGTAAACCTGGCCTGAAAATGGTATTTGCCTGTTTGTAATTAAACCTGCTTATGTTTATATTGAAAGCAAGTATCAGTCATATTACCCATGGGCTAGAGTTCAGAGTCTGAGTGCAGAGAGCTGTGGGGGTAAATTGTTCTCTCAATTATAGCGTTATGATCAAAAGCAACCGATTTAAAAATCAATTAACAATTGCTGTAAAAATGACATTGTGTTCTGAGCTTTGGTGATGCTTACTTTTGAATAACTCATGGAAATCATCCCAGGTAAACATGGTATTTCAGTTTATACCATAAGAAAACTACTGATGCTACAAAAAAAATGTCTGAGGCTATACAGATTACATCTGCTTGAGGAGTGAACGTAAATCACATCTTTTCTATGGCTTTCAGATATCTTGTTCACTTACGTGTTGTTTTTTTTTGTTTTTTTAAAAACTGTCCAAGGAATTAAAGATCTCTGTATTAATGTCAGAACATGCCAAAAAAATACCACAAAACTTGATTAATCAAGTGCTGAATAATAGGTGATTAGATGCCTGCCAAAGGCTCATTCACGACAGCTTCCACAGACGTGCTGGAATGCTGCGGAGGACGACACCAACCCAGGGTGGCCAGAGCTCTGCATTAGCCACAGTGGGGATGCAGATGAACTGCATCTTTTTTGCAACTCACTTCCTAATCCAAAAGGAAAAAAGGAATCTGGTTTCAGGAGTCTGGTCTCAAAGGTTTCTGGAGGAGTAGCAGTGGATGCTGCTTTTAGAGTTGGGCAGTATTTAGATTTGGGGTTGGTTTGTTTGTTTTAAGATGCATTGTTCTAACTTGCTAATTCATTGCATTATTTTGGGCAGGGAGATAGCTGGATTTCTATTTTTTTACCTTAATTATTGAGTGATGTTTTCAGTATGCATTGGAATAAGCATTTAAGATGCCATTTGTGGTTTTTTTGTTTTGTTCTTTTTAATTCTCTGGCAAATTGCTATGGGATTTTGATTTCTGCCTGTCACATCAGTATTACGCTCTTTCTCTATGATAAATCATCAAAATTGATCGGAGTTTGTATTGCAAAGCAGTCAGGAAGAAGCGATGAAAAGCATGTGAAGTTTTGTGCTATATGAACAGACTTTTTCCTGAGACTTCTGGCTTCAAATTCAGAAAGCTGGAATTCATAATGAAAAACACTCCTACCTGGTGCACAACCCTTGTCCCTCACAGAGTGCAATTACACAGTTATGCTAGATGAAACTTGAAGATAGGTTTTTGTTATGTCTATCCTGTGTTCATTTTCATGTTATTTTCAAAGTGTTGTTTGTAATCATGATATTGGACTAGAAGACTAGTGGTTTCTAGAAGACTAAAATGATGGAGCTATTCCAACATGTTTATTTTTTTTTAAGTTATTAATGAGGCACTGGATACAAAGCTTTTAATAATTATACATCTAATGTCTAAAATAATAGAACATGAGAGAGAGAGAAAGATAAATAAGTAACTAAACAAATCCTTCCCTTCCTGGCCCCTCCTGGCACAGTGCACCAGGTAGCCCGGCATGCCTAGTTGCCCAAAGGTAGATATCCTGAGCTAACAGCGCATTTCACCTTTTCATTCTGTATCAGAAACTATTGCCCACAACAGTAAGTACTCCAAGACAACTGTTTCATCCTTGTATGAGACATACACAAGAAAAAATAATTACTAAGTGCTGCTTCACGTATTGCGACAGCACAACTGTGAATGCTTTCAAAACTTTGTTGTTTGGAAACACAATTAATACCTCCAGGTTACTTGTCTATATTAGATGGGAATGTATTATACACCTAAGAGGGTTTTGTACTTTTTGCAGCAAAGCAGAAAACACTTTGAAATTGAGAAATTTAAATTGTCTCTTGGTTCTGCAAACTTGATCACACGTTCAATTAATTATGTACACTTATACTGGACTTTGTTATTTTAGTCATTGCCCTATGATCAGATGGAATGAGCAACTTGTACATCTGTTCAGCCTCAGCATCAAAATCCTCCATCTTTCTCTTCTAACCAGATGTCAACTTTTGTAATGCTTAAGAGAATTATTTTTTACATTTGTACCAAGTTTGGCTTAAAGTAACCAACAGGTTCAAAAGTTAAGTGGCAGGAGCGAATACGTGCACAGCGTGATCAGGTAAGATCTCATTTTCATAGAGCAGCAGACAAACAACAAGGAGGTACCTGGACCTCTTGCTGACGTGCACCATGAGCCCAGACGTGGGTGGAGAACTGAGTTCAGTCATTTAAAAAAAGCTCCCATGATAATTAAGCTGAACCTATGAACAAGCACAATTTTGCAAACATGGACAGTCAAACGGGAACTCGGATAATCATATAAAAGAGATAACAACGCTTCTCTTATTATAGTAAGTTTGTACCCATGGTGGTAGTACTTCCTGAAACGTGAACAAACAAAGCAATAGATATGTTTGGAGATTTACATTTGTGGTATAAATTCAAAACCAGCATGAACTGTCAAAGCATACTAAAGGCCAGCCAGTGTTAAAACTGATACCTATAAATAGCATAGGTTCATACTTCTGAGAGGAGACAAGCATTCAAAATTCCCCAAGTGCCAGTGAACCTGAAAGAGTCAGTTCTACCAGAGCAATAAAAGCGCTCAATAGAATTGGGATTTGTACTAGTAGGGATAAAATAGCTTGAAATTTTTTCTTTCATGCCCTGTTCTTCCATTTCCAATTGTATCATTAGCACTAACAAAAAGATAAATCAATTCAAATCATGACATTCAAGTGATTCTGTGTAAAAAAAAATAAAAATGAAACCTACATTTTCATTGTTATTCTTGCAGCTCACCTGACCTCCTCAGTACAACCATGACAAATGCTTAATCAAAAAAAAAAAAACCCCAAACCAAAACAAAAATCTGAATGAATTGTTACATAGGCTCAGAATATCAGTTAAGAAATATAGCTGCTCTGAAACATTTAAAGAGCATACAAAAGGGCCTCTACAATAGTATAACCTTTGCCTCTGTCTGCTAGCATCACAGTTTACACGGTTTCCATGGAAACCCTCTGCAAACATATGAATGTTCTTGTTGCGTTAGATGTCGAACAGAAAATCCTTTGTGGCAACTCTGGAGGGCCACGGCCAGTGCCAACCTCCCAGCGGAATAATGCCCTTCACTATGCCTTGCCCAGCAGGCTCATGACACACTCGCTCACATGGCACAGCTGCTGCCATCACTTGTTTTTCCTCAACTGATAAAAAAAGAGGTGCACATCATAACTACTAAATATTTCTTCCCTCATGGAGAACCCCTTTTGCTCCCTGTCAAACTGATGGCAACGTCTCCGGTACTGGACCCTCGGATGCAACCCAAGAGCTGCAGAGCGAGGGCACTGACTGGGAGGCTTCCAGCGGGCTTCCAGTCAGGGCGTTGGAGAATACATTTACATAATGAGTAGACAGCTGCCCAGAAAGGGAATGCCACAATTCTTCATTATCACATATTTCGAGAAAAATATATTAAAAAAACCCCATAAAAACCTCAGGATGCGACAGGTACACCAGTCCAGAAGAGAAAACTACTTTCATCACCTTGATATTTCTAATCATGGAAAAAGATCAACTGATCTACAAATAACTTGTGTCCTGGGTGGGCTCCTTTTCCAGCAACAGAAGCAGGAAAATTCTACCCAAGACAGTCTGAAATGTCATCAGGAGGGCGGGTTGCTTTTTTGGTAGTTAAGGGTATGTGTGCAAGTGAAAGCTGAGGGACTAAGAAACTTGTTTCATAGAATCATATAATCATTTAGGTTGGAAAAAACCCTCAAGATCATCGAGTCCAACCGTTAACCTAACACTACCAAGTCAAATGAGGTGTTCTCATTTGAGGTAAATTGTTGCAACAATATTATTGAAATGACAGCAAGTTTAGAATTCAGTGCTTTGAAGGAGAAGCAAGGTTAGTTAGTCCATGCTGATACATCTAGACAGCTTTTAATGTTTCAGTTAACTTTTATGTGTACATAGCTTTTCATTACATAGTGTAGTCATACCACAGGCCAAATTTTCAAAATTATCCTGAACTCTTGGCTATACAATTCCTTACTGTCACATGTTTATTACAACTTCTGAAGATAGTGATGTTTCATTCTAACTAATTTACCAAAACAGGCTTGTCCTGATAGAGCTCCACTGACTCTGCACACCACTGAAGTGCAAGTAACGTAGACCTAACTCTGACATTCCTTTCTAGACACCTGGCACGTAGGGCCTGATCTGCAGTCAGTCAGTGGAAAGATGATTTTCAGTTAAGGATTACGGTGGTAATACTTCTCTTCAAAAAATAAAAACTAAAAAAGCATGAAATTTAATTGATATAATATCCTTGGGCGGAAGGTGATGCAATACCCTCAGATTCTACAGCGATGACCATCTCAGCACTGAGGTAGGTAGCATTATGTAATTAATGGTCTTAATTTGGAGTGGTGATTGAATAAAATGTGTTCAGGCTGCTAATTTTTTCCTCTAAACATTATACACTTTTAATAGTTACTGCACAGTTCTGAAAATACAAAGCTTTACTCTCTCCTGTGAACTTTGACTCCAAATGTTCATACAGAGATGTGAAACCATGGTGAGAAATTACTGCAAGTAGTTAATGTTAGTAAGTGGCACAGTGGCTGGAATTATAAAAGTGAGCTAAAATAATTGACATTTATATCAAGCTAAAATCCTGTCTGGATTATTGTGATCAAAAATAAAGTTCAGAACCTGAAATTAAATTCAGAAATTACAAATTGTGAAGTTTAGTTGGAGAAGTACAAGATTGAAATAATTAAAATAACGCATGTCATTCCTGAGCTGCCTCAACACAGCCCTGTGCTTTGTTTCAGCAATTGGATTCTCCTTGGCTTCAAGCTCTGGGAATTACTTCAGAGATACTCAAAGCTGACAGCTTTTTGAAATTATCAGATGGCACATAAAAGACATTGGAAAAAGGTACTTGTTTTTTAAACTTTTCGTATAACTCCTATTTTACAAAGGAGGAGCTACTGTCAAACATCTGAATGGTACGTTCCATCTGACTTCCCTCAAAACGCACGCCCACTCTGCAGCATTAAATGTTTTACCAGTATTGAAATAAAAGTGTTTCTAATAAAGTGACTTATAAGTGCACCTTTAAGACTGATGGCGTGCATAGCTGGAGTGTACCTTGTTTGTAGATGAAAGTATTCCCCTATATCCTCATTTCTCTGTAACAACAGATTCCTAGTCCAGCAAGTTTGACTCTAATTTCTGAGATATCAATGGCATAATTTATCTAATTGCTTACAGATGTGCACAGTCTTGGGAAGGACGACGGCTCCAAAGGTTGCATTCAAAATAAAATCAGGTCTGCAAACTCTGCATGGGAGGGGAAAGCCTGCCTGTCCCGTTCCACGCAGAACAGGGGAGGCCAGCACCTTTTTGCTTGTGACTGGACACTTCACCTGCAATTCAGCCATTTCCAGCCACTCTTACAGTCACAGTGACAAAAATCAATGATGTAATAGTTTTGTCTTAAAAGCTGCAGAATGAAGGAAGAGAGATTTTGTACCTGGAAGAAAAAAAACGCAAATCAACAAACACACACTTTTACTTTGCCAACACACTGTTTCCATGTTTATTTCTGTCCCTTTCACGGGGGGCAGCCCCAAGGGGATGCCCTCCAGGCTCCCTCATGGCCATCCTGACCTTGTGCCCACCACCCACCCTGGGCCCATGCACCAGACGCCAAATTAGCTCTGGGGCGGCCAACCTCTCCTCTTAGCCTTGCCTGCACAATGAAGTAAGGACGGGTCAGCCGTAGCTGGCGTAGTTCTAATGCTTTAATAGCCTATTGTTCCCTTGTGGTTGCCTCAGCAAGATAAAACACCGAAAGCCGGCGTTTCCTGAGGGGAAGTGAATTCCCACTGTGCGTTGCAGGACGTTGGCCAAGGGCTCGGCTTCACGGGGGGTCAGCCTGCCCAGCGACTCGGTGGGGAGATGGCAGGTTTGTTTTTGTTAGCAGCCAGTTTGCAGGAACATCTGCTTAGTGAAGCGGTGGTGTAGCTCTTGCCCATCACCGCCCGCAGGCCCTTCCTCGCGGATCTGTGCAAAACCATGTTTACTGCCTCCACATGTGATCAATGTTTATGATCTGCTCCCTGCCTTAAATTGCAGAAGGGTTGAAAATACAATGGTTGCTACTGAGCTGCAGTAAGTTTCCAGGGAGAGGGGAGCCACGGCTTGGGCTCAGGGCAGAGCGGCCCAACAGTGGGGCTGGGGCACCCCCAGTGTCACATTCACCCGGTTACAGGTAATGATGTTTGAGTACTGGGACGGGAGAAGGGACACAACAGGCAGGAATTAATCCAACGATACAGGAAATGGTAAGATCGAGAAGTCACTCATTTTATATTTTCACCACATTCTCTTGTCCAATAAAGAAGTGCATTGAACATCATTAACATCCTGCTAATGAGACATCCAACTGCCCAGAACACAGCAATAATGAACGTGAGCTCTGTTTCCACCAAATCTACCAGAAAGATTTGTAAGGGTCTGCTTTCCCACTGACACAAACACATGACTCCCATTAGCCTTAATAAAGGACGAGTGCATTCACTGGGAGAGAAATTTCCCAAGGTTGTATAACTG
Source organism: Phoenicopterus ruber ruber (assembly GCA_009819775.1). Taxonomy (NCBI): domain Eukaryota; kingdom Metazoa; phylum Chordata; class Aves; order Phoenicopteriformes; family Phoenicopteridae; genus Phoenicopterus; species Phoenicopterus ruber. Next base: position 29,468,110 of record CM020221.1, on the reverse strand, counting down.
AACTGTGGCATGCTGAAGACACAGCATAGACTGCTAAGAGAAGTTAGCCATCCCAAAACTACAGTGACAGGCCAAATTCTTTCATAATTTCCCATTAATTTGTTCAACTTTTGTCGTAGTTAGAAATTCTTCTCTTCAGAACTTGTCTTATGACAAAATTATGGAAAAGCAAATCAGGTCGTGGGATGCTTAGCTCCTATTTTTAGACTGAAAAACATATCTTCAAATATGCACTTTCCTTTTTTATCTTAATGCATTGTCCCTGCATACTATTCTTGACTCCACGGTATATAAATTCTTACTTCTGTAACAATGCAAATTTGTTGACAGGATGATAGGTTAAAGTTTATCTTTCAGGCTGCTTCCCTTGCACCAGTCAGAAAAATCTAGTTACGTCAATTTATGTCCCTTTCAGTGCTCAGCGAGGCAAGGAAACAGAGTGGAATGCCAGAATGTGGAAACAATGTAAAAAAAGAATGCCAGAACTGAATACCTGACTCCTAGGCTAAGCTCTGCATGCCCTCACAAAACTTTGAGATTAATACTGCGTATCTCAAAACCGTGTCTAAGAAAAACCTTAATTCCAGATGTTGAAAGCATGATTAGCCTACTAAAACTCAGAAGCTTTTTCTTTATTTTTTCTCTCCAGTTCAAATTTATGTATTTTAAAATACTTGGGTGCTTTGCCTTTTTTTTTTTTTTTTTTGACACCAGAAAATTGAATTTCATAGGCAATTTAAAAATAGTTGGTCGTGTGTTTATCATAAGAAATCTATCTGATGTAATCTAAAAGATTCAATGCTGTTATAATATACATTAACGAAGGCTACTTCATGCATTCTGCTATAGCTTTAAATGAGAACAGACTTCTCTATTATCTCCCACTGCAATGACTGATACAGGAGAATATCTAGTCTGCTACTACTTATACACATGATAGAAGTCCATTAGCACACACACTCATCGAAGTTGAACTACTTTGATACAGTGAACTGAGATAGGGAACTACAGTGCAACAACTCCTTTAACTGTGTGACCGGTGCCGTACTGCATTTTAGAGCCATCCGTTATAATGTATCTTGCAAATTAAATCAAGATTACCTACCTATTTGTGCTCAGCTATAAAAACAAACAAAAACCAACCACAAAACAAAACTGAACATATTTGATTTATTTTATTTCATAGAGTTAAAATTAAAACCTCGAAGGCCAGCACAGCAAATCATGGTACTGCACCACGGCAGAATCAGCCCTGTGCCTGATGTGGTTGCACTCACTTTAGCTGCCAGCATATACCCAAAACTCTGAGCCCAGTCCTACCGAGGCTGGCGTTCTCCTTGACTTAAGCGTAAGCAAAATTGGATCACATATTCCTCAAAAAAAACGTAGTATGTGGAACAACTGAGGCAAATGGAGGAACTGATTTATGGATTACACAGATACTAACTACACTGGAAAACCCCATTCAAACACAGAAATTGTAACTCACCAGTCATGTCACGACATTGATGATAAAAATCACGCAAGTCTGAAATAGAAGACAATCAAAATACAAGACAATTTTCTGCAGCATTCATCCCCAACCGTTCTGTCAAATACACAACGGCAATAGCACAAAGCATCTTTATGACAGGAATAAAAGGCTCTTTAAATGCTCCTTTTTTTTATTGAATGAACCCACTCTTACACAAAGTTCACGCAACGATGTCTCGAGCTTTAGTACTGCCAGATCGTGTATTTGATTAGTCAACTAAGGCTTGTAAGTCACATGCAGAACAATTTGAAATATTTATTAACTGCATGTAATTATTTCATGTAGCAAGTCAGGTGGTCGATTAAGACACTGAACTTATTATTGAGATATGTAGCTGTCAGGAGGATTAAAATCTTTTTGGTGTTTCACCATAACTGACCAAAACACTTCTCTGCTCCGAGTCACTGACAAAACCCAAGGGGAGTTAAGAACCAAAGCCAAAAACTCCTCCCAGCTACAGTATTAACATTTTGTGTGGTTGACTCTTCTCACAGAATTAGTAATCTTTACTAACAGTGTTCCTCTCTCCAAGGAAGCACGTTGCACCACACCTCCCAATTGTTTTAGAAGTACAAAGACCACAGTTGAAAAAGATATCATCAGATGTGGTGAGTGCAGAGAAATCTTGTCCTAAATATTTTTCAAGTTTATTCATGAGAAAAGGGTGGAGAAAGAAACCACAGCTACAAGATTCACAAACATGAACTCATTCACAGGTTTGCAAAGCAAATCATGCCACCAACCTGTCACGTAACCCGCAGAAAAATGCATCTGCGGACTCTCCAGATCAAGATATTCACTGCTGGATGAAATTAAATTGCCCAGCTACTATATCAGTTCTTAAAAACTGGTTGGGTTCTTTTTTTTTTTGGCAACTTTTAATCTGTCAGACAGACAGGCACTAGATTAAAGTGAATTAGGAAATAACATGAAGCCAGAGCAGAAAGCAACCAGTTTCTAAACTTCAACAACTTCTTGCACTACAGAGCAGTTAAGAGCGCTGTTCTCATACATTGTTTAGTGCCTTGAAATGGACACAGTCAGTTATTGGCCATAAAAACAACTGCAGCTCTATAATTTCTTAAGTATTTACTAACAAGATACACCAGAGTACAAAATCCAGAACTGTATTCCTGATATTCAGACCCTTCTGTCAAAACACAAATTAACAAAAAGACCTTCTGGTAAAAAACCTCCAGAATGCTTTTACACTGGTTTTAAAGCACAGATCTGCCTTTTTTTTCCCCCTCCCTCAAACACCACCCACTCTTCCAAACAAATAAGTAATCCAATGTTGCACAGGAATTTTAATTGTTTCCATAACTTTTGTTACCTGCCAAAAAAGTACTAGCGTGCCATATACAGGAGAGGGTGCCTATGATACATGTGTATTTAAAATAAAATATGAACATACATATATATATACACATATATACATATGTATAACATACGACTTATGTATAGCTATAAAAACTAGAAGCCTTTGAAAGAGGCAGCCTTTATTCTTTGAAGTAACAGCCACAGTTCGAGCCACTGACTCTCTGGCTCAGATTTACAATCGAGTTACTACAGCTGAACTTCCTGCACGCCATGTGAGGCAGGCTTGGTTCGGTGTTCCCTTGCACACTGCAAGCCATGACAGATGCAAGTTTGCAGCGGAAATCCCTTGCATGAAAGGCTAAACTAGGATGCACTCTGCTGTAGTTGCTACAAGTACAGTCACACAGATCTCTGCAGCAGGCTCTGCAAGAGTTTGGCTGATGTGGGTGCTGTGACCAAGAGCCTGGCTCCTTTCAAGAGTTGTGTAACTTTTTTTTTTTTTTTTTTTTTTTTTTTTTTTAATTTTTATTTTATTTTTTTAAGATCTCGGTCTGTCAACCCTTCCTTACTCCACACAGTATTTCTTACCGCAAATAATGGCCCTGGTTTCAGCGGGACCTTTGAAATACTCATCTTGTGGTAGAAGTAATTGCACAACACAAGCTAGTGGGGACATTTTTGGCATATTTGTACAATTTCATTTATTTAGTTATTAGGACCAGGTCTTAAAACAACAAAAACTTTCTCTAGCATTTGTTTAAATAAACAATCCATTCTACATATGAGACTATTTATAAACATACAGTATGCAATTACTGTGTATCAGTAGAATCCCTAGGATAGTTGTAGTTATTTTGGCAAAAGAGCTTATAGATGTTCCCCCGAGTAAACTGCACAGCAGCGTAAGCCTGCTAGTAGGGGAGGCCTAACAATTCCATAAAACAAAAGTGCATTTAGAACAGTTTAATAAACAAGGGGAAAAATATCTATGGGACTTTCAGGGTGTAAGCTAGCAAAATATTATCTTCAACAATAGATACTACACATTTTCCACTGATTTTACAATTAAAACCAGCACGCTGCAGCTTTTGACACCACTAGTGCTCAGAACCTGCTTTTGACAGCATTTTTTGATTTGTGATGGGCGGCTTGTTTTTGCATTGTTATGGGCTGGGTGAAGCCTCAAGGCAGACATGCAGTCCTGTTGATAACATGTGTATTTTCCAACCCCGTGATAAATTTCCCATAACTGCTGGCCTGGAATATGACTTTCAGCAACTGGACTGTTTCACATTTGGCTAAAGCATCACCAGTCCATTTGATGTAATAGCTCCAAGACTATAGATGGAAGACAACCATTTTCAGAACAAATTACTTTCAACGCTTAACTTCAGACTCCTATTTTCAGAAAATACTGACTGTTGCTTTCAGAAAGCCAAATCTCCCCTAACAGATTTTTTTCAATCTGGAAATCCAAAGTCAGAAATTACTTTTGGAAGGTGCAGCTGGAATTTGAATATTGATGTCAGCAGTGCTGGTTGTTACAGCTTTGGAGAGGTTTTATTTTGTATGCAAATCCTAATAAGCGTACATATTTCAGTATTTTTGCATCACTACCGCTGAGGTCTGTGCTGTTTTTAAAGCCTAAAAACCTTGCCTTTCACAGCTGCAAAGGAAATGACAAGAGAAGAAAAACACAGCCAGTGTATATCAGCAATTAATTCCATCCACAACTGCCCAGCTGTTTGCGCACAGAGGAACCTGCCTGTTTCCTCTCTGAGCTTTTGCCACTGAAAGCTGATACGGCGCTTTCAGAGACGCGGGCTGTCGGTAACGCGTTAGGAATGCGCGTGAGATCGCACGGAGCTGAAGAAGAAATGAAATCCAGACCAGCGCGCCGTGTATCTGTGTTATGAGGATAAAGTTATCTGGAGGAGAGGACGGTGGGAGGGGGAGCGGGGATGGGGAGCTGCCAGCGAAGCCAGGCTCAGCGTGCAGGACGGACACGACTGTCACTTACTGGCAGAGACAAGGTGGGACAGTCTCAGAAACCCACGAGTCTGTATCAGCTCTGCCAAGATGTTTTTATGGTGGCTGATGCCAAACAGGTAGATTTGGGGGCACTTCACAAAAGATGTTACTTTTACTTGGGATCAGTGCTTTTACAAAGAAGTTGCTGGAGGCTTGGCTCCTTCTATACTAAAGTAAGACTTATTGGTACGTAATTACTACTTATTGGTAATTATTACTGATTGGTAAGTAATCTTACCAATGCTTGCAGCCCTGAAGCTCCAGAACTTAATGCAGAATTCAGCCCTTTAGAGTCTTTCCTATGAACATTATCCCCTCATGCCACCCCTGGGATTTCAGGAAAGGCACAGAGTATATAAAAGGAAGATGCTATCGATAACATCTACAAACCCCGCCCCGCCAAGCGCCTGGAAATTTCATCCCACTCTGGAATAAACTCACCAGGCTACATGCACAGCTTATCTTTGTCCTCTAACATATTTAAAAAACAAAAACAACATGTATTTTTTTCCTCCCTTAACCCAAGCCAGCCCCCATTTAAAAATTCCAAATTATCCATATGGATTACTTCTTGCTGGGTAAAGCCACACACAGCAAGACCCTTCCAATATATATTACTGGCATTTTTTTCTACAGCTCCAACACCACCAGTTAAGAAGAGCTCCTTTAACCTTTAGTAACAGCAGGTCACCTTTTGATTTGCTGGACCACTCAACCAGGGACAACATATCAAACCGCACAGGTATTCAGAAGAATAACACTAATAAGAAAATATTTGCACTTGACAATTTTCAAGACCAGTACCAAAGGTAAGAAGTAATTATCAAAGGGCTCTTCCCTTTACAAAAAGGCACGCTGAAGTACCATCTTGCGTATTTTGCTGAATAAATTGGGTCTGCTAAAACTACGGGCTTGTGGCCCAGTGTGTGGAAAGAAAAACACTCTGCAGAAATAAGACTGGGATATTGTGTCCATACAGTAATGAAACAAATGTGAGAACAATATTCTTTTAGCAAACAAGATTCATGAAATATTTAAACATTACCTTTTTACATATGGATCTCTAAAGTTTAGACCTATGCTTCTGGAAGATTGGTATCATCTCTGAAACACCTACACAAGCATGCAGTGCTATCGCTGGGAAAATACAAAAGGAGAGGACTTTCAGTAATTTACTGTTTCCCAAGGAAAGTAAATCCAAATCCTATGGTTGACTGGAAAGTATGAATTTGTACGAATAGCTTAAAATACCTTCTCTCTTTGGAGACTCCCTTGGAACTAATGACTCAATAATGGATAAACAGAAGCAACACAATTCTTTTAAATCAGAGGTATAGCACACTTCAGACTGCAAGTAATCTCACTATATTGTTGCAGGAATAGTTCCACTGACGCATGAAAGCAAGAACAGCACTCATCATTCTTCCCGTAATTTCACTTTTAGCTGCTCAACATCGGGCAAATCCATTGGGGGACGATTTCTTACATTGCTTACTGTCTGCCACAGCAAAACCTGACTTTCTCACATATTAGAAACATAGAGAAACTTTCTGTGTATGTGATCAATCCAGTTTTACGTTGGGGAGGAAGGCATGGGGGGAAGGAGGTGGAAGCAAGGGCACGCAGTAACAGTTGCACTGAGCAACCCCATGACCTCCAAGGCACATATGCCAGCTCTCCAAGACTGCTCCTCCTTTTCACATGAAGTGCTGCAATACAAGTAACAATACTATTTATTACCTGTATATTACTTATTCTGAATATTGAACAATACAAGGCAAAACTATACTTAAACAGCAAAACAGAGAAGTTTTTAATCTAAAAATCCCAGAAGGATTAAAGGCTTTATTAGACCTACCTCAAAATCTAAGATATTTCAGCAAACTAGGGGATGTGCTGTACAGTGCTGTAGCTGCCTTAAGAAATTATGTAGCTTAGAAATGACTTGTCACCCCACCTGTACTTATTAGAATGGGTATTAAATCAATAGTTACTGATTTCAAAATTGTTTCTCAGGCTCAGTTTTCAGCAATATTTTGATAGCAGGCTGTGAAAATATTGATAGATGCTAAAAGTGACAACAGAGTAAATTTCACTGCATCAGTAAAACTCAGCTAAGCACTAGAGAAATCATTCAAGTGAATCTCGCAGGTGTATGTATGCCAACTGGCTAACTAAACACAACTATTTGCTGACTAGTCTCTTCTCTTTTTACTTTTCCTTCTCCAGAGCAAAATTCTTTCTTGTATAGCAAACCTATCCAGGATGTAGGCATTGCTTAAAAGCATGGAAGATGTGTCCCAGAAATATATACCACACTTCTGCTCTTAAGGATTTACCATTTAAATTTAGGCATGACGCTTCAAGCTGGAGATAAATTTAAGTGACTAAGGCTAAAACTCAGATCCAGAGAGGGCTCCAAGCCTGTCTACCACTTACATCCCAAAATAGACTTACAGGTGAGTAGTAGTGAGGTTTAAAGTGGTGCATAGCTCTCAGATTTGCTACACAGCAAAGAATTTCACACTAAAAGAATGCAAAAAGGGTTTAGAAAATCCCTAGTTTTCACATTCAGCCATAACATGAGGAAGTTGTATTTACTCATGCTGAGAAAGTGCCCACATGAATGAATAGGCAATATGTATCACATACGTTGGAATAATTACTGAAGTATGGAAGGCGCTTGATAGTGCCTAGAAATACTTACATTACATAATGGTTAAGGATTAATAGCACCCATCTGAACTTGCAAGAGCAGTTCAGTGGGTGAATTACCACATTTCATACTTTATCGTTAAATAATTTGTGAGTCACTTGGGATGATTTAAGTTTTTCTCTCTCTGGAATTTGAATTGGGAACAAAGTTGCTCAATGTCTAAAAGTTCCCAGTCTGAAAGGAAAATTCCTAAGTCCTAAAGTAATAGTTTTCATGTATCTTTCATATTATGGATGAACTACTGAAACTTAACATCTTCATGTTCAACGTTTGTGTTCATGAAGTCATTAGGTCCTAGAGTGTGATTCTTTTTGCCTAACTTTAGATATTTACATAACATTTTAATTCATTGTCTAATTAAAGTCTAAGATGAAGTGAGTAATTTTCTAGACTTCATTGGCTGCACTGTAGACTTACAGTGATTGCAACAGAGGCACATAATTCTCAAGTAGACATCCATATTGCAGACATCTCAAGTTATGCAAGACACATGCTGCTCTAAAACACTAGCAAGCTACTTGCAAGACCGAGGAAACACATCAGAAGAGATCACTTAGCTATTTTAAATACCGAGGGGGGGAAAAATGGCAAATGGTGGATTTAAAAACAAGAGCCTACTCATTAAATTCTTGCAATTCACACAGCACAATGGGTAGTACATTTTGGCATGTGTTTTTTCTATGCATCTCTCTAACTTCAGAGGCAAAGGGGTCTTTTACATTGCTCCAGTTAAATTACATACTAATTTTCGGCATTGCGATGTAACACAATAACAGTATAAAATGAGTACCTAGTGGTACCAAGCAAATACCAAGATCTGGCAACAGTAGTGTGAATGTAGACTAAAATATGTTGTGAGAAAATGTCACCAGGCACAAACAAGCTTTCAGAATACCAAGTGCAGGAGCTGCTAACATAACAAACGTTAAGTGAAAATACATGCCCGATTCCTTAAAAAAAATACAAATAAAAAAATGTCAACATGCAGGGAATAGAGCAGGAGGAAAAGTGAGGGGAGGAGGAATGGGGAAAATGTAGTAGATTTAAATTTGATTGAGTTTGTGATCAAAATACAAATTTACTTGATTAGGAAAAAACATACATCCACGGAGACTACTACAAAGCAAACGAGTTAGCAAACGCATTACACAACTCACTTCTGGACATCAACGTGGTACTAAAGTCTTTACATTTCAATGTTAGCATGACATGTAAATAAGCAAAGTACTCCTTTATACTAGAAATCCTTTAACAGTCCATGTTGAAAGTTGACTTAAAGCGACAACAAACCCCTCGCGTCCATCAGCCCGCTACAAGCACCCTTCTACACTCACTGCAATACAGAGTTTATTGCAGTGAGATGTATTGAATGTATTGCACTGAAATGTATTCAGTAAAAGCTAATTTAAGCTCACCTCCTTATAAGACAGCTAGATGATCTGGGATTGAATTGGCATGATTCATGGCAAACATGCAACATTGTAAATTACAGTGAAGACGAAAGGATTTTTAAATACTTTTCTAAATCATGCAGGCTTATCAGTACCCACCTACAAACATATGCTTTCTTCCATATGACACAACATATGCAAAGCAACAACAGTGCAAACTTGGTGTTTTATGCTTCAAAGAGAATAGCATAAATTTATCTACAGCCCCAAAGCCTGAAGGACAAATTTGGTCAAAGAAAACCTATCAGTGAAAGCAACCTGACCTCTTTGTTAACCTTTCCTCATTTTATGATTCCTCGGTACAAAATTGGCATACAGCTGACAGACGCAGGAGAGGGCCTTTCGGCTGGTCTAGTAAATCTGTTTCACTTTAAAGCTATTCCACCATCATTAAGGTATTAAAATTTTTACACAAATCAGTATTAAGGGTTTTTTCCCCACAGTTACTTATCTTTTCATACATCCACAGGTCATCAGCAACTTTATACACAATTGGTGAAGTGCAAGTTCTTCCTGTTCAGGATGATGAGTAGCTGAAAAAAAACCTCAGAGCACATAGTCTTACTGCTTAGTGCAACTGTTTCCTGCTTCAAGGGAGATGTCATTGAAACAAGCGTATCAAACAGCTTGCTTTTAATCAGGTATTTTTCTCTTTTGCAGAAAAAGCAAAATTCGTAAAATGCCCATTTCCTCTTTCAGTTCATGTATTCATACACTTATGATGAACTAGTAGAAAAAACCTGATGTTTAATTCCAATGCAAACTTTTTATACTGAAGAAACTTAAAATGTATTCGGTCTACACGGAAAGTCAGACACCTTAAAGAGGCTGTACCCATGGAATAATTTGCATGAAGCCACTAGTAGTCCAAACAATCTTTTTTCCTGAACCCTTGTATCTGATGCCAGGATGGCGCTATGCCTTGCTCATTTTGTATCCTCTTACCAAGAAGTGTGTGTTATCAGCAACGTAAAAAAGTCACACGCATCCAGTCTGACATGTGCCAATCACATATGAAGACGGGAAAAAATTCTGACTTGGCAGATTTCATAGGAGTCTACTTACTGACCATACCACATTCACCACAAACTAAGCTTCACCTACATCTTGTGGTCAGAACGTGACCAAAACTGAACAAACATTCACATCTAAATTAATGTACGTTGGCATTCATAGATTTTGACTACATACAGGTCATTTAGAGTGCTTGATGCAGTACAGTTAATTTCAGTCCACTTGTTCTTATGATCTAATTATTTATTGACAGCCATCTAATTTAACAAAAAGTTACACTGCCGTACAGTATACTGTTTCTGGTTATTAAGTAAGTATATTTTTCACAAAGTTGTATGAATACAGAACAAATGATTTTTTTTTTGCATTTGACATCACTGACAGTTTCAATTCTGCAAGCTGAAGTGGAGGAAAAAGAAAAGACCCAATTAACTGCCCATCCCACCATAAGGCTAAAGACCATCTATTCGAAATGTACATGTGCGCTTTTCTCAAATCATGAGATAAATGCTATATGCCCACATATTTACCAGTTCTGTGGTCTTTGTTCCTAATTAAACATACCAACTTGCCTGTACAGCCCTGCTGGTCTGTGGTACCCTGACTATTTCTGGAATGCTTTTAATGTATTGAAATTGCATTTGCCTATTTTACTGCCTCTGATCCTGCGGCAGTTTTAAGTAACAGATCACAGTTGCCAGATCAGCGCTGTCACACGCCTTAAGATCTCTTGGGCAAGTGTTATCTACTCCTGACAATTTTTTTGAGGTTCTGAAAATCTTTTCTACTAACATTTCAATTTGAGACCAGTTCTCAAGACATCACCTACGGAGCGAAGTTCCTGCATGAAAATCTCTCAGGAAAGTCAACTTGGATACAAATGATTTAGCTTTCATTCTGCGCCTTATCTTCACTGAGCACTTCTTTTACACTTCAGTCATCTATCAGCTCTCCAGTCTGTCTGGCAGGACCTCCATTCCTGGTGTACTTGAAATGATTCAATTTAAATGATTTATTGTAGGCTTTCATATCTTTAGCAAATTGTTTCTCAGAATATCTTTTGGCCAGACTTCTTATACTTTAAAATTTAAGTTGCGAGGGGGTTGGTTTTTTTTTCCTTTCTGTTTTCTTTGGAGAAAATGTCAAGTTTTGAAAGATGTCTCCTTGTTTCTAAGAGATTCCTTAACTCTGCTATAAACCCCTCTTTACCTCTTAAAAATAAAAAGTAGCAACAAAAGAAAAAGTTTTAAGTCTTTGATATATTTTATATATAATTTTATATAAAGTATGTATTTTATCCAACTTCTAATTCACAGTCTTTAAAGAGCTGCTTTACTACCTGCAAGCTTCAACTTCCTTATAACAAGCATTCTCACTTTTATGACTAGCAAAGGCAGAAGGCTGGCATGGGAACTGCAAGCGCCCAGTTCCCCAGCTCAGATGTTACCAGTGAACTTTCAGTTCAACCATACAAACATAACCATAGTTCAAACTTCTGCTTATTGGGAGCCAGGTAAGAACCAGCTTTGCTATCCCAGATCCCATCTGCCAATGTACTGAAAGTGACACTGATGCTTTCTGAAGCCACTGCCTTCTACAAGCTTGAGACTGGTATCCACAGGCTTCCTCCTTTGAAAACATTCATGAAGTTACCTCCTCCTGTGCCTTCATAGTAGCAGGTTAGTGCTCCAAACATCAAGGTGATTTGTTCAATGTATTATAACCAGGATTGGAACTCTTATGAGTTACAATATATTTCATAATTATATATATATTTTTTTTTTTTGAGGAACACATATTCAAAGACTGCAAACAGAATGCAAACAAAGGATTTTGTTTTGTTGTTGTTAAATTGTAATATCTGGGGCCTTGACTGCTTTAGCTTATTAGAAGAATTAATTCAATCTTAAATTACAGCCTATGTCAAGTATAAATGGTCTATTGCTATCCTCACAATTAAAAGATGGTTAGCTGAGAATAAACAGACTTGATTCAGCAATCATTACTCACTGATTTGTGTAGTTGCACTACTGTTAATTTAGAAACATGGATAAATTGAACTTAAAAATTAAGAGAACTAATTATAGGTTACTCCAATTACTTGTATAGACAAACTTCAAACCCAACTGTTTGATGTGAAACCCTACATATCTCTCTCTACGTTAAGGTGTAGACACTGGGCAACAGCAGCAACTGTTGATCACTGAAAACAGTTCCCGAGTGCAGACAGAGCATAAAGAAATCAGACTCGCACTTACACTACATTAGCGATTTTTTTTACCCCCATCCCCCCTTGATGAAGACTCTCCTCAGCCTAAAGATGACACAACACAAATCATGTTTCCTAGCACTCCATGCTGATAACCACCAGAGCGTGCAGTGTTGGAAAGTCTCAGTTAACAGCATAAGCCCTTTAGAAGGAACAGAATTAAGAGAGCGTCAGCTGCAAATAACTTGACTGACATTGTTTTAACCTGACATGCCAAGGTACACAACTAAGCCAAATCTTAAAACTAGTTCCACATTTAACAGATTATTTTCTATGAAGAGTCACTGGTCATTAGCCGACAGAGAAAACTCTTGTGTTATTACAACTGAACTGTTAAGAAGTAAATCCAGCTACAGTAAAGGGGAAACAAAGAGCTGTATGTTTATTAAACTGACTTTCCAAATATCAACATTTGCTAAGGAGGTCATCATTACTGAAAATGGTTCAATGAGTGAAGGGGAAAAAAGCCTAAAACCACAGGCTGTTGTTGAAGTTATTAAATCCATTGAGTGGAAGAGTTTTTAAGGCTTATAACTACTTTGGAAAAAGTCCAAGTTTTAAACACTTACTCTTCATTCACTCCACTCAGCTTATGAATAAAGCCAAAACCAGACTAGGTTGGATAAAAACCCAACAATCTCCACTGTCAAGTCACAGTGATGAGCTGATACACATCTAGGTGCATTTTTTATGCTCACAAAGATTCAGCATTTTTAAGCCATCAAGCACAGACTTAATCCTAAGCTAAGAAGTAATTTAAATAAGTTAAGTACAATGCGGTAGAGATAGGGCGACACATTTAAACCCATTTTGTTAATAGTTATAATGCTAGCAAAATAGCATGATTTTGCCTTTTGGAAACAGTATTTAGTTTTAAGCTAGATCTGTTCTCTTGTAGTTATAAGCTTATGGATTTAAAATATGACAGTCTGCAATTTTGAATCAGCATTTTCAGCTTTAATTCCAGCATCACACAGAAACAGTCGAAAATCTGATCACCATGTCACAAGCTACTGAATAATTATATCAACTCTTTTTTTCCAGAGCTGTTCTTCATTAATTCATAATTAACAGGATTTGATAACACAATCTGTACTACTAACTTTTAACAGGCTGCTTGTGTCAACTGAAAAAGGACAAGTTTTTTATTTGGTGAACTCCAGAGCTCCAGCACTTCTCTCTCAGGCTTGGCAGCACCCACTCCCTACAATTGCTTCTGGAGATGCCCACCAATCTCCTCTGACCCCCAGTGCAATCGGAGACTTCACATGAATGCTGTCCCCTTCCTCCTCCTGCCTTGCATGAAACTGCTTTATCATGCAGACCAAGGAATTTGACAGGGTATAAGATATAGAAACTTATCTGCTGCCAGCAAACTGCTTCCACAATAGGGGCATAGGAAAGGAAAAGAGAAAACTGCGAAGAGTGATCCAATGCTCTTCAACACGTTCCAGACACTCACGATAAAAAAAGGGCAGCACCAACAACTCAGGATTTTAACATAATGAAAATAATGCCTTCAAAAGATATGCTGGCTGGGAAAGCCTGAAGGTCTTTTTCCTAAATCCACAACCCAAGTAATACCTACAGAAATTCTGCACAAACCCAAGGATCAGCAGCATGTCTGAGGAAGCAGGATCTTCGCTTCAAGCGCCCTATTCCCATTTTAAAAGGCTGCTTGAATTTGGATAAGCCTTCCTTACTACTATGGATCATAGAAGTAGCAGCAATTCTGAAAGTATCCTAGGGTAATGTTTTTCTGTTTTACTTTAAAAGCTTCCTCATCCTCCACTACTAAGCTCTCCTCCTACAGCTTTCCATCACAGTGAGAGAAGCAGTGCAAGTGCTCAAGCTTAGTCTGATCATGCCAGAGAAACTTTGGGTTTGGCTCTTTTGAGACGAGACAATCATCAGCTTGGTGCTGAAGACACAGAGAACCAGGTTCCATTTTGTAATGACAATCTATGTTGAAAATTATGGTGTTTTTAAAATAATAATTAAAACCAAAATACAATCAACAACGACACAGCCCTTTCACATGTGTAATAAAGCAACAGGAGCTACACACGAAGCAAGTGCTTTTTCAGGAGAAAGGCAACAACTGCAGAAACGTTGAACAGGATCTCCTTTTGTCTTTTTTTTATATTCTCTTTGATTACTTTAGCTTGCACAATATATATCCCACATTGTATTTCATTTGTTTATGAGTATCTGGGCAGAGCTCCAGTGCTTTGATGCAACTGGCCACAGTGAACAGCTCAGTTCAGCATGAGCGCTACCACCAGCAGGGAAAGCTGGAGAGATGGAGAAGCAGCAGCACCATTGTCACGTCCAGTACAGGACAGGGTTGAGACCAGCCAAGCAAACAGGAACTGAGTTCCAGAAAGTTTTCTTTCCTGTTGAGGTGAAGAAAAGCCCAACAAATGAAGGACTCCAGAAAAATACAATCATCTTCACGATGAATGTAGTTCTCCCTTTCCAATCTGAATGAGAAAAACACAGTGCAGATACAGTACGAACAAATATTACTGTCTGCAACTACAAGTATTTAGTGAGAAGATTAAGTCAAAGACTCAGACTTTTCTGCACTGAAACTTCTCATGCTAGGAACAAAAAAAAAAAAATATATTCAAATCGATTCACTGTAGAGAACGAGGTATCAGATTACATGGTTTTATGAAATGTGCATGAGCACAACTGTGTGTTTAATTCTGTTTTTGTTAACAGACTGCAAGACCAACTTCTTTTCACTCATATTTACTGGAATCAGGCATTTAAGGCAGAAATACACTTGTATCACATATTCTGCTTCATCATTCATGCAGACAGGATTATCTAGAGTCACTGATGTTTGAAGAGCCCCACCTGGGCAACTTAAATGGCCCCAGTTAAGAAACTGACCAAAATAAGAAAGTTCACCTTGACCACAGAGCTCAGAGGTGACAATGGAGTCACATTCAACAGGAAGATCTTGGGCCTGTAAGATCCTAAAGTATGTTCAGGGCTGGTTACTGATGGTAGACAGAGAATATAAGCTTTCCATGTTTGCATGAAATGCCATATATCCAGGAGTAAACAAAGAGTTTCCATTGCTGAAGCCTGAGAAGGGGTGTGCCTAAACAGATTTTGAGCCAATTTTCATCCCAACTCCTCCTTGCTAGACTAGAAGGGTGAGGGCTGGTTGGAAAATGGAGATCTACACTTTGTGATAGTAAAATAGACACGTGTTGAAAGATCCAGGAGGGGCCGGGGGGGGGCGCGGAGAGAAAAGCACTCAAGAGCATGCTTAAAATAGTCCCACAAACAACATCTAGCCTCCCTCTGGGCTCAGAAAGCCCAGGGGCTCAATAGCACTAAAACTACAGCAGCCTGGTTAGAAACGTGACCTTCACCAGTGCTGCTGTTGCCATCCTGCAAAACAGATATGCCCCTATACCGCATCTGTGTGTGTATGCGTGGGAACAGGACACCAAGGACTAGACGCTTTAAGTAGGGTAGAGACAAAAATTTTGGTCACCTCTACATTGGTATTATGCAAAAATACCTTGGTAACTGTCCTGCTCTACCCTACCTTGACCTATTCCTCAGCACTATGTGTAAGGGGATTTTAGAAGTCTAATTTCTAGCAAAGTGAGTAATGCTAACTGGGGCATAGAAAAGTGCTTGATATCTGAAAATGGCATTACCCACTGCTCTCAAAAAAGCATTGAAAAAAAATAATCAACTTCACAAGCTTGCTGAATCTTGAAGCAGAATTTTGTGAGATGGTTTCAGAAAATGGCCCCAACAGGTCCTTGAATGTTTTAACAATTCAAAGTCTAAGCCCTCCTCGCACAAACCACGTGGGACAGCAGAAGCGAAAGGGAGCGCAGCTTGCCCAACAGCTAAGAGCGAACACTGAATTTTATTTAGCCAGGTTAAATGGTTGGGGATAATGCTGCCAGCCTCTCTGTATTTCAGGGAGGAGTTAGGTTTTTTTAATTATTATTATTTTTTTTGAAAAATCAATTCAGGTGATAAATTTGAACATAGATTTAAGATTAATCTTCCATCTTACTGTTTTTTTTGTACCGTTTGCTTTTAGCCTGTTGCTCAGACAAAGCAGGAAATATAAAGGCAGTCGTTTTACCGTGTTCTTCCATCATTATAATGCGATGCACCAGATTGGAGTTATTGAATAAGCTCATAAACCCCTAGGTTACATTCTTCATCATCTGCAGCCTTGCCTTTCAAGTGAGCTCTACTCTTATTAAAAGGACTAGAGGCTGTCCTCAGGCATACCCTGTCTTTGAAGATGAAGCCCCAGCTACATTTATGGAAAAGACCTCTCAGTTCGTACCTTCGCCAAACTGCGTAGCAGGTTTAAACAATTACGCAAGACAGTGGATTTCAATTCCAGGCTCCTCTTAGTCAGTCTCAAGTTTTAAAAATAATATTTTTCTTTCTGCTAGGGCACTCCTGAAATAAATGTTCCAAACAGTGATGATCCAAAGGCATTAAAGAAAAAAGTTACAGCTTAAACAGCGTGACACAGATTATGAATAAAGAAACCCTTCCCATATGGAAAAGTTTTAAGAATTTGACATTTCTTTTCAATATGTGTTAATCAGAAAGACAGTAGTGAATTCTGATTGCTTCAGACAGAAGAGAATCAAAACTCTTGGGATATATTACACAAAAGAGCAATTGCAAAGAAGGAAGAACAATCCTATAGTTTCTTTTAAAACTTAACGATTAACAGTGTTTTCTTAAATGGCTGGGAAAGTCTGCAGTTTGGAGCCAGCCACATGTTACTTATCAATGCTTCAAATGCAGGGTGAGTAAGAAAGGCCGTGTCTGGTTCCTTTTGCAATAGGGAAAAATCTCTTTTGAAGTCCTTCTGAGGGACTGACAGGGAAGAAAGTGTCAGGAAAAGGATCTGACAGGTTTTGCACAGTGAGGGGCAAAAAACCGTCTGGAGTAAAAACTCTTGTCTAAATTGGGCAAAGAGATAGAAACCTCTCCTTCAGCACTGGAGACGCCAGATAAAAAGTCTGAGACTCCCTTGTATCTTTTTTGCAGCCACACATGAATTCCTTTTCATGCTTTTTGCAGCTTCTCATCTTACCAGGAGCCTGCAGGAGAGGCCAGTCCAGCACCGAAGGGAATGCAGCCATGCTGGGGCTCCACGTACAGCAGATGGTCTCCCGGGCCCCCAGGAAAACAACTTCATTTTTAAATACCCCAAGCATCACAGAAGACCTCAATTTAAAGGTGGAAGGGATCACCTGAATGATCTTAAAGCAAAGTCAAAGGACCAAGAAATTAGCCTGTTTCTTGAAGTGAAAGGCATTATCAATGAATGTGTCACTGCCAATATCGCTGTCTCGCTGTGGGACAGGATTTCTCTCCCGTATTTTCAATTCTGTGCAAATAACTAACGTGAGAAGTTCTGGATTGCCTGCAATGTAAGCATAACTATCCACCAGCAGGTCAAGAACTAGACACATTTCATTTTTACCAGCACTGTAAGTTGCTCTGCCCTTTCTTTCAAGTTTCCACACTTTTGAAGGCACCAATCAAAAAAACCCCATCCATTATTTTTTCCTCAACCACAAAGATAAAACAAATGCTTGATATAACCAGTCTCTAAAAGCTGCATTAAGAGGAGAAATTTGAGAGATTACTTCTATTAAACTATACTCTTATCTATAGCAAACTGCTTTTGCATGTATTGCGTGAACAACCCGCACAGCAAAAAATATGCAAACTTAGCATTAACCTCTCAACAGGACAGAAAGCTCCAGAGTTCACTACATCGCTCACAAGTAACAATTTCATGCACTCTTAGTGGAAGAAGACAGCTCAGCACTATTCAATTTAAAGTGAACAGAAGTATGCAGTAAGCTTTTATTAATAAAAAGCCATTGTCTTTACATTTGATAAAGTGATAATGTTTTGACTCCTTCCTTGCTTCTGCCTCATAGCATTGCATTTGCAAGGTATGTGTAGCATTTCACAGGTAATACTTCACAGCAAATAAAGGAGAAAAGCTTTCTCCAACTCAGAATAAATGCCCCAAAAGAATACTAGCCAGGTGTTAGAAACAGGATTATTTTGATGTAGTCTTTTTAGCTACATAACAGGCAAGAAAACTCAAGTTGTAACACTGTCTTATTTTAAATCAAGGACTGAGGAGCAGTAAGAAACACTGGTAGAAAAAAGATATTTCAGATAAGAGATTAGGCACTAAAATCCTTAAAAGCCTGCACTGCAAGAATGTTTGCTGCCTATTACTATAAAAATGAAGACATAATGTATGCTAGCTGTACCTCAGTAACACTTGTAAGACATAATAGTCAGAAGTGTCTGAAAAAGGTATGAAACAAACAGTTCCTCACTTGTAAAATACAGGCTACTGCTCAGGTTTTGCTGTCTTCATACTCCTCCTTTTGCATCTTTAGGAATCATACACATAACCGTTAAATAACGTGCTGAAGTTTGTTAATTACTGTGATAAATGTCAAAGCTGTAAGTAACACATTCACTCATCTTTGATGATACTTATCAGCTGGTCAGTGTGCACAGTTGTACAAACAGGTAATATCCACCTCACTGTGGCTGGAAATTGCAGGACACCTTGACATCCTTGCACATAAGAAGTTCTATTACATATTTAGAGCAAATATTACGCAGTGTTGTTCAGACTCTTGCACACCTATCAAAGCTAAGGTACAATTTCATCCCACAAAAATATTTTGCACAACATCATTAATGAGATTAAAGTTATTATGAGGTGGTTTTTGTCAGTGCTTTTTAATAAAACCATTTTAAAGTGGCAGTTTGCTGATTCAGTTCCCCTCCTCCCCCTTAAAATCAGTACACTAAATGATGAGCAAGAATACAGCCAAGAATTCACAGTAAAATGTTTAAGGTACCTTGATTTTTTCCCACAGCTCTCCTTGCTCTAGTAATGTAGTTGACCTGTAAAACAGAAGAAAAGATTAGTGACTCCTGGTAGGCTTTTCAATATTACTGAAATATACTGTACACTTAAAACTTGAGAGCATCAACACAACATTTAGTTCCTTGATTGCGTTTTCAGATTATTTCATTGAATCGCATTTTACTTAGTTATCATATAACATATAAATCATACAAAAAAAAAAAAAATCTCAAAGGGAAGTCTCCTTTAAGAGCACCTAGTTGGGAATCTGGCCATTTTACCTCATGCACAGCGGGTTACAAATCAGAAAGCAAAATCCAGCCTGCCTACTGCATTTTTAAAATAGAGCATAACCGCCACAATCCACAATTCCTCTTCTAGCCCAGCAGAAGTCAAACTCTAGAGCAGCCTCTACGCTGCCGAAGGGGCAGGCTCCAGTCAGGTGGGGAGCTGGGGGAAGGAACACAATACCGCTCTTTGAAGGCTGACAACTGCTGGTGTGCAAAGTTCAGAAGGAAACAACCGCCTTGCTCTGACCCTTTCCCACCACTGAGCAGCTATGGGTTTTCCTCTTGCCTTCATCTTCTAACATGAAAGTAAAATGAGTAAATAAAATAGCAATTGTTTACTTCTATAATCTTTTGTCTTCTCAGTCTTTGAGCATGTTATCTTCAATCAAACCTGACAAACCTATTTCCATCGTCTTCCCTTTTCCCTCAACCACTCCTCCAAGGAAAAGCAGTTTTTTCCTGGGGGATGGGGGGCAGACTCCTTGATTTCATACATACAAAACATATGCTACATTTTCTTTTTTAAGACCTATACATTGCAAATTAGACATTTTATGCATTGTGAAAACACTGAGCTCAGCCCACCATCAGGCACAGGCGGTACTTCTCACCAACCTGTTATCCCATTTTTATTCATCAGGTTGTAACAGCCTCTTTCAACCATCACCATCTTTTTCCTTTTTACTCTTTCATGACTTCAATACAGTACCCTCAAGCATTACTGTTTAGGTCTTCTCAGTATATTATACTACAAACACTTCACCAGTTTCAACATCTCAGCAGGCTGGCTATCCCATTCCCATCATCACTAAAGGCTGGATTATTCAGTGTTCTCTATGAATTTCAGCAATAAAGAATTGACTTCTGAAAAAACAACGTGCACAAAAAGAAGGCAAGTAGAATTATACAAAATTACTGTAAGACATTCTTGTCACAAGATACTCTGAAGCAAAAATCAAAACTGTTATTTCATGAGTGCTCAAATTGTCTGTTTTCCCTGAATTACTTTGTTACAGAAAGTCAGTTCCTTGCCCACTTAAAAAAAATGTTACCATAAATAAGGCATTATTGTCAGCAAGTTTGTATTTAGGAATGAACAATGTACTTATACTCAGTATTAATACAGGTAAACAGCCACAAAGCTATTTCATCTGCTTTTAGACCTGTCAGGAATAAAGATTTAGGGGACAGAATTGGCTCTAGCCAGGTGCTTTGCGTGGGGCTTGGGCATATTTGCTTATTTTGCTGTCCTGCCAGCTGCTCCCTGGCAGAGCACACAAAGCGATGGCAGTGACTGGGGAAAGAGGAGGAAGTGTATTGGCATCAAAATGTCGTGTTAGAGCAGGAGCCCTCCACAGCGTCAGGAATTTAAATACTTTAATGTGACTGTTTATTCTTGGCCCAGTTTATTTTTCATCTACTTCACGCTGCTAGAGATAAGGGAATGCTATTTCTATGCAAGTTCCTGATACGTTATTTTAAGCGTAGCTGTCACCCGCAAGAAGAGATCCCGTCTTGCAAGCTAGCAGCTACTGTTTCTAGAGGGCATTGGTAGATCACTCTCAGACATGAAAATTTAATATTCTCCCCAATTTTGCAAGCTCCAGGTCCAATAGCACAGGTTGACAGAACACAGAGGTGCCCACTTATGATGGTGTTTAACACTACCTCAGCCCCCCCAGAGTCGCACAGTACCCCACGCTCCCATGGGGGCCAGCAGAGCCCCAGGTAAGCGATGGCCAGCTTGCTCGGCTGTGTCCCCACTGCTGGGCACTGGAGAAGCTGGAGACCCTACAGCCCTCAGCAAATGGAGGCAGTGGGGGAAAACAGCTGAAGCCAGGAATCGTGACACTCCAAACATCACATGCTTTTGAGCAAATTTTTTTCTGCCCTTTGTCACAAGCTTTTTGCTACAATCCCTTTCTTCTTCTTCTTCACATCCCTAGTATCGCTCAATGCACTTTCTCAAGCTCTTCCTCCCTCCCCAATTTAAAATTCTCATTATTAAAAAAACCCCAAACAAACAAAACCCAACCCAACCCCCTTGATAATTGTGAAACTACTAAGACATTTGGTGCTATGACCTAATTCACTCTGCTTAAGCCATCGAGGCCTTTTCATCCCACTCTATCCACCCCTCGAGTATGGGCAAGAAACTCTGACGCAGGCACCGGTCAGCAGTTGTCTTCACTGTCCTTAGCATTGTTTAGGCCATATTCTCAGCTCTTATTCATTAGTTAAATGCCTCTGTGGCCAAAATAAAATTATACATCCAGTAACAAAGGATGCAGATTGTATCAAGAATGGGAAAAAGAAAATCTGAAAAGGAGTAACAGTCACACAGTAAAGAACCAACTCAAAGCCAGCTCTCAGATCAGGGAAAATAACTGAAAGGCATTCTTGGATGAATAAGTTAGGAAGAGAGATGGATTTTAACTCAAGGTATGACAGCAGTAAGACAAATATTGAATATGAGCAGCTTCAAAAAAATTTGGAATACATCTGAATTAACGCATATGTCAGAAATCAGACATATTACACAAATTCTAACAGGATATTGAAAATGCAAGTACAAATTAAATGTTAAATGAGAGCTTCAGCTTGTGGGACAAAAGGATTTGTGTCAGAGATACCATTTATTTTCTTGAGAATAAAGTGCAAAAGCCACTTGGTGATTTGAGAGTTAGCTCTCCCCTGCTCAGAGAAGCAACATTTTAGAGCTGCATCCAGAAACTATGAGTAATCACAATGACGGACAGTCAAAGAACTGATGGGATATCCCAAAGAAACACCTCCTGGAATGAAAATATAATCTTCTTCAACTACTCATATTATAACGGATGATCAGCATATATTAGGAAAATACATTTCTGGTTTGAATCCAAATCTTGAGTATAAAAAGCAAAGCCCTAGTAAATATTTAAGAGAATTTTGAGTTCCAAACTGAAGAGCTGGCAACTAATTTCTTTTTTTAACAAACAAAGCCATCAAAAGATTGTGCAACTCTAAGAGCCCTTAAGGAAACAATTGGGAATTTTTCATAACATGGTATTTCCTTATACCACTGACCACAGGAATGCAAACAGTTCCACCAAACAGAGATTTCTTCATTGGAAACAACTGACAATCTAACCATGTTTCCATCTTTTCCACTCTCAGCGCTCAGCATACAAAATAGATGATATAATAGGATACAGAAGTGTCATACCAGAGCCACAAGATATCTTTACTAAAACTCAGCACCTGAGAGGCTTTACAAGAATATATTTCCTGAGGGGGAGGGGGGGAGAGAGAGAGAGAGAGAGAGAGAACTTATGTTTAATTATCAAGCATCTTTGTCTAATCAAAATTTATATTTCTACTGCAATTTCTACTTATTTGTTGGATTTTCCCAAGATACTGTTAGCATCTCTATCAATCAGAAACAGACCCCTAGCCCCAACAATAACTCAGTACATCAGTAACAAGACTCAGTCCTGTGGTATTCCCTGCCAGTAAGACAGGTGATGCTAGCGAGGAGCACTGGCACAAAAACATGGGTTGTTACTCAACTTGCTAAGTAGAAGAAAAAGCAGTACTGCTGGTAGTATACCCCTTGTACCTTATACAATATCCCCCATGTTAGACTAATGAATAGATTTCCTCACCAGCTTCTCTGCTTGGGACTACTATTTGAGCAATGACAGCTGACACTACGAACCCCCCTAAAGGAAGCTGGAAATGTTGGCGTATTGGTATAGGTGATGGCACTCTTAGTACTCACGGTCAACTAGCCTTTAGACCCTGCATGAGGAGACCAAGTACCAGAGATACCCCAAGGGAAAGGCAAGACAGGCCTTACAAAGGGACTTAATTTTCTTGACATCCAATTAACAAATCACTATCATGGAGAAAGCAACTTACACCCTGTGCCAAGCTTCACACTGCGAAGAGAGAAAAAGGGAAGAAATGAACATAAGCAGCAGTAAAAACAGAGAGTATGTATTGTCAGAATTCAGGAAGGCACCAGGAATGTTAAAAGGTACTAATCATCGGCACCCTGACAAATATCTGTCATTGCAAATTTGCAACTCAATTAAGCCAAGATTTTAATCAGAGCTACAACTGTACTTAATTCTCTCCATTGCAGCTGAAGGAAAGCGAGGGGAATAAGTCATAAAAACAGAACAAAACTGAAATTTGCTACAAAGAGACCAAATTGTTTTCAGAAGGAAGAACCAAAACAAACAAAACCCACGAGAGACAAAGCTTTATGGAGTTAGCGTGCCAAACAAGTCAAGAATTTTGGATGGTAGAGAAGACAGACAAATGTCTTAACTTCAGATAGAGACGTTAAAAGACACTGCTTGTGTGGAAGAGTGTTTACAATCTATGGCAGAGGGATTATTACCCTGGTAGTCAAGGAAACGACTCTTAAAATTACAAGATTTCAAATTTTGGAATTCCCCTTTTAGGAGGGAAGACGGAAAAATCCTCCATGCTCTTCAAAAAGAGTAGAATGGGATATGGCTCTGGCATCCCATGTGCAGACAAACAGGGCCACAAGGCTTTGACAACAAACTTGTCCCAATGGCACTGTGGAGGAAGAGGTCACCATCATAAACAAAACGTGTCTATACTGTACTTGAATCTTCCGAGATGGTAAATGACAAAATAGCCATGGGAAGTCTCCCATAATATTTTCACACACAAAACCATTTACCAGGAGTTACTGAACAGGAAGCTAAACATTTCAAGCTAGGCTTTATTTGAACTATTGCATCTCTTGATCTTTTCTTTCAAAGAGATGCACGCTGAACTGTCAAAGCGCTGACCTTTCATCACAGCACACTCTTGGTCTTAGAGATTTCAACTTTTCTAAAGTTACAAACATATGAACCCTCCCCTCCTTTTTAGATGATGCTGAAGATCTAAACATAAATTATACAAAGCAGCAGCTTGGTTTAATTACAAATAGTACAGCAAAAATTATTTTTCCACTTCTTATCTTAACTAGATAACCAAAAAAACACATTAGCTGATACTGGCCCAAAGTCTATGCTGAGATTTAGAAGACTACTCAAAAACTATTTTTATTTTTATTACTGTCAGCGTCCTAGAGAAAAACATGCACCAAAAGCTTTTCAATTTAATCTTACTGGTAATGCTGTAGAGAACTACCCAAACTCTGCAGACTGTAAGGCAAGGCAGTAGTTAGAGCACACCACATATTTCCACAATTAGAACATAGTAATATTAAGCTACGCAAGAAATGATTTGCTGGTTTTCATTAAAACGTACAATTCATTTTTATTTTTTCCTACAGCTGCTGCACCAAGATGCATGTTCAGAATGGCAAGAAACTACTGGACAGAGTCTATGCAATGTTTGTATTCAATTTGAATTGGCCCTACAGTCTGTGAAAGCTTTGGTGTTGATTAGGAAGCAGAGACTGATTTTAGAAAAATGTTACAAATCAAAGCTATTGAAGAATATCTGAAAAGCTTTAATTGTGACTTCTGGCTGAACTAAATACATATGAAAATGAAGATGCTAATTCACACTTACCTTATGGTTTATAGTTTATAACAATACTTGTTATTCCATTTTACCTTTGTCATCTGATAAATCCCACTACTAAAGGCTCAATGCTCAACAATTCAGCATTGTGAAGAATATAGCTGCTGTCTGGTATCTACTCTAATTACTAACTGTTTCTCAGCAAGACTGAAAATAGTTTCAGGTAGGGTATTTTAAGTACTGCATTATTAAATTTTCACATAAATACAGTCCAAGCAGTGGGAAAGGGCAGTTTCAGAAATCATCTAAATGGCCCCAAGGGTCCAGATGCAGGTACAGTTCTGCAACAGGCATCCTAACTGGCCTCAGGAAAATAATTTCAGCATTACATACTTCTGCTCCCCTCACCCCCTTAAAATGAGGTGAAGTCCCTACTGGGATCAGCATTAGTCAAGCTGCATTCATTCATATTTGTTAATATATTCCATCTCTTTCAGTGAACAGTACTTCAAGCCAGACAAAATAGTGCTAACTGTGGCTTCAAAAAGCCTGTCAAGGGGAGACGGACAGTGCTCCTTTAGCCTTCATTATGAAAAATGAAAAAGCATATGTTAAAGCTACACATGATACATTTAAGCAAAATAATTTTCAAGCTACGTCCAAGGTTTGGGTAACAAAACCTTGGTGTTTTTGAGCAAAAAAAACATCTAGCATTTTCCAGCTGCTGTTTAATACCCCTGAACTTGCATCCTAATCTTTTTCCCCCCTCTACTTTTGCCACACTGCACACACATTCTGGTATTCAGACTCTTCGGATTTTAAATCTCTACTAGAAGCAAAAAAAATCTTGCATTCCTTTTTAAAAAGAAAATGAAATGTGAAAGCCCAGCATGACTCCTTTCTCACCTTTTGTTAGCACAGGTTTCCTGCTTTCTTCTTGTCCCCGAGATGAAATCTCTTTCTCATTTTCTATCAGTCTTTCAGTGTCAACTAAAACTCATTAGCTTTTGCTACAATCTTATTACTGTGATCAAATTTCACCTACTAATATGTCATACTCACTCCACATTTTAAAAGCTGCTCTCAGCTTCTCACCAGAAACCACCGACTCCTACCTACTGATTTGCAGGATCCCACCCTCGGCAATACATACTCGTTCAAAAACGCCAAGACTGCTAATAGTTGTAAGAAATCCCCGCCTCCACCCGTTGCAGCTCCCTCCTTTCATGCTTCGCTCCTACTCCTGCATTCAGTTTTCAGTACCATCCCCTGCACTTACAACACTTCATCTTTGGCCCGCTCCTCCTCTTCCATTGCCATGTGTGCTCTTGGTATGAGAACTGCCCATAAGCATTGCATTGGCTAACCTCCTATAAATCATAAATACACTAGTTTACCACTGGGAAACAGCCCTGCACCTATCTAGCCCTTTTTATTCTCAATCTGACATCCACAAGAGAACAGTTTTACATTTTTAATCACCTCAAATTCTCAATTGCAAGCAACTTTTTGGTGCTGTATACAGACCATCTACCTCCTACTCTGCCCAAGACACCCACTACAGCATCAAAGCTTCAAGAAAGGAATGGGAGCTTCAGGCAGCAAGACCTCTGCTCCCTTGGGCTCCACCTCTCACACCAGAAAACAAGACCAACTTCCCAACTCGCTCAGGTATTTGCATTTCATACACCATTCTCATTAGACTTGCATGTAAAAATATTCTTAAACATTTGCAGTTATAGTACTGGTATAGCAATAGTGGTCTGCCTAAGGATAAAAAGCAAAGCAAGTTTCACGGGGAATCTTTCCACACTTTGTCATATAAAGTAACAATAAGATCTAGCACATTCTCACACTACATTTCATTTCACAGCCTGTTTTTTTGCAAACTGTCTTTGCCACTTCACTCCTAAAAAAAGGCCATTCAGGATGTTTTTACTAAGAAGTGATGCTTGCTAACTTGATGTTTTGACCACCTGAGCAGCCACTGATTCCTTTCTAATCTCATCTTTTCCTTTAATACTATGTTGTTTTTGTTTCTAAGCCTTCAAATCTAGAGTACCTCTACACCTGCAGTAGCACACCGTTGTCTCTTTCAGCTATGAAGCTGAAGCGTTACTCCCACTCTACTTCTGAGCACTTCCAGCAAGGTTACCGGCGTTCTGCATCTCTTTCTGAGACTGTCCAAACTTGCCTCGTACCATGCCCGAAAACAAGAGAAGAATGGAAATAAAAATTAAGCCCCACAGCTGAAGTTTCGAGAGGCTGGAGAGGATTTTCCCCACACTCCCAATAGCGATTGAGGCAATCAGCCCAGTCACATCAAGGCACGGAAACAACCTCCCACAAGGAATCTCTGCGCCTGATGACAGATGATCAGAAGACATTTTACAACATAAAACTTCAAATGTATGGTATTATTTTCTTTCAGTATTAATTTATGGATAAAGCCATAGCTGGCTTCATGATACCACTATTGCTGCACAACTAATAATGATCAGTGCACATCCAGATCTTTAAGTATTTTTCCTCAGCTACAAAGTACCAAACCCCTTATTTATTGAAACAAGTTGTATTTGGAAGTTAAGATTCTGATTTGTTTACAAACTGATCACCTCCATTGGTGAAAGAAAAACAGAT
This sequence comes from Phoenicopterus ruber ruber, assembly GCA_009819775.1. Lineage (NCBI taxonomy): Eukaryota > Metazoa > Chordata > Aves > Phoenicopteriformes > Phoenicopteridae > Phoenicopterus > Phoenicopterus ruber. The sequence continues at coordinate 29,440,421 of CM020221.1, read as the reverse complement.
TTTTTTATCAGTATTCTTCTTACTTTATTCTGATGATATAAACAGAAACGTTGCCTCTTTATATTCTTTAATATAATCACTCTCATGAAAGGCTCAATCCAGCCCCCAAACCTGAGAAAGAATAGAAACCAACTACACCTTTTTTTTTAAACTGTATCTCACTTGTTCACTTTTGACTTCTACAAAGCTTAATTCATCCAACCTCTACCCTAAAACCTGGGAGCATCTTGTACTTTCCAGCCATCTGGACTGTATTTACTTTACTAAAAAAAAAGTTAAGTTTGTTCATGAACAAAGAAAATCCCCTTACTATCTTCCCGTCTTGTCTGCACAGTTATTTTCTAAGTTCTTATTTTCTCAAAAAAATTACTGTGCCCTCGGGGAGCTTGCACAATCTTCCTTGTGAACTCTACTGAGGCCATACAACAACTTCATTTACCATTTTCTAGTGCTGCCTTTTTTAAAAAAAAAAAAAAAAAAAAAAGAGAGAAATAACTATTTTTCCCCTCAGTTTTCACCTTCTCTTCACAAAAGCCCTTGCAAACAGCATAAAAGTTCACGTATGATGAAATAGCATAGTAGCAATTGTACCGAAGTGTTTATTTAGACAGTAAAAGTGACAGTTTTACAAATAAAATGAACTATTGCCAAACTAAGATCAGAGACACTTTAAAAGGAACACAGACAAACATTTATTTTTGAAGTTGCACCCATTTTGATGGTATCTGTACCTGGTAGCTCACTGCTACCGCAGGACTGCTGCATCTCTGTTCCTCCATTTTTTGTCAAAATATCCATGCTGCGACCCCCCCCCCCAACACTGCGGATACAAATGGGCAGAGGAAGACTTACAGAAAAAGTGCAAACTGCAGAAGACAAGCAACTACCTCAAACTGGTTTTTATTTTCAACCACGTGTTCTTGAACTCCACCTACTTTTATCTGGTTTTATCTGAGCTGCTGTATAATGCTTCCCTTTCAGTGCATCTTATAACCCTATTTTTCAAGGCACACTATCTCTTTCAATCAAAGGTAGGCAACTATAGCTTATCATTAAAAGCTATTTTGCAGCTTTACTCTGCTCCGCTTGACATGCACCAGAAATCTGCACCAAGTTTAAATGAAAGCCAGATTGGCCCCTTTATTACAGAGAAAATTAATGAAAGCAATGAGCAATGCATGACATGCAGCTAACTTTTTAATTAGGAACTGAAGGTTCCTGATGCTTTGTGATACTTGACCCAAACATCTGATTAATTTCAAAAATTAATTCAGTTTAATGAGCTAATTTAATACCTATGATAAGGGAAAAATGCCAAATGTAGAACTATACTGTAATATAAATTAAAAAACATTTACTAGAAGAAAAATACCTTTCCAGAGGGATGATTGCTTAAAGAGAACTACCTGCTGTTATTTATTTTCAAGTTGAACCTCTGAATTAAATTCAAAGAAGTGACCCTTCAGGGGCGTAACAATTTTTAATGATCATGTCAAGTATCTTCCTGTCTCTTCAGCAGCTCTTCTGGAATGCCAAGGAGTGGAAGTTCAGTTACAGATGTGCAGGAGGCTGCATACCACCACCACAGTAAGTTCCTTAGTGCAGGAAATACACAGTATAGAGGTAACAGTGAATTAAAAACGTAATTGAACATGCACATGTGAAAAAAGTAGCTACTGAAATAACTCACTCAAATATTACCACATATAAAATAATGCAAAATAGATAAAGTTTTGCATAAAGCTCTGTGGCCACACAAATGCTGGGACCAGCATAATTAAGGGGACAAAGCCAGGGCAGAAACATTTCCCTTGCCAATATTTACGTCTTCCACATCCGTGAAATGAGGACTTAACGCAACGTTAATAAAACCAAACATTCTGCTTCTTTGCATTTGTAGTTGCCAGCTTCTAGACTGATTCAACATTATCACTTCCTAGTTTTTTCCTCCTCATCTCCAAAACCCACAAAGGACCATCAGTATGAATAAACACAGTTTGTCATTAAAATTAGCTGAAGCATAGTGAAGATGCGACACATCTCTGCTTTAGGGAAGCATTGCCAAATTATTTATCAGAAACAAAACCCCAGGAGATCTGTTATTAGTTGAGCAATACCTCCACTAACAAGGACTTCCCCCTCCTCCCTTTATGTGATTTCAAGCTGTTCAAATTTTCCCCCAAAATTCGTAATATTTTTCTCTTAGAAGTAAAAACATGGACAATAATCAATTAGGCAACTGAACTTCCTTTTCTTGAGACACAAGCTGAATGTTTCATGCAAGCTACTAAAAATAAGTTTTACTTCCAGCCATGACAACTTTTCACAGCTTAATCAAAGGAACAGCCATCACAGCCTAATAGGCTCTGTTCTCTAGAGCGTCTGAGTTGGAAAATGATCAGTAAGAAGATTCACTACAGAGAAGAGAAGAATCTGAAAAGAAGTGAGGACCAGTATATTTGCACTTAGTGTGCATCAATTTGATTTTACATGTTTCTAACAGAGAGCACGTGAAGCAACTTGATTCTCAGTCTGCAGCTATGCTACGAAGTTAGTTTCTAAGGAAACAGGGCAGAATAAGACAGAACAAAATTTCTGGGTTTGTGCTGCTTCTGTAGCAAACACGGCATCAGCTGCAGAAGGCGCGTGAAGCAAAATCCCTCCAAACCAATTAAGGAATTGAATCTTGAGAATCCTGAACTAGCAATTTAACAAGCAACCTCACTGGCGAGGCACACCCGTATATTCAAGGAGGGAGAGCATGCACACCTGCTCACCACCAGTACCAGCCCACTCCTCTCAACAGTGCAGGAAGAGACACTAAAAATAACCTATAATACAGTTGGCACTTAATATAGTCTGCTCGTTCATGCGTGCCACAGTTCCTCTATGATTTTTTATGACTGCCCACATCTCGTGGTTCCTGTTCCAGACGGAAAACAAATTTTTAACCAGTGAGGCAGTAAACATTTCTTTCTTTCCAAGAACTCAAAGGGGGCCAGGTAAACGTGCTGATTTTCAGGAGGGGCTTCCACACCATGAACCCCAAGCGGGTCTCCCTGCCACAATGAGTACTAGACTCTGGAAAGGGTCCCCCAAGCCCCCCTTCCAGCAGGGCTGATGGCATGGGACTGTTTCAAATGCTCTCCCCAGCTGGTGCTGCGCCCCACGTGCCAGGATCACACTCAGGATGCGGACAGACCCAAAGGGCAGCTATGCCAGGCAACTCCACGCAATGAGGTCCCCCCAGGCCAAAATAATCAGAATTTAAAATTGGAGAATTTAAAACTTCAGAGGTATGTGGTGCACTTCTGAAACTTTGAAATGAAACATTCCTTCTACCAACCAGTCACATAACCCACTGCTTAGCAACGGAGGTTGCACGTGCATATGTGTCTGCAAGAGTCAAAACAAGTCTTGTTACCCATCATTCTCATGACACAGCAAGACAGTTTCTCTCTGGGCATACACAGGGTTTTAAAGAAAAAAGGTATCTTAAATTCACATTTCAAAATAAATCCAGGTCTCCTTTACATTCAATAAAAACTGGACCATGAATTGAAAATAAAATCTTTCTAAAGCAATTTCAATACAGATGTTCGAGTGAGGCTAATTACAACTCCAGAGAGAACGGTCCTCAGTTTGCGTACATGCTGTGCTAGTTTGGGCAGGGACAATTCTTTTTGCACAGCTGTCTACTTTTCCAGAGGAAAACCGATGCACCTCGAGACATCAGTGTCAAGAACCTCCTTCCAAAAGTGTTTGCCTGAAGGCCAGCAGCCCAGAGATAACAGCCCAGGCCTGAAATCCCAAATACGTTACTACAGGCCAGGATATTATTTCACTATGCTATTCCACTGCAGAACGCACGTCAATACCCATCTTTATCTATAAATCAATGGAACCTGTTTTAGGCACAAAAGCTTCAAAATAAATCCTTCTGGCCAACCTCCCAAATTAATTATGCAAATGCTGTATGAAAGTGCACAGATCATTATTACTTCAAATTTTTAAACCCCTGCACAGATACTCTGAAAGGGAAAGAAAGTAGATGCCTAATTATACACATTGAATAATCCAGATAATGGCCTGTCACATACATCACTCTGAATGCAAATCAGAATGATGGTTTTAGCTGTAAACACAATGTGGAAACGTCAAATAACTTTGATCTTGTCTTTTGCAAGAACACGCTTCTTTAAGATACCGTTCTGTATTCAATGGGATATATATATTTAGCATTTTTTTCCTGTTGAGTTTCAAAGCCTTTCCTTACAAAACATACCCTATAAGATATTCCAATAGAGATGAATAATTGTATTTCCCCAAACAGAAGAATGCTACCGCTTATTGCCTTGCTAAATACACTAGAAGCAACAACACTTTGTTTACCACATTATTGTCGTTCACGCAAAGTATGATTGGTTTTATATTCAAAATGTCCATAAAGGAAGGCTATACTCAAAAATTCCTGTGCTGAGGGGCACTTACCGCTTCGGAGTGAGGAAGAAAGGCATATTCACAGCAAGTAACTAACCTCCTAATGCCTGCCGTGGAAATGATTCCGTAACATGCGCTCCAGGCATGTTTAGCAGGTAGGATTTTCTTCATTTCAGACAATTTCAGCAAGCAAACCACGCAGAAATTGAGACACATATGAAAGGAAGGGCTAAAACTGAACAGGTAGAAGTAGATGAGAATGCCCAGGTTAGACATGCCAGGGAGGCAGCAGGAACCACTGCTGCCTCTTCGTGCCTGGTACTAGAGAAATTCCTTATACCACTGCCCATGCTATAAAGCCAGATTTCAGCATGTGTTAAAACACATTTCAAGACAATGTTATTAAGGGGAGATCAGGCTTTTAATGAGACAGTTCCACAACTCAAGAAATAATAAAGAATTTCAGTGGCTACATGATGACAGTAGCTGTTTCAGGTATAAATGCAACAAGAATGTCTATCTGCTGTATGGCACAGCAGTCTTTGCTTCCCCCCCTCCTCCCAGGCTTTGCTTTCTAAGACCTTTTGCCACTTACAGGTAAAACACAAGATACTAAATTTCATGTTGAGATTATACTAGTTTTAAGGTATAAAGAAAGTCTATAAAAATAACAATACAGGAAAATAAATGCACAACTTCTTAAATGATAGATAACTGGAATAGATATAGGGGTCAGTCCAATGAAAATACTGCTGCTGCACAGTTTTGCCTAGTTGGATCACCATGTGGAGAGAAAAGACAGATCCTGTCAGATATTGCTGCAATAGCTACTATAACAAAGTTTACTGATGCAATCCTTGTTTGTCATTCACCATAGGGATTCCAGTTTTCCAAAAGGGAAAAGAAAAAAAACCCAGGACCATTAAAACTATACGTAAGTGTTACACTCAGTTTACAGAAGACGTAAACAAGAACAATACCCAAATTTACTTACATTCAGAAGACAAATCCCTACTTTGATGAATGCCTGGACCATGCAAAGCTTCGGAAGATTGCTCAATTACTTTAACTTATTTTGCCACCAAAAGCAAAAGGAAATTCTTACGTTTCAACTCTGGAAGAGAATTCAATTCACAATACACATATTATCATCCAAGTCCCATAATCCCAATTGCATATCAGTACGAATATTGCAATATAACACAGGTCAAGCTTTCTCAAAAATAGAAGTTATCAGGGTACAAGAATATGACCAGTTAACCATTCTTTCTCCTTCAGAAATCAAGGTGGGTGGGGTTTTTTGTTGGTTTTTTTGTTTGTTTGTTTGTTTTTCAGTTGAGATGGAACATTATTTGCAACTTAGTCAAACTGACTCACTTCCACAGGCTCCTCCAGCACACTTCCAGCAAAGCCCTTTTGGGAGGGGATTGTTTTTCCTCCTTCAAAACCATAAGTTGAAATGATACTCAAGTGTACAGTTAGAACAGTACAAATGCCAATTATTGCTATGCAAAAAGGATGCTATTTAGTTTTATATGTTCCTCTCTCAAGAAAGGAATGATTAGACCTCATTTGGCTTCGATTCCCCCCTCCCAGCTCTTGCAAAGTTAAATCAAACCATGTCATCCTCATCCTCACCTCTCAGTAGCTGCCCTTCTAACAAGATCCTCAGCTTTGGCTAAGGGCGTTTACTGTACACACTTTGATCCCTGCAACAAAAATTACTTAAAAAAACCCAGAAGAAAACACACGCTGATCAAACAGAGCACTACATAAAGTGGTGATGCAAGACTGCATGAGATTTATGTCGAAGGCCAGCAGAATTAATCCAAGTCCAGGTCTAAAATAAAACAGAACTGTAAGATTTCCTGAGTATGTGCAACTCGGTCAATTTGCACAAGCCTTTACTGATCTTTGCAACTCACTTGCTTCCACTGCTAAAACTCAAGAAACAAAATAAATAGTCACTTTTATATGTTGCTTCTACAACACTGCCACATTGAGAACTTGTACACCAAATTCAGTTAGAAAAGAGAGCAAAACTAGGAGAGAATTAATTGACATCTTCAACTTGAGTCCAATTGTTGAATGTTTTAATAATTCAAGTCTAATCTTGAGGTTTTATCTAAGCTTTTCTTTTTACTCTTTTATAGTAATATTTGCCTATTCAGATTTGGTTTGGGAATGTAAACAGAGGCTTATTACCTAGTTAAACAGAAATCCTATCCAGCGTAACATTTTATTAAGTAAAGACGCTACCTAACACACCATCCGTATTCTCCCCTCGCTGACTTCCCAGCCATCCGCTCCTTCCCTATTTGCGGTTCCATTCAACAAGCTCTTGTTGCTTCTTCCATTTCTGTTCAGCAAAACGCACAAGTTTGAATCTTTGTATGAAAAGAACTGTAACCGCTTGACAAACACCTTAGGAATTGCAAGTTGTAATACCATAACATCTCATGAACTTTCTCGTGAGTTTGCATCAACCCATAGGCTTACTAGCAAAGTGCAGTCATGTACTCAAGTTTCCTGTTTTAATATTCCCCCTCCTCCTTTTTTAAGCAAGATTATTCTTATCCTTAGAAACAGGAAGTCATTAAGTTCAAAATGTTTATACTAAATGAAAACATACATATTGCCATGACTGCTATTCAGTGACTGTTGGGTGGTCTCAATCTGAATCCACTTTCTGACCAGTAAGTGCTTCCCTTGGAGAAATTATCAAAGCACAGCCTCAGAGACCAAGGATTGGAAAGGTATAAACAATCAGCTACTATAATTACAGTTCAGGATTTTTAAAATTTTTTTGTTTTTTAAAGACTTTAACATACCCACAAAAACCTCCAAATATCTGTTTTCAGTAAGTATTTAAATAAATGTTTTCCCCAAATTTTATCAGAACGTTTCTTGGGATAAGGTCAGTAATGTGCATTAATGCAGAGCCTTTGTTGCAGTAATTAGCATGTTTATTTGTGCCAGTGTGTAGCTGAAAAGGGAAATTCATAGCCCACTGGCATCCTCCACTGATAACCTTCAGAACACCGTCTGCAACTGCCTGTGATCAGTGTCTCCACCATGCCGACTTCTGGTCGTACTGTTCTTATTCATAAACTCCTAAATCACTTCAAGTTTCCTCTTAAATTTAATAAGCATTAAAAAAAAAATCTTCAATTTAGTACTTTGATAATAATACATTAATGGGTGGGCTACAAAGACTTTCCATACAGAGAATATCTGAGTACAACTCTCCCCAGACTAAGAGAAAAATCTGTTACTCTGATTCGAGTTTATTGTTATACTAATCCCAATTTACTACGGCTCGTCTTTTGCAAATACAAACTAGATTCCAGGAGAAATCAAACTCCAGTCCATCAGCACAAATTTTCAATTGCTTTTTATTACAGGAAAATGTACTTCCTCTCAACCTCAAGATTTTAATTATTAAATAATATTTGGAAGAAGTGAAGAACTCTCTTCTCAGAAGAGAGCTGCAAAGCAGTTCCTCAGTAATCATGAGCACTTTCAGGAAACTTGAATGCTCCTCCAGCACGCCCACTTGCTTCCCGTGAACAAGCAGCGTTCAGAATTATCTGGAGAGGTCTTCCAAAGTGCTGAGAACATGATTTCTGTGCATTTTGATGCTCTATGAATCACCAAGAACAGAACATGAAGCCAAGAAACAGTAAAAACATGCACATGTACAAACAACAAATAAGAGCTGCTAAGACTAATATTAGACCCAGCAAAATACATCCTGAACATATCAGGAAGAGATCAACAGGAACTTACACATTATGCCACTTCCACATGAGACTCTTTACCTTTGTTTGGACCCACAGATCAATACGAATGTCAGGAATTAATAAAGCTAGCAGTACAGATCAGCTCTCCAGAGACCAGCCACATCTGTTCAGCAATGCCAAGCTGCCAGCTGGATAGAGTCCCAAAAGCCTTTAAAGGGTCATCATGCACAGCAAAAGCTTGTACTCGGCTAAAAACCTTTTAGCCTAGCACCGAAAATGGTAATAGGTATTCTGTTAATTACACTAAGTAATTAAGTCATGTTTAGCTCTGTTAATTAGGATGCCTAATTTTAAAAGGTCTAATAGTCACAGTATTTAAATTCCTGTTTTGTTCCGGTATTGCAACAAAAATCTATTCTAAACCACTGCCATTCTCATGGCTGAGACAAGAAAAAGTTATGCTGTTAACAGATAAGCTAATCAGTTGAAATGGAAAGAGCCAAAGAAAGTACTACTTGTTGAATACTGCGTATTATAAGCAACTTTAGATCTATGAATAATCAATTAAAAAATCCAAAATGAAAGACACACTGGATCTCGGATGAGATTGTTAACCACACAAGGATAGTTTATTTAGGCACAAATTGTCAAAATTTCCTTTCCTTGTGCACGTTTGATTGGAGCCTGTTAAGGGAAGAAATAAACCCTACAGTAGACAACATTTGCCTCCCACCCCAGTATGTCCCTCACTGACACACACGGGCTTGAGGGGCATAAAAGCTCCCATCAAGTTTTTGACACAAAAAGCTATTTCTGAAATAACTGTCTGCTGGCCTATATGGAAATTGATTTTCCTAAATATCTCAAAAATCAGAAGTACAGTACTGTCCATGCTCAGTTAAGCACTGCTTCATCTACAGCTTTTTCCACAGCTGCAGGGGGCCCAACTTTCATGTCGGAAAGACATGGCTGACACCCTTAAACAGCCTGGTGGGCACATGCTGAAGAGATCTGTTGTTTAGGATTAAAACAGCCGAAACCCCACCGTGTAGCTCCCCCTGCTCCAAGGGCATCACAGCCCAACACTCTTTTTATTACAGGAAATCATGCCTCTGATGTTCGCAAGGTATTTCCAATTCTTATCTTTTGGCTGTTTCCCAAGTTGAACCCAAAGGGTGAGTCCAGGCTGGACCTCTTCACAAGCCCCACAGAGCGAACTTGTTTTGTAAGCAAAGAAGCCACTTTTAAGAGCGTAATTAAGATTAAGCTGCTGAAATTAGTCTGAACAATTTATGTGAATGATTGCTGTGCAGTCTATTTTATTAAAAGCAAATCATTGCTCCCAAATTTTACCCACAGCAGTGAGCGTACCAGGGGTTTGCTACTAGTCCTAAAAGGCACTGCATCTGCCAAGGTTTGTCACTGCACAGTATCACTCTTTCTGACCCCACGCAATGCTTCAGGAGCGCTACCAGCATCGTAGAGCCATGACAGGATGTGGGACACTACCCGTGAAGGCACCTGGAATTATTAGCCCCCATTCGATTAGCAATTCAGCTACTAATTTTATATCCCTTTAAGCAGGGCTTATTAACCACACTACACAGTACCCTAGACTGGCCATCTGGAAATGCAGATGTCATCTGCTCACCTTTGTAATCTGCTGTAAGGTTTTTCAGATGAAGACGTATTTCATCTCGTGGTGCTATATAAATAAACAAAGTATTATAAACAATCATTTTTATCTGACTGGGGTTATGTCATATGGTTTACTTTCTTTATGAAAGAAAACACGTACATAAAGTGTAACCAGATGCTCTTGGCAGAGAATCGATTTAATATGGACTCATTTCTAAAAACATGATTACAGATGTGGCCTACATCTTGAACCCAATGTTTAAGGAAAAATTCTCTCCATGTATAATCATTTCATTCGTCTATGTTTTCTCTAAGTCTCTTACCTCACAAAAAAACGTTTCCTAGAACTAAAAAAGTTACACACTCCTTTCACACTTCCACCACAAAAAAAAAAAAGTCAAGCATACCCTTATCAAAGAAAAGCTGAACACGTTACTGCTTTGTAGCAGCTCACTGCTATACCAGCTGTGAGAAGGCAATGTCGCAAGTTAGAACTAAGTCTAGACTAAGCTTCTTTACTACAAACAGCGCTTATCTAGGACTGCACCTGACTTGTAATTTGATTTTCAAAGTACAAAAAGTTACTACAATTCTACTCACAGGAGTGGAGAAACTTAAGACACTTTAATCAATTATTTTTAGTGTTTTGAGGTAAAAAAAAATTAAAATAAACCAACTGATACATACTCAAGTTTTTGATCACTAGTGACATCCTTTAAATTGCTTACCAATTTATAGAGCTCTCAGTAAGGTAACTCAAATATATGATAAAGATTTAATTGGTGCGCTCTAGCATTGCTTAGAACATAAAAGATCGTTTAATTCTGATAAAACCCCAATCAATCAACAAAATTAATAGAAATAAAAGTAAGTTTTAAATTCAAAATTAGTAAAGTCTAAATAAGAACATGGTTCTTTCATACTTGCTGATTTATAAAATCCTCTCAACTTACCTCAAGAAAGTTTGAATAAAATTCAGACTCTTTTCAAAACAGGATAGAAACAGCACAGAAAGACTGATTGCCTCATTCCACATCTAAACCCAGAAGACCTTCACCATATTTGATACCCAAATATCAAAGTATTTAAGAACAGTCCTCTTAACAAGTGCACTCAGACAAGTTCATATTCATACAAATAGAGAATCCAATGTTTAAGACAAATTCTCTCCATATATAATCATTTTACTCTCACTCTACATTCATGTTCTTATAAAATTAAACTAGTAAAAACCCCAAATAGTTCATTGTTACTGAGGTTATTGCCTTGGCAATGTATTTATTGAAGGAATTAAAGTACTTGAAGCTAGGTTAGTTAACTACCAGTGACATCACTTAAAATGAACAATTGAAAACAACCTCTTTCCCCAAATTATCTTTTGGTTGGACCTTTGAAAAATAAAACTACATAACTCTTTCAGAGGACATCACCACTTATGAGAACCTGCATTTATTGGTAAATCTCAGATATTTGATTAATCTAGATTATCATCTTTTCCAAGCAAGGTATTTAAAAGGTCATACGAAATGATAGAAAAGTTGAAGAATAAAATCAAAGCAAGGAAAAGTCCTATTTTCACCTAAGAAATACAGTGTCAGATGATGTGAATGAAGCTTCAGTTTTAAAGTTCTCTCATGATCAGCCAATTTCTAATCAACAGGTACATAACTGTATTTGCTTCTGGAGGCAGGAAGATGAGACAACTGAATTATTTCACAACTATTTTAAATGTCTCAAGAGACCTTTAGCAAGAACTCTAAACATCCGTTATATCTGAACTGAGCATAATTTTCAACAGGATTAAAAAATATATATATAATTGTATAAACACTCTCTTTAGTGGTGGAATCAGATTGATTTAAAGTGCGGTTAAACCTAATGGCTTGTTCAGAGAGGAAACTTTGGTGAGGATGGATAAACAAGGCAATCTGAGCCCAGAGGTGAGCAAAGCGCTTGTTTCTGCTCCATGAGGAAAAGGTTATTTCAGCGAGAGAGGCTGCTGGAGTGTCCGAGTGCTGAGGCTCAGCTACGCTCGCACCCAAGCGTTTCCAGTGACTTGGTTAGGGGGGGTGATGCAGGTGAGCAGCTCTGCCCACATGCAGGCTATCTACGCAGTGCCTAAAAATACTTCCAAACTTCAACTGCTACAGCCTCACTTAAGAGCAGCAGCCCTGCTGGGTAAGTGCACTTACCTACTATTTATAACAGAAGCCTTGCTAGCAAAGCTTTTTCTTCAAACGTAAAGGAAACCCCAATTTGAGAATATTTTGATTTGACCGATTCTTAAGCCTACGTATGGATGGGGGGTAGGAGAAACAAATGAGGATATGTGTGTGTTTGTTTATTTTCTTAAGAAGGAAGACAAACAAATTGAACTGCTTGAGAACCCAAAACATATAGGTGGTATAGGACACATTAATAAATCAATGACAAAACCTTCATTCATTTACTACGCATCAACTATTTCACACAAAATGTTTCACTGTTCCCCCAAAGGGTGAACACCAGCAGCTGTTGCATCAGTATAGGATAAAATATCTTAAAATGAGAAGGATAACATACTGCAGCATTTACACAGCTTGTATTAAAAAGCTTAAAAAAAAAAATCTCGCAGCCCAAGTCTTTGCAGAGGTTAAGCCAATATGCAGACAGGATATTTAAATATGACGGCAACCTGAATAACGAGCTGAGAACCAAACAGAGAATTGTTATCCGGGTGTTATCTGCTTGGAGCCGAGAGAACCCATGGATCCAGGCCGCACCATACAAAGAATTTGTATGCAGGCATAATAACCTAAGTGTGCTATTCACACTACTCTACCGGGGCATCTTAATTAGCCAGCCAAGCCTGAGTTGGGTTTGCCTTGTTTTAAGGCTTCCGGCATCCATAGAGAGTTCTCCAAAAAGCAATTCAAAGCAGGAATGTGATTAAGTGGAAAGCCTCAACTGGCCGAGCTGAGTGGCGTGAATACCTCCTGCCTTTCCTCTCCCTTATGGGCCGAGCCAAAGAAAGATGCTCTGGCTCAAGAGAAAGTCTCAGTAGCTGTGGATCAGAGTCCAGTGCAAACTTCGCCCCATGAGATGCTACAAGGAAATCACTGCCTCTCATAACCAAGACAGTTCTACTTTTCTGCTTTCATAACCTTCTCGATCTATCAAATATGCTAAAGAGAACACTCTAATTAGGAAGCTGCACAATTGCACACTTTCAGTCAAGTCTGTGCTAGTTCAGTTTATCACAAAGAACAAACAACTAGAAGATAGGACAAGGGGTAATGGTTTTAAACTAAAGGAGGGGAGATATAGGCTGGAAATCAGAAAGAAGTTTTTCACAATGAGGGTTGTGAAGCACTGGAACAGGTTGCCCAGAGAGGTAGTAGAAGCCCCGTCCCTGGAAACATTCAAGGTCAGGCTGGACGGGGCTCTGAGCAACCTGATCTAGTGAGGTTGTCCCTGTTCATGGCAGGGGGGTTGGACTAGATGGCCTTTAAAGGTCCCTTCCAACCCAAACTATTCTATGATTCTAAGATCAGATCCTCATACACTAAACACTGTCACTCAGATCTCTCAGGAAACAATTTCACACAACTGCAAGATAAATAAATAATTTGAAGATGTCAGCTGTAACCTTTTATGTTTTTCACACCAGGTTACACAACCTGGCAACCCTCAAAATCCACAGACTCCTGTGGACGACTATGATTTTACAATGCATCCATACTCACCTCGCCTCTGGTCAGAAGCGGACATTGCAATAAATTTCTAGACAGACAAATGCTACTTTTACAAATGCTTTAATAATTTAGGCACTTCAGGGCAAACTTTTTTTCTTTCTTACATAATACCCATTGCTGTAATCCACAGAAATATTTCCAAAAGTTTATCCTGGGGGCAATATGCAGTTTTACCCCTTCCGTCAGCTTTCTTTTTTCAACAAGCTGAATCTTATTGTACCGCATGCATATTATAGTACAAAAAAAAAAGACTAAAAATGCTGTGTTGATTAAATTTGACCATAATGCACTGCAAGTGCTAATCTCAAATCACATACAGCTTTTTGCTCCATAAGGAATCCAGCTTTCATCTTCCAAAGTACTACACGATTAGCCACTGTAGGGGCTTTCATTTTTACCAGAGAGAGTAGCTTCTAACATGGGTAGTAAATAAGAATAAAAAAGGAGTTAAAGTTAGGCAGTTGAGCCTGAATAAGAGAAAGAACATTAAGTCAGTCTCTCCTATATTTCTGTGAATAAAGAAGTGGATAAGGTATGTTGAAGAGCACATGCAGAAATAGATGGGGAGAGGAAACTGTTTTGTGTATTGGGTATGGTTCAACTGGTGCACACAATTTCACCAATGTGCAAAGACAGGAAAGTTATTGAGAAAAAGAGGCGAAAAAAATACCCCAAAACATTCTAAAAGAATGAAAAGGACATTAAAAAGATGGCTACCGTTTTGACTTCAGCAGCTTTATTGTGGTATCGATTAGTTTGTAAGTGTCAAAGCTAATACTATGTTTTTTCCTCTTCCTCTCTCCTTGAGAAGTATATGCAGAAAATTGCAGTACTGCACACTCTCTACCCTGAAAGACCAATGTTCTGGTATAGCAGAGGCAGTGAGAAACAGATTCAGCATCATTCCTCTTCTGGCAGTGCTCAACATCAGAAAAAGAGAAAAACCCCGGCATACTCTGCCTTCTTGCTTCACACTTTTTCTGGCTGAGAGGCACAGTCATTTATTTATAGAATCTCTCAGCAAATGCGCTTGCATCCTGAAGTATGTTTTGATGATTCTATCCCTATTTTAGCATATTACAATTAACAATATTTTATAACTGTAGTAGAAGGCGAAGGATCCCACTAACAGCTAGCAGACAGTTGCAGCAAGTCAGAGGCAGCAGCAACGAAGGTCAGGTACTCACTGCGCCAGAAAGCAGCACTGCTTCTTGCCGAGCACGAGCTGAATGCTTGGAACACGGTTTCAGGAACCTCAGGCACAGCCAGGTCTATTATACCGGCTTCAGTAATAGTCCTTTCAGTGAATCTGGATGTCTCCTGTTGAATTTACTGCTCTAATGGCATTTGAATCAAGGAGACTTCCTGAGTAAGACAGAATTCAGGATAAACGCATGCAGATAGGATACAGTGATTAAAAGTATTGCCCATAATCGTCTGCTATTGGTCTTTCAATTACTTCAGGCACTCAAGCTGCCTCAGTTTTAAACTCCGCTTAAAGCAAAATGAACAAACGCCAATAAAAAAATTTCATGGAAATTCCAACATTAGCCAAATCTGGCATTGTTTGTTTCAATTATATAGAATCATTATGTCCGGTCCTTGGATCCTCTTTATTATACCCTCATTTCCCCTGACTGAAGAAACCTCTGTAACAGAAAACCCTCAGGAGCCATAATTTAACAAAGGCAGCATCCAAACTTGATACAACGACCGTATGAATGAAGCCAGTAATCTGGGTATGGTTAGAGTTTAAAAAAAAAAAAAAATTCCAATGGACAAAATGAAAAACTACATTTGATAATAAATCTTCTTTTTATGAGTAAGCTTAATACCCTTCCTCTTGGTACAAGAATGTAATACTATCTTCCTTGCCAAGAAACAAAAAAGGACAGAAAAACCACGCAGAACAAGAACCGTAAGAAATGGAACAAACATCAGATACACATAGTATTTTCAAAACTTTTTACTTTTTTTTTTTTTTTTTTTTTTGCATATGGCCTGTATCTCATTAACCAGGACTTTTTAAGAATACCAGTGCTTGAAATGAGTCTTCAGAAAGCCAGCAGAAGTCAGAGCCAAACCGGGGCTGGGGTGAGATGAGACAATTGCATGGGATTTACTAACAAGCTCCTCCACACGCATACGTGTAGGCTGTCGCCTTCTTGTAAAGCAAGCATCACAGTCACACACAGACAGACCCTGGGCTGGGAGAGTACATACACCACCTTTTTCCTACAGAAATCAAGTGGCGGAGAACCCAAAACTACTAAACTTAGATGAGGACGGTGTTTGCACCTAACCCCAGACACCACTGTTCTGACGATCTGAAGAACAAGAGCAGACGTGCTGCTACTCCTGTTCGTGCATTTAAAGGTGCCCAATACAACAAGCTCTCTCTGAAGCTATTTGGCTAATCACATTTAAAATTCAGGAGCTCTGTTTTGGTTCATCTAACACTGAAATGTTACCAACAGAAAACAAGTTCACACTGGGGGCGATACATGCAACAGGCAAAGTAATTTTCAGAAGCTTTCTGTTGAAAGTCAGTATCAGGTCGTTCAACGCGCTGACACAGCCAGAGCTGTTATTTTTAAACACAGCCATAGTCTATTTAACTAAAGCATCTTTACTCTGCCTGAGCCAGTATTACTTTGATAAGACTCCTTAAGTATCTACACTGAAGCCTGCACATCACATCAAACAAAGAAAATACGAACTTTTGAAGATGATGCTTCATTGCAGCTAGGAAAAGAGAAAGAAGGAAAAAGAGGGGGGTCCAGAAAAAAGCTAGGAGGACCCAGCACTGAAGAGAATAAAGTGCTATCTGCAGGACAGCTATTCACACTGTGAATTTGTATTGTTCACCACCTGCACAGAGACTAACTGGAACGATTTCAGTCAACTTAAACAGCAAACAGCTTTCTGCTGTTGGAAACTCAGCGTTACACTTCTAAAACATTTCTTCTGCCAAATTTGTTGGTAGCAACACTAGTTTTTCTTACACATCATTTAACTGATGAGAACCTGGACAGGAGAAGAGAAGCAATACCATTTTCAAAGGCATATAAGAGACTGCAAGTTATATTTACACAACATTTTGTGAGACAGGCTAAGCTAAACAAAGCAACTTATTTGTATATATTTTCCTCAATGTAATTCTTCTTTATATATGAAGTTGTCTTGTAAACATATGCAGAAGCTGATTTCTAGAACCAAGTGCAACCCCATCCTTTCCTCTCTCCAAATAAGTAATTTGTTCTATATGTTCCTGAACATATAGACACTGTGGTCTACCTGATGCAATGAAGTTTTCCTATGGCAATATTTAGTCTCCACTTCTTATACATGAAATAGAAGCAAAAAATAAGAAGTGCAATGGTACACACTGTTCAACAGTGAAAACTTTTTTATTTTACAATAGAAAATTTAGTTGTGCATCTTGTGCTGTGCACGTATACTGCAGGCTCTGGAGACAAGGGAAGGCAGTTACAGAAAGCAACCCCAATCACCCGACGCCTCCACACCACTCAGGACTGTCACTCACTGGCAGCCTCACAGAGCTGGGATATGGGTGTGTGACACGTGAGCCAAAGAGTGGCTCAGCCCAGCATGCTGAGATTATTTTAATTAAAATAATTTTGAAGTCTATGTAGTTTCTCAAAAATGTTGCATTTATCCCAAAGACCCTCCCTTTAAACATGACCCTCAGATTTTGAGAGTACTGGGAGGGTAGGGGGAACCTTGTAACCTAGTGGCTGCCACGTATCTCAAAGCCTAGAGAAACAGCTTTTTCATTCTTACTTTCTACAAACGTGTCCTCTTGCAGAAGGCTCTACTCACAAACACCTTCCACGTACACTTTCACGTTGCCTCCCGGTACCGCAGGCAGGACCCTGCAGAGCTGTCACCACCAAAGGATTAAGGGGCTGGAGTCAACTTGAAGCTCAGCACTGACAGTCCCCCATCTCTCTATCCCCCCCCTTTCCCGGCAGGTTCTCACCGCTGTCTTCGAGGCCTCGCACCCGCTCTGGTGCTCACTCAACCCTCTCGAGCTAATTCAACTTATGAAAGAGAGTTAATGCAGATGGGGGGGAGAGGAGGTACTCTGCGGCAACTCACAGCGAATTGCGTCAGTTCAGCGAGCAGCAGGGCTTACACAATAGAGGATGGGGCAGGACCACACGGGCAGGAGGGAAGAGCAGGATGTCCCCTTTAGCTTGGTTGTAACATAGAACCCTCATAGTTTAATCAGATGCAAATCAGAGTCCCAGAGAGGAGTGACTGTATGAAAGAAGTGATTATATTTATTGAAACAGCAACATGCAGACTTCTTATTTGACTGGGTTCTTAAATAGGATTACAGGGCTTTAATTTGTTTCTTTAAATTAGTTTTGGAGAGAGAAAGCAACCCAAAAAAAGTTTAGAGAGAGAGTGAAATAACCTTGGAGGGAGTACACTACATTATGCCATGTCAACCATAATAGTTTCCCCAGCACAAATATATGCTAGTACACATTCTTCAAGTTAACTAATAAACAGAAGAGTCATAAAAAATAATTACTTACACTATGCATTTGCACATTGTAATCAGTAATTCTGTAGCTTTAATTTCATCTTTGAACTATCAGTTATATCGACAAGTAACAGTGGCAGCAGTGTATATTACAAAAGGAGTAAACAAACAACCTTTATCTAACTTAATAAAGTAGTAAAGGGCAGACTTTTTTTTTTTTTTTTAAACTTTCTTCAAAGAGAGTTTTATAGCTAACTACCAGCAGGGTGTGGACTGAAGCTAAAAACTTTGAAATAGGTCCCTGTGAAATCTGAAACCAAAATACAGCAAAGGTCACCTCTCTGTGAAGAACCATCTTGTCTGTATGTATACTATAAGCAAAGCTCTGTTAGCTCAGTCTCAGTAATAATGTAATTCAACTTACCCCCTGGGAATAGCAACAACATCAGGTTTCTACTACAAAGATAAATTTACTGCACACGATACCTGTTACTATACATTTGCAGCATGTTTGATAGTAGCCAGACACTAGTGTTACACGGTATACCTCAAGCTATTTTTTCTTGTTAAAGGCTATAACCCAGGTTATAAATACGACACTGTTATTCTTACTCCCACCATTAGCTAATTCTTTTTAGTCAACATTTCACATATAGTAGAGTCTTATGCAACATACTAGCCAGATTTCAACCTGTTTCAACAAGGAAACAGAATTTTTCCAGTGGAGGGACACGATCTCCTAACACAAGTATTGGGACAGTAAGACTACTATATTTTGCTGTCTTGCAGGCTCCTGTGAAACAGTTCACAGCCCCAAGCTCAGAGACAAATGCCACATAGCAACTGAGGTTCTTGAAAAGGTTTACCCATATGCACATTGCTCTGCAGATACATATGGGGCAGGCAGTCTATTTTTCCAGCTAGAGGAAAAAAACAGGCAGCCGAAGCTGCTGGCACTGGAACCGCTGGATGAGCTTGGGCTGCTGCTCGCCTTGCCTATGGAGCAGAGCTCTCCCTCCGTTTTGCTCCGAGTTATGTCGTATGGGTTTGTCAACTGAGAAGAGATTTGACAATCCACATCTAAGCAAAGATTTCACAAAGCATAGGACTGAAATGTTGACCGCCCTTGCTGGAGGACACTTCTCTGGTACAGAAGACATCCCACCGCACTTAACCATCTCCATTAGTCACTTTGGGCCCATCGCTGAAGAGACGGTGTCTTGATCCAGGCAAGTGGAGACTTTCAGACTTAAGATATTTTGAAGGACACAGGATCACACCTGGCAATACATTAAAAGTCACTTGATTTGATTAGAAGCACTGACATACAATAACACACTCGTGTTAGGAACGGCAAGAAAGAGAACATTTTCTGCTGACCAGACAGCAAAAATTGCCATTTTGAATGGCACAGTGATTGAGAAGAACTAAGCAGTCTTTGAGATCTAGCCCATAACTAGGAGTTGTCTTAGGGCATGTAAAATTATAGACACCGCTGTTTAAAAACACCTAAGCTTGAGCAAACACATACAAAGAGTGTAACGTGTATGCAACAACCATTTAAAGAGGAAGCAGTATTTCAGTTTTTCCCCCCAAGTGCTTGGCTCACAGGAAAACATCTGATGTAAAAAGGGAACCCACACTGCCCCTCTGCCACCTAAGGGCAAATTACCCAGGCACCTATAAAAAAAACCTCCTGATGTTTTACAGCTTAAACGTTTTATATAGTTTAACTGAGTTGTCTTGAGTTCACGTGCTTTATGTTATTTGATATGTTTTAACTAGGAAGCTACCTGGATCCATTTCAAGATTTTTTTTTTTTTAAACTAACCTGGTTTTGCGTACCGATTCACTCATGCTAGCACTACACAGATGTATTCAATCTCTTTGTATGCTGCAAAACTATTTAAACAAAGTTCAAAAAAAGAGTAAAAAGGGAGGGGGAAACCCGACTGCCAGACCTCTGGGTTTGGTTTCTGGTTTTGTTTTTTTATTTATTTTAAAAACCCACAAATTTCGAAGTATTTGCAAGTTCTTCTGCACATTTCTTATTTTTTGCTCAATGCCAGACCCATGATTTTGATCAGGTTGATAAGGAATAAACCCAAAATATAAAGAGGGCTTTGCTGGTTACAGGCATACTTTGCTTTACAAAACATTGTACTAGCCATTATTAAAGCATGTTTCACAACTTCATTTTTCTTCCTCAGCTGCTCAAGATTAAATCTTTGCAATAAAAATATTTATGAAAATTTGACTGAATGATCTACTTTGGACACTTTGTCTTAGAAGATGGAGTTTTTTGTTCCAGATCACGCGCACGCAGAGGTATCCGCCAAGCTCTCCAACTGTGTCACTCCAGTCCTTAAGCCATTTAACACAGAACATGCACGTGTCCTTTGAATGCCAAGTCAGCTACGCGTCAAAGACAAATAGCTCTGGACAGTCGATCCATAACAATCAGCATGTTGGTAAGAAATCTAATTTGTATTCAGTATTATGTTCATCAATGGGAATGGAAAAAGAAAAAAAAAAGAAAAAACACCATCAACACATACCCACGGATTCTTTCACAACCTCAATAATTTTAGGAATAAAAAATTACACAACCTTTGGTGTGAAAATACACAGTCTGTCCTAAGAGACAACAGCTTCTATTTAGTAAATGAACTAAAGACCATGAACATCTTTGCTTTCTGCCTTCTAACCTGACAGCTGGATCAAAAAAAGTTTGAGTCACCAGAAGAGTTTTACCTTTGCATATACTTTAAAACAAATAGGCATTTAAAGACAGCTGCCACTGACAGCCAGAAATTGCACAGATTGACTGCGAACATTACAAAGACAATTACTCCTTAACTGGTATTTAGTACAGTGCTTCATAAGCAATCAAGATCTGAGACAGGATGATGGGCTTGTTGTGGGCACTATCACAATTTAATCACGATAACAGAATTATCCATTTGACTAGTTATTCATTTATTATGGCAGCATTACTACATCAGAAGGGCTAATGTTGTATTCAGCTAACACGGGAGTGCCAGGTATTAATTTTATACACAGCTTCTTGCACCCTAAGTTTCAGCACCATCATATAAATTGCAGATAATCCAGCTGAAAACAATCATAAGAGAATACTTGATCTTACCCTCCACAGGCTACTATATCATGCAATCTCTAAATAAAGTTTGTATGTTCTAAGAATTAAGTTTTTTGGTTTGGTTTTGGTGGTTTAGGATGCACAGCAAATATGGCAGGTTGTCTGGTGTGTAGCAATAATTGGTATATTAAGAGAGCTGGCTTAAATTGTGTTTTACTCCTGTTTTAGCATTGACCAGGAGCCTGGAGAAATTGTTATGCAATTCATTAGCACTCCTAAAAATGGTTGCGTATCTGAGTCAGGAAAACACAAAGGTACTTGCGAGGTCACTACTTTTGTGTCATTGTATTCAGTTCTAGACAGAGCTGGATGAACTGCCTAGTATTGTCCACTGTTTCCGTCCCAAAATCCTACTTTCAAATTCACCTAATTTTTCATATGTTAGGCTGAAGGTTGCCTCTGCTAAGTGTCTGCTAGATCTGAAGCATCCGAGCCAAAACACTTCTTCTCTTCCTGACACAAGGGCTCATAAGTATACTTTCCAATGCTATAGTTTAAT
Source organism: Phoenicopterus ruber ruber (assembly GCA_009819775.1). Classification (NCBI taxonomy): domain Eukaryota; kingdom Metazoa; phylum Chordata; class Aves; order Phoenicopteriformes; family Phoenicopteridae; genus Phoenicopterus; species Phoenicopterus ruber. Next base: position 29,418,691 of record CM020221.1, on the reverse strand, counting down.
TTTCATTTTTAAATCCAGGATATTTTCTTTGGAAAGCACTATGTAGCTTTCAAATATTTGACTTCGTGGCCTTACTGATGCTCTTTCTAAATACAGAGGTTTTTTGTATATAAATCCATAAAGACTAAAATGTCATACGGGTTGCTAAGGAAGTACTGGGATACTGGATTATATGAAACAACTTACGTTAACATCAGCAATCTCTCTGAACTCAGCCAACTTATAGTTTTCATTGATCTAGAAATGTTTTATTTGAATCATACAGACAACTTCAGTACCAAATCACTTCCACAGCATTCTTCAAGACTTCTAGAGCTGTTAAAAAAGCATTTCTTCACCAAAAGCCAGTCCACATTTGGAGGGGGAAAAAATACACATATTTCAAATTATATTTTTCCTTTCTTGTTTTTACTGTATTAGAACAAGTAAAGCAAATTTTATCCAGTAGGTAAGCCTTTGCACTCTATTTACCATCCAGAAAGACATCAGGAACGCTCGGTTGGGTGGTAAGCACTCCGCTTCCAGAACATTTACTATGCATCTGCAAACACAAGATACAGATCCAACTGGCCTCTAAACTATGTCGTATTTAGTGTAATAGCTATGGATGATATCCATAGGAATGCTTGTTTTCTACAAAAAAAAAAAACCCCACATCATGTGATAATTAAATACATGCAACAATCAAAAAAAAATCTTGAGACCAATTATTACAGGTATAGATGAAGATAACAAGCACAGATTTGCAAAGCAATTCAACAGAATCCTCTTACTTTGGCCACCACAGCAGATAGTGCAGCTCTTGGCTGAAGTGCCAGCTACAATTAACACCAATGCTGTGGTAGGAACTCATTCAGGGCAGTGGAGCGACAATAAGAGCAGCTGTAAGCTGCCATCAACTCTATGGTATTCAAGATTGCCACGTACTTCAGCTGGAGAAGTAACTTCAGGAGGTATCGACTGCACAAGGGAAAAGGGATTTACCAGCTGTTAGCTGCTGCGGGTCAAGAAAACACGATGTGAAAAGCTACAAAGCAAGCTGGAGCTCTCACACCAGTTTGCGATTCACTGATCTTCACCTCAACCCACTAACTCGCATGAAAACTACCTGCTGCTTTGATGTCACTAGGATTTTAACACATTAAACAATACAGGCAAGAAAAGAGCTTCTTCCTAGTCAAGACCAGAATAGTTTAAGAGACTGGAACAATGAATGAGGCTATTATAATATTTCCCTAATTAGCACCTTTTACCAGCTGACTGCATCCTTGTCAAGCAGATTTGACATTATTACCATAAAACAAATATTACGTTTAATATGCTCCCAGAGTCCTAACTAAATAGATACCTACATTACATTTACCAAACTGTGAAGATCTCCGGGGGGGGGGGGGGGGGGGGGGAGGGGAACAACCAGCAGCCATCACCCTCAAACTGAGGTGTGAAGTTCTCAAGCCTTCTTTCACTAACTTTTCAATGAATCTGAAGAAAATCTCAACTTTTTAGTAGTAAACATTTTCCAGTTTACGGATGATTTTGAAGTGACACTCCCCGCCATAGTCTAGATTAAGAGCATGCCATAACTAAAGATACTTCCTTATCTAACCAAATTTATTAAAATTGATTTGTCTTAACTAATAATCCAGACCACAAGTTATCCACAAAACAGCCATGTACTTGCTAGGATATCTTTAAAAGAAATACCCCAAAAACTCATTTGTGATGATGTACAATGACTTGAGTTATCCTGAATACAGAAAAGAAGCAAAAGTGTTTCCCCATAAGCCAAGTGACTCAAAATCAATATAGGAAGCAGAGTAGACTCTGTGGCAAACAGATCTAACATTAACACACAATGAGTAAGTTAGCTACTTGACCCTTAGGGAACAAGCAGTTTTATTCATCTTCATCTGCCAAAAAATGCTACACAAAAGACAACTACCCCCCCAAGAACCCTACCAGAAGCCACACCACCATCTCACATACGGCAGCTAGCATTTCAAAACATAGCTTGAAGAAAAGCCTGTGATGTAATGGGAAGCAATGTTATTAAATAATATAGATTGCATTCCACTAAGTCAATACCAAAACAATGACTGACTCAGTTTTTGAAACAGCAGCACTACGAAAATGCAAAATTGATCTACAAGGGAAATAATAGCCAGAGGTTGCTATGGCTGCTAAAGTTATAGGACATGTTTTGAAGAAACAAAAATTTTTATCCAGTTTAAAAAACCTAGCAAAGGCAATTTTATGCACCAGCTCAAAGTCACACAAGTTATCCTCCTAAATTAAAATTGTTTTTCTAAAGCATTATCATTCCAACACTGTCCACAGTGTGGCAAGGACATTTGTTGCAGTTTTAACTAGCAACAATGATTTTAATGAGGGAAAAACTAGCAGCCTTCTGCCCGTGTTCATTTCAATTTTTGATCTGTAAAACATTCCACTTACAAAAAGAAACAAACATTTGCCAGTCTTAAGATATTTTTCATTTTTCGTCTCTTACATGTTAATTTCTGATGATTTTCATGGCAAAGTGTCTTACACCAGGTCATGTGGCCTGTAACAAGTTGAGCTGAACAAAAGCAGGCAGCCCCGCGTGCAATGTCACCTCTAACATCACATGCAACAGGGACAGTTCCAGCACAGTTACACCAAACCCAGCTCGGTTCATCCAGCCTTGTCGAACAACCGACACTCATTTCATAACCGGCAAAGGGTCGATAAAAGAGCAGCAGTACACCTCGCTGACCGATGGGGAAACATCCCCATTCACCCAGATCTCTCAAGTCCATCCTCTCCACAAGCAATGCAAAGTCTCTGGTGCGAGAGGCGCCACCTGGACCTCCTCTTTGGGTTAGAAGATCACGGTGTACACAACAGCCTAACTGCACCACCCTAAAAATCATCATTTCCTTAAATAAAAATGTCAGCTGCCTCAATCCTCAGGCAAGAGTCAAGGATAATGATTTAACCAAGAGACCATTAAATCCCCAGATATCCTAAAGCGTAGCAGCACTCCATCTATTGGTCAAGAATTAAGGACGTGCTTAATCATCATCATCGTGCACTAACCTCGATCATTAAACACTCAGCCCCTAAATAGCCCACCCCTTCCTCCCTGCTTTGGGTTTCATGTTCTGCCAGCAAAAACTAAACGCAAGTAATAATGTCTTCTGAAAAATAACGTATCACTAAAAGCGTTAACGTGAAAACTTCTAAAGCTAAAATTGGTATATACTATTAATCATAGAATTATCATTTTGCTTCATTGAGGAGCACATGCACTCCTTACTTGAAGTAGCATCGACCAGCTCATCCGATAATGGCCAAAGAGCCCACGGCGTTCCCAGAATTCACACCTTCTTGCCCTGTAAGTACTAGATGCCACCAAGGAGGCTCAAACAAGGAGTTCACACGCTGTTTTCAGCCAGGCCACTTACGTGACAGCGTGTGCAGACTAGAGAACTCCCTGGTACAAGAGACGTGCCGCCAGACCCTGGCGGGAAGGCGAAAGGGAGCCTTTCACAGCAGATCTGCTGCCAAAGCAGCCACGCGCAGAACTGCCCCGGCTCACACCGCTCCCCCCAAAGCCACCACGGTCCCTTCCCAGCAGATCACGCGCAGCCGTACCTCTGCCACACCTGTGCTTTCTTCCAGTCACCAGCAACCGGACCAGGAGGCAGGTGAGACAGCCTGAAACCGCCCCAGGAACACCAAAGCCCTTTTTTAAAGGCTGAGGTCACATTTATCAGGTTCATTCCTCTGGTACCAAAGCTGATTTAAGCAACAACTTCTCCCACGCAATTAGTAATTCAGCAATTTCATACATTTGTGCTTTTATAACCCTTGGCCAATTATTTTTTGCCCAGATATTCATTGCCATTGATTTTATCTATTTGATTTAAAACTTAACTCCTCCGCAGAGCGGCACCATGCAGATGAGGCACAATCCTACACATTTTTCCTCTGTTTGGTATCACATCACTACCCTCCAGACATGAGTCCAGGACTTGTGGATGAAAACCAGCCGATTCAGCCTCAACCCGCCTGTAACATAACGATGCTGAGAAGACAGGAGAAGCAGCCCACCTCCATGGCCAGCTGTGGTGGTTGTTGCTTTTGAGGCATGCTCTACCCTCCTTACAGAGCCAGACCAAGGCTTCCCTGCTAAAATCATGTTGTTCAGCCATGCAGACCCTGCCTGCCTGCCCTGAAGTCCGGAATGAACACTGATTGATGAATCTGCTCTGAATTCCTAAATAAGCTTTTTAATGTGAGATGAAAATTGTCTTGGGGTGAGACCAAAACTGAGAAACAAACTCCCAAAAGGCCCTCATTTCTGGAGCCTAAAGTTCAAGGCAGCAATCTTGAATTTTGTCCTCGCTAACATGAGCACACGATGAAAATAATTCCAGACTGTTAACGAAACACTGCGGTGTGTGACCACAGCGAATCCCCCAGAAGCGAGCGGCGCGGGGCAGATGCTCGTCACGCCGGTAGGTACGCATTGCCGTGACCAGAATACGTGTGCCCACACTTGGACATCGCATTCCTGAGCTCCCCGCACCATTATCGACAGCAAAGGTGGAGCCATGCGCGATTAAACGTAGAAAAAGGCTAGAGAAAATGAATTTTAGGAAGTTTTGTGAGACTCATAGGGACTTTGGAGCCTTGCGATGGACCAAGGGCAGTCCGTAATTATAATAATTACTTTCAGGGTTTTATTTGATTAGCAGAGTTTCCCAGCAGAGGCGCATTATTTAAAGCCCTGTCCTTTTCAGCTCGCCGCTGAGGCAGAAAGACAGCACTGCAGCATCTCCCCCGGCCGGAGGGCTGGCGTACACCCACGGAGAAGTTCCCCCTTAGCCCCACGGCGACCGCAGTCCCTCCCTCCCCCCCACCGCCTCAGCCCGCTGCCAGCCGCGGCCCCACGCCAGCCTCGCAGCCGTGAGGCGGCTGAGGGAACGGGGGGAGCGCGCCAGGCCTCCAGCCGCCCCCCTCCCGCTTCCCCAACAGCGGCAACGGTTCGGCCACAGCCCCGCAACGGCCGTTACCGCCCGCGTTCGGCGGGAAAGGAGAGGACACCCCCCCGCTCCCCTCCTCTTCTCCCCACACCGCGGGAGCGTTACCTCAGCGGGCCCGCGCCTTTGTGCTTCAGTCCATCCCTCCTCGCCGGCGGCGGGAGCCCCAGCACCACCGCGGCGAGCGGGAGGGCGGGCGGGGAAAAGGGGCGGCGCACTATGTGGCAGGAAGGGACACCTGGGCTCCTCCCCCCGCGCCCGCTCGCCCGCTGTGGCTCACTATCTGGCAGCGAGCGGGGAGTCGCCCGCCGCCCTTCCTCTGCCGCCCCTCGGCCAAGTTTGAAGCCGGGGGGGGGGTGAGGGGGGGCGGCGGCCGCCGCCGCCCCCCCTCACACACCCCCCCCCCCCCCCCCCGGCTTCAAACTTGGCCGAGGGGCGGCGGCACCGCCAGTGTCCTCCGCCCCGGCCGCCCTCCATTGTTGTCCCTGGCCCAACTCCCCTCGCCTCGGCCGCGGCTGTACCTGCAGTGCGGGGCGGGCAACGCCGCTCGTCCCCGGCGAGGCATCCTCCGAGGCGCGTTTATCTCTGAGGGGCCATGGCGAGCGGGGGCTGACGTGAGGACACGGGGTCTGCAATGCCCGGTGCGCAGCTGAGGTGGTGGAGGAATAAAATGAGGTGTATGTTGGAACAATGAATAAAAAAAAAAACCCAACCCAAAAAAGACCTGTTTTGAGATGAGTTTTTGAGGGATTTAAACAGTCTTTGGGGCTGAAAGGCAGCAGAAGGCTTCTCCAGATGGCTTGTGCTGCTGAGGAGAAGGATCTCGTGCCATCCACGGGGAGAAAGCGGCCCTGGCTAAAAAAAGCTGCATGAAATGCAAATCTCATTTTGGCAAAAGCTGTCCTTTTTTTTTTTTTTTTGGCTTTCTGTAATTGTTCTGCTTTGCAGCTGAAGTCATCTCTGTCTTGGTTCCCCACCCAAAGTTACTGGTTTCTTGGTTTCGGGGCTGGTTTGCTTACATCTGAGTGATTCTGACCAGCCATTTGAAGTTACAGAGCACTGGGTGATAGTTGTCCTTTATATGCAAAAAAGTCTGTATTTTAATTATGTTTTTAATTATTTCTGAAACTCAGAAGTTGTCTAAAATATGCTTGAAAGGCTTAAAAGTTCCCTTTGAAATCAGCAATATTGCTTACAGGTGTAAAATTACTCACACAACTAACTTCACGTAGGTTCAGGGACAAAACCTTTTAATTCTGCATACTGCTCACTTTTAAAGAGCCCCTTGGGGACTGTGATCATGGGGGAATGAGCAGGGCTGGAGCAAGGGCAGGGTGAAGACACCACATCCGTATAGGAGCCACAAGTCCCTCACAGAAAGGCAAGCAAGGCCCCTGGGGAGCTAGAGAGGTCCTTGGAGAAAAAAGTGCTTGAGACACCAAACTATCCAGCCACGGGGTATTTGATTTGGATAGGGAGAGGATGCAGAACATGTTTTAACTTTGCAAATGTATACCCAGCGCTGAGAGGGCTCCACCTGACGGGACCAGCGCTATGGGAACCTGTAGGTACCCGCCACTAATAATGGGATGAGGTGGTACAGCATCTGTTATTTAATACAAGACCTCTAACTATCTGGTGGTTGTAGGAAATTAAAACCTACCCTGGGCACAGGAAGAATATATACCTACATGCGGAGTGCGCTATGAAGGTTGAAGCAATTGGCTTTCTCCAATTTGCCTATTTATTCAGTATAACACTCATGGAATTAGTAGGGCTGTTCCTTGTATGTTCATCCTCTCTTTTTCATTTCCTTTCAGAAAAAAATACAGCTGTATCAAGTTTTAATAAACTTTCAACCTGAAAAGGCCAAGAAATTACAAACTTTAAGTGTGGTTTTGAAAGTGAGGGTGCTACTGCAATGAAATCGGTGGATTGGGACTTGCCTCAACTTCTGCACTCTGGCCCAGACAACTGCTTAGCTAGAGATGGTGCTGGCACAAGAGCAATCGGGTATGAACTGGCCACGCACAAATTTCAGCTGGAAATTACAGGAGAGTTGTTAACCATTAGAGCAATCAAGTTCCACCTTTTCCAGGGGGGTGTATTGGGAATGGAAAAATCTCACTGCTTTTGAGATGAAGTTTATTAAAGTCATTATAGGATGCATTGTCTGCAACAGCAGGGGACAGACTTGATGTCTCGGGAGGTTGATTTGAGTGCTGCGTGACATTGATCACACACCTTGAAATTTGAATTTCAGAGGCAGCAGTTGCTTATCCCAGCAGATGCCTTTCGTGTTTATTGTAGGGTGAGTTTTCTTCTCCTGGGCATGTGGATGAGTTTCACTATAGTCCTGAAAAGATTACGGAGATGACAAGTCCTCATGATTCAGGCCATAAATGGATTACAAGGATCAAGAAGAAACTTTCCTGCATGGGAGAGACTTCTCCCATTAATTCTGGAGGTTTTGTTCCCTCCTTCGAAACAACTGCCAGGTGCTGCTGGAGAGTCACTGGCCCCGGCCAGTTCTAGTTAGGCAGGTCTCCGTGCTGCAGATGATGCAGCAAATGGAGAACTCTGCCTGTGCTGCCTGCCTGCTGGCTCCTGCGGTGCCTGGGGGTTGCTGCATAGACACCTTTCTGTGGAGTAGGAGAGGTAACATCTAGAGCGGGGAGGGCAGATCATAGCCAGAGCTGTTCTTTTGGGGTCAGACTGTAGCTTACCATTAAAAAACAAAACACTTAACGAATGAAACCAAACCCATAGTAAGCTACCACAGCATTGCATTTTTGGAGAGCGGGTCCTTAGACATAAATCTGGTTCTGTTACCCTCTCTGGACCTCACAGCGTTGCTCCCTGTCTGCCATGTCAATGAAACCCTCTCTCTGTACATTTGCTGCTAAATACATTGCAAAAAGTCCACGCAACAGGTCCAGCATTTCCTTTTTGGGGACCTGATCTGGCAGAAATACTTTGCCACTTTACATGGTACTGCAGCCTTTTCACCCTCCGTAAAGCCATGTGTCTAATCAGTGGACCTAGCTGAGCTACTCATTAGAAACTTGGCCAAACCACAAACATTTGTTTCCTTGCTTTATGCCAAACTCTGAGAAAGGAGGAGGGAGTGGCATGGAGCTCATGTTAATGAGTTCTTCATTCCCCACAGAGAGATAATCAGAGCACTGCTCAGAGATTCATCAACATTTTTTATTAGCACTTTAATGACCTACATGTTGGGGGCTTTTTTTAAGGAGTTTCTTCAGCTAAGAGCTAGATAATTCCTCATGCAGCTGTGGTTTAGGAAGCAGCTCAGGGGACATGCATGCCAAATTACTTTAGCCCTAGTTAAAAAAAATATATATACCCCAAGGTTTCCTGGGTGCCTCCTTTTTCAATCAAGGGCATTATGTCCTCAGTCCGTCTTTTCTGGGTTGTGTGTGGGGGGGTTTGGTCTCTTTTGCAATCTTTGCAGCTTCAAGAGCGGTACAGCAAAACGCCAAACACTGGTGGTACTGCATGTTCCCCGCGGACAAAGGACCGTAACAGCTCCCTGACCCCGGTCACTCCGGGAGGCAGGCTCCCTCGGGGGCAATGAAAGGCATTTCCAGGGACCAGCACTGATCCTACAGACCACTTCAACTTCAGCTGGCTCTATGAGGAACAAAGTTTCTAAATGCTGAGGGCTGGAGCCTTTTCCATGCTGCTGCAGGGTGAACCTCTGGCCAAGGGATTCCCTGGTGCCTGCTGAGGAGTCTGCAGCAGTGGGAGACCTCGCCGCAGCCATCTATACATCTATACATCTGTACATTACATCAAGAGCCGATGGTGAGAGAGTGCTCTCACGGGCTTGGTGGAGGTTGCTCAGAAATGACCCAAAGTTCGGTATTTGCAGCTCTCCTCCTCTAAGGAAACGCCATGGTGGCAGTCAATAACGGCAGCTGCTACAGAGTCCCTTTGATTTAAAAGGCAGAGAGCTGCTGGACTTTTGCTGTCACTTAGGAGGGCCGTCGGCTGGAAATCGCTGCACAATCTCTTCCCATGCCTCCCCCGCTCCCCAGTGGCCAGATTTCCTTCTGGTCTTCTGGACAGAGCTGTGAGAATATATACATTAAAGACAGGGATGTAGTCAAATACTGCAGGATAATCGGGCTTACGAGACTATTATAAAGGCATAGTATTTACTTTTTCCTGAATCAAACCCCAAGTGTTTCCTGTCAGACCTCGGTACAATGGGACACAAATGTACAGTCCATTACGTTCACATTTCCTCCAAAGCACCGTCTCTTTCCTTCAAACACAGAGGACAGGAAAGGATGCTTTCTGCCCACACTCGTGTCTCTCAGCTGGCTGTATCTCATTTGAAAAGAGATTTGAGACATTCAGCACTCGCTGTCTTCAGTAGGTTGCCTCCTTTCTAATGCTACTGCCTCAGGATGGGAGAGGTTGTAAATATGGAGGAATTCGTTTAAAATCAGAGCGCTTCACTGGGGTAACTTCAGCATGAATGAAAGCAAAATGAGGTCCATGGGGAATAAAATGCTAAGGCTGGGGAAAAAAAAAATCAAGATTCACAGCACTAGTCCAGAAGAATAGTAGCTCATGCCATATAAAAACCCCATAGTTCTCATTTCCTCCTTATCCCTTCAGGACAGGAAAGAACATCCTGCTCTTCTAATATGAGCAAAATACAAGTTATTTTTGGAAGCAAAAACTCATGTTCAGAGCATATTTTTAAAAAGACATCTCTAATCTGTGATTCTGATGATACATTTGGAGCATAGCACATCCTTTCGCATCAAGAAACCCACGTTTGTCAGCTCAGCACCATCTACGCTCGGGCAAAAGGTTTATGTTGGTTGGTCAAGAAGTTGGGAATTCTTTGTCAGCACATTAACTGTGACTCGAAGCTAAATTGCCACCTCTGACGGGGGTGTGCTGTCGCCAGCCCCACACCTGGGGGGAAGCCCAGTGCAACTGCCTGGCGGAGAGGAGCATGGAAGTACGGGAGCGTAAGGTCATGGGCTGGGAGATGTGAGTGTTGATTCAGTAGCTCTGAAAAAGGCTTTCTGTACCTATCCTGGGCTCTGGGGTAAGCGTCCACTTTCTTCTTCATTATCTCAAGACAAATTGGACATAGAACAAAGCTAGAGTCCCCCCCCACCCCCGCCCTCAGTGGTGAGGTACCTTTGCACGCTGTGCTTGTTGTTTTAACTCTGGACCCACAGAGGAGCATGTGGCATAATTTCCTGGACAAAAGTTTTGAAGTTTAGAGCATCAAGTCAAATTCAGGGCCTTTTGGGCAAACTGTTGCTTTTCATATTTGATGGATCACTTGAAAGGACAGCACAGAGATGAAATCAGCCTCAAATTTGTTAATATGGATAAACAATATTAATTCACGAATAATGTTTGATTTTGGATTGTGCATAGGTAATTGTTACTCCCAAAGCCTCTTTTGAAGCAAATAAGATCGAAGAACATATGTTAGTGCAATCTCTAACGATAAGGATAAACAAATTGTAGAGGAGTTAATCATTTACCAATTCAAGCTTAACAAACTGCTAATGTACTATAAAAAGAGTTCCACTTTCCCTTTAAAAACCGTTCATAGTGTGTAAGATTTTAGCTCCTCTCAGTGTCAAGGGCCCCAAATACCTAAGCAAACTCTTGGGAATGACCTCATCTGTAGTTTCTGAGTATATTCCCAGGGATGCGTAATGCTAGAACGGCTGGATCGAAAGCCGGGGGGCAGGAGCTCGCTGCCCCAGCGCGGCAGGGCTCCCCAAAGAGGTGCAGAGGCCAGCGGCGCCTACGCAGAGCTCCCTGGCACTCGCCTGCAGCGTGCAAGCGCGTGCTCAGCACAGCGTCCTTCTGTCGCTGCAGCCATCGAGAGCACGCTTAAAAAATCCAACCAGAGATATTCCTATGAAGTCAGTGGATTACTCACATACCTAAAGCACTGATTTCCCTGGCGGGACAAACTGTGTTCAGTGGTTTTCATACTAAAGGACGTGAGATTGCTTCTGCTGACTGTCTCGGTTTGTTCGCAGACAGGAAGCGGAGAAGGACAGCGGGACCGATGATCAGGTCTGTGCAAACAGACACTGGAAACTCAAAACAAATCAGTCGCAGAGGTATGTGGATAGTGTGCGAGAGAAAAACCTTTGCTTGTCTTTGCCTGGCAAATCCTGGTAATTCTTCAGAATGTTTTAACCAGCTCCAAGTCTGTCTCTTTCCCTGCTGATGACTTACGCTAAATTGCAAAGTCAGTGGTTTTAACTGGGGTATCTTAACTCTCTGGGACTCTGCAGGGGAAAGATAAATGAATCTATACAGCAGACTTCAGTGCCACAGCCGTTTCGCTAAGGGAGATAAGGAAACTGTGGAGGAGTAAAAGCACAAATTCCCTTTAACAACAGTAATGTGTAATTCTACGTACCATCACTTATATACTAGAAAATAAGACACAGCTCCACTATCTAAGTACAGTTCTGAATGTGTGTTACACAGCAGAAGAAGCAGTTCAAACTACTGTGCAGAGAACAGACCTTGAATTGTCTAAAGATAGATGGTGAAAAGATATCAAACATAACAGAGTTCCCTAGGCTTCACCTGAGTGGGAGATCCATCAGTACAAATTGAGTCTCTGTCCCCCTGTAGCTCTGCAAATCATCAAAAAAGACATTTATGTCATTAGCAAAACCAACAAACGTGCCTATACTTATTACTTGTTTGTAATAAGATTTGGCTAGTGTATAATTAGCAGGCTGCAGAAGTCTTTTACGACCTCTGAGAACGATCTCTCTGCCATGCTGAGGTTCACCAGAAAATTCCTGTTCTTTCCATGTAGCTACAACTTCCCCATCAGTTTCTACCCCCTCAGACGGAGTGACATTAGCATATGCAACATGTCATATAAATCCATGTGAACTATATATATATACATACACACGCATTAGTTTGGTTTGATTATTTATTCTACAAGGATAGTCTTTGATCAGGAATGCTTGTTTCCCAAGAGGCAATAATACTCTTCTGCCAAGCAGGACAGTGAGTTATGTTGTGGCTTTGTGGTACGTACACACAGGATTACCCATTAGCTGGCTTGAACACATCTCGTTGTGTGTGGTTGATTGAGCTGGTTCTCTGTCCTTCTGCAGGGATATTTTTTCTCAAGGCTAAAGCATGGCTGTAGTGAGTTATTTAAACATGTGCCTGACTAAGGATATGCACAGCCCAGGGGAGGCTGGAATGGGACACATCCTTGTCTAGCTGCTGAACTGGGGTCCTGATTTGGATCCCAGTGTCAAAAATATGAATTCGGTGACAGCAAATGGCACTGAACAAGTCTGCAATTTGTGCCACCACTCCTCAGAAAGCTGGGGAGACTTCAGTCTTTGGTACAGGCTTGGATGGTGCCGGATGGGAAAATGGCACACAAATGTTCAGCCAACATTAAAGCAGATGAGAACGGTGGTGTTGGAGTTGGCCCTCTGTCAAACCAAACTGCAGCTATGGATCCAGCATCCTGCCTGGCTTTCGGGTAGGAAACCAGCTCCAGACCTCGCAGCTCTGCTCCGTTTTTCTACAATTGGGGGGCTTTTCAAAGCTGTTGAACGTATACACAAGAACCGGCTGTTTCACTTCCTTTTCCAACACCAGAGGTGTAAAGAGGCCAGCACGCAGCCAAGAAACGGGGCCGTGAGTCAGCTGGGAGTTTCTGAGCATCTGACTGATACCCTTACTCAGATCGAGCGCTCCAGCCGCCGGGGCCGGGGCCGGCTGCTGCTGCTGGGGGTCAGCTCTCAGGGAAATGTCTCAGTTACGATGTCCTCTGAAGCTCAGCGACACAGGAGCTTTGGAAAGCCATCATGGAGGGACTTGTTTCATGATCTGCATTCTGTCACTTGCACTGGTGCTGTGCCCCCCATGCTTTGAGAAAGCTGCTCCTAGTTTACAAAACATGTAACTCAGATCTTGCCTCTCTGCCCAGCGAGCAGGCGCTCGGGATGGCGACGTGCTGGGGCTGCGGGAGTTGTTCTTCCCCGTCTCATGGACGAACAATACGGTCCCTTCACTTGTGATGTTGTTATCAACGATTCAAAATGAGATAGCAAAAATACTTTCCATGCTGTGTAACTAGCTTCCTAGCAGAGAGATCCAGCTGCAGATATGATACTCATGCTCTCGTGTTTTCAAGGATGATCAGTGTAATTTCGGATGCTAATGGAACAGTAACACTGAGTGTTAAAAAAAACCCCAAAACAACAGATGCAATAAAACGGGACTGTAGTTCTGTCGCTGCTATGAACTTTATGTATGAACATGGGCAGGTCTTTGGGAGGAAACATCAAATTTGCATCCCTGCATATGAGAGTCCAAGTTTTCAGATGTCCTGATGGACTTAATATGTTGTCTTTCAAATCCCAGTGCAGCAGTTGTTCATAATTCATAACCTCTCTTCCACCTGGGTGTTCATTTTCCCAACCCTAGTCTGAAGCGTCCTGAGCCACTGATTTCTCCAATTGGATCCGATACTTTGTGCTTCTGTTTCAAAGCCTGCTAGCAGGCAGGCAACACCAGCCAGCTTTACTTCCAGACTCCTTCTGGTTTGTAGGGAAATTTCATTTCTCTCAAACAAAGTCAAACTGGTGATTCAAGACTAATGAACTGCTGTGAATACTCTGCTTTATCAGAGGAAATAGTTGGAGGCTGAAGTCTTGGTCCCTAACAAGTCTTTGCGAGGATATTAACATGTCTTGCCAAGACCTAGTAATTCCCTCGCAGCCAATGCAACATTCCTCAGAGGCCATAAGGCAAGACTAGAAAAGGGGATCATGTGGCTCCGTCCAAGCTGAATTAGCTGCTCCAGAGAAACACCCTCAGCATGTGACTTCTTTGCAGACACAGATCTAAAAAAACCCACCAGATTTTGGTGAACCCATTCAAGACATCTATTGTCAAGATATCTCATGTAAGAAAGAGCGAAACAGATTTTCAAAAAGGAAATTAAAAACTGCCCATACAATGTGATATTCTCAGGAAAACAAGTATCCTTGATGATTGGGGTTAACAAAAGGAATTGGGGAAGAGGATATTGCACAGCTATGACTAGATTTTGTTTGCCTGTTCTCCTGTGAGAAAAGTGTCTGGAGAAGAAAAACAGAAAAATGCTAAACATATTCCCTGCAATGTAACTGATTATGCAAAATACTGTCCCTCTGGGAGCTGCCTACAGGAGGTTAAACCTGACTTTCAGAAGATGAACAGTGGGTTTTCAATTATGGCATTTGAGACCTCTGGAGTGGGGATTATGAGAAGATGGTATAGTCAAGACGGCCCTTTTAAGACATGCTTTTTATTCAGCAACAGGACAAGCCCTCAGACTGGTACTCTCACAAGCACTCAAGGTATGTACAGTAAAGGGCAGTACAAAGATCCCCCGAACGGGCTCCGGGAGCGGTGGTGCATGGTTTGGGCTGAGCGGGGAGCAGTGCCTTGGCTCCCGGGGTGTCACCATCCCTGTGCCCCTGCTAAAATGCCGTGCGGCTAATTAGTTGTGGGAGTAGACTTGCTGCCAGCTAGTTTGGTTACTTCTGTGCCACATGCCATTGCTGCGCTATTTCTCCAGCCTGAAGGGCAATGGGAATTTTACCAGCAGCTTCAGTGAAAAGAGGCCAGCAGGCAGTGCTTTGCATCTCCTACGCTGAGGATCTTTACTTGGTTCACCACTCATTGTTCTGACAGTTGTCTCATTTATTCACTTTTTACATCAAAATCCATTCCTCTAAACCTTATGTTCAGCCTTAAGCTTCAGCATGTGCTAATAGTATTAATCATTCTGGAAATAGCTCTGTCTACTCTGCTATCAGTAGCTATCTTGATGACACACTGTCCTGGCTCCACGTTGCTTCCCTGCTCTCTGGGGGTGGCTCTTGAGTGACCACATAGGGGCAGAGCAAGGGAGAAAGGCAGGAGGCAGAACAAAGCAGAGGGGGATGCCCTTTGGTTGTGCCCCCGTGTTTTGGAGCGCGTGCCAGGGGGCACTTAGCTGCAGTGTGATTGAGCCGTGGTTTCCTCTGGAGGGGTCTGGCCTTCCTCTATGCATCCCATCTGGCCTGGAGGAGACATCACACAACACGCTTGGGGTGGTAAAGATGGTCTACAAACCTTCCAAGAAGGGTCTTACTGTCACAGGCGTCAAGGGCAGATGGGACCTGCAGATAGGAGAGCCAGGTCTTGGAAATGCTCTGGGATCCTGCAGATCAAGTAAGTGTCGATGCTGCTGCGTGACCTGCCCATATGGTTTTGCCTTTTTACTAGCCAGACTTCTGTATGTGCATCTCTTCAGAAAAAGGAAGGATATTCTGGACAGCTTTGAAGTCTTCTGGATATATTAAGAAGTAACGCCATGTGTGGAATCACCAGCAGAGAAATTCAACTAAGGCTAAAAACAGAGTTTCCTTTTGCTTTCTTATTCAAAAAAATGCTAATGCCTAGTTCTAGGATTCTCATTTCTTTATTCAATGAACAGTCTTCACATAAAAGCATTGTCTTGGGCAATGTCATGGTCCCTTCACAATTGCCTGAACCAGGTTTTCTTTTCTTTCTGATCATAAAATATCTCACATTCTGATCATATAATATCTTACAGCTAGCTATGGCGACTGTGGAAAAATGCCAGTAACAGTAGTAAGGTTGCAAGTAACATATTGCTAGCTTCTTTGAATGTAATTTAGCTGCTGAAAAACAAATGATGGTTACAAGCATATGACCAGTCACCTGCCTGCTTCCTGGCCCATGGCTTAAGAACTTCAAATTAGTACAAAAATATTTCACAGTTAATTAAAAGCCTTAGTTCTATGAAGGTCAATAGAGATGGCTCTGCCCATGATTGCACACAAAAAATTTTCAGTATAATTGGCAAATCACTTCCCATGTCTTAGCTTCCCATTTTTAAATAGTACAAAGTACTTGCAGACCTGACAACTTCTCCACAATCCACAGCAGGTGCCAGGAGAACAAACTCCCCCATGGGGCATTTGGTGGTCTCAGGTACACTGCTGCTGCACTGCAAGTTGCACATGCTGAAATAGTCCTTGAACAGGAAAACGTGAGGTAATTTTTAGCTATTGATAGTCCATGAAAATGTAAAATCCATAGGACATAAGTAGGAGCGGATCAGAATACTGCTATGGTAATCATTTAAGAAATATTATGCTTTTACTCACAAATCAATAGACAAGTCAACAAGTTCATCTGAGATCATTGCGTATCTATTGAGGCACTTCAGTAGTACTTGCATTTTAGTACCCATAGCACATGTCAAAATATTGTATTGGTAGTTGAAATTAACTTAATTACCTGACTTCTTTGGCATTGATCATCTATTTTGACTCTGTGGTCCTTGGGGTAGTTCTCTTCCTTCAACTCAGAGCATACTGTCAACATTAACAGTGAATCATAGTCAGGAGAGAATAATCAACTTGCAGCCTCATCTCTTTTCCAGCTAACATTTTGCCATGAAGCATGTTTAAAAAGGCTGGAAATGAACATAAAATTGAAAGTTAACTGGGATACTTCATGGCTTTTACTACAGCAGCAACAATACCACGTCACTGAATAAATGTACTGAGAAAACGATTTTTGCTGTCAACACCATTGGGAAAAAGCCAAAGTCCCCATTCAAGCTACAGCAGTACTGCCCAAGTTAAAAAAATGTAAAAAATGAGAATTTTGTGATTTTTTTTTATCCCTCCAAAAATGTGGTGCGTTTCTTGCATTACAGGCTAAGACATCCTATTCAGCCACATTACTTTTTAATTGAGCGCTTTCCATTACCTGTTGCTTGACATGAACACCCTGCTCCTCCTCTGGATCCTCTCCTCCATCTCTGTGCTCCCCTTTCCCTTCTGCTGCTGCTGCGCTGTTTAACGTTACTTAAGTTCCCTTTTAATCAGATGGAGCCTGCTGGCACGAGCTGTCAGCAGTATTCATTTCTCTAGGCTCTTGCCTTATGTTACATTGCCTTGGCAACAAGATTTAGCAGCAAGGCAACAGCCTTGAACTTGTCAGAGTCTGTTGCAACGCGCCGAGCATGTATTACTCTCCGGCACCTCGGGTTGCTATAACAACTACTAACAATAAAACTCATCTCCCGGTTTTAAATACAGGAACTTTTACAGTCTGCTTCCTGGCAGAGCTGCAGCAATATTATGTGAATCCTGGCTGTGCTTGTTTTGCTGCCTTCTTCCTTTTTGCACATGATAGCAGCCTCCAGGAGCGAGGCGCCGAGGCATGGGAAGGAGCTCGGCAACGGGCAGTGCCGCCCGCGGCAGCGAGCGTGGGCGCTGCCGGTGCCGAGAGCGGGGCTGGGCGAACAAAAGGCCGAGTGACCACAGACACAATGCGGGGCACAGAGCCCCGGCAGCAAACCCCAAACGTTCCAGACTGCAGGCTGCACCCGGTGATGCTCAGCGCCTGCCCGCACCAGGCCTTCAGCTGCGGCATTTTGACTTTTCCCCTGCTCCAGCAAAATACACCCTGCACGGCTGGTAACGGCGTCCTGGGGAGGAGGCTGCAGCCATCAGAGAGGCACTTTTGCTCTCTATGGCACAAGTGTTTTCTCTCACTCTTGCTAATACTCAGCTGGCATTGCTGATGAGAATAAAGGAGCAGTGCTAGTGTGGAGGGATGTGCGAGGGACCGATGATTGTCCCCATGTCATCCAGCCCTGCTCAGCACAGGTTGTCACGACAGAAATGTCACAAATTAGGTCTGAATCACTGGTGTTAAGTATTAAAAAAATCTCTTAGCAGAGACAAGGCTTCCAGTGCCAGAGGAGCCCTTTAATTAATGAGGAACATTTTCAATCAATGGAAACACAGGGTGAGGATGTAAATCGAGCCAGCGCAACATCAGGAACTGTGGAAGTTTCCCAGCAGCTCGCCCGCTGCCCTGTCACACCTCCTTCCTGTGGCTTCATTCATGAGGACAGTGCAAAGCACTCATCCTTTTCCTGTATGTCACAGCCATGAGTATCTCGTGCAGACTTAACATCATTCTCACTTTTCCATAGCACGGGTCATATTTCTTCAAAGGGACAGAATTCATAACCAGTGACTCGAACAATGGGATGGCTTGTTTAAGAATAACTCAGGATACAGCACATTTCAAGCGTGGTGAGGGATGCAAACAGGAACAGGAAAGAAGCAGTAGATCTTTCCTCCTTTATGAGTGAAGCTCAGGTCCTGCAGCCAGGAAGCACTCGCGGTGATACCGCACTTGGTGGGATGCAAGAGGAGGCAGAGCCCTGCCTGAGCAAAGGTCTGTTTAGACAGATTTTAAAATGTAAAAATGGTGCTTTTCACTTTCCACAATTGCTTCCAGCCAAAGGACAGTGGTTGCAGGTGGCAGGAACCGTGCGTTTAGACCAGGGTCATTTGGCTGGAGGTCTGGTCTCACGTCACACGGCTTTCCAGGGACTGCCACCCTGCGGGGCCAGAGGCTGCGATCCCTCAGGCACCCCGAGCACAGAGCACTGCCCAGACCCCCAGGTCTTTTACAGATGACCCCAAACAGGACCCACGTGGGCAATGATTTCCTGCTGATGGTAACAGAATTAGTGCATGGCAGAAAAGTTGCAGGCAAGGAGCATCCCTGGATATGCACCATCTTTCTACAGAAACCTTTTTCATTGTTTCATTTGCTTTTTCAGGCTCACGCTTTCTCCTGCACAGAGTTTTGAGTAAACATTGCCTGTATTGAGTTGCTAAGAGCCCAGCAGCTGACCTGACAGGGACACACCAGCCCCCAAACTTCTCTGGAGCTCCTCACATTTCATGTTTCATTTGGAAAAAAAAATCAGCCCAGTTTTTCTGACTCCTAATCTAGAGTTTTGGTTTCACAGATAAACACAACTAATCAAACATAATGAGTCTTTGTTTTAAGGAAAACAGCTCATTTGAAAAGCCCAGGGCTCAGTTCCACAGTTAGATCTTGGGGTGTCAGTGCCCAAAGACCTGAAATATCATAGATGGGGTCTCAGATGGTCCCAAACCTCTCATAGACATGGGCTATGGATCACCCTCCCTTGGGCATGGGAGTTAAAAAATGCAGCCAGGCACTGAACTAAAGCACTCAAACAGCCTCAGAGTTCGGTGTAACGTGCAGGGCACGTGCCAGCGCCCAGGTTTGTGCCCGAGCGCCGATCGCAGCCTGGGACTGCCGCAGGGCGACTGCAGGGTTCGCTCCCATAAGGCCAGTTATGGGACCCGGGCTACATTTTTAACGTTCACAGTTTCTATGTGGGACACACGTGGAATGTTTAATCCCAACTTTTCCGCTTTGTGCTGTTATCTGAGACAGGCAGTAACCCAATACTTTGTGTCTGGACTCCTGCACACACTGGAATAAACATCTGTTTCTTGTACAGTGATTCGTTTAATATACTTCACAGCACGGGATGCCAAATTGTTTCAACACGTTCAGGCCCAAGGGATTTTTCAGCAGGTGAGTGGGCCTCGCTCACAAAGCTGGTGACTTCGGGTGGGAGTCGGGGCTTGTAAAATGTGGCCCTCCTATATATATTTACAAATAAATCTCTACTATACTGCAAATGTTAATTAGAAACAAAATCCATGTCTGCTCCCTCACTGGCTATCCCAGATGCATCTCAAAGGTGCAAAATGAAATACATGCCTGGTTGGTAACTGGCTACCTAATGAAATGAGGTTGCGCGCGTTGCCCGTATCCATTTGTCCATCACCACTTCCACAGAGACTCCTGAACCCCTTAAACAGCCTGACAGCAGGACCGATAGCGGAGAGAGACTCGGGTTAGCGTTGCCCGGAGGAGATGTGCTACTAACCCAAGCCCGGGCAGGAGCTCGCAGGAGGGCTCCCACGTGCCCCCTGACCGGACGGGGAGAGGAGTGGGACCCAGAAGCGTCACAGAAAGTGGAGGCGCTGGATCCAGGCCATGCGTGTGAAGACACCTGGCTCCATTAATTTTATTGCCGGAGCAGATAAGGAAACCTTGTGTAATAAAAATGCTTCCCAGGTGTCAGTCCAAAACACAGGCAGGTCACTGCACCCTGTTAACATTTGTGCTAGTGAAGACTTTGAGGAAGAATGGCACCATAAGAACTGAATAAAAGCCTTTGTTGTGCAATAAGCATGATTTTCATATTTAAATATGGAATATATCCATACATATATCCAATTCATCAGGATATACTTCCTTAGCAGCATGAAGTTTTATGCAAGCTGAACAAATGATCTCCTAAAGCACTTAACAGGGCACCAGTGACCACCGTGGTCTCTTTCGCATGCATGAGAGCTAGCTTTTGCCATATTTTTTCCTGCTAGAGCAGACAAGGGAAAACTAAGAAGTCTTGGAAATCACCGCGAGGCTCACGTTTCACTTGCAAACAGGCGAGTGCAGGTGACAGGGATGTGTGTGCATTGTTCAGTGTGGAAACAGAGCCAGGCAGAGAACTCAGCAGACATTTCATTTTCATCCTTGTCGTTACAGGTTTACAAGCGAAGTCCTAACATCTGGTATTTAACTGAAAAGAGCAGACGTGGAAGTACTCAGATATCTACCTGGCCTGCTGCTGCCTCCCTTTCCTTTCCAAATGCAGCTGCTGGGAACCACCCAACCATGATCAACTTCCAGTGCTGGCTGGATAAATTGTCCTCCCAAGAAAAACTAAGATAAGATCTCTAGATAGGCTTGTTCCTTCTCTCTCTGCTATCTTTTCCCGCAAACACACCATTTGTTGTTGCAGTTTCTAGTTTCAGTGTTTCCAAACATACAAAATTTATTTTAAATGTGATCCAAAAGGACTTGTGCCACGTGTTTGAAGCCTCCATTTAACTCAGAGCTGAGAGCTTAAAATAAAAGCAATTTTCTGCTGAACCATTTTCAGGCCCTTCCTTGCACATTACAGCGCTGCTGTTATATACTACCAAAACACTGGCATTAATTGTTGTTAGGTAATTTTCTACGGTGGAAATAGGAAGAAAACCATACTTAAAATACTTGCTCTCTCCTGCGTGGATACAGGCATGCCTCCGGGCTGGGAGGATGTGACCTTGCCGAGCCAGCGCAGAGGCATGACCGCGACCAAACTCACTGCGGGGGTCTTGTGAGTAAAACAACTTGCATGTGAAGATTTGCAGGACAGTCCCTGCGAAACACAAATACAAGTGGGTCAGTTGTTGTGCAGGCAATCCCAGCACTGTCACGTGGATGGAAAGGGCTGTTTGGCCATGTGTGCAACCTTGTAAAAGCATGTTTTTCCTCTGCTCCAGGGAAAGTGATCCCTCTCCCTGCCTCTAACCCCTCACTGGTCTCCTAAGATGTTCCCTGGCTTGCAAGCGGTGCTGGGGCTGCTGTGAGACCATGGCAAGGGGAGACCCCAACAGTGCTGGCAGCCCCGGTCCCTGTGGTGGGAAAGTGAGGCTGTGAGTGTCCTTTTGCCTGTCTGGTGTCCAGGTGATGTCCCAAGCCACAGGCAGGACGCTGCGGTCCAAAAGCCAAGCTTAGCGTGAGCTGAGCCGTAGCATCCCGTGTCCTCAGTGAGAGCTGTGCAGATGCTCAGCCCCCAGCTACAAAAAACCCCGTTTCCTCTTCTTGTCTCCCACAGCACCCTGCACCGTGACCACTGCTTCGGGGGGAAAAGTGATGTGTCCTGGTTGCAGATTGCTCACTGGGTTGGCCTCTGACGCTGTGGTCTCACCAAGGTGCCAAACAGCTCCTGCCACGGAAGGGCTGCAGGCTTGCCCTGCGGGCAGGGGGAATCTCGGGAAATTAGATTGCAAAACAGAGGTCTAAATTTCACAGGTGCCCAACAAGAGAAGGTGAATGAAATGAAAGTTACAACCGTAATAAAGGTATCATGGGCATAGGGGTGTTGATAAGATAACAGGTGTTCTTTTATGGCTTATTTCCTGGCCTTGATCACTTGATATGGATCAAGATTACAAAGGAGTTAATGGCTCTGTCACTTGGAGAGGTTGGTCTCAGGCAATTTTGGTTGCTACTTGTTGCCCCTCTCTTTTGTAATCTGATGCAATGCAAATACAGCACTCTAAGAACATAAAAGATACCCCAATTAGGACAATTTAATTAAAAGCAAGGTATATTGAAGTGTTTTCATAAAACATCTTTGCAACAGAACTTGTACTATTTTAGCTGAGATCAAACAGGTGC
This sequence comes from Phoenicopterus ruber ruber, assembly GCA_009819775.1. NCBI lineage: Eukaryota > Metazoa > Chordata > Aves > Phoenicopteriformes > Phoenicopteridae > Phoenicopterus > Phoenicopterus ruber. The sequence goes on along the minus strand of CM020221.1, from coordinate 29,396,444 downwards.
TTAGAAAGGATAGTTTCATCTCTTTAAGCATTTCAGTTTATATATCATAGACAGCACTGCCCGCTAAATTAATTATTAAAGTATTTTACATTATCTACATTGGCAAGTTCATTAGGGCCACTTCAAAGCTTCCCAGGGACCCAAAATGCCCACGAAACAAGCATCAAACATTTTGGCTTACCCGGAAAGCTCATTCCACTTTCTCTTATTTAACTTATTAGTCATGTATTATTCAAATGAAATAAATAGTGCTGCCTCCCGTGCTCATCCGGGCAAAGCCTTTAGCAGCAATCCTCCGTTGGCTCGTTCAGCCTGGGCATCCACCAGCCTCCACATGAGCCATGTCTCAGCACCAGTCCCCCATGCACCCCAGACTCTCCCAGGGCTCACCCACGGGCTTAATACTGGTCCTGCTGGGTCGGGCCACTGGTGGTACTGGGATGCTCGTGGTGTTTAGACCGAGGCCTCTGCAGACAGCCAGGACACCAGCCCACATGCCGCAGTCACGCCTCCACTTGTAAGGTGGCTGTTTACTGCAGAGGACTTGTCACGAGCATAATCAGGACGTCTGCAAAATGCTTTCTGGTCTGAACACAGCTTTTATTACAAGACCATTCCTCTTCTGGCATGAGGCTCCTATGCAGAATACCCATCAGTTTGTCATTATTAATTCTACCAGGAAGGGAAAGAAATCAGTCTAAATTTTAGTGCTCAATGAGTCAAAACCAGTTAGAAGTCACCTCTGGGTACAGAAGCCTTCAAAACATGGCTCTGCAATACCAGGCGCTTAATAGCAACTAAGAAGGTCTTGCAGACATCAATATTTCCCTTCTATTTTCTGCTTCCTTTAGCACATTTTTGGGAGATGGGAATACAGACTTTTTTTTTTACCTTTATTAAATCAAGATCTTGATCAGGAAGACAGAATGGGGCCACATTTTGGTCACCAAACAACGTAGCAAGGTGTTTTCAGTGGTTGCTTAATTTATTTCATTTTAAATTACAGAGAGACATCAATATCACATTGATAGTCTGTCCGCAATGGCGCTTGTTATTTCTGCCCTGAGCTGAGACCACAGTAGAGAAAGTTAATCAAATTCAATCCTCCTGGTTTGCTCCCCTCTCGCTCCAGGGCTGTAGGGTAGCTAGAGGAGGCAGGACAGATCTGCTCTCGCGCTGTAGCTGCTCTCCTTGGACTGGCTCCCGACAGGCAGGAGGGCATCTCCAGACCGGGAGGAGTTAATGAGGCAATTTCGATGGAGGTGCTGAGCTTTCCCCTGCCCTGTCCTTCCCCTGGTATGCTGGGCTCTGTGAGCAGCTTGGTTATTTCATGCTGTGGACACTCCCCAAGTCATACTCCCCCATAGCAGATGTATTTTCTTTCCTCCCTGTATTTGATTGCCGCTGCTCCCACGGTCCGTTAGCTAACCCAAACTGATTTAATGATTCACTGGCAAAAAATAATCAAACAAACAATTTCACTGGCACAGGCATTAAGATTACCTTGTGTTTAGCCACTGTGCTAAATTCAGCCAAACCGAAAGCTCTGCACAGCAGGAAGGGAAGAGGCCAGACACCCTTAGCTCTGCCCTGGGAAGCCAGCGTGGAGCACGCGGACCAGGCCAAGGTGGGGTTGGAGTCTTCTGTTCCCTTGGGTACGACGTGCACAAGCCAGGAAGCACGGGGGAGGAAAAGGCATCCCCACGGTGCAGCACTACTTGGTGAGCCGGAAAGGCATGTGACGAACATTTGAAATTTTTTGGACCGATTCATCCCCCTTCCCCGGGCCAGCACAGAGCTTCAGCAGGTGCAGCTCTCCACAACCCTTTATTAAGAGCTGCAGCCAAATGCAAAATCTAACCCCGAATTATTATTATGAGTCGGAGGAGGCTGAAAGGACCATTTCACAACCCTGATTGGATTCAGCTGCAGAGTTCGCCATCGGCAAATGATCTCTGTGATCATCGTGCCAACGTTGCAGCGCTTTTAAAATGTCCTGACATGTGCTTTAGTATGAGCATCGCTGGATTCTGGACGGTTTCCAAGAAATGAATCTTCTCAGCAAATATTCTGCAGGGTGAGCATAACATGGTCTGTAACACAAACGCAAAACATGGCTGTAGTTTACCCTGAGGGGGACACTGATGTGATAATCTAAATGGGCCTTTCCAGCCCAGACTGCCAGGATTGTATAGGTCCCTTGTGGGCAGGGCTGGAAGATGGGGTGATAATAATTGGGAAACAGCAATTAGCTTCACCCAAGGAGATTAATGAGGAATGAAAATTCTTCCTGCTATAACAGTTGTGGTCACCAGCCTCTTCCTCCCCTCTCTGCCATCCCTCCTGAGGGACAGCCTGCATCCCCAGTCCCATCCAACGACCCTTCCCAATGCCAAGATGCTGGTTGCAGGACAGACCTTTTATTCTCTTCTGTCAGATTACAAGTTTTGCTGTGTTGCTTTATGCCCTAGGTTTTACTCCAGAAATGTATGAGACAGAGCTTCACAATGTGGAGAGAGCCGCAAAGGGCAGCGGTTGCTGGCCGGGGCTGGCTGCAGGATTCAGGACTGCAGGGGAGCTGGAATTGCTCAGCCTGGAGAACAGTCAGAAAGGGGGAGCCAGACCCTTTCCAGATGTGCACAGCAAAAGGGCAAGGGGCAAGCTGCAATGAGGAAATTCTGCTTGGATATCAGGAATAAACCTTCTTGCTCCGGGGTGGTCAGCACTTCCATGGGCTGCGCAGGGAGCCTGTGCTTCTCCTGTCTTGGAGATACTCAAAACCGAGCAGGACAGTCCCTAAGCAATCTGCTCTAGCTTTGAAGCTGGTCCTGCTTTTAGCAGGGGGTTGGACTAGAGACCTCCAAAAGCCTCTTTCCCCAAAATTATTCTACATTTCTCTCATCCTGTTTTTGCTCCATGTTTCCCCTGGAAAAACATGAATAGTCAGGGAGACCCAGGCCGTTTAGTAACAGCCTGGCTCATGTTGGCTTGCTAGATGCAGCAGCAAACGTTTGGCAGTTTGCGGGTAAAGCTCTGCGGGGTACAGCATTGGTGTGGACTGAGGGAGAGGAAGGAGGAAGGGCAGAGTAGCTGCTGGCAGCACTTTTTCTCCTCTGGAAAAATGCATACAGACTGAGGCCCAGGGACTGGTTTCATGAGCTGGCCATGTACCCACACAGTTCTCCTTTACCAGTGGGATGCGAGGTGTAGCGCCCAGCCTGTGCATCTTTGAGGGCCTGGTCCCAAGCACCATGTAGCCAGCCAAGCACCTCCTCTCCTATTGAGTCCTCAGGACGTGCAGGAGGCACTGAACTAGGATGGGTCCTACTGAGCACATTTTCCTCCTTTCTTCATCCTCTGCAGTGACAGTTACACTGGGTGCAGTGACGAATCCCACGGAAAAGGGGTGGCTGCAGCACTGCCACAGCAGGGGGGCCAGAGGGTCCCCAGGGTACCGACTGCTGCAAGCAAACCCCTCCAGTCTGGAAGCAGTTACAAAGCAGCTTTTTTTGCTTTTGTCGTAGCCTCTCTTGGTGGTGATCTTCTCATTTCTGCATTTCTGTAACAGCCTCCTGTTTTTGTCAATAGGGTTGACTTATAGCCCAGCTGTAAAAAACTGCCAGGGGCAGAGGAGAGCAATGGAAGGTATTTTCATCAGGGAGCACGCATCGCAAATGGCCAGATTTTACAACAGTTGCACTCACTGTTGTTACAAATACAACGCTCCTCTGTTCCAAGCAGAAAATTGATGGTAATTTACCTGGAAAAGTAGATGGTACCTTTTCTGCCGAGGCATTAAGTAAAGTAACGGGATGCTGACATTTTCCTGGAGCCGTGCTCAACGCCAGAAATACAGCTGTGGGGCACCTAAAGCCCGTCAGTTCAGTGTCGGGGGAGCTGTGAGCCCCCCGCACCTCCGGCCCTGCCCTGGCTCCTGCTCCCCCCGCCTCAGGCGGCTCGGAAGCGCCAGGGACGCGGGGCCGAGGCCGGCCGAGCTGCGCAGGGGAGGCCGGAGAGGAGCCAGGCGCGGTCGCGGGCGGCCTCCCGTCCCCCTCCAGGCGGCGTTTGGGGAAGTTTAAGAGCGAAGCGGATCAAAGAGGCGAGCGCAGACCGAGGCTCTGGGGACAGGGCCCCGAGGCGGTGCCAGGCGATTCGCTCCGGTTTCTCCCCTCGGGGAAGCAGCGGCAGCCGCTAAACGCCGACGCTTCCCGCCGGTTGCGACACACTCGGCCTGCCCTGGGCTTCTCACCGGCTTTCTGGCCCGCCTCCCCCGGGAGACGGGGCCCCGCGCCCGCAGGTCCCCGTCCGGGCTCCCCCAGCGGGGACCGCGCCGAGCACCGCGCCGGGGCGGGAGGACGGCGCATCCCGGGGGACGGGGCGGGCGCCCCCCCGGAGGGCTCACACAAACGGCCACGCCGGGCAGCGCGGCTGCCGCAGGGTGCGGCGCGGGGTGCGCGGTGCCGGCCCGGCAGGAGCACGGCGGGCGGTCCCGCTCCCGGCCCTCATCCCGCTCCGCGCGCTCCCGGCCTCGCGCCGCCGGCTTCCCCGTGACGTCCGCCGCGACGTCAGCGGCGAGTGGCCGCGGCGGCCCACGTGGGCGCTGACGTCGCGGCGGCGGACGGCAGGCGGGCCGGCGGCAGGTGAGGAGCGGCGGGGCGGGGGCGGGGGCAGGCCCGGGTGGGTGCTTCAGCGTTAATGGCAGAACACGTTAAACGCGCGTGGGAGCGCGGCCGGGGGGGCTCGGCACGGCCTGGGCCCGGCCCCCCCCCCCGCCGGCCCTGTCAGCCGGGCCCGGTCGGGCATCCAGGCCCTGTCAGCCGGGCCCAGTCGGGGTATCCAGGCCCAAGTAGCCGTGTCAGCCCTGTGTGGGGCCGGGAGAGGCTTTTGGCTCAGGGGGTCGGGCCGGGCTGGGGGTTTCGGCGAGTCTGGGGTGCAGGCGGGTACTGGGGGGCAAGCGGTGGGGTTTGTGCCTCAGTGCCCGCTGGGAGTGCTTGGGCTGCCCTGCATGCGGACAGGACATAAACACTCAGAGTGGTTTAACACAGCAGCCGCAGGCAGACCCAGGTGCAGCCTGACCTCCTGGCCTCCCCTCCCTGCCTCGCCATGGCACTGACGCATGCCCCGACGCAGCACAGCAGGCCTGGTGTCCCCTACCCTCGCCATCGCTGATGCCTGGCGTTGCAGCAGCCCGTCGCTCCATGTGGATGTGGGAGGCAGGAGGAGGTGTCTGGTTCCTCCAGCAGCATTTTTTTGGTTGCTGTCTACCCCATGTGTCTGATGGAGATGCTCTCCAGGCAGGATCTGGCCTGGGCTCTTGGAGAACTGACTCCTGTGGTCTGAGTGAGGTGTAGATAATGTACGTCTGGACAGTGACAGCTTTTGGGATCCAGCTCTGACTGCCATCATGCTGCAGTGATACTTTGCCTGTTACTTCTGCTCTGCCTTGGTTTCCCCATCTGTAAAGTGGGGAGTGGCCTCTCACAGAATGATTGTGAAAACAAGTTGGCATAAAACAGCACACGCTGGCAAGATTTAATTGTAAGTCTTGACAAGCAAATGCCTGGCCCTTGACATTCCCTGTTCCACCATGGTTTACCTTTAGTGCATCTCTAATCTTGTCAGTGGAATGCAGTGTTAATGCATTTTCAGCTCTTTGCTGGGGAATGAGAATGTTTTATGGGGGCCAAAGTTTGTTAGCTGTTTCAATTTCGCCCTTTGCTTTCTCAGGCACAGTGGAGCTTATGAAGGCCAAGCAAAGAGCTGAGTGGTATTTTGTGTGAGCAGAGGCAAGAGGCGTCCAGACGTGGGGAACTACAGAGGCAGGTAACACAGCAGTCTGATACCTTTGAAAAAGTTAGGGCAAGGAATGGGACTGTTTCTTGTACTGCTAAATCCACTACCTTCCTTTCAGCTGTATTTGGTTGTAATCATTGGAATGATTGAATAATGATAAAGAAGCTGTTTTAACTTTGTAGAGGCTTATAATTATGGCCAGAAAGGAAAGGTCATCTGTTAAAAATTATAGGGGTACCAGAGTAAATGACTGCTAAAGATCTGGGAGAAAATAGCTTCTCTTTCTCTGGAAATTGAAGACAATTTTATTGGAAAGTTTGTGGAGGATTTTTCTGAAGTGATTTCTTATACTGTAAGGGTTATCTAAAATAGATGTCCTCCTTAAGATGGGTTTTGTTGCTAATCTATCTTAGTTGTGTTTTTAATATTGCAAGCAAATCCTTCAACAGTGAGAGTACTTTTTAAATGATTTTTTTTTTTGTCCTTGAGAGAATCTCTTGCTTGCTAAGAAAACCGTGGCTTGTCAGCAAGGAGCTTTATTAAAAGGCAGAGCCTTGTCATTCCTTGCCTATTTAAATGAGACTTTCAGGCTCCTGGAGTCAAAGCACAGGTCAAGAAAGGAAGCTGTGTCCTTATGAGTTAGTAGAAAGAGATTCTTTTCTGCTGGCTAGTCGCTGTGTTGTTGCTCTCTCTCCTTTGTGTTTTTTCTCTGTCTGAACATAAATCAGCAGCAATGTTCTAGAATGTTACAGCAGCTCGTTACAGAGGACAGACAGAAACAATCACAGTATAATAAAGTTCAGTGTAGCTTGCAAACACTGTATAAAACTATGAAATTTGTCCTGGAAATAAATCTGAGGTGTAATCTAATCCCAGCAAAGGCACTGGAGTCAAGATACCAATTTGAGGATTTAGTGTATGGTGCCTTGTGAGCTTTATTTGCTTCTTGTGGTCTGGGTTTTAAAACACGGTATACCTGTGGGCAGACAGTCAGTCACGCACAAGTCTGGTGTGCTCTAAACTTCCTGTGATGAGATGTGTGAAAAGTGGTCTGGGGTTGAGATTTTTTACCCCTGAATGCATCAGATCTTGGTTCGGTTCCTGACTTGGTTGCGGTGCTGCTGTGTGACCTTGGTCAAATCATGTCTTCCTATGGCTTGTGAAATGGAGGCAGCTTTTCTGCCTTCTCGTTAAGATGGCAAACATCACAGGGCAGGGACTGTGCCTTACTGTGTTTTGGCATAAGACTGTAATGTCACTTGGGGCTCCTGGTAGTTACTGAGGTGTAAATAGAATAAGTGCCTGGATAAGCAAAAGATGTTTGAGACTTGCATGCTATTTGCTTCTCCCATCAATGATCTGTTTGTGGACATGGCTGTGAAATGAGCTGTGAAATGAACTGGTCAGAATAAAATACTGCCTAGCATGGCATTCAAGCAGCCCAGAGCCTACCCACCTCGCCCTGGAAAGAGACAGCATTGAAGTTGTAAGGTCCCTGCACGTTCCTAAAAATGTGAAAGGAATGGGTAGAGAACTGGGAAAGGGATTATCCTACTTTGGGCACCCTTTGGAGATGTGAGTGAAGAAAAGACAGAGAGAACCTCTGAAGAGGTTCAGGTTACTTGATTTTCATAGGCTTTCAGGCCAGGCCTCCCCCACAGCTTGAGCATCCTCTGCAGTCAGCTGGTGCCTTTCACTGCAGCCTTCGCTCATGCCAGCACAGCAGCATGGCCTGATGCATCACTGTGCGTGGCGCTCACAGCGGGCCCCGGCTATTGACGGTTTCTGGGTAGCAAATTGAGAGGCTGGTGTTCACTGCAATGCCAAAGATGCATCCAGTGCAAAACCACAGCAAGGGAGGGTGATTGGCCTGTGCCCTTGTTTTCCCCTCTGATCCGCTGTCTTCCATCCAGCCTGTGCCCCACCCCTGCCTGCCTGACACCAGCTGAGATCTGCAGAGCATTTGCCAAAGATCTTTTCAGAAGGTTCCTTTAAGCCTCCCTGGTTGTCCTCTGGCAGTCACTTGTGAAAGCTCAACGGGTGGTTCCTCCTGCTATAGTTGTGTTCTTGCTAGGTGAACTGACATGCAGCCCAGAGGTGTGTCCAGTGAATGCATCCCTGTGTATGTCCTTGGGAGCAGATTTCTTTTGTCTGAGTTAATCTGGTCACCAGTCCACTATGAAATCCTGGGCTATAGTGAAACTTCTAAAAATTGCATTCTTAACTGGTCCATTTCTGAGTTCCTGACGTGCCTGGCCTGCTTTCCCAGCAGCCTGTGCTCCTGTGGCGTATAAGTCACATTATCTCTGCCCCCCCCCCGTGAAAAGACTGAAAGTTTCTTTCTGTGTGCATGATGTGTGGGGTTACTTCTAATCTGTGGGTACTTGGCAAATTCAACGTCACATGCCAAGACCTTTCCTGGCTGTCATAGGGCATGTCTGAGGTGCTCTGGTTCCTGGTGCTGTCCGCGTGCAAGAAGGGTTGGCAAGTGTGTTAAGCTCGTGTGTATCACCACTGGGCATGCCAGTCCTTCACCAGGTGGGAAAGGTCCTTTACAGGATAGACCAGCTTTGACTCTCTGGCCTCAACCTGATCCCTCGTTCTCAAGGAACATGAGTGAAGTGACAAGACAGGAGAAATTCTGGGCTGAGAGGGGTGATGTTGGCACCATTGTCTTCAAGGGGAGTTTCCAGTGGTGACAGCCTCCAGCCTGTGTGTGTGAGTGGCCCGGGATGGCTGGAGAAGCTCTAAAGTTTTGTGCTTTGTTTTACTTGCAGGTAGGAAGATGAGTCCAAAAATTACATCAGAGCTGCTGAAGCAACTGCGTCAGGTGATGAAGAGTCCCAAGTATGTCCAGGAGCCTGTCCAAGCCTACATAGTGCCCTCTGGAGATGCCCACCAGGTATGCATGGATGGATTATGGGAATGATTGCACTTTCCTTCCCTGCAAAAAATACAAGCCAGGGATAACTAAAATCATCCTTCATTCACTCGTTTTAATGGTTCTAGCATAAAAGCCTGGGTAACCTGAGAAACACCATGTTGGAAAAAGTTTCTGGAGTCTGTTCAGGAGACTGAGGTTTTTATGTTCTTGTAACAAATCAGAGTGGTTGTTCCACCAGCAACTTCTCATCAGATTGTCTCCAGGGAGCTCATGCTGCAAAAAAGGAAGCTTGCCAGAACACTTGCTGTCTCCATCCTGGCTGTTGGGAAAAATGGGTTTACTGGGGGAGGAAAAGGCATTATCTGGGCTTTAGTTTCTCCATTAGCACCTCCCGATCAACATATACTCTTCAGCGAGGTGGCGAAGGATTAGTTGCAGAGCTTTCCCTTTGCTAGATCCAGTTCTTGCTGGAATTTGCTGCCTTATGCTGAAGGCCTTCAGATCCCACCAGAGGGGCCTTTGGAGAGGCAGGGAAGGAACAGGCCACAATGACACTTCCCTTTCGATGCTGCTCTGCATCAGCTTGTTCTGTGCACTAAAGACAGAAGGGGAGTCTGGGCCCAGGGTGGTAACCCGTGGTGGTAACTGTTGTGTGCTGCTTCCACTGTTAAGATTTTTGTAGTCTGTGACATCAATTTTAAATTGTGAACTGCCTTTTATCTCCCCTGCCTGCTCATATGCTAGTTTTGCTCTTCTGTCCGCTCTGTTAGGAGACCCAAGAAGTGCCAAGGGTTTTTTCCTCCTCAGCCATTTTCAGGAAACAAAAGACCTGAAGCTTTCCTGGCTCACACCCAAAGCTCTCTTTTACCCCAGGGTGCACGAGAGCAAAATGCAACTGAATCGGAACCTTTGCCCTTGACTTGGCACTGGGGTGAGCTGGGTCCAGACTTGCCTATGCCCTGGGACTGTATATGCAGCATTGTGTTTCCTCTTAGGGAGATCCAAACTTGGGCAGGTAGAGGGAAGGCGTTTTCTGCAGCTGCTATTGTCTGCTGCATTCCTGCCTCAAGCTGCCTCTGTCCATATATAACTCTGGTTTCATTTCACTAGACGTTAAATGCTGTCATGTGAGTTGAAGAATGTGACCCTCAGGACTTCTGGGTTTTTCTGTTGCTCTCTTTTCCTTGACAGAGTGCAGTTAAGCAGAGAACCCCATGTTGCTATTTCCTGCCAGGCGAGTTGGTCAGGTTTCTCTGCAGAGCAAATCTATCTGAATGGAAACGATTACTAAAAGCTGCTGATTCTGGCGCCTCCTGACTAGCTAGTGCAGGGTTTTGTCTGTGAGGTTTGGGAATTAGTGCAATTTTAGGCATTGGCGGAAACCTGTTGATCCCAGAAAAGGCGCACTGATTCCAGGTAAATTGTGATGAGCTGAAATTTGCACCTTCCCCATATTCCAAGCAGGAGTTTGTTTCCTGTACGCAAATAAGAACTTTACAGCCCTGCAGTCAGATTTTGCTGTTAGGCAGCTCCCTCCATGACTCAGAAGACTGCGGTTTAATGATACCCAAGCTTTTGGTGGCTTGACCCATTTCCTCCCCACAGCCAAAGCTACTTATTGCTGTCCTTGCCTCTCTCAGCTGTTCCTGAGGCTGTCCTGGGCTCCACATCAGAGAACTTGTCAACAAAGAGGGCTTTCCCTCCTGTGGTGTTGACTCAGGGTTTAGATTGGTGGAAACTTTATTGCTTTCTAGGTTGCAAAGGAACCCCTGGATTGGACTGATGCTGATACACCCCGATGCTGCAACTTGCTGACTAATTTCTGTTTGTAACACTGGGAATGTTTGAGCTCTGAGCTCTGTGATGCTTTTAATACTGGTTTTCCTGCCAAGGCCAGAAGGCTTAGGTTATAATACTGCCAGGAGGCTTGCCACCAGTTGTATCCTTTGCTTTCCATGCTTAGTTGTGTAAGCAGCTGAAAGACTTGCAGAGCTCCTCAAACGTAGGTGGCTCTGACTCTGGCTTACCCAAGGCTGCTAATACCTTGGATTTGTGGCTCTTGCAGCCAGGCCTGAATGTTGGCTGCTTTGATTTTTGAAACTTTTCATGCTGGTGATAAGAAGTCAGAAGAAATGGACTGTTTCCTTGGGGACCTGGGTGGTCCAAAGGCTGGTGAGAAAGGAGGGCAGTCCCAGCCAAAAGTGGGCTGAAGTCCATACAAAGAGCCCCACCTCCTTTCATGAGTGCTGGGTGGATCTTGTGGCTGGAGGTGTCAAAGGATCATGAAGAGGTGAAATGCCATGCTTTTGGGAGTGAGGCACCCAAGTCCTATATGGTTTGGTTCAAAATGTCTCTCTAAGCTTTTGGGGTGTTGCAGTGGTAAATGCAGGATCCATTTTCATGTTGAGTCACCCAGTTTACATTGAATCTGGAGTTTGCCCATATGGGAATATTCAGAGATTGGAAGAGCTTTGTTCTTAATGGGAGGGAATGATGTTTGGATTAGAGCTTGGGTTTGGAGCCAGTCACAGCTTAACTGGGGCTGACTTCCACCCCCAGGCCTTGACGCAGTGAAAACAAATTTGGGCAGATCTGGCTGGTCTTCCACATCAAGGAAGCACCTGCCCAGCTCAGGGCCCCATGTTTGGGTTGGCAGAGATGCTGTCTTCTGCTCAGGGCTGGTTCTTCTGACACACACTTGTTCTGAGCCGAGGAATCAGCAGGGTTATAAAGCAAGAGACGGCTTGTGCACAGGTTGCACTGACCTGTTCCAGATCTTACCAATGCAGTTAGGTTTTTGGCAGTGAATACCGACCTCCCTCCAAGTACACAGCAGTGTTTGTTCTTTAATGGCATCAGTGTCATAGCTCTAAGGGCAGTGAGCTGCACTTTTCATTGCTGATCTTGGTTGACATTAGGACAGAATAAGGTTTAACACGTTAATGGCCCAACCATGCAGGCTCTGGTGATAAGCACCACTGTTTTTTGGGGGTTCTTCCTGGCTTAGCTGAGGGTTTGTGTGATGCAGCCCCCAGTTTTGTCTGCAAGGACTGACAGGTGTGGTGAAAAGCAGACGTGAAAGGCCTGCGGAGGGCCAGGTTGAAGGCCATGGGAGCTGCAAGACAAGCCCCAGGGAAATACCTTGTTTTGACTGTGCTGTGGCCTGTACTTTGTGTGGCGTACGCAGGTGTTCCCCTTGTAATTTTAGCTCGTGCAAAATATGGGCTCATTTTTGCACAGTGGGGGTTGCTGCATGGAACAGAACAGGTGGGTGTGCAAGAATTCAGACAGACAGATGAATGAACCATCTTCCCCTCCGTATCCCTCATAGTCCCTTTTAAAGCCCATCTGCTTCATTGTAAACTCTTAAAACATTCCCTGAATTCATCTGTGAATGGGACAGAATGAGGTATTTCCCACTCAGTCAAGGTCTTTGTTAGTTTAGGTCAGCTTTTACCAGATCTAAAACTGATAGAAGACTTTTTTTCCTTTTAGATTTTTTTTAAATTGTTTTAATCCAGTTCTGTGCTGTTAATACAGCTAGGTCAGTATTAACCCTTCCTATGAATGTGAGATTGTTTGTGCAAGCAAACTAGCCTATAGTCTCTGCTGCGTTGGTCAAGAGAAAGGGAAGAGAAATCGTTGGTCCGATTTGAGATGTACTTAGTGATATGATCCACAATTGGAAATTTCCAGCATCCCCTGTAGGCGTTGGACCCTGGGAGATGGTGTCACAGCTTTGAGCTGAGAAATGTAAGAGAGGAGGAGTCATAGCAGTCAATAGGCTGAAGAGTCGTTAGGAAATGTTGAAGTGGGGAATCCTCCTCAGGTCTGGCATTGCTCTACCTTCATGTTCTGTCCTGCTGCTGTGAGACAGGCAGCTGGGGAAAAGGGCGCTTGATTCTGTTCCCAGAATGTCTTTGTCCTCTCTGTTTGCTGATGCCTCTGTCATTATTTTAAAGGGGGTTAGTGGTGATGGTGGTGCTGTGGTGGGCTGAGGCGGATCCACCCTGTCAGCCAGAGGTGTGTAGAGGGCAGTCACCCCTTCCCGAGGTGGGTATGCTGACCCTTCTCCTCCCCACAGCTGCTGAGCATATGTCACAGCCCCGTGCGGTCTGTGGGGCTGGACAGGAAGAGGCACAGGGAACCGGACTGGCTCAGAGATGAGGGCACCCATGGTCTCAATACCCGCCCCATTTCTGCCAACTTTCATTAGTGGTTGGATAAAATAGAGGATTTCTTGGGAGCATATCCCGGGGATCTTCCCTGGCAATCAGGAGCAAAAGCTACTCAGCCAGATCCTCTTTCGGGCCATGGGTTTTGCTGTCCCAAGTCCCAGTTTCATAATGTTAGTGGTGAATGGTTGGTAGGTGCTGCCTAGGGCATCTCCCAGGAGGGGAGAGACATAGCTGTTCTGGAGGGCTTTTGACTGTGGGGTGATTGGAAGCAGAAATAAAGAGTTGGTCCCAGGTGCTGCAGTTTGTGCGTCTCACTCACTCCTGTGCTTTGAACCCTCTGCCTTCTTTAGAACAGTGAAGAGTAACAGATTTGAAGGGAGTATTTTCTAATGATCAGGTGATTTAAAAATAGCCCTGGCCAGAGACAGGGAAATGCAGTATCTATCACAGTAGGAATTAAAACCACCTGAGAATTGGGCTGTGATTTCTCAGCTCAGTCCCCAAAGTATTTCTTTTGCCACAGCACAGCTGGAGGCAGAGAAACTTTATGGGCAGAGGAACAGGCTTTGGTTTCAGACCATTTGTAAGGTACAAATCCAGGGGTTTTGCAGCTCAAACATCGATGCTGTCAGCCTGGATTAAGCTGATTTGCTGAGTTGCGCTAGTTAATTAACAGGCCTACTCAGCAGTTCTGACCTCCGAACTTGCCAGAATGGGATCCCATAAAAATGGTGTGTGGGCCATTACAAGGTACAGCAGTTCTTTTAATTTTGGCAGCTCCTGTGGATGTCGAATATATGTGCACTCTCAGGCTCTTCTGTAATGCTGCCAACAGATGTGTCCACAAACACAGGTTGTGATGGGTTTGGGATGAGGATGGGCTAGTATTCTTTGATTCCCTCTCACCCACCAAACCATGGTCTGGCGGTTTCTGATGTAGTCGAGTTTTGAGTAGGCAAGGAAGAAGTGAGAGGATCAGCATCTAATTATGAAAGGTCCTAAGGGTTAAAGTTTTTACAGTTTTACCACCTTGATGATTTTCTTTCAATGTCATTGTTGTGGAAAAGAAAGTCTTAAAGGAATTCTTATAAATGCCAGTGAGGGGACTTCACTGGAGATAGTGAGTTTTACAGATTTTATGCTCTGATTACTCTGGTCTCCAAGATCAAGGGGTGCTTCTGGTTTCTCTTCCTTTCACGTTGCAGCTTCAAAGGCAGCATTTGTTTGTTGCCCAAAGGGGAGGCTGAGTGTGAAATAAACATCTGCAAACTCTGAAGCACTTCAATGTTTACAGACGTTTGTGGGAGAAAAGTGCTACAGCTTAAAAAAACCCAACCCAGTTGGACATAAATACAATATAATCACAGATGATTAAATGTTCCAGTGGAGTAGAGCCCAGGATTTTTTAACTCATTTCTTTCTCTCTGTGGCGTCCTTTAGGACAAAAAGCTTATCAAAGTATTTGTGATCAGCTGATTTTTTTTTTCCCCTGCTACTATAAATAATTGCTGCCTCTTTTGTTTTCTAGAGTGAGTATATTGCACCCTGTGATTGCAGACGGGCGTTCATCTCTGGATTTGATGGCTCTGCAGGTACCTTTCCAGAACTTGGGTTCTTGCTAATGTACATAATTCCCCTGTAAAGAAATAGTCTCATTCATGGCATAAAGGCAGGATGGAAAAGGAAACCTATCCAGCTTGTTTGGACTGTTTTCTTCCCATTTCAGCATCTGCAGAATTATGTCTTGGCTGCCTGCTGGAATTATGTAATATCAGCACAATAACAAGTTTTCAGAAAATGTTTGACCCCTGAATGAACCTCTTGTAAAGTAAAATCCTGTTAACTCTTTAATGTGGTGCTTGTAACCTACGGTCATTTCTTTTGATGTGCAGCCAGTATGAACAGATTTTTACATTGCCCGTTTGGGCTGGGTGAATAGTAGGTGGACTTTAGCTAGCCTTTCTGTTTAAACAGAGCCAGGGCCAGAAACACTGCATTTGGAAACTGAACGCTGTGGAAAAGTTTGCTTATCTTGCCGAGACAGGATGTTTTCTTGGCTGTAGGATAGGTCTGTGTTTCAAGAGACCTAGTTTTTACCCTAGCTGTACCCTAAGCTCTGCAATTTACTCTGCTGTGTGATTGTTGAAAAGTCACTTCAGTCTATTGAGGTCTTCCCCCCCTGCTAATTGTAAATCAGCTTAATAAATACTGCTACCTATGTGTTTGGAGGGTCCATTCATCAGTTCCTGTGAACTCCTCTGGGACCTCATGTGGAAGGTGATAAATCCAGGGCTGCAGGCTGCTGTTAATGGATAACATGAATCCTGTATTAATTTCACGCCTTCTGCATGGCCTCTTCATAACCTTCCTCTCTATTTTGGGCCCTTGTTAGGTACTTGGAAGGTCTGTGTTCCCAGCCTAGCGCTCAGCGAATCAGTGAGGTTTCACACAGGGGCTCACCTTGTGTTTCTTGCTTCATCTTTTCAGGCTGAAGCAGCTTAAAATGGGGTTTATGTTGGAGGAGTTTGGTAGAAGACAATAAATTTCTATTTGGAAACACTGCTCTCCTAATCTGGGCTTCAGTTTCTAGTGACAGAGAGTATGGTCAGGATGCAGAGACTCAGAAGACGGATTCAGTTTCTGTTTGTGCCTTTTTTTTTTTTTTTTTGAATTGCCAAGAGCAAGGCAGCTAGAGTGCCTTGCTGAGATGTCACTGCCCCTCAGCTGTCTGCTTGTATCCCTCCATCTGGAGTCAGTGGAATGGGACAGACACTGAAACCAGCAGAAGTTTATGTTCATATTTCCTGTTCAGCCATCTCTGCTAGAGCTGTAACATTTGGGAAAGGGGTGCAGCTGACAGCTGGGAGTGACACCCACATCTTCTAGCCTAGTAACAGCTGTTTCTTGTGGATGGCCAGAGCCCAGGCTTCCTCCCCGTGAGAAGATGGGATGGAGTCTGTGGATGTACAGTATGTGTTACTGTGACAACAGCCAAGTGGAGACCACAGTCTCTGTTACAGAAGGTTTGGAAAGCCCCCTTTACCCAGTTCCACTGACTGGCATCTTGAGATATGCTTAAGTGGAATTCATCTGAGGCAATTCATTAAGCTGCATCCTTGTGCATGCTGTCTCTGATAGGATTTGGAAGGTTGTGGTGCAGGGAGAACAGTGAATATCTCCACTGAAACTGGACTAACTTTTGAACAGTGAGCAGAGCTGCCTTTTGGGGAATTGGGGTGCATTTCAAACACTCCCTCTGCTGTCTGTGTCTCTGCATGGTGGCTGCCCACCTCTAAATCACCCCATCTTTCTGCCTTCCTGCCTAGGTACTGCCATAGTAACTGAACAGCATGCAGCCATGTGGACAGATGGACGCTACTTCCTGCAAGCTGCACATCAAATGGATAACAACTGGACACTCATGAAAATGGGTACGCAGGAGGCTGGGATACTGCTGCACTGATAAACAGAGAACAATCACAGGCTGTTTGGTCACTTCGCACATGTTACAGCTTGGGCTGTAGGGGTACCCCATCATGCAGGGGCTTAGGGACATCTTGGATACACTGCTGCTCCTGCTTTAGTGTCCTGTCACTCTTCTTGCCCATGGCTCTAGACATTCATTAGTAGATGTATCTGATGCGTTAGCTTGCAGGTTTTGGGTGGTGTGGGAACGCTTCAGTATGACTGCTTCTTTGAACCTCTTTTTTTCTTTCTCTTTTTTTTTTTTTTTTTCAAATCCATGGAGGTCTGAAAGATACACCGACTCAGGAGGACTGGCTAGTGAGTGTCCTCCCAGAAGGCTCGAAGGTTGGAGTGGACCCTTTCATTATTCCGGCTGGTTGGTTTTACTTTATTTTATGACTCTGGCTTGGGCAACTAGATTTGGCTTCCTTGCTTCTCTGGCTAAGCTGTTGTGTGATGGTATGTAGCTAACCATATTTCAGCCCAGATGGGATGGTGGGTTAAACTGTTATGCAGAACAGGTTGGATTTTGGTTTTAGGCACGTATCACGAGAGCTCCACAGCAGTGCATTGACTCCAAAACACAAGGGATGAGAACTACTCTCTGGGCTTGCAGTGACCTTACCTGAAAAACAGAGTCCTGATCCACCTCCCTTTGTCTGTGCTGTGGCTTGTCACAGGCACTTCAGTACAAAGTTGCTGAATGCCTTCACCAGCATGTGAGCCAGAACACCCAGGCAAAACTCATGCTGCTACTCCTGCTTGGTGGTCTTTGCATCTCTGCAGCTCTCCCTGTAGCAAACACATTCCTGGAGAGGTACCATTTATGTCAGATGAACGAGTATCCATCTACTCGTGCTTCAGAACATGGGGTCCAATCCAAAGGTCACTGGAGGCAAGGGGAGACATTTCCTTGATTCAGGTGGGCTAAGGATTAGTTTTGTGGCTATGTGGAAGCCCATTTCATCTCTCATCTAGCTTAGATCTAGCATGGTTCTGCACTGGGATAGAGGACGCTGTTATGGCAGCCTCTGGGGTGGCTTCTTCCAGTGACTTCTGTCTCCCAGCTGGAACAGTGCTTCTTCAGCTCAAGCATGAGGCTCCAGGGCTGCGAGGTTCTGTACCTGCTGCTGGCTGTAGCAGCTGTGTTTGTGGAACTGTAATTGCAATAGCTTTTGCTTTGTTTTTTAAGGGAATGGGAAGAAGGAGAGGCTGGAAGGAAAGGAGGAGACTCAGATTCTTGAGTTTGCCGCCTGTGAACGGGGCCATTGTTCAACCAATGTGTGTTCTTTAAAGCCATTACTCTTAACTAATATAGTGTGGCCAGCAGGAGTAGGGAAGTGATTGTCCCCCTGTACTCGGCCCTGGTGAGGCCGCACCTCGAGTACTGTGTTCAGTTTTGGGCCCCTCACTACAAGAAAGACATTGAGGTGCGGGAGCATGTCCAGAGACGGGCAACGAGGCTGGTGAAGGGTCTGGAACACAAGTCCTATGAGGAGCGGCTGAGGGAACTGGGGTTGTTTAGTCTGGAGAAAAGGAGGCTGAGGGGAGACCTTATTGCTCTCTACAACTACCTGAAAGGAGGTTGTAGAGAGATGGGGGTCGGACTCTTCTCCCTAGTAACAGACAACAGGACAAGAGGAAATGGCCTCAAGTTGCGCCAGGGGAGGTTTAGATTGGACATTCGTAAAAATTTCTTCACCGAAAGGGTTGTCGGGCATTGGAACAGGCTGCCCAGGGAGGTGGTGGAGTCCCCATCTCTGGGGGTATTCAAAAGGCGTTTAGATGAGGCCCTAAAGGATATGATCTAGTGGGGGATTTGGTAGTGATAGGTTAATGGTTGGACCCAATGATCTCGGAGGTCTCTTCCAACCAGAACAATTCTATGATTCTATGATTCTAACCCTTTTCCCTTTGGCAGACCAGTGGAAGAGGATGTCCAAAGCCTTGAGAAGTGCTGGCCATGACCTTGTGCCTGTCAAAGAAAACCTGATCGATACAATCTGGACAGACTGTCCTCAGCGCCCCTGCAAGCCTCTCATCACGCTCGACCTGAGTTACACAGGTGAGAAGCTTAACTCCCAATAGACAGAGACTGTTTCTACTGCCCTATCCCCCTTTGCTTTCCCCTTACAAAAGTAGTGAGAAAAACAGTACTGCAGCGCAATGTGATCCACCATGAATAGGTCAAGAAGGTGATCGGACCTCAGCTAATGACCCCTTTGTCCTCAAAACTTCAAATAACCATTTGGTAGAGGCTAGATAACTTCAAAACAAATCCATGAATGTCTGGAGGGCAGCTTGTTTATGATAGTTCATATCAGTTATTGAAAAGGAGTGAGGAGCACAAGCCAAACACAGTGTGTTTTGGGTACCTCCAAAATCCAATGTGTTGGTCTGTGTTTACGTCATCATCCCCAGTAAAGTTGGTGACTGTGGCTTTTCATACCATTTTGCAGGGGTCAGCTGGAGAGACAAAATTGTAGCCCTCCGTTCAAAAATGGCTGAGAGGAAAGTCCTGTGGTTCGTGGTAACGGCCTTGGATGAAGTAGCATGTAAGTCTTTGCATCGCCCTTCTCAGTTCTTTCTACAAAATAAACATCCTTTCTGCCTTGGAAAGGAAGAACCCTGCCAGGGTGGGAGGCACTCATGACAGTCAATCTGTTTGTCAGAGGTCAGTTAACTTGCATCAAGTGCAGTGGCAATAACAGGTCACCAACAGCAAGCCTGTATTTCTACACAGTGCCTTTTTACACCAGTACAGCTCCTGACTACATTTGTGGCCCAGGAAATGCAGCAAATCACCACCGTTGAAAAACAGCCCAGGCAAAGGGAAAGGAAGGTTATATATATAAAGCCTGAGGCAGTTTGAAGGGGAAAAAAAGACCTGTGAGATTTTCTGGCTATAAAATATCCTGATGCTGCCTCACCCTATGGGAAGATGGAGACTTTTCTGCTGTGGAGGCTGGGCTATAAACAAAGCAATGCAACATGTGGCTTTGTATACATAAGGCAAGGGTGGGGTACACAGCATTCACAGTAATCTTCCTAATTGTCATGGCTTTTTAAGTCAGTCTCTACCTCTCCAAAGGCAAATGCTTTGGTTAAAACAAGTCAGTCAGGGCTCAACTTGCATTTCCAGATCAGTTCAACCCAGGGTCCCACTAGAGAGTCCCCTCTGTGTTTGGGGCCCCAGGATGACTAGGTCTCCACACCCTGGCTCCCAGCCCAGTGCATAGGAAGGGAGAATGGCCAGAAACAGCAGTGATTCCTCCAGGACTGTTGTTACTAACTAGGGCTGTGTATCCTTTGTGCAGAAATCACCAGTGCGCAGACTGGTGCAGTGGGAGCACAGTACTGGCAGGGTGTGAGTGCTGCTAATGCCTGTGCCCCGTGTCTGATCTGAAAAGGTAGAAATGAAGGCAGCGTGTTCCTAGCTGCAGCACTGCCAGCGCAATGTCTCTGGTGCTGGGAGAGGCCAGCTTGCTGAGGTCTGTGGGCTCTCCTGGATCTGGGACACTGAGCAAAGAGCTCGTTTCATGAAAGAAACGCTTCTGAGAGTGGTGATATGAGTCCTCCCTGGGGAGGCCTGTGTGAGCAGAGATTGTATGTCTCACCTTTTCAGGCGCATCTCCAATTAAATTAATGATAAATTGGTGCCCTGAGGTGGTTTCAGATTAAATGTCTCTAGCAAAGTCAAGCTTGGTTATGAATCAAGGGTTTTTAGGATGGACCAGAGGAGGTCATGAGTGAAGCTTATTGCTGGGTGCCTGGTTGATTTCCTATCCTAAAGGGGGAAGGGGGAGAAGTTGTCTTTAATTTTATCTAATTCAATTCACTTTGTTAAACTCCAGATCAGTTTCTGGGGACAGAAAGAGAGCCACAGAGGAGGCTGTTGCCTCCTTACTGCATTGGGAGTTGGCTGAGTGAGGAAGTTTGTACCCATGCAGTAAAGAGTTCTTTGTGGCTCTTTCCTGCTTTCAAGTGGCCTACTCCTTCCCTGGGGAGAATCAAACTCTATTTTTACTTTCGTGGCAGAATTTGCACAGTTCGATGAATGCAGTGCTGGGTTGTGATTTAGGACATGTTGGTTCTTTTCCCAGCTGTCCTGCTGGCTGGCCTTACTGCCTTGAGTAATTCATTTTAGCTAATTGGATACCCTGGGGTTTTTATTTGACCCTAAAATCAGGAGTTTGGAGATGCTGAACATCTACTTCCCCTCTTGACTTTGCCTGGAGTTGTAAGGGATAAAATCTTTGTGAAAAAAACCTCAGTCTGAATCTGAGATGTTGGAGGCACCCAAATGAGAGGCCTTTTTGAAGTATTTTAGTCTTGCCTATTGTGTCTCCCTCTTTCCTCAAGTATCAAAAGAAGGATTGGAATGAAATGATAACTTGTAACTTTGAAGTCTTCTGCTGCTGAGAAATAAGCTTTTATTGCATTGCACAGACCAGAAAGGGCAACCACTACTTTTTTTTTACGTGTGTCCTTATTTTTTTTGCCTGTGCCTTTCTTCCAAGCCCTCCCCGCTTTAGAAGTTAAACCCCAATTTCCTTGTCCGATGGGAATGTTTAAACTGCGGTTCTGGTGCCATCTCCTGGCAAAAACTTAGGATTGCCGTAAAAGCAGCAGGACGTGGGACAGCTGAGTCAGAGCTGGACCCACGGCCTGCACCCCTGACGACTCATTGCTTGACTGTGTTTTACTGAGATTATTTTTGACTTTCTCTAATGTTGCAAAAGATGAACCAGGACTGTGATTCTTGGCGTTCTTATTTTCCAGGGCTTTTCAACCTCCGAGGCTCTGATGTTGAGTACAATCCTGTGTTTTTTGCATACGCCGTCATAGGAATGAACACAATCAGGTGCTTGTATTCCCCTCTTCTGTCCCCCAAGATGCATTTTTCTGTGGGAGAACTGTTCTAGCAAAGCATTTGTCTTTTTAAAATGCCTACACTCAGGCACTTTAATGTCCCTTCTGCGCACTTTTGTCTTCAATGTTAATTACTCTCCTCCCCTGATCAGAGCTAGAGAGGCACCCAAGAGCTCTGCTGTGCTCCTCAGCACCTCGGCTAACTTGCTGGGTGACCTCAGGCAGGATGGCTGACCCCTCTGTTTGTCACCCTAAGATAACATGGAGGGCCCTCAGAGCCCTGGGTGAAATGTGGGTAAGAGCCAACACTGCCCTGGATATTGGAAAACTTTTCTCTAATGTCATTGAGTCACTTCAAAACTGCAGCAACTGTGTAGAAAAGTTTCAGGGCTGGTTTATGACAGAAGGCTTCTTTCCTGTGACCGCCCGGTATAGTGAGCCTCAGCAAGCACAAATCTTTCAGAGGCATCTCCAAGCTGCTAGCTAGATGCAGCTGAGGTAAAACCTGGCTCGGTGAGTACAGGTTGTATGATGTGAAGGTTGAGCTGAACATTCCAATTCAGTGAAAGCAAGAACAATGTGGTACTTAAAACAACAGTAGCTTTTCCATTTCCAGATGTTGCCCTTAAAAAATAGAGAATGGCCATTATTTGCCTCCGTTACTCTATCCTACTTGAAGCGCAGTGATGGGATGCAGCCATTTTGAATGTATTATACAAACAAAAATGCTATCAGCTCCTTTCCTCCCAGCAAGGTGGTGCATCTTAATTTCAAAGCAGGATTTAAGCTGTGTGAAGGCCAGTGATTAAAACAATATAGAACAAAGTATAGCACATAATTAACAAACTCCTTTCTCCCTGAAATGTCACCAGAATGGTTTCTCCTTCTCTCCTTTACTCCAACCACTGTCAGATGTGGTCCCACCTATAATCTGCTCTGTTTGATTTCTTTCTCAGGCTCTTCATCGATGGTGACCGGATGATGGACCCAGCTGTGAGGGAGCACTTACAGCTTGACTCCACCCTGGAGCCTGAGTTTAAAATCCAGGTGATGCCCTATGGATCTATCCTGTCAGAGCTGCAGGCTGTTGGTGCAAGCCTCTCACCCAAGGAGAAAGTGTGGCTCAGTGACAAAGCCAGCTATGCTCTGACTGAGGCCATTCCCAAGGTTAGTGGCCCTTGCAAGGGAAAATACTTTTCTTCTTTCTGCTCAGTGTGGTCAGGAACGGTGTTAATGAGGGCAGCTGGCCTCAGCTTCCCCTGTGCAAAGCATGATGCAGGCTGGAGCTTGTGTGGAAGGGATCCAGCCATGCTGAAGTTTCGAGGGGTTGTTAATCCTGGGGTTGCTCTCGCTGGAGCTGCCCTTCCAACTCAGTAAGCTGACTTACCCAAAGAACTGTCAGCTTAAGATAAGACAAGTACAGTGAGAGAGGGGAGGGAGAGAGGGAGCAGGGTGAACTCGGGTCACTGTGCCCATGGCTGGAGCGTCAGCCTTATGTGGACCAGCAGTAAGACCTGGAAACTTGCAGAAACTGAAGCAGGAAAGTTGAGCAGGACTTTCGGGAAGGGGCATTGGGCTTGATCTGAGTGTCTGAAGATGGTTCCCCTTATTTATTTCAGTGGCTTGAGGATATCAGGCAATATGTGACATCTTGTACCAAAGACAGGAGGGACAGGGCGACAGAGTTGTTGCAGCAGGGAATCTTGTGAGGACACAGATAACCTGCAGGCACTGGTTGTCTATGCAGTGAGTGCATCTGCTGAGGGATAGTTGTAGCATCAGAATAATTTCTGTACAGCTGTACTTGCTATATCTTACCCTTGTACTTGAACTTGACTGTCTGGGAGTCCTACAGTCCACCTAATATTCCAGTAGTCATAAAGGACATACTTGGGGAAGGACGCAGCAGCAACTATGGAGATCATATTCTCTGGAACGCCATCCAGTTTACAGAGATACCTAGTACCTAACAGATACTGTGAGTAAATATGGCTGGGAATCAGGGACCAGTGTGTATTTTCCAGATGTTGCCTTGGAGGGCCAGACCTGCTGGACAGAATCCGTGCTTGTGCTGGGTTACTAAACAGTCCAGGCTTCCTGCCTGAGAATTGCAGTGCTCAGGTTGCTGAAGGAAGAACTGAATTGTAAAAAGTGTTTGGCTGCAAGTCTGCATTCACCTACCACCAGGTTTCTGCCTCCACCAGGCAGGCAGGTATCTCCTGCCTGTTTCATGTACTGTGTGGTTGTGCTACAGGTGTGCGTATGATACAGCCATACCCGTGACAGCAGAGCTAGCTCATGGGGCCTGAGGGCTCTTTCTGTATTCAGGAATTTTAAGAGTGGTCTCAGCTTTGTGTTTCCCAAAAGACAAAATCTCAAGAGCAGGATCTGTTTGTGTATCCCCAGGCTGCCACAGTTTGATACCAGCACAAATCTCTGCTTAAACTCTCCAGCTCTCATGGCCAAAATAGCAGGAACCATGCATTATTTTTCTCCAGTGATGACATTCACTTATATACCTTAATAGCTTCATTGCACTTGGTGCATCAGGACAAATGGTAAAACAAAATATGTCTGGAAAGTTTTGTTGCTTTCAACATATCCCTGTAATACGAGATGTAGCTCTTTGTGCCTTTGCACTGACTTGAGAGAAATGCGCAGTTTGCCTTGTGTGGTTTTTTTTTTTTTTTGTTTTAAAAACCAACAAGACATGTACATAAGCAAGACAGACAGTTTTTTGCCCCTGCCTAGGGTTAAATCTTCTGACACCATCAATCTATTTGTAGGTGCAAATGGCCTCTTAATATAGAATACTGACATTTTGCCCACTCTGTTTCATTCAGGGTAGCAGGAAGCGTAGAGTCTATGGAGCATTCAGGATAAATTGTTGTTGCTCTTTTGTCTTCAGGGTAGAATACCCCTTGTATTGTAGTTGGAGTCAACGGACTAACCCCAGTGGGGGTAAGTTTCTGTAGATGAGTTATGCAGAGTGCCCATATGGAGAAGTACAGCACGTCTGGCCTAGAATAAAGAATGTAATGAGTTGTAGTGACATTATTTACCCCTTTAGCACTAGAAGTTTTGACTGATACTGAGTCATTACAGTGCTACATGCCCTCTGTATGCAATGGGAAGGTCCCTACCTCAAGGAGCTCTGTTCAATAGAAAGCATGAGAGAAAGGACTGAAATGTCTTGATTAAAAACCACTTAGAGAGTCACTGAAAGAGCCAGAGGTTTCCCAGTTCCTCATACTGGGCATTTTTCTCTAGCTCTACACCACTTTACACCAGCTGAGCAACTGGCCTGGACGGCTTTGAAGAATGCCAGTGCTGGAAGTCCATATACTGCCTGTCTCCATCAAAGCCAAATATTGACATTGGCAAAAATCCAGTCCATTATTAAACACAGATCTGCAAACCCTTTATAGATTTGCCTACAGCTGCATATAAATATGCTTTTCACATAAGATTAATAGAACCTGCCAGTATCTGTAAAAGGCGATCCAGTCTAAGAATCTGACTGTTGAGAAGTTTTGTCCTAACTCTGATAAAAGGACTTTGCTGACTTTCCTGTGGCTTCTTCAGTACTTTAGTTTCTGCATAATGTAGTGCAATTGTCTTCTATTTTAAGAATTTGGAAACTGTAAGCCTGTAGGATTTGTGTGAAATTGGTCTTTGCTGAGGGTCTACCAGGCCTTTCCCATGAGTATGACTGGTATTTACTTGTATGCTGGTGCATTGAGAATAGGAAAACACGTTGTTTGGGCTGTGCTTGTATAGGCGGTCATCCCATCTCCTGATATATAATGGGTAGAGTAGAGAGCTGTGGGGCAAAAGACTTCGTTTTTGTTCCTTCTTCTGATGCCAGGTGTGACGAGACTTGGGCAAGTCACCTCGGTTGGTGAATTTCTGAAGACGTGCTCAGAACCATCCAAGCATTCCTGCTAATCTAAGGACAGTTGATGTTTGGGGAAGTGAGCAGTGGTATGGGATCAGTTACTAGTTCTTAATGCAGGGCCACCCCGTCCAGGCACAGGAAGGCTTTGTCTCAAACCACTGATGTCAGCTCCTTTCAGAAGTGGACAGCATGTAAAGCTCAACTTTGCAAGGGCCTTTCATGTTTCTTGAGCCCTTGATGTGTTTGTCAGAACTGCTGATCATTAGAAGTAGTGATGCTCAGTGCTGGAGGAGCCAGAGCCTTGAGGGGCCTGCCAGGTTCAACACCAGTGCTCGGTACCTGGGCTGGGTACCCTTTGCTCTCTGCTACCTGAGGGTAACAGTTGGGTAACAAGTCAAGGTGACTTTTTAGGTCTATTTGCACAGCCTAAGTTCCACCTTAGTCCTTGGGATTGATGTTTCTCATTGACTGCCTCTGGCCTTTGGTGTACATCAGCAACAGGAAACCCATGGCTTAGACATTGATATATATATAGTATTTAGGATATCCAAATCTTCACCCTGCTTCATAACAAGCTGTTGACCCTTTAGTTGCTTGGATTTCCCTGTGGCTGTTCTTCCTTCAGTCAGGTACTGTTTCTCCTCTTTATTCCCCAGTGCACTTAGCTCACTACTGGCAACGAGTATCTCACAGCGCTGAAGGTTGAGAGAGACTGCCAAAGTACAAATTGTGGCCAGACTGAGTTATTAAACCTGTAGGATTATGTAGTCTGACTAATCCACAAGTAATCCCTGTCCTTCTGCTGCAGGCTTACCGATACCTCACCCCATATACCCCCATCTGCATTGCAAAAGCTGTGAAGAATGCATCGGAAACAGAAGGCATGAGAAGAGCACATGTAAGTGAAGCCTTGAGAGCCTCCTTGCGCATAGCAAGAGGTTTGCTTTACATTTAGGGAAAGAAATTACATTTTCATTTCAGTTTTAGTGGTTTGGATTAAAACACAAATAAGAATTTGGATGGCAGGATAAAAATGATTTTCTGTCAGGCATCTACTGCTGTTGAAGCAGTTTTTTGCTTGTTTATCATTCCCTTGGAGTGAAGAACAACATTTGTAATAGTGTGAGGAACCAACCTTGCTCTGTTGGAAGACCGTGCAGACTTTAGAAGTGTTGTTTAGAGTATGGGCCCTCAAAGGGATGTTCTTTCCCCTTTGCTAGTTCTGCTGTCTTTCTCAGTAGAGTCTTCAAATTGTTATCACTTGAATAAACACAGCCTAAAGAACACAGAGAAATTCTTTGACATATGGTGCAAAACACAGGCCAAGGTGGGGCTGAAGTTTTCTCTTGTTTATTTCCTGTCAATTTTCAAGCAGCATTTTTCACAACAGGAGAAATGTGCCAGTTAAAGCAGAGCTGGCGATTCTGGGCTTGTCCCATATTTTCTGCAAGTTTCTTGGGAACTGCTGCTTTCTATTTCAATGCTTTTCTTTCCCTGTTAGTTAAGGGA
The DNA here is from genome assembly GCA_009819775.1 of Phoenicopterus ruber ruber. Taxonomy (NCBI): domain Eukaryota; kingdom Metazoa; phylum Chordata; class Aves; order Phoenicopteriformes; family Phoenicopteridae; genus Phoenicopterus; species Phoenicopterus ruber. The sequence continues at coordinate 29,369,845 of CM020221.1, read as the reverse complement.
AATTAAAAATACTTGTACTGAGCAGAGACACTTTGTCACCTGCCACCTGAGGACAAAATTGTGCCTTGCTGTTGTACACTTGTCTCCTGCTTCTTGGCCCTGCATGCTGCAAGCATGTAGAAAAAAGGAAGAAAAATGGGGGTCATCAGGCAAGAGAGAAGCCAGAAGCTGTGTGACAGAGACTGTGTGGTGCCCGTGTGCCCAAAGGGCATGTTCCCCTGTTGCATCGCCAGATGTGTTGTGTGGTTACCTTCCATGATCTGAAACACAAGATCTTGTGTGTTGAAGCAAAAGAGGCTTGAAAGTCATGTGTGGAGTAAAGCCAGTGTTTGCTGAGTTCTTGGTGATTCTTCACAGTAAGATACTTCCCAGCAGTAAACCTCTATTAACGTTTATTTAATTGTCCAGATAAATTTCCAGTGGATATATTAATTACAGGATGCAGAACCTGGAAAGACCTTTTAAATCATCTCTTAGTTTGTGTTTCTGAAGGTTGCAGGCTGAATTCTTTTGCATCAAAACCTGTTTATACTGAGGCTTGATAAATCTTTTTTTTTTTCCTCAATTCCCTTTTCTTGTGCCTATTTTAATGTAGATTAAAGATGCTGTTGCCCTGTGTGAGCTCTTTAACTGGCTGGAGAAAGAGGTAGTGTATTAATTTTTTTTAACTTGGAGATTTTATTGCTATGTAAAATTCTTCATTAGCATAAACTTTTTGATAGTCTTTATAGTTCCTTTGCTAAAATTGGGGAAACAGTTGGGTGTTTATATGTTTTTTTGGGGGAGGATTTCAATCATGCTTCCATCCAAGGCTGAATGAGTTTTTTTGAAAACATACTCCCATTCATTTTACATAGACCAAAGCCGGAGCAGGTGAGAAATGATCTGAACAGGCTTAATATAGTGTTAATACTGTCTTGTGCTGGTTTGGTAGTGTAAACCATGAAATAAAATCCAGTTTGGTGCAATATTTTGGAATTATTCTCATGATACTCAGTGTTATCTGGCAGTATGGACAGATTTGGCATTTATGAATGGAGAAGTGCAGTCATGCCCATGTGCAGTGAAAATGAGATAAAGACAAATTAATTCTGTTTGCTCTGGGTTAGAAGGTACACAGTGAAGATGCAGAGTGCCAGGTGTTACACAGCAGCTTACTAAGCTGTGCTCCTTCTGTGCTACTGCATGTCTGAGTCCTTGACTTTACCTATGGAGATGGCTTGATGACTTTCAGAAGGTGCCTTTTTACATGTCTGAGTACCTCAACAAATCTGCCTCAGGGGTTGAGACCTAGCTCTTGCTCCCCTTTGCCTGTTGTCCAGTCCTGGGGAAGTTGTGTCACAGGTTTTAATTTATCAAATGCCTCAAGTAAAATTTAACATCCTTTGTTTTTCCTGCAGCTGCTTCCATTTCTGATTTAAAAGCATAAAAATTCTTTAATAGCATGGGCTGTTGGAGAGAACTGTTTAAACCTAGTGTAACCTGTCTGTGAAGAGATGTTGCCTTGTGAGATGTTACCTCTGCACATATCTCAGTGAAGTTAATACTGCACTAACTACTCCCTAGTCAGAGTTCAGCAATCCTGCTGTGAGTGTCTCTGCTTCCTGCTTCTCACATGCCCTGCACAATATTGCTAGGTTTGTGTTTGTCATTACTGAGGAATGAGGACAGAAAACCTGGAAAGAGGCCACTTCAAGACTGGGTTTCATAACGCACAGATGAGGCCCAGTGCTTAAGCATGTAGTGTTTTCTTTGCTTGTTGGTGTACTAATTCAACCTACGTCTTTGTCCACTAGGTTCCAAAGGGAACAGTAACAGAAATAATTGCTGCAGACAAAGCAGAGGAGTTTCGCAGGTAAAAAGTAAATCCCCTGTGAGGATGTTTTCTGGGTGGCGTTTTTATCCTTTGTTTTTATTTTATTCTTTAGAAATCCAGCTCAGTTGCAGATATATTTTACCTGAGGACAAACCATTACTACAGGATTTCTTTGAACACTTGAAAGAGTTGGGGAAGAACAGGGTCTCTTGGGAGATACATGTCCCAGCCCACTGGATCCTATCTGCTTTGCTTTTGAGATAGTGCTGCAGGTTAGGACACTTAAGTACGAGATAGTTGCTTTCTTACCACAGAGGAGTTGATGTAAGAGTTAGATTTCCTCCTCTTTTGATGGAGAATGAGTACCATTTGTATTGAGAGATACTCCCTTGTGTACATCAACAGAACCTCTAAAAATGCCTTTGAGTAAATAAGTAACAAAGAAGAAATTGTTTAGGACATCTCTTCCCTGGGTGGTCTGAGTGGTGAATTTTCTGCTTGTAAGGAAAGGGTAGAGATGGAAAACAGGTTTCCACATGGTCGAGAGGATAGGCCTTGGATCTGTACAATTCTCCTACCTGAGTGTGCTTGCCCAGATGGCTTTCAAAGGCTAAGGAGAAGGCTGAAGTGATGTGAAATTCAGGATGGGGCACTCCAGGTGCCCCAGGTGCCTTGTGCTCTTCTCGCTTGTGCTGTAGTGATCACAATCTTTTCTTTCAGCCAACAGAAAGACTTCGTTGAATTGAGTTTTGCTACCATATCAAGCACAGGTCCAAATGGAGCCATCATTCACTACAAGTAAGAGAAACACAGCTTCTCCTTTCATTCTTCAGCAAACATAGCTGGAATGAGCTGTCTAGCTTCTTTGTGGAGTCACAGCAGAGTACTCTGGGGAGAGGTAGTCACTGTTGATTGCCATCTTGCTTTACTCCACCAGAGCTTCCACACTTACTAAATAAAGACCTCTCCCTGCTGGCAGCATGCATGTGTTATGATGCTGATCTGCTCCGGGGCCATAGAAAAGGGCTGTTTTGGGGGTAGAGGTCTGGGAAGGACAAGTATGAAATGCAAACTGTTCTGAAATGTGTCCAGGAACAGATGTTGAGGGTTTTGCTGGAAGCAACAAAGCTATTCTCTCTACTGTAGTGCTATTTACTGTAGACAAATACACTACTGAGTATGATCCCTGGCTCAGCATGTGTGGGATTTCCATCACTGCCACAAGAAATCAGAGCCGACACATCCAAGCTTACACTTAATATGGTTTCTGGACTGCAGACGTGGGCTGGAGACCTTAAAACTGTGGAACAAAAAACTTTGTGTTTAACTGAACAGGCCAGTTCCTGAGACCAACAGAACGCTGTCTGTGAACGAGATCTACCTCCTGGACTCAGGAGCACAGTACAAGTGAGTGGTGTGAATGGTGCTGAACCGCTACGTTTTCTGCTCCCAGTGACCACCTGCAGGGTCAGCTCACAGTTGCTGTGGCAAGCATGGCAATGCGTAGTTTTGAGCACAGTGCTGTTTCACAGAGAGCCTGCTTGTTGTATTGCCTCTGGAGGGAGTTTGTGGGACTGTGAGTATAGCCAAATGCATCAGTCAATGGGTGACTCATCCGTAACAGGAGGCCCTGAGCTAAGCTCAGGACAGCAGACTAGGGCTGCTGACAAGTCTGGGGTAGGGGACGAGGTCTAAAAGTGCAGTTCCTGTCTGAGTCCCATTACCAGTGTGATGGTAGCTGTGCTCTAGCTGGTGGTGCACGTTTCTGTCTGTTCCAGCTCTGCTCACCTGGCACATTGGTGTTAGAGCTGCAGGGAACAGGGAGCAGGCCTGACTGCCCTGGTTTGGCCTTGGGCTGCCTACACAGCAGCCTGCATAGCCGAGTGAGGCGCCTACCCTGCCGAGATGTGGGCAGATTTGACTGATGTTGAGGTCAGAACAAGGTGGGGCAAAGGAGCAGGACAGCACTGCCCTGTGGTGTTCTCTGCCTTTCCAGAGAGAGACTCGGAGGCAGGGTTTCTCATCCCAGTGGCCACTTGGCTATCGGGTGTGTTTTTGGGAAGGCGTCATGTCTGTTGACTCACCCAGTGCTGTTTTGACAGTGCCATTCAGTGGCCTCAATCTCTGCAGCTGTTTACTGTGCAGCTCTGACTCCATGGAAAATTAAAGAAGTGATGTTTTTAACCAGCGTAAATAGATGAGAAGTTCCTTGTTCAGAAAGATGCAGGACAGACCTGGCTGCTCCTTTGAGATGAGCTTTGTCTTTAGAGCTATGTCTTTTTGTTATGTGAGTCAGGAAGAGCTTTGAAAAAGAACCATACAGGCATCCTTTGATAAGATTTTTACAAGGAGATCTGTTTTCCTTCCCCTCTGATGGCTGAATTAACGATTTCCTTAGTGCCATTATGAAAAGCAGCCCTTTGAATACAATATAAGCTGGACATCAATGGCATGTACCACAGCACTGCGACAGGGATGCTCCGCTTGTCCCTGCTGAGAAGTTAAACCGTGAGTTCTTTGTGACCATGGCTTGTGCCTGCTGGGGAAAAGCATAGGTACAGGACTGAGTGTTTCAAAGGGAACCCATTATTTCAAGAGCCTCTGTTTTTTTGACAGCAGACTCAAAATGATACTTGTAGAAGGAACTTAGACCCGGCTTCTGACGACTCAAACTGACCCCTATCCAAATGCTGGATAACTTCTAGAATCTTAGCACAAGACATCCTGAGGATGAAAGGGACGTTATACCCCCTTGCACTTCCCTTTCCTGAGCTGGTAGCTGTCATTTGTGCATAAGTATATATTCTTAAGCTGCTAATGAATCCTCTTCCATACAAATAGTCTAAAGTTGGCCTTCTCCGTTCTGTTCTCGATGGGCAGGTACCAGTTGCTAAACCTCAGATGAGTGTCATTTTTATGAGCAGTTCAGATTCTAATTTGCGAAGAGCTTTGGGATGCTTATGGATGAAAGATAACATTTTGAATTGTAAATCATTATTACTACATCTGGGACATGTGTGTTCAGGAAGTTTTGAGATTAGAAACTGTTACATCATCGGTCTTATGTAGCACAGAGCAGATGACTTTATCCAATTATGAGTTTGGTTGTTTTGCTGCAGTGTGACTGGGTTTTCTGTGCATTCTCACTTTGATCTTTCCTTTTCCCCCATCCCTTTGCTTTCTGCATCTTTGTTTGCCTCTGGAAGAGATGGTACAACAGATGTGACCAGGACAATGCATTTTGGCACACCATCAGCCTATGAAAAAGTAAGTTGGCATCTCAGTGTGGTTTGCGATTTGACCCTTATTATTAACGATACTTAAATTAGTAATGTGCCCTATTACTGTATAATCAAAGTGCTCTGTCATTTATTTAATAATATGTGACAGCTTTTTGATAAAGACCAAAAAGGAGCCTGTCAGACTTCCAAAATGTAAACTAAGCAATTTAGAGAATGACACCTTTCTATCTTAAAATGCACACCTCTCATCTGCGAAGTGACATGTCTCCTCTAAGAAATAATAAAATCAGTGGGCTGAGGATAAACATTACTGGCTTGTCCAACATGGGAGCTAGCAGGGTTTAATTTAGTGCAAAGCTCAGTGTCTAATGCAAGGCTACAGTAGTGGTTTTCGTCTAGTGTACCATATCAAAAACCAGCCTCAGACTTATCTGGGAAGGTCCATGTTGGAAATTCAGCAATATAATTTTGTTTATTTTAAATTGCCTTAAATTAAACTTTAATTAAAAGTAATTTCATCATTATAGTTTGCTCAGTGATGAAAATATGCTGTAGGGTATGCTCAGGAAGTAAAAATACAACCACAAAGAAAATCAGTTGTGTAGATAAGGTGAATCCTGCTGTTAAACCTGCAGTCTGAGTTTGTGACACACTCTCCATAATTAGCGGAGAAAGATCTTCAGAGAAATTTAAACTCTTTCTGCTCATGGTTGGTTTTGGCATTGCTAGCCATAGGAGAGCATGAATAAGTCTTTCCAGATCCTCCGCGATTTGCTACAAGTTGCAGTCTTTCTTTCCATTCCTGGGGAAGACAGAGTTTTGTCCCTCCCTGTTTACTTATGGCACACATTTCTTTGACAGGAATGCTTCACCTATGTCCTGAAGGGACATATAGCTGTGAGTGCAGCCATCTTCCCAAATGGAACCAAAGGTAGGTTGGTGAGTTAGTGTTTTGACCACAGCAGTGACCTCTGAAGAACCATTAAGTGGTCTGAGAGCAACATTATGGTTGACAGGTCCAGATGTGTTCGGCAGATGTTGATGTAACTGTCTGTGTCTGTTTCCGTCACAACATTTTGGATTCTGGATTACTGTTGCCTTCTCTCTCAGCATCAACCAGTGCTGAAAATTCTGAGGGGGGAAGTCTGAAGGGTGTTCAAGCGCTCTGGTTCTAGGATGATGGTGACTTTCATCAAGTCAATGGCACTCTAACACATCTGTGGCCTTTCTGTGCTTGGAGGTTGTCTTTATGCTTTACTCATGGCCCCATCAAAGGGAGAGGTCACTTTCCAGCTTCAAAAGGACTGGCTAATTCTCTTCCTGTTAATGTGGAATCTCTTTTATCAGTGAGCAGCATGGGAAAATGACACACAAAGGAGCTGTTTTTATTTTGTGCAGGAGAAGCTGAGACATACATTCACCCCTGATGAATTTGTTGCAGAGCTATGTTCTCCCTGATCAGACACCTTACGCAAAGATACCCCTTTTTAGAGTTGTCTCCAGTTCGCGTTCTTGGGTAGGTGAGGAGGAAAAAGCAGCGGCGTAGTGGTACAAGAAACCCCAACTGAAATTGGAGGGTGTCTGAACTTGGACATATGGGCTTGGTGTTCACATGTGGGCAGCAGAAATCCTCTGGATTCTGGTTGGAACAATCTGAAGTGATTGGTCATCCAGGCAAGAAGTCTGGCTGTTAGTTCACCAAATACAATTGTCAGGTCTTCTACTCTGAGTTCACTTAGTGCAGCTACCTTTAAGAAAGGTACTGAATTCTCTGCGGAACATTTAACCACTAGATTCTTTCCTGAAAACCCCAGTGGAGCAAGAAGCAGTGCAATGTTTCTGTTGCAGACCATATTCTGAAGAGCTGTGTAACAGGAGAGAGAGAGGGGCTCTTCAGTTGAGAAAGGACTTGAATGTCAGACTTGCCAAATCTGCCCTGTAACTTCTAACAAACCAATGACTTGCTTTCTTTGGTTGTTGGTGGGGTTTTTTTGAGGGGGCGGTGGTGGTTTTGTTTGTTTGTTTGCTTTGGGGTTTTTTGCATGTTTTCCAGGTTTGAGCCTTCAGTGTGATTATCAACGTCTCTGAGAGAGCCTGACTTGATCAAATTCTCTCTCCATGTCTCTCTCTTCCCTTTGGCCTGCAGGTCACCTTCTAGATTCCTTTGCCCGCTCTGCCTTGTGGGACTGCGGTTTGGATTACCTGCACGGGACAGGACATGGAGTTGGCTCTTTCCTAAATGTACATGAGGGTCCTTGCGGCATTAGCTACAAAACGTTTGCAGATGAGCCCTTGGAGGCTGGCATGATCGTCTCTGATGGTATTTAGCATTGATGATTCTCTCTGGTTACTGGGGGAGGGAGCAAGCTCTTTAAGATGTAGAGGGAATAAATCTGAGAATGGTGTAAAGGAAAGGTGGGTTCATAAGCTCTGGTCCTGCCTCCTTAGTTTGTTATTTTAATTGTCATTTAAACTCTCTAGGTAAAGACCCTCTGATTTTAGCTCTTTTACCTTCCAAAAAGCATCTTTGCAATGGGTTGCTGCAGGCCTGCTTCCTGCTCTCTACAGTGCAAACCTCAGCAGAGCTGTGCTGCTGACCAGCCCAGCTCTGGCATGCTGCCTCCCATTCTGCAGTGGAGGAGCTGGCTACAGTACAAGGTGGACACCAAGCTTTCAGGAGCTAATCCTGTCTTTGCTATGGGCTATTTGAGGCAGCTGTTAAATCTTTACATGCCTTACTCTTCCAGTAGTAAATTAACAGCCTGCTGGGGTTTGCTGAGAGACTTGCATTCCTTCAGGGCTGCAAAGTCCTCTCAGGGAGTCAGGGGAGCACTCTCTAAAATAAGTGTTTTGGGGAAGGGGTTACCCACCTGCCTTTCATAAAGACAGTAATATTTTCAGAGTTTCTGATATTTGGCACACATGTACTGTGTGCTTTCTCTTGACTTGGAAGGAGACTCTCTGAGCTCGAGGGCTGTCTGTCTTGTTTCTCCTCTCATGGAGAACTTTTGCTGTCACCTTGCTCGGGGCTTCTGTGCAGATTAAGTAGAGTCAGAAATTTGTTTGCCTCTGTATGCCTGATGTCAAGATTGCTTAGTGACTTCCGTGCACTAAAGCCGTGGAGGGGAAGTTTGGCCATAGGGAATAAGTATTTGCACAGTGCAGCTATGTGGCTTTGTTAATTACTGTCTGTTTCTGCAGAGCCTGGGTATTATGAAGATGGGTCCTTTGGGATCCGAATAGAAAATGTTGTCCTTGTGATCCCTGCTGAAACCAAGGTGAATAACCTGCTCAAGATGCACCTTTCTTCATGACTCACTGGTTGTAAAACTTAAAGTACTGGAACTTGAGGTGGGATCGTGCTGCAGACAGTTGAGTCCTACTCAAGATTCCTGGTCTCCAAAACCCCGCTTTGGTGAAGGCTGATTCAAAGTCTCCCTTGCTAATGGGGGCACAGAAGACAGTTCTGTTTCTGCAGAGTTTCCATAGGTTGAAATGTGTATGTGAGAGTTGTTTTAAAATGTTTTCTGTCTGGATGTCAAAGACCAGAAGTGTCTTTATTCAACCCCTTGGAGTCATTGCTGTAGAGTTGGTTGATCTTCTCAAGTAGGGATTTTCTTCTCTGATAGAGAATCCTCAGTGGCAGTAGAAACAAAACTACAGACAGATTTTGACTTTATAATTGCCAGTCTGGCTGGGTTATGCTTTTAGAAATGCCAAACTGAAAATGACCATACAGTCACTGAGCTGAGTCCTGTACATTTGTGATCTGGGACACGGCCTTTAAAAAGTGACCATTGAAAGAAATTACTAAGTTTTATATTGAGATTCTTTGTTTGAGCTATAAGAAAAATGTTATTGTAAGTTGCTACCCTCTCAGCTGAATGTCACATGGCTTGTTCTGTAGTGATGACATGAACCGAGGAGTAAGTGTGATCTGGCTACAGCTGTTTCTAAAAATTTACAACCCTGTTTCTCTTTCTACTACAGTACAATTTCAAGAACAGAGGGAGCCTGACTTTTGAACCCTTAACCCTGGTTCCAATCCAGACAAAAATGATTGATGTTAATTTGCTGACACAAAAAGAGGTAAGTGAAACAGTAGGTTTGCATTGCATTCTTTGCACTAGAACCAGCTTGTTCTGTTCTGTTTACAAGAAATACTTGCCTCTGTTCCATTTCATAGATCCAGAGAGCAATCCTGAGCAATCTGACTTAATTTTAAACTTGATCCAGCTTTGAGTGGGAGGGTGGACTAGATGAGCTCTTCAGAGGTCCTTCCAATCTAAATTACTCTATGATGAAGGCAGTGAGGACCCCTCCGATTTATGTTGTTTTGGTAGTTCCCTTGACATGATATTTGCCGCTATCATCTCTCCTCTTTTCCTACTCCTGCCTTAATTTGCTTCTGTCAGGCTATCATGCTGTCCCCCCAGAGACTTATACTAATGACTGTCCCATGTTGTTTGTATTTACTCGTGACCAATCCCATTCAGGCACACCACATTCTGTAGTACATATGGACTCTGAGCAGACATCAATGATACCTGCTCAGCAGCATTTATTTCCTGAATAGCTTCATACGCTAAACTTCCTATTTAGGTCTCCCACTACCTTCACCGTGGCATGTTTCGTTCTGTTTTTCTACCATGCTCTTTATTTTGCCTCAACCCATCCTCCTTTTCTGAATGATAATCCTATTTGCATTTCCTTTTTCTGAAGAGGACTGTGAAGAGTACCAAGATCTGCCTTTAGGTTACCTGTTCAGATCAATAGGGCAGCTTGTGTCTCAGGACTGCATTGTTCGGTTACAAATTTGCAAATCTATTTACTAGACTGTGCCAAGGTAGCTATTCTGACTTGCTGGAGGCAGTGATTTGCAGACTTTAAATAATTGTCAGCTGAAATGAACCCTGGCTCCTCTGAAAACCCAGGACAAGTTGCTTCAGTTCCTACCCTCATCAAATTTACAAGTCACTTCCATGTATTAGATGTCTGTCTCTTCGGGACAGGATCCCATCCCAGCCTAACAGCTCAATCCAAGGAGCACAAGGGCCTACAAATGTCTTTGGCTGCACACAATTTGTAAGGGCACCAACTCTTTTGCGTTTATACTGAATGTCATACCCCCTTCCTTTCTGTAGTGGGCCTGGGTGAACGACTACCACCAGAAGTGCAGGGAAGTAATTGGAGCAGAACTGGAGAGGCAAGGCCGGCACGAAGCTCTTCGGTGGCTCATCCGGGAGACGGAGCCTCTTGTCAGAGTTCAGTAGCACCACAGTTGTCTTCGGTGTGAGGAACATCAGGACCGCTCAGTGTCACAATAATCTATGTCTTCTTGGCCCTTGACGCCACTGGGAGAACGTTCTTCAGTAAACCTTCGGAAATCAGGAGGGGATTTCATGTAGTGTTTCTCTCCCCCCAACGTGTGCGGGTAAAGTGGGGGTAAGGAGGGTTACTGTCTGAACAATTTTTGGGGGGGAGGGGAGGGGTTGAGAATAGAAAGCAAACAAAATAAATACGCATGTTGCCTTTGAAACAAGGGTCTTATTGAAATAATGGTTCTAAGAGGCAATACTGGAATATTTTATACTGTCTGGTTTTTCACTGTGAAAACTCAGTATTTTTGCATACTTGGGTTCCAGTTGCTAAGATGCTACCCACACAGCAGGACTGATTACTGAATAAAAGTTTCCAACCCGCTGTTTGCTCTGTCTGCCTTCTCTTGCAGTCAGTGATGTGTTGGGTTTGACAGCTTGAAGAAGGGCAAGAACCAGATAATTCCACCTTTATGCGTACATCCAGCTCAGACAGTGAAGAAATATGTATAGGGCTGCCCTGTGCTAGGCGCTGGGCAGATGTTGTGGAGAGGCCTGACAGGAGCAGTCAGTTCTGCCTGTGCTTTGTGACAGGTCGTGGAAGGGATGTGGTGACACTCAGCAGAGGTTTATGTGTGCGGAGCACCCAGGCCAGTACTTCTGTCTATTGTTAGGGCTTACTGAGTACTTGTATAACCCGTGGCAGTGCAGGGTGTGTGGGCAGTGTCATGGACTTACCGCTCTTCCTGGACACAAGGCAATTATTAAGTTTAAAAAAAAATGCATACAATGGACAAAAGAAGGCCTCTGTGCAACTTTGGTTCAAAATCAGCCTGGCCTTGGCCAGCAGGAGCCGTGCTCTGGCTTGCCAGGCAGTGCACAAAGACATCTGGTGGTTAAGCCAGCTACTACATGTTAAACACAGGCAGGAGAGCTTCCCACCCCGGAAGAGGGAGTTCTGTGCTCTGTGGTTGTCTGAAAATCACTGTGTGCAGGTGCATCAGAGCATTGTCCATCATGTTAAATGATGGGGTAAGAATATCTTTACTAAAAGAAGCAATCATTCTTAACATTTACACTGAAACTGTTTTGATCAAGCTCAAGTTCAATGTTAGATCTAAAAAAGAGCAATCGGGTAACAGCAACTCAGATTCCTGCTCTTTTAAAGAAGCGTTCTGTGCAAATGGAAATGTTCGTATACATAATTTTCTTCCCCCCTTCCCCCAAGAAATTCTGAGAAGGAAATACTAATCTCTGTTAAATGACATGCAATTAGTATTTCCCTCAAGAGTTCTGGAAATTGGAAGCAGTGTCATGTAGCCAAACAGAAAAGCACTGGTTAGAGAAACAGAGTTGCCTGGCCTCCTAGCTGTGCTATCCAGGAAGGTGATAAAGCAAAAGTGCAGTGCGTGCTTTAAAAGGTCATTTTCACACCCCGGCCTCTGCAGATAGATACATGTATTTAAATCTCCAAGTGGTTTCCCACCACCACTGGGAAGTATTCGCTTTCATCTCAGCTGTGTCCATGGGACATCAACCGGTCCGCTGTGTCTCAGGCGTATGTGCTATCGACTGCAACAGATGAGGGAAAACACTTCTTCCAAAGGTGCCTGTTGCCTCTGTAGGTACTGACCGTGCCGCAGGATCAGAGGACAAGCAGGGGGTCTCTCAACAGGTTGTGCTGTGACAAGTCGGGACTTTCCCAGCAAAATCCACGTGCATGCAGCGAGGCTGAATGGCCAGGGAGTTGTCAGCTGAACGCCGCAGCCTCACCTGGCCGGGTGGGACACCTCTGAGGCTGGAAGGCAGCTGCTCCCCAGGGTGATGGTGGAAGTTTAAGCAGACGGCTGCCGGGCAGCGTAGACCTGCGAGGAGGCTGCAGTGCTGATCACAGATGTTCCCAAGAACAGCGTCCTGGATGTCCTGGCAAAGACCCAGCCTGGGTAGGTCTCTCCTCAAACTCAAGGGCAAGTGTTTCCCACGGGAAGGCAGAAGAGGAAGATTTCTACCAAATGGTGAAACACAACAGCCAAGGAAGTTTTTGTCCTCTTGACCCAAAGCCACTGTGGTTGGCTCAGGCGCCTCAGTGGGGATGGGGGGCACGACACTGAAAGCAATTTGCTAGGTTTGAACGGCCTTATTAGACGTTTTCCCCACCTCGATTCCCTCTTTACAGTCAGGTGACAACCTGGGGCCATTCCCACCCAGATCTCAGAAATTCATGTCTCTTTCCTGTCCCAAAGTCCCCTGCGGTGCACAGGGACAGAGGTGGGGCAATCAGACTTGTCTTCTCCTGTAGGCACCAGCCCAGGGATCCTCAGCAGACACCTCCTGCCCTTGACTCCCCAGCTCATCCCCCCATGCCACCTCGACCCTGTGGGCTTTTGTTGCGGGCAGTCTGCCGCTGCGTCTTGGTGACAGCTCAGAGATCTTTACCACTTTCTCGGATTTTGGCACCTCAGCAGAGGGAGGCGGGGTGTTTCCCGGGGAGGATGGCGGACACGCATTCCTAACTCCAAGGCATTTGTCTCTCTGCCTATTCACTAAAACACAACTACATTTTATGCCCTTTCCTGTCTGAGTTTCAGGTTTCCAATGGAAATGAAACTTAGCTTCTTTTTTTTCCCTTCTTCTTCCAGGTTTTGATTTATTCTGTCAGTGCCTGCTTTCCCTGGGTGGTCTCTCCCTTCCCCTCTCCTGGTGGAAGGAAAAAGTTAAGGAAGAGAGGAGCAAGGAAAAAGAATGAATGGAAACCAAGTTCCTGTCAGGTTTGGGTTTTATTTTTGTACGAGTGCCATCCACAGAAATGACCATAAAATTATGCTGTTCGAATGAAAAGTGTAATTTTATTTGATTTTTTTTAATTTTTTTTTTTTCCATAGAGGCTTTTTTTTTTGTCGTTGTTGTGGGAAGGAAGGGGCATTTTCAATAACAACATGCTTAATGGTCTATTTTCAAGCCATTCAGTTTTGCAGTATTTTTAACCCAGTGGGTGTCTCACAATTGTAGATGATGCTGCAAAGCACATTTCTGCTCCTTACAGAGCCTCTCTCATGCAGGAGTGCTTGCTGGGGTAAGCCCACCCGCTCCTATCACTTCATCCAACCCAGGAGCTCGGTGGGTAGTTGTACCTCACCACCGCCTGATCCTGTTTCTACACATGGGACAGGACTTCAGCAAATGCAAACCATACTCAAGGTCCATGTGGCCACCCTGATTTATGTCACCAGAGCACTCCCCTCACTGTCCCCTGCCCGGCTGTTTGTCAACGTTTGTGCTAGAAGTCTCCAGCTGTGCTATTACTGTGTTTGGGGGCTCTGAAATTCTTTGTTTCCCTTGGAATAAAAATGTTACAGCAGGAGACAGACCCTATTTTTCAGTGAGGAAAATCCACGTTGGCTTTACCCTTCAATCACGAATCATGACGTGTGCATTGGCAACGGGCCTGTTGGCGTACAAGGCTTTTGAGGCAAATAGACCATTTCTCCTTAAGCAGAGGGATTCATATTCATTTATCACCAGCAGCAAATGCTCCTTCCCTCCATAAGCCAGGTGACTGCTTGGCTTCTCCACACTTGCCTCTCCTTCCTCAATCTGTGGGTATTACCTTAAGTGTGCCTGGCAGCAGTAAAATCCAGTTGTTTTTTAGCTTAAATGGCTCATAACTCATCCGTAATGGAAACCCCACTACTGTTCGCATGACTGTTAAACCCATCACTTTCCATGACAGCTATTGGAGCAAGTTGTGATTTACCCCAGCCCAGCCTTAGAAAGAAAAAGAAAACTTCTGAGAACGTCGTTGCTGAGGCCTCCTCAGGAAACCCATCAAACCAGCCTGACGTTCAGGCTGCACACAGTGAATTAGTTGCCCGGTAATGATGAGGGGCTGGGGTGTGTTGTGGGGCACAGATGCTTATTCCTGTGGTTCCTTCAGCAGATAGTGACAGTGAGAGCCAGGTGGTTGGAGCAGCCAAATATTAAAGCTCTCCTGGGGATCAGGAGATGACATCTTCTTTCCTTTGCTACTTCTTCTCTTCTCTGTCATGTGGTGCTCTGAGGGATCTCCTCTGGGTGGTGTGTGGCTGAGGACAGCATGGAGGAGACCTGCATTTTGGAAGATGCTCATAAGAGGCTGAATGAGGCTCGTCAGTCATTCAGGCAACTGTCTAAAAAACACCTGCTTGTTGGCACCTGATGCCTGGAGAGGACCTGTCTTTGCCCAACACCATCTCCTTTTTGCACTCAGTGGGGGTGAGATGGCTGCTGGTGCTAACGATTATTGCCATTTATTTTTTCTGACTTGTAGCAATTCACACCTTGTTCCCAGAATCCTCCATCTTATTTTTGGGGAAGAAACTGCAGGCCTGGGCATCTGGCAGAGGTGTCTGGAAATCAGGAGTTAAATAAGAAAGTTGCCTGGTGTCACTGCCCTCAGCTTGTTTTACATGATTAGGAGAAAACTCCCCATGGCTTTGGATGCAATAAGAAAAAAAAAATGAAACACGAGCCTCTGGAGGGTAGAAATATGAACTGGGTTAGTGCTTAATTAAGTTGCCTATTAACAGTTGTGTAGTGACCTGGAAGAATTTTAATGTACCAATTAAAGCAAGGAGCTATCTCCTCAGCTTTCCACCACCTCTGGGGATGCTGTCAAGAACGGGGAGCTTGCAGATCAAGTGCTGTTTATTTTGCTTCTTCTAGCTTATTAAAATTGTTCTAAATTTGGGATGTGGTGGATGCCCACGGACACGTTTGCTTCCACGAGGCAGTGGAGTGACAGCTGTCTGATGAAGATTAGCGTGGGAATGAAACAAGACCATAATGCTATCTGACCCCGTAAAACCCCTCCTGTTTCTTATAGTTTCTCTGCATTGCTCCACGAGAAGGAGGGGGTTTGGTGGCCGCAGGGCAGCTCCACACTGACGGTGGGGTGCGTTGGTTTGGCACATGCAGCCCGGACAGCCGGTGTGGGCTCACAGCATGCATTTGGAAGGGACGTGCCAAGTTATCCTGCCTGTTCGCTGGCTGTCTCGTCACCGTGTCACACCACCCTTCAGGAGCTTGCCCAGCTCTGCCGTAAGCAGCAGGGATAGAGGGTCCCCTGTCAGGTGAGGTGGTGAGAGGGCATTGCTGCTTTGATGATTAGGAACCTTCTGATTTACAGCCAGAAGGTACTTGAGGCCGTTTTAGAGTCATTTGCTCAAATCGCTCTTTGTCCCTGGTTGTTTACCCTCCCAAATGCGCTGCTGAGGAGTGGTTGTACCTCCTGCCTCTGACCACCCTGGACAAGCTGACTTGGTCCCATCGGTGCACTCAAGCCCCTGTTCATTCTTCTTCTTCCAGGAGGAACTCGTTGGAGGACTCATTAGCAAAACCAGATGGGCTTTAGCCATCATACTCCTTGAGAGCTAGCTTTTTGGAAGAAGAGGAAGAAATTTAACCCCAGGGTTGGTATGTCATGTTATGTTGTCACTCACATGTAATGTATCTTGAATTTGGAGAAGCCAAGCTCAACCACAATGCACTGAAAAGAAAAGACTGGGCAGAAAGGGTAGATGAAACCTCACTGTCTGGTGGAGAAGGGGCTTAAGGACAACAGGAGCCATTGGCCTCCTCTCATCTGAGCAGCATCTGGAGCCCTCCACGGTGTCTCTTAGAGGGGGAGAGGGCTGCAGGGGGAAATGGCTCAGGAGCTTGGCCAGGAGGAGGGGAAGGGCAGCCAGATTGCTTCAGCCCTCAGCAAGATGACAGGGTGATGGGGCCTCTGTGGGCACATGTCCCTGGCACTTCAGATGGGAAATGAACAGCTTTCCAGCCACAGCCCTTTGCGATGGGCTTGGCCAGGGGGACAGGGACACTGGTGGAAGGATCTGAGGGAGATTCATGCTGAACAACCCTGCTGATGGACAGGTCGGTCTGCGCGATCATCTCTTTTCTGCTGGCTGCTCAGGCAAAGGCTTCAGGCACATGGTAGGAGAGGCAATAGCAGGGTTTAGAAACTGGGGTCAGAAAAATGTAAAGACAGATGTCTGAACCCTTGTAACAAACCTTCAGCCTGATGAAGAGGGGACCCTGTGCCTCCCCACTTCCAGCTCAGGGCTTGATCCAGGGGTGAATGTTAGTGCATGTAATGCTGACAGTGATCCTGACCACAAACACACAGGGAGCACACAGAGCCAGCAGAGAGCAGCCTAAGTAATATCAGCAGACAGAGAGAAACCCTTTTTTTAAAATTTAAGTTGCTTACATTTTATTGGCCTGAGGGCTGGTGGAGGCTGCAGCGGAGTTTGGTTCCTTGGGGCTGCCCATCACCAGCTCTCCTGGGAGCATGGGCTCCTGGCGCACGATGCTGCCCTGCTCCCGTGATGCACCGTCTGCAGAGCAATTTCCACGCTCAGATGGCGTTTGAAGAAAAAAAATCCAATCGCATCCTACATCCATTTTTCATGTACCTGCCAGTGGCTTGCTCTGGCTCCTGGTGTCATGGGAGCCTTTTGCCCGTGTGGTGGGTTGACCCTGGCTGGACGCCAGGTGCCCACCAAAGCCGCTCCATCACTCCCCTCCTCAGCTGGACAGGGGAGAGAAAATACAACAAAAGGCTTGTGGGTCGAGATAAGGACAGGGAGAGATCATTCAGCAATTACCATCGCAGGCAAAACAGACTTGGCCTGGGGCAATTAGTTTAATTTATTACCGATCAGATCAGAGTAGGATAATAAGAAATAAAACCAAATCTTAAAAACACCTTCCCCCCACCCCTCCCTTCTTCCTGGGCTCAACTTCACTCCCGAATTCTCAACTTCACTCCCCCCGAGCAGCGCAGGGGACGGGGAATGGGGGTTGCGGTCAGTTCATCACACGTTGTCTCTGCCGCTCCTTCCTCCTCAGGGGGGGGACTCCTCACACTCTTCCCCTGCTCCAGCGTGGGGTCCTTCCCACGGGAGACAGTCCTCCATGAACTTCTCCAGCGTGAGTCCTTTCCACGGGCTGCAGTTCTTCACAAACTGCTCCAGCGTGGGTCCCCCGTGGGGTCACAAGTCCTGCTAGCAAACCTGCTCCAGGCTCTGTCAGACAGGCTTCCAGCAGCTTCTCACAGAAGCCACCCCTGTAGCCCCCCTGCTACCAAAATCTTGCCGTGCAAACCCCATACAGCCCGCAGAGCCTGAAGGTGGGTGTCCTTCTCTGTGCGTGCTCGGCTGTGAGCCCTTCCTCGCAGCAGTCTCTGGGGCAGTTTGCATGGGCCAGCAGCCAGGCGAGCACGGAGTCCGGCCCCTGCAGGGTGACCTGCATTGGACTGCTCCTGCTCAAAAACCAGTCTGGGGCCAGCGTGTTGTAAACATCTCCCAAAATGGAGCATTAGCCAGCTGGAGAGGGTCTGCCACGAGCTTTCGATAGCTCCCGCATCACCCCAGCATCATGTCAAGCAGCCGTGGCTGGGCATCTCCGGAGCTGGAGCAAGGCCCTGCTCACTGCACCCTGTCCCTCTGTGCATCCTCTCTCCCACGCAGATGCTGCTCTCCTCTCTGCGGTGGCAGGGGACTCGGCGAGCGTCCTTTGTTTCTATTTGCGTTTGGAGCACATCTTCCGATAAACACCACCGCGTTCCTCTTGAGGTTTGAATAGAAAATGAGCTGGGGAATTTCAGATGAAGATAGCATTAGTTCGGATCGCCACAGTCTTCTAGGAGGGTGTTTAATGAGCTTGGAGCGGTTGTGAGAATATCTCTGCTCAAATCCAAACAGGCAGCTCGGTTAAGTGCAAACTTGAGGAAAGTGTCCTCTTCCCCTTGTATGCTATTAATATTTAGGGCCAGGCTTCAATTATTCATTCCTTCAGGGTGTGCTTTTATCATCTCAGTGCTACAGGATTAGCTTGTGCACCTTCTCTGGGCACTCAGAAAAGACCTTTTCACAAGATTTACGAAATTTCATATCTGAGAGGCCTTTTGCAAGCAAAATATATGCCGTGCCATTAGTCGGAAAAAGCAAATCTTCCCCATCCCCACCTGCAGCTTCTTTAAGACCACGCAGAGCTGAGCCTCAGTAGATGTGCAGGATCTGGCCTTGGCTGGAGATGGGATAATCCAGCATGGCTTGATGAGAGGTTGGGTCCATTATTTCTTTTTTTATACAAGAACGAGGAGATATCTAATGATATTAGATAGACCCAGACCAGCTCCATACACATCCACGGCCCTTGGCACACCCAGCTCATTTGTCTGAGCTGTGGACAAATCGAAGTACACTGTGATTAAATGCTCCAAATTATTGACATCTGCGCTATAAATACCTGACTTGTTAATAACCCGTCTTCCTGCTGGCTTGCAAAGCCTGACAGTCAGTTTGCTAAAATGAGGATAATCAGATCGCATGTTTCTGAGCACAGCCTGATCAGGGCAGGGTCTGGGAAGAATTCTATTTTATTTGCCCAAATACTCTTTTATTTAATTAAGTAAAGCCAACCATGGAATTAACATTCTCTTTCTCCCTTCAGGAGCCTAAGCGCCTGTGGGAACTCAACACTGCAGCAATCACTGCAATTTCAGAGTTGGTCAAAACAAGGGACAAAGAAGAAATCCTCTTTTTTCTGCCTTTTGAAAATATTTTGTAGAGTTATTCTGTTCTGGGGTGAGAAGATAAGACCACAAAAAGTTTTGCTAACCAAAAGCCTGAAAGAATTATTGAGCCAAAAAAGTGACATCCATCAAACCATTTAGTTTTCATTGTTTTAGAAGATGTTTTGTAAATACTGGCAATTCTAATTAAACTTAAAAGATTGGATTAATTTTTAAAGCAAAAAAAATAAGTACAAGTTGGGAGTTTTCCATTTAGAACTCACTGGAGCAAGGTAGTCTGACAGTTTTTGAAATGGTATTAAAATATTTTTTGACACAAATCTGATGAAACCTGGTCCTAATCCCCTGTGCAGATTGCATTTTGAAGAACTTGAATTTTTCAGATAAGAAACACAAAACCATAAAAACCCCCTAAATTCAAACATTTTGCTGAAAAATTCCTGCTTCGGTGATTGCACTACTCCTGAGAAACAGTGGGCAGTGCTTCCCACTTAGGACCTTCACTGACCCCCCTCTGGGAGCAATGCTGTGTTATCACTTCCAAAGTGATCGCATCATTTACAAAGTTCTCAACTATTCAGATTTAAAAACTGTTTCATATCCAAACTGACAGGACTGGGCAGCTCTGAATCAATCAAATTTTGAACACAGCTGGATGTGAAATGTCACGATAAGCATGGGCTGAGCCGGGTGAGGAGCTTGGTGGACCACACTCATGGCCAGTGGCCATTTGGTCGTCCTCACTGATGCCGAGACCAGCCGTGGCATCCGCGGGCAGGCAGCACCGTATGCCAGCACAGACGAGCAAGCAAACTGCATCATCCCACCTCTGCTACCCACAGCTGAGCTATGATAGCACGTGCTTCTTCTAACCTCTTGTCTAGATTATGGCAAGGCAGTTAAAAAGGGCTCGCCACCTGGGGCAGAGATGTCAGGTGCTGTTACCGTCTTTGGGTTTCCCACAGGGGAATGAGAACAAGGGTTTCCACTCGGCAAAGCAAATACCCCTGGGCATTGACGCTTTTGCATTTCCTTCGCTGAAGGCCATGGGTAACGGTACCCGCACGCCTTGCAGTGCAGGGGATGTGATAGAGATGTCTCGTGGAGTTAAATGCTCCTCGCCGCTTGCTAGTCAGGTGGCATTGCCCTGCTTCTGCTGCAGAGCGGAGGCGACAGGAGGCAGGTGCCTGGGCCATTGCTTAAAAAATAGCCCCTCTTCATAAGTGCACTGTTTAAAGATGCCTTTTATTATTTCCACAGGAGCAAAGTTAGCTGTTTCTGTAACACCGTAATGCAAACATCATGTATTTGCCCCACAGCAACCAGCGAGTCAGCAACACAAGCCCCTGCCTGGGCAGGAAGCAATAGGTAAGACTGCTGCTA
Source organism: Phoenicopterus ruber ruber (assembly GCA_009819775.1). Taxonomy (NCBI): domain Eukaryota; kingdom Metazoa; phylum Chordata; class Aves; order Phoenicopteriformes; family Phoenicopteridae; genus Phoenicopterus; species Phoenicopterus ruber. The sequence continues at coordinate 29,349,511 of CM020221.1, read as the reverse complement.
TTTTGGGATAACCAGCCCCTTATGAAGCCCAGGCTGAAATGTAACATCTCCTGCAAAAAGCTCCTCTGAAAGCACTGTTAGTTGCGATAGTGTGAGCAGCCTGATGGAGAGATACCCAGCTCCCTCGCCCTTCCTCACAGGGTCTTTCCACCAAAAGCTGCAAACCCATTTTATATTAAAGGCTTAGCATAGCTACAAGGAGGCTCAGTAAGACTCAATTTTTAATTGTGAAATATCGATAGAGACAGCTTTTCTGCGTGCTGCCTCTTGCTCCTGCAGCACTGGTGGTAATTTCTTACCAACTCTGGATTCTGCGAGCGACCCCAGCTGAGCACCAGCGAGGTGCTGGCATTAAAGAGGGGGCACCGCGAGCCCCGAGACAGGGTGGAGAGCAGGAATGGTAATTGGCAGTAAAAGCTGACAACCAGAAATTAATGTTGCTTTTAACTGTCAACTCTCAGTAAAAATAAACCTTGAATCCTACCAGGCCTAGCTGTAAAATCACACGGATCTTGCTTTAATCATCAGCTGAACACACTGCAGTCTCTACCGGTGTCTCGGGGAGGATGGCGTAATGCCTGTCCGGCTCATTAAACGTGACGTGGGCTGAAAGATGAAGATTATGTGAATCCAACACTCTAGCAAGGGGTGTTGGCACTGTCAACATGAGGGCTGTCCCCAGGGAACAGCCTTGTCCAAGAGCAACCCCGCTCGTATCACCGTGGCCTGCTATGTCCTGCCACTCCTGTCCTGGGATGGAAGACGGGCTCCAGGGCAGGGCTCACCCACCCTCCTCTGCCTGTGGTCTTCCTCCTGAGCCGTGTGAGCCGTCTTAAGAAGAGTTGGGACCCTCGTCTTTTCCTGAGCCTGAAGATATGAAGTTACCCTGCAACAGGTGTGAGCACAGGCAGTTGTGCGTGATCTGCATAAATGGGAAAGCTCCTGGAAAAGTGGGAGGTTTTTCAGCAAGGGCAGAAAAGTACTGATAATAGTACGGAGGAAGGTGTCTAGAAGAAGGCATTCTGGCTCTGTTAATTCAGTTCTCTGTGCGCAGAGGGACATCACTCACTTGATCACAGGTCTGAGAGAGAGTCTTTGTAGGCTGAAATATCTGGGACAGTTAGACCTACAGCAGGAGAAGAGGGTGAGCTCCCAACGTAGGGTGGAAGAACTGTAAAAATCCAGAAAAGATCCAGCTGCTGAATCAAGAGAAGACATGCACTGGCACCAGAAAAGCAGCAGAGTCACAGCTAACCTGGTAATGACCCTGCAGTAGAGCAGGTTCCCATTAACTTAAAAGAACAAAGTAAGTGAGCTTTATGCTGCTATAGTCAAGCATTTAAAAGTGCATTTCATAAACATAGAATTTTTAAAACAAACCATCCCGCCATTAATAACTGTCTGCCTAGCATTAAAAATTGTACCACAGATGCATGATTTTGCCAGTTTTGAAACATCAGCAAATTCAGTTTTAATCTGCTGTAGAGCTAGAAATAGTCACTGTAAGGATGATACTGTTTTGCATTCAGTGCATTTATTGACATGAGAAAACCAGCAAGCATTAATTTAAAGTGATTAATTCAGGAACATGCAAATGTGAAGGCTGTATGGAAGCACATAAACCATGTGTTGCAGAACTAGAGTTTGGTTCCTTGGTTTCCCTGGGTTCACCACCTCGCAGCAAACCTTCTGTGCACAGGGAGAGAGAGCACAGTCTGAAGCAAAAGTGCTGGTACCAATGAAGGGTCCAGGATGGGGTTTGGGTTGGCACTCAGCTACCTGGGTGGCAGAAACCAGGGAGACGTACGGATGGTGGTGGGCAGGGAGTTGGCCGTGAGATCCTGGCCAGGTGGGTCAGCGTGGTCTGGAGACTTCACGCGCAAGAGGCCTGAAACAAATCCTACCCAAAGAGAGTGCAGGGGAGCTCCTTGTTCGAGGAAGGCAGCGTGACCTATCCCTGCTCTGTACATTGCATATTGAATAAGACTCTCAGCTATCCATGACATTTTTCACAGCATTTGACAGTGTGAAAGTGCTTTTAAAAGAGAGGAAACAGCCCAGGGAGAAGAGCCTTTCCACAGCCCTCCTTGCTTGCTGGAGAATGGTCAAGGGACCTACGCGAGCTCTGCCCTAGTGAATGGGGCAGGAGCAGACTCGAGCCCACCACAAATTGCTCTCAACTAGCACCTGTCCCCCAGGCTCGGGATGACTTTTGGGAAGATGACAGCCGTAAGGCTCCTCCATCTCACTGGGGAGCCCCCACAATGCTGCAATAAAGAAGCCACTGTAGTGATTTGCTCTCCCCTTTTGAGAACCAAACGTTGGCTTGGTCTGTAACACACACATCCCGGCTGGCAAAGACAAACTAGATCATTAAGACAATAGAAACAGTGAGTGTACAGAGAAACGTGAAAAAATGACTCTGAGAATCGTTCACATTTTCTGCATTTACTGGGATAAAACCTTGAGTCTATCATATTAAATTAGAATGTCAAAGAGATAGCTTATGCTAATTTAATTAACGGCAGCATCCTGGTGCACATAGGTAAGGAGCTGAAGTAATATTGTGCACCACCCACTAATTTTACCTGCCGTGGGTGTGCTTGGTCTGGGCCGTCCTGCTTATGGCTCTATTTGTTTTTCTGGACAGGATGAGTATCCCCCCACCACTCTACCAAAATTAGACAGGGTCAAATTTTACGCTTTTCAGTCCCAAAGCTGGCAAACTGTGTTAATGCTATCTCTGGGCACCTGGGCAGCAATTTATCCGTCTGTGCTAGAGAGGTGGGAGTCCTTGCCGGCCTTTGCTTCCCACGGGGGGAGAAAGAGAGAGAGGTTTCTCAAGGAAGCCTGATGTTAGGTGCTGTGAGCACCCCCCACCCCCACCCCCTTCCCCCAAGTATGAAACAGGATTGAACTCTTCTGGAAAACAAACCAACTTGTTAATGGAGTTTGAGGCATCATAAAGGTACCATAAGCCTTCAGCTTCACACTTCATATGTTTTTATCCTAATTTTGTTTTGGGCATGTTCTCTTCCTTCATGTGCGTGGGAAAATCATCCTCCAAGAGCTATAGTAGGGCACAATTTTGAAAAGCTTGACCTTTATGTGGGTGCCACAAAGGAGCTTCACTAGCTGGCTGGCAGGGCCAGGGGATGAGGAGGTCTGTCTGCAGTCTGGGTGGAGAGACGCATCCAGCCACCGCTCCCCTCCCTTCCAGCCATGTCATAGAATCATAGAATAGTTTGGGTTGGAAGGGACCTTTAAAGGCCATCTAGTCCAACCCCCCTGCCATGAGCAGGGACAACCTCACTAGATCAGGTTGCTCAGAGCCCCGTCCAGCTTGACCTTGAATGTTTCCAGGGATGGGGCTTCTACTACCTCTCTGGGCAACCTGTTCCAGTGCTTCACCACCCGCATTGTGAAAAACTTCTTTCTGATTTCCAGCCTATATCTCCCCTCCTTTAGTTTAAAACCATTACCCCTTGTCCTGTCACAACAGGCCCTGCTAAAGAGGTTCTCCCCATTTTTCCTGTAGGCCCCCTTCAAGTACTGAAAGGCTGCAATAAGGTCTCCCCGGAGCCTTCTCTTGTCCTGGCTGAACAGGCCCAACTCCCTCAGCCTGTCTTCATAGGAGAGGTGCTCCAGCCCTCTGATCATCCTTGCTCCCAGCAGTTAGAAATGACAGGGGTGGATGTCCCTGTTATTTATACAACAGGAACATCTGATATCCTCAAAGCAGAAACAAATATCTCACCCCCTTATGTGTTAGACCTTGGCAAAAGCTAGATGACTCTTTAGGAAATTGTCTCTGGGCCCAACTCAAACCTCAGCCAAGCTAATGGGAGAGTTTTGGTGGATCTCAAAGGGATATGGATCAAATGTTTTGCTTGTCCCAGAGCTGGATGCAGAAAAGAGCTTACAGCTTCTTTATGCAACATATTGTGATGTGCTGAACTTGGAGAACGTGTTGAAGTCCCGCGAAGTTTCTTGGTAGCACCAAAGCTGCCAGACACCTTCTGAGATGCTAATTCCTCACTGCTTCATCTTTGGCATGGCAGTGCTTGTGAAACAAACTTCAGTTCTTCTTTCCCAGATTGGGTTGGGAAAAGGGAGAACAGGCAATTAAAACATTGTTGGGTAAAACCTGGTATCAGTCCATAATACTGATTTCGCACTTAGATCTTCAAATCTTCTTGCAAGAAGCTGTTTGAATGCTTTTGTCATCTGCAAATCAGGCAAGGAGCCTGGGTCCATCGCAGATGGAGCTACACAGTTTGAGGCTGAACCCGTAGCCTAATTTGAGCCCATCAGAATTAAAGGCAGTCTGTCTGTCTGTCTGTCCTTTTGCTTCAGTGGGGCACCGGCTCTCTGCTCCAAAGTGCTTTGTGGTTAAGGGTGCCAAGATAGCGGAGAGTTTCATTACTAACTGTGAGAATTGTGGAGGGAATTGCATCTCTGAGGGTATGAGGATTGCCTTGCTGGAGAATAAGACTGTCATTATCAGCAGGACTGGATGCAGTTTTAAAGTGAAGAAAGTAAAATAGGAATAAATTGCAGCATAAAGTTTCTTCTTAGTGCTCTTTTTCCAGGCAGAGGAAGCACTAAGCACGAGTGCAGTGAATGGGCAACAGAGCTCTAAGGCTTCAGTAATACCTTCTGCAAGTAAGTAATAAGAAGAGCAAAGCATTCGCTGGATGGCACCTCTGTCTCCTCGCTGTTAAGCTAAAAATGGCATATAGAGTGTGCGAGTGCCTTAGCAAAGAAAACTGCTTGTGTGCAGAGATGTCTGTGTTCTGCAGCAGGCTGAGACACTTGATCATGAGGCCAGCTCTGCCCGTTAGCTACGAACATCCTGAAAATAGTTACAGGGGAGCAAAAGCATCCAGTCCCACACGAGGTGACAAGCCTGAGCTCTTAGAGAGTCCGGGTGTCAGTGAGAAAGGGCGAGCATTGCCACCATCCGGGGTATTCTAGACCTTTCTAGAGCGTGTCAGCACTGAAACACAAGCAGCTCCATCCCTGTGGTCTGTATAAGAGATGCTTCAACAGAGTTTGCTGAGCCACCACCCTCACTGGTTTCTAAAACGCCTTGCTGCTGCCTCGCGGCTCCAGCAGAACGCTAGCGCGCTGCCCTCCGACAGCCTGCGACTGCACGCATCTGCGCTCTGCAAACAGGAGGGCTATGAGGCAGACTTTTCTTCTTCATTAAAGCTGAGCTTCTCAGATGATAAACACCTGCTTATGAGGGCTGGAAAAAAACTAAGATGCCAAACTAGGCATGAAATCTGCAATAGTTAGGACTTGGATTTGCACTTAGTTCTGCTTCCCGCTAAAGGGCATGAATGAAGCAAGTTAATAACTTACTTGCCTGAGGAGTACGTAATGTCAGACCCCCAGAGGAGTTGGAAGGACTGCTCTCACCCCTTGAAATTTCCCGCTGGCTACCAGGTATTCTTTTATCATCACACTTTAAAGTGGAAACACTCTACATTTTTCTCTATGACTATATTGCAGAACATGACTTGGGGATGACCTGAATAGGAAGGTCTGTCAGATTGCTTTTTTAAAAGGCTCTTTAGGGAAAAAAGCAGACACGACCCTCTGCTAAATTACACCTATGTTAAAATAATGCATTGCCACCAGTATTGACAGCATCACACCTGGTTAAACGAGTGTGAAAGGAGGACTGGGACCAGCATCACATTATTTTCCACTTAGCAGTGCTGCTACGGGGGCCTAGAAAAACCTCCCCAGATCTGACCTCCTTCCCCCAGGTTTGACAGGTCATTAGAGATGGTGAATCAGCCATATCTTCAATCTGGTGATTTGGGGCACTTGGAAGGTAAATAGTGGCTGGATTTCAATTTCTAAAGAAGATTTCGTTATTTTGGACTACCTCGGTGGGAATGTGCTGTAGGTGATTTGTGAGAAAGGTATTTGAAGCCAATTTGTTGGGTACGAGCTGCTGAACTGCAGTGAGCAGAAAAATCACTTTTGGTCCATCCTCTGCCCACTGCACTAAGATCATCCATCCTTTCCTCACTGTGCCTTTTCTCCCCAAAATGCTGCATGTGTGGGAGTTTGGGCTACGTGACCCTGCTTTCCATGTTGAGGGGAGGGACTGTTGGTTCGTTTCCTCAAGCCCAGGGAGGAGTAGCATTTCTTGTTCATGAAAGTTCTGACTCTTAAAAGACGGGTTAGCTGGCAGCCTGAAGAACCCGAGGGCGGGCAGTGCCTTGTTCAGCCGTCGGGATGTGACACGCTGCCCCCTCCCCGCTCCGAGGCGAGGCGAGGGGCGGGCGCTGCGGGGCTGCCCCGCGTCCCGCACGGCTGCAGGGCGGCGGTCCTGCGTCCCCTGCCGCGATGCCGCCCCACCCGATGGGCCACGCACCGCCGCGGGATCAGATCCCACACGGCTGCTGGTGGAAAGCCCGCCTTGCTGGGCTGCTCCCCGGGCAGGACGGGCGCCCGGCGGGGCCTCCGGCGGGGCAGGGCGCCGGGAGCCCGGCGGCGCTGGGCAGGGCTCTCCGCGGGGCAAACCTGCCCGGGGCTCGCCGGGCCGTTCCTTCTCCTTAGAGAAAGAGCAGGAGCAGCCCCTGCTTCTCATCACCAGGGGGACCCCTCGGACCGGCCACGGCGTCCCCCGGCTCGGCTCGGCGCGGGAACGGGTGGCACGCAGGGGAGAGCCGGGCCTGGCTGGGCTTCCCGGAGCCCCCTGTAAGCTCGGGCTTAATAATAATAAAAAAGAGGATGACACGAGCAAATAGAAAACAGCAGGCTTGACATGGAGATGTCAAACAAAGTGGTTTCACCTCCGCTCCTCCAGCCCTGCGCTGGTGTGTGTTCGCTGGGGAAATCTGCTGATAGTTACGCGGCGATGCAATGTGTCCGAGAGCTTTGCAGGGACCCAGCATAAATTACCTGCTCTTTGCTGTGGCGAGTTAGTGTGGAAAAGAGCTACGGCTAAAGGGCAAAAAAGATGGGAGGGGAAAAGGAAGAAGAGAATAATCACGGCTTTCCCATCACCTGCGGTTTGCTTGGCACTTTTTTGCTGCTGACCAGTATTTAAAATTATGAAGGTAGAGGAGCCTTGACAAAATTAAGGGCTGTTGCTACCAAACTTGTTCTGTAATAGTCTTGTTCGTGATTTTGTGGGCACTAAGACACAAACAGGGTGATTATGGGTGGTTTTAGGTGAGAGCAGGAGTTTGGTCTCTTTTCTCGGGGAACACTATCTACCTCTACACATGCTGGTGGCTCAGCATTAGAGGGTGAGTGTCATCCCCCCCTCCATCCTCCCCCTCCAAAAAGAAAGAAATGCCCCATGGATTTTTCTTGACAGTCATGAGGGTAATAAATTAGCAATAGGAAAAAAGCAGAGCAACCAAAGGGCATCTGCTACATGCTAAGAAACTGCTGGGTTGCACTATGCTAAAAGCTGCAATTATTAATGTAACAGACAACCGGGTTGATTTCAAACCTTACTGAAGTCAACTGTAGCATTTTTTTCATGCTTATCAGGGCTAAAATTTGGATTAGAGCCTTGCAGAGAATGGTTTTCCTCAAAGTGAGCGCAGCTCCTGGGTTTGAAGGAGGACACGAACTCCACAGCCTCAGCTCGCTCGAAGGGAAGGGCCCTTTGGAGAGGCGTTTGCTGAGCGCCTGCGCTTGCAGTGCACACGACGGCTGCCTGCTCGGGCTGCGCCGAGCCCTCCCTGGGGACCCCTACGAATTCTGCAACTGAACAACATGCTTCAGAAAGTTCTTGTCTTTCTGCTGTCCTTCAGAATCTGCCAGCTGGAGGGGGAAGACTTCTTAGTGCATTGATCAAGATTTTTTTGTGAAATCAAACACTTTTTTGTGTTTGTCACTCTTTTTGCAAAGGATTTCCTTCCATTCATAATTACCAGATGCAGTCCTGCATCTAGGAGACGCCAAATACAGGTAGACAGACGTCAAGCCAGAAGCTTTATACTCGGCTGAAGCAGAAGGACAGGTCCCTGCCCCGGCTGCTTCAGTCATCTGTATTCATCTTTGCTACAATAAGCCTTCCTGCAAAGCCAGCCATATGCCTTCGGTACAGCTGCGTGACTAATCCTTCAGTAATCGTTTATTTGGGGAATGTCACCTCTGGGTGTGCTATTTGTTGGTCCATAACGGTACATTTTGAAGGGAGCAGGTTGAAATAATCCAATCAGCATTTCCTGAAGGGGGATGTGACCCCTTCCCCTTTCCTCCTTGTCCCCAGCAGAGTACCAGCAGCACATGCTGTGCGTGGGAAGAGATGGGAATGTGAGTCTCAAGGAGATGAGGGGTGTCTGAAGGCTGATTGCAGTGTGAAGGGTAGACTTGGGAGGAAACACAGCGTGAGACAATGTGGGAAAAGCTGCTTTGCCTGGCTGTTGGAGCTGCCTGCTGTAGGGCAGTGGGGTTCCAGTGTGCTTTTTAAAGGCATGGTGGGTGCCATAACACTGTGCCTTGCAGTGGGATGCTTTGTGACTGGAGAACATCTGGACTTCCATGGCCGAGGCCACGTCATGCCCACACTGTGCTGTATGAGTTACAAGCAGCACAAGCATTTCTAGTACTCCTGAAATGTCCAGGTCATGATCGTGTAGGGTGCAGAGTCCCTCATGAGCTTTGGTGACCTGGAGGAGTGCCGTTGAGGCTAGATGTGTCTCTCCTGTTACAAGCTGGTATGTTGCAAAGGTCACAGCACAGCCAGCTATTCTTTAAGGGTGCTGGCAAGACTGACAGCTAGGAAGACTGTCGTGTCTGGAGCCAGATTCCATCCCAGCAACCCCCATGGAGTGGAGAACCTGCCTTCTCAATGGTCAGCTCTTGAACATAATGCTTCAGCTTTCGTGTACTGCTTAACTCCAGGGGAAAGAACATTTTCAGTCCAAATTCCTCCTGGTTTTTCACTTCATGTCTTTTTTGCCTGATATAAGTCAACCCAGGAACTCGGCAGCTTGAAGAGGAGGGTGCCGGCAATCCCTGGGGCCGGTTCCTCGCTCTGGCCTGCATCCCAAGATGTGGTTTGAGTTGTTGGCATAACTCAGGGAAAATTCAGCCCGTTGCAGGACTGGTTGCTATGACACTTTGTAGATCACCGTATCGGGAGCTATTGGTGCAAGAGTAACCTACATTCTGCCTTGTGTCTGATTAAAGCCTTTTTGACAGGAACTCTATGTGTTTGGCATGAATATGGATGATTTGGGCTTCGTGAACGAGAAAAATCTCTATTCATCCAGTGGTGATAAAGGATAACTCCTGTGGGACAGCTCTGGGGTCATTACGCCTTTTAAGGGGTAAGTTAAAAATAAAGCTATTTTTTATTCATCTATTGCTTCCTTTGGCAATAATGCTCATCACTTGCATTTTGGTATAGCACTGAAGAATTTCTAGGTGACAATTTGATTTGGAAAGTCAGAGGAAACGCTTCTAAAGAAACTGATTCCCACAAAATGAAGAGAGAAGAGTGGGCTGGCTTTTCCCTCCAGTATAAGATAAAGAGGTCAAAACTGGAAATTTCCAGACAAGGCTGAAGGTATGCTCCTGCCCTGCTCCCTAAAAACTGGAGATGGTCACTGGGCCATTGGTCAGTTGTCCTGGGGGCATTATACGTAAGACAACTTTGCTAACTTTCAGTCAACCTCCTTAATACTGCTGCAGGGAAGGAAAAAAAAGCTGGTTCAAATGAGGACCAGGATCTAGATGTCTGGTTCCAGGAGCACTTTTAAGGCAATGCAAATGTTTCTTAAGGCTATTTTTTCACATTCTAGTTCAAACTGCTGTCTAATCCTGTCTAGCATCTGGTGCTTCAGAGAAAGGAAAGGAAAAATGAAATGAAACCTCCCTCTAGACCCAGAACATTCAAGTAAATGGCAGTTTTTCTTGTCTTAAACAAGATTAGCAATCATTAAAAAAACAACTCACAGAAGAACAGTGCTGGGTTATGGCCATTTCCATGAAGTTATCAATATGTCCTTAGGCATGAAGTCTTCATTTTCAATGCCTTCTATTAAACACCAGCTCAATAGGGTCATCACGGGGTCGCTGACATGATGTGAATTGGTTACTTTTCCCAGCTGATGCTACTACCTATTTTTGGCTTTGCCCTTTGGCTTGCCTTTGGCACTTGAACTGTATTAACCACTAGCAATATGAATCAGTGCACAGGACTGACAGTCTTACAGCCACTCAGGCAAGCTGGAGATGTGCCGAATAAATAATCAAAGCTACTAATGAGGCTGCATAACGCTGGGGGCTTGCAGGGAACTTTCTTGCAATGTAGTCGTGAGTGTCACAGTTGTTTGAGAAGAAGAGGGAAAACGTAACGTTTGTTACAGCAGAGAGAAAATCCGACTAGAAGATTTTAAGTTAAGTGAGTAGCAGCTACGGTGTTGTTTAGATTTTCTTGCCACACGGTTGAGTATGTTCATTATTTATGATAGCATTGTTGGAGCCGCAGTGGTATAAGGAGAAGGGTAAAATCATTTTTGTAAGGAGAAGTAATAGCTTTTAGTTGTAACAAAAGCTATTGCTGCTATCTAAAAAACCTTTTTTCATTGTTGCCACATAGGTGTCCACATCTAGGGAGTGATCATGCAAGTTGCAAGCACATCATCTGCTTTTTTGGCTATAGGAGTTGTTCACTACAGTGTTTGCAAGCTGTAGGCTTATTCCTCCAGGAAATTCCATGTGCTAAACCATCAATTATCAGGTGGGACTTGTGGCAACCTATTGACTACCAGGTCCGCTAAGGAAACTGCTACCTCTGTGCTTCAGGTTTACTAGGAGAGACGAAAGAAAGGAGTTGCAGAGCTCACATGCAGCGTTGGGAACAAACTGTAGCCATCCTCAGCAACCCTCGCCACTGGAACCTGCTGTCCATCTTTCCAGATGTGACAGCGCACTTTAGGTAGGGCAAACATTATCAAGTCTTGCTATCACAAACTACCCCTGAACACATCTTTCTTCATCTGGCCGGCCAGCTAATCTCTGCCTGTCCTCAGGTTTGTGCAATCTTGCTGTAGGTCATGGCCAGGGAAGGAGGAGTAAGTAGGAAGCTTGTCCTTTTCTGGCCTGTGCTGTAACATATATATTTTTAGCCTCTTGGTCTATCTCTCCCCCAGAACTAAAGAGGAGGGTGGAAAATCGGATTTGATAGAGAGAACTGGAACAGTTTGTCAGGTAAAAGCCTCTAAGAGAGAGCAGGAGCACTTCACCAGTTCTCTGCAGGAACTTCTCATCACATTTTCAGTATTTTTGAGAAGCCTTTCCTCCTCCCCCACCTTTCTAAATGCTGAGTTTGGAACTTTTAGCCCCCCCTCAAAAAAAACATGTGCGATATTGTGCCTTCTCTTAATCTCTTTCATTTTGCAAAATTTTCCTTCAGTCACCAGGGCCGTCGTCCCTCCCACCCACCCTGCTGGGAGCCTGCTGCAGTGCCGTGACTGCTCAAGCCACCTTGGTGTCTCCATGTCTTGGGAGGGAACGGCACATGGGACAGCATCCTTGGTCCCTCGCAGTCCTGGTCTCAGAGGACATTTTGCCTGGCTGCCCCAGGGCACGCTGCCTTTGAGAACACCTTGCATAGCCCAGACAAGTGAGGCAGAGCTACCGATCACTTTAAAATCCTCAGGCATCTTACGCAGAGCTCAATTCATTATGTCCCAGCCTCCAAAATGATTAGTCAGCAGTGGCCATTTTTTTCAATTATGGGGTTTAAGGGATTATTGTGAGTCATTACCCTGAGGTATTAATATCTGCATTGCTTCTGAAACGGTTCAGGTGAGGAGGTGGTACAGCAGCTGCACCCAGGACAGAGGGGAGCTGGGACCTTTCTTTTAGTCTCCAGAGCAGAACCGAAAGGAAAACGTGCCCTTGTGTTAAAAATTCAACTCATTCCACAAGCTTTTCACTTTGTCTCTTGAGGGGTCAATTAAAGCGTCACGGTCTTTCCTGCCACACTGGCAAAAAAAATCTTCGTCTCCCCCTCCTTTGATTAACTATGTTGTTATAAACAGACGATGCAGCACAAGCAAGGGAAACTAATATGCTTTCCCCCTAGCCGAGGTCCTTGTAAATGAATCAATTAATTTGAACCACTGCACCCCTGTGCTTGAAAAGGTGCAAGGCTGGCACACAGCTGAAGTCCTACTGAAGTCTCAGTGTCTTGGGGGCGAGTGGCCTCAGGCATGGGAAGCCACCCCTGCGCACATGGACTTCACACACGCGCTCGGGCACGGGCTTGCTGAAGCTGTTTACTCCTGCAGATCCCTCCCCCAGTTTAAGAGATTTTCTTGGCCTCTTAGTTCCACAAAAAAGATGCTCGTAGCAGGCATTTAAATTTTTATGAAGTGCTTGCTTTATTATCTTAATAAATCCTTGTTTGGTTTGCAGAATGCATCCCCATTGAAGTTAAGAGTTTATATGAAAATTAAAATGGCACTATATCTTCTTAATTAGACAAATGTATAGATAAAAAGAAACAAATGTCAGCTGGCAGTGGAATTTAGCTTTGCTGGGAGGGCTCTTTTTATTTCCCTCTGAAGATGCTTGCAGAGGTTAATGCTGGTGCTGCAGGCATTCAAAGGGACAGCAAAACTGTCCCTTATCAGTAGGCAAAACACGGGCACAGGCCATTCTTCTCTGTTGTGCATCTCATCCCTGCTGAATTATTTACTTCCAAAAATAAGTTACATAATTATTAGCACATAAAAATTAAGCAGATTTTATTTTTCACAGGTGAACAGCCAAGGCTGAGCCCATGAAGTCTTTGCTCCGGTGTATTTTTTAAGGTACACTAACTTACGGGCTTAATTAGCGAAAAATGGTGGGAGAAGATTGATCGATGAATTTTTTATTCAGATTGGTTTTGGCTTTCAGAAGCAAGACATTTCAGAAGCGCATCATTATTATTTCTTACATCTCCTGAAGACTGTAGCTGTAAATCAAGGGGAGTCATCCGATGTTCTCTACAAGACAGCTATTTTTTTTTGAGAGGACAAGAAGCAAATTTTAGCTGAATTGTGGGAATAGTTTTGTTCTAGCTCAGAGCTGGCTGCAGGGTGGACCTCAGGCTGCATTTGCTCTCTTAGCTACACATGGCAGAAGAATTTCTGGTTCTCATAAGGAAATATAGTGGGAGAAACTGCTGGGTTTTAAAGTAAACTCTTGCTGGCTCTGATGTCCAGGGTTTTGGTAACGGGTTTTGTTCCATGTAATAGGTTGGGATAAGTGCTGCTCTGCAGCAGGTTCAGTGCAGCAGAGATGGTCCTGGCTACAGGGCTCCTCATCTTCCTTCTTGTGTTGAGGTGGATGGAGACTTGGCAGGAGGCATTGGCCTGGAGATCTCCTACCAAAGCGTTTCAAGGTAGATCCTATTTCTTTTGTGACTGTAGCACCGCTGGCTGCAGCAGCTGCCTCCCCTCCCCTCTTTCGTTAAGCAGGCCAGTACACGTGAGCAAGTACCTGCTTTGGCTTTGCAAGGAGAACACTGGTTTCATAACCCTGCCTGCAGCGTGATGGGTGAGACCTGGCAAAGCGGTCACTGCAGTGGCTGGCGTAGGGCTCGAAAGCAGAGGAGCAAAAACGTAATCAGAGTTCAAAGATCTCTTCTTAAAGCAGATCGGATACTTTCTGCTTACTGTACGGCTTAAAACACTATTGCCAATGAACTCTGCGCAAAAGGATTTTCATCTTGACTTCTCCTGCTTCTTTTAAAACTTTCTAAATTAGCGAATTTGTTCTGCTTTTAAAGGGAACGTGACAGACTCGGGGAGACTTTCACACTTATCAAACAAAACCAAGCCCATCAAAACAAAATCCTTGGTCGGGGCGGTCTTTTTGTCTATGGGAAATCGCAGACGAGCAGCTTAAAGCAGTGCTGATATTGGCAGGGCAGGAGGAGAGTTGCAAACTTCACTGTGGTGCATTAGTAAATCATCAGCCTCTTGGAAACTGGGACGAATTCCACAAGTGCTGCGAATCTGTGGGCACATCTCATTGATCTGTCGGCGTCTGGGTGCCCCTTGCTTTGCTGATGAGTTCAGTCGCTGCCGAGTGGGTGAGCAGGGGCTGGTTACTGCCGTGCATCGGCACCGTACTGCTGCAGGACGTGGCGCCAGGCTTGGGTGTGTGTTTGGGTGACAGCATAAACGTGCTCGAGGAAGTTTTTGCAGGCGAACAGCCTAGCTCAAATTGTGAAGCATTGAGCTGTGACTGCTTGAGTTGGGGCTGGGCAGGAACTGAATGTATTTGCTGCCTGGGTTATCTGACCTTCATCTCCCCTGGGAAAGGCAGGATGGGACCAGCAGGCTTCCTAGCAAGAACAGCCTTTTTGGGCTGCCTCTCCCGGGCACACAGCAGCAGCCATCATTAGTTATGTTGCGAGTGTATCTTCCAAATGCAGAAATCAATTCTGAATATTTTATGGCTTTAATTACACCACCCTGCATGTGATGCAGAGAATGGGTTATTAGGCTGCCGGATGCTAATTTCCTCCTAGGATGAGGGTTTTTTTTCTCATGCTTTTCCTGCTTTGGATAGCAAAATATTGCATGCGAGAAGGTAAAAGTTCATGGCAGCATTGAACTAGCAGTTAGGCTCGAAGCAAGAGCTGGTAGAGCAAAAAGTCTCCACTCTTTTCCAATATGACTCAATAGCTGGGCTATCAGCAGCATATGGATTTCAAAGGGCAAGGAGGGAGTATTTATCAGAAAGTAATTCATATCTGCTGCCAGATAGATTCTTCTGCAGCTCGATCAAAAAGTCCTAGGAGTCCCTGGGTTTTGGTTTAACACCCAGGATACGTGGACGGATGTTCAAAAGTGGGTAATTCAGGCCAGGGATGTCGCCTGGCCCTTCAATGTCTGGTTCAAAGAAAGGGACCAAGCTTACTGCTGTGATGTGCCACTAGGCTCTTAGCCAGCACAGTCAAAGCCTGGGTGTTGGAGCTAAATGTAGGGCTTAGTTTCTACCAGTGAAACAACAGCAGTGATACTACAGCTCTCACAGACAGGATCTGGACTATCTCTTCATGGTTTCTAAGTTCACCTGCAGGCAGGTCCATCTATGCAGGCAGATCTGTGAGTCTTTGAAAAGTCAGGTCTAAGGAAACAACCAAGACACTATGAGCACAAATCAGAGCCTTGATGAAGAATTTGGCTTTTCCCATCTAAGCCGTCTGTCTGCCTCTCCCCTGGTATCTTTTACCAGTATTGATCTTTCCAAGTAATTTATTTTGACAGTCTGCACAATGACATGATATAACGGATGCTGTCTGCTCCAGCAAGTAATGAGTTCAGATATTTTGCTTCATAAATGGATATAAAAGGCCACTGCCCTCAGGTTGTAAGGCCTTGGCCTATCATCACATCAAATCTCATAAGTGAAACAGGATTGAGCTGACTTCATCTTAACATCTTCCAAAGGAGTGGGTCTGGTGACTGAAGGAACCATATAATCTCTGCTGAGACTGAATTCCAGGTCCTGGGCATCCTGGGAGAGGCTATGCAAGCACTTTGTTTGTTCTGAGATTTCCAGGTGTTAAAACATATCTATACATCTTTGGGCAATCATGGGCTAGGAGATCAACCAGATAATGGTACATACTCATGTGTGAGAGTTTGAACTGCTCTCGTCTCTAAAGCAGGTTATGCTGCTGTACCGCGCTGTTTAGCAGATCCACGTGCTGCCCCAGCAGAGGCTGCGTTTCAGAGGACGTTGCTTTCAGCCATCAGTTGCACTTGGCTGAATTCAAAGGAACTGGTTATGGCTGGAAAATAGCTCTCCTCTGTTCCATCACTTATTAATGACAGAAAGTACGCACATTGCACTTACCTTCTTTGGGACTGGATTTATAGTCTGATAAAGTCAATGGCAGCCTGTTCATTGATTTAAGAGGATATTTGTGTTAGTTTCTCAGTTACCACCCAGTACAGTGAAAGTATACTGCCTTTGCTAGTCAAAGAAAAATAATCCGTGTTACACCAAATTTTACTCTCCTATTTTTGGCACTATTTTTCCATAACTATGCTGTCTTAGGAAGTCTATTTTGTTATAGTGTAGAAAGGAGAGTTCTGTTCTTCTCCAAATAACTTCCAAATACACCTTTCAATTGTGTTTTTTGCTCTTCCTTCAGTGCAGCTGAAGGCTTAATGCATGTCAGCCTTTAGCAGATCTGCCTTTTTAAGACCTGTCTGGCTTCCTTTGTGAGTATTCTTTGTGGGGCAAGGAAATGACACCTTTCTTACAGGCCCTCCCCTAGCAGGAATTTCTCTGCAGTGTGGGGTTCCTTTCCCTTTCCATCAAACCTGTGTGTCCTCATAGAGCCCCGTGAACACCGAGAAATTCTGTGTGTAAATCAGGCATTTCTCATTCACTTCTTAAAATCCTCAGCCTTTTTCTTTTTCCAAATAGTATTTTTTCAGGAGTTCTTGACACTCGTGTGTGAATTTGCTGTGCATTTGGAAGGTGAGTTGAAAAGCTTTTAGTGAATAAATCTCTAACAACTCCCAGTCTGAGGTTCTCATCAGGGTTGGAGTGTCGGTGGGGGAGGATATTACGGAGTGTTAGCAGAAACCTGGGAAGTTTTCTGAGAAGGAGCCTGGACCAGTCTCTTCCTCCCATCCTCCATCTTACCTCCATAGGGCTTGCTACTTTGGTGTCCATGGGGAAGCTCTGTTTATTATATCTTACAAACAGGGCACCAAGGCAAGAGGGTGGTCTGGCAGCATTCCTCATTCCCAGAATCACGTAATTTCTCTTGCGTGTAAAAGAAAAGATTGTCTTTGCCTATAAACTCTTCCCCTCTGTTCATCGATCTCCTGGTGCGGTACAGCCAGGGGAGAGGAACGGCTGCATTTGCATTACTACAGATCATCTTCTCATATCTTGAAGATTTTCCCATCCCAGCAAAAGAGATGATCTCCATCTATGTTTATCTTTAATCTCATTCCATTGCCTATGCTTCCTTATGTGATTTCATTAAGTGTCCCTTATGCTTATCTTGGAGAAATTTAGAAAAGCACGGAAAGATCCGTGTGATGAGAAGGTGATGAGAAAGTGTGCTCTCAGAGGTACATAGCAGGTAGGAAAGAAAGAATGATTGCAAGATACGTGAATGCTATTGCTATGGGGGTCAGAGTTAAGGTTAATTAAATGTCTTCATTGTGCATTGTCTTCCTCTTAAGATGTTTGAGAGCCTTCTAAGAGAACCATTAACTCTGAACAGCCAAGGTTTTTAATGAATATTTTTATTGATTTTGCTTGAAACAGGTTTGCTCTTAACTTACCTACATATACTCTTCATGTATTTTGCCTTGAAATTATTCAGTATTACTAACTGGTAAATTTTTAATCAGGTATGGCATGTAAATATTCCTACTTTTTAAGACAAAGCCATCAAAGTGCATATAATTCATTTTTTCAGTCTTTCTATAAACACAATATGAATAAAATAGTCTGAAAATTACATGCAGCTAACTAATGTGGCTCCTACTGAACTAGACAATTAAACTATCTGAATATAAATGCCTTGGTTATATGCAAAAATGTATGTTTTAGCATTTCATACATTATACAAGATTTAAGATTAAAAAGAACATTTTTGCATCTAGATAAAGATCTGAAAGTTGTTAGGTCTCTTGTTTATAACCTGCATGTTAGTGTGAGATATTTAAATGGATATTAAGTATGAACATTCATGATTCATTCCTTCTATATGTATGAGCATTTCCTTTCACCATGCCCGCTTCTCAGCTTGCATGAGAACTACTGTTTCGCTGCCATGGAAATGAGAAATTGTGAGAGTTAATGGAATGATGAATCTCCATTGCTTGAAAACTTTCAATCAAGGCTGGCTGTCTTGGAGAGTTATTGTTCTCATTGCAGAAGGAACCAGAGGAGGTAGTGACCTATGTCTTTTTTAAAGGCCCTTTTCTGGCCTTAATATGATGTCTCTGATGCAAATTGCTTTTTTTATACTCAGTCTAGCCAGATCTGGAGGTCTCAGCTCCTGCTGATGGTGCTGAATGTGTCTTTGGGAATGCTCTTGACCTGACACTGGGTTGGTTAGAGTTCACTTGGGGCAATGCTACGGAGCTCCACGATATTTTGGTTTCTCACTTTCTGAAAATCTTCGAGTAATTGTAGTCTGTGTTTGGACTGTGGGGCAGGTGATCTACACAGAGGTCTCCAAAGTCCTCGTCTGTGACACTCCAAACTGGGAATCCAGCTGGAGCATCCCTGCTCATCTGTGTGCCTATTCGAAAGACAACTGGGCTGAGGGACAGGGAGAGGTAAGTGGTGTGTGCTGACACGGAGCAGTGCCACAGGCTGGGAAGCTCTTCTGAATGCCCTGGGTCAGTCACAGTCATGACTTAAAAACACTGACACCATCTTCTCCAAGCAGTGGTGGTACCTCTTCTCCATGGGAGTCAGGGTGATGGGGGCAGGTGCATGTGTCTGTGGAGAGGATCCCAGGATTGGGGTGCTGCAGGTGGCACATGCTGCACAGGTATAGCCCTTCCTTACATATGGATGCACCTGGATGTGGAAGCAACTTAGTCCTCAGGGAAGCTCCTACCACTCATAGTTGGGGAAGCTTACTCAGAGATGTAGGAGAGATAGGATCTCCTACCCACTCTCGTCCACTTGGGCAGGGTGGAAAGCTCAGGCTGTTAGCTGGGTGCTGGAGGAACCCTTGGAGGCTGGTAAGTGTTTACTGCACAGCCAGCAGGTCCCTCTGCCATCTGCAAAAGCGTGCATCAACTAGGCTGAAACGTCTCACGTGCTGGTATGGCCTCAGGCAGACACCCACTTCAGCCCTTTTTAAATGAAGCACCAACACTTTGAGTAAGGCTAAAGGATGAAGTAGTCCAACAAAATCCAAGTAATTCTGTGCCCACTGAGAGAGAATTTACTCAGCCACTGCTTACAAGGAGTGAGAGTCCAGTCTCGGGACCGATCACTGATCTTGCTCTGATTCTTACTCTTTCCATGGGCATCTGCTGCTGGCCACGGATAGAGACCAGAAACTGAGGGAGACCAAACTATGGTCTGAACCATAATGCTGTTTCTTATATCCATACTGGGAGTTATTTTCGACTGTTCACATTTTACCACTGCTTGTATGAACAAAGATTTAAGCTTTCTGCAGGTCACGATTCATTTCACCTATGTCATGTGATACTAAAATTCCAACTCTAATATGTATAGACTAGATGATGTTTAGCAGCAGGTGAGGCATGGTTTGAATTTATAGCTCAACAGTTTCTTGGGAGTCAGTCCCAGTACGTAGAATAATGACCCACCTTTCTCAGGTAACATATGTGAAGCTGTGGATTGTCCACCTCATATTAATAAACAGCTGGAGATGAAGCAGGCAGACTGGAAGGGTTCAGCAGGCCAAATGATTTAAAAGCTAAGCTGGATGTCCATGCTGTTCTTGTATTTTTCCTGCCTAGCTTACAAGAGACTTAAAGTCACTAGAGGTCTTGTGTGCCTTACCACTGCTTGTTACTCATCTAACAAAATCTCTCAGGTCTCTTTTGTTTTTACAAAAGGAAACGTTCAGTTCTGCTCCTGTTCAAATGATCTATCAGCTCTGCATTATAAAATACAACAGTACAGATCTGAGACCATTAGTTAAAGACATAAAGAATCACGCCCAAAGTTGTAAACGTAAATTTTTGTGAATTATTTTTTATTGAAGTATGTTCAGGGAATTTACATATAGATTAAACCCTAAATATACCAAATGTCAGTGTGTTTACATCCTGACGCCTTCGCATCGCTGCTGCGTATGGATTGAGTTCAGAGCTGGAGTATTCCCCTCATTGCCTCTAATGAAAACATTACAGCGGCGAGGGTTAAAAGAGATCCTTACAGGCCACAGACATGCTGGGGAGGTGTTTGAGTTGTTTGGACTTTGGTATGAACTTGTCAGAATTTTAATGTATGTTGCCTGAAAAACTAATGAGCCTCCATCTGGAGACATATAACTGATTACAGGCTCAATTATTTCTCCTACCTGAACAGCTCAGCCCTTTGTTCATACTCACTTCTATAAAAACAACAGCAGCCACGACTTCTCCATGTCGGAAGGAGGTAATCTTTGCTGAAGGCTGTTATTCCATGGACTTGTACCCCATGCAGGCAAACACCTCATTTCTTTTTGGCTTTGTCTTTTTTCCCCTCTAAATTTCATTTCTTGGGCATTTTAAAAGCCTCCTCCCTCAACGTGATCTTGTAGTGGTTAGCGGTTCATCAGGATGGATGTATAGGTAATATCAATATCCTTGTCTTCACAGATGGGGCAGTATAATCTAATAGCTGAGGCACCTGAGGGGTCAGAACAGTGGGATAATGTGGAGTCATTACTTCGAACTAAAATATGACAGTGCTGAAGGAGAAAATAAAAGCTTATGGAGCAAAAGAAGGCAGAAGGTGCATTTGAATTGTTTGGATAGTGATATAACACAGCAGGAATATGTCCACAAAACCTTACCGATAGAGCCTGGCTGTCAAGGCAAAGGATTTGAAATTTGCCTTGTAGGCTCACTATTTCCTGCTGCAATCCCCTTCTTTCATCTTTCTGTCTTCATCTGGAAAAAAGAAATCAGGTTATAATCTGTCTAAATAAAGGTTGTGCACAGCACCTGGGTCTGTGTGGATTCGGCGCCGTTTGGATCTCTAGGTCGCTAACGCGCGGTTGAGCAGAGGTGATTGCTGTACCCTGACTACCCGGAGCGCTTCGCTGCGGGATTTGGAAACCAGAGGGAATAGAGGAGGTTCCTAAAAATGGAATAACTCATTTGTGAATGCCAGTTGATGCGTTTATTCCTCCATCAGTTTGAGGGCTCAGTTTTTATGGGCACTTTTATTTTACAGAGTACCCACTGTAACATTTTTCTTCCTCTCCCTTTTGCTTCATTCCCATGAGCTGAAGCCAGCCTGTCGGGGGTGACCAGGGTCCTCTCCAGTGCAACGGGGCAGAATGAAATCACTTCTGTAATGAATTGGGCAGGGCTTATGTCAGCCTGCTCTGCTGGATGGTACCAAGACCACTGAACCATGAGTGATAGGCTGCAGTTAGCATCTGCTTTTAAGTCATGCAGTAAAGATTAGAAGATCTCTGTCAGTGAGGGAGCAGGATCTAAACCCTGATGAGACAACGGATGCAGCCACATGATGATGAGGGCATTAGGATCCCAATCCTACTTCGTAGGAATGTAAAAGCCAATTTTTGACTTGCTGAGGACTCGAGGAAACAATTCTGTGCAAACAACAACTGCTTTCAAAGACACGCAAAAAAGTTTTCCTTCCTTGTCTAAAATATCCATCTGCGATGGTAACTACCTATGCCTGGCTCTTGCAGGCAGCTGGAGAAATGTCTCCATGTCTTCAAGGCAGCTGTGAAATGAAAACTTTCTCCTAAAAGATGATACATTCCCCTTATTAGTTACAGCCCGGTGGCCACTGTCAAACACATATTAATTATTCCTCTATTTTTTCCTTTTTAGCACCTGCAAGAAGCTTTTGCCTTCCATAAGCAGCTCTTTATTGACCAGCAGTTTGTTATTGATTTCTGTATTCAATAAAAAGTGTGGTAAATGGGGACATTAAATTACTCTAGAGCTCTCACTTTTAAAAATGTATGGGAAAATAGGACACTGTGATGTGTTTTGTTACACGTGCAAGGTAGAGGGAGAATCTTTGTTGGGGGGGACTGCCTGAAATTTGTCTGTTTTGGTTGCAAATAGGCAAAATTTGGTCTGTTACATGCATGGATGAGCACATGTGCACACATGTCCACACACACACATGTGAAGTGGAGCTCTTCCTCCTGGGACAGCTGGGAGTTATTTCTCATTTGAAGCCCAGTCCATTCATTCTCATTCTCAATTGTAAGGCCATATTACAACATTCATTAGGCAGAACTTTGGGAACAGTCCCTCTGTCTGTGGTCAGACCAGTCACAAAGAATGATGTGGGGAAGGACTTGGGAGTAAATTTAGTTTAGGTTTGTGTAGATTGGTAGGGCTTGCATGAGTTGATGGAAAAGCTGGTCTCTCTGCCATTGACTCCCTCAAAATTAGTGCACACGCACTTAGCTGTGAGCTGAAGGCCTGGGGACTGGATCTTTGGCCACAGAAAAGGTTGTGAGATGTGTGAAGCAGTGGGATATCCATGTTGCTAATACTGAAGTCAGTGACCTCAGCTTTTGAGAGGCTCCTTATTTTGGCAGATGGCTTTGGGGTTGTTGCAGAGAAACATCTCGAGGTTAAGCATCCTTCCCTGCTAGAGGTAAGTGGATACAATAATTTGCTCACACACAGCTTGGCTTGACCTACAACAAGCATGAAGTTACAGTAGCTTTAGAACAAACGTGTGTGGTTTTAACCTAGTTAGCGAGGGTGAAATCTGGTGCAAAGAGGAAGGCAGGGGGAGATTAAGTCACTGTGAAAGTAAATATGATACCAGTCCCTTTTGTACACTGGGTAAAATGAGGTCTCTCTTTTCCTCAAGTTTCCTTTCAATGTGATTCACAATCCAAAGCCTCTCTAAGTGCATCTGGGCTGTGCTTGGTTTTCTGTATGATTTTGTTTTCTCTTCAAACAGGGAGATGAAAACTGGGTCAGGTAGTGTAAATGCAAGTAAGCAATCTGCTCAATGGGGGAAGTCAACTGCAGGACTGGGGTGTCTCTGGAGGCCTCCTTGAATGCATGTGCCAATAACTCTAGGCTGGAGAAAGGAAAAAAAAAAGCCATTGCTTTACTATCTGCTTGATTTCTTCCCTTTTAGCACTATAATAAATAGATATGTGACTCCTGATTCTCCTTCCACGCTTGTGGAAGTCAGGACAAATTGATTTTGAGCTCCATGGAATTACATGGGGGTGGAGCGGGGGAAATGCGGTATTTCTCTTTCAGTTGCTGGATGCTTGGATGTGGATTAGGGAACAAGCCATAGTGCCCTGGCTTTGCTGCTGTTGCTCTCTTGTCTGCAAAGAGAGCTGGCATGGCTGTTCTGTGAGTATAGTATGTTGGCTGCTATCGAATAGTATGAGCTTCTTAAGCAACCGACTTATCCTGTTGCAGGTACACGTATTTCTAAACAGAACTAAATGGTGGTCATGATCTTTTATCCCAGTGGGTCTGAAAAGAGCCTAGTACTATTGGAGTAACGACAACAGTAAGAACCTGTCCAGTCCAATGCCTCTGAACAGGGACAGTATTGACCCTAAGGACACGCGAGCACTTCTCACACTCCTGCTAGCATACGGTGCTTCATTAACTAGCTACCCCCGCCCAGTGCTTCATGGGCATCTTTCCTCTCTAGGCAGCTGCATCTCCACAAAGCCCAGAGGTTTCTCAGGGGCAGGCAGTGGAGCAGTTCCTGGTGCTGTGTGAGGAGCAGTGGGGACCATGGTTGCAGACATCTGCCCATGTTGCCAGTCTCCAAGGGCGCACATTGCTCTGGTGTGGCTCTGCCTGCAACAGCCTCTGCTCTTTGTGGGGGATGTGATGCCATAGGAGGAGGGCAGAGCAGGGGCTGAGCAGGAAGAAAATGTTTTTCCAGGCAATGTCTCTTTCTCTGGAGACACTCGCTGCAGTCTCAGAGGTCCCTGCCTCTAGGCTTGTGAATGACGCTGTGCCTGCACTGTCACATCATGTTGGGATTTGAGCACACCGAGGCTCAGACTCCTCTGTTATCCACCCCAGTTATGTGCTGGCTTCGGCTTTGCACCAGTTCCTCAAAGGACAAGGAGAAGTGGGGAGGGACTGGGTCAGGCTGGGCTCCAGCTGAACCCTCTGTCTATGGGCAGTAGGGATGCAGCCTGCTGAATTCCTGCCTTTCCCTGGGCATGGATTGCAGAGGCACAAGAAACAAAACTAAAGCCCATCTGAAGCTGTAAAAACTGAACTGGGCAGACCTGAAAGGGGGAAAAATGTCAAAAGGCTGCTCCGTTATTCCTACACTATGTGATGCTGGAGGCTGTGGTGAGCTACTGAGGGACTACCGGGACTGAGCTGCCCTCTCAGCAGGTGTCGAATCCTGTATTTCCAGGGTTTGCCTTGGCAGCATTTTGGGCCTGAGGAAGAAATGGGGGTAGAAGCCCACAGCCCAGCTGCTCCTTCCATTGCCTGAAGGGACCTCAACCAGCTATGGGAAGTGAAAGCGCTGGGGCTCCCATGGCAGCACCACCGCTGTGGTGTTGGAACCGCTGACCTGGGGGACATGTCTAGCCCCCACTGATGCACCTTCTTCCCCTGGAGGCAGTTGTGAAGGGAGGAAAACAGGCCACAGCGCTTAGTCTCGAGAAATGCCTGTGCTTAGCCCAACGCCTGCGCAGAAGTGGGGAGGAAAAGCGGGGTTTGTGCCCCGGTAGCTCCAAAGTCTCTGCAGCCCCAGCACACCTTAACCCCCCCACTGGAGCCTGCAACGCTTCTCTGTCTTTCCTGAATGAACAGGGACCTTGAGTCTTTTGGGCCATTTGTCATTTTTTATGAACACACCAATTCACTTAAAATTCTCCCACACTATCTTCCTCCCGGCTCTCGCTCGGTCCATTTAGTTGATTGCCGCATACTCCTGTTAGTGCTCTGTTGGGCTGCTGATGTATGTTTAGTAACTCTCCATAGTAGACTAGTTCTAAAAAAATACAGTGTTAAGAATTTTTGACACAGGGAGCTGAAAAGCCAAGGATACGTATTCCAGGGCAAAGCCCTGCTCTTGGCCTCCAGCCCTCTCGCTGACATTGCACGATGGGATTGACAGAAATTTTTGGTCCGTGTCTCTGCATTAAAGTTAGTCAAACACGGTTGGGTGTTTGGTTTTTTTTTTTCAGTTAATTATAGTTTGGCAATCATGCTTTGTGATGATTGGAGCAGCTCTGAATATAATAGATGTACTCAAGTAATTACCTCATCTGTTTAAAAAGCCCTCATCGACAAATGAATTTCCCTTTCGCGTTTTTTTCCCCTTTCTGAGAGGAGAGGAGGAGAGGAATGCTGAACAAACAGTGCGTGTATTCAGAAAGAGCCCTGACATCTATCACACACAGACACGCACGCACAGAGGGGAGCAGGCCTGGCTCTCCCCCCCGCGCTACGGCGGCACGCTCAGACCTAGGCTTCCCACCCTGCCGTATCTTCGCGCTACAACTGCGCTAAGTAATAGCAAAATCTTTTAATGGGTTACGCTTGGTGCTTTCATGATACGAACCTGTCAGGCTCCATTTCCTTCCCACACATACCGTGCTGTTTTACAGCTTTCTCATGCCTTGGGTGAGAAAAAGCTTCCTCTTGCTTTCAGCTCCGGCTGGAGAACTATTTTCTCTCTCCCTCCCGGCTCTCCCTGCGCAGGGATGCTTGGCCGGCAGCTCCCTGCTGGCACAGGGGCAGCCCCGCGGCGTGAGGGGGGGAGACCGGCGGCAGCAAGAAATGCTCTTGGCTGCTGCTCGACCCGGTGTCGGCGGGGGCACGAGCACAAGGGTCTGGGGCTGCGGAAACTAAATGGGGTCAAGCTGTACGCCGCTTCTGCTGAAATGATTGCTCCGCTGGTGGCGGAGGGAAATTGCTCCAGCTCGGGTTTAAAAGCGAGCGAGCTCCTTACTGCCATGGGAAGGAGCGAGTGCCTCGTTGGCAGAGGTTTCCTTTGAAAGGGCCGACCTCCACCGGCAGGGGCTCGGATCCGGTCACATTCCTGTCGAGGGGGGAAAAGCGCTGCTGAACGACAGCAATAGTTATTTGCAGAGGATGGTTTACTACCGCATCTCGTGTGTCTTACATCTATGGCACCATACCTGTGGATTGCCAAGGGAGCGAATCAAGCACAAAAGCTTCCGCTAATTAATGCAATATGGCGTTTTCTACATACCATATAACCACAGATCCAAAATTTTACATCTGGCGCTAGAAGGAATTGTTCACTGGATTTTCTTTGCTTATAATTAAATTTCTAGTCTTGAAGTCTCCTTAGGACAAGGAATAATTATGAGAGGTCATTTGTCAGAGAGGGTTCATGCATATGATTAATTCATTGCACTTCAGCAATTTACCATGGATCAGCTGGGCGATGGAGGCTGTCTGTTTGTGTGTCCCTAGCCCTAAGCATATAGATGGGGCTAGGCTAACATGTATTTACATAACAATATATTTCTATGGGATGAATTTTCAAAACAGTAGTGAAAAAGCCAGAGATTTTCATGGAATTGCTCATTTTTTTGCCAAGCCTGTGCTATTACTGTACTCAAACTGTAACCTGGCAATATTTCCTAAAGGTGGTAGTACTGTTGTTTAAGTTAACCTTCCCTGGAATATGCTTTTCAAGCCATATCTTATTAGCAGATAACATTTTGTCCCCAGCTGTCAAACATTTCATCCTTGGTTTCATGAACTCCCCATCCAGAGAAATTGTTGGCCATTTATGGAGTAAAATCTTACCTTTGATCCAATTAATTTTGTTCTCCTAAATGCTGCCAGGCCTCAGCACTCTTCTCAAAGTCTAATACTTAAGAATTATTTCTCATTTCACTAACTTTATTTTGATCATTCTTCTTTCTTATGTATCATGTACTGAAATGCCTCGTGTCTTCTTGTGCAAGGTCATTCTGGGAGAGTTCTGCAGTAAATGAGTGGAGACATTGCTGGTACAGTCCTGCTGAATTCACAGAGGTTTTGGATCTCTTCCTAACCTTGTGTCCAACTCAGTTGACTTCAAGGAATTCCTGTGGTTCTCTGATTTTAAGAGTTCATTCATTGTTTCCAAAACCTTCTTTTAGATATGGTTTCTTTGCAGAAGGGGAAATTTTAGTGTGTATACACACACACACACACATATATATACGTGCGCGCACACACACACACTCACACAAATTTTCTACATATATAGTGTTTCAGACTGGCTGGAAAAATGCCAGGTTAAGATGGAAATGCCAGTCCCTCAGATATCTGGCACTGATACCTGATGGATACACAATCTTACACCGTGTCCTTTTAAAACTTACATTCTTTATAAACATGACAAATACTCCATTTATCTCCTCGTGCGCAGACAGTTCCCCAGACCTGTCTTGCACCCTGTGAGAGCATTGCGTGGAGCCTGATAAAACAGCAGTGTTGTCCTCTCATCGCAGGTGCCCCTCTCGAGCTCCCTGGGTCTGGGCAGCCCTCGGAGCTGCTGGACGCCAGGAGCCACTGGACGGTTCATTCACTGTGGCCATAGTGATGGCCAGGAATGAAAGAGGTTATGCATTTCCAGTGGATATTTTTTTGGTCTTTCAGAGTGTTATTTTATTGCTCTTATATATTTATATTGCAGCAATGATACTAAATACCCCTTAGTACTGGGAGATGACCCAAACAATTTACATTCTAATAGGGAAAACAGAGAAAAGGAAATATGGTTATGCATCTTTTACAGATGGTGAACTTACTCCTAGCAAGTTTAAGTGGCCTTTCCAATATTATACAGAAAGTGAATAATGAGCAAGGAGTAAAATGAGATATCCAGAGTCCCAGGCCGGAATTTTAATCACAAGATCATCTTTCCTGGCCTGGTTTGTCCCCAGAGGTAAGGCATTTTGCTGGTACATTTAGACAGCTCACGGCAAATTTGTCCTTGTTGTCACGCCATACAGGGAAGGATTTACGCTCAAGGGCTTCCCTTGTATAGGGAGGAGGTGGCTGGGATGGGAAGAGGAATATCAGCCTAGGATTTTTTGCATCATCCTCCCTGAGTTTCTCATAAAGGAAAAGGAAAGAAATCTCTCAACTCTGCAGGGTTTGCCTCTCCATTATAAGGATTTAAAAAGCAGCAGTATTAGGTCCTTATAAATTGGTGAGGCTTCGTCTGCTGGACCTGCCTGCAGCCCCGCCGGGCGGGAAGCCCTGGCCTGAGCGTTGCACAGCCACTGCCACCGGGGCTCATAAGCTGCAGGTCTCCAAGCTGCTATTGCTCTAGTCATCTGCCCTGTGCAGAAGTACTTGTACTTCTCGGTAGAATAGTACTTACCCCTGCTTTAAGCCAAGATGTTGTGCTTGTAGTGAAACATCATCAATGAAACACGGGTCAGAAGACACCTCTTACAGAGGTCATCCTGTAATTGACCACTTCACCTTCTTCTGGAATGACCATTACTGGATATGGTAAAAGCCAGGAGAGGCTCTCCTGTCACCTTTGCTCCTTTTGCATGTCTCCTTCAGCAACCAGGGGAGTAAAGTGAGACAGCTTTGTTCACTAACAAGCAAGAGGAGGGGGAAGCCTCAGGTAAAAGCTTTCCGGGACTCAGAGTGGCTGCAGCTTTTCAAGCAGCGCTGTAAGATATGGATCATCTTCTTTTGAGCTTCTCCGAGCTTGACCCAAGTGGGAATCAATTTAAATGGTTGTAAGGACTTTTTTACTGGCTCTCTGACAGTGTTCATGCCAGTTTTTGTTATAAAATAATTTTATACCATTTCTGAGTTGACCAGAGTTAGGACGGGACACCCAGTGGGAAGGCGTTACGATTTGATCCTGATTGTTGAAATGGACTTCCACGTCCTGCAGCGTCAGAAATCACTTGCATAAAAAGTGCTGCCCAGGGCTTTCAGCCCTTCTCTTTGGGCTGAAAGGCCAAGAAAAAGCACACAGACCTGTGTGTGCGCGGGAGGCTGAGAGGGCTTAGCAGAGTCAGGGTTGAGCTCTCTCATGGTAAAGGCTCCCAAGGACTTTCTGGCCAGGGCAGTTACCAGTTCTTGCTCAGTCAAGTCAGTAAGGATTGCTCGGACGACGGTGGCCTTTTCTGCTGTAGGAAATGAATGCTTCCCTGTTTATTGCTTTTCTTTTTTTATGAAGCGGAAGCCAGGTCAATTAGTTGGAGAAGGCCGGCAGCCTGCTGGGAAATCTGCAAAGCTAAGAACAGCGTTAAGAGAATACTTAGATAAATTGCTGAATTTGTGCTCATTAACACGTAACAAAAATGCTTAAGCATGAGTTTAGGCATGATAAGCTTAAGGGACTTGTTAAATAACTTCTTAAACTCTAGGATTTCACAAGCTCTCTCTCTCTTTGGGACAAAGATGACTGTGAAGATACCAAGTAGACAATATTACTAAAGTTCATTTGTTGCTTAGTCTAGCTTGTATCACTCAGACTATTTCTTGAAATGAAAAAGAGCAATAAATTTCAGGACCTTTTGGTTTATATTTTTCACACCTCAGAGGCTCAACATCTACTTTCCAAAGTAAAATTCTCCCTTTTGAAGCAAAGTATGTGAACAAAAAGAGAGAAACCCACAGTCAGAATTTCCAAAAAGTCTTTTGAGGACATCATAGAGCTAATGACAAGCTCAATGGTTTTCAATTTCCAGTGCAATTTTGCAGACTGAGGAAATATGAATAGTTCAGAGATGTCTGAATTCCCTACATTATTGCATTATTATTTCACTTGATGCAAATCCAAGACCCCTGTAAGCCTCTTCTATCCCTTTCCTCAACGAACAGGAAAAACAGACAGGGATGGTCTGAGGTCTGCAGTTACGAACAGATACAGAGCAGCAGGGCTGGAAATTAGGCAGCTCTTTTAGCATAAGGTTCTATCCAGTGCAATAAGACTGTTCTTTTTCCCTTTTTCCTGGGAAGAGATATCTCCTTCTGACTATGAGCGAGTGGATCGGTGCGTCATTGTCCAGGACGCTTTCCAGGTGAAATGCTCTACCTGCTGCCGTGGTTCCTAGGGAAGAGCCAACCACCATGGCTTCGCCTGGGTTGAGCAGTGCCAGGAGGGGCTGCAGACCATGCCAGCTTGTTTTCAGGCCAGCAGATGCGGCCAATGAGGCATTCACTGGATGAATGACAGAGCAGGAAAGGACCACTAAGGACAGCACACAGGGAATGCCTACAGGTTCAGCTGGTGCCCTACCATTGGCATCAAGCTTCCTGACAGTGTTACTTTGCACTTGGCTTCTGGGACTATCAGGGGAAAAAAAAAAAAGTATGAAAAAGAAGTGTTTCTAAGATAAGAAAAAGAGACAACAGGACTTGTTTTCCAAAACACAGTGAAACAGCCTCGAAACATAATGAAACAGCAAATATGTTTGTGCGTATCTTCCAGGATTAACAAATGTTCTCTTATATGCTCATTTCTCTCACAGTCTCATCTCTGCTACTTAGATGATGATACAAGATCTCATCAGGAAGGAGAATCACACAGGTTTTGGAAGTCATCATCTGAATATCTTCACTGTGACAGATTACCGTTCTGAAAGCAAAGATATACTATAACAGGTGTGTACCTTCAATTTTATCTTTAAAATAAATAAAACATTTATGGAGTAATATTTAAAGGCTTGCAATTTTATTTATTTCAGTTACCTGCGATACAGGAACAACCCTCTGCCCTCTATGTTATGCACACCTGCTCGCGATCAGAAGAGACATTTGTCTGTTTTATTTCCCAATAAGCTCATAAAATAGCAAATATTTTGGTCTGCCTGCTATGTCTCTATGTAAAGACATGTGTGCATATTTGTTTTTAGAGCTGAGTGGGTAATTGGAAACAAACCATTTATTTAACATGTTTTCCTTCAGCTGAATCTACAAAGAAATGCAGTGTAATTGGGAAAGCAGCTATGTGCCTCTCACTGCAGAGAGTCTGAGTAGGATTGATATAAAAGTTACCAACAAGTAATTTCTGAAGAAAATTTCCTTCTTCATTAAAAATCAGGGAAAAGAAATGTGTTTTCTGTTTTTCTTCCATTCAACACAAAGATTTTTTTAAAAAATTAATGTATTTATTTACTGACCAAAGCATCAGGCACAGAGGAGTGGGAAGCATCTTTTCCAAAACAATTCATTTTTAAAGGCTGAAGCAAAGATCTCTTGCCCCAAAGAAGAGGCAACCCACCTCCATAGTGAAATCCCAGACGGGCTGGGATTTCTGGGGGTTCAGGACAGGATTTGGATCTCTGCTGCACAGTCAGCAATGTGCCAGCCCCACGTCAGAGATCCTCATATGTGTACGGTGGGGATGTGACATTTGGCTCAGAATAGCAGTTCTCTCTGGTAAAACACAGCCCAGAGAGACACCTCCCAAAATACTAAATTAGTTACGGAGCTGAGGAGGAATATATTTGAAAAGAAATCACCTTATATCATTGGTGCCTAATGGCACAATGAAGCCAGCTATTTTTTTGCAGCTCTTCTCAGCTCCAGTGGATCATTTTACACTGGGAATTAAAACCCTCTGTCTCACACCAACAAATATCTGCCTTTCTTTGATAACAGGGCCACTCTCCTGTTTCGCTGCCAAAAGCTGCTGCAGGAACCATTGGCTGTGGGGTCTTATCGAGATATTAAATGTGGAGCTCCACAGTAAGTGCATAGGCTAAATGTGATGGCTAATTCAGTATCTCTCCTTGCTTTGAGCTTCTTCTGTGTTGCCTTTACCTGGTCATGGTCCTTCTCATCTAAACAGTATCAGGTTCGTTGCAACAGGACAAAATGCATATTCATATGTTTAGGAGGTAGCTTAGCACTGAGTGTGTTTTCTGCATCTCACTGAAAGTTAATGGCCATGAACTCCATTGTCTGAAACATTTATTTGGAGAGATGATTATGATAATGTCTCTTGGGGTGCATTTATCATTCATGCTTCTGAAATGAGTCCTGTGGAAAACAAAGGTTGACATATCTGTTTCCCTGTTCAATTAGCAGCATTAGCTGCTCTTAAAATATTAATCTTCCAAGCTATGTTGCAAAAGAATTTGTGGAAAGAAGACAGCCCAGGCCCACGGAGATGCAGGAATGCAAGGTCTCTGCAACGGCGCTATAATCCAGAATGAAAACATTTTTAACAATAAGCATGCTGCAGTTCTTTGATACCCTTTGTCTTGGGATTACAAAGCATCTCACAAGCCTCAAACCAGTGCTCGTGTTCTCCTTAATGTTACAAGGCCACATAGAGACAAATGATTGATTCCAGATGGTTGGGAGGATCAGAGGAGCTAGAAAGAGTAGAGTCTGGTCTCCTTCTCCATCAAACTCACTTTTCTTGCACTCCCTGCTCTAGTTATTACTTGAAAATATGCCCTCTCCCTCATTTTGTCTTAACCTGTTCTTTATCCCTTCCACAAGTGGGACTTTCTGGCCAGCTATTCAGTTGAATTTCCAGAGGGTATTCAGGGACCATGGCCCCCTCTGTGGCTGCCCACAGCTGGGACATCAAATATAAAGTTTGCTATGCAGGGTGTTGGGACTTCAGGATGTGGCACTTTGAAAATCAGATTGCTTATTTATAAGACCAAAAATAGAAACACGTTGCTTATATTAACACTGCTATAAATGAGTTTCATCATCTTAGGCATTGCTTGAATGTATCCTGCAAGCCCCAGACGTGTAGGAGCTACAGTTTGCTTGGACACACACACTCAGCTGGTGCGTGGCAGCGATGTTATGTGATTCATGTCTTCTGAATCCGCATGCTCGTGTCTGCTGGAAACGTGTCTCCGCTCCAGGAGCCACTGGCAGTGGCACCCTCAGCCTCTGAAGACACAGGCAATGCCAAAATCAAGATGCAAGTGCTGAACTTCGGGTACCATTCTTTGGTTTTGTTTGGTGGAAGCATGGCAATACGTAGGCTCTAGATGTGTTGAAAGCAATGTCTCAGGGCTGATCCAGATGGTCCCTTTGTCTCCTTACATTCCTCCATCTTTTATCTGTTGTCTTACCAAGGAAAGCGCTGAGGGCAAGAAACATTTTTTGATTCTGCATTTGCGAATGATCCAAGAAGGGCACGGCTTATGAATGAGCCCTCAAGGCACTGCTGCAGTAACGTAAGTGATAAATAACAATAATTATGATAATAACGGAGACGGCATCTATTAGCAGAGACACTAATAGAGTTCTAATAAGAATCACAACTGGGTGATGCTTTTTAATCAGAATTAATGACGTGTGCTGAAATATGTTATAGCAGGATGCCATTGATTCAGCAGCTGGGTATCTAACAGAATCTCAGACCTTTCTCTAAGTAAGTTCAGGCCAAAGATAATTAGTTAGAATATGGATAAGGAAATTATTTAAAGCTGCACTTTCCTTTGGGGGAAACATCTATCTATCTATCTATCTATCTATCTATCTATCTATCTATCTATTTATTAATTGAGTGTTAGAATGGACATGTGAATGCATTATTTGCCATTAGGGCCATCAGAAGATGCTAATATATGTGATGCTTTTCCAAATTTGTGAGCATGTATCAAGCACGAAATGTTTAGGAATGTCACCACAGTGTCATCATTCTCTTAAAACACTGAAACACAGGTTGCCCTAAAAGCGCTGCTAACAGAAGCCATGCGCTAAGCAGATAACAGTCAGGATCTTCTGTGTCAAAGCAATCACCTCTAATTAGTAAAAAGTAGTAGTAATAAATACAAAACCCCATTTTACCACAAGCTGACCTCCAGCTCATCACTCAGTACAAGGCTAGGGAGATAAAAGCAGCTTTTGCCTTGTTCTAAAATCTCCAGCATTTTGTGAAAATGTACATTCGAGCTCTGGGGAGAATGGGCTACCACCTCCTCCCTCCTCATATAAAAGGGACTGCAGGTCCATCTTCACCTCTTCTGGAAGAACTGCTCCTGTGTGGTGTCTTCCAGAGCTGGTGACTGCTGGGGACATCAGCGAGGTCGGAAGGACTGTTGTCCTTCTGTTGGATACCCTGTTGTACATGGGTGCCCACGGGCCAGTACCCATGGCTGATCTAGGTATCCTACCGCTGAGGACTTGCCCCAGGCTCTGTCTAGGAGGTGCTCTCTTCTCCGCTTTCGTGGTGCATGTGCCCGGTCCCTGCGCTGGCGGCTGCAGTCACCCCTTCGGTCAGGGGCTCCCCACACTGGGAGCCCCTCTCAATGCCGGAGACTAGGAGCTGGTCGATGTGGGTCATACTGCAGGTGCTGATGCTTGCTGGCATGTGCAGCGCTGGAACAGATGAAGAAGTTCATGGTTGAAAAGGAGTCATTGCTGAAACAATCGGCTTCAGCAGTCACCATGCATTTCTTGGAAGTGGAGAATTTCAGGGGACCAATGACAGCCCAAAGGCAATGACGAGGTGTCCTTCCCTGGTGGACAGATCTTCACAGTTTGTCTGGAAAGGTCTAAGAGCAAGGCACATGTCTTGAAAAAAAGAGAGGACTACCTCACAGCAGTATGAGAGTCAAGATTTTATGTGTTTTCTTCTGAACGTCACTGCTCACTCTGTAGTAGTCTATCAGCACCACACCTCCCGGTTGTGCAATACCGTTAAACAGCAATATAAGCATCAGTGAAAGGTGACAGAGAAGTGCCTGCCCGTGATTGATTCACCCGTCCCTCCTCAGGGCTCTGTTCCCTGGTCTTGAATGGAGAACACAAGGACGAAGCAACAATTGCTCCTCCTCTCCTTTGCCAGCTGGGCTATCCATGCAGTAGCCTCTGGTCTCTGGTGGGACTTCCCTCTCAGTACAGAGCCGGTGTCATCGATGCATCACAATGCCGCTCTGCTGTGTCTCTGCTAATGAGCAATCATGAGTTTCTTGATGTAAATCTCCTTGCATCCCTCCTTAATGATACTGAGTTTGTTACGATCATTGTTCTTTTGACATCCCATCTATTATGGCACCATTTATTTAGCGAGGGCTTTTTTTTTTTAAAAAAGAAAATAATTATTCCACTCTGTTCTTGTTCCAGATGGCTTCTATAATTAGTTTATTACTTTTGCAGATGTTGTATGAAAACTTCAGGATGTGAGCCAACAATGGGGAGATGAAGCTGATGAAAGAGAGTTTTCAGCTGATTATTCACAATGTGGAAATAAATATATTCTGTGTGTCAACTAAGCGCAATGCAGAATGCAAAGCATGTATCTGGAGCATTTGATTCCAAATGGTGTGTGTTGTATCAAAGCCTCTGGCTTCAGGTCATGTTCTTGTCCCCTGCTTCTATGGAGAGGAGGCAGGGAAAGGCCAATGTCTCCTCTGCCCAAAAGCCTAGGGTGCCGTGACCACGAATAAGACTGCAGAGTCCCATTTGGCAGTTGGCAGTGATAAGTTAAAGGTTGGACTTGATGATCTTAAAGGTCTCTTCCAACCTAAACGATTCTATGATTCTGTGATTTCCAGTCCCTAAATGCTAACCATTTTTCAGCCTTACCTGGATCCTGTCTCTCCCTGCTCCAGTCCCCAGAAAGGTGGATGTCCCTGTTTGGTTTTCATGTCTACTTTCTTATACTTCACTGTTTTTTACAGCAGCTGCACCACAGAAATAGACCTCCTGCCCTCCGTTCATATGGTAATGAGATGATCACATATTTACTAATTTTCTGGGATGGCAGTTATTTCATTAAGGGCAATTATTCATTCCCCTTTTGGATTTAGATTGCAATTTGAAAAAAGAAAAAAAAAAGAGACTTGGGAGAACCTCCCTTGCATTGGAAAAGAGTGTTTCCCTCTGAAGAATGCCAGTACCCATTTATAAGCCCTCCTGGATAGGTTTCAATGTTAATATCCTTGGCTGAAAATGCTTGGTGATTAATAGCATTGACTGGCTAGTTAAATACATGATCAACCTGGGAGCAGTCATGCTTCTCAAGTAACAACAGTAATTGACAGAATGTTCAGCAAATAAAACTAGCTTAATGCTGTACTAATATATAATTAAAATACCTGTAACTCTTTCCTCCACTGGGGATACAACGCCGCCACAGAAATGCCAAGTGTTTCAGTTTAAAAAAAGGTATCAGATTTAAAAAGCCCGATTTTTCTTTTCGAAGCCTCCCTCCCCTTCCACCCCATAAATAGCCACGGTGGTAATTTTGTATTCAGAGGTGCCAGCGAACACAAGACCATTTCAGTTTACAGTTGCTCCCACACATTGTGCCTGCAAACAGGAGGCGATGGATATTTAAAGAGCTGCTCATTGGCATCCTCCCTTTCTGCCTGAAACGTATCCCACTTACAGCTCGGGGACATGAATTATTTACTGCCGAGCACAAAGCGAGGGGGTTTAGCGATGACACGCTGGTGGTGTGAGTGGAGGTGAGAAAATTCAGCCTCTCACGTACAGCTTCTGCCCCTGCTGCTGGGCTGGTCCGTGCTGGCCAGCCCAGGGCTGAGCACCGCGGAGGGTTGTGTGCAACCTGTCGGTGCCCTGCAGAGCAGGGATTCTCCTGCTCGTATGCAAGACGTCAGCTTCATATTCTTCAAACTTATTGTCCGGCCTTTAATCTGCCCCCACCCCCTCTTCAGGCACATCCTAGAAGGGATTTACTGGCAATGCACATTCAAATGTAGTGCACGTCTTGAGCTTCAAGTGCTCTGCAGCGTTGTGGTCCAGA
Source organism: Phoenicopterus ruber ruber (assembly GCA_009819775.1). NCBI lineage: Eukaryota > Metazoa > Chordata > Aves > Phoenicopteriformes > Phoenicopteridae > Phoenicopterus > Phoenicopterus ruber. Next base: position 29,313,142 of record CM020221.1, on the reverse strand, counting down.
TCGTTCACTGTCCCTGAAATCAGGAGCAGAGGGGAGACATTAACCCTATATCTGTGCATTACACTGAGCTGCCAGTCACAGCTAGAAAACGAAGCAGTGTGATAATCTCCTTTCCCCTTCCATTGGCAACGCGTCTTCAGTTATAAGAGAATTACGATGTGTCGTTCCCCCAGCTTTGCTGGCACTGCAGCAGATATCATTCAATGTGTGCTATTCATTAAACTATTTGTTTTATCCAGATATATGTTATTAACCTCCTTTCCATCAATCCAGTGAGGGCCAGAAGTGTTTGGAAATATGTGTGTGTTCGCTGCTTTTATGGAGGGTATAGTAAAAAAATTAAAACTCCATAAACATCAGGTCAGGTTCACACCAGTATAATTCTTCTGCAGCTGGTGGAAAGGCCAAAGGAGGGCTGGAGCCCAGCCCTTCCTATAGAAAAGCACTAAATACGTGCTCAGTTGTGGAGCTCTGCTAGAACAAGAACAAAGAAGAAATTAAAGTAAATACTTTTCTTAATTAAGGAACCTTATAGGACAAAAACATAATTAGAATGAAAGCAATGACAGCACAGGGCTGTCAGTAGCAATATTTTGTAGTGTGGAAGTAGGCAGAGGAAGCAGGAGCGAGAAAGGGGAGTATCAGAAATCTAAATGCTGTGCAAAAATATAATAAAACATGAGTCCTGTCCTAAAGACCTAGTCTTTCGATAGAAAAAGAGGGATTTCTCTCATATTTTTTCAAATTGGTAGACATGATTAGGATGAAGTGACTTATTAGAAGTTAGACAGAGAGTCTGTAGGATGCCCATGACGTATCTCCAAGTATGGGAATTGTCTGCTTTTTTAGAAGACTGGCCACCTCTTTCCCTGGAGGGAAAACAGGCTCAAAGAGAAATAGCTATCAGCTCCTTAACTGGAGAGTACTGGGAGGACAGGGATACATACAATGAAGATAAATTGCTGGAGTAATGGAAATTGAGAAATTGGATTGATTTCATACAGTGATCAGCTCACTAAGACTTTGGGTTACTGTTAAATCTTTATATTGCACAAAAAGTGAAAAAGATTTTATTAATATATATATGTATGTTCACAAATATATTAAATTAAACCACAATTACAAAATATTCTCCGTTTTACAGCAATTCCTATCTCAAAATGACTCCCTTTCCTCTCTTTTTATTATCATCATTCTCTGGCTGCCGCTTGGACGCTTTGTGCAGCACCGTTACAGAGCTGACATCTGTTGTGATGCATCTGTTCTTATAAATAGGCCTATCTCTAGTACCAGGCTGTGCCTTTTCTCTCATATGGTTGTTCATCTTGTTGTTCTCCGCTGTTTTTACTTTTTAAGTTAGCAAAAGGCAAAAAATAAAGTCAGCAGGAAACCTTGCATTCAATTTGCCAAGAGTCACATTATTATGAGTGTGCTGGTTTGGGTGGGGAGAGGGGCAAAGGACCTATTGCTACACACCCAGGTGTGAGACAGATGTTGAAACACTCTTCTGCTCAGGAAATTTTTCTTCCTGATCCAAATCAAAATCAGTAGGACAGAGAAGCCGTAGCGGGGCATCACACCAAGACACTGTTGCAGCAATGCCTTTCAGGAGTTCAGAGCGTGGCTTAGCTGGTCAAGTCTTTTCTGCTGCGGATCTAATGCTTCCTAGCTCTCATCCCAGTCCAGAGCCATTCCTTTAAATAGCCCTCCGGAGTTGTTTCATTGACAATCTTCCCAGGCTGACAAATCTTTCGTGCACTTGAACTGGGCTGACACACTGATCTGTTCATTTGTATCCACCTTCTAGTTCAGATCTTAGTGAAAATTGATTCTTTGGCATTTTCGTGTGCTGGCAGTGGAGACCTTTCACTTGCCACCATCAGCCTGATGAGGAATCATCCCAGAGTGATCTGCTGCAGGCATCTGTGGAACGCTTGCAAGTTTGAGAACAATTTAAAAACATGTTGGGAGGTGAAAATAGCAGGGGTCATCACTGTCAGTTACCTTCAAGTCTGACAAGCTGTGGAAGTTTAATCTGAAAATTCTCCCGTTGGCTCAGTATCACCTCACTGATGAGATCTGGTGTATGATACTAAAGGGTTGGTGCCAAGGAATTCTTTTCAATACCATTCTAGGCGCAGTGTACAGCATTGCAAAACACCTGATTTGCTAGCATTAACTGTACAGTACGCTACCTCTTTTAGACAGACATTTCCCGCACTAAAACCCTTGGGACTCCTTACTTGCCTTGAGGGTTCTTCAAGCACCAGACGAGAGTTGATTATAAAGCAGATCCACAGCATGTCATTAGCAATTTCAGACTTGAATTATCTTAATGGTTGAATCGCTTTTAATGGTAGAGAGGGGGCTTGGCTAACAGGTTAGGTCAAGGCTGATCCTAAACCTTGAGGAAAACTGCACTCACGTCTGAATTTCATGGCTTCAATATTGACTTTATGGGCCATATGATGGCCCCTATGATGCATCATTCTCTCTTTCGCATCGGACTTGTTCTACAGTTAATGGCTTAACGCTTTTGAGTTGGCACTTTTAGTGTAGGGGATTGTATTTCTCTTCACATGGCTCATGAGCAGATAACCGAGCACTGAAAAATACAGCTCATCTTCTACAGGCATTATCTTTGTAAGGGAAAAAGACTGTGGCATGTTAAACAGCTTTTAGGGATATTCTCTTTTAATATGATACAGAGTCTTCTTAAGAGTGATCTACATATCCAGTGGACTGTTTCTTTGGTTGAATAACTAACCCGAATCAAAAGCCTGCAAAATTCAGGAACAAGTGTATCTGGATCTAAGTGTGACAAATGGCCTCTAGAACCAACCAAAAATCTAAGGCCCAGGACACTCCAGATCAAACCTGGATGTCCTGCTATTGCCTTGGCTCAGACTGCATTGAATCCCTGCCTCATCTGGGGTAAAAATCTCAGAATCAGGCCATAATCCAACATCTGTAACTATTATAAATGGTTGGTGCGTTGTGGTGCTTTTAGTGTCACGAACGTGGGATCTCTGTAAGACCTTCCGCTCAGATAGCAGACAGAGTCGAACCGTTCTACCAGGGAAAAGTCAGCAAACCAAAGCGACACAACTCTAAAGAGAAACCAAGGATAGAAACGCCAACAAGTTTTTCTACTGATCCGAATTCACCACATGAGATGAACGAGCAAATGGAGGGGCCTTAAGAACAGGAGCTAGGTTCTGGTATTTGGGAATTGTACCTTTTCGGGAGGTTTTAGAACCTAGGAGAGGGATTTGGTCATGGACCGATTAAAAGCTGAGGCTTGAAAATCGGTTAGTGTTATGTATAATTACTTTTCCAGCGATATCAGGAAATTATTTAAATGCAAATTAAACTATGCTGCCAGAAGGTAGATGTATAGCACTGAATAGAGCTGTTTTAGAAAACAACGTAATTTTAGGAAAATTACCTCCCTGTCCTGAGAAAAAAAACAAAGGCTGTGGAATTAGTGGTACCAATAATGTTGTATCACTAAGATCAGTTAAACATTGTTATTCTGCAGGACTTAGGCTGCTATAAAACTCTTCTAAAATGAGTAACAATGGTTGCCTAAGTAAGTCTGAAAGGACATTTTTGAAGTGAAACGATTTCTTTAACTTTCTTGTAAAACAAAGCATATACCACTTAACACCAGCTGGCTGGGAGGGCGAGTGGAAAGTTGAGAGGGTTATAAAGCTTAAACTCCTGTCCTTTTGGTTCCCAAAACTGTAAGTTTTGTATGTGCCAGCCAGACTTGTCTAATTTTATAACAATACTGTGGAGCCGCTTGCCATTTTAATCGGGGGATTCATAAAACTCACCCAGGTCCCATACTGTGCCGCTCTGAGCTGCTTTGTGAAAGCCACGGGAGGTCCTTCTAGGACCTTCAAAGTGAGCAAAAGGGAAAAAAACACCTGAAAAAAGAAAATAAATTAACTCAGATTAATGTAGAGAGAATACCACAGTGTACTGGAGGTGGGGAAGTAATTTGTTTGGCTTTCACGAGAGGACTGAACTCTATTTACTCTCCCTTTCCATCCGCCAGGCTTTCCTGCAGGACTATCGCAGGCTATGCCACTGGTCCAGCAAGAGAGTTTTGCTTGTTTGACGAGTCCAGGAATTTAAAGTTTCTGTTCCACGTTCAGACCTTCCTTTGCTTTCCTCTGGGAGGTTAAAAAGAAAAAAAGAATGCTTTGTTGTAAAAAGTGACACATTTAGAGGATCAAGACTAAGCAATTCTGGTTGGCTTGTTCAGCCTGCTTTTGTACCAACTTGCAGTGGGCGCAGCTGGGTAACTCGTAGTGTTACAAAGTGGGGCTTCCTCATGGAAACAGGCTTGTGAGAGAAAGAGCTAACCGATCAAGCAGAAGTGGTGCAAGCAGGCGTGGAGAGGTGGTGGTTTTAGCTCCTGCTCCATTGGGCTTTCTGTCAACCTTGTCAGGTCTTGGTAATAGCTCAGAAATGAGTTTCCACATGTCCAGCATCCATTACCAAGGGCAAATTTGAAAAAGACTTTAAATCCTCTTGGGATACTGGTCCACCTCAAATAATAATAAAAAAAAAGTGTGTGATGGGGAACAAAGTAATTTTTTAACTACAACCCCTTTTCCCAAGGAATGCTGGAAACTGCTATCCCCACAGCCCTTTTGATGGTGCTCTGAAAGGGGGAGACAGTGACAAAACCAAACGAAGTGTTGCTTGAAGGCTGTGCCACAGACTCCAGAGCTCAGTGGGCTTCCAGGACAGCCAGTGATTGAACGCTGCATCCAACACACTTGCACTCAATGTCTAGGAGTCAGTCAGAGGTACAGGAGGCGGGCAGGAAGCCCGGTTCCCAGTCGCTCCGAATGTCTGAGAAGAGCTGAGATACAGCGCTTAGGAAAGGGGGATTCAGCTGGTTGTAGGGATGACACGAGGCAGGAAGCAGCAAGATGCAAAGCAAGGGAAAATCAGAGTTAGAGACCTTCTTGCTTAAGACTAGCATTTCCACCCCTTAATCTGTTTAAGGGAGCGGTCAGGGGAATCAAGACAAGCAGAGAGGTGAAAGAGAGAGTAATTTTGTGGTGTTGATAGCACGCAGCATGGGCCCTCTTGCGCACTGGATATGTGCATCCTTGTGCAAATACACACGGCCAAATGTTTCTCTGGGGTGCGTCATAAAGCACATAATTGCAAGACATTTCGCACACCTCCCAAGGAGCCTGCTGTGACAGCTGCTGAAAGACAAATGCCAGCAGCAATCAATGCCTGGCTAGCAATATTTCAAGCAACCATGTACCCAGGAAAAAGGTTCCCCTGTTGCCTGCGGTTCCACTGACTTCCGAAAGCAAGTGAATATCAGAGAAGAGACCTGTACCTTGAAATCTGGGGTGTAAGTGTGCCTTTCATCAGCGTGAGGGGGATCTGGGACCAATCTGCCTTCTCTCCCCTTCTTACTCCTCCCTTTCACCAGCCTGCACCTGCGTTTCCCTGGCATGTGAGTGCCCAGAGGGTGCGGGAAAGCGGCTAGCTTCATGCGTGCTTGGAACACTTCCCAGCCCTTATTGCTATGGCTTCTGAGGGCATTTGCAGGCTCCTTGCATCAAGAATGTCTTTACCGAGGGAACTAAAACCCATTGTAAAGAAACAAAGTGGGAATTGTTGATCAGGTTAGAGTGGCCAGGTGTACACCACACGCAAAGAGCACTTACTGGAGACAAAGTTTAAACTAATATGTTGCATATACATCAGCCTTGCAGTACACTGAAGCCTCTTTATGTCACCCCGGCAGCAGAAAGAAGTTTAAAACCATTATTTTGCCTAAAGAACCTCCTTGAATGGGCCACAAGTGTGTGAATGCTTATTCATAGTCGAAAGTAAACTGCCTAACAGTAAGGGTTTTTTGCTTTCCAGCGGCTGTGGGAAGTAGAGGGTGAGACAGAGCTTCTCCAAGGGAATGTGCATTTACTGCTGGGGGGGCTGGGGAGGTTCTGGAGCAGCGTTGTCACATCAGCTTTGCTCTTTCCTCTTGTTCCCAAAGAACTGTGCTAAAATGAGACCTCCTTACCCTCTGAGAAGGGTTATGTGGGAAATAAAAGGCTATAATGTGAGGGCACAGGATTGCTCAGCAAAAATCTGTCAGCAATTTGGCCAGGGGAGCACCGAGGCAGGGATTGGAGTCCCTCTGAAATGATGACTTCTATTGACAAATCAGCTCCTTGTTGGAGATTTTTGACAGCTTGGCCCTGGACGTCTGTTCTCACAAGATTTTTGTTGTTTTGGCTTCTGGCTCTGGCCCGAAAGAATTGGCAGAGGAAGGTTGTGTTTACCTAGCAATATATATAATTTATAGAACTTGAATTTGAGGGGGACTCTTTTGATATGAAATATGGAAGGTACTTCAAAGTCTGACAAGCTGTCATGGTGGAGGAAGGCACCCTGTCTTCTGTTTAGCTCTGAAAAAAAATACAGCAGCACTCAGGTGGGATGGTGATAAACAAGAGATGCATGCTGCCTTGGGCAAAGGGCTAGACGGAGCATTTCAAAGATGTGCCCAAGGGTATTACAGCTGAGCTGAAATCTTTCTGCCTACACAACTAGGACACCTTGGTAACTCCACGGACCTCTTTGACCGCCATCTGTAAGCTTCTTGCTTTGATTTTACGCTGGTCAGGTATCTGGTTTTAGGCTGCTCATTTAAAAGATAGTAGAAGAGCTGCCAAACCAGCCTAACCCATAGAGAAATTTGTATCTAGGGAGAAGCTATGATTCAGCTTTCTTGGCACCTCCTTCCTTTGCAAGTAATGAGAAATAAAGGACATGGAAGTTCAGGCAGTCCTTTGCACTGAGCCAGGCATAGTGAGTGAGTGATGTTCATCTACTGATCACTGATAAGGTGGTGAAGCTCAGGCGTGAGGTAGTATCCACACTGTGTAAGACATTGCCATGATAGATGGTGAAATAGTTACTATTGCTTAATCAGTAAAGATATTCTTTAATGACCTTCATATCCGAGAGGAAAAAAGAAAAAATATCAGGAGCAATGAATAAGTCCTCTTAAAAGCTTAATTAAAATATGAAACCTTTGATTTCAGGCAATTAAATGAGACATTTTCTGCCTGTAAATTAAGTGTTCTGATATACTCTAAACAGAATACGCTATGGCTGGAGCTGTTTCAAGATTATAATAGTCGGATAGTAGTGCTTCAGATGTGCACCTCAAAGCAAAGCTGACTGCAGAACAGAGGCAGAGATTGCTTCCAAGCACTAATGAGAGCTGAAGACGCTCTGCTGGTGGCTGTCAGCATTGGCGGCTGCTTATGACGCTGAAGGATATAGGGCAAAAACCCACGGAAAATTTGGAGAAGAAAATGTAAATGATGGTGCTTCTCTAGAGTTAGACGGCCAAGCCTAAGTGCCCATATAAACTGTACACGTATGTTGGGAGCAACCCGAAAAAGGTGCTTTTTTTCCAGCTGAGCCATTCACCGTTCAGGCTAAGGCATCCCTCAGCATTGGGTGAGGGCAGAGGGAGAAGATGAGCTTGGTTGTCAGCCAATCTCAGCTTCGGAAAGTAGCTTTTCCCTGCCTAAATTCACTCTAATTGCACATGGTTGGAGCTTTTGCTGTTTACGCCCTGCCCTAAAATACAGAACAGCAGCATGCTAGGCAATTAATAGCTGTCATGCCTTCTCCCAGATCTAGCAGCACTTTGGGGATATATATGACACACGATTTGTACAATCAGTTAGTAAAAACTTTGTAAGGCACTTTGGGATTCATCTGAATGAAAGGTACCACCATAAATGTAAGATCATTCTCATTATCATTAATATTCTTTTATGAGGGACCTTATCAAAAGCATTTTGAAAACCAAGTAAATTATCTACTAGGTCACCTTTATGTACTATTTTATTAACTTTTCAGATGAGGAATTGCTTTGAAAGAACGATATTTCCTTACGGAGGACTGAAGGGGTTTACTCCCTGTTGTCATTTATTGCCTCCATTATGGTGACATTCCAGGCTACAGCTGCGGTCGGGGCCCTGTTGTGCTTGAGGCTGCAACGAAATAAAAGGAGAGACTGTGACATTTTGGAAAACTTAAAATTTAAATAAACTTGCTGGTTTTGTCCATGCTGAGGGTCCATGCCCTCAGTCCCGTTTGTGGCACCAGCTGGATGGTGGTTCCTCCCAGGCGTGGAAGATGGGCATGGGGCATCATCCCCCAGCCAGGGCTTCTCTACCGCTTTTGGGGCGTGAACCGGCCCCCAGAGAACCCCGCGACCCTCCCCACCGCGCTGGTGCTGGCTGCGGTCGGTGCCCTGCCGCGGGTGCTGCTGCCTGGATGGACAGACAGCGTTCTGCAAGAATCGCAGAGTGCCCGCTCCTGCATTAGCTCGCGGTGAGCTTTCCCTTGCTGTTACTGCGCAACAGGAGCCAGCACTGAATTCCTTCCTTCGTTTCAGGGGGCATTAACCCTGTACGGTGAGTGGGGCACCTTGTTTGAAGGTTCACTATTGTGTAGTTGTTTTTTCTACAGCTTGGGCCAGGTTCTAGCAAGTCAAGGTGATTTACAGCCCTGGTGAACTGGCGGCCACATAACTCCTTCCTCAGGTCCTGTTCACCTTCCACGAGTTAAAGTAAATCACTGCTGAAGTCACTCTCTAATTTCCCACAGGAAAGCGGCACAGACAAGGACTCTCTGTAGTTCCCTTCGTACAATAACTCAGCCAAGGGTTTTTTTTCCTGCTTCACCATCCTCTGATTTTCAGCCTCCCCCTCTCCCCCAACAAGGATACAGGGTTCTGTAGAAAAAAGGCCTGATTTTATACATCTGATAGCGAGTTACCACAAAGAGTGGTTGTCTTCCAGCAGATATAGTATATTTGAGTTAATTAGGTACAATAAAGCTGTCACATAACAACAGCGCTTTCTAAGTTTCACTCATTACATGCCTGGATGGGGTTTAATTTTTTTCTTCTCTACTGTATCTGAAATAACTTGAATTTTTTTTTAATAAGCCCTATGTCTCTATGTTCATTTCCTTTCTAGCTTGTCTGCATTTACTCTAGCCTCTGTTTCTGCTCTTTAGTCAGATACCCCTTTTAATTTTTAAAGGATGTTTATTTTCAGTAAACTCTACTCAGCCATGGAGATTTTATCCTTCCTGTTCTTATTTTCAGCTCAAAGGTCCAACCACCATCTGCTTCTCTAGCACAGGTTCTTAAATAGCCTCCGGACTGATTACATTAGCCAAACCACCCTTGGTACAACTCCTGGGGCTGCCGGAGGACTTACTCAGGAACAAATTTGCTGTAAGTTGTTAAAGAGTTTCACTTTGCCCTTGAGCCTTCTGTTAATCATTTTTCTCATAGTTCTAAAATCTGGCCTTTTAAAGTTCACCCTCACTGCATTACCCCTAGGAGAGTAACCTTCTATTATGATATCAAACCTAATTGCACAGTGATTATGATTACCCAGTGGATTTCTTACTCTCACCTCCCTTAATTCCTGTGCATAATTTAGCACAGAGCTGAGATTCAGTTCCTCCGACAAAGGACTCCCCTGAAAAGTAGTCTTTAAATAATGTCAATTAACTGGCTTTTCAGACCACGGGATTTTCAGCTGACAGGCAGCAGAGGCGTGGAAGTCGTCATAGCTCTGCCACTACTGCCTCAGTGCCCCCCCGAGGGTCGACCCGCGTTGGCCCAGTGCCGGTCCTAAGAGACATCCAGGGCTGATCCCTAACGCCTTGCGCTGGCCCCAGTGGTCCCTGCAGCTGGCCCAGGTGGCTTTGGCACCTGCAGAGTGGTGACATCGAGAGAGAGGAGCCCCCCAAAAAGCCAGAAAAACAAAAAGAGCAGAAGGTTTGGACATGAGAAATCTCTTTATGTGATAACGGGCAGAGGAAAGGAGGGAGGTGGTGGGGTCAGTGCACATCTGGAACGGCTGTTTGGTGACTGTGGTTCTTGCAGCACATGGGTGATATACATTAATACAGCTGCACACCCCACCAAAGCCTCTTGGAGCCTGTGCTCGCTCTCCTGTCCCTCCCGTGACCCTTTATAATGAGCGTGGTGGCAGACCAGATCGATCTGTTTGGTGGTTTCCATGAACTAAGAACAAATGGAGCAATCTGGAGAGAGCATGTTGCTAATTTCAGAATGCAATAGCTCCTGGTGACTGCGCTGGGCCATTACGAAAATGTTTACCCTTCAAGGGCTTCTGGAAATTCAGTGGAAATATTTAGGACTGAGTACATGACAGAGGTAGATACGCTGGTCTTTTTAGATTTCTGAGTTGGAGTACTTTAACTGAGGATCAGGCACCCCTTTATAAATAGCTGTTAGCAGAAAACGCAATTTGCGTAACAAAAAAAAAATAACATTAATTTCTTCTTTAAAAAAACCACGGTAGCTGTGAAGAAATGAAGGAAATGAGAACTAGCTCATAAAGATTAATTAATCACAGGAAAAATTTCCTCTATGAGAGGTAAAGTGTGGCAGGATTCTAACTGTCTGTGATAAACATAAATGAATATTTTCTGTTTGCCCTAGCGGCTGTTAATACACATATTTATCTTAATGCATTGAAAAAAAAATTAAGTAAAATAAAAATAAAGCTCAATGGCTTGTTCTAAATGGATTCCCAACGTTGGCAGAAAGACGTACAAGGCACTAAACATGCCTTTGCTAAATGCCGTATGAGTGTATACCAATGGTGCTGAAAACAACATAATGGGCTATTGCCTTTCAGCTTTGTAATTGCGGCTATATGGTGTTGTTGGGAAATCTCTTGCTTTATGGGTGGGATGTGCTGAGCAGAGGCTGGTGCTGACACCGAGCCAAGCAATAGCTCTGCTTGGATTGGTACCAATCCCACGTTTTCCTGCCTTTCACCTGTCCCTGACGTGAAGTCCTCCCTGCTGGTGGTTCATAATTTCCTCAGAGATGTGAGATGGCATGACAACCTAAAGCACTCACAGAAACATTTGGAAGCTGCAAGCTTTTATTTTTACATGGAGCTGACACGCCACTTGAGTGTCCTCTCTGTTGTCTCTGGCTGACAGTTCAATATCGCCCTGGTCATTGTTGTTTGCAGCACTTTGCTTTTAGGAGGTGGTCATGCAAGCATTCTTATTTGTTCAGACGATCAAATCAGCCACTCGGTGGTCACTCAAGCTTTCTCTGCACTTCTTTTCCTTCTGAATCATTTCTTCACCGAGATGCATCCACTGCATTTACACAAGAACCTTAGGCACAAATTGGCTGGGATTTCATCTCTGATATATCAGGAAAACACATTCTGGTCTTTGAGGACTTGTGTTGTTGAATGCTATGCAATAAACATAGGAACAAAAATCACAGAGACGCTTAAATCCAGAATAAAAAAAGTTCCCATTGATTTCATGGGCCTAAAGGCCTCCCCTCCCTGCAGTGGATTTTCTTATTAGCACTGAATGTAAAGAGAAATCCAGCCTGGCGCCATCTGATTAAGTCTTCATTTCACCGTGCTCAAAGCATCCCTACCACCAGCATCTCCGAGTGCAGGATGATATGAAAGGAAATAAAGATGGACGGGCACCCATGACAAGCCACGTCACACCCTGCCCATGCTGCCGGGCTGCTCCAGGCTCTGTATGAGATGGGTGCCGCGCCGGGGCAGGGGGATTACACGGGTCTGTGACCAGGTGGTACTAACGGGGGACCTACGTCCCCATTAGGTAGCTAATGCACTCCTCGCAAACCTTCCTCTCCTGAAGTAAGTCTAGCCAACCCTGAACAGACTTATAAAATCAGTTGAAGAGCTTTATTAGGGACTAAGAGTGTACCCAGCCTATGCAGGGGGGTAATTTGTACAATCAGTGGAACAGAGGGCAGAACTCCGTCTGAACCAGGAAGCCAAAGGCAATAATAACTAACGTGTATCCATAAAAAATTCATGGGAAATTTCATCTTGGGTAAAAGAGAATGAATAACTATGTTGATTAAGTATTAAAAGTTCATTTTATTTTTAGAAGTACTCAGAAAATTGAAAACATCTGGGAACATTATGCAATTCTTTTTACATAATATCTTCCATTTACATTTCATCAATGCCATCAGTTTAACCCTGCCCTGTATGGAGGCAACCCGCAAGACCCAGTCCTCTTTCCTGCTGGGCTGCAAGAAGTGGTTGAGTTCAGACACTTATCTCTCTGTGGAAAAAGCAGTGTGTGTATAAGTGATGGTCTATATCAGAGCGTAATGCCCAGGCCCTTCTGCATGTCTGACTTTCAGCATCCTACTAGCAAAGTGTGACAAGTTTGAGGTGTGGGTGGTAGAAAAATGTCTTAAACTGAGTGTTTTGACTGATCTGTTAAAATGTTGGGAATTTGCCCTGAGACAACCCATAGTACTAGCTGTGGATCCCGTTAAGTCACAAACAAGAAGCTTCCAGAGAAAGCTTAGATCCTCAGAGATATTTTGATAGGTAACATCAGAGGTTGCATCTAGAGTGTAGAAACGTAAGTGTCTTTGAGGGTCTGCTGTCACTGCTGCAGTGACAAGCCCAGGTCTGTTGGTGTCTTACTGCAGGATGTTTTACTCAGAAAGTGCTGTGATCTTATTCTTTTAATTTTTCTTTAAAGAGGTGAGACACAGAGCCTTAGGAGTATGGACAATGCTCAGAATGGGCACATAGGGTTGTGCACCTGGGGGAGTGACTCTCCAGAGAGCAGCTGAGAGCAGGCGGGGTGGGTGATGTGGAGCTCCAGCCCCTCCAAAGCACAGAGGGCCCTCCACAGGTCTCTGGCAGAGAGTGGAGCAAAAGGACAGCAATGTTTTGGATCACCTTCCACCTCCAGCAAGCATTCTTGCTTTGACCCAGATCTCTGCAATTTCCATCAGGTACAAATACACCAAAGCAATTTTGTTTGTCCATGTTAAAAGGCTCATTCACAGGCATTGCAGCACCTCTCTACATGGGGACGAGCCCCTGTGCTAAGGCAGCTCTATTCCACGTCCCACAGAGTAATCACCTTTCAAGGACAAGGCTCGTCATTCCCTCCCATGCAGAGAAGCTGCCAGCAGGAGGGACCTGGCTTCATGTGTGTGTGTTTGCGAGATTGTGGCATGAGGTTAACGCATGTAGGATTTACCAGATGTCTCTCTGTGGAGTGGGCTGCTTTGGAGAGCAAAAGAGTTCTTCAGTCTATGCCTAACCGGAGGAATGAGTCATACACCTGCGCACGCTCCTTTCTTTCAAGGACACGGTGCCCTGTGGAGGTGGGGATGTTTCTTTCTTGCCTGGAGAATCTCACATCATCACAGGCAGAATATCAGAAGAATGGGGAAGAGATGATGCATTGACTTTGCTTTATAACTTGCCTCCCTCTTAGTGTCTCTGGCAGGTCAGATAAGCCCTGTCTAATCTCACATTAAAAAAAGTTTTACCAGTGCTTGCCTCTTTTTTTTTTTTTTCCCTGTTTTAGCTTCCCTTGCCACTTGCTCAGCTAACAGAAGGTATTGCACCCTTTAAGTGCTTGCAAGAATGTGCTTCTCTGGCTAATTTCCAGGCAAAGGAAAGTAGATGGCATGAACTGAGAACTATCTGAATCTGAGCACAGGCTTCCTTTAAAGTCTAATTGCAGTGGGGACCGTTCAGCTGGCACCACTCACGACGAGCACTATTGCTCAGCTCTCCGTCAGCGTCGTGGGATGGCTCCGCAGAGCTGGCTGGGATGTCTCAGTGAGCTGTGCAGAGCACCTGGTGTGTGTGGGGACAGTGGCCTTCGCAGGGTGCCTTGGGAGCTGAGGCAGCAGTGAGGTGTGGGGTCCATCCCTCCCAGCAAGTGCTGAGCAGTGTCTGGAGCTCACGGTGACAGATGGGTTGGATGGTAATGGGGTCTGGTCTTTCTCACTGCCGTCAAGGACTCTGATTGATTTGTCCAGTTTGCCATGATGAAGTCATTAATCTTGATGACACTTGCTGCAGCCCAGCCTTTGGCACACCAGAGTAATTCTTTTTGCACCTGCTGACAGACAGGTCGGATAGCAGGATTTTCACTGTCCATGAAAGCTGTGGACCTGATTTCTAAGAAAGGCCTGATAGACAGCCGCTAAAGGGAACAGATCAGGAGATGACCTGCCTTTGGTATAGACTGGAGACAAGCAACTTGTTTCTTGTAGTGAAAGGACAGCAAAGGATGGACCGTGTTTCCAAGAGTCCATATTATTCCCATGACAAGTCCAGGACTAACACCTCTCTCTCTATTATCCACTATACGGTGATATAATGAATCCCACAGGAAGGTACTCAGCAGAACAAGAATCTGGTAGGCAAAGCACCAGTGCATGTCCTGCTTCCTGCTATTCAATATCCTTATTAAACCTCCTCCCAGCGTGGAGGCACGATTCCAGGACAGAGGTGCCTTAATGCAATGCAGCTCCTACTTTGGAATAACAGCGTAATATTAAATTGTAATGGTACAAGACACTTCTCAGTGACCTGACAGTGCCCTTCTTGAATGTGGCATTAGATATTTTGGCTTTCTGAGTGTTCAGACAAGCCTAAGCATGGCAGAGATGGACCTTAAGGAGAACGGCTTTTACAACAGAAAGTAGGAGTTGTTTCTACCAATGACCCCTTGTTTCTTTGTCATTTCCTGCCATCCCCCCCAAGTCAATACTGAACAAAATGAAACATGAGTCAATAATTTTAAAAACTCAAGCAAAAAATGCTATCAGGCTGTGACATGGAAGGAAAGGATGAACGTGTTGGATAAAGTTTAATATTAAGCCTCTGTGTAAAGGTTAAATGTTTAATTTCTGTCCACTGATATCTACCTATTTTTTTTTATCATGGCTATAACTCTGGAGGAATGAAAGTTCAAATGATTGACCATAAATTGTAGTACAGTCCACTGCTAGCAAGGTTAGAGTTAATAGATTATCGATCAGTGTAACGGTAAGTGGCAAACTAATTTTTTCCCATCAACTCTCTTACTGGGTAGTTGCTTTCTAGGGGCCAAAGACGTAACAGAGCTTTGCATTGAATTAGCTTGGAGAGTTACATACTATGTACATCTGGTAGATTCAGCCCAGGATGCTACCAGAGACCTCCGGGATTCCTGTACCGATGCTGCTGTTCAGACATGTTTCACAGCTATGTTTTTCTTTACCATTGAGACTGGTAAATCCTTTGTTGAGAGCTGGGAAGGTTTGCAAACACTGGGATAAGGGGTTGTATCTCCCTGTACCATCGCCCACCGACACCTTCTAATTCACTAATTTTCCTTTTCAGTACTGCGAGGAGGTGTCCCTGGAAAAGAGGTTGCTGGTAGTCTTGTTGCACCTGAGAAGATATCTGGATATGTGATGGAAAGCAGCTTTTGAGGCACCAACTGCTGAAAATTTTGTGCTTATGAAGAGGATATTAATAGTACTGGAAAAATTATTTGTTCTTTGCACTTCTAAGAACCGAGAGACTGGAAGTCCCTACTCCATCCCTACAAGAACCCCTTGGACATTACAAATGTCCTTGACTTATCCTGCTGTGTTGTATGGCACAATATTATTTACAACTTCCAGTTTTTCATATGAGGAACCTTAAGCTTGTTGGAGTGTGCAGGACACAGGGAGCTCAGAAGGGGAAGAGGGGGCTACCTGGTGCACACAGCGTAGTTACCTTGTGACAAAGCATCTGGCTCTTTTTTTGGGACCTCAGGACTTAGGTGGACACTTGCCACACTCCGGTCCTATTACATTGATTTGGGCTGGGTACCAAAGACGGAACTGGTGTCCAGCTTTGGTCACCCACTGAAAGGGAGATCAAAGCTTGTAAGTCTGGTGTAGAATAAAATAATTTATTCCTTATACTAAGGTGTCAATATCTGATTTTGATTTGCAAAAGCTTACTCTCTGCTGACCGGATACATTAACGCTATACACACACACACAGAATGTGCTTTCAAGAGCTTGCTATGCCATCCATAGTGGTGGATGGATGTGAGATATTAATGGAAGAATCTATGGAAAGTAACGTGGGAAATCAGCAATGACCCTTGCTCAGCCAAAGCTCAGAAATAAATGTTTTTCATCCTTGGAGAATTTCTGAGATTAGAACAATTTTTTTCCTTGTTCTAAGATGGAATGAAAAAATAAAAATCTTGATGTGTTTTTTTCCCATCAAACCAATGAGCTGTAAATAAATACATAAAAAAATAATTTCAAACACTTCATTTTGAGCTCTCGACATTTTCCAACCTTTAATTTCTCTAAACTACAATTTCAATGCAATAAAACTTCATCCCCTCTCTCTTTCCCCCAATTCTTCAGATTACATTTTGTTGGGGACTTCCTGCCTGGCTCTGTTAATAAGGAGATCTTAATTAGCAACCTCAAACTTAACCCACAGACAGAGAGAAACAATGGTGGTTTGCATGCGTGGGTTTAGTTTCCTTCTCCCGTCTGTAAATGTCAGGATCCTGTGGCCGAGCTATCCTGGCACAATGATGTGAAATGCTGATGCAAACCCATTTGTGATCACCCTGGTGGAGACATCGCAGGAAAAGCAGCTCCGGCTTTGTCATCACAGTTCCCCTCCAGAGAGGTTTTCCTGGGAGCTGGCAGCGACCCCGGCTTGTGCCCCTTTGTCACAGAGGGACAGGGGCCGACCCCTCTCCTGAGGGTCTCTCTGGAGAAGGCAAATGGTCTGACCAGAAGCATAGAATCATAGAATTGTTCTGGTTGGAAGAGACCTCCAAGATCATCGGGTCCAACCATTAACCTATCACTACCAAGTCCCCCACTAAATCATATCCCTTAGGGCCTCATCTAACGCCTTTTGAATACCCCCAGAGATGGGGACTCACCACCTCCCTGGGCAGCCTGTTCCAATGCCTGACAACCCTTTCGGTAAAGAAGTTTTTACGAATGTCAATCTAAACCTCCCCTGGCGCAACTTGAGGCCATTTCCTCTTGTTTCTGTTGTCTGTTACTAGGGAGAAGAGATCCGACCCCCATCTCTCTACAACCTCCTTTCAGGTAGTTGTAGAGAGCAATACGGTCTCCCCTCAGCCTCCTTTTTCTCCAGGCTAAACATCCCCAGTTCCCTCAGCCGCTCCTCATAGGACTTGTGTTCCAGACCCTCACCAGCCTCGTTGCCCGTCTCTGGACACGCTCCAGCACCTCAATGTCTTTCTTGTAGTGAGGGGCCCAAAACTGAACACAGTACTCGAGGTGCGGCCTCACCAGGGCCGAGTACAGGGGGACAATCACCTCCCTACTCCTGCTGGCCACACTATTTCTGATACAGGCCAGGATGCCGTTGGCCTTCTTGGCCACCTGGGCACACTGCTGGCTCATATTCAGCCGGCCGTCAACCAACACCCCCAGGTCCTTTTCCGCCGGGCAGCTTTCCAGCCACTCCCCCCAAGCCTGTAGCGTTGCCTGGGGTTGTTGTGACCCAAGTGCAGGACCCGGCACTTGGCCTTGTTGAACCTCATACAATTGGCCTCGGCCCATCGATCCAGCCTGTCCAGGTCCCGCTGTAGCGCCTGCCTGCCCTCCAGCAGATCAACACTCCCTCCCAATTTGGTGTCATCTGCAAACTTACTGAGGGTGCACTCGATCCCCTCGTCCAGATCATTGATAAAGATATTGAACAGAACTGGCCCCAGTACTGAGCCCTGGGGAACACCACTTGTGACCGGCCTCCAACCGGATTTAACTCCATTCACCACAACTCTTTGGGCCCGGCCATCCAGCCAGTTTCCTACCCAGCGCAGAGTATGCCCATCCAAGCCATGGGTAGCCAACTTCTCCAAGAGAATACTGTGGGAGACGGTGTCAAAGGCTTTACTAAAGTCCAGCTACACAACGTCCACAGCCTTTCCCTCATCCACTAAGCGGGTCACCATGTCGTAGAAGGAGATCAGGTTGGTCAGACAGGACCTGCCTTTCATAAACCCGTGCTGACTGGGCCCGATCACCGGTTGTCCCGTATGTGCCGCGTGATGGCACTCAAGATGATCTGCTCCATAACCTTCCCGGGCACCGAGGTCAGGCTGACAGGCCTGTAGTTCCCCGGATCCTCCTTCCGGCCCTTCTTGTAGATGGGCGTCACATTTGCCAGCTTCCTAGTCAACTGGGACCTCCCCAGTTAGCCAGGACTGCTGGTAAATGATGGAGAGTGGCTTGATGAGCACTTCTGCCAGCTCTTTCAGCACCCTTGGGTGGATCCCATCCGGCCCCATAGACTTGTGCGTGTCTAGGTGGCGTAGCAGGTCACTGACCATTTCCCCTTGGACTTCGGGGTTTACATTCTGCTCCCCATCCCTGTCTTCTGCTCAGGGGGCTGGGTGCCCAGAGAGCAACTTCCCTTGCTGTTGAAGACTGAGGCAAGAAGGTATTTAGCACCTCAGCCTTTTCCTCATCCCTTGACACTAAGTTTCCCTCCGCATCCAATAGAGGAGGGAGATTCTCCTTAGCCCCCTTTTTATTGTTAATGTATTTGTAGAAGGACTTTTTGTTGTCTTTTACGGCAGTAGCCAGACTAAGTTCTAATTGGGCTTTGGCCCTTCTAATTTTCTCCCTGCATGACCTCACAACATCCTTGTAGTCCTCCTGAGTTGCCTGCCCCTCCTCCAAAGGTGGTAGACTCTCTTTTTTTTCCTAAGTTCCAGCGGAGCTCTCTGCTCAGCCAGGCCGGTCTTCTTCCCCGCCGGCTCATCTTTCGGCTCATGGGGACGGCCTGCTCCTGTGCCTTTAAGATTTCCCTCTTGAAGAATGTCCAGCCTTCCTGGACGCCTTTGCCCTCCAGGACTGCCTCCCAAGGGACTCTGCCAACCAGACTCCTAAACAGGCCAAAGTCTGCCCTCCGGAAGTCCAAGGTGGCAGTTCTGGTGACCCTCCTCTTTACTTCTCTGAGAATCGAGAACTCTATCATTTCGTGGTCACTGTGCCCAAGACGGCCTCCGACCGTCACATCACCCACAAGACCTTCTCTGTTCACCAAACAACAGGTCCAGCGGGCGCCTTCTCTCGTGGGCTCCCTCACCAGCGCGTGAGGAAGTATCTTCCACACACTCCAGGAACCTCCTGGACTGTTTTCCTCTCTGCTGCATTGTATTTCCAGCAGACATCCGGCAAGTGAGTCCCCCACGAGAACAACGGCCAGCGATCGTGAGGCTTCTCCCAGCTTGCCTGTAGAATACTTCATCTGCCTCCTCATCCTGACTTAGGTGGTCTATAACAGAACCCACACAATGTCTGCCTTGGTGGCACTTCCCCCTGATTCTAACCCAAGGCATCAACCTCTCGTCACCATCCTCGAGCTCAAGGCAGTCAGACTCTCCTTAACATAGAGGGCTACCCCACCGCCTCTCCTTCCTTGCCTATCCCTTCTAAAGAGTTTATAGCCGTCCATCGTGGCACTCCAGCTATGTGTGTCATCCCACATGTTCCGTGATGGCAACTATCATAGTTTTCCCCTTTCACAACAGCTCAAGCTCTCCTGTTGTTTGCCCATGCTCGTGCATTCGTGTAGATGCACTTCAGCTGGGTAGTGATCTGTTGCCTTTGTGGTGGGAGAAGCCCTACTCCCTACATGTCCCATCTCAGGTATTTCCGTGGTTCCTAGCTGGTCAATGACCCCTGTGTCCCTGCTGCTGCACGGGTCTCTGTCCTACCTCATCTGAGACAGCAGTTACCTGTGAGGGGCGGACGGCAAAGCAGACTGTGAACGGCTTCTGCTCACCAGGCTCCTCCTTCCTCCTCTGGCTCTGGGTGTCACCACGGTTTGCACTGCGGATAAGAGAGGTACCATTCCTCAAAGGATCAGCCATTTTCTTCTGGCATGTAATTTTACTCATGTAAAACAGGTGTCTCATACACACATATATGCACATATACATATGTATACATACACATACATATGCACATATAAGCATGTATGAACATAAAATAAGTGTGCTTATATTTATGTTATACACAGGGAAGAGAAGGGTCAATGTGTGTTTTGTAAAGACACAGGGCACTTGTTGTTCACAAGGAAAGAAGGAACAATATGTTTGGGTAGGGGAATGGATGCCCTTAAACATTCTGATCAAGACAAAAAAGTTTCTATTTGATGTTAATGTGAGTCTTTTCTAAAGATCAGACAATCGGGCTCGTTTGGCTGTAGCGCGGTACAATGAAACACTGTCTTCAAAGTTTCAGAAATATGTATATATTTTTCTGCATGTACTGGCTTAAAAGCAATTTTACTGTGGAAGTGAGAGGTGCATGTGGCATTTCTGAATAAAGATGAATACTTTTGTTGCAGCTTCCTTTATATCTTTCCTTTAAAGAGTTCTTTTCTGTTTATTCCATTTCCCATATTGCAGGTTCCTAGACAATAAAAATCCAACCGCTCTCATGCAGAGGCAACGTAAGTTTTTGGACCTAATGTTTTTCGTTCTTTTAAACCTCGCTATACATTTAGCATGTGAAAAAAAAAAATGGTATGTGTGTGCACATGTGTGTTTTGCATGGCAATTCCTCAGTGGGAGACGGTCCAGGTTTAAACCCAGTCCTCTGCTAGTGCAGATATCTATTCACATAACACAATGTCTACAGGGAGTAACTCCATTAGCAGACAGCAAGCGTTGACTCAGATCTTCCTTCATATAATAGTGAAGGGGAGCGTGAGATGTGCTTGAGATTGCAGACAACCTGGCTTTCCCATCCAGGCTAATTTTTGAGATTGAAACAATTTCCCAGAGTAATTCAGATAAAGAGGTACAGTCTTGAGCATTTTAGTGAACTGATAACAAATTATTGCTTCAAGACAATCAGAAAATTCCATTTTTCAACATTTTTTTCTTCTAGATTTCTGCCCCCCCCCCCCCCCCACCCCCCCACCCCCCCCCCCCCCCCCCCCCCCCCCCCCCCCCCCCCCCCCCCCCCCCCCCCCCCCCCCCCCCCACCCCCCCCCCCCCCCCCCCCCCCCCCCCACCCCCCCCCCCCCCCCCCCCCCCCCCCCCCCCCCCCCCCCCCCCAATCATATTTATAAAGGAACAGTTGTTTAACACCTCCCAAGTGGAAAACAAAAAGACTCACAGCAAAATTGGGGCTGTGAAATGATCACAAATATCACTGAATCGGAGATGGGCTGCAAATGTCCTTTTCCTGGCATCCTTTACAATTTAACAAATTCACCAGGTGTACAGAGCTGCATGTGCATGGATAAGCATATTTATAGAAGTGACGGTGTTGTACATGAAATCAGCTCCGTGTACAAATCCTTCCGTTCCTTATTTGTACTTTTGAAACGCATGCAAAGTGCTGCAGACTTTTAAGGCCCCTTGCTGCACAGCACCGCGACGTGGCCACAGCATCCCTAGCGTTTGCTTCCAAAATATATCCAGACGTTTGCCTTCTGGCAAGGATGGAAGCAAGCTGAAACCGCAGTGAAATAAATTCTGTAACTAATAAAAAGCCTAATACCTGTTCCTGTCTTCAGTCCCAATAGTTTCATTGTTTGCTTTGCTTGACTTGAGGCTGCAAGAATGAAACCCAAAAGGAGATTTTTGATGAAGTGTCCAAAATTAATACCACTGCCCTGACACAGCAGCAGCAGCAGCGACAAAAACAGAAGTAATGCTTAGCTACGGAGTTTTGTTTTCAGACAGATAATCAAAAGGGAACTCAAAGAGATATTCAATTACAAGGAGATGGTGGTTTGAACAGCGGTACGGTACAACGTGCCTCTGCTGCGGTTGAAGGCACAGAAATTGGAAAGTGCCGGGGAAGGAGGGATGGTTCTTGGGGGATGCTGGCTTCAGCGGCAGCAGTCAACATCTCTGCTCCCGTCCGGCCGCAGCGTCTGACGGCAGAGCCCGGTGGGGCGAGGGGGAGAGGAGGGGATGTGCAGGGATCCCCACCACTGGGTGCTTGTCCTTCTCCGTGCTCCTCTGCTTGTGCCGCCGGGCCCCGGTTCTGCCACAAAGACTAAGGCAGGATTTACTGAGTGCGTCATACACAGCCCTAAAGCTGCATGAAGCAACAGAGATGCCTCCAACGGCGCCACGCACGGGTATCAGATGAAAGTGCCCAGATGTATAATGAGATGCTAGCGGTGGCGAGGTGCTGCACAGCGGCTGACGCAGATGTCTCACCTGGAAATCTCTTATTGCTGACACTCACTGTGCTATCACATCTTTACAGAGAGGCTGCGTTTATTTGAGGGAAATAATGGGACAACAGCAGTAGGACTATTTAAGTTTTTCATCTGCTGATGTTCATGCACCTGAAGTAAGGAGGCTGCTGCAGCTGCGACCTGCTTCTTCCACCTGGCTTGGGAAGAGTAGTCAGGGTCATATAGCAGCAGTGTTTTAGGAACAGCCCAAAGAAATGGTCCTCCTGCAGTCTGATGGACTCCTGTGTGCTTCCTGGAAACACTGGGGAAACACTGAGTGTTCCAGGGGAGAAACTCAGGGAGCAACTCACTGTTAGGGAAGACCTCTCTGCTGGCTTCAGCTGCTTGATGGAGGGTGTAGAGAAGGCAGAGCCAGACTCTTCTCAGCAGTGCACAACGAGATGAGAGGCTGTGGATACAAGTTGCAGAAAGGGAGATAGTCAGATATTTTTTCCCCCCAATGAGAGTGGTCAAACACGGGAACGGGGACGCAAGGAGGCTGTGAAGTCTCCATTCTCAGAGATATTCAAACCTTGACTGGACACATCCCTGAGTGACCAGCTCTGAGCTGGCCCTGTCCTGTGCGGAGGTTTGGACTGGAGACCTGACAGTTCTACCACATCGTGGGGAACAACATTAGGCTCCTAAACCGTCACAATTCAGGTGAAGCTTTGCAGCAAACAAGAATGGCAACAAGACCTGTCTCCCTCTTCCAAATTCCTTTGTGAAGAAATTCCATAAACTTTTTCTGGAGAGGCCGGGATAGGCTCCGCATGTAGCCTTTTGGTTTTCATTCCACAAAAGTTACAATCCTCCTTCATTGCCTGAACCATTTGCTCAATCTGTAGCTCTTTGGTGACTCTGTTCCAGATATACCAGCTCATCCTTGCTGCGTTAACCAAGACAGAATCCACCACAAAAAACACCACCTGAGCCCCCCTCCTCCAGGAGTTTTTCTGGTTGTTAGCAGGGGACTGACATTCACCCATAGTCTGCAGAATCATTATGTTCTTTAGATACATTAAAGTAATCTCCTTAGAAAGGACTTATTGATGACTTATACTCAAATGTGCAAATAATATGCTTGTAGAACATTAAAATGGCTCTAATAGGGTGGTAATAAATTTCTTTTTTCAGTATGGATGATTAGAAACTTCAGTAGTTAGAAGCTATTAATGTACTCACCATAAAGCATGAAAGTCCATCCTCATGAAACCCTAAATGACAGTACTGCCTATAAATTTTACTGGAGGTGGAAAGAGCAGTAATTATATGGCTGGCATTAGATGTAACAATTTCTGCAAGTACTGGTGGCAGATCTTCACCTCCTGCTGTTAAGCACTATTTTTGGGCATAGCCAGTAGCCAGAGTATACTGTAAATAATACTTTTCCATGATGGATTTCTGCACAAACAGGAAGAAAGAGATTTTTATTAAAAGAAAAATTGGCAAACAGTCAAGTGTAGATGGCTTAGAGAGTGGCAATGCAATAAAAAGCATTGAGCATCTGGTTCAATGTTGTCTGACTGGCCTGTGTGGATGGTGATGACTGAAAAACCCATTAGCTGCTGGCAGAAGTGAGCCTGAGATTATCATCCAGGCACTAGCACGGACGATTGCAAAACCACCAACTGTGTTGACATCCTCTCTGACAGGATACTGGAGCAGCCAGGGGTTGGATAGTCTCACATGGAGACTAGTTTGCACCCAAATAATTGTCTGAAACACCAGATAAATTGAAAAACCTATACGCAGGTGCAGCCAGGGTTGCTTCCAGTCTCCCATACAGCAGTTATTTGGGGTACCAATGACACACGTCTTTCTCCTCTTTAGCCCTCCTTTGAGCCTCCCATCCAAGCCAAGCCCCACCTTGTATTCAGTAAAACACTTCACAGAAGTATTCTGTCCTTCTCCAGTTTATTACTGCAGTGTACTTCTTTCTGACAAAACGTGTATTTTTACTTTCAGTATCTTGAAAGAAGTTCATTGGGACAGGGCAAATTTTGTACTTCTTAGTGGGATTCTCGAGTAGCAGGATCTAATTCTCAGGCTGGCAACTTCAAGTGTTTTGCGACACAGATTGTAACGGGAAGCAGCTAGCTGGCAACGCCTTCTGATTTTCATCATATAATGGAAAATATTCAACACAATGTGTATGTTTCTGCTAGAGCTAAACAAATCTTATGACGACCTAATCTGACATCAGTCTGGTAGCCTTTGATCATGTACATGGAGCAAAAACAAACAGAAAACAGTCATTATCAGGAATACAAATAGTTGACTAATGTGATATACAAAACAATTTGATTTTGCATATCAATCATATAAACTGTTAAAGTATGAGTTACTCAATTGGAAAAATGGTTTTAGGATAAATTTAAAATGTGAAGATCTTGACAGGTTGGACAGAACTCTCTTTGCGTATGATATTTCTTAGGCTATATGTTTTTTTAAATGCTGAGTCCTCATTCAGCACAGAAGTCAGGAGAGCTGTTCTTGGGCACAGAAATGATTTTTGAGGGAAAACAGAACATCATCTTATAATGTTCAGAACCTTTTGAAACCTTGCACTCCAAAACTTTTCCTGTGACATGATTATAACATCAAACCCTAGTGGTGAAACATTTGGAAGGATTAAGGTCTTCTGATAAATAGAATGACACAAAGGAAACCTCAGTAATTTCCACTTGGAAGGTCTTTTGCAGAAAGCATAGATGTGGGCACGGTTCATTAACCTAGTGTATCTTTTCCTCTGTCTTCTGCACCACTAATTCAATGGCCAAGTTATATGGTGCAGACTTCAGCAACAAATGTTTTGCTCAGAATTATTCAAGCATATAACAGAGAGAACGTGGAAGAACTCAGCTCACTTAGAGAGATTTGATTTAAGTTCTTGATTTCCTTATTCTAGAGGAAAACTCTAGTGAGCAGTAACAAGTGGCAGATTTAGAAGACAGATGAGCAGACAGAGGTTTGGGGGATCAAACTCAAAGGCTGTTAGGACTTAATCAGAATTTAGAAACGTGAGAAGCTGCTCACAGTGAAGGAGATGATGCTGATGCCTATGGGACTGCAGGGCAAATACCTGTTTGTGACTTATGGTTTCTATCTGCCTGGACAAGTGGCTTGTGTGTTGGCCTAACCATCACCAGCAAAAAGGCTCCCTGTGAATCTTCACACTACTGTAAATTGATGTGATGTATGGTGGGACTACATAACCCCTTTTCTTCTGATAAGCCCTTTCCCCTTTATGGTGAAAGACCTTTCTCATGGACTGCTTCTGACATGAAGAATACCACTCACATTGATTTCCATGATGAAAGTATCTTCTCTCCTCTCCTGGACCACTTTGTCCCTCACCTGATAGATTTCTGTCTTAACCTCCAATTGTATTTATCTCTACAGAGCATATTGGGAGTCAGTTTGCATAAAGACATTTTAAGCTAGATGAAGTTGGATGCTGAATGTCAAGCACAGCCCAGACCGTGCCAGATGCCTTTAAGAACATCACAGGTGCATAAATGGGTAGCTGCTCTCAGTGACATGAAACAACACAGTCTCCGTGACCTCAGCCCTTGTGTCACCAAATGTTACAGCATGCAACATCATTAAATACATGCAGCAGCCAATACACAATGGTCTTAGTAAAGGTGAAAAGAAAGCGCCTGCTCTCCTCAGTAAATTGCTGCCTTGGAATATGTTGCACAGGGTCATGTTCAAAAGATCTGATGCTTCATCAGTCTTTGCAAATACATTGATTCCAGCCTGGCTGGAATTTAATAACATGGAAAATGTCCTCTTACCACTGCACTGGGGATATCACAATCTGTAATTAGTTAACGATCCTAATGTTTCGAGTCTCTTTGGATGAATAATTTCCTTGTTGAAAACTGAAAGTTCATGTTAACCAAATTATTCTATTTGGCTGAGGATTGTTTTTTTGAAAAAAGAACAAAAATGTTTATTTTATTATGCACAGAAGGCATCAAACTTTCAATTGGATGGGAACAGCCCTGGCTGTGCTTAACTTAAAAACAAATAAAAGTAAGCAAATAACATGAAACAAATTATTCATTTTCTGGGGGAACAAAATATTGCACTTCACCAGACAGCTTGTGAAGAAAAACAATATCCGTGATCAACCAAAGGAATATTCTGGTTTGATTTTTCAGTATTTGCTCACAAAGCTGTGAGTGCTGGGTCTTTAGAGGGTGTTTCTGAAATACAGGGGCTTTCCCTCTTCTCCTTAGCTGGTGTGTCGGTGCCGGCTCCCTGAGTCAGGCTCACCAGGGATGCTGAATCATGCTGAAATGCTGTCTCATAGTGAAGTTGAACATTTGCAGCCTTGCAGGTCCTTAACAAATGCAGAGATCAAACAGGATTCATGTCAATTTAGTTTTCTAGCCTCAGCTACTAATATAGATTTCCTTTACAGTCAATGGAGGGAGGGGAGAAACATTTCCAGTGAAGATTTATCTCATCCCAAGACAGATACCTAAAAGAGACTGGATCCTTCATGGAGATTCCTCTCCGTATCTGCTATGTCGGCGCTGGGACACCTAACTTTTGGGTGGATAGAAATGTCTGAGATGAATCTCATCTTTATGCATTATTCCTTATGCCAGCGAAATTCTGTGCCAGATATTCCTCCTCATTATTTCTACACTAAAAATGAACACCATTAGCAACCTGACATTTTCACTGAGAGGGTCTGGTTCTCTTTTTACTTACACAGATATAAAAAAAGGTGTATCTTCATTAAAGCCAACAGATTTTATCTAGTGTAAAGCTGGTGGAAGACAGTGGAGGTCTTTTATGTTCAGTGTACACATGGTAAGAAAAATGTCTGAGCACAGCCCTGGAAGGTGTTAAGCATAAAAGGCAATTCATCCAGGCACCTTTGCAGGCTACAGCAAATAATTGTTTCCAGCCAACACTTGAATTCATTTTGTATGTGGAAAGATTTGTAGTTAGTGGCGGGTTTCGTTCTCATCTCTTACCGTACACTGCATGTTATACGCAGTGCAACTACGTCATTTTCTGACCCCATATGGACTAGCACTCTTTTTTGCCAACAAGAAGCTGAGATTCTTGCTTTAAGAGATGGTCGAGAAGGAAATCAGAGGACACTGTACCACTCCCTAACCTTTTCAACCTTTAACAGGAGATGGAGAAAAGTTACAATGTTCCTTCTACAGCACCTTGCCCTTAATGAGTGATGATGGTGAATATGGATGCTGCGAAAGTCTTGGCACTCCAAGCACTCTGTTCCCTAACTGTGGAGAGTGCAGTGAAACGAGTAAGTGAGTCTGCTCTGTCTTTGTGAGGGAGTTGCCTGCCTGCACAGCCACGAAAACACCAGTGCCGTGGTGAAGGCCAGTGATTCACCAAGTCAGGAGGGGAAAGTTGAATCTTCTCTCATTGCTTCTCTCTCCCCTCTCATCCTTTTGTTTGCTCTTGCTTTTTGGGGACAGGAGCTGTTCCTGGCTATGTGTCTGCACGGGGCAGTAATGGCCTCATCTCTCCTGGGTTTTTTGTTACAACAGATGAACCTCAATGAACAACAACAATAATAATGCAGAGCAGAAATGGAAAATGATAGTAATTTAGGACTGCATCACTGAAGGCTCAAAACTTTCATTTTTTGAGGACCTACCTTGCAGTCCTGTCCTTCAAATGGTTAGTCTCAGCTGCACGTCACAGAGTCTTTGTGCAATGATTAAGAGCTGAGGCGTACACCAGGCTAATTATACTCTTGGTTGTGGTCCAGTGACGACTTAAATTTGCAACTTATTAGAGAGTTTATTGGATTGCCAACCCGAGCATTTCTTAGAATAAACAGTTTTCCCTTAATTTTGCTGAAATTTCACGTGCTTATTATATGATGGCTAAAGGCAATAAAATTTCAGCATGTTAAATATCATAAGCTTTGGGTGTTCAGTAAAGCAGAACTAATCTGGTTTTAAAGTAGAAGACTTTCCTCTTATACACGGAGTTTGCTGAGGAAGCCAGCCCTTAGTCCAGCTGGAGGCAGAGAGAGCATGACAGATTTGGTCGTGGTGCAACACCCAGATGATGCTGGGGACCTTGGCACCTGGGCCGTGTCTGCGGACAACACCTCTTCCTGCAGCAGCTCCTCTGCAGCACTGTTTGAGTTTGCAAGAGGGAAGAAGCCAAGTGTTTGAAAACTTCTGCTCCTCCTGCATCTGAGACCTAGTTTTAACCCAGACTGGGTTCAAGCTTTGTTTGAAAGGACAAATCTGTGATTGGTTCTTGTACTGGGTTTGCATGGCAAGGTTTTGGTAGTGGGGGGGCTACGGGGGTGGCTTCTGTGAGAAGTTGCTAGGAGCTTCCCCTATGTCCGACAGAGCCAATGCCAGCCGGCTCCAAGACGGACCTGCCACTGGCCAAGGCCGAGCCCATCAGTGACGGTGGTAGCACCTCTGGGATAACGTATTTAAGAAGGGCGAAAAAACGTGTGCAACGGCAAATGCAGCTGAAGAGAGGAGTGAGAATACATGCAAGAAACAACTCTGCAGACACCAAAGTCAGTGAAGAAGGAGGAGGGGAGGTGCTCCAGGTGCCAGAGCAGAGATTCCCCTGCAGCCTGTGAAGACCATGGTGAGTCAGGCTGTTCCCCTGCAGCCCATGGAGGTCCACGGTGGAGCAGATATCCACCTGCACCTGTGGAGGACCCCACACTGGAGCAGGTGGATGCCCGAAGGAGACTGTGACCTCGTGAGAAGCCCACGCTGGAGCAGGTTCCTGGCAGGACCCGTGCACCCATGGAGAGAGGAGCCCACGCTGGAGCAGGTTTGCTGGCAGCACTTGTGACCCCGCGGGGGACTCACGCTGGAGCAGTCTGTTCCTGAAGGACTGCAGCCCATGGAAGGGACCACACTGGAGCAGTACGTGAAGAACTGCAGCTGTGGGAAGGACTCACGCTGGAGAAGTTTGTGGAGGACTGTCTCCCGTGGGAGGGACCCCACGCGGAGCAGGGGCAGTGTGTGAGGAGTCCTCCCCCTGCGGAGGAAGGAGCGGCAGAGACAGCAACAGAGAACTGACTGCAGCCCCCATTCCCCATCCCCCTGTGCCACTGGAGGGGAGGAGGTAGAGAATTCAGGAGTGAAGTTGAGCCTGGGAAGAAAGGAGGGGTGAGAGGAAGGTGTTTTTAAGATTCGGTTTTATTTCTCATTATCCTACTCTGATTTGATTGGTAATAAATTGATTTCCCCAAGTAGAGTCTGTTTTGCCTGTGATGGTAATTGCTAAGTGATCTCTCCCTGTCCTTATCTCGACCCACGAGCCTTTTGTTATATTTTCTCTCCCCTGTCCAGTTAAGGAGGGGAGTGATGGAGCGGCTTTGGTGGGCACCTGGCGTCCAGCCAGGGTCAACCCACCACAGCTGTAAACCTGTGAAGTCTTCTGGGTATGTAATCAGATTTCTAGCTGAGCAATAGGAAGTAAATTCTGATCCCACCTACGTATCTGCAGCTTTCTGTGGTTCAGGAAGAAAAGTTTGGTCTATTGTTAGAGAAGACTGAAAAATGGAGTTTCCCTTGAGGAATTCTGATATTTAGACACTTGTTTTCATTAAAAATTGGAATGAAAAATTAAAAGATCAAAACTTTTGGAAAACAAAAGCTTCAAACATGTATTGATCTATAAATGTCAAGTTGCATTGTTTCAACACGTTTTATTCTAAGATGTTTTGACTGTCTCTGACTGATGGAATTTGTTTGAGTGTATTGACACTTCGGGATTTGGCTGTTGGTAATCTCTGTGCCTGTGTTGTCACCATAACATTTTGGGGTGTAAGTCCATACTCCAGTTACGCAGAGCTGGATCCCAGTGCCTCATGGGGCTTGTAGTCCAATGAGGGCAAATAACCTGTAACGAATGAGGAAAAGTAATGGGGCTCACTCTGAACACTCAGACAGATGCAGAGTTTTAGGTTGACTTGGTCCAGCCAGATGTTTTCCTTTTCTTTATATAAAATTATTTCAAAACTGGTTTTCTCTGGAGAATTTAGACTAAGATGGGACTGAGTTTTCTGAGGTAAAAACTTCAACAGGCTTTGTGGTTAATGTTGAGAATTCTTATACCTTTGGTCTCCAGTTATTCAGTTTTCAATGCAGTTTCACATATCTATTTATTTTGTGTTTGTACAAGAAGTGAAATAAGGTAGTCGCTGTGCTGTCAAGATTTTTTTTCTAGTTGGAATGCAGTGAACTCATCTCTCACATTTTGAAAGAGATGTGGGTATATTTTGCTTTAAGCCCACCTTAGTCTTGTGCCTTCCCTCCCTTTTAATCTATCTGTCAGGTTTACAGTGGATATTGACACCAGCATTCGGAACAGGCTTTTGGAGCTACTATAATCATGACAAGGATTGCAAGGGCAGACCTTAGCTTTCAGTAAGCTAGCTGGTATGATTGGAAAAGCAGAGAAACTTTCAACCCCCTCACCCACCAAGGCATGTTTGTGTTTTCCAGCTTAATCAGTGGGTCTAATAAAAAGATAATTCCTTGCCATCTTTTCCTTATACAGGGAACCTGTATAAGGAAAGCAAGGCTTGGTTTGTAGCTCATTCAGTAAGATGTCAGATGCAATCCTGACTCATTGCAGGCTGTATAACAAAGTTCATTATGGCAGCGGAAGATTTAGGATATCCCCTTCTGTTGTCCCCGAATAAAAGTGTCATCAACAAAATAAAATCCTGCTCTAAATAAGACTACCTTCTGGTTCAGTTATCTATAGCTCCTACTCCACTTTTGCCTGGTTTACAAAAAAAGATCTGTCCTGATTGCTTAGGTTTGTCTCAGCCAGATTTCAGGGGGGATGAGGATATCAAACTTTCACATTTTCCAGGGATGCAGATAGCTGAGCAGAGGAAGAGGGTCTGCAGAGCACATCCGTGTTAAATGCTGAAGGGTCTGCGCAAGAGAAAGGCAACACAAGTGTAAGATCTGTGTCCCCTGGCAGGCATCTCGGGTCCTCCCTGGGGTCAGCTGGGAGCGGTGGGGGTCTCATCCTTGGGGATGCCCACCTTCGACTGCTGCCGCAGGTTGCACGAACCAGCCTCTCCCTCTCTGCTGCTCGGAGACCCTCTGGGATCAGCTGGGCTGAGGTATGTAAATATTGGGCAGATAACATGCAGAGAGAGGAATCCTGTCCTTGTCAAATATCAAGTCAGGCCTGAGCGTTCTCTCTGAAGAAGCAAACATTGCTCCCCTGCGCCTTTCACCAAATGAGGGATTTGCCCTGACCCTGGTGGTACTCGTGACCCCTCTCCAGGGCATCAGAATTTGGGTGCCGTGCTGTGGCCAAGGCTGAATCATCACTCCCGGCTCTGCTCCTGCGTCTTGATGCTCTGTGCTTGCTGTCACATTCTACGGTACATTTCTTATTCAGAGTTAAAACTCTTGAGTGCAAGTGATCCATTCGTATTGATTTGAAAAGGCTTGAACTTTAAATAGCTGTTGTTTAACATCCTGGAACATTAATATTAGATTAGAGAGATGTCCCTGACTTGTTGCACCAAACATTGGAAAAAATACGTATCAAACAATTCTGCTCTTCTTCCAGGATCATTTGTGACATATTGTCCTGCAATAATGAATTAACACTGTGGTCAGGATTCCTTTTGCTGGGCTAGACAAGGACTAGAGAGGGACAACCTTGATATTCATGCCAGTTCCCCTCAATCTCAGGAAACCATGGAGCAAAGACTGAAGTCAGAAGCACCCATAAGAGCAAACACCCTGTGTCTCCAGCCTAACACAGTCCAGAAAATGCTTGTCAGCATCCCATGACAAGCCTAAGACCTTTTGGAAACATTAGAGCAAAACCCTCAAAACTCCTTTGCATCACAGAAGACAGTAGAAATCATAGAATTGTTCTGGTTGGAAGAGACCTCCAAGATCATCGGGTCCACCATTAATGCAATCCTGACTCATTGCAGGCTGTATAACAAAGTTCATTATGGCAGCGGAAGATTTAGGATATCCCCTTCTGTTGTCCCCGAATTAAAAGTGTCATCAACAAAATAAAATCCTGCTCTAAATTAGATTACCTTC
The DNA here is from genome assembly GCA_009819775.1 of Phoenicopterus ruber ruber. NCBI lineage: Eukaryota > Metazoa > Chordata > Aves > Phoenicopteriformes > Phoenicopteridae > Phoenicopterus > Phoenicopterus ruber. Next base: position 29,280,906 of record CM020221.1, on the reverse strand, counting down.
TGGTTCAGTATCTATAGCTCCTACTCCACTTTTGCCTGGTTTACAAAAAAAGATCTGTCCTGATTGCTTAGGTTTGTCTCAGCCAGATTTCAGGGGGATGAGGATATCAAACTTTCAACATTTTCCAGGGATGCAGATAGCTGAGCAGAGGAAGAGTAGGAAACATCATAAAATACTGGTACAGTTTGTTATTTCCTTTTCTTAGGCAGCTTTCTCAAATAAATCTGAAACTATGTGTTTATTATTATTACCTTTTTTCTGGTCCAGTAAGTGCATATGTATATGCAATATATCTGTAATACATATCCATGTACTCACACTACCTTTGAGTAGATATGTGTATGTGATTTACGTGAATGCATACTCACATCCCTTTTAGCTGCTCTCACTTCTCAGTTAAGACAAGTTATTTTTTTAGTCAGTAAAACTTTTTGATAGTAGGAGTGTGGCTTTTAGGTTTTATCATGAAATGTTCTTAAATGGTTCCAAATCTCCATTTTCCACTGCCCCCTAATTCAGATGCTCCCTTCTGGCTCATTTGGCACATAACCATTTTCAGTGCAGTGCAATTTATTATACCACCTTTTAAAGCAGCAGGTAGATGGAGTCCTGGTTTGGGTTGTGTATTTTCTCTGCATATGGCAAATGTGATCAAATTAAAGTTACTGCATTGTGTCACTAGCTAACTTTCAGGTGCTTGAGGGTTTGTCTTTAACTGTTGCAATGAGGTTTTACATTTGCGTCTCATAGATGCAACCCCTTTTGAATTTTCCTTTTCCACAGCATATTATTCTGCTCACTAGATAGTAACTGTTCCAGTAGTCACCATATCTCACACAAACTCTTTCTCTCTAAATGTCATCGGTGACTGTAATGATCAAATGAAAGTAAATTGTGCTACAGAAGGACTTAGCAATTAAAAAAGCACAACAACAAACACCTCCCAGCCAAGCAGAACTGCAAACAACTCATTATAATTATTCCAGCCTGTTTGAACCTGCCTTCCGCTCGCACTCAGGCGGAGCTGCAAGGCACTTCTTCTCCATCAGGGCTGAATCAGTCTTTTGCTGACTTCTTATAATACAGTGTAGATAAGAGCTCTTCAGTGGTAATTTGCTTGAGTTCTTAATAAGGAGAGATTTTAGAAAGCACAGACTAGTGTATGCAATAAGCTAAATGTATCCCTATCTGTAAGTAAGCAGTTCAGAGTGCTGTTTCTTTCTCTCTTT